>CM029397.1:41449415-42699415 GCA_017139565.1 Luffa aegyptiaca
CAAAAACCACCCCTGAATTATGATGATTGAAACAATTACACCCCCAAACTTTCAAGTATTAAAAATAAACCCTCAAAAGTGTAAAATTTAAACCCCTCAACTTTCAAGTGTAAAAATTAAACCCTCAAACTATCATAAATATAAAAATTAGAACCATTTTTATTTTAAAAAAACCATTTTAATCAATTTCTCTGTGATATTTCCTCTTTTCTCCCTCTACTCACCCCTCCCTTAATTCACCCATTAGGTCGAATTGGTTAATTTGTAGTTGTTTTAGGTCAATTCTGTGTGAGTTAATCAACATATATGGTGGTTCGTATCTGTCTTTTAGTCGGTGTGTGATCGTATATAGCTGAATCTGATTTGATGTTGCTTTACTGAGTATGGGTGTTCGATCTTTGAGTCAATTTTTTGTCTAAAATAAAATTTTGTTTATATAATCTCTCTAAACTCTTTAACTTTCTGTGACTTAGTTTTTTCTATTAACAAACTAAAATGGAAGAACATCAAAAGCTAAAAGAATCCACATATTTTGTAGAGGTTTTGGGATGTAAGAAATTTGCTAGGACACGAAGACTTGATGACAACTTCTTTGAACACTCTAGACAATCGATGCTATGGCAAGTTGTAATCCCCTTTGGAGAGAGAAACTACGATGACAGCTTCCTCTGGAGATGAAAGATTTCGTCCAACACCTTTGCTTACTTATGGCCAATTTTCATAACCTTATGCGTTGTGAAATGTTGCTTAATGAGAGTAAAGGAAATTCTCAAGGTTAATTGGAAGACATTTGTTGATTGTGTACAATTTGGGTTTGGAACATTGAAGATTCTCTCTCACGAAACAATAGAGAGTGAGTGATTGAAAGAAGGGAATAATCAAGGGAGAGGAAGAAAGAAGAGGGGGAAAGAGGAAACATGGGAGGAGAATTAAGTAAATTGGATTTAATTTTTACGTTTATGATAATTTGAGGGGTCAATTTCTTACACTTTCGAAAGTTGGTTTATTTTTAACACTTGAAAGTTGGTGTAATTGTTACAACCCACCATACTTTAGGGGTAGTTTTTGCAATTTGTCCATTTAAATTCAAAAGAAACCAACTTTCCATACGACTCTGCTTTTGTCACGACTATTAACAAGGCTCAAGGACAAACATTACCTAATGTTGAAGTTTATCTTTCTTAACATGTTTTCTCGCATGGACAACTATATATAGCACTTTCAAGAGAAATTTCTATGGTAACAACAATAGTATTGATCAAATCAAGCGGCCAAAAACGTTGTATATAAAGTTTTGACTTTATAAACCAATTTCTTTAACATATATTTTTTATTATTATTTAGCATAATTATTGTTACTCCATTTGCTATGATAAATCACATATATATTATATTTATATTCAAATTAGTCATATTAGAACACAATACAACTAATATAAAAATGTATACAGAACCTTAATTTAGTTTTAAATTAATTTTACTCCATAATAATTTAGTCAAATTATTACACGTGCAACGTACGTGGTAAAAACCTAGTATATTAAAAAGCAAGGATCCGTGAAAAACATTTTTAGACTAAAATACCCTTGTAAATTTAAGATAATTACATAATTAGTTTTCAAATTCCAGAATCAAATTTCGACTAAAAAGATAATTACATAATTAGTTTTCAAATTCCAGAATCAAATTTCGTAATTTGATAAAAATCAAAATATAATATATTAAAATTCAAAATATAATCTACAATATATTAAAAAGCAAGGATCCGTGAAAAACATTTTTAGACTAAAATACCCCTTTAAATTTAAGATAATTACTTTAGTTTAAAATAAAATAAGAAAAAAACAAACGTAGGTGGTTTTAATAATTATCTAATAAATGATTTAAAAAAATTTGTAATCGCTACAAAACTTAAAAAACCAATATGAACTCTTGAAAAAATATTTTCCTATAAAAAAAAAAGAAAAAATAAGGAAAAAAAAAACAAACGTAGTGGTTTTAATAATTATCTATAATAAATGAATAAAAAGTAAAAATAAAAAAAAATCTGTAATCGCTACAAAATTTAAAAAACCAATATGAAAATTTAAAAAAAAAAAATAAGAAAAAATAAGGAAAAAAAAAACAACGTATGATAGTTAACACGAATTGTTTTTTATTATTATTATTATTATTATTATTTTAATAAAAACAAATAGGGTATTTTTTTATTTTTTTAAATTAAAACAATAACGAAATTTGATTTCCACTTTTTGATTTTGTTGTCTTTTATTATCATTTTGGTTTGATAACTTAGAATAATATTATGGTTTATATTTTTTATCTTATGATCTATACACTCTATCCAAAATCTAATCAAATTAGAATTTGAATCTAAATTCCCTCTATAAATTGTTCACATTCCCCCATTAGTTTTCATATAAAAAAGTATTCATCCTCTCCATGGTTGGTTTGAGGTACCTCTCTTGAATTATAATTATAATATTTTTGTTTAATTTTATCAATTTAATTAGAAGAAAGTCATTCTCAGATATTTTATGTTATAGACTGACTTTAATTTCTTTTTCCCCTCCAACTTTATTTTTCAAGTCTAAAATTACTCATCTCTTTCAATTTCTTCCAATTGTTCGTTTATATTTCAGGTACCTCTCTTGAAATTATTCCTATGCGATTCTCAAATATTTTTTAAAATTTTTTTTACATATATTTATTGTGATGTTGTTTTTGTTTAATTTTGCCTCAATTTAATGAGAATGTCATTCTCGAATATGATATTATATATTATAGTTAACAATATTCGGATTCTTTTGAGAATTTTTTACTCTATTTAATTTCCTTTTTTCCATTTTTTTTTTTTTTTTTTTGTAGTTTTCATATCTAAAATTAGTTATCTTCTCCAATTATTCATCTGTGTTTCACGTATGTCTTTCTTTTCTTTTCTTTTTCTTAATTTAATTTTGTTGTCTCCAAAATTATAATTTTTGTGTTTCATATGAAGAGTTTAAATCAATTCATTTACCATTAATTTAGTTTGAATATAGTTGACATAATTTGAATTTGAATTTTGTCCATTTAATTAGACAGTGATTCTCAAATATTATATTATTATATATTTTAATAGTTGTTGATTTAAATTTATTAATATAAAAACAAAACTTATGTGTTATGAATTAATAACATATTTTGTGTACTTAGAAGATTTCTTTTGGTTTTGGATTCTTCACGATTTTTTAATTACAATTTTAAAAAATTATTTAGTAATTAGAAAACTGTTTTTCTTTTTCTTTTTTTTTTTTAAAAAAATGAATTTCAATTAAAAATTTATTGAAACTATCAAATTATCACTACACCATGATTTTAAAATATTTACAGATATTTGCTATCTTATTGTTGTTATCTTTACTTTTTTATTTTTTTCTCGAATATTATATTATGATTAATCCAGTTTTTGATTATAATATTTTTTTAATAGCCGTTTATTTAAATTTATCAATATAAGAACAAAACTTCATGTATTGGAAATTAATTAAGATTTTTTTTTTTGTGTACTAGGAAGAACTCTCTTGATTTTGAATTCTTCACGTTTGTTTTTAAAAATAATTTAATAATTAGAAAATTGATTTTCTTTCTTTTTTTTTTTTTTAAAGATCAATATGAATTAAAATTCTATTGGAATTATCACTACACCATGATTTTAGATTTTTTATGTGTTGGAGAGAATTCTTTTGGTTTTAGATTATTCGCGGTTGTTTTCAAGTTACATTTTTTAAAAAGTAATTTAGTAATTAGAAAATGGATTTTCTGTTGTTTTTTTTTTTTTTTTTTTTTTTTTTTTATGATCAATTTCAATTAAAATTTTATTGAAATTATCACTAAACCATGATTCTCAAATAACTTTTTTATATGGTTGTTTTTAAATTACATTTTTAAAAAACAGTTTTGTAAGTTTAAAATTGATTTTCTTTTTTAAAAAAACTATCAACTTTTTCATTAAAACTCTCTTGAAAATATCCTAGGTGATTTTCAAATATTTTTTTAAGAAATATTTTAATATTTGTTATTCTAATGTTTTTGTTTTTAATTTGATTTAATTTTTCTTGCTTACCACTGTCTTAGTTTGAATATAGTGGGTATAATTTGAATTTGAATTTGAAATTTTCAATTTAATTAGACGGTGATTCTCGAACATCATATTATAATTAACAAGCTACCAATTTTTTTGGATATAATATTTTTTAATAGCTATTGATTTAAATCTATTAATATAAAAACAAAATTTCATGTGTTGTGTATTAATCCAGATTTTTTGTCTAATGGGAAGATTTTTTTTGGTTTTGGATTCTTTGTGGTTGTTTTTAAATTACAGTTTTAAAAAAATAATTTAGTAATTAGAAAATTGATTTTCTTTTTTTTTTTCTAAATCAATTTAAATTAAAATTCTATCGAAATTATCACTACATGATGCTTTTCAAATATTTACATATATTTGCTATTCTATTGTTGTTATTTTTAATTTAATCTTTTTGGAATAATATATTATGATGAACAAGCTAACAGTTTTCGAATATAATATTTTTTTAATACCTGTTTATTTTAATTTATTAATAAAAAAGCAAAACTTCCATGTGTTGGGAATTAATTAAGATTTTTTGTACACTGAGAATAATTCTTTTGGTTTTGAATTATTCACGGTTGTTTTTAAATTACATTTTTAAAAATAATTTAATAATTTTAATGGAAATTTTCTTTTTTAAAAAAATCAATTTCCATTTAAGTTTTATTGAAATAATCACTACACAATAATTCTCAAATGACTTTCTGCATGTTTGGGAGTGATTTTGAAATGACTAAAATCACTTTTGTCATGTCCGAAACTACCCCAAAACATACTTTTAATTATTCAAAATCAATTTCATGTTTAATTTTACACTTTTAAATGTGATTTCACACCATCAAAATTAATTTTGAATTATTAAAGACATGTTTCGGAGTGATTTTGAATATAACAAAAGTGATTTTGACCATTTTAAAATAACTCCGAAACATGTACTTTATATAGGATTGTTTTCAAATTAACTTTAAAAAAAATAACTTTGTAATTTTAAAATCGATTAGTTTCTTTTAAAAAAAAAATCATTAAACTTTATTGATATTATCACTCACCATGATTCTCAAATATTTACAGATATTTGATATTCTATTATTTTTAATTTTAATTTATGTTTTTTCTTGCTTGCCCCTAATTTGATTTGAACATATTGCACATAATTTGAATTTGAATTTTGTCAATTTAAATTTATTATAGATTATTTCTTTATCTATTTATTTAAATAAATATGATCATTTTCAATTTCTAAAAAAGTACCCTTTTAAATTTCAAAACAATGATAATAAGATAATCTTATTACGCTCTAAATGCGACTTGAGCTAATAACTCTAAATATGATATCATTTGATAGATTGTCTTATATATGTGAATGAGCTCTCAACTTTTGAAACGACATGTTCTAGGTAAGTGGTTGTGTTTCATCTTAGCCAAGTCTTATTTTGCAACCACTATTTAGAATCTAATAATGTTGTCTTCATAGAAATGAAAATTGTTATTTCAATTATAGGAATGCTTGAATTTGTAATTTGATTTCAAATAATATCAAATTAGAATTTGATTCTAAATTCCCTTCATAAATTGTGCATTGTTCTCCAATTGGTTTTTATGTCTAACAATAAATTTCACAATTCTAAGTCCGATTAGGAAAAAAAAATCATCATTGAAGTATAAAAAAAAACAAATATAAAAATGTATAGAACTAATCTTAATTAGTTTAAAATTCATTTTACTTTATAATATTTTACTAAAATTATTACACGTGCAACTTGCACGTGGTAAAAACCTAGTATATTAAAAGGCATGCTTTCACGTTTAAATTATCTTAAGTTAATTATTTTAGTTAAACATAATTATTTTAATTAAATAGAAAAAAATCACTACGTGATGATAAAAAAAAAAATACTTTCACGAATTTAATAGGAAAACCAATCATGAAAATTTGAAAAAACAAATCTTAAGATAATTAATTTAATTAAATATAATTATTTTAATTAAAAAGTAAAAAAAAAAAAAAGAAAAAAAAACCATTACGTGAGAATAACAAAAAAATTAAAATTTGAAAAAAAAATCTTAAGATAATTATTTTAATTAAATATAACTATTTTAATTAAAAAGTAAAAAAAAAAAAAAGAAAAAAAAAACTCATTACGTGAGAATAACAAAAAAATTAAAATTTGGGAAAAAACAAATCTTAAGATAATTATTTTAGTTAAATATAATTATTTTAATTAAAAAGTAAAAAAAAAAAAAAAAAAAAAAAACCGTGAGAATAACAAAAAAAATTAAAATTTGGAAAAAAAACAAATCTTAAGATAATTATTTTAGTTAATCTAATTATTATAATTAAAAAGTAAAAGATAAAAAATAATATACACTCTATCCAAAATCTAATCAAATTATCATATGATTTATATACACTCTATCCAAAATCTAATCAAATTAGAATTTGAATCTAAATTCCCTCTATAAATTATCTTAAGATAATTATTTTAGTTAAATATAATTATTTTAATTAAAAAGAAAAAAACCACTACGTGATGATAAAAAAAATTACTTTCACGAATTTAATATGAAAACCAATCATGAAAATTTGAAAAAACAAATCTTAAGATAATTATTTTAATTAAAAAGTTAAAAAAAAAAGAAAAAAAAAACCCATTACATGAGAATAACAAAAAAATTAAAATTTGAAAAAAACAAATCTTAAGATAATTATTTTAATTAAATATAATTATTTTAATTAAAAAGTAAAAAAAAAAAAGAAAAAAAAGAAAAAAACCCATTCTGTGAGAATAACAAAAAAAATTAAAATTTGAAAAAAACAAATCTTAAGATAATTATTTTAATTAAATCTAAATTAGAATTTGAATCTAAATTCCCTCTATAAATTGTTCACCTTCTCCCATTAGTTTTCACATCAAAACTATTCATCCCCTCCATTGTTGGTTTCAGGTACATCTCTTGAATTATAATTATAATATTTTTGTTTAATTTTATCAATTCATTTAGACGAAAGTCATTCTCAAATATTTTATGTTATGACTGACTGACTTTAATTTCTTTTTTCACTCCAACTTTTTTTTTTTCAGGTTTACAATTACTTATCTCTTCCAATTTCTTCCAATTGTTCGTTTATATTTAAGGTATTTTTCAATTTCTTCCAATTGTTCGTTTATATTTCAAGTATTTTTTTAGTTTGGCTTTTTAATTGATGTGTTTGAATGTGTTTGAATTAGAAAGGTTTAGGTTAGAGATTTTCCGTGTGGGTTTTCGCACGTACAACACGTGTGATCGTGAACCGCCTTAGGGGTATGACGTGGATTACCCGCAGTTGATATAAACTTTGTCACGAACGAATTTGATTGGTGGTGTTACGTCGTGTTTGCTCCACCTAATTTAATAATTTTTTTTCTTTTGGAATTTTCTTTTTGGTCTCTGATTTTTAGGTATATTCCTTTTCTGTTTTAAACTTTCTTTCTAAATGGATATTTATTTAGTTCATAAACCTTTTAAAATATAACTATTTTAACCTTTAAATTTTTTTATTTTCGGTCTTTGAATTTTAAATAGATAATGATGTATTATTTTTAGTTTAACAGGATATGTCCTTTTTGGGAAGTAATAAATCTGAGTTTTTGCCTAAAAATCTGTGATAATATATTCAGATTTTTAGTCCTAAAACCCCGACACATATCTAATTTTATGATATTAATATCCTGTATAAGAGTGGAAGGATAACAATGGATGTGAAAATTCATACTTATTCAAATGTAATGAGATCATCTTGGTGAGATACCATACTTGATACTTATGGTGTTATTATTATTATTTTTTTTACTTTCAAATATGCCTGAACATATCGAAAAACTGACATAACTATATATATATACACAAAACTTTGAAACTTTCACTATTCCAAACAGGTTTGTTGGGATTAAAAAAACATAACTCTACTTGAAGAGAAGTGATGTTCTTCTTTTCAAAAAAAAAAAAAAAAAAAAAAAAAAAAAACCAAAGAATTGAACCAAAGAATTAGGTTTTGTTTGTTTTTTTTTCTTTTTTTTTTTAATAAAAAATGTATTTTTTTATCTTTTATTTTTAAATTAAAACAATTACGAAATTCGATTCCACTTTTTTTTTGTTATCTTTTATTATCATTTTGGTTTGATAACTTAGAATAATATTATGGTCTATATTTTTTTTATCTTATGATCTATATACACTCGATCCAAAATCTAATCAAATTAGAATTTGAATCTAAATTCCCTCCATAAATTGTCCATGTTCTTTAATTGATTTTTAGGTTTAAAAAGTAGTCATCTCTTTCGATTGTTTATCTATGTTATAATTATTGTGAATATAACTTAATACATAAATTTCATTTTTATTTTCCTTTCTTAATGTTATGAAAATTCAAATATTATATTTTGTGTGTACTATTTTTCTCCCAAACAATTTCTTATATTTTTTTAATTCAGATGGCAGATATGTTAATTGAAGAACTCAAACCTTTTGATAAAGGTTGGAAGATTAAAGTCTTTGTTCTCCGAAAATTTCCAATCCAACAATTCAAAAGTAGAAAAGGAGATCCTTTAAGAATTATGAAATTGATTGTTGTTGACAAAAAGGTATTACGCATTTAGTTATTTTATTTATGTTTAACATATATAATTGCATATTTTTTAAACAAATATCTTATATGCAGGGAGTATGTATTCAGGTTACTTTGTTTAATGAGGTGATTGACAAATTCAATGAAAAACTTGAAAAGGGAAAATTATATCTCATCTGTGGCGGTACCATAAAACCAATAGATATAAAGTATCCAAATGTTCATCCAAAGATTGAGATCTCATTATCTCAAATGACTGAGATACAAGAATTAGAAGGAGAAGAAGTATATAATACAAAAAATCAAAATCTGGTTGATTTTGAAATGTTGATGAGTGATAAACAAACAGAAATTCATAAAGGTTAGTAGAGTTACATTGGTTATGTTTGCATCATCTTACTATTTACTAATATTTATTTCATATTATAGATGTGGTAGGTGGAGTAATCCAAGTCAAGCCGATGTCTGTGAGAAGGACTAATGTCCATTATTTAAAAAAGAGAGATATTATGCTGATGGACAATAAGTACGTATCAAAATATGAATCTTCAACGGTTGTTTAAACTTCTATACATTAGTGTCCTAAACTGTGGTTTTGCTATGTACAGGTTCAATACGATGAAGCTTACACTATGGGACGATTTAGCTGAAAATGAAGGACAACATTTGGAGGACAATTGTGCAAAACATAATGTAATAATCATCACAAATGTCAAATCTACACAATATGAAGGTAACACATTTTTTTTAATTAAATAATTATATATTGAATGAGTAGTTAGTTTTAGTTTTCTAAACTACATGTTGAATAACAAATATATATTAGGTGAAGTTTGTCTACCCTCAACAAACCTTAGTATTGTTGCAATAAATCCGAAGACAGAGAGCATAGACTCATTAAAATGCAGGTAAAATTTTCAAAATATATCGTATTGTTCATTCTTTCAAATAATATATTAAAACTACAATTACATTTTTCTAATTCATATATTTTTTTAATTTGCATTTATATGAAAAATGTCAATAGGATGAAAACACTTTCAGATGATGCGAAGGTTAAAGATGTTCTATATCCATCTAAGAAGTTGATTGAAGCAAAAAACGTGGAGATGGATTTTGTTATTATAAATGAAGTTGATGAACTATTCTGTTCTTTTATTGGAAGAATAGTAAAAATTCAGAACAAAGACTGTCCATGGTTTGAGAAATGTCATGTATGCAATGAAAGAGTGCATCCGATTGAATTCAATTCAACTGCTAATTGTCCAAATTGCAACAATGAAAATTCAAAATTTGTGAGGAAATACATGCTAAAAATGGTTGTGTCTGATGGGGATGAAGAAGCCTACATAACTCTTTTTGATTTTGCCGATTACTTGATTGGATGTGGTGCAACAGAATATTTCAACCAATTGAAGGTACATCTTATTTAATATGTTTAAATCTATATAATTTATTTATAGATGAATGATCTAACTTTTATATTGTTCAGGCAACAAAAAAAGAGGAATGCAATGGCTATAAAAATCTGGTGCTGGCAGAAAATAAGAAATATTTTTTTCTGGTCAAAATGGACAGAGGAGGAGAAAATGATCGTGCCCGAAAACAGATCGTGGTTCAAGAAATTTGCAATGTCGAATCAATGGCAAAAAAGAAATGTAACACCCGAGTTAGGAGGGGTACATGAATGAACCGATGCCACATCCGAATGAGAGGGATCCTGAGGACATGAAAGTATGATCAAGATAAGCTTAAAAGAATTGATAGATACTACCTATACCAACAAGGTGCACCTTCCTTTTCGGTGGCTCAATCATAGTAACTTTGAAGTTAAGCGTGCTTAGCTTGGAGAAGTTCTATGTTGGGTGACCTCCTGGGAATTTTCCTAGGAAGCATGTGAGTGAGGACAAAGCATGCTAAAAGGACCCCGTGTTGGTTTGTGAGGACAATCTTCAATCTTAGAAGTAGTATCAAACAAGTATGGTGGCGTGGCCAGGTCGCATTGCTAAAAGGACCCCGTGTTGGTTTGTGAGGACAATCTTCAATCTTAGAAGTAGTATCAAACAAGTATGGTGGCGTGGCCAGGTCGCAGGGGAATGCCGGGGCCGTTAAGGGCCGAATCCGGATTCCGAATCCTGGGCCTGGGGCGTTACAAATGGTATCAGAGCAGAACCTCTCCCAGTAGGATGTGGTTCGGGGACGAACCAAGGCGGGAGCTGGTGGGCATGTAACACCCGAGTTAGGAGGGGTACATGAATGAACCGATGCGAGGGATCCTGAGGACATGAAAGTATGATCAAGATAAGCTTAAAAGAATTGATAGATACTACCTATACCAACAAGGTGCACCTTCCTTTTCGGTGGCTCAATCATAGGAACTTTGAAGTTAAGCGTGCTTAGCTTGGAGAAGTTCTATGTTGGGTGACCTCCTGGGAATTTTCAAGCAGAAATTAGAGATAGGTTTTTCCCTATGTTTTATTTTTCTATTATTGTTTGGTTGTTTGCTCGATAATGAAATTTGAAATTTTTGTTTCTTTATTTTAAAATTATTGCATTTAATATTTGGTTTTATAAAGACTAAATTCTGAAAAGGTTCTTTGAAAAAAAATTTGAAAAAGAAGCTTCAATATGCATTAAAATATTATCAAAAAATAAATCAACAAAATCAAATCTATAATCTATAATCTATAAAATCAAATATAATTTTTTTTAATACTATTGTGTAAGATACAAACAAATAAATCATCAGTTACCCTTTGACAATATATTATTCTACCTCATTATCGAAAAGCCTCACGATGGAAAAAACATTTTCTTTGAGAAAGCGGAAAAAACAAATATTCAATTGAAATTTACTCCTTTGAATTAAGTCTCAAAAACTTTCATCGAAGAACAATTAATACATGAGGTATAGGTTAAAACTACATTTTAGTCATTAAGCTACAATTTAATTAACTTTGTTCAAAATATATAACTAGATGCATTGATTGATGTTGGAAAAAGAAAAGTTTCTATTGAAACTAAAAATGACTAAGTACAATCATGCATCTTTTAAAAATTCAAACACCAAAATAGAACGAATGAAAGTCGGTAGATTAAAATGAAATTTAATTTGAAAATATACCTCACTAAAATATCCTTTAAATTTAAGATAATTATTTAGTTAAAATCTAATTGTTTAATTAAAAAATAAAAGATAAAAAAAATTAAAAAGTGCTAAAAAGAATCTATATATTTTCCCCATTTTTTATTAACTATTTTTTTTCCTGACTTCAAGACAAATGTTAATTCAAAATTCAAAACATTACGCACCTAAAATTCCTTTCCTTCCCGTACTAAAAAAAAAAAAAATCCTTTCCTTCCCAATGCCGTTCTTTATTGGGTGTTGTCGTTGATTTTGTTTTCCATTATCCACAATTCACTCCAAAACCATAATCGGTTGGGATTTACAGAGTGAAAAAGAAACGGCCAAGCAAACAACGAACACCAGTTAAAGAATCTCAAGCTTTGCGGGCTAAATGTAAAAGCAAAATCTCCGTGGTTCAAGAACGCTTCCAGTATTTCCAAAAACGGTGCAATCTTTTCGCTTTACTCAATTTCAAAAAATATTTAATCGATTTGCCAATACGATGTCGAATTATTATTAGTATTATCATTCTCGGAGATTCATGTTAATTTGTAAGTGTTTAACTTCAACTTTTGTGTTTCAGTTTTCAATCTCTGCAATTAATGATACAGACTCCAGAAATCAGTGGTAACCCTTAGCTCCCACTAAAGAATCTCAGGCATGTCCTCCCTTTCTCTCTTTAGTTACCAATATGAAATCTTGAAAAACCAATACGAAATCTTGAAAAAAATCTTATCTATAATAAAGAAAAAAACCACTACGTGATGATAAAAAAAAATTACTTTCACGAATTTAATATGAAAACCAATCATGAAAGTTTGAAAAAAACAAATCTTAAGATAATTATTTTAATTAAATATAATTATTTTAATTAAAAAGTAAAAAAAAAAAAAGAAAAGAAAGAACCCATTAAGTGAGAATAACAAAAAAATTAAAATTTGAAAAAAAAAATCTTAAGATAATTATTTTAATTAAATATAATTATTTTAATTAAAAAGTAAAAAAAAAAAAAAAAAAAAAAAGAAACCCATTACGTGAGAATAACAAAAAAAAATTAAAATTTGAAAAAAAAAATCTTAAGATAATTATTTTAGTTAAATCTAATTATTATAATTAAAAAGTAAAAGATAAAAAACAATATACACTCTATCCAAAATCTAATCAAATTATCAGATGATCTATATACACTCCATCCAAACTCTAATCAAATTAGAATTTGAATCTATATTCCCTCTATAATTATAATATATTTGTTTAATTTTATCAATTTAATTAGAAGAAAGTCATTCTAAAAAATTTTATGTTATAGACTGACTTTAATTTTTTTTCCCTCCAACCTTATTTTTCAGGTCTAAAATTACTTATCTCTTCCAATTTCTTCCAATTGTTCGTTTATATTTCAAGTATTTCCCAATTTCTTCCGATTGTTCGTTTATATTTCAGGTATTTTTTTAGTTTGACTTTTAGTAGTTTATTTATTAAAATATAAATATAATCTATGTTGGGAATTCCATGAGGAGTTGAGTTTGTAGGGTTGACACTTTTTTTTTGTTTGTTTTTTAACAATAAATGTCTAGAAACTAATGAAGAAATTTAGTTACTTTTTCACGATGAAAAATAAAGAATTTTCTTTTTGGGACGTGTTAAACTTTGCCGGCAATATGAAATTTTGAAAAAAATAAAATATAAATAAAGAATTTTATAATTATCTATAATAAATGATTAAAAATAAAAAATAAAAATTTGTAATCGCTACAAAATTTAAAAAACCAATATGAAATTTTTGAAAAAAAAATATTTTCCTATAAGAAAAAGAAAAAATAAGAAAAAAACAAATAGGGTAATGTTGTCTCTGCATTAAGATCGGATAGCCTGTTTGAAACTAAAGCATTATTTATCTTTAAGATTGAAGAGCCAACATTATTTAGAAGAATATTTTCGGACATATTAGATTATAGTTTCTGTGGGAAACATTATTTATAGTATTTTGGGACATATAGTTTCGGTGGGAAGTTAAAGATTGTCTAGAAGAATATTTGGTGAGATATTTCATGATGTATTTGGTTAAAAAAAGCAATGGAGAATTGTTTAGAAAGTTCATAGGGATGCACACAACATTATTCAGAACGAAATGTTATGGCTATATGGAGAGACAACAGACTCTCCAATACTAATGAAATTTTTAATACGTTGTTTGGAGAGCATGTTTTTAATTTTTTTTTTTTTAAATTTCAATCTTTTATTTTCATGTTAATTAATATCTTAATATAGTTAAACCATTTTAATATTTTGGTTTTCCAATTAATTAACTTCAGTTATATGATAAAATATAAAGTTTAATATATCAATTACATATTACATTAATCATCCACATATATAAACTTTACATATATTATTGTGTTATTTCTTATAAGTTTGATTGTTTAAATTAAATAGTTTTACAAATACAATTACCCTACTATTTTTTTAAAAAATAATTAATTAATTTCTATAAATTTTTTTTAGCAAGGAAATATGGATGCCGATAGAAAAAGAAAAAATTACTCCAGACTCTCACAAGAAGAAAGAAGAAGAACGATTGAATTGACTATGGAATCAAGAAAAAAAAGACAACTTCAAGGAAAGCAGCGTTGCAGTAAAATAAATCATTATTTTGGTAAAGCGACACGTAAAGAAATGAATGAATTCGAAGGTAATATTATATTTTTATGTCTTCGAAATAATATATTTTAGAAAAAAATTACAAAAGTCACTTCTAAAATATATAAGTATTGATATATTTATTATTGTAATACATTTTTATTAACATTAGTTTTACATGATTTTTATTAAAAAAAAAGTTTTACATTATTGTAATTTTAAAAGGTATTTCTTCAATTTTACTTACATTATTGTAATGTCATTTTTATTAACATTGATTTTACATATTCATTAATATATATCCTCTCATGTTTGATAGGTGAAAATATATGTGAACCCTTTCATTCTCCAATACACGAGCTTAAAAAGATAAAATCATGTACATTTTGCAAGGCAATAAAATTTGAGCATGAAACTCCAACATTCTGTTGCTTCAATGGGCAGGTATACATATCTATCCCTTTAATATTTTAGAATTTAGAAGGTAAAATGTAGAAAATACTGTATATTTAAAAAATTAATTAATTAGATACTTATTTTTTATATATAGGTGCACCTTGCTGAAACTCCGGTACCTGATGATCTAAAGTATTTATTAACATCACAGTCTGAGGAAGGAATTTTATTTAGGAAGAATATTCGAGCTTATAATAGTATTTTCTCTTTCACATCATTTGGGGTGAATTTAGATAAAGATTTGGCATCTTCACATAAAGGAGTGTACACATTCAGAGTTCAAGGACAAATATACCATGACCTCCCGAGTCTATTACCGGAAGATAAACCAATATTCTTTCAACTATATTTTTATGATACCATGAATGAAATTCAAAACCGTATGGAAAAATTGAAAGATGCTGGGTTGGATAAAAGTGTTACTGAAAAATTAGTAGAAATTTTAAAAGACAATCCATATGCCCAGTTTTTTTGAAGCATAAAAGACCTTCAGTCAATCGAAGATGCTCATATACATATTGCTACAAATATACAAGTTGATCAAAGTGTTTATAATTTACCTGGAGTGGATCAAGTTGCTGCTATCTGGATTGAAGGAAACAATAACAATATTCCATTTAAGAGAGATATTGTGGTGCATGCGCATTCTGGAAAACGACACAGAATTCAACATTATTTTAGTTGTTATGATCCACTTCAATATCCATTACTTTTACCAAATGGAGAGGCAGGTTGGCATCAAGACATTAAACGAAGGTCTACACCAAACCATAGTAACAATAGTAGCCACAACATTTCGACAGGAGAAACATCTGATGTTCGACAATTTCAAAACATTGAAGACATCATCAACAATGAAAATCAAGGTTTGTTTTTTATATCCCATTATAAATACAATAATTTTTTTTCATTTTAAAATTGTGAGTTTATTCATAGTATAACATTTAATTTTGAAACTTTGATAGGAGTTTCAAAAGGTCGATCGCCCAAAGTTTCATGCAGAGAGTATTACTGTTATAAGTTACAAATGCGCCAGCCTACTCCTTCGATATTGCTTTTAGCTGGTCGACTTTTTCAACAGTATGTTGTGGATATGTATATAAAACTTGAAACAACTAGACTTGACTTCTATAAGACTCAACAATCACACATTCGATCGGAGTTGTATCAAGGGATTGTTGATATCGTAAATACAGGAGAAACAAGAGGAGACAAAGTTGGAAAACGTATAGTTCTTCCTTCAACATTTATTGGTGGCCCAAGAGATATGCGACGTCGGTATTTAGATGCTATGAGTTTAGTACAACATTTTGGAAAGCCAGATTTATTTATAACAATGACATGCAATGCTGAATGGAAGGAAATAAGGGAAGAGTTAATGGAAGGTCAAATTTCTCAGGATAGACCAGATCTAACTTCAAGGGTTTTTAGAGGAAAATTATTGGACTTGAAAGACCAAATTGTGAACAAAGAAATATTTGGAAAGGTTGCTGCTTTTGTGTATGTAATTGAATTTCAAAAACGAGGACTTCCACACATGCATATGTTGGTAATATTGGAAAGAGACAACAAGATCACTAATCCTGACCAATATGACAACTATGTTAGCGCAGAAATTCCAGATAATCAATCAAATCCTCCTCTTCACAATGCTGTTGTAAAACACATGCTCCATGGCCGTGTGGCAAAGATAACAAAGCGTCTCCGTGTATGATTAATGGAAGATGTAGATTTCATAATCCAAGACAGTTTTGCTCGAAGACAATGCAAGGAAAGGATGCATACCCAATATATAGGAGAAGAAACGACGGAAAAGAGGTATTTATAATAATTTAAGTACTATATTTTCATATATATATTTAACTATTTATAATATACTTTATATTATAATGATTTAGTTAGAAAAATTAGTGTTTAAAAATAATTTTCTAATTATATTATATAAAAAATTTGTGAAGGTAATTGTTTGGAAGAAGACTTTTGATAATCGATGGGTGGTCCCTTATAACCCATATCTACTCTTGAGATACAACTGCCACATAAATGTAGAAATATGTTCAGGGTTGAAGGCAGTTAAATATTTATACAAATATATCTACAAAGGACATGATAGAGCAGCAGTTTATATATCACATGATAATGATAGTAAAAGTATTGATGAGATAAAGGATTATCAGGATGCGAGATGGGTATCTTCACAAGAAGCCTTATGGAGAATTTATGATTTTAGATTGAATGAGGTATCTCCCCCAGTGATAAACTTACAACTTCATCTTCCAAATATGCAGTGTGTTTCTTATTGGGAAAATCAGGATTTGAAGAAACTAATTCATTGGGATCATGTATCAAAGACAATGTTAACAGAGTACTTCCATATGTGTCAAAAATATGAAAATGCTCGAAATCTTTTATACAAAGAATTCCCTGAACATTATGTGTGGGATAAACAACTTCGAGTATGGAAAGAAAGGAAAAAAGGAGTAGCTATATCACGCATTGTTGGAGCAAATCCAAGAGAAGGAGAAAGATATTACTTACGTTTGTTACTAAACCATGTTAGGGGGCCAACGTCATTTGAGTCTTTATTGATTGTTAATGGAAAAAGATTATCGACATTTAAAGAAGCAGCACAAGAAAGAGGACTTTTAGAGTCTGACCGAAGTATTCTAGAATGTTTAGATGAAGCAGTCTCATTTGAGATGCCTTATGCTTTTAGAAGACTTTTTGCAATATTGTTAGTATATTGTGAACCTGTTGATGTTAGAAAATTATGGGAGGATTATTTTCAATTCTTATCAGAAGATTATAGAAAAGATGAGCCAGATAATTTGGAATATCAAATGCAATGTACTTTGCAAGATATAAAATTATTCCTTGAGTCAATGGGCAAAGAAATTACCATGTATGATTTACCAAAAATCAAAGATATGGCAATACATGGACATGAGCACTATATAAAAGATGTGTTGGATGAAAAGTCAATTGAAGTCTCAGACGAAGATATTCAAGCTTCATTAAAGTTGAATGAAGAACAAAAATTGGCATATGATATTATTATAGAAAGAATCACGAATAATAAAAGTGATGTTTTTTTTATTGATGGACCAGGAGGAACAGGAAAAACATTTTTGTATCGTGCATTGCTAGCTACTATAAGATTGAGAAAAATGATAGCAATTGCAACAGCAACATCAGGTGTTGCTGCTTCGATTCTGCCAGGAGGACGGACTGCTCATTCTAGATTTAACATACCACTTCAAGCAAACGAATCGTCAATATGCAATATTTCTAAGCAAAGTCATAGAGCAGAATTGATTAGACAAGCAAAAGTCATTATTTGGGATGAGGCACCAATGGCCAAAAAAGCCACAATAGAGGTTGTTGACAAGACTTTTAGAGATATAATGGATAGTTCAGAACCATTTGGTGGAAAAGTTGTCGTCTTTGGAGGAGATTTTCGACAAGTACTACCTGTTGTCCCACGAACAACAAGACAACAGACTGTCAATGAAAGTTTGGTAAAGTCATACCTTTGGGAACAAATGGAAAAACTACAACTAACCAAAAATATGAGAGCCCAAAATGACAGACATTTTGTAGAATATCTATTAAGGATTGGTAATGGAACAGAACCATTTGTAGAAGAAGACTATATTTGCCTCCCAAATGATGTTGTCGTTACAGGTGAAAGCGAAGATGATGCAGTATTAAAATTATTGAATATTGTTTATCCTGATCTTGAAAAAAATGCTACTTTGATAGAGTATATTACAAGTAGGGCAATTCTGTCAACCACAAATGAATATGTTGATCAATGAATGAGAAAATGATTCATTTATTTCCTGGAAAAATAGAAGAATTCATGAGTTTTGATGAGGCGATTGACGACACACATAATTACTACCAAGAAGAATTCCTCAATTCATTATTGCCCAATGGTGTCCCTCCTCACAAATTGATATTGAAAAAATATTGTCCAGTTATGTTATTGAGAAACTTAGACCCACCAAACGGTCTATGTAACGGAACTCGAATGGTTTGTCATGAATTTCACAAAAATGTCATTTATGCAGAAATCGCAACTGGACAACATGCAGGAAAGAAAGTTTTTCTCCCACGCATACCAATGAGCCCTGCAAATGATGAAGGATATCCATTTAAATTCAAAAGAAAGCAATTTCCCGTACGACTCTGCTTTGCCATGACTATTAACAAAGCTCAAGGACAGACATTACCTAATGTTGGAGTTTATCTTCCTCAACATGTTTTCTCGCATGGACAACTATATGTAGCACTTTCAAGAGGGATTTCTATGGCAACGACTAAGGTATTGATCAAATCAAGCGGCAATTTGACCAAAAATGTTGTATATAAAGAAGTTTTGACTTTATAAACCTTTTTCTTTAAAAATGTATTTTTATTATTATCTAGCATAATTATTGTTATTCCATTTGCTATGATAAATCACATATATATTATATTATATTCAAAGTAGTCATATTAGAAAACAACAAAACTAATATAAGAATGTATAGAGAATTTTAATTAGTTTTAAATTAAATTTACTTCATAATAATTTAGTCAAATTATTACACGTGCAACACACGTGGTAAAAACCTAGTTAATTAAAAGAATACTCATGGAATAATTTTAGAAAAAGTTGATAAGACTTTCCTTTTAAAAAAAAATTGTCTTTTATAAAAATATGCTTCTTTTGAAAATAAGCTTAAAAAAAAGAAGGGTAAATTGCAAAAACCACCCCTAAAGTATGATGTTTGTAACAATTACACCCTTAAAGTTTCAATTGTAAAAATTAAACCCTTCAACTTTCGAAAGTGTAAAAAATAGAACCCTAAACTTTTGAATGTTAAAATTAAACCCCCAACCTATCATAAATGTAAAAATTGAGTCCATTTCATATTTCTCCTTCTCTCCCCTCTTTCCTCTCTCTTCTTTCTCTCTCTACCTCTTCATCCCTTCCAAAGGCAAGTAGGGTCGGATAGAACTTTTCAAAAAAAAAAAAAGTAGGGTCCGATAGAAGCGCCGGCTGAGAACATTTTTCAGCGCATTGAGGAATGCTGAATACGGAATCCGAGTCCGAGTCCCTATATATACACATAAAATGCAGAAATACAAAAACGATTTATTTAGTTTTAATTTTTGAATAAAGAGATCTTGTTGTTCGTCTCCAAGACAGAGCATTGCCGGAGAAGAGAGCAAGACCGAGACAGAAAGGGCGATATTTCCCTACAGATTGCCCTCTCCGTCTCGATCGACCTAAGAATACCAATAATAATAAGAATAATAATATTCCTCTTACTTTACTCTTCTTTTTTTTTTCTTCCACTGCTTATTTTTCATTTCTTTGTGATGTATTTCGTTCCATTTGCCCTCGCTTTAATCCCTAGTCTTTGATGCGACGGTTGAATGCCCGTAAAAGGGACGATTCTAAAATTTCCGATATGGATCCGACCAAGCTGCACGTTAGACCTAGCAGCAGATCCAATTTGTTCGCCTGGAACAACTCCAAGAACTCTTCCAAATCCAAATGGTGGGTTTCTGTTTCAGCCCTACTTGCCTTTGCTTTCTTGTTCTGTTATGTATTTGAAGAAAGGATGGAGAGGTAGAGGGAGAATGGAGAGAGAGGATGTTCAAATTACAGAGAGAAGGAAGGAGGGATAATTAGAGGGAGAAAGTAGAGAGAGAGTGGGTGATGGAAGGGATGAAGAGGTAGAGGGAGAAAGAAGAGAGAGGAAAGAGGGGAGGGAAGGAGAAATATGAAATAGACTCAATTTTTACATTTATGATAGGTTGGGGGTTTAATTTTAACATTCAAAAGTTTAGGGTTCTAATTTTTACATTTTTGAAAGTTGGAGGGTTTAATTTTTACAATTGAAACTTTAAGGGTGTAATTGTTACAAACATCATACTTCAGGGGTGGTTTTTGCAATTTGCTCAAAAAAGAAAGAAAAATTTTTTTTGAACAATTTTTATTTATGTTTTATAAGGAAACATATCAAAATCACATCCCAAGATTTTGATTTTTCAAACTCAAAATTAGCATTCCAAAAATTTAAGATTCTATTTTTTTTTTTTTTTTGAGTACATCAACATTTGGGGTGAGAGGATTTGAACCTCAGACCTCTTGATCGAGAATACATGTCAATTACCGCTAAGCTAATGTTCGCTTTGGCTCTTTAAACATAATTATTGAAGAAAGAATTATAAAAAAGATTTAAAATACTCACAAGGTTGTGGTGATCATGATGATGTATGTGGTAGAAGGAGAAAACAAAGAAAACAAATGTCTTCTTTTTTTTGATAATTGAAAGTTGTGTAGATGAGAGAGAGAGGGAGATGGATTTGAGAGAAAGTGACGGATAAAGGGAGAAAGAGTATGTGTGGAGACCAGAGCGAGGGCGAGAAAGTGTAGGGAAAGATACAAAGGTGATAAGGGTTTTTGGAGAAAGAGTGACGGGAGGAAAAAAACGTGGGGAAGTTACGAGAGGAAGAAAAATAGGGAGATTTTGGGAGAAAGAGAAAGAAAAAGGAAAAATGAAAACCTATGTCTTCAACAAAGTTTGAAATGTCGATGTCGATGGAAATGTCGAGAGACATTCCGGAAAAATTTACAGAAATCGTGAAAATTGATAGAAATTGTTTGAATTATTAAATGCAAATTTAACTGTGACTTAATTATATTAAATGCAATATGAAAGTTGATGAACATTATTTATAATATTTATATTAACATATCAATAGGATGCTGTTGTTAATTAAAATTATGCTAATTGATATAAATTATTTGAATTATAGAATGAGACTTTAGTTACAAATAAGAAGTATATAAGAACTATATAATTAACTAATGATAATTGATAACTATATAATTAATAAGACAAAAATTAACTAATAAGGTAAATAAACATAGTAACTTTTAAACTTAACTTAACATCTGAAAATAGATAAATAGAGCTAGAAGCCTAGAGCTCCTAAATTTAAGAAAGAAATTGGAGAATATCTTGGGAGAATTTGAGAATTGAGGTGTGAAGAAATTGAAATGGAATGAGAGTATTTATAGATGGTAAAAATAATAAAATAATAGAAATGTAAAATTAAAATAATTAATTAAAAATTATTTTTGTAGTAAAAAATGAATTTGGGAATTTGTAGTGTTTTGATGTGAAAATTGATAAATGAAAAGCAAAAGAAGAAGGTAAAAAAAAAAAAAAAACGTGGGTTAAAAAATACAAAAAATATATATAAAAGTTAAAAATGAAAAACACGTGGAAAGGAATCCATCATTAATTATTTATTAGGCCTCGTTTGATAACCATTTGGTTTTTGGTTTCCGGTTTTTAAAAATTATACTATAAAAAATAGGTAGAAATTGTTTAAATTAGACAATAAAACTTTAATTATGATTTAAGTAGATTATAATTGACCATTTTTAATCATCATATCTAAAAACTAAGACAATATGTAAATGCAAATATTGTAGATGAAAATGTCGAGAGTAGGAATTTTAGAAAAAAAAATATATGAAAATTGATTAAAATTGTTTGAATTTTAACCATTGAGACGTAAATTAAGACAATAGACATTGCAGCTATTAAACTTGAATCAAGAGAGTAAATAACTTGTCTACTTTTCTTATTATGTAAAAAGGCATTAAATAGCCAAAGATACATCAGTTAGTTAAGAAAACTAAGTGTTAATGATAGAGTAACAAGAAATGAACTAATCGTTTATTACATCCTAATACTTCCCCTCAAGATAGAGCTGGAGATACTATATTGATGACACCCATCTTGGAGAATAAGGCTTGAAGAGCAGGTTTCAACAATGGCTTGGTGAAAATGTTCGCAAGTTAGAGGTGTGTTCTAATTGGCAGAAATTTAACATCTCCTTGAGTAATCTTATCTCGAACAAAATGACAATCAATCTCTATGTGTTTTGTTCTCTCATGAAAGATTATTGGATTAGAGGCAATATGGACTACTGCTATTATTATCACAAAAAATTAAGGAAGAAGGAGAGTCAATATGTAACTCTTTCAGTAGCTGATGAAGCCAAAGAAGCTCACCGGTGGTGGCTGCAAGTCCTTCATATTATGCTTCAGCAGAAGAACGTGACACTGTACTTTGTTTCTTCGATTTCCAGGACACAAGAGATTCACTGAGGAACACACAGAAGCCAATCGTTGATTTACGAGTATCTAATCAGAATCTTGAAAGCTCATATTTGAAAGGAAGAGGACGCTTGTAGAAAAACACCTTGTCCAGAAGTTCCTTTCAAATAGTGTCACAAAGAATTAGTAAACAACAGATAAAGGGGGTTGTCGTGGTTGAGCCATAAACTGTCTAAGCTTGTGTACAAAAAATGTGATATCAGGTCTGGAAATTGTGAGATATAATAACATGCCAATAAGTCGTCGAAAAATAGATAGATCAAACAAAACATTACCATCTGTAGTAGAAATTTCAACATGAAGATCTATCCATTGGCAATGGAGCAGGTTTACTTCCTAAAAGACCAGTGTCTTCAAGAAGATTAAGAATATAATGTCGTTGGCTCAAGAAAGTTCCCTTTGAAGAGTGAGCAAGTTCTAACCCCAAGAAATAATGCAATGACCCCTAAGTCTTTGAGCTTGAAAATTGAATCAATATGTTGTTTCAATACACTAATAACATCAATAGAAGAACCAACAATTATTATGTCATCGACATAAACAAGCAAAGCCACAAAATTGGTTTCCAGAACCTCAGGTAAACAAAAAGTAATTTGTTTTGGCCTGTCGAAAACCAAGAGATAACAAAGCACTTGAAAACTTGTCAAACCATTGACGTGGGGCTTGTTTTAAACCATATATGGATTTATGTAGTTTACACAAAAGTTTTTCTCCCTTAGAAGCAATAATCTTGTGTTTATAACCAAGTAGGAGATCCATTGTAGACTTCCTCAAAGTGATCTCCGTGGAGAAACACGTTATTACGTCAAGTTGTATAAGAGACCAGTTTAAAGAAACTACAAGAGTGAGAAGTACCTTTACAATGACAAGTTTTGCCACATTGAGTGTAGCCCATGGCTACCAATCTAGTTTTATAACGTTCAATAATCTTATCAGCTTGATGTTTTACTTTATAAATCCGCTTGCATCCCATGGAATGATGTCTAGATGGCAAAGGAACAACATACCACATTTTGTTAGTTTCCATGGCAACTGACTCAGCATTCATAACTTTCCTCATTGGGAAAAGAGACAACTTGATGATAAAATTGTGGCTCATAGGTGGCTGAAAGATTCTAGGCAAAAGATTTATAACAAGGTGACAAACGATCATATATAAGATAGATACTTATGAATAGGGAACTTAGCAGGAGAGGTTGAAACAACATTGGAGCGTAAAAGGCTGCAGTAATAGTCTTGCAGATATGAAGGAGGTCTAGAAATCCTCGAAGATCACCTGGGCTCAATATTCTAAGCAGAAGGAACAAGCAATGAAATAACAACATCATTGTTGTGAGATGCAATATTAGAGGGTTGGTTGGAATTGTCATGATCAATAGATGAACCAATGACAATACATCAGCACTAAGAGGTGTAGGGACAGAGGTCTCGATGCAACGGAAGCGGTTCAGGAACAATTCCAATTAATTTAGAATCATGAAATACCAATACACTAGCAATATACATATATTCATAATCTATTGTATATCTAGATTAAGCATGCTGAAAAACTATAAAATCTAATTCTAATTTACATAAAGTAGCAAGTTACTTACTCTCTTTGACGACTCAGATTAATTTCACCAACTGCTTGAGAAATAATCACGAACAACATAGAACACTACCGTAGGGTAACACTGGTATTCTCTGGGAAATTTGAGGCCAAGACAATGGGAACCTTCTTCTTGATTTTAGGAAGAATGGAATGAAGTGAGAGATTCAACTGGGAGAGAGGCGGTTTATATAAAATGTCATATCCCTTTTCCTATTCATAATAGGTTTATGAATCCTTTTCCTATTCATAATAGGTTAGGGATATTATTTAATTAATTAATTAAATCAACAATTAAATCAAATTTAATTCTTTCATTTAAATCATATTTAAATGAACATTCCCACATAACCTATAGTTTTAACATGAATCCAATTCATATTAAAATTAATATTTGAACTTCTTCAAATATTTATCTCAAAAAAAAAAAAAAAAACTTCTTCAAATATTTAATTAATTTTGAATCACATCCAAAATTATATTATTTTCCTTATTAAATTTGAACACTTCAATTTACAATGAAGACTTAATTTCCTCAATTATCCTTTACGAGCTACCACTATATAACAAATATGACCTTTATTAGCATTTTAGGACAACTTTTTATAGAAAAAACTATAGAAAAAAGGAAAAGAAAAGCAGGAATGTGGAGGAACACGCCGCCGCACCGATGGATTCATGCAATAATGAAGCAATACAACACCAAAATTGCATGCATCCGTCTTGGAAACACCTACATAATCCTCGTCACTTCTCCGGAACTCGCTCTAGAGTTTTTAAAGACGCACGATTCCGTCTTCGCGTCGCGACTTGTCCCCACGACCGCCGACATTCTAACCTGTGGATTCCTCACCACGGCTCTCTCGCCGTCGGGAGACCAATGGAGGAAGATGCGAAAACTACTTTCCTCACAAGTGCTCAATCCATCCACCCTTCGTCGAATGTCTGGATGTAGAACGATCGAAGCCGATGCTCTTCTACGTTACATTTTCAACAAGTCGAGGTCGGGTGGGGTGGCCATCAACTTGAGAAGTGTAATGCAACATTACTGCGACAATGTCATCAGGAGAATGTTGTTCAATAGAAGATACTATGGCGATGGCGGCCGACAAGAAGATAATGGAGGGCCAAGTTTCGAAGAGGAAGAGCACATTCAAGCATTGCTGACGCTGCTTGAGCATGTTCATGCATTTTCTATATCTGATTACGTGCCTTGTTTGAAGTTGTTTGATTTGGACGGACACAAGAAGACTGTAAAACGAGCTTTGGAAGTGATCAAAGAGCATGATGATCCCATTATAGATGAGAGAGTGCAACAATGGAAAGATGGGGAGAGAAAAGAGGTGGGTGATATTCTTGATATTCTCATCTCGCTTACAGATGAAAATGGAAAATCGCTATTATCGATCCAAGAGATTAAAGCAGAAATCACGATGAGAATTTCTTGACATGCATTTAACCTTATCGTAAAAATACAATACTTATCTGCATACTCGTATGTATCCCTACATACCAATCTTGACAACTAAGAAAGAGAAAATGAGAAAATGAGAATATATATATATATCCTAGTTGTCAACATTTTAAGGGTGGTATATAAGGACAACCTTACATACGTAATCAAGTTTTTTCGTTTATTGCACGTGCAGTATTTAACCATTCTCTATAAGGGATTTTCGTACGGATGACCCTCTAAAATAGGCAGAAAGGATAAATGTTCCACCTTTTCAAAACAAAGATATATGCCCTTTTGCTTGCGTTAGCATCCTAGTAAAATTACCATTTTACTCTCGACTCTAACCTCGCTCTCTCTCGCTACTCTCGCTCTAGCTTCTCGTTCGCTCTCTCCCCAATCTCTCACTCTCTCTCCAATCTCTTGCTCTCTCTCCAATATCGCTCTCTCTCTCTCCAATTTCTTCCTCCAATCTCTTACTCTCTCTAATTTCTCTCTCCAATCTCTTGCTCTCTCTCCAATCTCGCTCTCGCTCCATTTTCTCGCTCTTAAATGCCTTAAATGCCCGTTTTCATATAGAGAGTAAAATGGTAATTTTGCTAGGATGATGACATAAGCAAAAGGCATATATCTTTATCTGAAAAAGTAAGACATTTTTCATTTTGACCTCTCAAAATGGGTCATCCACGCAATTGTTTCTCTCTATAAATATAAGAACAATATTTGGTTGCATAGGTTTGATCTTTTTACATGCCTCATTAAAATCTTGACAACTAAGAAAGAGAAAAGTAGAAAATGAGAAAACTTTTTTATCTCTCCTAATTGTCAACATTTTAATGGTGGTATGTAGGGAGATCCAACATATCGGTATGCAGCCAAGTTTTTTCCTAAATATAATATTTTTTATTCCTTGTCTTTTGTATTTATTCTTTAGGTTCAATTACAAGGTTAGTCCACCTTGAGGGTTATGTCAATATACTAAATATTTTTAGTTCCTTTTAAATTTAGCCACAAAAATTATGTAAATGTCCTATTTTATTAAAAATTACGTAAATAGGAATGAAAAAGAGAAATAAATTAAAAATTAGAAGTAATTTGTTGATGGTCAAATTTCGCTCCGAGGTTCTCCTTCGCTCCACGTGACCACCGACAGTGAATTTGTAGAAGAGTGGAGAACACGTGACCTAAAAGACGAGCAAACGCTGCACATCGGTGTGGTGTAGACCACACACACTCCGATGCTTAAGTTAGCCTTGAGCGGAGAAACCAACGAGTATTTAGTAGGAATATCCTTAGATACCTGTGTGTGTCACAGTTTCAGTCCTTTTATAGATTTCCCCGTAGGGTTTCTGTCACCGCCGGTCTTCAAAAAGGGCTTCCGGGCCTTTGGCCCTGGTCGGCCTCGGCCCATCCTCATCCTCGGCCTCTCCCTTGGGCCGAGGCCGAGGGTTGTGGTTTTGGGCCGGAATGAGTTCCGACCCTTTGCTTCACTGACTCTGATTCTTCCGTCTTTGGGCCCGGCGAGTTTGGGCCTTCCTGAATAAAATATTATCGACTAATTTTTGTCCATAACATTAAGCCCCCACTCTCTATTGGAGTTCATGGGCTTTCCTTGGTTTCCAATGGAGAGTAAATAAGAATTGAAAAACTTTTACTAACAATAAAAGATGCATAAGAAACAAAAAATCTTTGTTGCCTCCTCCCATCAAACACTTATCTATTTGGTCTGGGATTTGTGATACAACTAAATAGTTGGGATTTTGTGGACCACAACAGATGTAAGTCTTGCTACAAGTTTTTATGCAAGAAACTTCCTGGTTGAGTGAGAACTAGCTTTGGAACTAGAAAAGTTGGGAATTCAGTTAGCATAAAAGACAAACGGAAGAAGACAAAAATGGGAGGAGGCCGAGGCGCTCAGCCTCGGCCTGCCATGCCAGGGTGATATGAAAACCCTAGCGAATTGGAATTAAGAACCCTTTGGGTATTTGAACCCTTAATTCACCAAAGCTAAAACCTCAAATCTATTCGATTTCAATCCCAAGGGAAGGATTAGATAAAGATTACCTTGATGATCGAAGACCAAGAGGTAAGGAGAACTAATTCCTCACTCAAGGTTTGAACACTTCACAAGCAAGTTGATCAGACCTACCTGAATGTTCATCCTTGCAACTCTGAATTCAAGAATTGCAAAGTGGGTGATGAGGCTCAGTCATCAAGAAAAGCGCAAAAGGCTAAAAACTCAATTCATCGTAAAAACTATCCGTACAAACCTAATGGCCAAGCTTTAAATAGCTTCCCAAAACCCTAACTACATACAAAAGTACCCCTACTAATAAGTCATAAAAAGGGGCAACATTGAAAAATAATAAAATTACATCAAATTATTAAATTACATATAAATAATAATTCAATGTGTCTTTGGCGGTTCATATCATCCTCTCCTCCTTTTAAAGGATTCGTCCTCGAATCCAAATCATTGCCTTGTAAAGCAATTTTAAAGTCATGAGAAGAAAACAAGGTGACTTTTGGGTTTCTCTTGGATGGCCTCCCTTGTAAAGCAACCTTGTAGTCATGAGATGCCAAAGGCTTGATTCTTTTTGGATTCCATCTCTTTTGGAAAGAATGATGGTGCTTCCAATTCACATATAGCTTGCAACCATCGAAAGAACCAATCTTTGAGTTTTTCTTCATAATCAGTGCTTTAACAACCTGTAAAAACTCAAAAGAAAAACTAGGCAAACTTGGTTGAAGCTCACCTGTTAGAAAAAAAACTCTTTTATCAAAAAGTTCAAGAATGTTTTGTTTTGAAATCAAGAAAGATTTGTCCTCACAAGTTTTCAAGGGCATATTCTTGGCTTTTCTCTCATTTTGATTTCTAGACTGAGTACTACTCACTTGCTTTTCTTTCTCATACGTGTTTTCACACTTTTTTTCTTCATATATTTCTATTTCGTTTTCCTCGGTCTCATGCCTTTTGTTTTCCAACTCACACACATCAAGTTTTACTTCTCTTGGAAGAAATGATACAAGAGTAGGATCACATGTTACTTTGTGATCTAATATATTAACAATGTCATCACAAAGTATCCTAGTTTCAAGCTTACTACCGTCTTCTTTCTCTACTCCACTACTATCAATATATGCTTCCCCAGTAAGTAGTACAACAGTAGTAGTAAGATTACAATCATGTGATTCTTTGCTATCTAATGACCTACTAGGCAAAATATCATTATCATGCATAGGTACAACAACATCAAGCTTCTCTCTTCTACTTTCTACCTTATCAACATGCTCATATATAGTAGGTAAACTGACTCTTTCCATGAATGTGTTGGAATTGTAGCTAAGCTTAGATTTAATGTACCTTAGAGATCTTTTTTGGAGCATCTTTTCTACCTTGATGGCCACATACACCATCTCCTCTAAATCCTCACAAGGTCGAATTTCTTCTCATTCAACAATCATCTCAACAATCTCCTCATTAAGTCCTTGGTAGAATCGGTCCATAGTAGCTTCCTTATCCTCATCCAAATTGATCTCCTCAAGTAATAGGAGCATCTCTTCATAGTATTTTTCTACACTTTTGCTCCCTTGCTTCAAAGTTTGCAATTTGTGGGATGACTTGTGAACAAAACGTTTCCTCATTAGAAGTTTGATTTCTTCCCACGAGGGTATTGCATGATTTCCATTCTTTCTCCTTTTCAACACTAAAATATTCCACCATGTTAGGGCATAATCCTCAAATGAAGAGATGATAAGTTTTACCTTTCCCTTTTCACTATAGTGGTGGTGACCAAATATGGCATCGATTTCCTCCTCCCAAACAAGGTACTCTTCTGGATTTGAAATACTCCCAAAGAACAATGGAGGCATGTTTCGATCAACATGATGACCAGTTCTTAAAGTTCTTTTTTGTATAGACATGACAGCAAAAGAAAAATAAGTGAAGAAAAAAAAATGGACCTCACAATTCACTCCCTCACGTGTTTCACTCGATGGATATAGTTCACTCATGTTTACACTCTTTAATGTAGCTGTCCCTCATAAAGATGTTTCTCTCGAGATAGAGTGATGAGCCAATACTTTGCAACCAAGATCAAAGAAGCAAACAAGAAACAAACCAAGCAAGAATGATTGTAAAGTGTCAAACTCAAGCAAAGAAAAAGTAGAGTGCCAATAAACATAAAACTAAAAAAAAAAAAACCAAGAACCTAATGTTCAAGACTTCAACAAACTAGGATAAGAAAAGAACAAAATAAAATAATTAAAGTCAAGTATCAAAGATTCAAGACTCAAGGAGTTATGCAAGATGAACAAAGAAAAGACAAAATAACTAGACAATAATTGAAAGCAAAGTAAGGGACCAGTGAAATAAGATGAATAGAAACACAAATTCTCCCAAAAACTCTAAAATTGACAATAACTTGAATGGTTTTCCTTTTTTTTTTAGAACTTGATCTTGGAAACTTCACCTACTTGCTTGTATATCCACACTGCCTTTAAACTAGAGAAAAAAAAATTCCAGAAAACCAAATTCAAAGAGAGAATAAATTTTCACCTGTTGCTCCAGATTCTCCCAACAAAAAAATTGAAATCCAAATTCAATTCCACCCCAAAATTGATCAATTGCACCAAACAACATTAGGCCTCCAATTCAATCATGCCCGAATGATTTTTTTTTCCTACATTTACAATTCCAGAAGATCAAACTAAACCCATCCCTTTTGTTTTTTTCTTTTTCCCTTTTTTTGTATCGACTGGAAATCAATTTTCAAGCTACCTGGTTGCACCGCCTAAAGATCAACTGCTATTGGTCTCAATCACGCTTCCCTTCCAACTGCTACAATTATCACCGCTTGGAAATACATATTTTTTTTCCTGAATCACTTCAATTTTCCAAAAACCACCGACTTCAATTTTCCCACCGATTGTTTGTATGTTCTCAACGCTGGTATGAGAACATATGGGTTTTTTTCCTTTTTTTTTTTTCTTTTTTTTCACTCTTGCTTCACTTCCTTCAATCTAGTATCATTGGATTGAGAGAACAAGAAATCACCATACGAAATATAAGCAAAAGGAAACAATTTCTAATTGGCAAGCAAAACTTGAAAATTATTCCAGCAAACCTTGTAATTCCAAATTTTCAAATTGGGTGAATAAATTGTCAACAAGATCAAAACATAGAACAAAAAGCAAGAATCGACAACAAGATTGATGCAATTTTTTTTTCTTTTCCTCCAGAATAAAGATTCACAAAGAGCCCTAATTAGTGAACTAGATTCAAAAAATAAGCAAAATCCTAAAGATGCAATTGCTAGACTCAATCAAATAAAGATAAGACTCACAGGATATATCCGATCTAGAGCGCTAAGCTCTGATACCAAATGATATGAAAACCCTAGCGAATTGGAATTAAGAACCCTTTGGGTATTTGAACCCTTAATTCACCAAAGCTAAAACCTCAAAACTATTCGATTTCAATCCCAAGGGAAGGATTAGATAAAGATTACCTTGATGATCGAAGATCAAGAGGTAAGGAGAACTAATTCCTCACTCAAGGTTTGAACAGTTCACAAGCAAGTTGATCAGACCTACCTGAATGTTCATCCTTACAACTCTGAATTCAAGAATTGCAAAGTGGGTGATGAGGCTCAGTCATCAAGAAATCAAGAAAAGCGCAAAAGGCTAAAAACTCAATTCATCGTAAAAACTATCCGTACAAACCTAATGGCCAAGCTTTAAATAGCTTCCCAAAACCCTAACTACATACAACATTATTGATCATAACAAAATGACAAAAGTACCCCTACTAATAAGTCATAAAAAGGGACAACATTGAAAAATAATAAAATTACATCAAATTATTAAATTACATATAAATAATAATTCAATGTGTCTTTGGCGGTTCATATCACAGGGGCATGCCTGGCATGGCAGCGTACCTGCTGCCAACAGTAGGTACGCTCGGCCTGCCGAGGCAGGCCTAGCTTGACCCATCTTTCCCCCCCCCCCCCCCTTTTTTTTTTTTTTTTAGAATCCGAAAAATCGGTTTTCCCCCCATTTCTCTTCTATAAATAGCCCCCATTCTCACCTCATTCCCACTCACCACCTTTCATCCTTCTCCTCTAAATTTTCTCTAAGGTAACTTCTATTTTGAGCAAATTTCTTCTATTTTCTGTCTATTTTCAATCGGCTCTTCTGTGTCATGGCTAGTGAGGAGTCAGTCCATTCCGAGTTTTATTCAAAGAGTGGTTCGAGTTTTTATGATGAATCTCCCTTCTGGAGGAGGATGGTGTTGAGGAAGCTGAAGACGTCGGGCCTTCAGCACATCCCACGGTTATGTCATCCTCGGTGACCGAGGCTCAACTTGAACGCCTTCGGTACGAGTATGGCATTCCCGAAGACGTGCAAATGAGGGTTCCAAATCCAAACGAAAGCTTCTCCCATCCGCCCGAGGGTGAGGTTGCTTTTTATAGGGCTATGTTTAAATTCGGTGTTCGTCTCCCTCTCCCCCAACTTCTTCAACATTTTCTTATGCTCACTGGGTTAGCTCCTGCCCAGATTGTACCCAATGGGTGGAGTCACCTAATTGGCTGCATTCTGCTATGGGCATATGGCAAACCAAATGTAGCTATGGACCCAGACATTTTCTTTTCCTTGCATTCTATTAGTCGGAGTCCTAACTTGGGGCACTTATTTTATTATATTAGTGCAAGAAAGGGGGTTATTGTCGACACCCCTACTTCTGTAAAAAATTGGAGGCAGGGTTGGTTCTTTGTTAGTGGTAATTGGTTAGAGCAAAACCCGGACGGTAGTCATTATGGCGTCTCTACTAATTTTGGAGAGTATGGTGAGTATTTTGTGTATTTTATTGTTTTCATCAATTTCTCTAACTCACTTTTACATTTGTCTTTGCGCAGTCCCTCAGAGGGTTCGCCGTTCTGCAGAAGCTCGCGAGTTCGCTGAAGTCATCCAGCAAATTCCGCTTTGCCACCGCTTTGGCCCTGATTTGGTTAACCAAGAAAATCTCGTGTTTCTCAATCTTGCTCGCCCTCACTCAAGCAAGCTTTCATTATTCTTTTGTCTTCGTGTTTTGCACAGTTTTAGGTTGGTGTGTGCTAACTTTGTGTTGTGTGGTTGTTTTTTTGTATTTCAGCGATGCCTCCGTGTTAGATCTATGTTGAACGCCGAAAGGCCAGGAAGACCAACAGTGGAGCAGGAACTTCTCAGGCAAATGTGACTGACCTCACCGAGGAGGATTCTGATGCGCCCTTCGTGGTCACCCATTCCTCCACCGTCGGTTTGAGGAGATCGTCTCGGAATCGTCCTCCTGCTGTTCCCACTCCTCCTCGTGAGAGAGAAACTTCCTTCCCAGTCTATGTTCTTCCTAAGGGTCATTCTGGCACCGGTAGCGAAGTGGACATGCTCACTCACGACCTCCACTGTTGGCAGGGACTGTAGTCCCACAAGCCCGAAGGAGAGTTGGGCTTCGACGACCCCGCTGGGAGTTTTCAATCCGCCCATCAACATGTCCGCGAGGTAAGTTACTTGGTTATTCTTCTTGCTCAGTGGTTTTTCTTTTTTCTGGAAGAGTTTCTGAACAAACCTCCTATTTTTTGCAAGTCTTCACCAAGGTCACCGTTTCGGCCATGAGTCTGACAGATAAGATAAATGAGCTGCAGGCCAACAGTGTACCCAGGCGTGAATTGGTCCAGGCTCAGAAAAGTCTTAATCGAGCCAACCACCTGTTTGAGGAGGTAAGGGCCGATCTTGAATTCCACAAAGCAGAGTGGAATAAGACCAAAGTCCAGCTGGCTGAGGCTAAGGCTCATCTAGCTGACGCCAAGTTTCTCGTTGAGGAGTTGATAACTCTCCAAAAGGGAGTTATTTAGGCCTTAGTTCTATAGTATTTTGTGTGTCATTTGTGTTAAATAGGGTTGCTTTTAGATGAATGTTATATGTTTTAACCCATTTGGAAGAATGGAGGCTTTGGAAGTTATTTTGTGCAGAAAATATTGCTGAGCGACTTGAGGGAGCAAAATCTGTGATCCAGCAAAGCAGGGAGCAAAACTGCCACGTAGACAGTTCGTAATCCATTTTATAAAGTGGCGTTAGCTGAATTAATTACGGATCTAAGAAGCTTGGAGAGCCTGCCACGTGTCCAATTTAACCTAATTAGGTTAAACCTCATCTTATAAAAGGAGGAGCCGTCAAAGATACATTCATTCACGATTGGGAGACCGAATCAATCGGCTGGAGGCCGAATTGACGGCAGAATGGAGATCTAAGAAGACCAAGTGCGATTCCTCTCAAGAAGACGAAGTTCTTCCATGTTCTTGGTGGTTTGAAGCAGTCACTTCATCTCCTCAATTACTAAAAGGATTAGTATTTCTTGTGTATTTCGCATTATGGATGTGCATATCGAGATTCTAACGTGTTTTATGTTTTCAATCATGAACTAATTTGCTTTGTAGGCATGGGTTAAGAATTATGTGATTGTTATATTTATAAAATCTGGAAATTTTATTTGATTATGTCATCTTGAGTTGTCGTTGTTCTTCAATTTCATTATGTGCCCGCCTAGTTAGCCAGTATGTATAGCTTCTTCTAGTTTCAGCGATGATTTAGGAGTTGTGTGGCGATAATTCACGTTAGACCATTATGTGTTGGTGAACGCCAGCAGTTGAACTAGGGATAATCCATTACCTAACGCTTGATCGGTAGAGCTTCATTGGAGTTGAAACATATTCCAAAAAATTCGGAGTTCCGGGAGGATCCCGCTAATAATACTGCATGAGATTGACTGATCAAAAGAATTGCTAGATCATTTTTATAACACAATTACAGAAGCCTTAACCTGTGTCTGTTTTCATTCTGTTTTCTCTAGTCGTAATCATTTACTGCTTTCGTATTTCTTTTGTTTCAGCATTTTAAAAACCCAATCAATTTAACCAACCATTTGAAATCACTAAAAAGGAAAATTAAATCAATAGAGGTAGGCAATTCAAGACCCTGTGGATACGATAAATACTTATCACTTGCTGCTAGATTGTGTATACTTGCACAGTATTCTGGAGTTAATTTATCTCATATTTTTAACCACTTCAGAATTGCAACAGGAGTACAAGAAAACGGATGAGTACATCCTTTCCCACAACCAAATGTGGGAAGACGGTGCAAAGTGGGTTGTTCGGCGCATGCGGAAACACGTTCCCGACTTTGATTCATCCGTGATGCGTGGCGAGATCTCAGCTATGGTTGCTGACCCCAGTTCTTACTCGACCTCAGAAAGCTCGTCGAGTGGGCGTGAAGACATGGACTTTTCTGGGGACGACAACAACTAGATGGCCCGAATTCTTCCCTGCTTTTCCTGACTCTATGCTTTTTCGACTCTATGAATCCTACTTCTATTTTCTTTCCATGTATCTGGTATTTTCCTTCGTTCAATGAAAGACTACGCACTTTATGCTTCAATTACCTTTTTGTCATGCTTCACGCAGTTTGGACACCACATGAAAATCTTAACTATAACAAGAGAAACCATATACATGAAATTTTTTTATCGCAATTCATGAAATAATCCTAACTCGGATAAGTAAGAAAAAAGGGCCAAAATCATGCAAGATCATGCAAAAGTAGTGACCACCATGATTATGAAAAGAGAATAGGGTAGCTTTATCGCAATTCATGAAATAATCCTAACTTGGATAAGTAAGAAAAAAGGGCCAAAATCATGCAAAAGTAGTCACCACCATGATTATGAAAAGAGAATAGGGTAATGGGATCAAAGCAGCCACAATGATCTTAACTTATCCTGATTCCCAGCCCCCACTCAAAATGTGCATTTATCACTCAGGAGTTGCATTTTTTTTTTAGTTAGAAGGACTAATTTCGTACCTGGCCTTTTGAGGACGGAGCTCAGCCTCGAGGTTGGGGTGGTCGTCCTCAGCCTTGGCATGAGGCCGAGCCATGCTTCTGCGTCGCTTGCTTGTTTGCTTCATGGTTGGACTTACGTGTAGATCCGCTTGGTCCCACCTTGAGCATCTCTGTTGCAATTCTGAAGTGGTTAAAAATATGAGATAAATTAACTCCAAAATACTGTGCATGTATACACAATCTAGCAGCAAGTGATAAGTATTTATCGTATCCACAGGGTCTTGAAATTGCCTACCTCTATTGATTTAATTTGCCTTTTTAGTACTTCCAAATGGTTGGTTAAATTGATTGGGTTTTTGGAATGCTGAAACAAAAGAAATACGAAAGCAGTAAATGATTACGACTAGAGAAAACAGAATGGAAACAGACACAGGTTAAGGCTTCTGTAATTGTTTATAAAGATGATCCAACAATTCTTTTGATCAGTCAATCTCATGCAGTATTATCAGCAGGATCCTCCTGGAACTCCGGATTTTTTGGAATATGTTTCAACTCCAATGAAGCTCTACCGATCAAGCGTTAGGCAATTGACTATCCCTAGTTCAACTACTGGCGTTCACTAACACATAATGGTCTAACGTGAATTATTGCCACACAATTCCTAAATCATCCCTGAAACTAGGAGAAGCTATACATACCGGCTAGCTAGGCGGGCACATAATGAAATTGAAGCACAACAATAACTTAAGATGACATAATCAAGTACAATTTCCAGATTTTATAAATATAACAATCACATAATTCTTAACTCATGCCTACAAAGCAATTAGTTCATGATTGAAAACATAAAACACGTTACAATCTCAATAAGCACATCCATAATACGAAATACACAAGAAATACTAATCCTTTTAGTAATTGGGGAGGTGAAACGGCTGCTCCGAACCACCAAGAACATGGAAGATTTTCGTCTTCTTGAGTGGAATCGCAAATGGTCTTCTTAGATCTCCATTCTGCCGTCAATTCGGCCTACAGCCGATTGATTCGGTCTCCCAATCGTGGATGAGTTTATCTTTGACGGCTCCTCCTTTTATAAGATGAGGTTTAACCTAATTAGGTTAAATTGAACACGTGGCAGACTCTCCAAGCTTCTTAGATCCGTAATTAATTCAGCTACCGCCACATTATAAAATGGATTACGAACTACTTACGTGGCAGTTTTGCTCTCTGCTTTGCTGAATCACAGATTTTGCTCCCTCAAGTCGCTCAGCAAAATTTTCTGCACAACATAACTTCCAAAGCCTTCATTCTTCCAAATGGGTTAAAACATATAATATTCATCTAAAAGCAACCCTATTTAACACAAATGACACACAAAATACTATAGAACTAAGGCCTAAATAACTCCCTTTTGGAGAGTTATCAATCTCCTTGCGGCTTTGAACGCTTTGATTGCACTAAAAAGTGAAGTGACTAAACTGGTGCAGTAGTCTACTCTCAAGGGTTGAGGAAGCACGTCAAACTCTCTTCAAGTGTTGTTTTTCATCCCAAGGGTGCGTACACACAGTTGGGGACTTGGGGAGGTTGAGGGCATGCGCCAACCTCTCTTCAAGAATTTTTTCATCCCAAGGGTGCGTACACTCAGTTGGGGACTTGGGGAGGTTGAGGGCATGCGTCAACCTCTCTTCAAGAATTTTTTCATCCCAAGGGTGCATACACTCAGTTGGGGACTTGGGGAGGTTTAGGACATGCGTCAACCTCTCTTCAAGAACAAGTTTCTGAAATGAAATTCAAGGCATTTTATTTCAAATAGATTGATCGATCAATTTACATATTCTTAGTACATTGTTAATTTTTCTTTTTCTTTTCTTTTATTATTATTATTATTATTATTATTATTATTATTATTATTATATATATATATATATATATATATATTTTGCCTCTGTTAACCCTCTCCTATAAACAACTTTTTTTTTTTATTAATATTATAAATTTTTTAACTTATTAGAGTAATAAGTTTATCTAGAAACTTATCCACATGTCAGCTTTCGGTTTATTTCTTTAAAAAAAATATTTTTTTAAGAGACGACCTACGAACGGAATTTTTAAAAAAAAAAAAAATGGCAAAGCAGGTCATCTCTTGAAGCACACAAAAATTTCACAGTTTTGGATTTGGCACAATGGCAAGGTGATGCTACTAGAATCCAAGAGTGCATTTCTCCTTTTTTTTCCCTTTGCCTCTCTCTTTTTTTATCTTCATTTTTTATTTTCTTTTCAAACAATGAAATAACCTACTCTTTTTTCCCTCTTTTATTATTTTTTTTAATGTTACTTGTCATTTATTTGTTTGAATTTCAATTGAAGCAATTGAAAAAAAAAAAATAGAAAATGAAAGCATATGAGTGGACTTACTATTTGCCAAATGTCATAAGTATTCTTACGGTAAGTCCACTCATATGCTCCTATTTTCTAATTTTTTCAATTTCTTCCATTGAAATTCATTTTTTCCCTCTCTTTTATTCTAATTTCTTTAATTTCTTCAATTCATTTTTTTTTTTAATTTCTTCAATTGAAATTTAATTCTTCTTTCTCATTTTTCCTAATTTCCTTAATTTCTTGGATTGATTTTTTTTTCTAATTTCTTTAATTGAAGTCATGTTAAAAAGTAAAATGAAATCAAGAAATAAATGTACGAGTAACAGTAATGAAATTAAAATGCTTAAAGAAGAAAATGAAAAAAAATTAAATCAAATAAATAAACTGCAAGTAACATCAAATTGTGAAAAATTGTAATAATTAACACTTAATTAAAATTTATTTTCTTTAATAATAATAATAAACTGCAATGTAGTATTTAATGTGTTTAAAACATTAAGAAAAAAATTAACTAATTTATTTTAAAAAAAACAAATAAAAGAAAAAAAAAAGAGAAAAATTACTCTATTTGATTTAAAAAAAAAAAACAAAAGAGGAAAAAAAAGTAGGTTATTTCATTTTTTGAAAAGAAAATGAAAGGAAAAGAAAAAAAAATAAATGAAGATAAAAAAGAGAGAGGCAAAGAAAAAAAAAAGGAGAAAAAACAAATTTCAAACAAGATTTGAACCCACGCACTCTCGGATGCTAGCAGCATCATCTTGCCATTGTGCCAAATACAAAATTATATAAAATTTGTGTGCAAATTAATGGGATAAACTATGTTAATTTAACAAATTAAAATTATTTAATTAATTTTTAATAAATATCTTTAACTACAATAATTTAATATATTGTATCCATAAAAATTAATTAGATAAATATTTAATAATAATATGATTATTTATTTATTATAAGGAAATCCAAAAAAGTAATTAATTGATTATAAATAATCGATAAGTAATTAATTATAATTATTGAAAAATTAATTTTTATACTAAATTCATTTAAATGATTTTAATTCAATAATTAAATATATTTTCGATAATATTAACTAATTAATTATAATTTTAGTAAATATGTAATTACATCCTTTAATAAACTTGGACTAAGTATTTGTTTAAAAGTCCTAAAAAAAAGTATTTGTTTAAAAAAAATTGAAATTCTTGACAAATTATTATTTAATCTAATTAAATAATTTATTATATTATTTTTAATTTAGTATCCATTAGTTAATTAATTAACTATATTCAAAATAAAATTGCATATAAAAATAAAAAAGAAGAGATGGGAAAAGAGAAAATCCATGCTTTTGCAAGGGCATAGAAAGCCCTTGCTTATGGGCATAAACGATGCCTGGGAATGCGTTATTTCCTGGGCCCACCACATAAATCTTGAAACAAATAAGGGTATTAGAAACTCTTGCCCATTCCCATCTCCAAAAACCTTGTACCAAACGGCCCCTTAAGAACAATCACCTCCTAAACACACACAAACCATTGAAAAAGCTCTAATACCCTCCACAAGTGGCTCGGGCAATCCTTGTGAGAACAAGCACCTCTCTAAACATACACGACAACACCTAGTACATCAACAACAAGTCTTTAAAGAAAGTCTGAACTGGCCTTCCAAAAGTTGTCTCAAGAGAATCATTTACAACTCTCTTATACTTTAGGGGCCGTTTGTTTTTTGGTAATCAAGATAGCCGAAATTTTCAGATGCCTGGAATTATATATGCCCGGAAATATAGATGTCCGACATTTTAGATAACTGTGTTTGTTTTGGAGGAATAATTTATAGGGATGTTCTGGAATATTTAGATAACCATGTTTGTTTTGTAGGATTTTCGGACCGGAATGTCTTAAAATGATGTATTATTCCAACAATACCCTTTCCTATCTTCAAATCATTTATATATTAATTTAATTTGTATAACATTTTTTACTTTAATAATTTAATATTGTTATCAATTCAATTTGTATTAATTTTATATGTTATTTTGTAAAAACAGTAATTTCTATTGTCTTGAGATTTGTATGAAAAAAAATTGGGAAAAATACACTTTTGGTCCCTGAGATTTGGGTTAAGTTACATTTTGGTCCCTGAGTTTTCAAACTCAACAAAATTACTCTTCAGGTTTGAGATAAGGAGCAATTTGGTCCCTGCCATCTATTTTGCCGTTAAATCTTAACGGACTACTGGCACTATTATTTTAATTAAAAAATTAATTTTTAATTTTTTAAATAAAAATAATAAAAATATTATTATTTTATTATTTTTTTTTTAATTCTTTCTCTCCCTCTTTCTTCTCCTTCTTCTTTCTCTTCTCCATCTCCTTCTTCCTTCTTTCCCATCTCCTTCTTCTTCAACTCCGGTGGCCGGCCGCCACTGTCTGCCGGCGAACGACGACGGCGGCCGCCGGATTTTTTTTTTTTTCCTTCTTTCTTCTTCTTCTCTTCTTCTCTTCTTCTCCTTTCTTTTCTTTCTTCTATTTTTTTTTTTTAAATAGAGGGAGATTCGAGATTGAAAACTGAAAACTTGTCTCGTGAAGCAGCAGGTGGAGTTCTGTATGTATAAAAGAGCAAAATAAATGTAAAAATTCCTTCTTTTTCTTCTTTCTTTAATCGCTCTAAAACTTGGTAAAATCTCATCCCATTTTCAATTTTTTTTTCCCCTTTTTCTTTCTCCCTCTGTGAGGGGGAACAAAACTCTTTCAAGATTTGGGGTTTTTTTAGCACTCACATTCATTCTTTGCTTCCTTCTTTAATTTCACAAGATCCCCATCTTCACCCCTTCTTCTGTTTCTCTCTTTCTCTCTCTTTAATGTATTCTTCAAACACATTTCTCAGCAGTCTTCGTCTAGTTCTACTCCTCAACAGATTTTGCTGAACTTTAGGGCCATACCCATTGGGGATTTTGCTCTGTTTTTTAGGGGTTTTGTGATAATCTCATTGTTTGGTCAACGGGGAAAGTGGAATTTGTTTTTGTGAGGTGAAAATGTTGCATTCTGGGAATCCCATTTCGGAGGTTCGGTTTGATGATCTTTCCGATCGGTTTCAAGATTCGGTGAGTTGTGAAGCCAACAAACCGGATTTTCGAGAGCTAGATCTGGGTTCCCTCGGCCAGCCACCGGAGTTGAAGAAGAAGGAGATGGAGAAGAGAAAGAAGAAGGAGAAGGAAGAGGGAGAGAAAGAATTACAAAAAAATAATAAAATAATAATATTTTTATTATTTTAATATATTTTATTTAAAAAAGTAAAAATTAATTTTTTTAATTAAAATAACAGTGTCACGTCAGCAGTCCGTTAAGATTTAACGGCAAAATAGATGGCAGGGACCAAATTGCTCCTTGGGTAATTTTGTTGAGTTTGAAAACTCAGGAACCAAGGTGTAACTTAACCAAAACCTTACAACTTGAACTTATTTTAAAAGAAGACAATTATATGGTTGATAACATTTTTTAGTGGATTATATTTATAAATTATCAAAATAGAGAAAGTATGGAGAGAAATAATATCAATTTGTGATTGTATTTTTTTAATAAAAAGATATTTGGATGATCGTTATTGGAAAGGAAAAATAAATAAGGTCTCGTTTGGTTCATGATCTGTTTTCGTTTTTATGTTTTCGAAAATAAAAAATGCAAGGAAAACATGAAAACGTGTTTGGTATACCTATTTTCAAAAATAATTTTCGAAAACAACTCAAAAAATGGCATGTTTTCAAAAACAATAAAATGTTGTTTTCATTGTTTTCCAATTTTCTTTTTAAAATAATGGAAACACGAGATACAACTTTAAAAACACATGATACATATTTCTTTCCATCAAACAATGTTGCATTATCTACAAACAACATTTTTTATTTTTGATATCCAAATTCTCTTTGACTCTAAAGGGAAAAAAAATACAAAATTACTATTGTGTAAATAGTGTGTTTGATTGATATTGATGTTTTGGTTGTTATTTTTACATAATTCTACCTATTTTGATATACTTCTCCACTTTACAAATCAAATGTTTCATATAATACAACTATATGGTATATATTTTTTTTCCTTATAATTTCAATTCCAACAATTTTTTTTTAAGAATCAATTCCAGCATCATTGATTTATAATCTCTCTAAAAATGAATAAAAGTCAAGTAAAAAATAATCATATTAAATGAACTTTTTCTAAAAAAGATTAATTTTACCAAGCACATATTAATATTTTCATGCATTTTCAAATTCATAACCAAACGCAGTTTTCAAATTTTGAATTCAAATTTAAAGTTTTTAAATTGGAACCAAACATGTTTTTAGATATAATGGAAATAAGAATTTTGTTTTCGTTTTCTGCTGAATTCCTTATTTTCGAAAACAATTTTTAAATCACGAACCAAACGAGGCCTAAAAAATTCACTTCAAATTTCAATCGAAAATAGTTTCAACTATATGTTATACAAATTAAATGACGTTTATTTTATATATTAATAAAATATATAAATATAGTTAATTTCATATAATTGTTTATTAGTGAATGAATACACTAATTTTTTAAAATCCTAAAATAAAAAAATGGAGAAATAAAGAAAATTGATGAAAGAAAATATAAAAAACGAAGGACCAAAACGTCAATAGTTGATTTCCTGAGCATGAGAATCTTAGAAACCCATGTATCAGGAGGGCATCCAAATCTTCTTATATGCCTCTCGTGTGGGCATCTCGAGATGCCTGGACATCTTACATTACCGCAAAACAAACAGGGTAATCCAGATGCCCATTCCATGGGAATCTTGGTTTACCGCTAAACAAATGGCCCTTAAAGAATTGTTGAATTGTAAACGATTCTCAACAGCTTTTCGTATAAGGATTCTCAATTATCTTTAGAGAATTGTCTAAAAAATAAGTTATCTCAATTCTCAATCTTTTACCACTACCTTTCTCGACTTTTTTTTTTTTTTTTTTGAGTTGACCAATCAATATCAATGGATAACCCTTTCATTTTTAGTTTAAAAAAATTAAGAGTTTTTGGTAACTCAATTATGTTTTTTTTTTCTTTTTTTTTTTCAATGCATTTTTAAATTACAAATAAAAAGTAGTTTTAAAAAACATATTTATGTTTGTTTCTAAAAACTCGTTTTTCTTCTTAGGCTCACTTGTCTCTCTTTGACATTATCTCTCCAACAAATTTCTTTTTCTATTTATTTTTCTATCTGGAACTTTCATCTCTAAATTTCTCTTTAAAATATTTATCTCTCTCAAATTTTCACCTTTACATAACTTTTCTTTTATTCCTCTAAAATGTTTATCTTTATATAACTTTCATTCTCTCTCTAAAAATTAAATATTTTCTTTTAAAAGTTTCTATCTCTAAAATTTTTCTTCTCTCTAACTTATTTATATCCAAAATTTCTCTAAATTTTTTTTCACTACAACCTTTTTTCTCATTTATCTTTATTTCTCTAACATATCTTTACTCTTGACTTTACTCTCCCTCTCAAATTTCTCTTTTTATTTTACTTTTTCTCTTTAAAAATTTTATGTTTCCATTTTCTCTAACCAATTTTTTTTTAATGAAGTCTAACTAATATATCTCTCTAATTTTCTCTTTATAAATATTTTTCTTTCATCTATCTGAATTACTCCATCTAACTCTTCTCTCTAAAACATTTATCTCTACTTCTTAAAATTTTTATTTTAATGTCTCCACATATTTTCTTATCTTTAAAACATCTTTTTGATCTCTCTAATGTTTAAATAACTAAAAACAAAAAATAATTATAAAAAAATTGAAATTGTTATCAAAGAAGGCTTAGTGTTTTAATTTCATACCTAGACTTTAGGTTAAAATTCCTTACTAATATCCACAAGAATAAATCACAATGAAATGTACCAAAGTGAGCACAACCCAGCAGTAATATTGACATGTACTCTAAAACAAGAAGTTCGAGGTTCAAATCCCTATGTCCCTAGATCGTTGAACTAAAAAAAAAGTTACAATGGATGTAATCCTAAATTAGCAACAACTAAAATAAATTTATTAAACAAAACACAACTTAACATAATAATTAAAAGGACAATAAAGATCATACAACAATTCCTTATAGGAGTAGAGATATTCAGTCAAACTTTGCACCTACAATACTACTTACAAATGTATTGATATTAACCATTTTCTACTCAAATTGGATTGGTTGAGGAATATTAATTTATTAGTAGTATATATACTTGATATAGATTTTTTTTTTTTTTTTTTTTTTTTTGATAACTATACTTGATATAGAATTAATTAGCAATATAGTTACCAAATTTGTTTATGAACATGCTGCTCGAAAAACATACCATAAAAAAATTCTAACGAAAATCTTCAGATTAATTTCAAAAAATAAAACTTATCTTTTCATTTATTATTTGCAATTCGAATGTTGCATGCTGTGTTTAACGACTATATATATACATAGATATATATGATCTGAATCATAACTTTTTTCATAAGCTTTTCCCAATGGCAGCCAGTGCCCTAGCTCTGTCTTCTTCAACCTTTCTTCTGGCTCTTTGTAAGAGCTTCATGATCTTCTTGACTGGCTCATTCATGGCGGCTGTTCTCATCTGGTTGTTTTCCCATTATGAGAAAAGAAAGCAGTCCTTTGGCACTGCACCTCTCCCACCCGGCCCGTCTCCGTGGCCTCTCGTCGGCTGCCTCCCGACGATATGGCGGAGGAAGCCGAGATACCGATGGATTCACAAGGTCATGGAAGAGCTAAACACCGAAATCGCATGCATCCGTCTCGGCAGAACCCATGTCATTCCCGTGAGGTCTCCAGAACTCGCCGTCGAGTTTCTGAAGACGCACGACTCTCTATTTGCTTCACGACCGGTCACCGTCATCACCAACATGTTCAGTGACGGGTTCCTCAGCGCAGGCGTCACGCCGTGGGGAGACCAATGGAGGAAGATGAGAAGAGTCCTCACGTCGGAAATCCTGAGTCCGGCTCGACACCGGTGGATGCTCGCAAAGAGAACTGAAGAAGCCGACAATCTCCTACGGTACGTGTTCCATTTAACGACGGCGAACGACGACGGCAGGGGCGGGGCAGTGGTTAACCTGAGAAGCATAACACGGCATTATTTGGGGAACGTGATGCGTCAAATAATGTTCGGTAGGCGATACTACGGCGGAGGAAGAGCGGACGGGGGGCCGGCGGCGGAGGAAGAAGAGCATATCGGAGCATTGTTTACGATTCTTCAACATGTTTATGCAATTTGTGTATCGGATTACATGCCGTGTTTGAAGGTGTTTGATTTGGATGGTCACGAGAGGACTGTTAAGAAGGCTTTGAATGTTATTAGAAAGTATGAAGAGCCGATCATTGAGGAGAGAGTGCAGCAATGGAGAGATGGGAGGAGGACGGAGGCTGAGGACATGTTGGATATCTTCATCTCGCTCAAAGATGGCGATGGGAAGCCATTGTTGTCAGTCAGGGAGATTAAAGCACAGATTACGGTAAGAATTTGATTCAAACCCTTTTTTTTCTTTTTTTTTTTGAATTATTTAGCCTAATTTTTTATGTGTCGGTTGGTCCAAAAAATCTCTCCAACCCAACCTAATCTGTGTACACTCTAATTATAAGTAAATTCCAATAACCAAAAAGAAAAAAGAGTTTAAAAAATGGATCTCTGTTTTTCAAAATCTCACGTTTTCTTCTAACACTCAGTTTCTTGTTCTCTTTTGAACTCAAGAAGGAAAAAAAAAAAAGTCTATTTCACTCCAGGACCGTTTGTTTTGTGGGAATTTGAGATTCTCATGAGTCGGGCATCTGGATTTCCACGTTTGTTTTGCAGTAATGTAAGATACCCGAGTATCTCGAGATGTCCGAGTATCCTAGAATGCCCATACGGGAGGTAATCTGAATATTTTTTGATGTCCTTTTAAAACATGGGTTTCGAAGATTCCCATGTCGAGGGTATCTCCTCTTTATTTTTTTGCCATTCGTTCGTTTTTTTTATATATTTTCTTTCATCAATTTTCAAAGTGCTTTCTAAACACAGAAGTCCTTCACCGGTATTTTATCACAAACCATATGAATGTTTTTTATATTACCTCAAAGCATAATTTTGAATAAGAAGTGCTTTCAATCCTAGTATACGTGTTTCTAATCATAGTAAAAGTACTTACTACACCTCTAATTCCACAATGAACAAAACTTGGTTGTATACCGGTATGTAGGGATATCTCTATATACCCTATTAAAATCTTGACAACTAAAAAAGTGAAAGATAGAAAATGAGAAAAAAAAAATATTTTGTCAACATTTTAATGGTGGTATGTAGGGAGATCCCTACATACCGGTATGCAGTCAAGTTTTTTTCTTCCACATTTAGATCAAAACACTATTTACTTTATCACAAAGCAGGCTAAGACGCTTGTCTCTTTTTCTACTAATGATTTTGATTAAGAAGTGTTTAGGGTCATAATATAAAAAAGCACTTTCAAACATAGCATATGATTGATTTTAGGTTAAAAATCACTTTTCGTCCCTAAATTTTCATGAAAGTAACAATTTGGTCCCTGAACTTTAATTTTTAACGATTTAGTCCCTATACTTTCCATTTTGTAACAATTTAATCCTTGAACTTTAATAAGTAACAATTTGGTCATTGTACTTTCAAATTTGCAACAATTTAGTTCCTATAATTTCAAATTTTGTTACAATTTAATCCTTGTTGTAAAAAAATTCATCAAAATTAAATGTCAATTTTTATTATTTGATGATTAAACTTTGTAGCTTATAAACATGGTGAGTCTCAAATTAGTTTATTAATTTATCTAGGTAAGAAATTTCATTAAATCTTTATATTAATTTTTCACGATAGGGACTAGATCATTACAAATTTGAAAGTACAAGGACTAAATCGTTACTTATTAAAGTTTAGGGACTAAATTGTTACAAAATTGAAAGTATATGGACTAAATCGTTACAAAATTGAAAGTACATCTATTAAATCGTTACAAATCAAAGTTTAAAGACTAAATTATTACTTTTATGAAAGTTCAGGAACCAAAAGTGATTTTTAACCATGCTTTTGAAATGATAGGAACTGCTTCTCGCAACAGTGGACAATCCATCGAACGCAGTGGAATGGGCCATAGCAGAGATGCTAAACCAGCCCCAAATCCTCCAAACCGCCATCGAAGAACTCGACAGAGTCGTCGGAAAACAGCGCCTCGTCCAAGAATCCGACCTCCGAAATCTCAAATTCCTCACCGCCTGCGCCAGAGAGGCCCTCCGCCTCCACCCAATCGCCCCCTTCAACCTCCCTCACATCGCCATCGTCGACGCCGTCGTCGCCGGCTACTTCATCCCCGCCGGCAGCCACGTCCTCCTAAGCCGCCTCGGACTCGGCCGGAACCCTAGGGTTTGGCCCGACCCGATGCGATACGATCCGAACAGACATCTCCAAGATCCGGGCGCCGATCCCGACCTAGGGGAGCCCGATCTGAGGTTTATTACATTCACCAGAGGGCGGAGAGGGTGTATGGGCGGCAAGCTTGGGACTGCCATTACAATGATGCTGTTGGCTAGGCTTGTGCAGGGATTTTCTTGGCGGTTGCCGCCCGGTGTGGCGGCGATTGACCTGTCAGAGTCTGACCAATTGTTTATGAAGAATCCTCTGTTCCCGTTTGCAGAGCCGCGACTGTCGGAATCTCTGTACCCTGATTCCGAAACACAGGGGAGAAACTTGTTTTAAGTTCTTAATGGATTGCTCTATAAAAGAATAAGATAGGGATAACAACACAAATGGTCCTCTTTATATACCTATATTTCATTAGTATCTAAAAAGTATAGCTTTTTCATTTCTGTCCAACGGTTGTAGTCTTAATGACTAAAATAGGAGTCCAATTACCACTAAACCCTTCCTTACCTACCATCTATGGAAAAAAGAAATAAAAGAAAGAAATTATTGTCAATTAAGAAAAAATTGCTCACATTCAATTTACAAAATCCTTACCATAACCATTCCATTTGGGCTTCTCACTTTCCTTCTGGGTGCAATTTCAAATTTTCTCCCACCTTTTTAATATGCTCTTTCTCCTACCATATTGTTTATGTTTTTCTCCCACGCGATGGCTTGCACTTCGAGATGGAGAATTTAGTGGGTTTTCATTTTTTAATTTTTAATGTTTATTATTTTATTTTTTTTCTGTTGATTTTGGCAGCAAAAGCCAAAGGAGCTGAGCTGGTAAAGAGTTGCTGACTTGGTTAAAATGAGGCTGATGTGTACGGTGAATCACCAGTGATTGGAATATACAGTTCAACATCATAATTTCCTCTAAATTCGATTGTGTAATTGAGTGGCACATGGATGACGTCTCTTAATAACCGAATTTAGGGGAATAGGGAATATATTCAGGTCAGCAAATTCTTCTGAAGGTGTGAGAGCATTCTTCTTCTTCTGTGAGTGTTCATCCTCTGAGAGTTCTTCGAGAGTGTGGCGAGAAGAAGGAGGGAGAAGGAGAATTCAGTGTGACTCTGTTGATTGAGCTGGAAGTCTCGAGAGGTCTTGATATTCTCCTCTGATGTCCTGTTCTTAAGCTCCTGTTATTTCGAAACAAGCTCGAGTGAAGCTGTGTTTGCTGGATTTCCAGGTTCTATGAGTTTTATCTCAGTATAAACTGTGTAATTGTAAATCCTCTACTGATCAAAGTAATAAGAATGGCTAAGTGGATGTAGACCATCTTTTTGGGGTCGAACCACTATAAAATCGAGTGTTCTGTTTTTCCCATTCTTTTATTCTTCCTTAATTGATTTGCCATTGATACATTGCTCACTGGATTCATCTGTGGAGTTTATTTGCTGTTGAATTGATTCTGTTTATTGTGTTTATTGTTTGGGACTGAAATCAACATTTTCATTCACATTTCATCCTCCTTTTTCAAGTATTTATCATTTTTGTTCTATTTTGAAATTACAATTAAGTTTTTTTTATTTTTTTTGTTTATATTCATATAATTTTCTTATTTTATTTCTAGCTTGATATCACATGTACAACTTATATTTAAAAAATCAACTATAAATATTAGTGGGAGAATTCTCCAATTTAAGTTGTATACTAACTACATAAATATTTTAATCATAATCGGTATTTCAAGCTTAAATGTTTCAAATAAACACAAGGAACTAGAAATAACAATTACTGAATATGAGCTATATGATATGTATTCTATGTATCAGGGTATTTTTTTTCCCTTTCATATATTAAAAAATTCTTAATGTGGTTTTTTAAAAATACCTAGGACAACATTTTAGATGAAGAGACTTATGAATATAGGATGATTATATATATGCTAGTATATTGAGGTATATATGAAAGTATATGAAGGATTGAAATTCCCAATTCCGTTAAAGTGGAAGAGCAATTGGACCGTTCGTAATTAATTTTGTTTCACAAAATACCCATACATTGGCAAAATTCAGAATTATCTAGGCTAAGCAATTAAATTCAATTAGATCTATATCTAAAAGAAGTTAGAAGCATACCTTCGTTGACGACTCTAAATTCTTCGATGATGGACACCACCACGAGGCAACCCCGCTATTCTCTAAGATTGAGAACAGAGTGGTGGGACTCTATGATCTTGAGTTTTCTTCTCTTCTCTCTAGTTTTTTTTTTTTTTTTTTTTTTTTTTTTACTTGAGAGAAAATGAGAGAAGGAGAGAAATCTTGAGAGGCCAAATTCTAGATTATGCACAACGAATCTCTTGCCCAAAGACCCCTTAGGCGTTAGGCTTAATGTGAGGGAAGGAGGAAAAACACCATCATACGACAATTGTCCAATTAATTAATCCAACTTAATTCAATTAATTAACCATTTAATTAATTAATAATGTAATTAAATATATTATATTTAATTACATATGCATTAAATCATATTAATGCACATTCCTCACATAAGCTATAGTTTTAATTAAAATTAATTAAATCACATTTAATTAAATTAATTAAACCACACAATTAATTAATTCTATGATCAACTAAATATCACATATTCAATTAATCATACATTTGAATTATATTCAATTGCACGTCTCTCTTATAACCTAGAGTTTTAATATGAATCATATTCATATTAAAAATTAATCTATAGATTTAATTTAATTAAATCACATTTAACTAAATTAAATTAACTAAATTAATTAATTTTATAATTAATTAAATATCTACCATATTTAATTAATTACATATTATAATCATATTCTAATATATCTCTCATATAATATAGTTTAATTAAATCACATTTATTTAAACTAAATTGAATAATTAATTAATTAATTCACTTATTAAATATCACATATATATTTGAACTCTTTCAAATATATTATTCTCTCAATTAATAAATATATTTGAACTCTTTAAAGTTTAAACTCACATTAAACTTTATATTATAATGTATCACCATACATTATACTAATTGTATCTCATACAATTAACTTGATTCCCAAGATGCAGTTCAAATTCTATTCAAGATAAATTGTTCTCAATTACTCTTTACGAGCTAGCAGGGGGACATAATGGACCCACAGATCAGAAGCTCCAATGATATGAGGTTAACTGACTAAACTCATTAATCGAGTTAACTAATATTCATTAACTGTGGGTCACTCCACTAAAGACCCAAAACTGCACTCTTCTCAATGTAGAATGTTTCTGTGTCTACGGATATTGACCAATACCGGTAAGTCAATCCTTCACGAGTGTTCGTAACTATAGTTTGGTCAAATTATTGTTTTACCCCTGTGTTACATATGTCTCCTTAAGTACCAGTGCTCCTCTAATGAACAACCTGTTTATGGTCCAACCAGTAAATAGAAAATCCCTCTCGGGCCAGTGAAAGGGCGGGATCCCTTTGTTCAAGACCTGGAGTCACCACTTAAGGGAACACTCATCTACTTCTCCTAGAAGTGGGAATGAGTGAATTTCATCTTGTGTTGTCATGTCCCCAAGCCCCCACTTGGTCTCGTCACCAAGAAGGTATGCTTATTGAGTCGGCGTGCATGCCACTCTCACCCGTACTAATTAAAGGACAATCCCTCGTGAGAAGGAGTTCATGACACACTAAGGATTTAGACGGAGTTACCTAGGTCATCCTATTGAAACAGTAACCTAACTAGTTAACGGTGTTACATCTAGTGGTATACTATTTCGTGGTCCAGTCTTATGCAAACTCATTGCATAGGATACCCCCGCTCGCATGTCTCCTACATGGACGCCTTAAATCAATACGTCTATATCAAATACAAAGCGGGTTGTATCACATAGTGTTACCAGGAGAAGGTACCCAGCCTTATCCTTGTATTATAGACCTTTTAGGTTGTTACTTGAACATTGATCCCCGTATGTCCCCACATACTAGTTCAAGTTACATGTAAACAACCTTGGATCTTAGTTTATTGGATTTGGGTCTTATTGTGCAATTATAGACTTAATATGACAATAACACTTTATTGATACAAGTGTATAATTCGTTATCATTCACTATCTACGAGTTTTAGAACATAAAACACAACAGTATGTACTAGTAATAATTCTATACAAATATCATACATAGTATATATTAATCATATACAATATAAGTTATATGACTAAAACATAAAAACTATAGCATTTTGTATACAAAATATGTACCATGAAACAAAAAAACAAAAACAAAAACAAAAATTGATAAACAAAAAATGGCAAGGAACTAAAAAAAAAAACTAACTAAATAAATAATAATAATAATAATAAAAAGCAAAACCAAAAGAAAAAAAAACTTAGAAAACAATATAATAAAGATTTTTTAAAGAAAATATAATAAACAAAATTAAGGGAAAAAAAAGAAGTTCATGATATTCTTATGAGGTATATAGAAATATATATACTAGTGACATAGGTATATGTAAATATCATACATAGTAATTAACAGAATATTACGATGCAATTCGATATATACAACAAAAATGACTTTATAAATATCAGGTATATATCTTAGTTAGCATAATATTTAAGATGTAATATGATAAATCAACAAATATTGAATGTATTTATCACGTAAAATTCATATTATGTAATTCTATACTCACTATGTGTATTAAACAAAACAAGAAAAGGACACATGCATATAGAACTACAATTAGCGAAAAAAAGAAGATGATTAACTAAGGTTTCTTTCTTGAGAAAAAGAACACAAACTGAGAAATAAACTAACAAAATGGAAGATAAAAAAAAACTTATTTAGTTCAAGACATACCAAAAATTTCACTCAAAATCAAAATGAAACAAAAGAAATGGAAAAAAAAAACTATGATGATGACACAATGGTGAATGATAAATGAAAAAGAAAAGAAGATGACACAAAAAAGGAAAATAGGAAAACGAGAGGAAATAAATGGTAATAATCAGAATATGTGCACTAATGAAATAAATGATGATAATATATTTAATCAAGAAAAATCATCTCATTAATGATGCAAAATTTTTCCATGAATGAAATACATTCATAAAACATCTATTTAAAAAAAATATTAAATTAAATGTAGGTTTACTCATTTATAGAAGAGCATTTTTGTGCCAACAAGAGCATAGCTCAACTGGCATAAAGTTGTACTGATAACCACGAGGTCTGAGGTTCAAATCCCCCACCCCCATATTGTAAAAAAAAAAAAAAAAGAAAAAGAAAAAGAAGAGCATTTTTGTAAGCAAACAAATCTAAAAAACGACATAATAGCTAAAAATTAGAAATTTAATTGAAATGGACATTTCTGAAAATTAGCTAATAAAACAACCCATGGACCATAATTTCAGAAGAATGTAACTACATAAATTAATAAGGGGCAACAAGAAATATGGCTAAAAATAAATAGGTGGCTTGAAATATAACTACAAACGTTTTTTTTTTTTTTTTTTTTTTTTTTTTTTTTTTTTTTTTTTTTTTGAGGAATATATAACTACAAACGTTTATAAATTAAATAGATGGCTAAATGATTTAATGATTAATAAATACCTATTTGTAAAAGACAAATATGCCCCCCAACAAACTGTCTAACGTATTCTTAACGTTTAAAACCAAAATCAGAGTTTAAGAGGTATAAAATATACCCCTAAAAATAAGTTGGAGACATTTTAGGAAGTTTGAAATTAAAAAATCCAAGAAATAAAACTAGTTTGAAAATCTAGGTGTATCATATTGTTAACTACTGGAAAAATTTGCTTCCTGGAAAAAGTTGCTTCCCGGAAAAAGGAGTCAATACCTTTATTGGGGAAGGAGTACAAAGTTCAACCTCCCTCAGTAGAGAGAAACACCTTCGGAATGCATTAATTGGAAAAAAGGTCCTCTCAATCCGAAGACATACTACCTACAACTAAGAAGATCAGAAATTAAAAAACAAAAAATAAGAACAAGTTGCTAATTTCCCCAGAAAATTGAATAACCTAAAAAGACTACCTCTCATTGAGAGCATTCCACACCCTCGAAACCCCTATTCCACACTATTCCCCACCGCCACCACAGAGTGTATATCGCTACCTACCTCTCATATCACGCCGACGAACCACCTCCGCCGTGCCAACCACCTTCATCCGCCGCGTCGACGACCATCTCTTGCTTGCTCAATCGATTCTCCCCCTACGCGACGACTGTACCAAAAAATTTGAACTAGGTAACAGTTTCATTTCTCTTCCCTTATATTTGCAACAAACAAATACATTATCCCAAGATTTTAGGGATTTAGTTTATTCCCTTTGAAACCGTATATTTTCGGGATTCATTTTTTCCTTCCAATCCGCGATTATACCGGCCTATTGTAAGACAAAAAGCACGGGCGTGGGGAGGAAATGCATGGAGGCGGTTTTGGTGGAGGGTTTGTGTTGATTTCACTTAAATGTTGAACCCGTCATAGTGGTATGTACTGATAAATACCATTTCATCGTTATTGCAACTTCTCTAGAAAAAGTGTGCTTGTGGTATACTCATATGTATATGTGTGCATACACATTGGCATGTCTAATAGAAAAAATATTTTGATTTGTCTGTACTATTATATACATCCATGGAATGGTCTGATGTGTCTACTTGTGTGTGTATACACTTAATCCCCCCTGTCTTTGAGTTAATCACCCCCTGTATCGTGTATGTCTGGAATGCCCAATAAAAATAAACTCTGTCTTTGTCTGTGTTGCTATATGTAACCATAATAACCCCCCATACCATGTTCACCTGAATGCAAATACCTGATGAATGCCATAACTGATATCTGTCTATAGTATTACATACATACGTGTTCCGCATGCATCCTGTGTGCATTGTATGCATACTTACCCCAGTCCCACCCCCCATATGAGTTATATATACGTTGTAGTTTATATGCACTGTCATCTGTCTGTGTGTACTACTACTTACGACTTTTATTGTTGTCCTTTTGTAACATGGATAATGAGGGACAAAATGTGAGGGATAAAATCTTTTTTACCGTTGGAAACGCGGAAACCTAAGCCTAAAAAATAGGTAGATCTTTTTATACACTTGAACACAACCCGCCAACTGAACTCCCTATAAATCGGGATTCATCCATCCCGAAAAAAGGGGGGAGAAACTGAATGAAAACAAAAAAAATCTGTTAACGGCGTTTGTCTATAGGCGTATATACTAGGGGTAAAAATGTCAAAAAAATCTAGAAAACAGTTCCTGAAAATGCGGTAGCCACCCCTGCGAATTAATAATGTAACTACATAAATGGGTTAATAGTAGCCCGTTTATTTCAAAAGTGTCCATTTTATTATGATTTTACAATCTTGTCAGTCCACTAAGGAGATTAAAACGAATTTGCCCTTATGAAAAGATATTTGAATTTTCTTCCTATAACCGTACAAATCAATGCGAAAATGGTCATCTTCCCCCTTCTTCTTTTTCTTTTTTTTTTCATTTTCACTCTTCCTCCAGACTCGTTTTTGGTTCTCTTCTGTGTTTCTTTTTGCTTCTGTTTTTTTTTTTGTTCTACGTCTGGGTTTTTATTTTGCTTCTTCAAAACTGGAACAATACCTTTTTTTTTCTTTTTTTTTTTTTTTTACTTTTGCGTCTAGGTTTCTACGTTTGTTTTTTTGGGCTTTTGTGTTTTTAATCTGTGTCTTCTGTATGGGTTTTAAATCAGCATTTCTTTGTTAAATAGCTGGTATTTATTCTACGTAGGTGGCATTTATTCTACGTAGGTGATCTTCTCTATTTGTTCGATCTCACTGGTATTTTATATTTAGCTCACTGACATAGTTATTTCATATGGAGTATTTTATATTTAGCTCACTGACATAGTTATTTCATATGGAGTATTTTATATTTAGCTCACTGACATAGTTATTTCATATGGAGTATTTTTATTTAGCTCACTGGCATAGTTATTTCATATGGGATATTTTTATATAGCCCATTGGCATAGTTATTTTATATGGGGTATTTTTACGGTTAATTTTATACACCGCCTTATAGAATATTGGGGTCCTATGCATGAAAAAACTTTCAAGACAATCAAAATTATCTACTAGTTCCTAGCCAGGTCATTATAGTCTCAACCAAATTTTGAAACGTCAATCCTTGAGGCAACATTATCTCTGAAACTTTGAATTCAACGGAATTGTCACTATCGTCCCATTTACCATCACGAAGCATATAGACGGAAATTAAGTTGGAACCTAACAAATGGTTGGAACAACTTATATATTACAAAATCAAAAGAAAATATTACTAAAAATACTGGATTTATGTAACTGGGAAAATGATTTACATGAAAAAATATAAATCCATAAAGAAATAAAAAACAAGAAAATTTTGAAAAAAAAATGCTTACAAATATGGAAAATGAAGGCTTAACCACAACAGTAAAAAGGAATACAAAAAAAAAAAAAAAAAAAAAAAATTGAACCAAACCTTGAGTATATATATAGTAAACGTAACAAACAGAAATGGAGCACTGCGGCAAAATGAAGATGAAGAAGGAGACCGGAGGATATGCATTAAAAATTCAATAATTGTTATTGAATAGCTAACTCACTCTTGGACATGTACGGGAAAAGTGGTAATTTAGCCACCACATGAAGGATATTTCATAGCACACAACAATGGGATATTATCTCATGGAATACGGTAAAGAGGGTAATGTAATCGAAAAGGATTTCATTATTAATAAAATCATAGAATAATAACTACTTAGCTGGCGGCTGTTGAAGGAAAAAAAATTCAAAATTAATTATAATATATACAAATTAAATAAGGGCATTTGGGGAAGAATAAAATCTGAATTAATGCATGAAATCTTACTATTGATATAATTAAAAGATTTAGACATATTTGAAATTAACGGGTTAAAGGAGCCCATGCACCATAATTTCTGTTTTTTTTTAGCTAGACGGAGTTTGAAAAATGTTTTAATTATAATATCTTTTTTTTTAGAATTGTTTTAATTATAATATCACTAAGGTTTTATTACAAGTTTAGTCCTTGAACTTTCAGGATTATATCACAATTAGGTCAATGAAATTTAAAAGGTTTCTAATAGGTCTCTGTGCTAGGTTCCTCAACTTTAAAAATGTGTACTAGGTTCCTCAACTTTAAAAATGTTTAATAGGCCTCTGAACTTTCAATTTTATGTCTAATAGGTCTCGAATATATTAGATATTTTTAAAAACTAACCAATCTACTATATATAAAATTAAATTTTAGGCTTATTAAGACTCTAAACTTTCAATTTTGTATCTAGTAGGCTTGTGAATTTTAAAATATGTTGAATAGGTCAAGGACTTATTAGACACAAAATTAAAAGTTGAGCGACTTATTGGACATAAAAGTGAAAGCTTAAGGACCTATTTGATACTTTTAAAGCTCAATGACCTATTGAAACAGAATTAAAAGTTCGAGGACCTATTTGAATCTTTTAAAGTTTAGGGACTAAATTGACACACCCTGAAAGTTCAGGGACTAAACATGTAATTTAACCTATCACTAAATACTAATAAGCTTATTTTTGTTGATATTATTCTTTTTCTACAATTTGTTCAACTAATAGGAGATCGACGCCAAAGCGAGCATAGCTCAGCGGTAATTGGCATGTACCCTGGACCAAGAGGTCAAAGGTTCCAGATCCCCCACCCCCAAATGTTGTTGAATTTAAAAAAAAAAAAAACTAATAGAAGATCGAAAAGCGATAGGTGATTTTTTTTTTTTTTTTTTTTTTTTTTTTTTTTTTTTTGAGTTTCAAGGGAGTTCTTCCTTGTGGGAAGAAAGGCAAACTTTTTGGTCTTTTTTTTTTTTTGGAAAAATATACTTTTAGTCCTTGAGGTTTGGGTTAGGTTTCATTTTGGACCTTGGGTTTTCAAAATCAACAATTTAGCCCCTGAGGTTTGGATTTCATTACACTCTTGGTCCCTCTGTCAAATTTTCTGTTAAACTCTCACGGAATGTTGATGTGGCACCTATTTTTTATTTTAAAAAAATATTTTCTGATTTTTCAAAATAAAAATATATTAAAATATATTATTTTTTAATATTTTTAATTCTTCTCTCCTCCTCTTCTTCTTTAACCAAACCACCCTTCTTCTTCTTCTTCAACCCAACCACCACCACATACTGCCGGCAGTCGGTAGCCGCCAACAAATTTTTTTTCTCCCCTCTTCTTCCTTTCTTCTCTTCTTCTCCTTTCTTTTCATTTTCTTTCTTTTTTCTTTTTTAGAAAAGAGGGGGAAACGGGGATGAGGCTCATCCTCCTTGATTCGGCATCAGAACCATGGACGCACACGACAGCGAACTGCGAAGAGTGGGCGAGCAACGGTCGCGAGATCTAGGCGAGCAAGCTGTTGGGAATTGGGAGTTCGACCAAAGTCCCACATTGGCTAGATAAGAGGATAATCATGTGTTTATAAGGGAGGACAAGTATCTCCATTGGTATGAGACCTTTTGGGTGGAACCAAAAGCAAAGCCCTCATGGCTTATGCCCAAAGTGAACAATATCATACCATTGTGGAGATCTGTGTCGTGTCCTCGTCCTTAACACAAGCTGTAGAAGAGAAAAAGAAATTGACGGTTTCTTGTTTTGGGTTTTTGGAGAAGAAGAAAAGAAAGAGAAAAAAAAGGAGGAGGAGGAGGAGGAGGAGGAGGAGGAGGAGGAGGAGGAGGGGAAGAAGAAGAAGGAGAAGAAAGTGGAGAGTGAAGAAACAAAATTTAAAAAAATATATATTTTATTTTAAAAAATAAAAAAATAGTGCCACATCAGCACACCGTTAGTTTTTAACGGAAAAATGGATGGAGGGACCAAAATGAAACTAAAACTAAACCTCAGGGACTAAATTGTTGAGTTTGAAAACTCAGGGACCAAAATGAAACCTAATCCAAACCTCAGGGACTAAAAGTGTATTTTTTTTCCTTTTTTTTTGTTTTGGCTATTTTCCATCCTTATTAACGAGGGCAATTGTACCAGAACTTTCCTTATATTAATGCATTTTTCTTCCAAAAAAAAAAAAAAAAGGAGATCGAGGTTATAAAAAAAAGGTTAAATTATATTAAAAATACCTCCAACTCTGAGGTTGGTTTAAAACATACTCTTGAACTTTCAAAAGTTTAGATTTTTGCCTCGAAGTTTAAAGTTTGTTCCAAAACGATCGTTAAATATATATATTTTTTTTGTTAAATTCATGTATGCAAAATGATGTGCTTACATATATATTATTGCTTATGTGAATAGATTTGAACACATACATGGACAAAACAATAAAAGAAGGGAAAAATACACTTTTAGTCCCTGAGGTTTGGGTTAAGTGACAGTTTGGTCCCTGAGTTTTCAAACTCAACAAAAATACCCCTGAGGTTTGAGATAAGTAGCACTTTGGTCCCTGCCGTCTATTTTTCTGTTAAATACTAACGGTTGCTGACGTGACACTATTATTTTAATAAAAAAAAAATTTTTTTATATTTTTTTTAAATAAAAACATATTAAAATAATAAAATATTATTATTTTATTTAAATTATTTCTCTCTCTCTTCCTTTCTTCTCCCCCATCTTCTTCCTCCCTTCTTATCTCCTTCTTCTTCAGCTCCGGTGGCCGGCCGCCGGAAATTTTTTTTTTTCTTTCTTTCTTTCTCCCCTTTTCTTCTCTCCTTTCTTTCTCTCTTTCCTTCAATTTTTTTTTTTAATAAAAAGAAGGGAGAGGGAGGAGGAGCCCTCCTCCCTCTCGGTTTCAGATCTGAAACCGAGAGGGAGGAGTCCCTTCTTTTTATTAAAAAAAAAATTGAAGGAAAGAGAGAAAGAAAGGAGAGAAGAAAAGGGGAGAAAGAAAGAAAAAAAAAAAATTTCCGGCCGCCGCCGCCGCTCGCTGGCAGCCGGCGGCGGCCGGCCACCGGAGCTGAAGAAGAAGGAGATAAGAAGGGAGAAAGAAGATGGGGGAGAAGAAAGGAAGAGAGAGAGAAATAATTTAAATAAAATAATAATTTTTTATTATTTTAATATGTTTTTATTTAAAAAAATATAAAAAATAATTTTTTTTTATTAAAATAATAGTGCCACGTCAGCAACCGTTAGTATTTAACAGAAAAATAGACGGCAGGGACCAAAGTGCTACTTATCTCAAACCTCAGGGGTATTTTTGTTGAGTTTGAAAACTCAGGGACCAAACTGTCACTTAACCCAAACCTCAGGGACCAAAAGTGTATTTTTCCCATAAAAGAAACACATACAAACACATCATTTTTTCGTTTATAAATTTAACGAAAAATGTCTCCAAAGGATAGTTCTGAAACAAACTTCAAACTTCAAGGGCTAAAATAAAACTTTGAAAGTTCAGGTGTATAATTGAGACCAACCTCATAGTTTAAGGGTATTTTTAATAAGGAAAAAAATACACTTTTGATCCTTGAGATTTGGGTTAGGTTTCATTTTGGTGTCTGAGTTTTCAAACTCGACAATTTAGCCCCTAAGGTTTGGATTTCATTTCATTTTAGTCCCTCCATCCAATTTTCTGTTAACATTTAACGGATTGCTGACGTGACATTGATTTTTTATTAAAAGTTTATTTTTAAATTTTTTTAGAATATAAATATATTAAAATAATAAAAATATTATTATTTTATATCATTTTTATTTCTTTCTCCCTCTCTCTTTCTTTCGTCTTCTTCTCCACCACCATCACCACCATCCCACTATTACTGCCGTCCGCCATCGACTGCCGCTCGTCGACGACCGGTGACAATTTTTTTTTTCTTCTTTCTTTCTTCTTTCTCTCATTTTATTTTTTTTAATGAAAAGAGGGAGGGAGTAGGAGCTCCTCCTCCCCGTTTCCGATGCCAGAACGGAGAGGAGGAACTCCTCCTCCCTCCCTCTTTTCTTAAAAAAATAATAAAATGAGAGAAAGAAGAAGATAGAAAGAAGAAGAAAGGAGGAAGGAGAAGAGGAAGAAAAAAAAATTCGCGGCTGGCAGCAACAGTGGGATGGTGGTGATGGTAGTGGAGAAGAAGAAGGTGAAGGTGAGAGAGGGAGAAAGAAATAAAAATGATATAAAATAATAATATTTTTTTATTATTTTACTTATTTATATTTTTAAAAATTAAAAAGTATTTTTTAATAAAAACTCAATGCCACGTCAGCAACCGTTAAATGTTAACGGAAAATTGGATGGGGGAACTAAAATGAAATGAAATCCAAACCTCATAGGCTAAATTGTTGAGTTTGAAAACTCATCGACCAAAATGAAACCTAACCCAAACCTTAGGAACCAAAAGTGTATTTTTCCCTTTTAATAATTAGGAGACCAAACCTTTTGCCCTAGGGAAAGTAGTGTTTTATTTGCTATATTATGTTTAAATTGGTGATATTGATATTATATTAATATTTTTTTATTTTTATTGATATTTTTATGCAACTGTGATGTTGATATTTTAATCTTTGGCTCTCATATTAGACTTTTATAATCAAAGATTAATAAATTGAGCCAATATTGGAAAGTTGTAGATCTCTTAACCTACATATAACACAAACTCATATATATTATATAAATTACCTAAGTTTATAGAAACTTGTCTTCTATGTTTCATACTAACTTCTACAAAATACAAATCATGAGTTTGTAGATTATATATTTAGATGTGTTTGACTAATTAATTTGTACAATTCAAATACAAATTATACCAACTCAAATTTATCAAAACTATGATTAACTAAACATTTTCTTGTATGTGTATAAATATTAAGTTTATTTACCAATAATTTATTTGTTTAGTGTCAACTTGAGCATAGTTAAATAGTTAAGGTGTATATCTCAACAAAAGAAAAAAAAAAAAAAACAAAGAGTAGAGGTGTGTATTTTTTTACCAAGAGATAAAAGATTTGAATTCCTCGTCTCTAGATGTTATTGAATTCAAATATATATTTGTTTAGTATTTCACAAAAAGAAGAGGAATAATAAATCATTGTAATTTTTAGAATTTAGCTAAGAATTTTGAAAATGTTCATCATTTATAAGGACATGTTTGGAAGTTATTATGGAATTGGCAAAATAACTTTGTCATACTCAAAATCACTTCTATTTTGAAATGGTGATGTTTGACAATGATAGATGGGATCACTCTAAGGGTATGTTTGGTTTAACTTTTCAAGTGTTTAACTTTGAAAAAAAAAATCATTTTGAAAAAAATTCTAGTATTTGATAACCACTAAAAATGATTTATTAAAAAGTGAGATTGAAAAATAAATGATTTTGAAAGAAACACTTGAAAGCAAATTTTTTAAAAAGAGTTTTTAAGTATATAATAACTTGCGTACAAAAACACTCACGAGGAAATGTAACCAAACATATGAGTGTTTAAATTCTAAATAGTTTTTATACAAAATGTTTAAAAGAAAAATGCATTCTTGAAAAACACTTAAACTAATATGTATTCCAAAAGGGCCCTAAGTGATTCCTCTTCAATCAATTATAGGTAATTCCCAATTGATTTTTTTGTTAGTGATGGTACATGTCTGTTAAGGAGAAGTTTCGACCAATCACAAGTTGCCACGTCGTTATTCAAAATTAATAACGAAATTACAAATAATTAAATTCAGGACCAATTATAAGTTGACATTGAAGGATTGGAATTCCCAATTCCTTTACAGGAAGCAATTGGACCATTCGTAAATTAATTTTGTTCTACAAAATACCAATACATTGGCAAAAAGTTAAGCGATGAGAAACATACCTCCGTCTAACGACTCTGAATTCTTCAACGGACACCACCACAAGGGCTTCCCCACTATAACTCTGAGATTAGGAACGTAGTTGTGGGACTACCTAATCTTGAATGGGAAAAACTCTAGAGAGAAAAAATTCTCTCCAGAGTTCTTGAGTTGAGAGAATATGAGAGGGAGGCTAGAATGAGACCTTAGGGTTAGGGTTCTCATAACCTTTCCTTTTATAAGAGAGGAAACCCTAATGTGAGGTTAGGAAACAATCTTGACCGTTAGATCAAGATCAATTAATTAATTGATTAAATCAATTAATTAAATGTTAATTAATTAATCTCATGCACATTTAAATCTTATTTAAACGTAATTCCCTCACATAATATGTAGTTTAATTAAACTTAATTAAATCGCATTTAATTAATTCAATTAAACTAATCAATTAATTAATTCCAATAATTAATTAATTTCATAATTAAATATCGCCCATATTTAATTAATTACACATTAGAATCATATTCTAATAATTCCCTCATAGACTATAGTTTAATTAAATCTCATTTAATTTAAAACTAAATTGAATAATTAATTTATTTATTTATTTATTAAATATCATATATTTAATTGAATATATATTTGAACTCTTTCAAATATATTATTCTCTCATTAAAGTTTAATCACAAATTAATCTTTATATTATAATGTATCACTATACATTATATTAATTGTATCTCATACAATTAGTTTGATTCCCAAGATGAATTTGAACTATTCAAATTCTTTCAAGATAAATTGTTTCCAATTACTCTTTACGAGCTAGCAGGGGGACCTAATGGACCTACAGATCAGAAGCTCCAATGATATGAGGTTAACTGACTAAACTCATTAATCGAGTTAACCAATATTCATTAACTGTGGGCCACTCCACTAAAGACCAACAGCTGCATTCTTCTCACTATAGAATATTTCTGTGTCCACGGATATTGACCAATAACGGTAAGTCAATCCTTCACGAGTGTCCATAACCACAGTTGGGTCAAATTACCGTTTTACCCCTGTGTTACATCTGTCTCCTTAAGTACCAGTGCTCCTCTAACGAACAACCTGTTTATGGTCCAACCAATAAACAGAAAGTCCCTCTCGGGCCAGTGAGAGGGCGGGATCCCTTTGTTCAAGCCCCGGAGTCACCACTTAAGGGAACACTCATCTACTTCTCCTAGAAGTGGAAAGGAGTGAATTCCTTCTTGTGTTGTCATGTCCCCAGCCCCCCACTCGATCTCGTCCCCAAGAAGGTAGGCTTATTGAGTCGACGTACAGGCCACTCTCACCCATACTAATCAAAGGACAATCCCTCGTGAGAAGGAGTTCATGACACATTCAGGATTAAGACTGAGTTACCTAGGTCATCCTATTTAAACAGTAACCTAACTAGTTAACGGTGTTACATCTAGTGGTTAACTATTTTGTGGTCCGGTCTTATGCAAACTCATTGCATAGGATACCCCCGCTCGCATGTCTCCTACATGAACGCCTTGGATCAATACGTCTGTATCGAATACAAAGCGAGTCATATCACATAGTGTTACCAGGATAAGGTACCCACCCTTATCCATGTACTATAAACCTTTTAGGTTGTTACTTGAACACCAATCCCCGTATGTCCCCACATACTAGTTCAAGTCACATGTAAACAACCTTAGATCTTAGTTTATTGGATTTGGGTTATATTGTGCAATTTTTGTAACGTCCGCGTTTCGAAATCAAATCATTTGGAGAATTGTTGAGCGTTATTATTCTTGAGTTTTATATCTTTTCTTGAAAAAATCTGCTTGCTGTTTTTGAGCTTTACCTATGAGTTTGTGAAAGAAAAAATCAACTTTAAAGAAAATTTGCTTTAAAATGTTTTGGAAGAAAAATAGGTTTTCAAAGGAGTTTTCTTTTAAGCCCTTGATGATGAAAACTAGAGCTTCGTTCTATCTCAAAAGTGTCACCGTCACAATTGAATTGTTTTCTAGTCATAGGCTTTCCATTAGTCTTTTTCTTTACAAAATTTTCTTAGAGTCTAAACTTCCTCGTGTTTAACCTTTCTAACACTCTAGGAGAGTTTAGCCTTGAAGTTTTGAAAACAAAAAGCCTCATGTTAAGCTCATGCCTAAAAAACAAGGCAATGAGGACATTGTCTACCTTTAAGTTTGGGGGGGTGCTTTATGCTTACTATGTAAATATCTTTTGTAAATTTGTACTGCTGGAAAGATTGTGTGCTCAGTATATTTGAAAAAAAAAAAAAAAGGTGAAACCGAGAGTTACTCCTCCTTCCTAGGGTTTACTAAGTAACCAGGGGCATTCATGACACCCATGGTTTGCCACTGCATGAAAGGTTTACCTAGGGAAGTGAGTATCATTTCCAAGCTTGTGAACTTTGCTCGTAGCTAGATATCTTCACCAAAAAGTATCGATAAGCTAGAACGAAGGTAAAGATGACAGCAAGGATGCTCTTGGGAGAAAAAGAAGTTGAATAAAAAGAGCACTGGCAGGCAAATAAGTTTGGGGAAGATAGAAAAGGTCTAGTAATTCATGTATGTTCATGTTTTCATCAAGATTGTTTTTCTTAACTAAAAGGACTACACTAGGCTCTATGAGTAGAAGTTGGGTAGTTTAAGCACATTTGTTAGGATGGATTAGAGAGAGTTTTGCTTTGAAAAAGAACAATAGAAATCTTCATGCCTAGGAAACTCAGACGTTGTGATTGGCACTAGAGTAGAACCCTTTCCTGAAAGGCAAACTTTTTAGAAAACGATCTTGAAAAACATGTTTACTTGATTCCATGTCACTTATTTGAAATTCAAAGTTGATACTAGTACCATGATTGATTACTATACATGAACTCTAACATTTTGATTCGCAATTAATATTGAGCTCCTACATTCTGATTTGCAAGTGAAAAGTTGATCTCTAACATTTTGATTCGCAATTGCTTGAGGACAAGCAATGAGTTAAGTTTGGGGGTGTGATAAGGGTAAAAAATATACCTATTTTGCCCTTATATTTAGCTCATTTCTTGGTCAAATGTTGTATGTTTTGGTCAATTTTACTGTTCCCGAGCTCAAAATAAGTTAAAGTTGCTAAGTTAGGGTGTTGAGAGTCACTTTTGTCAAATTATGCTTATTTGTGCTTAAAAATACTTGATTTTAAGAGAATTTGACTAAGTTGTTGCTGGGCAGGAAAAACAGGGGAAAAGCTGGAATTTCCCAGAAATGCGACCGCATTTCTGGGAAGGCAAAATTGAAATGCGACTGCATTTCTGGAAAAACTCAGACCGTTCCGAGTCGTCCGCGGGTCGTTGTTGACGAGTCTTCTTCGCACCTAACTGCCTGTTTTGACCCCGAAACCTACTGGGCAACCTTCCAACACCTATTTCGCAGCTCCTCAACCATTTTCTACACTATATAAGCTCGAGATTCGAAGTCAAATTCAAGCAGAACTCATTGGAAGAAAAGGGTGGTGACAGAACCCTGGCTCGACACCTATGAGTAGGGATGTCCGAGGTCCTTCTTAGATGACCAAATTCTAACCTGAGTTAGACATCAAACCTTGTGGTTTGTAGAGAGTTTCACCCATTCCCACTTGTAAAAGCGAGAGAGTGGAGTGTCTTAGCGAACTCTAGAAGGATTGAGTAAATAGAAAAACCCATAATATTTAGCTATCTCCTTTATTTCCAACTCTTGAATCTTTTCATTATTCTGTATTCTTTACATTCTTATTTCAATGAAAATGTGTTCATTTGCTCTTTATCTCACCATGAGTAGCTAAATTCCGTTGAGGGGTTCAATGTGGTGAATTCCCTTATGGTTCAATAGCTTGAAAGTGTTTTATTTGCTTAAGTTGTGTTCAATGCATGTCATTCTTTATTGATTATCACTCTAATCTTGCTAAGTTCAACTTGACTTAGACTTTGCATGCTATGTGAGTTATCTTGAAAGGGACAAACGATATCGGTTCTCATAAAGGTGATATAGGAGAAAAAGCTCGAAAGAGATTGTTCGGCGGTATAGGGCAAGCTGCCTAAGGCACCCTATATTGACTATAGGGTTATAGGTTGCATTCGTGAATTATTTATGTCAGAGTCAAGTCACAGAAATGTGCATAACGGTACTCGTTTAGCCTTCTAACGGTTCTTGGGAGCAAGGGCCAAATAGGAGTTAAATCTGACTCAATGCATTGAATAGACTTAGGTTAATTATTGCATGACTATGGTTATTGCCTTAGGGATGAATCCATGTTGAATACCTCGTTGTTTATCATTGTTATTCTTTATTATTTACTTGCTTATTTGTTTATCTTTTCAAAAACCCAATCAATCAATCTTATTTTCTTTGGTTACCTTTTTCAAAAGCAATCATTTGAGCAGTTTCTTCATCAAATCTGAATTTCCAATTTAGTCCTCGTGGGATCGATACCCTTGGAATACTTCTAAGGTTTTTTATTACTACGTGCGACAGTGTATACTTGCACTAAGTGTTAGCTTAATTCTTCTTTATCAATATTATTCATCTTAACTCACATTCCATCCATTCAGCTGACGACGCACCAACAGTGCAGCTCGAAGGGTCAGTCTTGGAGAGCTTTGTGAGGGCTACGAGAGTTGGAAGTCATCGGGTGCCTTGGGTACAAATGGCCAGGGGGCGATGCACAATTCGAGGCATTGGGTACAAATGGTCAAGGATCGAATGTCGAACTCTGTAGAAAGCATTGTGGCCCTGGGTACAAATGGTCAGGGGACAATGCGGCTCGAAGGATCAGTCTTGGAGAGCCATGTGAAGGCTAAACATGAGTGTTGAGTGAGCTCGTGGAACTCGAGTCATTAATGTTTTGCATCGAGAGATGCATGAGTTATGACTTAGGAGAGTCATTCATTGTACTGATTTTTGAGCATGTTGTTGTGTTACCGCTTTAAGGAACATGTTGTTTGCGCATGAAAAGCATGTTGTTTGTTGGTTGTTGTGTGATGGCTTTTCAGGTAGGAGTTGTTACCAGTACCGTGATTGTACTGACCCCCGCCCCTTCCTTCCCCCAACATTTTAGGTTATGCAGGTTATGAGGACTACCTTGACCATGGTGATGCAGAGGAGGCGCGTGAGGAATGATCATCGCTAGTTCGTGTTGTTTCTCTATTATTTTCAATTGGATAAGGTAGTTGTGGTTTGTATGGCTGGACAACTGTTTGTCCTCTTTGGCTAGTTTTGAAATTCCTCTTGTTGAACTCTAGGCTTAGTGGAGTTGGTTTTAATAAACTCTAACTCTTATTTTCGCTTATAATAGTTAAGTTTGTTTCTAATAAGCTGAAGTTGTAGTTAGATGTGCCCAGTTGAGTTTTTGGTTGTGGATGCCCTACTTATTTGATTTATGTTATTGCGAGATCTGACTCGCTTGTTGTGGAAGTTTTGTTGTGAACCTGAGGTGTTGTGGCGTATTTGTGAGTGGTTTGATATTAGAAGTGTTATTCTTGTTCTAGCAAGTATTTGGAAATTTTTTTGTTTAGTACGTTGTATGTCGTTATGCTGCCGAAATTTTCGGAGCACTCTGTTAGTTTTGTCATAAGTTAGTAATGTCACTAGGTTAGTAGTCATAAAAACCTGGGGCATTGCAATTTTAGACTTAAATTAACAATAACACTTTATTGCATAAACCTCAATAACACTTTATTGATACAAGTGTATAATTCGTTAATCATTCACTATCTACGAGTTTTAGGACATAAAACCCAACAGACATGTGTCAAAAATTTAATTTGAAGACAGAGTTAGCAAATCTTAAATTGAAATGCTACTTTTCTTGAATATGGTCATTTGATCAAATAATAAAACTTTAATTTGATCAAAGTTGGGTCATACCGTGTTTGGGTTTTACGGTATTTGGGTCAAGTTTAAGTCAAACCCAAATCCAAATGACTAAGCCCAAAGTCAATAAAGCCCAAGTCCAAATGACTTGACCCAAGATCAGTAAGTCCAAGTCCAATGTGCTAAGCTTGAGTCCAATGGGCCAAGTCCAAAGTCAATGAAGCCCAAGTCCATGTCCATAGGGAACTCTATAAATAGGGGAGCTCCCCTTCATTTTGGGAAAGAAGTTGGAAATCTCAGAGAATAACTCATAGAGAATTCAGGATTCAGAACACTCGAAGACACCCTTGAAACAACTTCAATCTCAAGAACAAGCTGCAAAACTCTTGAGACAACTTCAATCTCAAGAACAAGTTGCAAAGAGAAACACATACAAACAAGAGAGAGAATCAGAGGATTATGTATTAGAGATTGTACTACACCCATAACATCAATACAAATCAAACTTTATTCCACATGTCTCATTCATTTAAATTTACGTGTTCAACAATGTCTGTTGATGGTCAAATTTGGACAGGCAGAACTCACCTGACCTTCACGTGCCACCAACGGTAAATTTGTTTGAAGAGGGGGGAAGACGTGGCCTGCAAGACAAGGAAAACATGCACACCGGTGTGGTGTTTGTCACACCGCCTCCGATGCTTAAGTCAGAAAGCGGAAGGAGAAGAGCAAGAGAGCAAGAGGAGAGAGTAGAGAATAGAGTTCGAGATCCCTTCTTCGGTCACGAAGAGGGGTTTAAATACCTATTCTTCCTCTAGGGTTTCTAGGCGTTCGGAGGCGATCCAGGGCTGAACCGAGTGGAATCGAGGTTCCTAGGACCAAACGGAGATGGAAGACCGAGGCCCAAGACTGAGGCCGACCATTTGGGTCGGGCCAAGGCCCGGTCCCTCCGACCTTGGCCCGACCTTTTGGTCCGTTTCGCCTTCGGAGTCCATCTTTCGGTCCTGTTTCTGGGCTCGTGTCGGGTTGTCCTCGTCAGCTCCTTGTACATCGAAATGGTCCAAAATTACCTATAACAATATCAATTATTGTTGAGCTTTACTCAGTTTGACTCTTCCTATTTCACTTTATTTTGTCCTAAAATTGTGAGAAAAGTTAATTTTTTCTATTATTAAATTTTTCCCTCTCCATCGTTATTTTTCTCTAGCCCTCCCTCAGGTTTTACTCTCAAGTTTTTTCAATATGTATTTCTAAATTTAGGGTCCATTTGGAATACCTTTTAGTTTAAATGTTTTTCAAGAATGCATTTTCTTTTAAACATTTTGTATAAAAATTGTTTAGAATTTAAACACTCATATGTTTGGTTACATTTCTTGTTTTTATACACACATTATTATATACTTAAAGCTCTTTTAAAAAAAATTGGTTTCAAGCGTTTCTCTCAAAATGGTTTAGTTCTCAATTTCATTTTTTATTTCTCAATTTCATTTTTTATTTCTCAATTTCATTTTTTAATAATCCCTAACCTTTTTATCTAAAATTTTTGTTTGTCTCTCTCTACATTTTTTTCTCTCTGATTTTTGTACATCTTTTGCTAACTTTTTTCCTCACAAAATTTTGTCACCTCCTGTCCTCTAACTTTTTATTTCTCTCTAAAGTTTTTCTTCCTAAAGTTTTTGTATTTCTTTGAATTTCCGATCCCTTGATTAAAATTTTCTGATTTTTTTTTTGTCACACTCTAAAAATTCTTCCCCCTCCCTGCCTAACATTTTTTTCGTTTCTAAAACTTTTCTTTGAGCTCTCTTTTTTTCACTTAAATTTTTATTTCTGTTCAAAAAAAATTTCCCTCTCTATAATTTTTGTTTACCACTCTATTTCCTTCTCTTAAATGCTAACATAAGCATAGCTCAACTAGCATAAAGTTGTACTATTTACCAAGAAATTTATAGTTTGAATGAATCCTCTGTTGACAAAATATATATATTTTTATATATTTTTTATTTCCTTCTCTTAAATGTAATGTATTTTTAGTATTTTGATGATTCTAAAACTACTTTTAAAAATAAACATTACTCATAAAAAACACTTTCAATGAAATCAAATTTCTTTTGCAAGGTAGAATCAAACATTAAAATAAAATTTATAATTAAATACTTTTACAAAAATAATTATAATTAAACCATTTTCTCTTACATTACTATTTTATAAAATCACTCTCAACACATGTCTTCAATCATTTATAAACAAATCATTTTCTCTAAAATTACTTTCAAATATGCCCCAAATGTTAGCTAAAGAATTCTGTCATGGTTATCTCCAAAACATATACATAGAAACTTGTTCTACTAGAGTTCAAGCTTTGTTAGTGGGAGCCAATCGCCATGATCTTCAAACAAAAATATTCTATACAAATCCATGTTTACATGAGGATAATTATTCTTTCTTTTTCTTTGTTTGTTTTTTGCCCTCTAATGGGCCAAGCAAAGTTCACATACAAGTTAAAAAGTGAGAATGTCTTTAGTTATAAAATTTTGGGCCGGTTGCAAATGTAGCAAAATGGCCCAAACTAATTGCAAAAGTAGCAGTCCGCAGAAATATTTGCAAAAATGGCAAAATCTCACCATCAGAAAAGTAAAATTACTAAAATGCCCATCACTGATATTTTCTATCACAGATAGAAAGCTTTTCTATCAGTGATAGAAACTTTCTATCACTGATAGAAAATTTTTCTACCACTGATAGAATCTATCAGTGATAGAAAGACTTTTTATCATAGAAGATTTCTATCAATATATATATAAAAATTGACGAGGAAGAAGAAGATGTGCGCACCACTCAGTTCTTCTATCACTGATAGAAAATGTTTCTACCAGTGATATAATCTATCAGTGATAGAAACTTTATTCTATCAGTGATAGAAACTTTCTATCACTGATAGAAAATTTTTCTACCACTGATAGAAAATTTTTCTACCACTGATAGAATCTATCAGTGATAGAAAGACTTTCTATCATAGAAGATTTCTATCATTTTTCTACCACTGATAGAAGATAGAAAGACTTTAAAAAAAACTGACGAGGAAGAAGAAGATGCGCTCGCCAATCAGGGCAGGGGCAATTAAGGAATATAAAAAATTAATTCAAAAATTTTGCCATATTTGCAAATATTTTTAAAAATTGCTATATTTGCAATTATTTACCCTCATGTTGCCACCCATTACAATTATCCTAAAATTTTAGTTGGGTAGGCATGGTTTAAACATGTCATATTCTTATCATATGCGACACAGTAATCAATCTCTCTTATTAAGTATTTGTTCTTGCTCAATATCTCCCACCTATATTATAATACACATTAAACTTAAACAATAAAGGTCAGATTTCATTTTGGGCAATCAATCAAATCTTCTTCGAGTAATTTTTTTTATAATCAAAATCTAAAAGAAGAAAGTGCAAATTGTTAGTATAAATAATATATATATCTATCAAGCAAATCTCATACACTATGTATATTCATTACTCATTCTTGTGTCAATATCGTGTCTGTTGACTTGCATTATTTAGAGGTGTTGACCTGATCATATTATTCGAATGGTGATTCTTATGTAGTTCAAATTCTTGATCATTAAACATTGTCTTCCTAAAAAGAAATATACTCGATTTAACTAAATAGGAGAAAGTTCTAAATTCTTTAGTGTTTGTTTAGCTATTTAATTAATAGATGTAAGATGAGAAGATGCATAGAACACTATATATGGAAAGTGAAATATTCTCTCTATTTTTTAACATATCACCAAATGACAGACAGCAAGATTTACAACAAATCGAATCCACAGGCTTTGAGCATCAAGAAGACTCAAAAAACAAAAGTTGAATGCCCAAAAAGAATCAAAACTAAAAACCTAACAGATTAAATAAAGACCTCAACAGGATTTACAGTAATTCTCTACTCTACAACCTAAAAAAGTGGAACAAATTTGTCTGATCAGAAAGAATTTACCTCCAAGGCATAGTTTCTTTTCAACTTCATCAATTTTCTCACAGCCTCACCATATGCTCCAAGTTTTTCCCCTTCCTCAGCATCAAAATCATCTCCCATTTTATCTAATCCATCTAAAGCCATACCTGCTGCACTTGGCCTTATCACGACGAGAGTCGCCGCCGTCATCACGAAGCCGGACGCCGGCAGATCCAGCACCGGCACATGCCACATCTTCATGTTCAGATCTGGAATTACAGTCCTCTCCACTGGAGGTCGAATCGAAGTGGAAGACTTCATCGAGTCTCTGAGTTCGGTGAGTTGTTCATCCTCCATACTGAGCCTTCCTTGTTTGGTTGAATCGGTGATCAACACGCTCTGTAGTGTCGGAAAATCGGCTACCATCTGTTTGACCAAGTAATGTCTCATGGAAGCGGCAATTAGGGATGAAATCGTCCATACGATTCGTAGTTTAAGCTCTTCGTCTCCCATTTCCGATTCCGATTCTGATTCTACGTGTTCTTCCTCTGTTTCTTTGGCTTCTGAATCAGACTGAACAATCGATTTCCGCCGGAAAGACGACGCTCCGAGAACCACGCAACTCTTCAATTCGGCGCCGAACTCGGCCTTCCACTTGAGCAAGGGACCGCCGCCGTGATTGGAGCCGATTTCATCGCCGCAGCAGGGGAGTTCCATGTGCACAAACTTAATTCCTCTCAATTCCTTCAACGCAACGCTCGGCCAGTAGTACCAATCGCCAAATCCAGAACTCGGCGGCGAAGTACGAGCAACCACACGCCGGAAGAAACGAAAAGGCGTGAACACAAACTTACGAAACAAAAACCTAATCATCGAATTCGGCGGCGATCGACGACCGACTCTCGACTTCCGCCTCGAATCGAGCAGCGGACGAGGAATCGCGAGGAAAACGGTGTCGGATTGCGAAATGAGAGAGGCGAATCGCTTGGAGACGGCGAGGCATCGTATGAGAGAACGAGCGTCGATCAATTTGTTGAAGATGAGATGAAGAATCGCATCAGGAAGGAGATCAAAATAGTCTTCTTCGCCTTCTTCTTCTTCTTCTACGACTTCTTCTTGTCGTTGTTCTCGATCTTGAATTCGATTCTTGATTGTATCCATGGCGATGATGATGATCTTTGATTCTGGATCTTGATTCTCGAAGTAGACGAAGGAAAGTTTGGTGAAGTTTTAAGGCAGTGATTCGACGGTTTCTAGAGAGAGAGAGAGAGAGAGAGAGAGAGAAGAAAAGAGACTCCGTGGTTTTTTAGTGGGTTTGAGTTTGACCATAGATTTGTAAGAGAAAAGGTTTTTATTCATATTTTTTTGCTGACTCTGCAAAATGTGCAACCATATCTCTTCCCTTGTTTTTAAGATACTTATTTATTTATTTAATAATTAGATAGATATCTTCTTGTTGGTGGTGTGGTTGGACTTTGAATTTATTTCGTTTTTAATTTCGAGGTCGGTTTGAGTATAATACAACTAGTTTGATTTTTTTTTTTTTTTTTGGAATTATTACCTCTTGATCGAGAATATAAGTTTATGTCAGTTGAGTTATACTTTTGTTGGTATTCAAGTAGTTTGATTGATTGAGATATTTGAAAGCTCGAGTTTGTAAGTTGCATGGTTTTGTAAAATTTCGTCATTCCCTTTTAACAAATTAAAAAGATGCTTATAGTCCCTAAACTTTTCAAGTCGTGTCAATTTAGTCTCTGAAATTTAAAAAGTATCAAATAGGTCTTTGAACTTTCAATTTTATGTCCAATATAAATCCTTGAACTTTAAAAAGTAACTTGTAGGTCCTTAAACTTTCACTTTTGTGTCCAATATGTCAATATATCTCTCAACTTTCAATTTTATGTCTAATTAGTCATTGACCTATTCAACATTTTCTAAAATTGACAAGCCTATTAAGATACAAAAGTGAAAATTTAGGGTACCAACAGACATAAAATTCTATTTTATATCTAATAGATTTGTTGATTTTTAAAAAAATTTTGAATGTGTCAAGAACCTATTAGACACAAAATTAAAAGTTCAAGACTTATTAGACATTTTTAAAGTTTAGGTACTTATTAGATATAAAATTGAAAGTTCAAAGACCTATTAGACACTTTTTAAAGTTCAGAGACCTAATTAATACAACCTTGAAAGTTCAGAAACCAAACTTGTAATAAAATCTTGGAATTACTATTTTTTATTTTAAATTTCATATATTATATATTGTGCATGTATTACAAATAAAAAATTATAAAATAATGTATATTTATGAAAAATTAAAAATGTGAACAACAAACTAGATTTTTGTTTTTTCAAAATTTGTATAGGGATGTTGCTTAAAAATGAGAAAGAAGAAACTGAAAAATAATTAACTTCAAGGAAATAAGTTTAAATAATAATATACAAATAAGAATTGGACCACTAACTGAGTAGTTAATCTTAGCTTGACTTGATCACAGTTAAATATATCTTCCAAACTCATTCAACAAGTCAACTATATATATTAGATCAAATATATATATTGGGAAAAGAAATCAAATCACCTTATCATATTATAAAACAAAATTTCAATCCATATTTCATTGATACATATTAATGATAAAGACTAAAACTAAACCTAATTTAAGATTTGAATAACTAAGGCCTCGTTTGATGACCATTTGGTTTTTGGTTTAATTTTTGGTTTTTGAAAATTATGTTTGTTTTTTCCTAAATTTCCTACCATGAGTTTCATTCTAGTTAAGGTTGCATTTGAATTCCTAGTAAAATTTTAAAACAAAAACAAGTTTTTGAAAACTACTTTTTTTTTTTTTTTTCAAAATTGGACTTGGTTTTTTAAAACAAGATATAGAAGATTGATACTAAAACCAAAAAACTATTAGTTAACATGGGATTCCATCTCAAAACCAATTGGCTATGAGTGAAGTAGCTCATCTATCTTATGAATTGGGAGATCTCTACTAATCTTTTCAATGTGGGATACTCAACAAAAACAGCTTATAGGTGAAAGTATGTGTGTATAAACTTAATTTTCAAAAACCAAAAACAAAATGATTATCAAACCGGCCTAAATAAAAACTCAATAAATTTAATTTAGATATTAAATAAGAAAATATTGAGATTAGAGAAAGTAGCAAGTAGTTTACAGATGGTGTTGTTTTTGGGTTGACAGATTCAAATGTAGGAAACTTGTGTTGACAAAATTTATGTGGGAAACTTCGAAGAAAAAGGGGAAAGCGTGGCTTATGTGGACTGGACATTCACGCATGTGTCTCATTCTCAAAAGTTGACTGCCTCCGTTTCTTATTTTTTTAATACCACGTGGACAAGCATCCTTAATAATGATTAATTTTAGTAATTATATATCTTTTTGCAATTACCTTTCCTTTTTCTTGAAAATATTGTTTTAGAATTGTGTGAAAGTTGTCCTTAATGCTGTTTGGTTGTTGGTTAGGTTAAGAAAGAGAATGATTTGAAATTTAAAATGATCTAGAATCATGTTTTTACGTAAAAAAATTTTCCTACCTAAAACAATCGGATTTTGTAGTATTTCATGGGGGTGAGAGTTAAATTACTTATGTATTCTTAGCATGTTTTAATTTTCTATTAATAACTCAAATTAAAAGTCTATATTAGCAAATTCTTCTACTTTATTTTCTTTTCTAGTTAAGTTATCATCAAAAAACAAAATTTTAAATATATTTATTTTAAATCTTTCTCATTTCAAATGAGACAAAAAAAAAAAAAATTAATCATTTTTTGAACTTTCCTGGTTCCAAATAGAGGGTAAAAGAAAATGATTACCTAAGATACGTTATTTAGTAGATTAACAAACACTTTTGGTCTCTGAGCTTTAATTTGTAACAATTTAGTCCCTGTACTTTAAAATTTGTAAGGGTTTAGTCCCTGTCATAATTCATAAAAAATTTCATCGAAATTAAGTGTTAATTTTTATCCTGTAACGACTTAATCTTTGTAGTTTATAAACGCATATGATCACAATCAAGTTATCAATTAATATATACGTAAGAAATTCTATTAAATCTTAATAATATTGTTGTTCATGACAGGGATTAAATCGCTATAAATTCTAAAGTTCAGACTAAATTGTTACGTATTAAAGTTTAGGGATTAATTTAATTTGTTACTAAATTAAAAGTACAATGGCAAAATTGCTACAGACAAAGTTCATGAATTAAATGGTTACTTTTAATGAAAGTTTAGAGATCAAAAGTGTTTTTTAACCTATTTAGTATTATTATACCATTCATGTATTATTAACATTTTTTTAATCCTTTAAACCAGTTGTGTTAAGTCCATGCGTAGTTTTATAATTTGTATGGGAGTTTTTTTTTTTTTTTTTTCCTTCTTCTCTTTTGACCTAATAATATAGTTGCACTAGGCAAGGCATTACTAATTTCTCATAAAAACTATAAGTTTGAATTCATGTCTTCCATGTTTGAGTGATATAATATAGTACTACAATAATCCACTACAAGAGTTAAAAGCATTGAAAAAAGTCCATGTTTGACCAAATTTTTCGTTGGCACAAACGTTGGGATCAAGGATTAAAATATCGATGTCGAAAGAAATATCGAGGTCTTAATTTTATGGAAATTTCGATAGAAATATCAACAAAATGTCGATGTCGATGGATATTTCTAGAAAAATATTTAAAATAAAAAATATTTAAATTAACAAATAAAGGTTTTACATTTTAAAAATAAATCAAAATACTTATCATAAATATTATATCCACATTAGTCACATTTTCCTATTGTTTTGTTTATATTTTATCAATTTCTTTATGATATAATGAAAATGTATCCTGCATGTCGATGTCGAATCCCATAGACATGTGGAAATATCAATGGAAATGTCGACATGTAGATGAAAATTTAATACATTGATTAGGATAGGACTATCGGGAGAGCCTATGTCGATGATGCAATTACAATATGATGTTGAATTGAGTCGGCATAAGTGCACTTCGACCAAGAAAATGCTTTGGGTGTGAGTACATATGCCAACGCTGTGTAGGTATCATTTTTTACAAAACTTTTTTATTATTTTAATTTTTTTAATACCTAAAAGTATATCATTGGAACATAAATATTATCAATTATACCATTTTAACACGAAATAAATATCATAAAAGTCAATATGTATTGAAATGTAATATATTCTTAAACAAAAAATTGTTCTTACAACTTTTGAGGTTAAACTAAGATAAAAATATAATTTAAAGCAACAAACAAAACACCTAGTTGATCTATAAGACTTTACTTTCATCTTCAACAAATCTTCGTAATTTTTTAATGCATGCTACCTTCTAGAATAACATAAGTAGTGTACCACCTCAAAGAAGAAAACAAACAATACAAAATATTTAACAATTAAAAAAAACAACTTAAGTAAAAAATGTCTCAGAGTACGTCATTTCAAAAGTAGCTATAGAATTTCCTAAATGTGCTCAATATATGTCTAGTTCCTAAATTGTGTCATTTTAACAATCAACCAACCTAGAAAGTGTCTTAACTGAACCTAAAGCACAAAACCCTACCCCACTTGCATTACAAAGTAGCCGAAAGCTGCTTAAGTGGGCTACAAGTCCCCAAGTGTTATTTTGACTTTCAGATCATCTTAGAAAGTGTCTAAATTGAACTGAAAACATATAACTTGTCCAAACATGCTCCAAAAATCCAATAAATCACCCAAGCACACCCTCAAATCTAACAAACACACTCTCAAATCCCACAAACACAACCAAACACGTCTTTTACTCACTCAAACTCGATCCACATATATTCCACAAACTCACTAAACTAGTCCTTAATTAAAAGTCAAAACAAATGTGTCTAACTCACACCAAACCCTACAAACTCACCCAAACATACTTCAAACCTCATCAAAGTGACATAAATGCATGAACATTTGACTTTAAACCGCTAAAGAGACAAAACCAACTTGATGTGTCGAAAAGTAGCCTAAATGTCCTATAAGGCCAAAACTAGGATAGAAATGAGTTTCTTTTGTGCCCCCAAACCCACTCCCTAACCTCCAAAATTGTCCAAATCTAAACTATATATATAAATCTATACTATATATAAAATGGGCTAAGAGGGAAGAATCTTTACATACTAATTTTGCCCTTACAATTTTATTCATTTCCTATTTTTTCCTTCTCTATTTGTTGATGGGACGCAACTCTTTGAGTTGTGGTGTCCGTTGAAAGAAATTTGTCCAATAGAAGTGGTTCTTCAATCTTTAGAATGTGACTCTTCAAGTTTAGGTGTCTGTCGAGAGATGTTAGGACAATGAAGGTGGTTCTTCAAATTTTGACTTTACAAAATATATTTTATAATTTAACTTTTAAGTCGAATATGTACAATTTATTTCGATGGAATACGACTATTCGGGTGGAGGTGACACATCATATCAATGTATTCATTAGGTGCAATCCATATATAAAAAAAAATAAACATCATTGTCAATATACATTGCCTATTTTTTAATTCCTATCAAAATGTCAAGTGATTAGGAATTTTTCTTCTTTTATTAAAGAGCTCCATGTTTTCCAAAAAGAATAAGAATTAAAAGTGCTAAATCTTTGTAAAGAAAATGTTTGACTATATCACAATGAAGTTTTAAGAGAATTAAAAAACTTTGGGTAAAATACCTTTTTGGTCCCTCATGTTTCGAGTCAGTTTCTAATAGGTCCCTACGTTTCAAAATCGGACAATCAAGTCCCCACTGTTCCGGAAATGTTTCTATTGAGTCCCTCTAGGACTGACGTGGCAATTTAAAATAATAAAATATTGATTTTTAATTAAAATAATAATAAAATAATAAAATAATAATAATTATTATTAAAATATAATAATAATAATAATAAAACAAAATCAATCATTATTATTATTAAAAAAAAAAAAGAAACTTCTCTCTCCTCCTCCCCCACCTTCCCCTCTATTCTTCTCCTGCCGCCCCCACCTTCTCTCTCTCTTCTTCTCCCCGCCGTCGAAGCTTTGCCGTCGGAGATCCTCCCAATTTATCTTTCCAAAATTTGGAATCTGCAACTGCCGCTCTGACCCATCCTTTCCATTTCTCCTTGCAATTATTTTCTTCCCTTCTCAAACAGGTAATAAATATTACGAAGAACAACAACAAATCGTTTTTTTATATGATTTTTGTTTCTAAATCATTTGTTTTTCTGGTTTGGATTTTGAAGAAAATGGAGAGTTTGGAGGCTAAGGCTTTGAAATCAAGCTTCCACTAGGAATTAGCGATGAAACTTTCTCAAGAAGACGATTTGGTGGAGGAAATTTTGGATTTCAATGGAGCTAATCTCGTCGCCGGCGAGGAGTGTGAGGTCGACGAGTTTTTGAACTTCTATAATGGTGATTTCGAACATGGGTCTGCTTTGAGAGTTCAGGAAGATGACGATGACGACGAGTTTGAGAAGAATCGGGTCTCTGTTTCATTGGATTCGAACCAGTCTGGCGAGTTTTTGGACTTCGGAGTGGACGATTCGAACTCGCTTCTCGCCATTGAGCTTGCTATTCTGGTAAATTAATTTCTGGGTTTTTGTTTTGGTTCGATTTCAGAAGTATTTAGTGGAACAAAAAATTGAAATCGAAATCCCCCTCCTTCTGAGGGCGATGCTCTCGCGACCGCACCCCTTTTTTCAAACAAATCCCCCCCCACCGTCTTCTTCAAACCCCGTCGCCACAACCCTTATTCTTCTTCTTAGCCTAAATCAACCTACCCGAACATCGCCGCTTTGAAGCTACTGTGAGTCGTCGCTGCTCGTATGGGTTTTGGTTCTTTTTTTTTTTCTCAGATCTGAAGATGGGAGCGGATTCAGGCACACGCGAGAGGAAGAGAGGGTGAGAAGAAGAGGGGTTCGGATTTTGAAGAAGAAGGAGCTCCGGCGACGGTGGAAGGATCTCCGGCGGCGACAGGGAAGACTTCAGCGGCGGAGAGAAGTAGAGAGAGAAGGTGGGGGCGGCGGGAGAAGAATAGAGGGGAAGGTGGGGGAGGAGGAGAGAGAAGTTTCTTTTTTTTAATAATAATAATGATTTTTTTAATTTTATTATTATTATTATTATATTTTAATAATAATAATAATAATAATTTTATTATTATATTATTATATTTTATTATTTTAATTAAAAATTAATATTTTATTATTTTAAACCTCCACGTCAGCCCTAGAGGGACTCAATAGAAACATTTCCGGAACAGTAGGGACTTGATTGTCCGATTTTGAAACGTAGGGACCTATTAGAAACTGACTCGAAACATGAGGGACCAAAAAGGTATTTTACCCAAAAACTTTTGTTTTAGCCATTGAAACAAGGAGGATTTCAACTATTCCCAAGACCAAGCTTTTGATTTTCACTAACGAGCAATAACGTAAAACTCAAACTTGTTTTCTCCCCTTATTTTTAGCATAAAAATTCTCAAACAATTAAATGTAAATTGGAAAGCACAATTATTGGTTGAAAACAAGGAAGTTTGCAGTTATACTTTTGTTGAATGAGAAATTTCGACCAACCACAAATTGTCACTTCATTATCTAAAATTAATGATGAAATTACAAATAATTAAACCGGGGACCAATTATAAATTGACATGTGTCCCAAATTTAATTCATAGACTAAGTTAGTCCATTATTAAATTTTTGAGCCCAAATGTCCATTTGATCAATTAATTTAAAATTAATTTGATCAAATTTTGGTCACTTATCATTTGGGTCATATGGTTTTTTGGACTTTTTTTTATTAATATTATAATTTTTTAAACTTATTAGAGTAATAAGATTATATAAAAACTTATTATTTCAATATTGTTGTTTTGCCGTTTTTTTTTTTTAATTCTGTTTGTAGGTCGTCTCTTGAAGAGACGACCTACCAAAAAAAATATTTTTTTTTAAACAAATGAACCGAAAGTTGACACGTGCAAGAGACGACCTATCCAACTAGAAAAAAAACAACAATATTGAAATAATAAGTTTCTATATAATTTTATTACTCTAATAAGTTTAAAAAATTATAATATTAATAAAAAAAAAGTCCATGGTTTTTTGGGTCAGATATAAATCAAACCCAAATCCAAATAGTTGGGTCTAAAGTCAACAAAGTCCAAGTCTTTAGGTCCAAAAGCCATCAAAGCCCATGCATGGAGAACTCTAGTTATAAATAGAGGAGTTCTCCATTTCGAAACCAACTTTTTTAAAAAGATATTTTAATATACAATAACTTGTGTATAAAAACACTTATAGGAAACGCAACCAAACATATGAGCAAAAGTTTAGAAAATCTACCCTCTCACTCAAGACAAGAGAATTCAGAGAGACTCTAGAGGATAGAGCTAGAAGACTCATTGACATCCTTAAGTCATTGAGTGTTGAAATCTCCTTGAAGACCAAACACTCTTCAAGACTTGAACACTCCTTGAAGATTAAACACTCTTCAAAACGTGAATACTCCTTGAAGATCAAAGACTCTTCAAGACCCGACGACTTCAAAACCTCTAAGATTGATTGAGGCTTCAAACTCGAGAATAAACGTTCAAACCCTCGAGCGAAACACACTCACACACAAGAGAAAAAATTAGAAGATCAAAGTTAGAGATTGTACACCAACATGCATACAAATTCAATACAAATACAAATTTATTCCATATGTCTTATTCATTGAAATTATGTGTGAACAACTTTCATTTGCATATTTATACTATATAAATGAAATATCATTCCACTTTTTTCATTTAAAAAATCGAAATAAAAAACCAGCAAGAAAAAGCAAATTAAAAAAATGTAACTTCTTCCACATGTATTTCTCATAGACTACTTTTAAAAATCGAGATTTTTTAAGTTAAATAATGGGAAAAATACACTTTTAGTCCCTGAGGTTTGGGTTAGGTTTCATTTTGGTCACTTAGTTTTCAAACTCAACAATTTAGCCCCTGAGGTTTGGTTTTAGTTTCATTTTGGTCCCTCCATCCAATTTTCCGTTAAAAGTTAACGAATTGCTGACGTGACAAAATTTTTTTATTAAAAAAATTATTTTTTAAGTTTTTTTAAAATATAAATATAATAAAATAATGAATATATCATTATTTTATATATATTTTAAATTTCTTTTCCCCATCTCCCTCATCCTTCTTCTTCTTCACCCAACTTCTTACCCCTAACTCCTTTTTCTTCTTCCTTTTCAATTGGTCTCTGGCGGCTACTCAACACCGGGCGGCAACGATGATCGCCGGCGAACTTTTTTTTTTTCCTGTTTTTCTTTCTTTCTTCTCTTTTTTTTCTCCTTTAACTCAAATTTTTTTTAATAACAGAAAAGAGGATGAGGGAGGAGGAACTCCCTCCTCCTCGTATCCGACGCCGAAACGAGGAGGAGGGAGTTCCTTCTCCCTCCCCTATTTCAGATCTGACTTTTCCTTTCAAGGGTTGGGTCAGGAATTTAACGACAGTTATCTTTGTCTTGTTCCTCTTATAGGGGTTCATGATGATAATATTTTATTTGTACTTGTAAACTTAGAAAGATTTAATTTAATGTTTTTTTAAAAATAGTGGATAATTTAACTGGTTAACCATTTCTTATTTGTCTCAAATTCAAGTTTAAAATACTTGACAAAATATAATAACCAATAGTCTAAATTAAATCAATTAAAAATTTTCATTCTAAATTAAATCAATTCAAAATTTTCAAATTTAAAAAAATACAATTATAATATTCTACTTTAAGTCACAAATATTCATCTCTATCATGAGAAAATAATCGATAATTTTCTAATTATGTATTTAAATTTAATTTGTAGGGTTTAGTCTTCGTTTGAAAATTGGAACAAATTCATTAAATTAATTAATATAAAAATTGGATTAAAGTATTATTAAAAAACATATATAGATTTGTTACGATAAATTTTGTTGAAATCTTCTTGAATAAAGATCTCTAAATTATTTTTAAAAAACTTAAAGAATTTAAAAATAAATAAGTAAAAAAATTAATATAAAAAATCTCAAAAAACAATAACTGAAAAACAAGTAAGCAAAAAAAGGACAAAATATAAAATTGGGTGGTATATTGTAAATGATAAATTTATTTTTAAAAATATGGAACTTAAAAAAGAAAAAGAAAAAGAAAAAGAAAATCTAAGAAAATCTAATGGGTTGTATACGTAAATAATAAATCTAACTTAATTTTATTTATTTAAAAAAATCTGGAACTAAAAAGAAATATAACATGTGTACGATTCCGCTTCTTTAAGTCACGGAAAGCAATAATGCCAAAAAAAAAGTGTATGCTTTTCCCAATTTTTTTTCAAAGTATCTCGTTTCTCCCAATTTATTTTTTAAAATACAATTTTAATCTAATTTACCCCTTAAATGACCTTTGAGGTGAAAACTAATCTAGAAATGAGTTTTTATCCAGCCCTCGAAACCACTAAAGTGGGATAAATTATTAGGTATTCTCGGTACAATGAGGCTCCCTTTTTAAAACCGTCAGATGTAAATCTTTAAATTTGTTTGCTCCCTAATAACCGTTGGATACAAAATCGAGGTACTTTCACAATTTCTCTCTATTACATCCAACGGTGCAAAACTACTTGCGTTATTGCACCAGAAGCACCTAATAATTTTTTCTAAAGTGGCTAGGGTCTAAAAAGGCTCCAAGTATTTTATGGACGACAAAACTTACTAAAGCATGTGTAAAATTGTCTTCACTCACATAACTCACTACTCCCTTAACCTCCAAAATGGCCCAAACGAGTCTCAAAGTGCTTAAAAATGGCCTAGATATGCATCTCCTCTCATCCTCCACTCTTAAATTCCTCTCTCTCTTCGCCACCACATCCCTCGCCAAAGAAATTGAGAAGGCCCAATTCTTGAATGGTATTGTGATGACCCAATTCTTGGTCCTCATGGTCTCTAAGAGAGATAATTAATGATAGAAAAGAGAAAAAAAAAAAATCATTAACAACGAAAAATTAACATTTCACAAAATTTTAAAATAAAGGGAAATAGGAGATTTGTTTTTTTTTTTTCCTTTAATTTAATAGTCATTTTAAAAATAAAATCTATCACAATTTTACCAAAAAAATCACTTGAAAATCAAATCAATTTATCTAACTTTAACCAAACTTATGTTTGAAATTTGGGTTGGAGTATGATTTTCGTCATTTTACTTTGGGTTTTGTTCCATTTTAGTCTATATACTTTTAAATGTCTAATTTTAGTATATGTAATTTCAATAAAGTTTTAAATTTGCCTCTAAGTTTTTTTTATCGAAATTGGTTAAATAATAATATAATTTCCATACAATAAAAGACACAATGTGAACATATTTCAAAAGTTTATAAAAGACACGCTAATAAAGACTAGATTTTTTTTTATAGAAAAAATAACAATAATATAACTTTAGGGACCAATTTTAAGCTTTATTGAAACTTGAAAATACACGGACTAGAATTTGGATATATGAAAGTAGTACAAGACTAAAAAATAACAAAACTCAAAGTAAAATGACCAAAACGATATATTTTAACCTTTAAATTTTTATAAAGTGCCTTTGATTATAAAGTCAAAAGTTAGAGTTCAAAAAAATTTGAAGGATTGGGCATGGGAATGAGTAATAATTTCCATGCTTTTTGTATACCCCAAGAGTATATTTGATACCTTATAAAAGCATGAGTTTATTGATGTCTTTCTCTTTCTTATTTGGTTAATATATTTTTTTCCTTTGGAATATATCTATTTATTATATTAGCATTATTAATTTAAATTAATTTTTATAATCAACCAAATTATATAAAAAAATATTTTATAATAATGTATTAAATTAATCTAATTAATTATTCAAGTAATAAATTAATGGTAACTAATTGATGAAATAATAAAAATATACTTAACAAAATCTCATTTATAAAATGGAAAAATAATAATTTTTTTACTCCTAAATTTATCAGGTTATTTCTATCATAAACTTTTAATTTCATCAAATTGTATCCGAAACTTAGATAAGTATTACAATTTTAACCTTAACCTTAACCTTAATTAAAAAAGTGTTGCAATTTGTATCATCCAATAATAAGGACCTATTTAGAATACCTTTTAGTTTAAATGTTTTTCAAGAATGCATTTTATTTTAAACATTTTATATAATTTAAACTTCGATATATTTTGTTACATTTCCTCATGAGTGTTTTTATACTACACAAGTTATTATATACTAAAAACTCTTTGTAAAAAATTTGGTTTCAAATGTTTCTCTTATAATGGTTTATTTCTCATTTTTAGTGGTTGCCAAACACTAGAATTTTTTTTAAATGATTTTTTTTCCAAAATTAAACACTTCAAAAGTTAAACCAAACATACCCTAAGTTTTTTTTTTTTGAAAATTAGTCAAACGAAGTATCTCCATATACTTTCAATGAATTATAAAACATGTGTATGATACAAAATTGATAAGATTTCAAGGAATGAGAACAAAAATTGTAGCACCTACTCCATTAGGATTGATAGTGTTTACTAGGTATGTATGACATGTAATCTCATTCCTTGATTACGTGGAACCCACACCATTTTTTGTGTTCACTTTACACCATTTGTCCTTTCTCTTCCCCTTTACACCTTTTTCTTTTCTACTTTTGGAGTCTGGGTTTGGTGGGCAACCGAGAGCCCAGAGCCAAAGTGCATGCAAAATAAAAATATATATCGATAGATCGAGAGTGATAGTTAACAGAAAAAATTTAAAAAAATTAATTTAATTCTTGTTCAAAAACAATACCATACATGACAAAAACATGCAAGAGGTCAAAGGGGGATATATATATATATATATATAAAAGACTTCTATTCTCCATCGGAGTCCAAGGAGACCACAAGCACCATAGAATTAAGGAGATACATCTTTTTCGTTTCCTTTTCCTACTCAGTCCTTTAGGAGACTCAGATTCTGAGGAGATCTCAGTCACAAGCTTCTCTTAGATGGTGGAGACGCCCAAATAATGATCATACTAGAGTCTTGACCTAAACTTGAGTTATTCTCCAGCTTCATCGAAACTAAAGATGCCAAAGAAAAAGATAAGTGTCAGAAGAAGATGAAGATGACGTGAAACTTTGATGGTTCAATAAGTCCCTATCAGATGAAGTTATAGCACCCATCGATGCATTTGCAGTTTAGAGTTATGTTGGAATGGCTTTTCGAGAAGAGCAAAAAAAAACTCAACAACGAACTCCTCATCATAATATATGAAACCATTGGATATCACCTGTGGGACAGGATCCGCACTAGAGGTATTAGAACCCCCAATATCATATACATTTAACTTAGGGAAATCCTTGAAAAAAACAAAAACAAAAAAAAAACCATTTAGATAGATAGACAAAAATAAACAAGAGAAAAATGACTAAAACGTGAGAGTGTATTTATACCTCAAAGTTCCTTTTTTACCCTTGGCTGAATCTTAACCTCTTTTATCCTAAAAATAAGGATGGTGTATCTAAACCATCCTTCCATTACATACGTCAAATCAGGTTGACTGTCGGTGCTCACAAGTGCAGACCGATATAAAGCTTCTGGATAAAAGTTTGGCAAAATTGATGCTTGTTTGATGCTAGTTTCAACAAAAATGATATCAGACAGCTTACCAAAAGTTTTAATGGGACTCCAAAATCTATTCCTACCCCAATCGTTCCCATTATAATTTGCATCAAACTTGGGTTTTCTAGCACCACAACTCAGTCTCGTGGTCGTCCTAAGGACAATCACTCCTTGGCCCCCATTGGGACCAAAATAGTATGTTTTCTCATCAATTTGAAGGATTTCAATTGCAAGAATAGCTGGATCTCCATGACCTGTGCAATGGAAGCAAAGCTAGGCAGAATCATCCATAAAAATATAAGGGCTTCAACAAAGGATTATACAAAGTTAATTTTAAGGATTGTGAATCCTTTTCATGTTAGTAGGTTACACTTTATTGTAGTAGGCATAATATACTTTATTTTAGGGAACTATATTCCTAGTAGGACTATAAATTATAGGTTGGGTAAAAAGTATTTGTTAAATTTTTATTTACGAAGAGATAAGACACAAATACTCTGAATACTCGTTATTTTCAAGATATTTGCATGTAAATTAGATTTTGTTCCTTAAATTTAAATACATAGTATTTCTAGCTCGAATACATGAACTTGCCTAAAATGTAAATTAGATTTTATTTAGAGAAAAATACACTTTTGAGGTTTGGGTTAGGTTTCATTTTGGTCACGTTTTCAAACTCGACAATTTATAGCCTCTGAGGTCTGGATTTCGTTTCATTTTAGTCCCTCCATCCATTTTTTTCGTTAGAAATTAATGGAATGCTGACGTGACACTTATTTTTTTTATTTTAAAAAAAAATATATTTTTTAATTTTTAAAATAAAATAATATTAAATTATTAAAAAAAATATTATTTCTTTTCTTTTCCCTTTCCTCTTCTTCTTATTTTTTCACCTTTCACCTTTCACCAACGTTGCTGCCGCCGCTGCCGTCACTGCCATTTTATTTTTCCTTTTTTTCCTCATCTTTTCTTCATCTTCCCTCCCCTCTCCTTCCATCTTCCTCCCTTCCCTTTCTTCTTTCACGGTAAAGAAAAAAAAAGAAAACAAACGAAGGGGGTTTCCCCTCGTTCCAGATCTGGAACAAGGGGAAACCCCTTCGTTCCAGTCAAAATCGAACGGGATCTAACCCACTTGTTCCTTTTCCGGCGATGGCACCCATGAGCGGCAGCGTGAGCAGGCTCCACGACGAACGGAAACAACAGCTTCGACGAGCAGAAACTTCGACGCTTGAAATCAAACCTCGAGTTTCTGACAACAACAACTGCACGACGAACGGGCGACGTACTTTCCTCGAGTTTCGACGCTTGAAATCAGACCTCTGGTGACCCACGCTCGTTCAGCTTTTGGTTTTTTAGAAAAAAAACACAAAATAAGGAGAAGGAAAAAAAGAAGAAGAAAAGAATGAAAAAAAAAGTCGTCGCCGACGATCGGCGGTCAACGGCGGCCATCGTCGGCGACAAGGCTTGCAAGTACCATTAGGGTTTGAGAAGAATTGGTGCCGGCGACAAGGCTGCAAGTACCATTAGGGTTTGAGAAGAATTGGCGAAGAAGAATGAGAAGGAAAGAGAAATGAACAAAAAAAGTAATAATATTTTTATTAATTTAATATTATTTTATTTGAAAAAAATTAAAAAATGATTTTTTAAATAAAAAAAAATAGTGTCACGTCAACCATCCGTTAGTAATTAAATGGAGGGACTAAAATGAAACGAAATCCAAAACTCAGGGGCTAAATTGTTGAGTTTGAAAACTAAATGAAACCTAACTCAGGACTAATAAAAGTGTATTTTTCCCTTTTATTTATTGTGTATTGGTATTAAATTATTAACTAATTAGATATAGATTTTTAATCATGTTGTATTTCAATTTTTTTGGTTGCCTAAGAGATTTGGAATTGATTTGATTTAATTTGAATTTTAGATTTGATTTAACTAATTAATAAATTTATAAAATTGATTTGGTCATTTATCTAAATAATAGGGTCCGTTGCTATTTTTCAAAAGGTTTTCTTTTTGTCCATTCTTGTTATTAACTTAATTAACCAATTAGGAAAAGTGTGGGCCCAACAATCCGAACTCGCACCTAAACATGCTTTAGGTGGCAGACCAAAGAAAAATGGGGCAACAAGAAAAGTGGCTAAAAATAAATAGGTGGCTTGAAAAATGGCTACAAACGTTTATAAATTAAATAGATGGCTAAATGATTTACTAATTAATAAATTCCTATTTGTAGAAGACAAAAATGCCCCCAACAAACTGCCTAACGTGTTCTTAACATTTAAAACTAAAATCAGAGTTTAAGAGAGATAAAATACACCCCTAAAAATAAGTTGGAGACATTTTAGGAAGTTTGAAATTCAAAAATCTAAGAAACTAATTTGAAAATCTAGATGGATCGTATTGTTTCTATTTTGAAGTTTGAAATTCAAAAATCCAAGAAACATTCGTTTCCTACTGGAAAAATTTGTTTACCGAAAAAATGAGTCAATACCTTTATTGGGGAAGGAGTACAAAGTTCAACCTCCCTCAGTAGAGAGAAATACCTTCGGAATGAGTTAATTGGAAAAAACAGTCCTCTCAATCAGAAGATATACTACATGCAACTAAGAAAATCTGAACTTAAAAAACAACTAAGAACACGTCAGTAATTGTCCAGGAATTGAATCAACTAAAAAGATAATACCTTAAATGCTGCAACTATGACATGTCATATCACCGCCCACCCTCCCACCAGAACCGCCCTCATGTATTCGCTCCACCCCATCGGTCCATCTCCGTCTTCCACACCTCGAAACCCTTGAGAGCCAAAAACCTCCATTCCCCACCATTTCCCACCGCCAAACAGAGTGTATATCGCTACCTACCTCTCACATCATGCCGACGACCCACCTCCGCCGTGCCGACAACCTTCCCCCACCGCACCGACGACCATCTCTTGCATGCTCAATCGATTCTTCTACGCGAGGACTGTACCAAAAAAATTTGAACTTAGGTAACAGCTTCATCTCCCTTCCCTTATATTTGTAACAACCTCCCCCTACTTTATAGACAATCCCTTGATTTTAGGGATTTGTTTTTTTTTGGCAATATTTCGTGATTTATGTGAAAAAGGCCAACTACATCCACCCCTTGTGACATGTTATTATAATTTGATTGTTTTTTATTGTAAAAATCCTATAGGATGCAGTTAAGAAGGACCTTGCAAGGAAAAAAAAAAAAGAACAAACGGATTAAGAAAGATGTAGTTGAAGAAGTTGACCCCGTCAGAGCGGTATGTACTGATATATACATATATTATTTACACCGTTTATGACCTGCTAGTGTGTACTGGAGCCTAAAATTGAGATGTGTGTACTGGAGCCTCAATTTGGGATGTATGTATCTGGATATAACTCTGTCCTGTGTATTGAAGGGTGAAAGTGTGCTGGAATGCCTATTGAATGACACTATGTTGTCGGTCTGTACTATTATATACATGCATATTAGTCATGTCAGTATATAAGTTGTGTGCCTCCCCCTACTTTATATATAATCCCTTGATTTTAGGGATTTGTTTTTTTTTTTGGCAATATTTCGTGATTTATGTGAAAAAGGCCAACTACATCCACCCCTTGTGACATGTTATAATTTGATTGTTTTTTATTGTGAAAATACCTCAGGATACTGTTAAGAAGGACCGGAAAAAAAAAACAAACAGATTAAGAAAGATGTAGTTGAAGAAGTTGGCCCCCTCAGAGTGGTATGTACTGATATATATATATATATATATATATATATATATTATTTACATCGTTTACAGCCACTATTTTGATCATGATATGCAAAAAAACAAATAAATTAAGCTATGATATTTAAATGAGGGAAAAATATAGGAAGATTAATGGAACTTAATAAACGGAATCTTTTCTTACGATTGGAGAGATAAAAGAAGTCTAAAATATAGGAAAATCTTGTTTGACCGTCGGAGGGATATCAAAACCCGAAATCCCTTTAAATCAGGGTGCATCCACCCAAAAAATGGGGGAAAATCTGTATGCAGCTGTTAACGGCGTTTGTGTATAGACGTATATACCAGGGGTAAAATTGGAAAAAAAAAAGTTCGGAAAGCAGTTCCTAAAAAGGTGGAAGCCATGTTTGCAATTATTGAACTCCCTTAGCCAAAAAACAAGAGGGGGGTATATTTTCTAGCCATTTACTACAATTCCCCAAGAAAAAGAAAAATTTATAGTATGAGAACGGAAAGCTGAATAATCCCCATGCTTTTTTGGTGGTGAGAAGAAGTAAATAGGAAAAGTGGAAAACTAAAAAGACCGAACAAAAAATAACCGAATCAAAGTGAACCGATCCGATCAATTTTGAGCATAGTTGAACATTGATTTGGTTCTTTATTTGCAAAAATCAAGCACATCAATTCGGTTCTCGGTTAGAAAAAAAACCAATAAAGACACGAATCGATTTGCACCCCTTTAAATATGCAACTTTTTTTTTTTTTTAGAAGAAATATGGAACTGTTACAACAACAACAAGATCAAACATAGAATTATAGATGGACATTATTGAAGTGCAAGGGGTAGGCATTATTGGAGTGATTGTTTCTGGAAATTCCCAAATAATACAATGAACATGATGAGAAGTCAAATCATGGATTTTATAATTATTATAATGTAGGTCTCATTTCAATTTTGGTTTTTGAAAAATAAGTTTATAAATACTAATTTTAGTTATCCATTTTTTAAAATATTTTAAAAATCTAAATCAAAATTTGAAAACTTCATGTCTTGATTCATAATCATTTGGTTTTTTATTTTTTATTTTTGAAAATTAAGCTTATAAACACTACCTTCACCTATAAGTTTCTTTATTTTGTTATTTATGTTCTTCTCATATTTTTAAAAAACATGTGAAATTTTGAAAACTAAAAAAAGTAGTCTTCAAAAACTTATTTTTATTTTTGGAATTTGGCTAGGAATCCAAATGTGTACTTAACAATGATGAAAACCATGGTAAGGAAATTGGAAGAAAACAAGCATAATTTTCAAAAACCAAAAACTAAAAATCAAATAGTTATCAAACAGGGCGTAAATAAGTAGTTCTTAAAAACTTGTTTTTTTGTCCTTAGAATATGGGTAAGAATTCAAATCTTTCCTAAACAAAAGGTGGTGTGTTTGGTTTAATTTTGAAAAAAAAAAGAAAACTAGTGTTTGGCAACCATTAAAAATCACTCACTAAAAAGTGAGAATGATAAATAAATCATTTTGAAAGAAACACTTGAAAGCAAATTTTTAAAAAAAAGTTTTTAAGTATACAATAACTTGTGTATATAAACACTTATGAGGAAATGTAACCAAACATATAAGTGTTTAAATTTTTAACAATTTTTATACAAAATGTTTAAAAAAAATGCATTCTTGAAAAACATTTGTTATGGGTGAATTTGGACCTAGCTCTAAGAAAGTCGAGCCAAGCCCACGGAGGCCCATTGGACTCGAATCAATCTCTGGGGCTATTCCCTCTCCTAAAAGGAAGGGAAAAACCCTAATTTCAACTATAAATAGAAGAGACTAACCCCAAGGGAGGAGAACTCAACTGGGTATCTATTTTCTTTCTCTATATTTTTATTTTACTTGCTTCACCTACGATCTCCAAGCATCGGAGTCGGTGTGGCAAGCATCACACCGGTGCACAGTTTTCTATTTTCTATTGTTTTGCAGGTCACATCTTTTCCCTTCAAATAAATTCACTGTCACGTGAAGGTCAGGTGAGTTGCTTGGCCAAATTAGAGACTACAAGTTTATCAAAATCGATTGACAGATCCCAAACACCAACAGGTTCCACGTTCACCTCCGCCGGCCATCGCACCACAACGCCCACTCATCTCTCACCAAAACCCCGACGTCTGATTCGGCAAGCACTACTGTGCTGGAATTGATCTCAAATCCACCACCTTGGTGAATCAAACTCAAAAGATGAAGTCAAAGCATTAAAAAAAAAAAAAAAAAAAAAAAAAAAAAAAAAAAAAAAAGGTTAATGGGGCGAAGGGAGGGAATTTGCGAAATTCTTGTTGAAGTCATGTGAACTCACGAGGCAGGGAGCATGGGAAATCCATCATCACTTTTCATCAAATTCACTTAACAATTTTTATTTATTTTTTTATGTTTTTCTTTTCTCTTTTGTTTTGCCGCCACTGGTAGCTATACTTGGAGGATTGTTCCAAATTTTCTTTTTTATGACTTGTGTGGAAATACAGCTTCGAAGCATTACTCCTGCCAGCCGACCCCAAAATCAACCTTGAAACGCAAAATCCAATCACCGCCGCTGGAAAATCACATTCTTCGGCCACTGCTCGACGCCGAGAGACCCAGAAACTGTCGTGGCTGCTGATTTAAAAAGCCTCCGTTCAGCAAGCCCACGACAATTCTATTTTTCCACCGTAAATCCAACCACTACAATTCCATTTGAAACCCACTGCTGCCATTGAGGTATCTTAGGGCTATTTTTGGTGCCATTGATATATTATGAAATATTCACCTTGTCTTTAAGATTTTAAATATTCATATTTCTCAATCTTTATCTTTAAAATTTTAAACACAAATTTACTTATTGGAAAAATTCCTTAATCAATCTAAAAAATCATTTGGCCATTTATTCAATGAATAAATAAACTGACTGGTCATGTTTCAAACCACACAATTAAATTTGTTCAGTCCTACCTTATACAATTACTTGGACTAAATGAAAAGTCGAAATTAACTCGACTGTGTAAAACAAGTTAGTTATTTACTTGTACAAGAAATTGTTCTATGACATCTTTATAAATGTCTGACTACAAATATTATGAAGTTTGTTATTTATTTCTAATTCTGAGTTTAACAATATGGAGTGAGAAATTCAAATGGTTCGAAGATAGCTCATATTAGCCCAACAAAGGGTCTTTACCATTTTATTCTGGGTATGTTCTCTACCTACCCCTATTTACTAAATGTCTATTACTCAATTCGCAAATTCATAATTGCAAGTTCTGATACACTCTTATTACTTTATGTGTATCTATTGATTTATTGAATGCAAACTATTCATAATTTGCAAGCTACTCATGACATACTTGTATTTTTTTTATCAATGACTAGTCTTTTCCTCATATCTACATAATGTTATCTACTAACGTTATTTCACGGGGAGGAAAAATGGAGCTCCTGAAAGCCTGAGTAGTTGAGCCAACAAAATGTCATTGGAAGAGTGAAAAAACCTATACTCTCCAAGGCACTCAATTTATGGAACGACCTTAGCAGAGTTGACAAACGCTCGAGAATGATGATATTGAAGGTCTCGGTGCCAATGACAGAGCCGATATGCAAGGAGTTGAGGCTGACCTGTAGGAGGCCGACGCCCACAAATGCCAATAAGGGAGAGTTATGCGACATGAAAACACTAAGGTATGTCAACATCGATTACTCAAGCATAACTTTTACTTCGAGAACAACCTTGCTTTAGTAGGGGGCTGCACAGGGAATATGCTTCCCTAACTAAGTAAAAAACAGTCAGAAAGGTAGCAAATTTGGCCTTATGACTTTGTGGTCATAAAAACCCATATTCAGTTCCATAAAGAACTTGATCCAGGTATTTATGTTATCTGTATCTCTAAAGATTTAGCATTCTTGCTCATAAGCTACTTGACTCTATTCTTATGTCTAGAATATTATTGAGCAATGGTAGTACTTTTTTTAGTATGTGCTCATATTATAGTTTTATTGGCTAGAAACTTAATGTTACACTCGCTTATGAAAAGCATATGTGTAGACTGATCCTTGCAGAGGTTGGGTCCTTCATATTTTCAACCTAGCTCTCCAAGCCCTCGACCGAGTGTACGCACCGTCGAGATGAGATTCCAAGACCTCGACTGAGTGTATGCACCCTCGAGATGAGATTCCAAGACTTCGACTGAGTGTACGCACCCTCGAGATGAGATTCTAAGACACCAACAGAGTATACGCACCCTTGGGATGAAATTAAATCCTGTAGAGAGGTTGACGCATGTCCTCAACCTCCCCAGGTCCCCAATAGAGTGTACGCACCCTTGGGAAGAGACTAATTCCTGCAGAGAGGTTGACGCATGTCCTCAACCTCCCCAGGTCCCCAACAGAGTGTACGCACCCTTGGGAAGAGAGATTCCAAGACCTCGACTGAGTGTACGCACCTTCGAGATGAAATTCCAAGACCTCGACTGAGTGTACGCACCCTCGAGATGAGATTTCAAGACCTCGACTGAGTGTACGCACCCTCGAGATGAGATTCTAAGACCCCTACAGAGTGTACGCACCCTTGGGATGAAATTAAATCCTACAAAGAGGTTGACGCATGTCCTCAACCTCCCCAGGTCCCCAATAGAGTGTACGCACCCTTGGGAAGAGACTAATTCCTGCAGAGAGGTTGACGCATGTCCTCAACCTCCCCAGGTCCCCAACAGAGTGTACGCACCCTTGGGAAGAGAGATTCCAAGACCTCGACTGAGTGTACGCACCTTCGAGATGAAATTCCAAGACCTCGACTGAGTGTACGCACCCTCGAGATGAGATTTCAAGACCTCGACTGAGTGTACGCACCCTCGAGATGAGATTCTAAGACCCCTACAGAGTGTACGCACCCTTGGGATGAAATTAAATCCTACAAAGAGGTTGACGCATGTCCTCAACCTCCCCAGGTCCCCAACAGAGTGTACGCACCCTTGGGAAGAGACTAATTCCTGCAGAGAGGTTGACGCATGTCCTCAACCTCTCTAGGTCCCCAAGAGAGTGTACGCACCCTTGGGAAGAAACTAATTCCTGCAGAGAGGTTGACGCATGTCCTCAACCTCCCCAAGTCCCCAACAGAGTGTACGGTCCCTTGGGAAGAAACTAATTCCTGCAGAGAGGTTGACGCATGTCCTCAACCTCCCCAAGTCCCCAACGGAGTGTATGCACCATTGGGAATAAATTGATTCCTGTAGAGAGGTTGACGCATCTCCTCAACCTCCTCAAGGCCACGGGTTTACCTCAACTCATCTGGTTGGGCCCATACAATCCATCTCAGTCTAGCTCACCTGGCCAAGGCCGAGACCGGGCACATCTTGCCGAGGCCGAGCACAAACCCTAAAGGTATTCTTCTCTTTACTCAACCATACTTTATGTTTTAAATAAAACTTTACTTGGGTAAGGGGGCTACAGAGGGGATATGACTCTCTATCAAACAAAAAGCAAGAGGGGATACGCCTCCCTATTAAGCAAAAAGCAAGAGGGGATATGCCTCCCAATCAAACAAAAATCAAGAGGGGATATGCACTCCCTATTAAACAAAAAGCAAGAGGGGATACGCCTTCCTATCAGACAAAAAGCAAGAATGAATATGCCTCCATATTAAACAAAAGGCAAGAAGGGAAATGCCTCCCTGTTAAACAAAAGGCAATAGGAGTTGACCAAGGAGGTTAGAAAACGGAACCGAAACTAACCCTCCGAGGGCTGAAGCTGATCATCCGGAGTTCGAAGCCGACCATAACCAATGGAGGTGGGAGTCCATATTTCAACATTTAAGGATATTAAATTAGTTACAAGCGAAAAGTCAAATACCGGTTAATGATAAAAAAGACTCATCTAGAAATCGATTTTCATCCATCTAGAGGAGACTCTCACGATAAAGCATCTAGGGCTAGCCTTGGAATATTTGAACTCAGAAGGGCTTATGTAACTGCCCAAGTGAAGTGAAGAGGAAATCAACACACAAATCGACACAAGTGAGAATTATACTCTTAAATTGGGCTTAAGGCGTTTGACTTATAGCAACAGGCCACCCATGAATCCCAATTCAAGAGTGGGGACTTAATGTTATGGGTGAATTTGAACCTAGCTCTAAAAAAGTCAGAATGATAAGAGCCAAGCCCACGGAGGCTCATTGGGCCCGAATCAATCTCTAGGGCTATTCCCTCTTCTAGAAGGAAGGGGAAAACCCTAATTTCAACTATAAATAGAAGAGACTAACCCCAAGGGAGGGGGACTCAACTGGGTATCTATTTTCTTTCTCTATATTTTTATTTTACTTGCTTCATCTATGATCTCCCAACTCACTTAAGCATCGGAGTCGGTGTGGCAAGCATCACACCGGTGCACAGTTTTCTATTGTTTTGCAGGCCACGTCTTTTACCTTCAAATAAATTCACCATTGATGTCACGTGAAGGTCAGGTGAGTTGCTTGGCCAAATTTTGCCATCAACAACATTTAAACTAAAAGATATTCCAAACGGACCCTAAAACCATCCTAAAGAAATTGTAGAAAAACAATTCCAATTTTCAAAAATCAAAACAAAAAATAAAATCATCATCAAATGAAGACACAATGTTTTGTCTTATTAAAACAAAATTAGATAATATTATGGGAGATAGGCCCTCACAATTTTTTGTTCATTGTCCAAAATTTTTCCAACCTTAAAAAAATTCAGGATAAATAAAAAAAAATCAAATGGAAAATAAAGTTGAAAATTATAAATACATTAAATAATAATAATAATAAAATGTGATGTGTGGCCTGAATTTGAAAAATGAGAATGTGGTTGACACTCAAATTGAACATTATCGCATTATCTTTGACATTGCTGTCTCAACCTCAAACTTCACCTTTGCTTTTTTAAGGAATAATTAAATAAAAAAAAATGAGAGCAATTATCTCTTTGAATTATCTTAGAATTCAAAAATTATATAAAGGAATTAAGATTTTAAATTTTCTCTCTAATTTCTCCACTCAATTTTTTCTAAACCAAAAGATTTTTATATAAAGTTAAAATGTGGGACTTTGTGTTTTTTTATAAAAATTTATGGCTCCTCCTTTTCCACATAGTGAACAATAAATTAAGTGTTTTGAAATGTTAGCCCAATTTTAAAAATCTAAAAATAAGTATTTCAAAAGTAGTTTTTTTCCCCACTTTGAAATGTGTTAACCATGATTTTCAAATATTTTAGAAAGTAGATAGAAAAATAAAGTTCTATCTTTTAACCCTAAACTTCATCAAATTGAATAAGTGGTGAAATCAATAGTCTTGCATAGTTAATTTTTTCTAAGAAAAGTACTTGTGGCTAGCAATGGACACTATTTGCTCATGTGTTAAGACTTATATGCAAGAATTAAAAAGGTATTTTGTAATTTTTTTTTTTTTTTTGAGTACATCAACATTTAGGGGTGGGGGAATTCGAACCTTTGACCTCATGGTCGAGGACACATGCCAATTACCACTGAGCTAAGCTCGTTTTGGCAAAGGTATTTTGTAATTGAGTTTATCAATATCAAGATTATGAATTTGTTAATTTCATCTAACAAATTCATAAAGCAGCTGGTGAAACTCGCATCACATAAATCCAACTCATAAAATTTACCTCTTCCACCACATACTAACTTTATATACTAACTTGTTTCAAAAAAAAAAATTATACTAATTTTTCCAAATTATTAGATGACACAAACTTCAGTTTTCATAACAATATTTCTTTATTCAACTAAAACATAGATAGCATAAACTCAATTTTCGTAATCTTGGACTTTAAGTTCAAGTTTATTAAATTTAAAACTATATGAGTCAAATATCCTCTAATAATTCCATAGGTAAAGCTAGATTTAAACCCTAAATACAAAGTTAAGTTTTTATTTAAAAAACAAAAAAAAGAAAGATATAACATTATAAAGGTAGGGATGAAGATTTGAACTTTTAACTTCTAAACAAAGTTACTTTTTTTAGTTCAACAAATATGGAAATAGTCGATCGAACTTTTCAACTTAAAAAAATTAAAAAAAAATACTTAATATTATCTTCTTTGTTGAGTCATATTCAAATTGACATAGAAAACAATCAATAATATCTTAGGAGGTATTATGAGGCATTGGGTTGGTTATAATAGTCTGTAGTTATTTTAGTAGCTGAAATTATAGGATATTTATCTAAAAAATAAAAAATAAAAAGAGAGTATTCAATGAGATCGTCACAATGAGACTGATAGTTTTGTATCATTGAATGTAAGAAATGGAAATTGTAAAAGTATCTCGACTTTATATACAACGATTATTATGAAGCAAACAAATATTAAGATCTACATCCGATTGTGCGGTCTCTTGCAATAATTTGTCTAAAAATAGAGGTTAAAGTAGGATAAGAGGATAATTGAAGCGAAAATAAAGGAGAAGCAAAGGCAGCCATGCAAAAAACGAAAGGAACCTATTTGGTGTGGGTCTTATCTGCCACGGTGACGCCTGATTGGAGCTCCCATCTCCAATTCTCTCTTATAAAACAAAATCGCCAACTCTGCTCTGCTCTGTCATTTCTCAGTTCCTCTGCCCCAACTTCCCTGGAAATCATTTGCAGCACACCATTCCATTTCTCTCTCAAGGTGCCTCTCTTTCTCTTTCTCCTTGCGCTGTTTAACTTCTGATTGCTTCTCTTTGTTCATTTTCATTTCATTTTGCTCTCTGTTGCCTTTGATTCTGGTTTTCTGGGGTTTCCGCTTCTGTTTCTTTCTCGATTTGTGTTCTGATTCTTCGTTTTGGGGTTTTGGGATTTTGGGGTTTTTGGGTATTTTTCCCTCTTTCTTCTCGATTCATTGGAATGAAATTTGTGTAAAATCTACTGTTGTATTGGCATATTATGTATGGATTTTGGAAGTTTAGGGATTAGATAGACACAATCTTGAATGTTTATGGACTAAAGTTGTAATATAATGTTAAATTTACTTGATGAAAAGTTGATTAGCCTCAATAGCTTTGTGAAAGATAGCATCAGATTCTGGTTCTTGATTTGCTGCCTCTTGGGTTCTTAAGCCCATAACTATATGTCTACAAAGTATGAAGGGGAAAACTTAGGAGAGGTGAGCATGTTGATTGGGTCATTTTCTTTGTTTGTGTATTTAATCAACTCACCCTATATCAGTGTTATTTTCCTTAACATATAGTACAAAAGATGAAGTATTATGTATGATGAGAACACATCAACTTTTAAGAATATGCATAAAAGATTTAAGGTTAAATTACAAATTTAGTTGCTGAGTTTTGAAGTTGTGTTTTTAGACCTTGCAACTTCAAAGTTTCAAATGTGTTCATGAACTTGCAATTTTTATTTTGATAAATACAAATTTTGGAATAGAAACTTTAATTTTGAAACTTTTTGATAAGGTAGAATTAAAATGAAGAGTTTTGGACGTAATTAGAACTTTTTAATGTTTAAGGACTAAAAAAACAAACCATCAAAGTTTTGAAACTAAATTTGTAATTTAACCAAAGATTAAATATCTTATGTTTTGGATATAGTGGTAACTTTAAATGGTATTATAAGAGATCTTGAGTTTAAACCTTTCCCATGTCATTTCCGTCTCTAGTGATATTAATAACTCACATGTTGAACTTTATAGATCAAATTATTATTTGAGCTCACACATGGGGAAGAGTGTTAAAAATATATATGAAAAATTCAATATACTCTAACCTATTTAGTTAAACTTTTGAGTACAACGGTAATTTAACACCGAGAAGGTTAGGAGTAAAGTCTTAAAGAAGCCCTTTCTAGTGAAGCCCCTTTTCTTTCCATGTGTGGTTGCTTTGCATTACACATTAGGAATTTGAAAATACTAATCCATTTCCAACTCAAAAGAGTAACTTTCTCTACTTCTGTAGCTGAAAACTGACAGAGAATTTTGAGAAGAAGGAAAAATGGATTATGTTTATGCACCTGGAAAAAACCATCTCTTTGTCCCGGGGCCAGTCAACATACCCGAACCAGTTCTGCGGGCAATGAACCGAAACAATGAGGATTATCGCTCTCCTGCTATTCCTGCATTGACAAAAACTCTTCTTGAAGATGTGAAAAAGATTTTCAAATCTACTACTGGAACCACATTTCTGATTCCCACAACAGGTAACTTTCCTTCCCCTTGAAAACACCAACCAGAACAACAACAACAACAACAAAGTTCTATGTTGATTTTCATGTTTATGGCTCAGGTACTGGTGCCTGGGAAAGTGCTCTTACAAACACGCTGTCTCCTGGAGATAGGATTGTGTCCTTTCTGATTGGCCAGTTCAGTCTGCTCTGGATTGATCAGCAGCAGCGTCTTAACTTCAACGTCGATGTTGTGGAGAGCGAATGGGGCCAGGGTGCCAATCTTGATGTCCTGGAATCTAAGCTTGCAGTCGATGGTGCGCACACAATCAAGGCAATTTGCATTGTCCACAATGAGACAGCCACTGGTGTCACCAACGACTTGTCTAAAGTCCGGTTCCTACTTGGTAAGCAAGGAAGGAACGAAGAAGGAAGTAGGGGGGCAATTTATCTTCCCTCTGTTCATCTTATATTAAGAAAATTATATAAAACATTAAATTTTCAAAATTGAAATATTATATACATGAAAAGTTAAATGGTAAAATTTTACTCTCCCTAACAAAATTTCTGACTTCGCCCCTGGTGGTGAGAACTTCCATTTCCCCTTGTCTCCTATCTGAAGTTTGATCTTAAATCTTCTGCTGCAAAACACAGATAAGTACAAGCATCCTGCTCTTGTACTGGTTGACGGAGTGTCTTCTATATGTGCACTTGATTTTCGGATGGACGAATGGGGAGTCGACGTCGCTTTAACCGGTTCCCAAAAGGCTCTTTCCCTCCCTACAGGAATTGGAATTATATGTGCCAGCCCCAAAGCACTGGAGGCGTCCAAGACATCAACATCAGTTAAAGTTTTCTTCGACTGGAAAGACTACCTCAAGTTCTACAAACTAGGAATATACTGGCCATACACCCCTTCCATTCAGCTCTTGTATGGTCTAAGAGCAGCTCTGGATCTGCTTTTCGAGGAAGGTCTCGATAATGTGATCGCTCGACACAGCCGTCTCGGCAAAGCAACAAGGTAGGACATCGAGATATCTGAAGTGAAGTTAATTACCATGAACTCCGTCGCTGTTATTTTTGTGTTCTGAAATTTTGGAACTGAAATGCAGGCTTGCTGTGGAGGCTTGGGGGTTGAAGAACTGTACACAAAAAGAGGAATGGTACAGTGACACTGTGACTGCTGTGCTTGTTCCTTCTTACATTGACAGTTCAGAAATTGTGAGAAGGGCATGGAAGAGATACAATTTGAGCTTGGGACTTGGCCTCAACAAAGTGGCTGGCAAAGTTTTTAGAATTGGCCACCTTGGAAACCTTAATGAGGTAAATAAAATCTTTCTTACATACCTTGATGTGTCTTAAACACTCATTACTAGCCTACCATTTGCATACTTAAATGTCATTTTTCGCACTCAGCTCGCATCAAACTCCTTTTCGACGTTTTTGAGATGTTCCCGCTTTCTCGAAACGTGCAAACATGCCTTGGTTTTACATATGTTCCAAATCGAATTGATCTAAAGAACTTCAAACTTGTTTAGTAACACTCTCGTTTCCTGTTTCTTGTTTCTAATTTTTGGAGAAATGGATTTGTAGAGTATATCAAACCTAAGAAGATTAGTTTGAGCGACGAGCTGTAATCGTTTTTCATTATTTTTCAGTTGCAATTGTTGGGATGTCTTGCTGGAGTGGAGATGATACTGAAGGATGTAGGGTACCCAGTGAAACTAGGAAGTGGAGTTGCTGCAGCAAGTGCATACTTGCAAAACAACATCCCTCTCATCCCTTCAAGGATTTAATTTATCTGCCATGCCCATGTAATTAATTTCCACTTTCTTCATCTCTAATACTCTCTGTAAAAAGAACTTCTCAATACGCTACTTCTGTTATATATTTCGATATTTTTTTACTCTGCTATTTATTGGGGAGAAAAAAAAAAACGATCCTTGAAATCTTACTTGGTCTACTGTTCAGAATGGAAAATTTTCAAAACAAAAAAAATATATATATTAATATATAATGTTAGCGGTAATACTATTTTCTCGGGATGAACTTTTTTTTTTTTAATGGTTGAGGCAGGCATGATTGCTCTCCGAGGGGATCTACCCCTAATGGGGCGAAGAATAGGGGAGGGAGTGTGGAGAAAAAAATTCTATGACCTAAACGGGGATCGAGAATCTATTTCTTGCCCTGCCTCATACTCGTTCTTACCTCGTTTTCCTTAAAAAATATTATTTATTATTTTTAATTTTGTAATTTACTATTATTATTGTTAATATATATAAAGTTTTATTGTTTACTGACCATGATAATTTTGATATGTAACATTATTTTATTTCAATAAGGAGGTTTAAGAAATTTTTCTTTAAAAGGATATTTTCAATACAAAATTAACTATTTAAATGGAAATTTTTCATAAACAAATTAACTATTCAATTGAATTTTTTTCAAATTAATTCATTTAATGTATTTGAATTTTTTTCAAACAAAACTAAACGGAAAATAATTTCTAGCAAAGAACTCGATCCCCGTGAATTCTTCGTGAGGAATCCTCGTCTGTACTATGTGAAATTAGAAAATTAAATGAGGTGAGGACAGAAAGCATCCCCACCTTACCCTGTGGATATCCTACATTTTTTTGCTATGGCCCCATTTGATAACCATTTCGTTTTTTGTTTTTGGTTTTTGAAAATTAAACCTATAAACACTACTTTCACCCACAACTTTCTTTGTTTTATTATCTACATTATTCTCGTGTTTTCAAAAACCAAGTCAAATTTTGAAAACAAGAAAAAGTAGTTTTCAAAAACTTGTTTTTGTTTTTGAAATTTGGCTAAGAACCCAAATGTCTTACTTAACAAAAAATGAAAACCATGGTAAAGAAATGGAGAGAAAACAAGCATAATTTTCAAAATCCAAAAACCAAAAACCAAATGGTTATCAAACGGGGCCTATATGAATTACGTAGAGGGGCAAAAGGTACATCATGTAGTTTTTATGCTAAAGGATAATGGCCGGAACATAGTCATATATATTAGCAAAGAGGTTTTCCTAAATGTCAAGTAAGACTATAGATGTTGTCAAAAAAACAAAAAACAAAAACAAAAACAAAGTATGATTGTAGTAGTTGAAGGTGAGCATAGCTCAGCGGTAATTGGCATGTACCCTCAATTAAGATGTCAAATGTTCAAATCACCCTATCTCTAAATGTTAAAAAAAAAAATCAATATTTGAACATGTGACATGAGATTAAAAAAAAATATATCTTGGTTAAAATATCTTTTTAGTACCTATTCTTTAATACTTATTTTATTTTAGTTCCTATACTTTCACATGTCTAGATTCAGTTCATGTGTTTTCAATAAATCTTAAAATTAAATTAGTCTCTATCATTAGTTTGAAGTTAACTTTTATCTAATTTTCATTCAAGAAAATGAACAATGTGAATATGTTTCTCAAATTCTAAAGGGAAAGACTCATAAGGAATGGATTTTTTTAGTAAAAGTTAACTATAGACTAACGGGATGAGACTATTTTTTTGAAAGTTTATTGAAAGTATAGGAACTAAAATTGGACATATGAACATACATACATTAAAATCGAACAAGTCGCAAAGTATAGGGATCAAAATGATATTTCAACCAATTATCTTGCTTTGCCTATGACTTGTAGATGCACAAGATAAATTAGTCATGTTCATTGAACAATGAATATTGCACCAAATGGGTCATAATCATGTACATGAAGAATCTCCCTTTTTTATTTTAAAGAAGAAGTATGGTCAATCTACTTCCAAGCCACAACAATTCCAACATTCTCTTCTACCAAACCTAGTCAAACTATAGCAACCACTCCCCTAGTTATTCTAAATTATGATGAAATAATTATGGAACATATCAATTTGAGCTTTACTTTGAGGGGTATCAATGCAATTTTCAATTTGAAGTATGGTAAGAAGAGACATGTAGTTAGGGACTTTTCAAGTCTAATGTACCAATTGACCTAGAGGAGTGATGAAAATATCCGTCAATATATCCGTAAACTGGAAGGTTCAACGTGGATATTAAGGACCGATCGATATCTCAAATATCCTTTATAAATATCCATAAAACATAAAAATATGTCATTTATTAGTCTCAATATAAATATAAATACTAATAACAAAATCTATAATTGAGATTGGAAGCAAAAACAACTTCATGATTAATTTAAATAATTTTAAAAAAAATTGATTTACAAGTAACTTATTAGCTTGTTAACTATTGAAAGCCTATCAATTATTTTGTTTATAAATAATAATTAAAAAAAAAAAGTGTATCAATTGCCGTCTTTCTTTTTTAAGCAAGAAATTGTGTGGCGGTGGATTCAAATTTTTGGCCTCTTAATCGATGGTGTATGTCTTAACCAATTGAATTATGTTCCAGATTGAGAAAAGTACCAATTGTTAATAAAATGATTTATAGTGTGTTTGGAATAATTTTCCAAACAAAATCGATTTTTCTATAAGCACTTTTTAAAAGATTGATAATTTAAATTGTATTTAGTATTAGCTTATATTGAGTGATTTTATATAAAAACGGTATTTTTTTAATAAAAAAAAACTTAATAGATAAAAAATGCTTAAAAAAAAATTGGACTAATTTTTGGATAAACACTTAATAGATGAATTATCCAAAAATAACTTTAAAGTCATTAATAAGAAATCCTCAAAATATATCATGAATCTTGTTTGAATTTGGTATGGATAAAAATCTTCCCTTTTTTTTTTTTTTTTTGAAAAATAAAAATCTTTCTATGTTATGCTATTTAATTCTTGACAATGAATCAATTTAATAGCTCCAATATTGTTATTCATTATATTTTGATATGATTCGATATCATCCAAATGCAAAATCCATATTTAAATAAAGATGAAATAATATATATAAACTTAGTATATATGTTGTATTATCATGCAACTCTAGGACGGTAGGAAAGCAATTTCGGGGTTTTTTATTTTATTTTAGATGACTTTTTTTTTTTTTTTTTGTTATTGAGAATGTATGGGTTTCTTTGGCTATTGTCTGGGATTATGAAAGCAAAACAATTTTGGAGGTTTTTTTTTTCAAATGTTTGCTTGTTGCTAAGAATTTTGTGAGTTTTTATTTCTTCGTTTGCGGTCTTTTTTCCTACCAACAATTAGAAGAACGTGCAAATATAGTAACAAAAACAATGTAATTTTGAGTTTTTTTTCTCTCATATTTTTGGATTATTTTTCTTGTTGCTAATAACTTTGTAGTTTTAATTTCTTTTTTGGAGGAGGCTAATAACAATGAGAAGAATAAATTTGGAAATCGGTCCAGAGTGTTGGATTTCTTCAAATAGTTTCTCTAACAAATTTTTTAGAAGAAACTAACTCAGGTGCAATATGAATTAAAAAAAAATGGCAATCACATGTTTTAATGTCGATTCAAAAGAAAAGTTAACCAAAGGTCTATATTGCAACACTTGTATAAGTTTGGGGTTAAAGTGGATACAATCTACTAAGTTTAGGATTCGATTCATTGAAGGTGCGTTTGGGATTGCAGTTGGAACAAGTAAAATCTATTTTAAAAAAATCCTAACCGCTTTATGTGTTTGCTAATTTAGATTTTTTTAAAATTTATAGAAAATCACTTTTTAAATCCTTAGATTTCTAAAATCTCCTGAATAGTAGCTTCTCATTTTAAGTTCCCAAATAATCTGCGAATTTTTTAACGATTTCTCAAAATGTCTACCATATCCTTCCATATATATTTTTTTTTTTTGTTGCAATTCCTCTCTAACTTATTTTTATTTATTTATTTGTTAGATAAATTCCTCTCTAACTTTTTTTAGATGAATTCCTCTCTAACTTATTGAAGCTTCTTTTATATATATATATATTTTCAATTTCTAACCTTGTCACATAGCAAAGCTTGTGTATAATTTCATCATCAATGAACTTGAAGCAAATTCAAGCGAATTAGAAGATATAATTTATAATTTGAACTATAAAAAATTCTAAATAATTAACTTATTACAATTCATATTGAATATCAACATATCAATAATTAAAATAATATGTCTACTTTGGTCATATAAATAATTATTTTCACATTCAACAATTGTATGCTCTAAAATACAATACAGATACAAGTTTTATGAGAACAAAATAGATTATTATTTTTGTTGTCTTACATTTTGTTTCTACTTAAACTGGAATAACATTTGTTAATTATGATAGTATAGAACAACTCTTCTCTTTAGCATAATTTAAAGTGATAAGAAAATATAATTTGTAATTTAAACTAAAAATTATAAATAATTAACTTATTAAAATTCATATACTGAAAATCAACGTATAAATAACTAAAATAATATGTCTACTTTGGTCATTATAACTAAATCACAGCAATTTTGTTTGAATTTACCAAACGCTGTGAATTGCTTTTTTATATTTAAAATTGAAATTTACCAAACGCCAATCTGCTTCGTATAACAGCTGATTTTCCTAACAGCACAGCTGTCAGCAATTATTTTAAAAGCTACAGCAATCCTAAACGGAGCCGAAATTAGAAGTTAAAGGTTAAAATTGATACAACGGACTAAGTTTGGAGTCAAAATTGATTTTTTCCCTAATTATTTTTTAAAAAGTTCATAAATTTCTTTTAAAATAAAAAAGTCCATAAATTGAACCATACATTTTGAACTTCAAGAACCACATGAAATAAACTAGAACAATTCAGGTGTCAAAATAGATATTTTAAAAGTTTAGAGACTAAAAGAAAATAATCTTAAAAGTTTCCCAATCAAAATGAAATTTAAACCTAAAGATAATTTTTTTTTTTTTTTTTTTTGAGTACATCAAAAGATAAATCTTTTTAAAATCTTCTTTTTGCTAATATATATATCAATGTAGAGAATCTCATTCCCACTTATCTTTTGTCAAAATTAAAAAAGAATATGAAAGCAAAAAAAGATGAAAAAAATCGTCAATATCTCTTGATATATCGATAATTCGATATCGGCTAATTTTTCACTACATATCATCACCTATTTTTTTTAGGAAAACAAGCATTAAAAATACTAGAGAAAAATAATATTTTTTATACTAAACTTAGCAGGTTGCATCAATTTTAATTCTAAAATTTCAATTTCATCCCATTTAACCCCAAATTTAGTAAGATGTATCAATTTTAACCTTGAACTTAAGCCTAAATTTGCAAGTGTTGCAATGTAGCCCTTCGGTTAACTTTCTGTTTGAACCACACGTAATTGACTATTTTCTCTTTTTTTTAATTTATATTGCACTTGAATTGGTTTCTTGAAAAAAAAAATATATATTGTAGAAACTTTTATTTTAAGAAACTTTTGCTGTTGAAATGTTGTACATGAGTTTTCTCTCATTTTCTTCTTATTGTGTTTGTGAGTTTTGTTGTCTTTTTTATAAGCTAGCCAGAAGAACATGCAACTAAAGAATGATAGAAAAGTAATTTTGAAGTTTTTTGGTTTTCATTTTATATTTTTTTTTTTCTATGATTACGAAAGCAAAGCAATTTTGAAGGTTTTTTTTTTCAAATGTTGGGCTTTTTCTTGTTGCTAAAAACTTTGTGGGGTTTTCTTTTTCTTTTGTTGTTGTTTTTCTCCTACAAATTAGAAGAATATGCAAATGTAAGAAAGAAAAGCAAAATAATTTTGGGTTTTTTTTTAATCATATTTGTTGGACTTTTCTTGTTGCTAATAACTTTGTGGTTTTTTTTTTTTTATTATTATTTTTGGTGAGAAGGCTAGAGGTTAAAATTGTAAAAACCTAATTGATAGTCACGTGTCAACGTTTTCTTTTACTAAGGTGGGAATTTGAAGCTTTGACCTCTTGGTCGAGGGTACAAGCTATATGTCAGCTTATGTTGGTCACGTCGACATGATAGCACTCATCAGTAATTGTATCATCGATCAAGAGGTCAAAGGTTCGAATTCTCCTATCCAGTTGATGTTGAACTCAAAAGAAAAAAAAAAACAAAAAAAAGTCCAAAGTATTTGGAAAATTATTGGAGGGTTGTCATAATCTAACCTTTTTTTTTTTTTTTTTTTTTGACAATATCTAACCGGTAGTTTTGCACTATTTGTAGTTATTTTTAATATCAATTCGTCAATTGATCAGTTTTTTCTTAACAACTAAAAATTCCTCGAGGGGATGAAAACAAATTACGATCTTGGAGCAATAAAAGAATGCATTATTATCTATTCTTGTTGTTATTATTATTATTTTTTTTTTTTGACAAATTGCAAATTCACCCCTAAAGTATAGTAGTGGTAACAATTACACCCCTAAACTTCCAAATGTAAAATTTAAACCCTCAAACTTGTAAAAGTGGAAAAATTGAACCTCTAGACTTTCAAGCGTAAAAATTAAACTATCAAACAATGATAAATGTAAAAGTTAAATCCCCAACTTATCATATGTTGGAAAGATGCAGTGTATAAGAACTGAATAACACAAACAAACTTAATACTCCAAAGATGGTTATAAACAATTTATAGTGTAAAGCCAAAGTGAGCATAATTCAACAGTAATTGACATGTAAACTTGACCAAGAGATCAAATATTTGAATATCTCACCCCCAATTGTTGTTGAACTCCAAAAAAATAAAAACCAATTATAGTGCAAATTAACAACACAGACATTGTATATAACCACAATTACAAAACTCAAAATAAACCAAAGACAGAAGTTACAAATGTTGTAAATAACCTGAATAACAGCAACAATAACTACAACAAACAAAACCCTCAAGAACTCAATTAATGAAACACAAAAGGCCATTCATTTACTTTGTAATACAACAATTGTAAAACACAAAAAGTCATAAATTGTTCAAGTTCATTCAAGTTTTTTTTTTTTTTTTTTGGACGATATGTAAGGGTGGGGGATTGAATCTTTGACCTCTTTGGTCAGGATACAACCTTTATTTCAATTGAGTCATGCTCTTGTTAGCTTCAAATTCATACAAGTTACGAATTTAATCTGACATTAAATTCATGAATCAAACAACCAACTTGAACCTCTTCATATTCAACTAATTACTTTCTTTGACAAATTACAAAGAAAATCCAACATCATAAATGCAAAAATTAATACGAATGCTAAGACTAATTCCACTGGATGCTTCAATCATTCCAATAAACATCCATTCAAGGGTTATCAATTTGATGGTTTTTACCATTTTTCTCCTTTTTTTAGTCCAACAAAATATGAAGTAGGGAGATTTGAACCTGCGATTTCAAAAAAATAGTTCATGTCAATTACAGCTGAGCTCATTTTGACTATCTATTCTTGTATTGATGTATATATTCTACTTTAGATTATTAATAGATGAACTTAATATGAACTTACCCAAAAAATAATGTACATAACAATAAATTATTAACTTATGACTTAAATGAACCATCATAAAAAGGAAAAAAAAATTATTACAAATTTAGTTCTGAACTTTTAGGGTTGTATCAAATAGGTCCATGATCTTTAAAAGTTTCTAATAGGTTATTGAACTTTTCAATTTTGTTTTTAATAGATTCTTAAACTTTAAAAATGTCTAATAGGTCCCCAAACTTTCAATTTTGTGTCTACCAGGTCCCTGATATATTTGATATTTTTAAAAATTAATCAATCTACTATATATAAAATTGAGTTTTATGTCTATTGAAACTCTAAGGCCTCGTTTGATAACCATTTGGTTCTTGGTTTTTTGTATTTAAAAATTAAGTCTAAAAACACTACTGCCACCTATAAGATTATGTGTTTTGTCATCTACCCTCTTCCCATGTTTGTAAAAACCAAGTCAAGTTTTAAAAACTAAGGCTCCTTTGATAACCATTTGGTTTTTTGTTTTTGAAAATTAAGCTTATAAACACTACTTCTATCAACAAGTTTCATTGTTTTGTTATCATCTTCTTTCCATGTGTTTTCAAAAACCAAGTGAATTTTTTTAGAACTACAAAAAGTAGTTTTTAAAAACTTGTTTTTGTTTTTGGAATTTGGTTAGGAATTCAATTGTGACCTTAACAAACATGAAAACAATGGTAAGAAAATTGGAAGAAAACGAGTCTAATTTTCAAAAACCAAATGGTTATCAAATGGGCATAAACTTTCAATTTTGTATACGGTAGGCTTGTGAATTTAAAAAAAATGTTGAATATTGAATAGGTCAAGTTGAGTGTTCTATTGAACACAAAAGTGAAAGTTTAAGGACCTATTTGATACTTTTTAAAGTTCAAGAGCATATTGGAAACAAAATTAAAAGTTTGAGGACCTATTTGAAACTTTTTAAAGTTTAGGAACTAAATTAACACAACCCTAAAAGTTTAGGGACTAAACATGTAATTTAACAAAAAAAAAAAACGTTTAAAGAAATTCACAAAAAAAAATCTATAAATCCTAGTGATATTGGTAGTTTTCTTCAAAATATCCATTCATACATTCGTCTTGATTTCTTTTCAAAAAGGATTTAAAAAAAAAAAAGAAAAGAAAAGAAACGAACACTCTTCTTGATTTTTTCTTTTTAAACTATATTCGTCTTAATAAATTCGAATAATTGATATCAACAAGCATCAATATCCATATTTTCATCTATGCTTTAAGTAACATTTTACTTGATTCCACCAATTTGGCGACGTGGGTCGATACAGAATCCAAAATCCTACTGTTCCAGAAGCTCAAACCCCCAACACTCGATCCAAAGACACAGAAAAATGGGAGTTTGCTAACGCCAAATGCTGCAACTCAACCTTCTTTGCAAGCTTTGCCGCCATGGATTCTTGTTCTTCTTTATCCTTCTGCTTTCCCTTCTACTCTCCTCCATTTTCAAGCAACTCTGGCAGTAAAAACAAGTGTAAAAGAGCTTTCGTCCCAGTCTCTGCAATTTCATATCAGAAATTTGTTCAATTCGCTCTGGATGAAACCAAACTTCATACCCATCTCTTCCCTTCCCCTTTACAGGTAATGGGTTATTTCAATCGATTCTGTACTTGGGTGGGTCTTCTGCTTTTACTTCACTTGAGCTTCTCTAATCTTTTTTGTTTGCTAATGCTTCAGAAAATTGGTTGTTCTTCTCTCCAGATTGATGTTTTTCTCTGTTAAGAGTGTCTGTATAGGAACTGGGATGCTTTCTGCTGTGTTTGTTGCAACTTTAACTTCTTCTCCCCTGTTCTACTGTGAGCTATTGAATGATGAGCTTTTTTCAGGGCATTTCTGTATCAAGGGTTTTTGTTGATTCTGTGTAAAGTAGTTTAATGGACTTGTTGTTTTAGAGTAGTTCTCTTTGCTTTATCTTTTAATGGAAGACTGATACTGACTCTTTCTACCAAAATGTTCTGGAGTTTTCAACTTGTGATAAGAATACACACAAAATAGTGTCTTTTGAATCTTATTGTCATTGGTCTTCCATGTCATTCTAAATCATTGAAGATTTGTCCATGAGACATGTCATATCTACTTAAGATGTAATTGAAATTCTGAAAGTAAAATAGATGCAGCTATCACTTCATGGACTGAATTTGTAATTTAACCTTTTCTTTCCTTTCTTGTCTATTATCATTTTATGTATAAGTAATCTTATTTGTTTATCTCCTCTTCATGTTTATATTTCTTCAAACTTGAATATTTCCTGCTAAGGAGATTGTCAGATTGGTCCCTGATCCTTATTAGTTTTTTAAAGTCTTACCATCCTAGATTATAACAGCTGTTTTTTTTTTTTCAATATAGATTCCTTGTATCTTTATGTTAGGATATTGAAGAAATCTGACAATTTCTCAAATAACTGAACTATTGCTTAAGATTATAGATTCTTTTTTCATCTAGAATGCAAGTTGTCGCCACGCTAATTACTATTCATAATGTTCTAACTGATTATTTGATTTTACGTCAACTTGGGCTAGAGTTAATATAACCTGAAATAGTATGAATTCAAACGCTAATCATTGTGTTTTCCATCATAACAATACAGTTATTTTTATCCTGCAGGAAAAATATAATTCCATGATTTCCATGGACAAACAAGCCAAGCTTGAAATGTTATCTTTTCGAGCTCCGAAGATCAGACTTCTTCGAAGTTTGAATATTGAGAGTGAAACAATGCAGGTTTTACTTTATATTTCAAAATGGAGTAAATTCTTATTTTATGTTTTGAGCTTTAGTAAGGTATTTTAGTAACTTTAGAAAAGTCATTCTCTCATCCCCAACCAAAAATTCAAATCAGAACATAATTGTCACTAAAATGTCCATAGAAAAATGAATGTAACGGTTCAAGCATATCAGTCCACACAAAATAGTTTAGCATACTTCCTCAGGTGCTCGAACTACTAGAAATTCTTCGGTAATTATAGCATGTTCATTATGGTTTTCCATTGGAAGGCTCTTTCGTCTCTTGTAGCTTTTCTTCTCTACCTGCCCCATGGCTGTTTTTCCTCTGTTTTGGTTAATATACCATCTCTCTGTCAATGATATAAAAAAGGAAAACCATATCAGACCAATTAGCCAAGGAGTATTAAATTCCTTCTGCATCAGAATTCTTCCAAACAAACAAGCAGTAACCAGCCTTTTCCAAACCCACCAAAGAAACCAAGTTATTCTGCATGATAAGATGTTTGAAACTTTTGGTACTACCATGTAAGTGTACCTGAACATAATTTCAAATTTGAGGAACCTACTTGCTGTGATATTCTTATTTCATTTATTTCCTCATCAGAGTTGTTATTAGTTCTCCAGCTCTTTTCGCTCGTGGCCTTCTTTATTTTTCCTTGATGTAAATCCATGCTTCTCATCAAATTTAAATTTAAGAAAATGTTAGAAATTACAACCATCCCTTGAGAAAGCTTTCCTTGGAGCTCTAATATGGAAATTATGAGAAGCTTAGTCTTGGTCATAGACTGAAAAGTTCTCTGGTTATGGTAATGGAAATATTACCCTTGCGGCCATTCTTTGTAGAAACTCGTCGTAAGAATTAGTATCAATGCTCTTGAGGTTTATGAATAATTTGAGTCAGCCTTCAACGATCTTCTAAACTGCAGTTTGTGTAGTTAGCCCAAACGTAAATCTTACTTCTCTTTTTTGTGACTATTTTTTGATGTTTAGAAACAAAAACCTTAATCATTCCAAAACATGTGTATGTGTAAGTTCAGTCAGCATATTTAGCATCTATGTTTAGTTTCTAAGAACTGTTTCTATTCATTTATGGTGCAGGTTTTAGATTTTGCTGCATTCCCAGAACCAGAATTTGATGTTCCCATATTTTGTGCTAATATTTTCACTGCTGCAAGTTCAAGTATTGTAGTCCTGTAAGCTCCTTTGAACTTTGGAGTCTGATGAGAGATAGTAACTTATGGAATGAATAGCTTAACATGATTTGTAAGAGGTATAATGTTTCAAAATCTACAGAAGTTATAACCATTGGTTGGCTACCAGTAGTCATTCGATCCAATGAAAAATGTGAATGGCTCTAGAAGGAATGAGTTCAAACCATGGAGACCACTTATCTAGGATTTAATATCTTATGAGTTTACTTGTCAACCAAATGGAGTAGAGTCATGTAGTTGTTCTATGAGATTAGTTGAGGTAAGCGTAAATTAGCTCAAACACTCATGGATATCAAAAAATGTTTACATAAATTATTACATTGGCTACCATGGAGTCATGTGAGCGGTTTAAATCGGATAGTGTTTCGTAGACATCTGCAATTTTTCAATAGGCTTAGTAAGTTACATAGTTAATGTTCTTGTTCTTTCTGGAACCTACTGTATATATGATTTGCATCCATTCGAAACACTAACTCGATTTTTTGTAGGGATCTTAACCCTTTGCATGATGTCATCAGCCAAAGAGACTATAGAGAGAAGTACTACAAAAGCTTATTGCATCTTGGCACTAAATATTCTGAGGTGAATGTTTCTTTTTCAACTTTAGTTACTTTACTACTTCAGGCACGCTAGCTTTGTTTCTTTTATGACATTTGTTATACTACTTTTTTCCTTAGTTAGTCTGTTCTAAATTTGATGTTATGATTACTGAAAACAGACTTCCTGCAGCTCTTACCCTGGGGCGGAAAGCTTACCAGCGAGTCTTTGAAATTTTTCTCACCAATTGTGATATGGACCAAGTTATCCTCTACAGAGTCCAATTATGATTCGTTGTTTTCTGCGTTCGTGGACTATTACAAGGTAGTTGTTCTATGAGATTAGCTTAGCCGCTGCTGTGATAAGGATTCTTTTGGTATTTTTAAGATCTTTTAGTAGAATCTTGTTGGATCTTATTTTGACCATGTTACTGAAAGTTCCAGTTTACTGCTAGGCATGGATTGAGCTCATGAACAATGCTGAGGAGGAAACGATCCCGTCTCGACTCATGGTTAATCGAGAAGCGCAACATAGATATCTATCGTGGAGGGCAGAAAAGGTCATTACATTCATTTTCATACCATGCATCTCTTCTTCTCTCCTTTTATGTTTCTAGTTTATGAAAATTTTCAACTTAGCTTCCGAGATCAGGGGAGAAGCTCTGGTTGTATATGGATGGATATTCCCATAACTTAGCTAGATAACTACTGACAGTTGAACTTTGGTAGTAGTTTTCATTCTTTTAGTAGTTTGTTCAAAGTTAGAGCTGCAAGATCTTTTATTAAGCTTGAATATCTGCTGACTTTATCGACGTAACATTTGCAAAATAGGATCCGGGACACGGTCTTCTAAAGAAGTTAATTGGGGAGACCTCTGCAAAGGTAACATACACGAAAATCATCGATGTTCTTACTTCATTTAAGATTCATTTTCTCACTTCACATCTAACCATTAGGACTTGATGAGAAATTTCCTGTTCAATGGCGTCGACGAGCTTGGAAGCAAAAGGTTTCTGGATTACTTTCCAGAGTACTACTGTGAAGATGGTACTATCAACACGAAACGCAGTATGGCCGGAAAGTCTTACGAACATCGACCTTGGGATAAAAGAGGTGAATTTGTTGGAGACTTGATAAAAACTTGACGTTCATTCTCTCGATTCTTTCGGTCTGAACTTTGTTTTAGATTTGTAAAGTGAATTGTTGTAGGTGTACTAAGTGATAAGTTAGAATAATGTATCTGTATATTAGACTGAGCTCAAATTTTGCTGAGTTTTTGACAAGTAGTTGGATGCAGTTAAGCAGCCATTCAAGCAATCAATTTTTCAATTTGAGCCATGTAATTTTGTGTTGTCTAAAGTTCAAATGCTCAAACATTCAAGTTCTTTGTATTGATCAGTTTGTGTAGGGCCACTGTCTTTAGAAGCTAATGTATTTTTAGGCTTGGATAAAGACATGATGTTTCAGTTACATAATTCAATCCTCTCCATTACCATATGGTTTGTCTGTCTATCCCTTTGCTCTCCTCTCTTATCAGTTCTATTGTAGTCCTATTTGAGTTTTTGAACTTTACACAAAAATCTATTTTGATTTTTGTCATTAATTTTTTATATTACATTTAGAGGAGAGAGAGAGTTGGAGAGAGAAGCAAATCTCAAATGAAGATATCATGAGAAGTGGAGAGAGTGAATGATATATATATATATTTACAGTAAAAGGAAGAGAGATGTTGATATGTGAGGAACAAATCACTGTGTCTGAGCAGCTTTGAATAGTTCACTCCATTTCTGAGGATCATTTCCTGGACCTTCACCCTGCAACAGTTCAAGAGGAAAAAAGAACTCTTATTTCTTGGATGCAAAGCTTTATCACTTTCTCAAAAGAGAGAGATAAGTCTACAAAGAACTGGCTAGTTTGAAATGTTGTTTTTAAATAGCTTTCTTTTTTTTCTCTTTTTTTTGGGGGGGGTTATCAAAACTATTTTTACCAACATTAATCAGATAACTGGTAAATCACTGAAATCATTATTCACAAATTCATGGCTAAGAAGCACAGATACGGACACAAGTCACGGATATGACACCACACAGACACGACATGGACACGTTTAGTAAAATATACATTTTTATATAAGGAAATTCAAAATCAACAAGTTTATGCATTTGTATGCTTAAAAAAATGAACTTAATGTATTTTACTCTTAAAATTTCTTATTTTTGTCATTTAGTATACCTAACAAGTGTTCGATATGAACCTACATTGACTTTGTACTAGTGTTTTCCACATCTCAATTGTGTTAACAAGTGTCTGATACGTGTCCAACAAGTGTCCGACACGTGTTGGCACGGACACGCTAGCCAAACTAAAGTGTCCGTGCTTCTTAGGTTCATGGTTTTGGAAAAAGAAAAAGGAACAATTTTATTTGTTCTAAAGAATAATCTATTTATGAATACAATAAAGGGAAGCTAGAGATTGATTTTTACAAACAGTTATTCAAACAAAGTTTGACTTAGTTTTTATCTTTAAAAACAGAATTATTTTAGGAACGGTTCTCAAACAAACTACACTATCTTGGAAGCTTACCTCAACTGAGTTAATTTCGTAGGCCTGTCCTTCAGTGAAATCAATGTCCAGAGCCTGTATGCAAGCTTCAGCAACCACAATCCTGCTGGCTTCTCCAACAAGTTTGTCACCTGAGATTGACAATAGATTAAAGAACGACGATATAATTTCAACGTGAATTCGATTATGTTAACTAACAAGAAAGAAATGAGATACTATAGTGGCAATGCAACATTTTTCATTTTTATAAATTCTATAAAGTTGTACCTTGACCAAGGAGGACGGCACGCCGTTGTCCTGCTGTAGCTTTGAGCAAAGTATTAAGATCATATGAGGTGTATGGTCCATCAGTCAACCTACCAGCTCTGGAACACAACATAGTACATGAAAGTGTGAGAGAGTAAGCTCAATGTTGAAAATTGTGTTAAACGTCTAGAAAGAAAACAAAAAAATAATTAGCTTAGGCAAAATAAGTTGTTCTTGCCAACTACACAGACCTGATTATTGTGAACGGAAGACCCGAGTCTCGAAGAAAATCCTCCCCTTGCTTTTTGTATTTGAGAACACCAAAAAGATTCATAATGCTAAGAGGGAAGGAAAAAGAGAGAGAGAGAGAGACCAATTAGTGGATTGAAAGCATAGTTTGTACACTTTTAAATTTTAAATCCAGGGGCTCCCTCCCCAACCCACAACCCAAAAAAAAACAACCAAAAACCAAAGGAACAACTGAAGTCACATACTCGTCTGATTTCCATACCAAGTTCTAAACACAAAAAAAATAAAAGGTAAATCTGTGACATAATGTCAAGCCTCATGCTGTAAATAATTAACCAACAAAAGTTTCTGCCGCATGATTATCAGTTTTACTGTCCTTTAGGTATTAAGACGTATATTTCCTGTTTAGTATTAGGAGCAATGAGATGATATGGATGCGCAAACATAAAATTGATATATGACAGCAGATTTTAATATAATTGAACATTCTGAAGAAACAAACATCAGTTTGACAAACTGAAGAGCACATTCTTAGAGTCTATGGTTACACGTGATATAACTAAAATTGATCTCTCCGAATAAAGCAGGTTATGGTTTTTTTTAGAAGAAATCACTTTTTAGCAAAGTCACACAAATCATTATTTATTTTCAAGAAGAATCATTCTTGACAGTGAAAAGATTTGACAACTTTTAACAGGTTTCTTTATTCATCTACCATATAATGCTGGTAGAAATAAACGACCTACCTCCACGGCAATTCATTGAATTTGGTTACGCCTATTGATGAAACAAGAACTACTCTGTTTACTGATCGAGGAAGTGCTGATATGAGGTTTCTCACACCCTCCCAATCTACAATTTACAAGGCCATAGTTAGAAAGTGCTGAGAAGCATAGGCATAATTGAATGTGTGTTAGTGTGCTTATGAGTATTCGAAGATGTGCAACTTCAAGCCAGAGAATGGACAAAAACACTGTATAATGTTATATTAATTTCAACGATGTTGTTGAAAACAGAAGCAGAGATGTGCTAATGATCTGTAGGTTTAAGTTTCTAACCAAAACACTACGATTAACACCTGATATTAAGAGTATAATCCTAACCTACTCTTTCAGGAGTGTTGTCCCCTTCCCATCGCTTTGAAGGAAAGGCTGTTGTTCCTGTGCAGCAAATCACATGCGTGACACCCTAACAGATGATAAATCAAAACAGAGATTTGAAATTTGTAAATAATTGATACTACCAAGCTACAACTTTTTTTATAACAAACAACAATAAAAATTATATCTATCAGTGAACATTTCTTCTATAAAAAACTAAAATTAAGAACAATTAGAATCCAAATTGCATGGGTTTTTTTTTTTTTTCTTTTTGAAAATTCCAAATTGCATGGTTTATTATTTAGGTTCACAAAATTTTCAATCTGATTCATATTGTAAGTATTGGCTCTAGCTTTTTTTTTTCTCTAATTTACCATCTTCATCCTGCATATCATTACAACTCAAAGCAAAAGGAGGCAATGAGGTAAATCTATCTCAAATCTCAGAAACTTAAAAACTCCATTGAGGCCTAAGAAATTCTCCCATTCTCTATTTCAATCTTGCACACGAAGATTCTATTAGTTGGGCGGGCCAACCCATAGGATAACTTTCTAGGACCCACCACCACACCATCACCAACCTCCAATATCAACTGTCACCTCATTTCTCCCAGTCGCCTCTACTCTCTCCTTGTATAAGGATATTTCTCTCTACATGAGTAAAGAGGCAACCTTCCCTCCTCACTTAAGAGGACCTCTCTTTCTCTACATCTATTTCATTTCTCTTAAACAGGAGTAAGGAGCCACTTTTCACCGCCAAAAGGCTGCTTCCTCATGAGGGCTGGGGATTAGTGAACAAAAAGTACAATTTCATGCAAGATTAGTTTTGTAATGTAAAAGGATGGTGAGTGGCTAAAAGCTGATAATTTTATGTGGTGGAGCTGTGCCAAAGCATTGGGATGCCCAAGAATAATCAAATGAATTCAGGAATTTTCCTATGATTAAAGCATTGATAGAGAATTTGAAACAAAATAAAACATGGTAAGGTAAGGTAATCTAATCTGGATCACAAACCTCAAATATAGAAGGATCTAGGTCTTCTGGGTTCCTTGTGTCGCCTTTGCATACCTGTCAAAGTTAAAACTCTATGTAACGACAAACTCTACCTGAGAATGTAGTGAAACTTTTAAGAATCAATATATCCTCCAAACCACATAGTACAATGAATTGAAGAAAACATTCTAATTTGTTACTAATCACATCAATAGAAAATGAGTAATCGAAATTGAAGCCAGTCGACTGAGCATGCTAAACTGATCTCTACTTTAACAGCAATAACCTAAAAGCTCCCAAGTCCTCTCCATGTTCTATACTCAACCAAGAAAAATGGAACACGAAACCGTTAAGTGTCCGTGCCATGACCATGCAGACAGACCATGGTACCTGTAATAAATCTTCATCTTGTTCACCAAATAATGTAGTTGCTTTCTCCGGGTCTCGCAGTAACAGGCGTAATTTAACATTCCGGTCCAGCAAAGCTGCTGCCACCAACTGTCCTATATAAGAAAGTGAAACATCAAACCAAGAACATAAATAATCCAGTGGACAAAACAAATCCTCCAATATAGCTTGTTAATTACTCATTAACAGGACATAATCCCAACATTGCCAGTAACTTTTTCACTAAGAACTAACAAAAACTTCAACCAATACTTCAAAATACACTCAATTCTAGGATATTCATGACGAGATTAACATTAAACTAACAACTAAACCTAAACGTTTCCTGATTCGGTTAAGTTAATCAATTCATCGTGTTCGTCCATATATATTCAACGGAAAGATGCAGAGAATAATACAGATAGAACCTACCGACGCCGCCGGAGCCGCCGACGACGAGGACGAGTTTAGAAGATGCAACAGGATTAGTTTTCGAATCGCGGATCGAGTCTGAACTTGGAGACTGAACCACTTCCTGATTGATGGCACGAATAGCTGGGGATCGTACTCTGCAGCTTGAAATGCTCTTGCGAAATTGATTATCGGAAGATGAACACAGCGGCGGAAGGGCAAAGAGAGGAACTCTTTGAAATGTTTTCTGAAAATTACCAGCTGGAAGAGGAGAATCAGGGATGAATGAGAGAGAGAGATTGGTAGCCATTGATGAAACTAGAGAAAGCAAACTGCAAGAGGACGAGTGAAGAAGAAACTGATTATCCCAAAGATTTTTCCGATGTGTTGGTTCAAATCTTTTGCATTGAAAATTTGTGCTTTATTCTACTAGAATCCTGGATGATTTTGTGTTCTGAAATTGATTGCATGCAAGTGAAATTTACAGAATGGCTAGGTGAAATCTAGATAAATGCTTAAAAACTGTGTAATTATTATAGAATTTTTTAGAAACTAAAACTGGTTTCATACTTCGTATTGTCAAAATAGTTGAGAGGATATTAGCATGAAAGAAAACAACACATCAATTTTATACATTTTTTGACAAAATTTGCCCGCATACCGGTATGTAGGGATCTCCCTACGTACCTTATTAAAATCTTGACAAGTAAGAAAGAAGAAGGAAGAAAATGAGATTTTTTTGTTATCTCTCTTAGTTGTCAACGTTTTAACGGTGGTATGCAGGGAGATCCCTATATAACGGTATGCAGGCAAGTTTTTTCCTACTTTTTTTTATGTAATAAAGTAATAAAGTAAAGTGGTTATTTATTCCAAAAAAACAAAAAAAAACTAACTAAAGTGGTTTTTTTTTTTTTTTAAACAACTAAGGGTGTGTTTGGTTTAACTTTTCAAGTGTTTAATTTTGAAAATAAACCATTTTGAAAAAATTTCTAGTGTTTGGCAACTACTACAACTGATTTATTAGAAAATAAGATTGATAAATAAACCATTTTGAGAGAAACATTTGAAACCAACTTTTTTAAGAATACTTTTTAAATACATAATAACTTGTGTATAAAAACACTTATGAGAAATTGCAACCAAACATATGAGTGTTTTAATTCTAAACAATTTTTATACAAAATGTTTTTTAAAAAATGAACTCTTGAAAAACATTTAAATTAAAATGTATTCCAAATGGACCCTAACTTAAAGTGGTTAAAAGACTAAATCATTACCCACTAAAGTTTAGGGAGTAAAATGTTATTTGATAGAAGTTTAGGGACTAAAAGGTGATTTTTAACCATAAATAAATAACTCTTCAATTCAAGATTTGAATCTACGCACTAGATATATTATGACATGGCATAGCTTATCTCTTCAAAAGTTGAAAATTTTAGATCTCGTTTGATAATCATTTGGTTTTTTCGTTTTTTGTTTTTGAAAATTATACTGCTTCATCTCATTTTCTTACAATGATTTTCATACTTATTAAAGACACACTCGAATCTTAGCCAGATTTCAAAAACAAAAACAAGTTTTTGAAAACTATTTTTTCTAGTTTTCAAAAATTGACTTGGTTTTTGAAAACATGAGAAGAAGATAGATAACAAAACAAATGAGGTGCATGTAGTATTTTTAAACTTAATTTTCAAATACCAAAAACCAAAAACCAAAAACCAAATGGTTATCAAATGGGGCCTAAATCTCCTAAATTACAATTACAAGTTAGTCCCTGAATTTTCATGTTTGTATCTAATAAGTCCTTACAGTTTCAATTTTGTGTCTAATAGGTTCTTAAACTTTAAGAACATCACATAAATCCCTAAACTTTAAGAACATCACATAAATCCCTAAATTTTTTGTGCCTAATAGGTCATTGACATATCCAATATTTTTTTAAAATTAATGAATCTATTAAACATAAAATTAAATGTTATGTCTAATAGAACATTAAAATTTCAATTTTATTCCAACAGGTACATAATTTTTTTAAAATATTGAATAGGTCAATTGTCTATTAGACACAAAATTGAAACTCTAGACATTTATTAGACATTAGACACTTTATAAAGTTCAAAGATTTATTAGTCATTTTTTAAAGTTTAGAGACCTATTTGGTACTAACCTTAAAGCTTAGGACTAAACTTATGGTTAAATTACAATTACAAAGTTTAAATATTTAAGCTGGTTTGATAATTATTTGGTTTTTTTTTTTTTTAATTAAGCTTATAAACACTACTTCCACCTATGAGTTTTTTTATTTTGTTATCTAATTTTTACAAATGTTTTTAAAATCCTAGCCAAATTCCAAAAACTAAGACCCCGTTTGATAACCATTCGATTTTTTGTTTTTGGTTTTTGAAAATTAAGCTTATAAAAACATTACTTTCACCTACAAGTTTCTTTGTTTTTGGGGTCTAGACAAAAAAGGGTGTTTTTCTGTTAAGAGCGCCTATCATTTAGGCTATAGTCTCTATCATTCTTTGTTTTTCTAATACCTTCTTCCCATATTTTTTAAAACCAATTCAAAATTTTAAAGCTAAAAAAAGTAGTTTTCAAAAAATTGTTTTTGTTTTTTAAAATTGGCTAGGAATTCAAATGTGTCATTGCCAAAAATGAAAACCATGGTCAGGAAATTGGGAGAAAACAAACATAATTTTAAAAAACTAAAAAACAAAAAACCAAATGGTGATCAAATAGAGCCTAAAAAATTAGTTTTTAAAACTTGCTTTTAAAATTTGAAATTTGACTAAAAATTCAAATGTTTCCTTAAGACAGATGAGAACTACCATAAAGAAATCGTGAGAGCATACTTTTCAAAAAAAAAAAAAAAAAAAAACCAAATTATTATCAAATGGGGTAAACCTAGATAAAGTTATGGTGGTTAGATACTAATGTCTCCTTTCATGATTAGAAGGTTCAAATCTCTCATTCACGTAACATAATTTTCTTATGTAATAAATTTTAATATCCTCGTTCACTATGTATTATTGGAAAACAAATTAATATCAAGTATGAAAATAATATTTGAAAATTGGGAGTATTCTAAATTTATATGTCCCATTTGATAACTATTTTGTTTTTTGTTTTCTGTTTTTCGAAAATTACGTTTGTTTCTTCACAAATTTTTGGTATGTTTTTCACCTTTTTAAGAAAATATTTGAATTTTATGCAAAATTTTTAAAACTACTTTTTTGACCTCGTTTTATAACTATTTGATTCTTTTTTTTTTTTTTTTGGAATTTGTGCTTGTTATCTCATAATTTTTTTATAATGGTTTTTTTCTTCCTTAAAGTATAACATTTGAATTCTTACCCAAATTCAAAAAACAAAACAAATTTTAAAAAAGTATATATATATAATTTTTAAAACTTGGCTTGGCTTGGATTTTGAAAACATTTGTAAAAAGTGGATAACAAAATAAGGAAACTCACACATAAATAGATGTATTTGTAAGCTTAATTTTCAAAAACAAAAAATCAAATGATTATGGAGACTTAGTTTTCAAATTTTGCCTTAGTTTTTGAAAACCTTTGTAGTAAAAAGAAAAAAAACTATATGTGGAAATAGTATTTATAGTTTTAATTTTCAATAGCAGAAAACAAAAATTAAAAGGGTCATCAAATCGGACCTTGAATTCTAGAATTTCATAAGAAAGAAAGAAGTTCATTTGAGATTTAATTGGTGACCAACTTAAATCAAACATAGATTTTTTTAGTTCAACAATTGGGAGTGAAATGATTGAACCATCAACCTCTAAAATAGTAATTGGTGTCTTATTCAACTAAACTATGTTTCGAAACTAACACGTAAACTGTATTATTATTTTTGGATTTTTTTTTAAAGATTCGAGTAATTATTGCTTAGTTTTTAGATCACCAATAATTACATGTAATAGTTGCTAACATAAGCATAGCTTAAATGACATCAAACTTGTACTAATGACTGTCTACCCCCACATGTTGTAAAAAAAAAAAAAAATTGATTATTTATAATATAATCTTATTTATAATTTTCCTTGCCTGGAGAGGGAAAGACCTATAAACCAGAAGGTATGGGGGTGATATTAAAAGAGTGATTTTGTGGTATGCTTTGGAGTGACTTTCTGTGGCCATGATGCTTCCACGTGGCTGGTTATATCCATTCCACGCTATACCACCTCAACTCCCTCCACGTGGCTGGTTATTTCAAAAAAAAAAAAAAAAAAAAAAAAAAAAAAAAAAAAAAAAAAACTCCCTCCACCAAAAAATAACATTAAAGAGATATTTTTTAGGCTAAATTATTAAAAAAAAATACCCTTCAACTATGGAATTTGTTTAAAAAATGTCCTTGAACTTTAACAAAAGAATGTTTCAAAAATACACTTGTCGTTAATTTTTGGATGGAAACAGTTAAAATCGCTAAAAATGTTTCAAAACTACACTTGCCGAAAATCTAGTTAAGCTCTTGAGATGATGTGTTGAAAGAGAAGAAAAACTCCTAGTGTATGAATACATGATAAATAGATAAAGCTTCTCATTAATTTTCATGGAGGAAGAATTTACGGTGCGAGAAAAAAAAAGAAGCATTTTCCAATAAGGTTATTTTTTAATTTTTTTTTTTAAAGTTCGAGGGTATTAATGAAACTAAAACTTTAATGGTTTCCATCCAAAAATTAACGGCAATGGTATTTTTTAAACTTTTAAAAGTTTTGAGGCATTTTTTAAACAAACCCCATAATTTAGGGGTATTTTTTTTATAATTTAGCCTATTTTTTATTATTCAATTTTAGAATATATCTATTTAATTTTTTTTTAATTTATCTATTTTTTATTCTAAATCATAAAAGAATAATTATTTTGATCTCCAAACTTATCAAAATTCTTATCTTAATCACGATTTTTAAAAATAATTACTGTAGTTATTATTATTTTATCACTTAATATTTGTCTACTTATATCTACCTTAGCCAACATTTGTGGCTTGTATATAAGTCCACATTTTTTATACACTTAAGAAGAAAGAAAAATAAAGAAAATGGTAAATTTATGAGTAGAGCATCATTCACCTAGGGTGGATATCCAGATTTTCAATGCTTTGGATCTTGAAGCGTGTCGAGCAAGGTCATGTGCGCTACTGAATTATGAATTTGACTAGTGAACAGAAAACCATAGAGTAAATGTGGACTGTGTTTTGTACGGATATCATCAACAAAGTCTTAAATTTTGTTCAAGTATCTATTCTTTCATATCAACGACTTTTGAGAGAATGAATGAATCCACTCTCGTCCAAAGAGGTTGGAGTATCACATCTAGAACTTTTGAAACTCTCAAGTATAAGGCCACTACTTATACAAAGTTCAACCGATTTTATCTAAGTTTATATAGTATCTTGCCACCAACATCACCTCGTTATTACAATTTCAAACAATAGCCCCAATTCCCATCAAAACTCCCACCACAACAACATCTGTGTTCAAGTCTCAATGGACGAGTAGGTATTCCAATTTGTATTCAATAGTTGTTGGTCGTTAATCTTTAGAAAGTTGCATGAGTCGTGATATGATCCCTATTAGACCATTGTCCAGTTCTTCAAGGATGTCACAAGCCAAAGTTTTGTTGGTCATTCCTTAAGATTTTTTGTCCTCCAAACACGATATCATTTCATTTTTTCAAATCGTCAAAGCAATGAGAACAAAAGATCAAACCTCAACTAGTTAGAGCACATGGAAAGGCCCTACGAAGTAGAGATACAATAGGATATAACACACCCATCAATTAACTTTGAACTTGGTAGCCAAGTTTGTCAAAGTTTTTGGCTTCCCTTGCATTGCCATATAGCATGAATGGATATTTCAAATCACGTTTTCACTTCGGACAATTTCCGATCTCCTTAATGCCTCGTCAAGAAAGGTTATCACAAGTGATGAGGGCATTTAAACATCCCCAGATATGCAAATCTTTGTTTTAGTAGGGATCGACATACTTCATCTGGTATTTTACATCTCAATCATTTTATGGTTGTTTGGATAAAAAAATCTCCATAGCAAATATTTTCCACCTCTTAATAATATTCTAGCTTATTTTGCCATAGCCATTTTTGCCTCGTCCTCACCACACAAATTATGGATGATCCAATATTTCTAATCATCCTCCTCCGAAAACCAATGATAAGGACGACATGATTTTCATAGCCTAACCATTTATTCATATTAGCAGGACCATTATATATATCTCCTAAAAAAAATTAAGAAAATTGGTTAGGTTACTCATCGAAAATAAAACATATATTAAAATAATTATCAACCTCATATTCACTTACATTTTTTAAATTAGGTATTACTTTTATAGCAACACCAATAGGTTGATCTTCAACCTTCAATTTTAATTTTAAAATGTTAAGTTAATCTTCAATTCTTTCCTTGTAAATAGATAATCTTTTTCTTTTGCTGGACCCTCATATATTTCATTACCCACATAAAAGCTTTGGTAACATTTGCCAGTATCTATCTATTTTAGGTTCCTTTGGTGGGAGGTGTTCAGAACATTCAATAAAACAATCTATCAACTTTTGAGGTGATGCTTGGACTAAATTTTGAATTTCTTTTATTTCAAAAAAAAAATTTGAATTTCTTTACAATATTTAATATTGTAGAGATACTCAATGGCCCTTGGAGCGACAATCGCCCCACAACAATCTATTTGGGAAAAAAATGTTAACATCATAACAATGTATAAAAGTTATGAGAATCATTCGTAATATATTTAGTATAGTTAACATCATAATAATAAATATCCACATATATGCATGTATATGTATATGTGTATATATATATACATATATATGTACGTATGTATACATATTTACATATCTATTGTAGGTAGGTTGCATAGTGTAGCCTCTTACAACACAAAACCAAATTCAAAAATTAAATTGAAAATCATCTCTTCTATTCATTTTATCTCCGATATTTTATACTATAGCAGAGAAGGCTTATGCTGCGGAACTGAGCGCTGTCGAGTTGGGTCCTAGGGATTTATGTAATGAGCTTTAGTTGTTTTGATGTAATAGCTGTTTCTAAAAAAAAAAAAAAAAAAAAAAAAAAAAAAAACTTCGAAGATGGAGACACGTGGAATAAACAATATATTGTATTGAGATTATATGCGTGTGAGTGTACAATCTCTAACTTTAATCCTCTGATTTTCTCTCTTGTGTGTGAATGTGTTTCACTCGAAGGCTGTAGCACTTGTTCTCGAGTCTGAAGCTTCAATTGATTCTTGGAGCTTTTGAAGTCTTGGAGTCTTGAAGAGTCTTTAGTCTTCAAGAAGTCTTGGGGTCTTGAAGTCTTGAAGAGTGTTTGGTCTACAACAAGTCTTGGAGTCTTGAAATCTTGAAGAGTCTTTTAGTCTTCAAGGATTGTTGAAGTCTTCTAGTCTTGAAGTCTTGAAGAGTCTTTGGTCTTCAAGGATTGTTGAAGTCTTCTAGTGGTCTTCAGTCTTCGAGAAGTTTTAGGGTCTTGAAGTCTTGAAGAATCTTTGGTCTTCAAGGATTGTTGAAGTCTTCTAGTCTTGAAGGGTCTTCAGTCTTCAAGAAGTCTTAGTGGAATTTTTCTGAATTCTCTGACTCTGGCTGAGAGCTTCCAACTTCTCCTCTGAATCTCCCAAAATGAATGGTGGCCTCCTCTATTTATAGAGTTTGATGGACCTCATATGGGCTTGGACTTGGGCCCAACCTTTGGGCTTAGGTTGTATTTGGGCTTTAATCCAAACCATTTTTAATAAAGTTGGATTATTTTAATTTAACCCAATTTCTTCAATGATCTCTGGTTACATTAGTCTCGGGTCCAATTGCCACGTGGCATAATTTGATTGGACTCGGCTTATGTCATCTGATCAATAATAGACAAGTGGCATTGTTTGATTTGCCGAATTTTAATGTCTATCAATTTAATTTAGGGACACATGTAAATTTGTACTTGGTTCCAAATTTATTTCATCATTAATTCAAATTAATGACGTGGCAATTTGTGATTGGCTGAAATTTCTCCTTCAACAAACTTATTTTGCCATAGTTTCTTCGGTCATTTCTTGCCTCATGAGTTTTTGGGTATGTAGTAATTTTGATCATTTTTCTTCCAGAAGCCTACTACAATAAGTACAACATGCAAGAGACAATAATTCCCTTATGTCAATAGAATCATGAATATCTCCTACAATATTCTTAGAAATAATTTAGGTTTGACTCATTCAAAATAAGATAAAATAAAAAATTATAAATTACATTAAAAAAAATTCATTATATATATCATCTCACTTGCCATTATTTATTATAAAATATTTACATTTTACATAAAAACTTATTTATTGTTATTATCAATCATTTAAAACAAATATTTACTCACATTTTTTAAATTCTCTAGTTCTTCTATTTTCTTCCTTCTCCAACTTTTTTTTTTTCTTTCCTTCAATGAAACAACCCCAATTATAGCAAAAGCGGGGCCTTTTCCTTTTCCTCTCATTTCATTTCACTCTACTTCGACTTCACTGCTGAAGCTGCTCCTAAAAAAGTCGCACCTTCTTCCCTTTCTTTCTTTACCTTTTTTTGTCCTTAATCGGGTCGATAAAACCCCGTTTATTTCATTCTTGGCACCTCAAACTCCCCTCCAATTGAGGCCTTCTCGATTTCTTCTTTTTTCTTCCCCTTCACACTGAGTATTTTCAACTGTTGAAGCTATTTCTTCGTTCGATTTACTTCCATGTAGGAGCGATGTTTCGATGTTTGTGTTGAATCGATCTGTTTTTCTGGTGTGTTCCATGTGGGTTTGTGTTGAATCGATCTGGGTTTGTGTTGATTTATGAGTTTCTGTTTGGATTTGTGTGTTTTTTTATTGTTTTCAATCTTTGTTCTTCTTTTGGGTCTTTCTGGAAGTTGTTTAAAATTTGCGACGACTTCAAGGAATTTTCAAAAAAAAGATGGATTGCATTTTATGAAATGGTTTTTGATTTGAAACCCATCTTTCAAATGCCTTATTTGTATAGGGTTTTTTTTTATGGTTCAAAGCTTGCAAGGGTTGGATATGTGGAATGACTCAGAAAAGTTTGATATGTGCAGTGGCTCACGACTTGAGGCCTCCTCTGTTTTGTTTTTTAAAAAAAAAAAGAAAAAAAAAAACAGAAAAGTTGGATAATGAAGAAAAGAGAAGAAGAAGAAAAGAAGAGAGAAACGACGAAAAATAATAATAAACAATAATATTTTATTTTAAAAAATTTAAAAACAATTTGAGTTTAAGACTGTTGAGTTTCAATGTGTTTAAGATGGTTATGTCATTTGAGCTAAGCTCTTGTTGGCTAAAAGAAAGAAAAGAAATGAATCTAGGTTTGTTTTCTTTTTTTTCTTTTTTTTTTTTTGATATTCCTATCACATATATCTATATATAAATACACACACGATAAATGTATATGGGTAAATGTATATATATATATATATATGTATGTAAGGTGGATATTTATATATATATGTATATATGTATCTACATGTATTTACATACATATATATATAGTCTTGGGCTCGGTTGCAAGGATATCAATATGGGCCAAAGTAATTGCAAATCTAGCATCCCGCAAAAAAAAATTGCAAAAATGGAAAAATCTGATGGTCTGCGTGTTGCATTTACTAAAATACCCCTCTAGATTTTCTATCACGGATAGATTCTATCATTGATAGAAAGATTTCTATCCCTTTCAATCTTTGTAAAACTCCTCCGTCTCCCTTCTCTTACCTATCCATTTCTCAAATCAACACCATCTCATCCGATCGCATCTCAATAATTTCGTCATGGTTAACCAAAATCTCAAGAACAACAATAAACCTATCAAAATCCGAGAAGTTTGGGCCTCGAATCTGAGTTCAAGTTGATCCTCGATGTCATCGATCACTTCCCCTACGTTTCAATGGACACCGAGTTCCCCGAAATCGTGTTCACCGACCCAGACAGATCGAAGTTGAAATCTGAGAAGACGCGATCCAAACCGAAGTTGAAATCCAAGAAGATGCAATCCAAACCGATGAAGAAGAAGATCGATCGGAAAGAAAGAAAACGAACGAGAAATGCAATCCGATCCGTTCGAAAAACAACCGGGAAGAAAAAAAAAAAAAAGAAAACCAGAGCAAGGAAGGAGAAGATGTGCACGCCAATTCAAGGGCAAACCGAGAATACTAAAAATTGATTTTAAAATTTTGCCATATTTGCAATTATTTTAAAAAGTTGTTATATCTGCCATTAAGCACCCCAGTTTTGCCACCCATTACAATTATCCTAGTCTTCCAATAGACTCATTTCAATAAGGACAAAAAAACAGCATGTTTTGTCTAAAATGTTTTTGCCCCAGCTCGTTTTAACTGGTTTTTTTATTTTTTATTTTTAAAAAAATCTTCTTAATCCATGTTGTAGAGTGTAGCCTCTTACCACACAAAAACAAGTTGAAAAATTAATCTCTTCTATAGTTGGTGTTATACCTCTATGTATTACCTCAAAAGGTCAAAATGAATATTTTTTTTATGTTTCTTTTTCTTCTATTCAATTTATCTCTGGTCAAGACCATCTCTCTAGTAGAGATTTTGTATTATCATCCTTCTTCTCCATAAGCCTATAGGTAGTTTAGACAATAATTCCCTTTGTGTCGATATCTCTCCTACAATATTTATTCAAAAAGAAATAGTTTTTGTTTGCTTTTTTTAAGTACATGGGTGGTTACCATTGAGCTAAATTTATTTTTATTTGACTCCTTGAAAATAAGATAAAATAAGAAATTATAAGTTATATTTAAAAATTTTCATTATATCTATTATGTCACTTGTCATTAATTATTAAAAAATATATATTTACATTTTACATAAAAACTTATTTATTGTTATCATTAACTATTTAAAGCAAATATTTACACACATTTTTAAAATTCTCTAGTTCCTGTCTATTTTTTATATCACCCGCTATAGTTTGCTTTTATATTTTCAGCTTTAAAATATTAATATCATATATCCTTTAAAATGATTTAATCTTCATCATGGACAAAATTTTCAATTAAAGAATTAAACATCATGATTAAAAATAAAATAAACAAATAAATATTTTGCACCTTTTAGAGTATTAATAATATTTTTGGCTTATTTTGTCATAGTCATTTTCTCCTCACTCCTCACCTCATAAACTTTGGATGATCTAATATTTTTAATCATCCCCTCCCAAAACCAATGACGAGGACTCCATGGTTTTCATAGTCTAACCATTTATTCATATGAGCAGGACCGTGATATATCTCCTGCAACCAAAAAAAAGTTAGGAAAATTGATTAGGTTACTCATTGAAAATAAGACATATATTAAAATAATTATCAATCTCATAATCACTTACATTTTCTTAATTACTTAGTTTAGGTGTTACTTTTATAGCAACACCAATAGGTTGATCTTGGATGTTGAATTTTAATTTTACATATCTATACAGTATAGATATTTAAATATGTATATATACATACATATATACATGTATATTTACATATACACACATACACATATACATATAGAAATATATATATGATAAATATGTGTAAATGTGTGTATGTACATGTGAATGCATGTGGATATTTATAGGAAAATTGTAATGGGTATTAAGAGATATAGAAGTTTTTTTTTTAGAAAAAAATGCAAATATAGCAAATTTTTTAAATGTTGCCCCTAATTTGATTTTGGCACACATGTTTCTTTTTTTTTTTTTTTTTTTTTTTTTTTTCTGATTGAATCTAGTCTTTTTCTTCTTGGTTTTTTTGTTTCCGATTTGGTCTTCTTCTTTTTTAGTCGGCTAAATTCATTAAGGATTTGGTCTGAGGATTTTTCGCAGTTTCGATCATCTTTTCGTGGATTAGCTTCGATCATCATCAATTTCAGGTTTGTCTTCTCTTTTTTCTCGATTGCTATACTTTTTTTTTCCTTCAATCATTTTCTTCCTCTGTTTTGATCATCTATGCTAGGTATTCTTTTCTCTTTTTTTTCTACCTTCGATTGCTCAACAATTTTTTCTCTCTTTTCTTTTTATCATTTTTTCAATTTCTACATCTGCTAGGTATTTTTTTTCCTCTGTCATTAACATTTGGTTTCAATCATCCTTCTTCCCTACTTCAAGCCTGTTGTAATTTCATTAGAATTTTATGGAGACGAGTTGAATTTGATTAGAAAATGTTTTTGGGAAGACATAGGCAGTAAATGATTTTCCTTTGCTCTTTTGTTTGATATTGAGTAAGAAAAAATATTTTATATCAATGATAGAGTTCTATCAACGATAGAGTTCTCTTACTTATAGATTATATCTATCAACAATAGAATTCTATCACTAATAGGAACTCTATCGCTGATATAGTTTTGTATCAGTGATAGAATCTCGACTATCAATGATAGAAATCATAGAATGTATTGGTGATAGATTCATTTATTATTATTATTATATATTTTTTTGCAGTAATTCAAAATTATGGTAAAGCTTCCAATAGTCGTATTTCATAGTGGACAATGGAATGATAAACGTTGCTATGAGAATTATAAGATTATTGGTGTTTTGGTTGATGAGGAAGTAATGGTTTTTTAGATTTCTGTGAGTTTAATATTGTCGCTACGAGTTTGTGATGCGGAACAACTGACATTTTTTTACAAGAGGAGGAAAATGGAGCCGCCACCAGTCTTGATTTAGAGGGTGTGACTGAGCACCCAAAAATATGTTAAAGTGGTCTACAAATAAAAGATTTAGGGTCCAAAGGTCTTTTGTGTATGGGGAAGGTATTCGCACTCCACAACACTCGTTCAAAGAACAAAATTTTATTTTTGCTGTGTTATTTAAGAAAATTGGTCATTATAAATACTAAAGAAGATTTTTTATTGATTTTTAAATGTCCCACATCTTACTTCTCATTATTCCTTAACTAAATAATGAACAATAATTATGAGTGTCATAAAACCATTCGAAATTTGTTTAAATTTAATTTGGCATCCCAAAATAAATTCATCACACCTCAAGAATATTAGAAAAGTCAATATCTTAATTTCCTAATTTTCGTCATAGGAAACTTTGTTTTTTTTTTTTTTTTTTTTTAACATTTGGTTTATTAATTTTGAAAATTGTATGAGTAAAGAATATTTTTTAACGAAAACTCTTAATTAATTTTATTTTTAAAGAAGTGGTCTTTTATGGAAAATAATTTTTTGAATTGATTTGTTATTTTGAAAATGAAGTCAATGAAACAATTTTAGCCAAAGCTTTTAATACATTCCTTTCAAAAGAAAATGCATTTTATAAAAGTATGCTTCTTTTGAAAAATAAGTTTAAAAATACAAATAATTTTTATAAGGAAATAAATATCAAAATCAAATTCCTGTATCCCAAGATTTTGATTTTTCACCTCAAGACATTCCGAAAATTCAAGATTCCATCATTGGAGATTTTTCTTTTGAGACTATTTAATTAAGGGAAAAAATTATAAGAGAATTATGAATTAAATACAACATCATAACTTAGTGAAATAAAATTAAGAAAAAAAATAGCCACATATAATTGAGAGAAAATAGTTAAAAAAAAGGAGAAAAACTACATTATACGAGAAATAAAACTTCATTAAATTGATTTGCTTAAAGGAAATACATTAAGATCAAATTTTGGCATTCCAAGACCTTGATTTCGTACCTCAAGAAACTCAAACATTGGCATCCAAAAAATTTGAGATTCCGTCATTGGAGATTTATTTTTTGAACAAAAGAAACATTGATTTAGGCCAACTATATATCAATTTAATGAAATTACAGGACTAAATTATAAATAATGATACAAGATTCAAATAAAATTAACAAATTAAACATAAGCAACATGTAACAATCAACTCTAAAAGTCTAAACTAAAATATAAATGATAAAATTCAATATAATACACTCATGCAATTGTCAAATGTTCCATAAATGATATTTTTAAGGCTAAATTATAAAAAATACCCCTGAACTATGGGGTTTGTTTCAAAAATGCCCCTGAACTTTGAAAAGTTTCAAAAATACCCATGAACTTTACAAAACGTTTCAAAAATACCCTTGCAGTTAATTTTTGGATGGGAACCGTTAAAAATGTTTTGAAAAACCAATGTCGAAAATCTAGTCACGCTTTTGGGATGATGTGTTGAAAGAGAAAAAAGCTTCTAGTGTATGAATACATGAAAAATAGGTAAAACTTCTCATTAATTTTCGTGGAATAAGAATTTACGGTGGGATAAGGAAAAAAAAAACATTTTCTAATAAGGTTATTTTTTAAAATCTTTTGAAAGTTTAAGAGTATTAATGAAACTGAAATGGTTTCCATTAAAAAATTAACGACAAGGGTATTTTTGAAACATTAACTTTTTAAAGTTCAAGGGCATTTTTGAAACAAACTCCATCAGTTTTTTTTTTTTTTTTTTTTTTTTTTAATATATATTTTAAATTTATCCTTTTAAAAAAACAAGTATTTTGTCATCCTAAGCTTTTTCAAAATTTAATCATAAAAATTTGTCATATTTTTCAAATTTTGTTAACTCAATTTTTTTTTCTTTTCTCTCATCGGAAATGTTCATTCGTGTTTCCTTTCTCTTGTCAGAAATGATTTTTTTTTTCTTCTCTTATAAATTTTATCATTTGTATTTTAAGAAACTAAAATTTTCACTCTGGCAAGCGTAGCCGTGGCTCAACTAGCAGTACTAATTTTTGAAAAGAAAGTTTGTACTACTCACCAAGAGGTTTGTGATTAAAATGTCCCACCACACTCGATATAAAAAGAAATTGTCTGACTCTGGTCAATCTTTAACCAAGTTTCATTGACATTCTTTCCACCAAAGGGAAAATGTTCAGGCGAATTCTCGTAGTCTGTAGCGTTCTGCCCCCAACCCAATTTGGCATTTAGCCCATTTACCCTCAAACGCACTGCTCAGGTTTTCAGTTGGAGAAGAGAAAAATGGCGTCTTCTTCTTCTTCTTCTTCATCAGCTCTCTCCAGGATATCTAATCTCAGTAGACACTTTCACTCATCAGACTCGAAAACCAGAGATAACCCACAGGTCAGAATCCTTAAAATTATCTCTTAAAACTACTTTTTCCAGCTTTTGTTTACTGTTTTGTCCTCTTTAATGTTGAAGGGTGCCATTGACGCTTCAGGTGGAGGCCTAATTAAGATATCTGCCGAAGTTTCTGTTGCCTTGTCTCGTGGGGATCCTGTTGTGGCCCTTGAATCGACCATCATCTCACATGGTGACTCTGGTTTTCTCTGCCATTTTGATCGTTTCATGCCATGGGCTCTTAGTTTCTGTAGACATATTTGAAACTATGGAACCTCTTTTGTCAAAACTTGTTTCGTTTATCCTTACCATGGAGAATGACATGATCATCTAGCTTTGATCCTCTCGTAATCTGATTCATGTAGAAACTTGGACACAAAGAAACTAAATGAAGTGACTCAGAAAAATCCTTATAATTGATCACCTTGGTTTAATCCATTCGAACGCTAATATTGTGCATGGTTCTCTGAGTAAGGGTTATTGCGTTTGAAAATCATTGGTTTTACTCTAGGAGTTTGGAACACAGATGTGGGTATTACAAAAATGAAGGTATATTTCTGATGCTTTATGTTGTAGGATCCAATATTATTCTTAGTTTGAAAACAGGAAAACTAATGAAGGTTGGCTATTTTTAAATATTCAAAAACTAATGAACACAATAAAATTGTCATTTATTTAGCTTTTACATGGAAACATCTTTTGCATTCATTGTGAAATAGTTGAGAGTTCAAAGTCATCTTCTCTCGTTGTATCTAGGGATGCCATATCCACAAAATCTGGAAACTGCGAAGGAAGTAGAAGCGATAGTGAGAAAGAATGGAGCGGTTCCTGCTACTGTAGCAATTTTAGATGGCACACCATGTGTAGGTGTTTATTAAACTACTCAATCTCTATACTTGTTGACACTTCCTGTGCTTATGATAGTCGCATTGTTTACAGTTTATGATTAGCAGTTTAATGTAATAAATGGACTAAGTTTTGAGTCTTGACACGAACTGATTTTTATTTTTGATAGTGTAACTCATTGATTTGTGCAGTTAAATGGTACAATTTTGCTCAATATATCTCAAAATTGTGGTCTTTAACGTGTCTTTGAGACATCTATTTGCATATAGTATATTTCTTTAAGTGGTAGTTGTAGTCTCTCAACCTCATCCTTGAAAATGAAATTGTGGAGGAATATTGCTCCTATACTGCCATCGATCAAATGGGCCTTCAAAGAATGTGGTCTCTGGCTCTGTGGGCCTTTCCTACTGTATGGTCCCTTCATCCTCTACTAGATTAGTAATTGCAACCGTTTGTTCTTGCAGCCTTACCATGGAGCAAATTTTTAATCATAGTTGAAGGAACTGAAATCAGATAACTTCTTAAATCCAATCCCCCTATCAGTTGTGTTGTGTTATTCTTGCCCCCTACTGGCAATCAGTTCCCATTGGGTCCTCTATCTTATGCATGAATATGTTGCACAAGAGTTAGGAATGAGCCCAAATTCGTATAATGTCTTGAATGTGGCTGTGGCGTTTCTTCGACGAGCCAGACGCCCTGTGCTATAGTGTCATTGTAAGCAAGTATGGACCTCATCGTTTTGAATGAGTTCCAGCCTTCCAGGTTATAGGCTAAGGCTTAAAGGTTCTAGCAAAAACCTCCGGATTGCGATTGCCTCGGGTTTTCTTTTATTCTCTAGTTATATCCATTGTGCTATCAGGGACAATTTTAATACTTATTTTTGGGACGATTTGTGGGCGGGGGAGACCCTTGTGTTCCATATTTCCTCAACTCTATCATTTATCTGAGAAGAGGTTGCATATGATAGCCTCTATTTTGTCTTCCTCCGCCTCGTCTCTTTCTTTGGGCTTTAGTCGCCATCTTACCGATCACAAGGTGGCCGACCTAGTCAATCTCCTCTCCATCCACTTAAATCAGACCATTCATCATAGGAGGAGAGGCTCTCGGACCTGGACTCCTAGACCCTCTGAGGGCTTCTCTTGTAGCTCTTTCTTCCAAATTCTTTGTGCCTCTTCTTCCTCTTAGGGTGTTTTTGCTTTTGCTTCCCTTTGGAAGATTACAATTCCTAAGAAGGTTAGATTTTTTGCTAGACAAGTCTTACATGGCAAGTGAACATGCAGGATTATCTCCAAAGACATTCCTCCTTTGTGTTGCGCCCTCAATGGTGCGTCATTTGCAGAAATCAGGAGGAGTCCCTTGACCATTTGTTGGGGTGTGCTATTTTGCGTATTCTCTTTGGAATCGGCTTTTTAGCTCCTTTGGGCTGGTCTCAGTTCGCAACTGAGGTTGTGGTACCATGATCGAGGAAGTGCTTCTCAACTCTCCATTTCGTGATAAAGGAAAGATTTTATGGCAAGCTTGTTTCTTTGCTACTTTATAGGGGTATTTGGCTAGAAATAAATGGCCGTATCTTTAGAGGGAAGGAGGGATCCGTTATTCGGATCTTGTATAATTACTCTTTGAGACTCATTCTTTTTCTTTCTTGTAATTAGTTGTTAGGGTCTTGGTTTGTTTGCTTGTTTCTTGTTCCATGGCTTGTCTTTTGTATGCCCTTGTTCTCCCTTTCATATTTCTTAATAAAAGTTTGGTTTCTTAGTTAAAAAAAAAAAAAAAAACAACGTATAATGGCTTGGATGTTAACTCCTCTCCCTAGGCTTGCTAGAAGATTTAGCCTTGACCTATATGAGTTTTAGTTGTTTATTATTCTCCACTCACTCGAGCACCTATATCATTTGATCTAGTACATTTGGGTTCAAGAGCTTGAATTAGCCTTGACCTCTTGTTTTAATCTGTTTATGAAAGGCTCCTTCAGCACATGCTCTTGTACATCACCATATGGTGGAACTAATTCCTTGAAGAGTCATTGGTACTTCTTAGTGCTCTCCATGTGTCAGAACGCTATGAACTTCTCTCTAATTGTTGCCTCCTAGGACAATTGGAATTTATGAAGTATGAGTTTTAAGCTCATACTAGGATTGGATAAGAGTCCTCCCATTCTCCAATCCAATCTGTGCAAGTACCTCCCATCCTAACTAATGATCACCATGCCCTACTAATCCATCCCCCTGTATCCCCCACAAGCACTAACCTTTACAGGCTTCTCACTCTCAACTTGCTCTTGCGAGAAGTCTCCCCTCCAAGTTTCTCTGTGTAAGCATGTGCACTTGCAAGTACACAACTTCTATCACGTATACTTTGAGGAAGAACCCCTCTTTCCATCTCCAGGTGTAGCGGTGTGTGCTTTCCAAAGAAGTGGTCTAGTTGGTCATATAAATTATAACCATGTTCTTATGCGTTACCCTTTTCACCTTCTGTGCATGGAATTAATATTTCCCGTTGTTTTGTATCTTATGGGTTCATCATTGCAGTAGTGACAGTGTTGAAGGAGCTTTAAAGCCAATGTTTGAGTAATTCAGGGATGGTTTTTTTTTTTTTTTTTTTTTTTTTTTTTTTTTTTATTATTATTATTATTATTATTATTATTACTAAGAAAGCCTTTGGATGCATTGAATTGGAACCGGGCTATTTACAACTTTTGTGAGGGGCAGTCATTACAAGAGTCTTCAAAATATGCATCTTCTTTTGATAGATGGCAATTGGAGGGCGTACAAATAATTTTTCTACAACCCTTTTCGACCTTTGTATTTTGTGTTTGCATAGGCTTCTTTTTAGCATTTCTTATCCAATTCTTCTACTAATTTCACTTTCTTATTGGAAGTATTCATTCAAATTGAAACCTTCAAATTTTTTCTTCTTTTGTTTTGTTTTGTTCCCCAACTGATTATCTCATTGATCGCTATTTTTTAACTTTTAGATTTCTAATTCTGCGGAGCTCTCTTTATGCAGGCCTGAACAAGGAAGAATTGGAGAGGTTGAGTATTCTGGGTAACCGAGTCCAAAAGACTGCTAGGAGGGACATAACACAAGTTGTGAGTATTAGTTTAGCAATTATGTTTTTTTGTTGATTCAACCTGGGTGGTTATGAACTTTTTCAGTTACCCTTTTGCTGGTACTAATTCCACCTTTGTACGAACAGTAAACTTATAGTATAGGATACAATCTAAACAATGTTTCTTTAGTTTTTAAACATTTTTAGTTCTTAAAGTACACCATTATTTTGTTATTGATCACCGATGTTCTTATTAGAAATGTAAAGGTGCAGTTCCAAAATTTCTACTGGTTGTATGGCTTTCCAAATTTAGATACAAAAACTATCCAAGGTCTGAGCTTAAATTGTATATTTAAATACTAATTGGTAATTATCGATCTTGATAGTTGTATGATATAATAATTCTTTTCTTTTCTTTTCTTGTCTCCATTAGTTTTAATTATAGGACCCTGAACTTAATTATAAACTACACAATATAATTATGTGAAGGTAATGTTTCTTGAGTTGTGTGTTTTCTTCATGGATAATGTTATGGAATCTTTTGTGTCTTATAAGGTGGCCAGCAGGGGAAATGGTGCTACTACTGTTTCTGCAACAATGTTCTTTGCTTCTAGGGTAAGCATGTCATGGTGGTTCCATTGTATTCTGCATTTGATTCAACAAACACACTTCTTAATTGTCATACTTTTTAACCTTCTCACCAGTTCTATACATGGAAATCTATTGCAGGTTGGCATTCCTGTGTTTGTGACTGGGGGCATCGGAGGAGTCCACAGACATGGTGAACAAAGTAAGATACTTTGTATGGATAAATGATAACATACCTACTGCGAACAAACTAAGACATTTTTATGAGAGGAGGGGGAAGGGTGGATGACGGAAGATGAAAGAGAGCAAATGACTGATAAATGATGCACATGATGAACAAAATAGGAAGCAAAATATGGAGAACAGATAAATGATAAATGATATGCGTGGTGAATCAAGAAACTTTCTTGTATATGCAAAGAGAGATAATGGACAGATTAAGATACTTTTATGTATATAAAGTAGAGAGGGGGAAAGGCAGGGTGGGGGAGGGAAGATTCTTTCCATGTACAAGCTAGGAAGAGAGCAAATTACCGATAAACGATAGCACATGATGAACAAAATAGGAAGAGAGATATGGAGGGGAACAAGTAAACGATAAATATGCATGGTGAATTGATAAATATGCATGGTGAATGAAGTTACTTTCTTGCATATACTAGAATGGAGAGTCTATTAGGAATCTCCTTTCATAAGGTAGCTGGCAACTGATACTTCATTGTGGGATGGAAAGATGTCTCTGCTAAGTCAAATTTTAATTTAGACTTGCTCACTCTGAGATTATAGATCATCATATTAATTACTCATTGCAGCATTGAACACAAAGTGCTTATATTTTATTGTTTCAACTCAACTAAAATGGAGCATTGAACAACTTTTTTCATCTCCTGTACTTATTTTCAACTGCTTTTTGCAGCGCTGGATATATCTTCTGATCTCACCGAGCTAGGAAGAACCCCAGTAGCAGTTATCTCAGCTGGTGTAAAATCAATACTAGACATTCCCAGGACCCTTGAATATTTGGTATTGTCTATTTCCCTCCCTTCAATCTATTTACACATCATGCAGTATTCTTTTAATTTGTTCACTGTCCCAAAAATGTTCTGATGGGACACTGTCCCAAAAATGTTATTAACAGGAAACCCAGGGAGTGAGTGTTGCAGCTTATAGGACGAACGAGTTTCCTGCATTTTTCACTGAAACCAGTGGCTGCAAGGTATTCACAGAATCACGTGTTAAACAACTTTATACCTTCTAGATCTCTACACATTTCTAATGACTGTCCGTATTTTACCAAAGGAAAAAAGTTTTGCCACTATCATGAATATTAATATATGATGTTATAATGCCAACTTGAGTGTAGCTCAACTAGGTCCTAAAGGACAAATGTTTAAATCCCCATTCCTACATAGGTGAACTAAAAAAATGATGTTCTGAAGATCATTTTAAGTTTGTGGTTATCTTCACTCATGCTATAGGTAGGATGTATAGATTATTGCTAGTCAATAGGCTAGACTTTTTTTATTATCTGAAACTAATTCTTTTTTGTTCATGACATGCAGGCACCTAGTCGTGTTGATACCCCAGAAGATGCTGCAAAGCTTATTGGCAAGTTACTAGAGGACTTTCAACCTCTCTTGATTAAAAACATTGTTAGAAGATTTTTTTTTTCTCCTACTATTTACTAGGTTTGATAGAATCTTGATATTATTTATCAACAAGAAACTAGTAGACCCTGGGAAGAGTTTGAGAGCTCCCCAATCTCTCCACCTTGACACCTTTACAATTCACTAGCCAAAAGGTAACCTTCCCTACTACAGACTTCTAACTATATAGGTATTCACAACTACCCATAACAGACTCTAACAAACCTCTACTGGTCCCCACCCTATTCTTCTTACATCTTCTACTATATACATATTTAACAAGAGGTCTATCAAGGTTTAATGCCAAATATATATTCTCTAGAAACTAGGGAAACTCTAATTGTAAAGTGAAGAGAATCCCAGTTGCTGTAAAAGTTTTATAGAGATTAGGACACAGGAAACTTGAACACCAAGAATTGTTATCTTCTTTGCAAAAGAATTGGATAACAGACTGTAAAGCCCCCGATTACCATCCAATATGCAAGAAGGGAAAAAAGGGGAATTCCCCCTCGACAAGTTAGTTAGTGGGTCTGTTGGGGCATTTATGTCTTGCAAGTTGCTTTAGCATTTTCATGTTTTGTTTTGTTTTGGAAAGTTGTGAGGAGGGATTACCAGCCCTCTCTAACCCACTGGGAGTGTTTTGTATTGCCTTAGTGCATTTTAGTCCTCTTATCAACATATTGATTGTAAGGGAATACCTTACACAGATTTCTGAAGTGTGACACCGACCCTTATATATTTCTTCACATAGTTGGCAATTTAATGTGATATGTTGTTGTTCAATCCATTCTTGTCTTTATTTATTACTTTTTGATGGTCTTCCTCTGCAGATGCCAACTTGAATCTTGGGCTTGGCAGTGGAATTCTGATTGCTGTTCCAATTCCAAAAGAGCATTCAGCTTCTGGAAGCTTAATTGAGAATGCAATACAAAGTGCACTTCAAGAAGCTCGGTAAATAATACACGAGTCAAAGCTATTTAGTTTTCATTATTCACCCAGAACTACTGATGAAGCCAAAATATGTTGGTTGATTGTTTTGAAATACTGTTTACAAAATTGTCTATTTTTGTTGTAAAGACCATAGTATACAATCCTTTGCAGAGAACTGAAAACGGATTTAGATTTCAAAATAAATCACCAAATTGTATGACTTTGACAGGAGTAACAAGATTCAGGTTTATTAATTGGCTGGCAAGAAAATGTTGACTTTTGCTTTGAGTTTTCTGCTTTGTTGTAAATTTTATTGCATGCTTATCTTTTATATGCATATATATATCATTCAAATTTAGGAACGAAGAATCGAATGGAAAAGGTTACTAATGCCTTGAGCATTTAACTATTACGAAACTCATCTTTCTGTATATATGAACTACAGGGAGAAGAATATAGTGGGAAATGCTGAAACTCCTTTCTTACTTAAAAGAGTAAATGAACTCACTGGAGGAGCATCGCTTGCTTCAAGTATCCTTCAATTGACTATTTTTTCCCAACATTTTCACAGTAAATATTCATGCATTTCTGGTTATATCAGGTCGAAACGAAGAATGTCCATGGTCTAAAATATGACAGACTAAGCAAAACAAGTTACATATTTCTTTTTACTTTTCCAGGTTATACTCAGACATGGATTTTTGTTTTGTTCCTTGGTTTTCTTTAACTTCCCCCAGATATTGCACTTGTTAAGAATAATGCTCTTGTGGGTGCTAGGATTGCTGGAGCCCTTGCCAAGCTCAGAATGCAGTAACAGGAAGGTACTTTGATTTTTCAAGTTCTTTTAGTTTTGGACCATAGTTACAGAATTTTGTTTCATTGGAAAAAACAATCTGTTGAGGGAGCCTAACCTTTTGTCTTAATAATATTTCTTGGTTGGGATAGTTCTGGTTCAGCAATGTGATAAACATCACATTTGTGGATTTCTTCTTTTAAGTCTCTTATTCAAAGTATCTTGGTGTTTTTATTTTGTTTATTTTATTTTTAAGAAATTCTGTGATAAGAAACGTCAGTACTATTCAAAATGAATAAATCATCGATATGAAATAGGAAGATAAGTCTTCTCTACCAGAAAAGTGCTTGAATTGTCTAGGGGAAGAACTGATCTATAATTACAAAAATTCTTAGAAGGAACTGCCAATACAAGAACCGATCTATTAGTTTATTTTTGTAAATAGTCAAGACGTTGAGCGTCCACTGTTTGCATTATGCTCATGATCCACCCCACTAATATTCGAGAAGGCTTTGTCCACTCGAGTGTTTGTCTTGTCCTAAAATTGCACTGTATATTTTTCTAAAAGGTTTAGGATCAAGTTATCGAGCTTGGTATGGAGTGTTTGGCTAATGATCCGAAAACAGAAATTTGAAAACAAGAGATTCAATGAAAATTATTTCATGTCATGTGTTGGTTAGCAGGTTTAGAAATTAGATCCCAACTTAAACAATTGTTCAAAATGTGTTTGATAATATATTTATAAATCATAAACTAGTTGTAGTTATCAACTAAATATTAAATTGAATATAAACTATTATTAATTAATTTATAAATATGTTATATGTTATAAATTTTGTATTATTATTATTTTACAATATTGTATAATTTATAATATATTATACATATTTTAATTTAACGAAAATGAATTGAGTTTCTAACATGAAATATTGTATTTATTAAAGTTTTTATGTTTTTTAATTTAATTCTACATTTTAAAATTTCAAATTCAAAATTTGAATACGTTGAAAACATTAAAAAAAAAAATATTTTCAGAATTTCTATTATTTGGATCATAGGATTTCAAAACAGTTTTTTAAAACACATTTGTCAAATGCATATTTGCTAAATTCAATAGATTTTCACAATTAACTGGTGTCTACAATTTTGTATATTTTGCAAGATTAGGACTAGAAGTACATGTCATTTATTGTTTGTACAATCACTTACAAATTGTACATGGGCATGTAGCTTGCTAAAGATGTGGTGAGAATTAGTGCTTTGTTGTCTGAAGAACTTGTTTGGATTTCCATTTTGTTGGGCAAATATTTTGAACCACAGGAAGAATTCAATCTTTAATGAACCATTAATTTTTTATTCCCAATTTTCTCTCTTTTTTTTTTTTTTTTTTCGATTTCTTATTTTTTTCAATAAGAGCTCGATCGTTTTTAAAAGAATACTCATAAAAAGGATGATATCGATTCGAGGAAAATACGAGATCAATACATAAATTGTTTTTCGAAAATTGAACTGCATGACCAACGAAGTTGATGAAACATATCACTAAACCAATAAAAAAAATAAATCATCAATTTAAAGTGAATTGATAGATGATTTTCGGTTTTATACTTTAGAAAATCGAATAAACCAATAAGGATAGTTCAAATAGGTCGAACTAACACAGTATAATTGGTCTCGTCAACCTTTTCAATTTTAGCTTGTAGTCCTAATGTTAACAATTTGATTACAAAATTAGTGGCAAAATAAAAAGCTAAAGTTCAATTGGTTCATGAGACAAAAAAAAAAAAACGTTTTTGAAGATAGGATATGAATACAACAAAATACATTTTTGGATTTATTGAATTTGAAAATGTCTGTAGTACTTGGTAGAATTTGGAAATTGAATCTTGAATTCAAAAATTGAAAAGTTTCAAAAAAAAAAAAAAAAAAAAAAAATTGAAAAACTGTGTTCTGTAGTGCAAGATGTAAATCATATACAATTGAATGTGTTTGGTAGAATTTAAATTTTGAACGCTTTTTTTTTTTTTCTTATTAACAAAATAAATTATAACTTGGACGATTTCATAAAAACTTGTAAATCTGATTTTCAATAATGGTAAAAAAAATTTATGACGGTTTTTTTATAAATAAAATAATTGAGTGTACTTTATAACATATGTTTATTCATCACACCTCTTCAAAACACTTTCTAAAGTTTATTTGGAATAAAGAAAATTTTGTCTTTACTCCTTAAACTCGTGGGGTTGTATCAATTTTCACCCTAAATTTTCAATTTCTTTTAGATTGAACCCCAAATTTAGATAAGTGTTACAATTTTAACCTTAAACTTGAAAATTGTTGCAGTTTTTGTAACTTTAGTAAGTTTTCATTTGGAAATTTGTTGAGATCTCATATGCTTTCAATAATTTTTTTTTGTTGTTGTCTTTTTTGTCTTAAAAAAATGCTTTCAATGAATTATAAAACATATATATGGAATAAAATTGATAAGATTTCAAAGAAAAGTGACATTCAAGCTAAATTTTGTGTTTTTTTGTTTTTTTATTTTTAGTTTAACAACATTTATGGGTGGAGAATTCGAATCTCTAAGGGCTTTGTTTGGTAGGCAATCCAGATTCTGTTTTATGTTTTCGGATTCATTGAATTCAGTGAATATGTGTTTGGTAGTTGTGTTGTTTAAAACTGTTTTCGGATTCTGTGATCTAAATAGTGGAGATTCTGAAAACAATTTTTTTATGTTTTCAGTGTATCCAGATTTTAAATTTGAAATTTTTAAATGCAGAATTAAATTAAGAATGATAAAAACATTAATAAATATAGTATTTCATATTAAAAACTCAATTCATTTTTTGTGAAATTAAAATTTGTATATAATATAATGTATTATAAATTATATGATATTGTAAAATAATAGTTATACAAAAGTTTTAACATATAACATGTTTATAAATTAATTAAGAATAGTTTATATTCAACTTAATATTTAGTTGATAACTACAAATAGTTTATGGTTTATAAATATATTATCAAACAACTTTGAATAATTTTTTAAATTGAGATCCAATTTCTAAATCTGTTACCAAACACATATTTGAAAACATAAAATACAACTTTGTTTTCATTGAATCCTTTGTTTTCAGATCACCAACCAAACAGACCTAACATCTTGGGCGAGAGTACATGTCAATTACCGTTGAGTTATGCTCAGCGGTAATTGCCATTTGGTTTTTGGTTTTTGGTTTTTGAAAATTATCTTGTTTTCTTCCAATTTCCTTACTATGGTTTTCATATTTGTCAAGGACAGATTTGAATTCCAAGCCAAATTCCAAAAACAAAAACAAGTTTTTGAAAACCACTTTTTTTTTTTTTTTTTTTTTTTAATTTTCAGAAATTGGTTTGGTTTTTGAAAACAGAAGAAGACGGTAGATTAAAAAAAGAAAGAAACTTATGGGTGGAAGTAATGTTTATAAGTTTAAATTTCGAAAACCAGAAAACCAAAAACCAAATGGTTATCAAACTGGAGTCTCAATGGTTATCAAATAGAACCTTAGGCTTCGTTTGATAACCATTTGGTTTTTTGTTTTTGGTTTTTGAAAATTATGATTGTTTTCTCCTAAATTCCCTACCATGGCTTTCATCCTTGTTAAGGTTGCATTTGAATTCCTAGCCAAATTTTAAAAACAAAAACAAGTTTTTAAAAACTACTTTTTTTTTTTGTTTCCAAAATTGGACTTGGTTTTTGAAAATGGGCAGTTGCATAGATGGCAAATTGGACCAAATTAATAGCAAATATAACACAGTTGCAAACTAATTGCATATATAGCAAAATTAATTGTACAAGACCAAAAAGTTGTCGTCAAATTCTATCCGTGTCTATCACTGATAAACTCTGATTATTCAAAGTTTATCAGTGTTTATCGCTGATAGACTCCGATTAATCAAAACCTATCAATGACTATCACTGATAGAATTTGATTAATCAAAATCTATCAATGATAGTCACTGATAGATTTCGATTAACCGGAGTCTATCAGCGATAGACACTGATAGACTCTGAATAATCGAAGTTTATCAGTAGACTGATAGATTCTAATTAATCAGAGTCTATCGCGGATAAACTCTAATAATCAAAGTCTATTAGATAGATTCTAATTAACCAGAGTCTATCAGTGTCTATCAGTAATATACTCTAATAAATTTTGTTATATTTGCAATTTTTTTACATTGTGCTATATTTGCAATTATATAATTCTTAAGTTCTCTTTTGAAAACAAGGTAAAAGATTGATACTAAAACCAAGAAACTTATAGGTGGAAGTATGTATGTATAAGTTTAATTTTCAAAAACAAAAAACCAAAAACCAAATGGTTATCAAACGGGGCCTTAGGTTTTTAAAATTATGTTTATAAACATTATTTTCACCTACAAGTTTCTTTGTTTTTATAATACATTCTTCTCATGGTTTCAGGAATCAAGTCAATTTTTGAAAACTACAAAAAGTAAGTTTTCAAAAACTTGTTTTTACTTTTGAATTTGGCTAGGAATTCAAATTTGTTATTGACAAAGATGAAAACCATGGTAAGGTAATTGAAAGAAAACCAACATAATTTTCAAAAACCAAATGATTATTAAACGAGTCTCAATTTTTCCTAATGGAAGCATTGATCTAAGTTATCTACGAAATTATTTTCAAGGTTAAATTACAGTTTTGTCCTTAGACTTGGTATGAACTTTCTATTCGGTCCTTTAAAGGTTTTGGAAATTTCAAATATACCTATCAACTTTTCAATTATTTTGAAAATGTCTTTTTAGATGAAAGATGTTAGAAAATTTGACAGAAATATAAAGTAGTGCCCACGTGTATGTGTTAGATTTGTATTTTAATATATGTGACGTTTGAACTTTGTCCTTAAAGTGAAAATAAAATTGAAACTTTATGGTTAAATTACACATTTTTGTTTAATGGAGTTCATAAAAGAAAAAACAAAAACTAGTTTGGAAATAATTGAAAACTTGAAGAGCATATTTAAAAGTTTTAAGAGAAAAATTGAAAAGTAGATTGGTTAATCTTAGTTTGTTTTTTTAATCATGTAATTTTGTTCCATTCATTTTTTTTCTTCAAGATCAAATCAAAGTTCAAATCAAATCAATCAATTCCAATAATTTAGATTAAAATAAAATGAACTTATCTACACGGCGATCCAAATGAACTAAAATGTCAAAAAAAAAAAAAAAAAAATTAAAAAGAATTTTTTTTTTTTTTTTTTTTTTTTGCCAACACGAGCATAGCTCAGTGGTTAAGAATTAAGATATATAAATATGATGGTTGAGATTTGAACCTTTGACCTTAAGGAAATATTACTAGTATCTTAACCATTGAGCTATGCTCAAGTTGGTAGCCATAGTCACTAATAAATTTACTAATTGAAAACTATAACCAATAATTAAAAAAAAAAATGCTTTAACTTTTGCTATATTGCAATCATTCTTTTAGGCTCTATTTTATTTAGTTCATGTAGCTTTCTCATATCAAATAACAAAATTATATTTGATTTAAAACACAATATTTAACCCTCATACATGTTTGTTGATGGTAGACATCTAGATAAATGAACAGAAAACATGTCTTTATAAAATTTCAATTCATTAAAAAAAATGTAATGACAAGGACTAAAATGGTTTTTATGAAAATTTAGAAACTAAAAAATGAAATAAGCACGAAAGTTTAGAGAGAAAAAATACACCACAAAATTAAAGTTTAGGACTAAAATAAAATTAAAATCCGATTATTTAACCTAATCCTTACTTTATTTTAGAGTTAAAAAAAAAGTTGAAAAAGTTGCAAGTTGCAAGAACAAAAAGAAACAAAAGAAAAAAGAAAGAAAGTGGAGGGTTTTTTTTTTTTTTTTTTGTTTGAGAAGGGCCTATGAGAGTCAACAAGTAGGGATAAATGTAGTATCTGGTTTTGGAAGTTAGCTTAACCACCATGTCCTTTTGTCTTAATAGAGGGGAAGATAATACAAAATGTATGGTCATTGCCAATTGAAAACAAAACAAAACAAATTTGGGTTTTGGAAGCACATTGGTTGAACCTTTCTTGCTTTTTTCCCATCACTTACCCCACTAGGAAACAAACCCCAACAATGGCTATCCTTTTGTCTTTGTTATGGCCTCTTTGGACTTATCCTTCTTTTGGGAATATTTAAAGCCCACCCCTTGATTCCCTTTCCACCCAAGATCAAGACAAAATACAACTAAAGTGCCTTCCTTTAAACACAACTTTAACCACAACCCTAACTCACCCCTATTACACAAATATATCAAAAATTATTCAACGAGGTCGTCACAATCTCCACTTTTTAATAACTTCACTGGATGCGAATCCGAAATTCTACATGCACTTAATAACAACTCCATACAGACTTAAAATACTCTATAAAAAAAAACTGTAAACCATATTTGTGTACGACGTTACATTGGATGTGGATTTGAAAATTTATCTTTCTTCTAATAACCACCAGCTATTGATTTGAGAAGTATCTTTGCATTTTTTATCTCATAGATCTAATAGTGTAAAACTATCGGTCACATTTTGATAGTCTTTTCTTTCTGATACATTCAAAACTGACTACATTATAGTGGTTTTCTTTTTTTCTTTTTTTTTTTGAGGACATCAACATTTGGGGGTGAGGGATTTGAACCTCTGACCTCTTGGTCGAAGGTATATGTCAATTACCATTGAGCTAATCACATTCGTTTTTTTTAGTTCAACAACATTTGAGGGTGAGGGAGTTTGAACATCCGACTTCTTGATCGAGAGTATATGTCAATTATCTTTGAGTCACATTGGTTGGTTACTCCTATAATTCTTTTTTTCTTGAGGGGTTATTTTTTTCACCCCTTTTGAGCAAGAAGAAAACAGGAGGCTCAGCTTCTCAGAAATTCCATATTCCCCACTTCAGAGTAAAGGACAAGAAATCAATGACGACAAAACGATCATACCACCACGCTTTGTCGACAACGTAGTCATCTCATGGAGGACTGAGAGAGAGAGAGATGAGCCTTTTCAAAACAGAGCTTTAATTGAATTGAATTGGAACCAGACTGACGATGGAAACAGAGGAAACCCACCCACACTCGCAACCCTTTTCTGGACTCTGAGAGATTCAAGTACCGACACTTTGGATTTTGGATTTTTCCTCCAAATTTCAATTGGGTTTTCGGTTCTTTACAAAACCCTGTAAGCCTTTCTTGATTCATCTATCTTTTGTTTTGTTCACTCTTCCTTTCTTCTTCTTCTTTCTTTTTGTTCTTCTTGTCCGTCTTCTGCTCTGATGAACTTATTCCTGTTGCTCAACTAGCTTGTTTATGGTGAGATTTTGATTCAAATCTTCTTTTTTCACTCACCCATTTGAGTATCTTCTTCTGTGTTTCCTTTTTGAGTTTTGTTTTTTGTCTCTCTTTCTCCGTAGTTTGTGTTTGTGTAATTATTCCCTGCAACAAACCCTTTTTGTCTTTTGACCTTTAGTCCCCATTCTCACGTTTAATCTGTTTCATTTCTTGGATTGTACCATCTCCTATGAGTTCTCTGAGAAATGATGAGGAAAACTGAGGATTTTGCTCACTTTAGTTCATGCAAGTTGGTTCTTGTGTGTGCAATATCCATAAGAAATTGCTGGTTTCTGTGAAGTTGATTGTTGAAAAATCATAGCCTATTTTTTTTATCCTCTGTTCCAAAACGTTGGTTCTGCTCACTGCATTGAACAATGTTTCAAGAAGAAGGCACATCCTCCATAACTTCCTCCCCTCTCCAGTTGTTCACAATGATGTCTCTTTCTCCTAAATTGGGTTCTCCATATCCATGGCTTAGAGAGCTCAAATCTGAGGAGAGGGGCTTGTATTTAATCCATTTGTTGCTTACCTGTGCAAACCATGTGGCTGTTGGTAGCCTTGACAGTGCTAATCTTGGCCTTGATCAAATATCCCATCTTGCTTCTGCTGATGGTGATACAATGCAGCGGATTGCGGCGTACTTTGCCGAGGCTCTCGCAGATCGAATCCTCAAGACTTGGCCTGGTCTTTACAAGGCCTTCAACTCCACTAAGATACCAATGGTTTCAGAGGAGATTCTTGTTAAGAAGCTGTTTTTTGAAATGTTTCCTTTCCTCAAGGTGGCTATTGTACTTACTAATCAAGCTATTGTTGAAGCCATGGAGGGGGAAAAGATGATTCATATCATTGATCTCAATGCCAATGAAACTGCTCAGTGGCTTGCACTTTTGCAAGTTTTGAGTGTCAGGCCTGAAGGACCTCCTCATTTGAGAATCACTGGGGTTCATCCACAGAAAGAGGTTCTGGATCAAATGGCTCGTAGGCTGACCGAAGAAGCCGAAAAATTGGATATCCCGTTTCAATTCAATTCGGTTATTAGCCGATTAGAGGATCTTGATATGGAAAAGCTTCGTGTAAAAACCGGGGAGGCTCTGGCTATCAACTCAGTTCTTCAGTTGCATACCCTGTTGGCCTCTGATAATGAAGTCATGCAAAAGCCATCTCCATCAGCAGCAAAGTGTGCAAATGGAGTTCAATACTCGAGATACCCGCACTTGAACCAAACCACCTTGAGCGAGTTACTTGACAAGGATCTGGTTAACAGGTGCAGTCCGAGTCCCGACTCAGTTTCCTCGTCAGCATTATCTCAAGCTCATGCTACGAAGATCGACAGCTTTCTGAATGGATTGTGGAGTTTGACGCCAAAGGTGATGGTTGTAACAGAACAAGATTCTAACCATAATGGTTCAACACTCATGGAGAGATTACTAGAGGCTCTCCACACATATGCAGCTATTTTTGATTGCTTAGAATCTAACATGTCAAGAACATCCCTGGAGAGGTTGAAGTTGGAAAAGATGCTATTTGGGGAAGAGATTAAGAACATTATAGCTTGTGAGGGAGCTGAAAGGAAGGAACGACACGAAAAGCATGAGAAGTGGAGTCAACGGTTCGATCTCGCGGGATTCAGGCATGTGTCTTTGAGTTATTATGGCATGCTGCAGGCACGGAGCCTGCTGCAGAGGTATGGTTGTGATGGTTATAGGATGAAGGAGGAGAATGGTTGTGTGATGCTTTGTTGGCAAGATCGTCCGTTGTACTCGGTTTCGGCTTGGAGGTGTTGTAAGTAGAATGATTATAGAATCTGCTTTCTTATTATAGGCTAAAGAATTCTTTTCATTCTGATTGGATTAGCATAGGAGAATGATCGCGGTATCGTCTTCTTACCCGAAAAAATCCCTTAGGCCTTCATGTTTGTTGAAACTTGAAAGTGTATCACCACATTTGTTTTAGTTTTCTCATTCTATATATTGCTGAAGAGTACTGATTTTCAGTCTTATCATGGTTCATTTTTTGTATCAAAGGGAATCCAATATAACCTGTTCTATTTTGTACATTAAAACCACATTCAAACTCTTGCTCTCTCTCTCTCTCTACACCAAATTCTCTTTTCTTTCATGTTTAAAGCTTTTTTCTTCTGGTTATCCTTTGCTTTGGAAAATCAAAGCCTTTCTTTTTAATATTATATATATATATATATATATATATATATAGAACAAAATGCTACATTGGATATCTATATTGTACTTTAAAAAACAGACAAAAAAGAAAGGAAAAAAAACAAATGCAAAAAAATTGCCAATGGATATCAATGGTTATTATTGTAGAGAGTTCTTTTTTAGTTCAACAACTAAGGGGTGGAGATTGAACCATGGATCTTTGGGAATTATGCTTGGGTTAAAGATTGATTTGTCCTCTTTTTAAATCTTTTTCAAATATAACCAAATTGTTTAAATGATAAAATTTGGAACTATATTTTAAGTAGCATAGGTTCATTTATTAGGGGTGTTCATTGGTCAAGTAAGAAATGTTCATATTCAATTTAAAATGCACATCTGTTTTCTGAATTAAAGGTTAATTCATAGGGCATGAGCCTCTCTTAACATTCATCAGTCAATTCAGATAGGTCCTAATGCAATCTTGTTAAACAAGATCATCAAATAGACCTAAAAGATCAATACATCCCTTTAATAGCAGATTGTTTAAAAAGAATTGAAGTAAAGTAGCATCAAGATTCAATAAAAAATGTATACAAAAATTGACTTGTGACAACATATAGGAAAGATCATTTGGCAGTGGCAAACGAAAATTTGGAAGGAACATCCAAATATGATTAGAATTCACAAGTTTTTCAATGATTACTTAGCATCATTCCAGTTGTTGAAATGTTCATAAATAACACTCTGAAATTTGTAATGAACAGCCTTTTTGCTTTTTTTTTTTTTTGCTTTTTTTTTTTTTTTTTTGAAAGACAGACAAAACAGCCTTTTTGCTTTTGAAATTTAAAAATACAACATTTCTCATTGTTGTATTCCTCTTTATGTGGAAAATTCTAAATAGAGATCTTGATCAATACAATAAGAATAAACTGTATCTTCAACTCATTTGATAAACTATTTTCATCTAAAGCAGATTTCTTCTAAAGGGTTCAAAGAAGAATATCAGAAACCAAGGCGAAGGTGACTGATAAAGAACAATGGTAGTGACATAAATGGAGTTACAGAAAGAACTATACAAAACTATCAATCAACATCCATTTCATTGCCATCAGAAACTGATAAAATGAATTTGACATCGAGATTTTATTGGCTGAAGTTTGCAATTTCAATGGATTCCCAATGGAGTCCAATGTTACATACAGCCCCTCAGCCAGTAACTACAATCTTTCTATAAATCTATTCTACCTACAATCTTCAGTATTCAGTAGATATCTGCAAACCTCTTTAAATCTCGAGATCGACTCAATGAAAAGTTGCCATCAGTAAAGCTGTGTTCAATCAGGAACCAATTTCCCGGTTTCAATACACTCATTAGAAGCCGAGCCTGCTTACCTAAGAGATGTGTTAATGCTAGACCAAGGGAAGGGGGAAGATTAATATTTATATCTTGGCTAGCCTAATACAATGCCTATATTCATGTGGTTAGTTTATAACTGCAATCATACTGTCATCACTACCTAACAAATGAATCAGTCACTCCGATGCCACCATACATATAAGTTCAAACATGTATGAAAACCATACCAAGCCAAAAGTTAAGACCTTGTGGTATCTGGCTATGGAAGTTGGCCTTCACGTTCGATGAAGTAGATTGGTCCTTTTTAATGTCACAAGTTCTGATCCTGCGTCAAAATTAATACATCAAAAGAATTCAGCACCATTTTGTATACATGATAAACAATGATAATTTATGAAAAAGTACATAAAAAGGCCCATGCTGGTATCTCATTATTGTTTATCTAAGAGTTAAGGAAGACAGGAATATAGGAATAGAGAACAAGATCTTCTGAAGAAAGACAAACATAAAAACGCACACATTAAGATAATCGGTTCCCATGTGGAGGAATGCAATTTAAATTTCTGTTCAGAGCATACAGAAAAGAAAAGAACAAATCATGATGTTGGGGATGGCGTGAATACCATGTTCAAATAGATAGTCTGATATAAAGAACAGGTACTGCAACGAAGGTGAAAGAGTAAGAGTTTATACCCACATAGAGAAGAAAACTAGGAATCTTTTCCATCAATACATTTTTCTGTACGGAGGGAAAGAGAGAGAAAACACACTCAGAAAACCTACCTCATATCCTCCTCTCTTTTTTCCATTTTTGGCATGTAAATTTAGGGACAGAAATATGGTACAGCAGAAACCATGCAAAGATTACCCTCAGCATACAGAATCAAAATTTTCGGACATATATATCTATTTTATACCATTAATCTCCTATGGGACGGGTAGCACTTAACCCGCAGCTCTGATACTGATACATCACTCCTAAGATTTCATGTATGCGACACTGCAACGACCATCTGCCTCATCTTTCTGAATAGCATCTTCCAGCTGGCTACTAAGTGCAGCTTTTCATTTCCTTCTCCTTCTCTCATTTTTTACAAAAGAATCTAATTCTTCTCTCTGTTATCCAGGAAGATAATTGATCTTACTGTTGCAAACTTTAAATACACATTCTCTATCACATCCATTACTAATCATGCAGGGTAACAAGAAGCATCCCTCTATATTTGAAAGAAGATGAATCACATCTTCAGCTTACCAAGTATTGATACTCAGGTTCCAAGAAGTCAGACACATATATACTATTTTTTAAAATATACAGAACTTCATTCTAAATCCAGTTTACAAAGTGTTTAAGTCCTAATTTTTTTCATGAAAGAGCTAGCTTCCATTCCGAAAAAAATTAATAAAAATGAAAGAAACAAAAGGGCACCAGAAGATACAAGTAAAAAACAAAAATCTCAGTAATAGTCCTACTGAGACAAAATAAAAAGATACAAGTAGTCAAACGGAAAATTAAAAACAAAGAAATTCCTTAGAGGCTCAAAGTGATACAATGAAACATACTCTAGTCCATGTACTATGCTCCATCAAAATTATCTCCAATAATCTTTTTTGCTTCTATTCATCCAAATTCCCCAAAAATTCAATAGATCATACATTTCTTTCAGATTCATTCTCCTCGTTGAGGGATGTGAAAGAGACAGCCAACAAGCATTCAATGCAGACCATCTGCCTCATCCTTCTGGGTACGTAATACACATCTGACTTCTGAGTCTTTGATATAAGTGGTTATCAAAGTGACTAAAAAGGCAAAATAGAAAAGGGCTGAGTATACACCTACAAATAAAGGTGGGGGCATAGTACCAGAAAAGATAAAATCTGAATGAATTTAAAGAAAAATTTCCATTCTTGTTTACATATCTAGTTTGGCTCCTTTGTGGGGCTGTCAATTTTTCCTCGATGGAAGTGTAATTTTTCATATAAAAAAAATAAATAAATCAAGGCAAGAAAAGATCAGAGGCAGACATAAAAAAGAAAAATAATAGTTGTATTGGAAAAATATGGGGAAAAAAGAAAATCTTGTTGAAAACTTAAACTATTTTATAAATAATTTATATGCTGGAAATCCACAAGTAAATGAGTTTTTATCGAAGCGAGGTTGTACGAAGGGGAAGGATAGTTTCCTCACCTTAATGTTGTATAAAAACTCAAATATGTCGAAAGAAATAGGATAAAATAGGAACAGCATGATTTATGACCAGAAGTAGGAGAACAAACGTTTGATAGACAACCCCTGTCAGTTTGCAGCCTTTGTCTAAGGGAGGAGGAGACCCTGGACCACATTTTCCTTCACTGTAATTTAGCAAAGAAGGGCAGGGACTTGTTCCTTAATATCTTTGGCCTATTGATGATGGTTGATGGCTTGATGGAAGTGCTTAACGGATAGAAGCTTAAAGGTCAGGCTAAGATTTGAGGGGGCTATGCAGTAAGATCCCGTTTGTAGGGCTGCTGGTTGGAAAGAAATCACAGATTATTTGATGAAGATAAGTCCTATAATCACAATACTTTTTGTAGCAATGTACAAATCACTGTTTCTTGGTGGTGTCATAGCAACAACAAATTCTTCTGTAACTATCCAATTTCAATGATCCTTCACAATTGGAAAAGTTTTTGTACTTAGCCTTCTTGGGAGGGGGGTCTCTCTTCAACCTACCCATAGGATGTTCTCTTTTGACTAGTAATATATTGTCAGGTTTCATGTAAGAAAAATAATTAAAAAAAAAGATAGATTTACAACGATATGGCAAGGAAGTAATCCAGACAGGATTAAAACAATGCTGACTTCTATAGCTTCAGGCCATTGTATCATTGGAATCAACTAATCTCAAATTTTTACATAGTTTCAGTAAGTACACTAGAGACTAGAGAATAATTTCTCTGAATGTAGTTAACTTCTTTGTCATTTTGCTTTCTTTGTTTTTCTTTTCTTTCCATGAGAAAACATAATTATCTCTCCTACAATATTTGATGTATCACATTTATACATGGGAGGGCATGAATTCCTCGGAATAATTAACCACTACTATTTTGTACCTCACGAACCTCCAAAATATCAGGCTTCTGATGTATTTGATGGGGACAGACAGGAGGCATCCTTTTCCGACACATATGACACCTAAATCCAATTAATTTATCTATTTTGGTCTGATCAAGTCCAAAAGCATCCCCATGAAACCACGCTGCATGGCACACAAAGAGGAAAAAAACACATTAGTTTAAGAACTTCCACATTACTTGCACATAAGCCAAGAGAAATCATGTTAATAAAATAGAAGAGGTTCCAATATGAGAGAGGTGCAGAGGGAAAGAAGGCAATTACCTCCACAAATTTCACAAGCAATATAATTCAGAACAGAAGCATATTCTGTTTCAGAACAAAGATTGCATTTTGGTTTTTCATGGTTCACGGAAATACTCTGAGATAGAGCAAGAAGCTTTTTCTCCCTAAAGTGTGCCACTCGTTCGTCACCAGGCTTCCTTGAAAGGAAGAGACCATTAAGCCAGAAGCTATGACACGCCAGAGTTCTCTTCTTCTGAGAAGAAGTCTCTCTCTTGCGTTTTTTTGGTGTTCCCTTCCTGGACTTGGGCTTTTTTCTTTTGACACTTCCACCAACCTTTTTGTCTTGCTTTTTCTTCTGAAGTGAAGAGTGTTTAGCTTGTCTTGCTGAACGGCGTAGGGGAATACCTGTGGGAACTTTGGACTTGTTTTTTGTCTGTGCTTGTTTTCCAGCCCTTAACAATTTTTTTCTGTTTTTCAATCGTAATGCACGTTGATCACTAGAAGCTGTTTTACGTCTTGCCATGTGCAACTTCCCCCCTTTTACACCATTTTTCCCTCTTTTTCCATTCGTCTTCACAGATATACCATCCCAACAACTGTGGCAGGTATATGTACATTGTGCAGCAACGGATTCCACGTACTTCTTCACATGCCGTTTGTGAAAAATTCCTGAAAGCAGTATAAACATAATTAGGAACCAAACTTAAAATAGAGATTCAAAAGGATTAACTTCCCAAACAAAATTTATCAGCATTCATAGTTGGGTTAATAATTTACACAGTCAACTTGCAGATGAGTTAGCATAGCAACCATGCTCTTAAGATTTCAATGGGCTCCCTAGTCATCAAAGATATAGATATTCTAGAGGTTACGGAAAAGAGCTTGAAATTTATTATTTCTTCCAATTATCTGGATTTTTCTTCTTCTTGGGGAAGATGATCAAACCTGTTAGGCAAAAAAGAAAAATAAAATGCCCACCCATTGGTTTTTTTCTTTTTTTTTTTTTTTTTTTTTTTGATAGGAAACATAATCCACCCATTGGTTTATGAATAAAACCTTTCTCAATATGGCATATGCAAATAAATTGTACCTGTTGTACATCATAATTAGTGTCCCAGCAGTTCAGCAGAACAACAATGTTCGTTATTTGTATTATTCAAGTAACATTTATTGTTTTTTATCAGAAAACCTAACTAATCATTACATACATAGAATTAGAACACATAAAAAAGATAAAGGATCTGCCGGAAGGCACAATCTTCATGGGATGTGAAATGTAGAACAGCACCATAATTATCCCAATGAAATTAGGAATAGTTGATAACTTCAGTTCCACAGGAGATCTGATATTCATGTAAAAAAAGAAAAAACAACAAAACAGAGAGAGAGAAAAAGAAAACCTAATACTCACTTGAAAAGCTAAATGTAAAGAATAAAAGAAGGTAAAACTACAGGTAATATATCACAAACCTTATCTGAAAATCTGATATTAACATCTAAATAACTTGTGGTTCCCAATACAACAAAACAAAAAGGTCAAGAAAAGAAAGCCTCCAAATTTACCTTGACAATATCGGCAACTAACAGCTTCCCTACAGTTCAAAGAAAAGAGAATCAATAAAGTTAAGAAATATAGATACCCAAAAAAATAATTCAAAAAAGTTTCAGACCACATGTCATTGAGTAATGATATTAATGACATATTTACAGCATAAATGTAATCAATTCATCATTTTTTTGTTTTTTCAAAAAAAAAAAAAAATCATCATTTTTTTGGGTGAAAAACCAAGCTTTCATCCAGAGAAATAAAAGAATATACATGGGCAAACAGAAAACAAGCCTAACAAAAAAAAGTTTGTAACCTAACTACAAGGACTCCAATCCAATAGAATAGAACCTAGCTCATAATTACTAAAAGGTCATGTAATTGATGTCCAGCAGACGCCTCGCCTTGAAAATGTGAGGCGCATGTAAGAAGGCGGGTGTTAAGCTTGCAGCTTCCTAAAAAGCCATACGGCGTTAGGCTTGCGTCTTGAGGTTCTTTATTTATTAAAATTTTAGAAAAGCCGACTACTTATTTGGGGTTACCTCTCAATGAAAACCCTCACAATCCCAACTTTTGAGCTCCTATTGTTGAACAAGTGGAGAAACAGTTGCATTCCTAGGGATCATCACATATTTCTAAGGGAGGAAGACACACTCATTCAAGCAACATTCGCCAATCTACCAATTTACTATTTCTCTTTATTTCTAGCACCTAATCAAGTTACCAAATCATAGAGAAATTTTTCAGACTCTTTCTTTGGAGGGGTGGGCTAGAAAAGAAGGGCAGCCACCCTAACTGATGGTCATCTATACAAGCTCCTACTGAAGAGGGAGGTTTGGGGATATTTGATATTCATAAGAAAAATGTCTCCCTATTGGCCAAATGGATTTGACAGTTTTATCATGAAAAAGATGCCCTGTGGAGAAGAATTATTGCAGCAAATATGGCACAATCCATTGCAACCAAAAACCAGAAACCAGGGAGCTACCCTTTACAATCCTCCAAGGGTCCTTGGAAATCTATAGCTAAATTATAGCAGCTAATTTATGGCCACATAGAAACAAAAAAAAAGTTGGGATTGGTGACAAGACTCTTTTTTGGAACGATACTTGGCAGGGACCTCAAAACTTCCAAACAAGTTTCCCCTCCTTATTTCTCTTATCCCAAAGAAAGGAGGAATTATTGAGTCCTAATACAGGGGCTTGAAATCTGCTTTTAGGAAAAATTTGAGGGACTCGGAAATTATTGAATGGGCATCATTATCTCATATCTTATCAACATTCAACTTCACACAACGGGAGGATAGATGGGTGTGGACATTAGAGAAGGATGGTTGTTTCTCCACAAGCTCATTAAATAGCTCTCGGTTATGGATTGGCTGTCCTCCCAAAAAAGTCAAATTAGGGGCTTGGAATCTATTTTTGAGGAAAATTTTAAGGGACTCGAAAATTATTGAATGGGCATCTTGATCTCATATCTTATCAACATTCAACTTCACAAAACGAGAGGATAGATGGGTGTGGACATTAGAGAAGGATGGCTGTTTCTCCACAAGCTCATCATTAAATAGCTCTCAGGGTTGACCTCCCAAAAAAGGCAAATATCACACACCCACACCCACACCCCCCCCCCCCCACATGCGCGCACACACACACGCACATGTCAACGCTAACACGCTCACACACACATGCCTAGGTGCACCCACACACCACCCACACAGTGACAAGAAGCCATTTAGGATTATAGATTGAATAATCAATAGGGGCTTTTGTAGCAGGTAGACAAATCCTTGACCAAGTTCTTATAGTCAATGAAGTCATTGAGGTTTATGGATCGAATAATCAAGATGAGATTATCTTTAAGATTGATTTTGAGAAAGCATATGACCACGTGGACTGGAATTTTTTTGGATAGGATCCTTGCTAAGAAAGGGTTCGGGTTTAAGTGGAAATCGTGGATCTGGAGTTGTGTGAAATCAGTTAGGTACTCCATTCGGGTGAATGGGAGACTGAGAGGCAGGATTAGTGCTTCAAGAGGTCTTAGACCAGGGGATCCCCTCTCTCCTTTCCTCTCCCTTCTAGTGGTAGATGTTTTAAGAAGTAGAATGGTCTCTAGAGGAGTGGAGTGTAATGTTATTGAAGGGTTTAAGGTCGAGAAGGATAATTTGAATCTTTCTCATCTCTAGTTTGCTGATGACACAATCTTTTTCTGCTTTGGTAATGAGGAGTCCATCAACCTGAACAGTGATTCTAAGAAGTTGAGGACTTGGGCGGCCTTGGTTAGGTGTGATGTTGGGTCTTTCCCATCGTATTATTTAGGTCTTCCATTGGGTCATAACCGTAAGTGTTATTGAATCTGGGACCCAACAGTGGGTCCTTCGTAGGAGGCTTTTGTCTTGGAAGAAAAGCTTCTATTTAAAAGAGGGTAGACTTGCCCTCATTCAATCAATTTTGAGTCGTATCCCTAGCTACTATATGTTCCTTTTTAGAACCTCGATGTCAGTGAGTAAGTCTTTGGAAAAGTTTGTGAGGGATTTTCTGTGGGAAGGGGTTGAGGAACGTAGAGCATAGCATTTGGTCAGGTGGAGGTGGTGAATAGACCCCTTCCCACATTCATCATCACTCTCTCGATAATCTTGCTAACTAGGACCAGAATTCTAAACAGCGACAAGAAATAACTAGGAATCTCACTCAAAACCGATTGGATAAAGGTAAGCCTACCTCCTTTAGAGAAGAATGTCTTTTTTCCAAGTAGACAACCATTTTTTAATCTTTTCCAACACAGGATTCCAGAAATTCTGACTCTTTACCAAAGAGTCATCTTCTACATTCATTCAAAAGCCTACTGTTTGCATAAACCTTGAAATCAATGTAGCAGCCAAACTACAACGCAATACGATAACATTTGAAGCTCATAATCTTATCAAACATGAAATAAAATGAAGCAACTACTCAAGAGAAAGTTGAAGTATTTTAGTCAAATATTAGAAAACCAATAATAATGTACTAGGGACAATCTGCCAAAGCCAACGGTAAAGATGAAGTTCACTCCACTTTGCTGGTCCAATGGTGAACGATACCCGCTCAATCATTGCTTTCTGATATCTAAATCTATTTCCTCTCCTCATTTAGAATACCTTAAAATTTTCTAAATTAATGGAGGCTCCAAAAACTATAACACAAACTGTTTCAGATGTTTAATTTCCATCTGTCTCCCTAAAGATGTTAATTCTGCCTTTTATCTTTTTCTTTTTTTTTTTTTTTATGAAATATCAACTTTCATTGAAAAAAAATTAAAGAATACAAGGGCATACAAAAAAATTCACGCCCACAAAAGGGAGCCCTATCAAAGGGAGGGTCTCCAATCTAGCATAGTGAGACCTAACAGATAATTACAAAAAAAATTCATGACCAAAGCCCAGAAGGAGACGTGGTGTCTAGTAATGGACCACGGTAAAACTTCTTTGGAATAATTCTATAAGGGGCCTTTAATCATGGATGGTTTGGTTCAGGAGAAATAGAAGATCTTCTGGGATATCAAAAGACGGTGGGAAGACATTTGGAATTGTACAGCTTTTGTTGGTTCTTCTCGAGTTCCCTTCCAAATTATTTTTGTAATTATTCAATTACATGTATAGCACTAGCAGCAATTGAATTGATAGTCTGAATATAATCCTTCGGCCTAAAGTGTCTGGGGAGAGGTTTTCCTCTTGCTGCCTCTTTTGTAATTTTATTTTTGAAAAAGAAGTGAAAATTCTTTCCTCGAAACTGCAAACTGCTTGACGAAAAATCAAACTTACAAATCTAAAATCAGAGGAAGGTATTGACAATTTCTTCTATGCCGGCAATGGAACAGATATTTTAACAATAAGAAATAGATCTAAAGAACAACACTAACAGACTACAGAAGCAAGTCCTATGTTTTGAGAGTGAGGAAACTAGAGAAGCGATTAAATTGATATTTGAGCTATGAAGCACATCCTAGTAAATAAGCAATAATGATTGCCAAATACCTGACAGGCACAACTTTGTTACAGCGGCCACATTGATATAAATCAGGTTTATCTGCTTTTGAAAACAAATATGCAAATCCCTTCTTCCTGGAGAACTTTACTGTACCCAATTCCCCATTTTTGGGCTTAATCTCATTTGTTTTGCGAGCTATTCTTTTCTCCTCAAAATTCTTCACCAGATGCAAAGGAACATAAGTCTCATTTAGCCAATATCTCTTTCTTTCATTACTAGAATCCTCCAACTTTACCCCATGTTTTTTAACAACGTCAGGAATAGCTCTTCTCTTTCCAAAGTCAAGGAGATATTTTACCAAGTCCCCTTCAACAGACTTACGGCGCACAATTACCTTCTTGAAAAGCCTGATTGATTTTCTTAATTCCTTTTCTAGTGTAGGAAGAGGATGGGTATTTTCAATGTCATCCCACCGAATGTTTGAATGAAACTCTCTAACCTGAAAGCAATTGAAGAACAAACGGGTCACCAAAACTTGAAGAAAAAGATACATAAACTAATAAAACAGTCTATCACGAGCATAGATCAGAATCTTCAACCAACGGATTAGTCATTCGTTAAGGATTGTTTTCAACTAACAAACATCACCGGATGCTTAAATGACATATTTTATGGCAGTTAAACGATTGTTTGGTAGGCATTAATAATAATAATAATAAGAGAGCTCCGATTTTAAAACTGTGGAAGGTAAAAAAGAAAAAAAAAACGAAAGAATAAGAATGGCATTCCTACCGTCCATGAGGAACGAATCAGCATAAATGGTCCTAACTCCTAAGGGTGAATGATTTGTAATTTGAGCCCTGCAGAAAAATTAGGGACTCAAATTATAAATCATTCACCCTTTAATTAAATTTAGTAAACAATGGGAACGAGAGAAAGGGAAAACAATTCTCACTTACATTTAGTAATAGGGTCTAAGGGTTGTATTCTCTTAATACTATGAATAAGACTTCCATTTCTAATCCTTGTTTAAATCAAATCCCTTCTTTTCTTAATAAGTAACTGAAATCAAACTATGAAGCAATTCTATCGTTTGTTTCCTTTTTCTATAAAAATACACTTCTGTCATTTGTAAATTAGTCCACAGATGACAATCATACGAAATTTTCAATATTGCATCTCTAAAACAAATGATCAAGGACATGGAAACACCAATCGGAAGGCTAATTCATAAAGTTTTCCTCCAACAAGGAAAAAAATAACAACCTAAAATATGAAATCTTTCCTGCTTTTTGCTACTAGAAGCTCTTAACTACAAGGAAGTTGACTTGATATAGATATAAACAACACGGAGGGGGCAAAAACAGAAGTAATAGCAAGATAGAGGAAATAATATCATATAGCCAAAGATGCAAATTAAAAACCTGGAATGCAAGCTGCTCCACGCTTGTTGATGCCTCTACAGCAGCTCGCCAGGCAATACACCTGCTCCTTCTCGCACATTCTGAACCCTCAGGATATGCAATTCCTGGTATCTTTGTACAGCCAGCTGCAGAATTTTAAACTTCAAAAGAATTCAGAATCACTATGCAGTTGACTTCATTGCAAATGATGTCAACTCAGCTTCAAGATTAACATGTTACAAACCTTGTCTAGCAGCCTTGGAAACCAAAGAACGAGGTAGAACCTTCCAGTTAAACATGCGACGAGAAAGTTGGCCACCCCTCCACCAAAACATACTCAATCCACTAGAACCATTTGAAGAGCCATTTGAATCAATATCTGAAAACCTAGCTCTTTTTCTACTTATTCCATGTCTAGTAGCACGAACTGAACTGGTAATGAAAAGAGAAGCTGAACCCAAGGTGTTAACAGAGTCGACATACTTAAACCACTCAGCTGATATAGCAGGCGGGCGTAAATTTGATTCTATCTGTAAAGGTATTGTAAGAACAAAAATTAGCTTCATAAGGACTCAAGAATGGAGGCATTTTTTTTTTTTTATGGAAAACCAACTTTCATTGAGAAAAATGAAAGTACATACGGGCATACAAAAAACAAGCCCACAAAAAAGAGTCCAACTAGAGAAAGGGACCCCAATCAAGCAAAATACAACCTAACGGATAATTACAAAACATCTTTGAGACTGAAGCCCAAAGAGAAACATGAAATCTAGTGAGGGACCACACATCCTCAGGATCCCTCTCTCTCCCCCTAAACACTCCATTGTTTCTTTCACCCCAAAGGTTCCATGACAACGCACACATCCCCGCTAGCCACAAAAATCTCGCTCTCTCTCGAAACGGCGGATGGAGGAGGAACTCCTCAATCATCTCCCTATGATCAACAAAAGTCATCCCATGCAACCCAAAAACCTAACCAAATCGATCCCACACTGCACGAGCATAGGCACAGCTCCAAAGAATATGATCCAGATCTTCCTCCGCCTTCCGACACATAATGCAGCAAAACGGACCAACCAAAGAGGGCATCCTTTTCATTGTTGAAGAGCATTTGGGATGCTTTCCCCATCACCCTTTTTCTCCTTTTCAGTTCTTTGTTCATTTTATAATGAAGAGATATATATAAGTATTAATAAATATATAAAATATATATTTTAAAGTTAAAATTTAGATAAACCAATTTTCCTTTTTTTAATTTTTTTTTTTTTTTGGGGGGGAGGAAACAAAGCTTTTCAGTGATAAAGGACAGAATACAAAATAAAGAGAATAAGCAGCCTATGAAAAGTAGACTAAGAACAAGAACAAAAATAAGCCATAAAGAACATAAAAAAGAAAGCAAAGAAAACAACACTCTACAAGAAAACCTCCCAATTGGAAATAATGTACTAAAAAGAATAACCCACAAAAGTCTTAGAAAGAGACCACCTGTGAGAAGCTTTAATCTTGATGAGCTCAAAACGATCCAATCTACAAAGGAATTTGTAGATCGGACTGTTTAATTTCACCAAAATATTCTATAAATTTATGATTTTTTTTTTTTTTTGAGAGGAAATAATTAGCTTCATTCATAAAAGCTAACGCCAAAACACCCTAAGGACGGAGGGATAAGGCATCCCAACCTCCAAGGAAACTACAAAAAAGCCTTCCATTAAAGGTTCATCATGGCGGCTAAGTAATTACAAAAAATTCTCTCTTGGGCACTCCAATTAGAGGTCGAAAGCTGTACAACATCACAAAAAATATCAATGGCAAGAACTTATCAACGAACACCCTCGCATTTCTTTCCTTCCACCATTGCTGAATGATAGCTCTAGAGAAATTCCTCCAAAGGACTCTAGCTTTGCCCTTTAACCCTCCTCCAAGTAGCACCTCGCTCAGCCAATCTGACACACTGCTACGTTTACAACCCTCCTGCCTGAAAGCTTCAACAAATCAATTCCAGACCTGATTCACAAACTCACAGTGAAGCAAAAGGTGAGAGGTCGTGTCCTCGCTCTTAAGGCACATAACACAAATGTTCGGGGAAATTTGAAGGCTAGGATATCTTCTTTGAACCTTATCCATCGTGTTGATAGTGTTGAGAGCTAGGGTCCACAAAAAGAACTTCACCCTTTTAGGAATAGTTCCCTCCCAAATTTGAGAGCTCAACTCCTCAACCAACACCCTTCTTCTCGACCGCAAAGAGGATAAGGCCGAACTAATAGAAAAAATACCCGATCATTCGGGCTTCCACCAAACAACATCATCACTGCCATTAAATCTATGCTGAGATAAAAGAGAACACATCTCAATCCAATCATTTAACTCCCTATCGAGCAGCCCCCTCCTCGATCTGAGATCCCAAGTGGAACCGTTCCAAAGCTCACTGACTTTCACTGCTTTAACCATCGAAATTTTGTACATACGAGGGAACATCTCTTTTAGAGGCCTCTCGGAGACCCAAGCATCCTCCAAAAACATAGCTTTGTCCCCATTGCCAACCTTGTATTTACTGTTTCTCTTGTAAAAACCGGCCAAGCTAGCAATGTCCTTCCACGAGCTAAAGTAGGACTTCCATTTGTTGAAGCTTAGATGATCACGAATAAAACCTTCCCCATATTTACTGTGAATGATCTTCCTCCGCATAGCCTCAGGCTCCCTTTCGAATCTCCATAGCCATTTTGTAAGAATAGCCATATTTTTAGCTCTTATGCTATCAATTCCTAGCACCCCTAGCGATCTAGGAGTAGTCACAAGATCCCATTTCACTAAATGAGAGCTTTTAAGATTGTCAGCCCCTTTCCAAAGGAATCTTCTAAAAGACTTTTCAATAGTTTTACCCACCCCCACTGGGATTCTCAAGATCGACAAGAAATAAGCTGGAATGCTAGATAAAACAGCCTTTATGAGGGTTGTCCTGCCTCCTTTGGAGATTGGGAACCCTTTCTATAAAGCCAACTTGCTACGAATGTTATTTTACACCAGATCCCAAAACGACTCCTTCTTAGGCCAACCACCAACAATGACCCCCAAGTAGTTAAACGGAATCTTCTCAACTCTGCAACCCAACATCTCGGCCAGAATTTGGACTTCATCGTCCTCAACGTTAATGCCATATTTTTGCATATTAATTGACAGCCCAACAGCTTTTTCATAAAAATTCAAGAATACCTTCCAATTCTTCACAGATTCATGACTGCCTTCGCTGAAAAGAATGGTATCATCCGCACATTGGATGTGGGAAACCCCCATCTCCTCCTTCCCAATTTTAAAGCCTTTTATGAACCCTTTGCTTTTACACACACGAATGAAACGGCTCAAGGCATTAGCTACTAAAGTAAAAAGAAACAAGGACAAAGGGTCACCTTGTCTAATGCCTCTGGAAGCTATGATTTTCCCTCTAGGCCTCCCATTGATCAAAATAGAAAAGTTGGAGTTCAAACAGCAGCCCCTCATCCATCTCCTCCACCTTTCACCAAAGCCTTTGGCTTCAAGAATAAAATCAAGGAAATCCCAATCCATTTTGTCATAGGCTTTTTCAAAATAAACTTTGATCACAAAATCCCTTCTTTTCGAAACAAGATAATCATCCACGACCTCTGCAGCCATTAAAATAGCATCCATAATCTGTCTACCTTCCACGAAAGCCATTTGAGAATTATCTATAGTGGAGAGAAGAACGGTTCTAATTCTTTCAGCCAGTAGTAGCACCTTTGAAATGGTTTTGTACAGCAAAGTAACAAGGCTAATAGGGCGGTAGTCACTAACCTTGCTAGCCCCACTCTTCTGGGGGATTAAACAAAGATAAGTCTCGTTGGTCCTCTTATGAATAATGTCATTCTCAAAAAACTCCTGGAACACCTTAAATAAGTCATCTTTAATGGTGTTCCAAGAATTTTTCAAAAATTCTCCTGTGAAACCATCCGGCCCCAGCGACTTCTGGGCTCCCAGCAAGGATATTGCTTTGAAAATTTCATCTTTTTTAAAAGGTATTTCAAGAATCAAGCCATCGAGCTTGGTTTTCCAAGATTGGCTCCCAATCAGCCCCTTCCAAAGTACAGCATTGCTCCCCGTCACTACTATACAGCTTCCGATAAAAGCTAATAATCTCTTCTTCAATATCTTCTTTCTTAGAAATGAGCTCCCCTTCTCTATTGATAAGGGAGGAAATATAGTTTTTACTTCTTCTAATACGAAGCCCATCTGTGGAAGAATTTAGAATTAACATCCCCTTCCTTCAACCACTTGATTTTCATCTTTTGCAACCAAAATAGGTGCTCATTTAAAATAATATCAGCTAAGGTTGCCTGCAGCTTCTTTCTTTCAGCAAAGAGTTGCTCGTCAAGAGGCCCTTCTTCTTCAAGGTTGTCCAATCGATTATGCTTTAACAAATTCTATCCTTTTCATCCCTCCTTATCACCAAAAGTCTCCTTATTCCAAACTTTTAAGGTTACCTTTGATGCCTTTCAGTTTATCCAAGAACTGAAAACCAGCCCACCCTCTAGTATTTAACTGTTTCCACCAACCATCAACCAGATTTCTAAAATCAGGATAAGACAACCAAGCATTCTCGAATCTAAACGGCATCGGTCCCCAAGAGAAATTCCCAGCTTGGAGCAAAATAGGGAAGTTGTCTGAAGTTACCCTTTGCAAGCGATTGACATTTACATTCGAGAAGAGGTCTACCCAATCCATAGAGACAAAGAATCTGTCAATTTTAGTAAACACCGGAACCTCTCTTTTATCAAACCAAGTGTACTTGGCGTTGGGCATATCAACCTCCACTAAACTGCAATTCTCAATCCAACGGTTGAAGGCTCTCATGCTCTTAATCACTCTGCCTCGAAAAGATTTATTTCCAAACCTCCTAACCACATTAAAATCCCCTTCGATGCACCAGACTCCACTGCAAAGGCCACTAAGATCATACAACTCCGGCCACAGCTTAGCTCTGCCCTTAGATCGACTTGGACTATAAACACTAGTCACCCAAAAAAGCTTCTCATTCTCAAATTCAAACTACACTGATACGAAGAACCTGCATGTGACCACATCAATCGCTTTGAATTCCTTCTCTTTCCACATCACCACAATGCCCCTCGAGGCTCCCTCCGAATTTAACAAAGATCAACTTATAAAACGGGAACTCCAAATCTACTTAATGATACTTCTATTCACACAACCAAGCTTAGATTCCTGAATCAGCACAATATCCAAGCCACAACTTCTAATCAAATCTTTAACTAACCTTCTTTTATCCGCCTCCCCGAACCCCCCTAACGTTCCAAGGTAGAACGATTTGGCCCTGTGATTAAGATCTCGTGGTTTCAATCGGCTTTTCCCAAGAGCTAACTAACCCTTTTATCTCCCTTTTAATCTGATTTTTGTTGTTCTTCCCCTTTGTTCCCCTGCCCCCATTCTTTTTAGGGATTGGCCAGCCATAAAATCTCAACGGTCTCCTTTAAAATAGGAAAATCTATCCTTGGTCCCACTTCCCGATTTTTGATCAAGTCTGCTGGACTTTTTAACAAATTGTCATCTTTTGTAGAATCACTAACAATCTCCTCCTCAACTCTAAGCGGACTAATTTCTAAGCATTCCTCCTCTCAGATCTCCTTCGACACTATGGCCAACCTCTCTTATTGACTGAGATCTGTGACTTCTTTCTCACCTGTCCCGAACATGGCAACAATGTCTTCTATGGGCTCTTCTTGACTCAACGTCGTTTTCTGAACGTCTAAACTCGAGAAGTCATCTTTCCAGCTTGATTCGCTAGCCATAGATCCCTCAAAATCGTACTCTTCTCCCTATACAGTTCTATTTTCTTCTTCATGGTTCTATCTACTGGCTGACGTGGAGCAAATCTGACCCTTCTTCACATAAGTGCACTTCAGCTGTAGGGGCAAAGGAAACCCCTTCTTTAATGAATAAAATGTTAATAAACATATCTAAGAAATAATTAAAAATTTGGAGATGGGGATGGGGACGGGGACGAGGATGGGGGTGGGAGATGTATTCTATTAGTCTCTTCAGTCCTTCCCATCCCAAACAAAGCATATTATCCTCACGAAGAAACATGTCACCCCTACATATGCATTCCCTCCAAGTATAAGGGAGAGAAGTGCTTTTTGGTAAGAATTAGAAATTTATGGGCTTTGTAGACTATATATATATATATATATATATATATTTTTTTTTTTTTTTTTTGACAAGAAACATCAAAGAGATATATTAATCACAAAAAAAGGGCTTTGTAGACAATATTAGTGGAGGTTAAGTTCTTACATTTGCCCTCAAGAAATCAAATGGAGGTGCTTTTACTAAATCCATGCAAGCTTTAATAGGTTTATTAAAAATTATAGCCTGATGGATCCTTCTCCCTCAAAAGATAAGTTTACTTGGTTTAATTTGCATTCCTTGGTAGTGTGTTGTAGGTTATGTAGATCTTTGCTTCTAAAGAACTCTCATTACAGAGATATTAGAAAATTGTTGGGTCAGAGTCAATGATTTTCAAAGAGGTTAGAAAATTTATTGGTCATAGAGTCACTTCAAATCATTGACCTATCTGTCTGTGCAATGATTTTTCTTCTTTCCCTTCCAGGTGCGCTTCCAGACTCCAGAGTTGATATCTAGAGGGGGAGGGGTTAATTTATGTAGAGGTTAGCAACTTTTAGGTCAATATTGAAAGAGTGGAATTGCAACAGCAACGGTTCTAGGGACTTCTATTTAAAAAGGCCAGAAATTTTGGAATACAGTGAGGTTTTAGGCTGGGTTCATCTGGCAATCTTAGTCAAGAATTGAGAGAAGTGTTGATTGATTCGAACATAGCTAAGAATGTAGAGGTGTTGATTGGTGACATTCCCAAGACTCCTTAAGGTCGAATTGATGTCCTATTTCTGTTAGGGACTGGAAAAGGTTGGATATCCCTTTTGTTTCAGAAAAGATCACGAAAGGGGTTTTTTAGTTTTGAAAGGAGTAAAACACTTGATCCCTACGGTTTCATTATGACATTCTTTTGGGAAAATTAGATTTTATTGGGGAAAATCTGGTTAAGATCTTTTAGTGACTCAAAAGAAATGTACCATTAATTGTCTATGAATGAATTTACATTTGTTTACCTTCTAAGAAGGAGAATGCACATAGAGTAAAAGACTTTAGGGCCATTAGTCTGGATACTAATCAGTATAAGATTATTGCCAAGGCCTTGGCAGGCAAAATGAGGACGGTTCTTCCCACTACTCTTGTCAAGGAGTCTTTATCACTACAAGACAGATCCTTAATGAGTCCTAAGTCTTGAGGAAAGAGGGTTCTGGGTTGAGGTGGAGGCCCTTGATTTGAGATTGTCTTCAGCCAATTAATTATTCTATCATATTTAATGGTAAGTCTATGGAAGATTTTTTTTTTGCCTCATGAAGTATTAATAAGGTGGTTATCCCAATGGTTGCTGATATTCATATTAATGGTCCATAAGGGTCAATGTAAATAATAAAGGGCTTAGAGAGGGAACAGGTTCAAGTTATGTTAGCTTATCTAGGATTTAATATCCTACAAAGATTCCTTGGAAACCAAATGTAGCAGGAGCAAGGCGGAAGTTTTTATTTCTAGTTCCTAAGTTTTTAGAAGGATGCATTATCCTCTTCTTGTCACCTGTACCCATCTATGTAAATACAATTTCCAACATCTATATAAATACAATTTCTAAGAAAAGATAATCTAAGAAGCCTTATAATAAGCCAATTTTGAAGTAAAAGATAATAACAAGCAATTACCATTAATAATAGAGGCTTGACGGAATTAAAGTCAAATGCCAAAAGACCTTCACGCCAAAGCTTAGAATAATGAGAATCCAGCCATGGACCTAAAAGTAACCCTTGCAAACGATTCTCAATTGAGAGAATTTGACATAAAACATCCCTGAGGTGGCCTTTTCCCTTCCTTTTGAGTTGAAGACCAGGAACATCAACTGCCAAACCCTCCTCGATCCGGCCAATGTTTGTCTTAAACAAGCAGTCGAACTCATCACTGGAAGATTTGCAAGGAAAACACCATCCACATTTCTCTTTCTGCGTAGCTACATTAAAATTTTGAATAAACGGCCAATAAAAATTGCTTGTTTTCTTCAAAATAACCTTCATCTGCGCTGCAATTATTTCTTCTTCTGACATAGTAGACTTTTCTTTAATTTTCTCTTTGTCAGATGATTTACGCATGAACTCCTCAGCCACTAAAGATGCTGTTTGTGCAAAACTATAGAAGTTAGAGTAACCATAATCATTTTCAACTTCAAGGACATCCCCTTTTCCATTTCTCATGGATGATGAACGATCAAGACCTGCACTTTTTGTATTGCTCTCTTGCATCCCATCTAGGCAAGGATGTATCAAAGAAGGATCTTCCCCAGAAGAGAACTTCCCTGGTACCTTAGCCTGATTTAAGAATTCATAACTGTTTGAATCATTAGTCTGATGCTTTTGAATATCCTGAACGCTAGAGCTCAGCTTACTATCTAGAGCTGATTCTTCGATATTCATAGTTGGACCTTCCAGTATAGTCTCCGCTTCAAACAAATTCACAGACTTTGCACCTTCATGGCAAAAATTGCTATAATATCCAGTTGTACAATGCAGAGCATCCATTTTACTAATTTTTCCATTTAAGGAGAAAGGAATCTGCCAGTGCTTGTAAATAGCCACTAGTATGTCACTGTACGATGAATATGATGACCTAAGAGCTTCAATCACAACATCCAGATCATCCCTGTGGTAGTAACTGACAGAGGACTCGGTGTCACATGAATCAAACCTGCAAATATTTTCAATCAAAACAAAAATGTTTTAAATGAATAATGATAAAGGAGAAATAACCTAATCTGGACAGAAGAATAACAAACGCTTGGCCAAGTTTTTTCTACCAGAGGCCTTGCATTCTGAAAGGATACTTAAGATGCATACACCCATGTATTTATTATTCAATTAAATTTACACTGCCAGAATGTTATCCTTAATTTGCCCCAAAAGGGTTGGAAGAAAATAAAAATAAAAATAAAAAAAAAGTTAACAGGAAGTCTCAAAAGTTCCAAAGACGTAAGAAGTAAATGTGCCAGTTTATTAACTTAAAATATTTGCAGGCATCAACCAAGAGGGTCTTTATCCCCTTTTCTCTTTTCCATGGAGTTTCATGATTAATATGCATAGTAAAATTGTTGCAAGGAAGGACGACCTTTGCAAAAAAGGAGGATGGGAATTCAATGTGGTGACAGGCTACCTAATGGGTAGAGGCAATATTTATTTTTCCTATCTCCAAATCACTGAAGATACAATGATTAAAAGCAGAAATGGAAGTAACAAAAGTAAGCAACTTTCGAAAACAAGGAATCATAAAGTTTTAGAAACATGCAGCGCTGTACTAATGGTGAAATAATATCATATCCTGAAAATTGCAAAAGTAACGGGGCAAAAATAACACCATTTTAGAGGAATAAATTATCAAACTTACACCAGTAGGTAGCCACAGCTACTAAAGTATGTACGACCATGAGGATCCATTCCTAAAAATTCAGCTCCCCGAAGTGATTTTTGTGTTTTCATCCAGGGCTTGTGCCTGTCAATGGCACACTCAGGACAAAACCAGTCACCCTCTGGCAAGAGATCATTGGCTATTCCTACACACTTCAAATGATATGCAGCAGGACAGCCATCACAGCATATTAAGCTACCATCCATTTTGCACAGACAGCATTCATCACTATTCCAGTCTGTGGTGTCATCCATACTGTCCTCTGACAGACAAGAATGAATGGAAGCATTTGCTGAAATCTTCTTCTTTTTGTAGCCCTCCGACTTCATGCTTCTATCACGAATAATTTCTGGCTCAGCTGCCAAAGACCTTCTGTTAATCTCTGACCTAATGGCTTCCACTTCAATCATATCATCACATAGACAGCGAAGAATTTCAATCTTAATGCCCGTAGGTAGTTTGTAGTAATCATTTTTTAATAATTTCAAGTGACATAGATCAACACCAGGTTTCAAACCTGAACCATGAATCAATAGATACTCAACCATAAAAATAGGCCACGTAATCAAGTCTAGCATATCCCAGTTAAGACTCCTGATCAAAATTTCAAAACAGAAAATATAACACATAATTATATATGCATATAAGTAAAGATATAATCTAAGAAAAAATAATGCATGGATATTAATTATAATCGTCTTAACAAATAAAAAGTAATAGGGGGGGAACAATTTCTACCTTAAACAACTGGAAGCAGATTCAGAACCTTCAGTAGAGAGATCCTCCAAATGCTTTCTTAGAGTTTGCAGAACAGATAGATGTATATTATCAAATAATATAGTAGGAGATTTGCACTTAAGGGCTGCCACAAAATCATCCAACTCAAATGGGCTAAGAAACAATAGCGTGCTAAATGATCTCAAACAGGCATAAATAGAGAACAAGTCAAGGATGGGAATATCATCAAGATTCAAGTTTGTTGAAGAGGGTGGTAATTGCAACTTAAAAGGAAGAGCGACAGGCATGTCAGATTCTTTACAATCATAAGCTACCTGTTTTTCCTCGGTTACCACACTAGCTACAGGGGAAGATATATCGGATGATGCAATTGGGACAGTTTTCTGTATGGATCCTCTACGTGTACTTCTCCTCAAAACTGTATCTGGTGTATTTACACCATCCAAAACCTTTTTTCTCTTTCTTCTGCCACGCTGTTTGCATTGACCTTCAGAATTGCCTTGGCAACCATCAATTGTTTGAGGACCAGCCTCAGAACCGCCATCCTTCAGTTCAATATTGACCAAATTACCATCATTAACACAGTTAAGATCCGAAGCCCTAAGTGAAGTTTCAACAGTCACATCTCCACCAGAACTATAGCTGTCTTTTGGCAATTCTTCCTTGATATCTACGTGAACTTCTTGCAAATTGCCATCTTCATGCTCAGATTCCATAATTTTGTCTTGAAGCCCTTCAACGTTATCATAAACTTTATCTATTACTGCCTGATCAAAAACTTTGTCTGTCCTTGCTTCATCACAAACTTGGTCTATTACTGCTTCGTCACAAACTTGGTCTATTACTAATTTATCACAAACTTTGTCTATTACTGCTTCAGTGATCCCAGAAGAAGCAACTTCTTCTCCACCATTATTGTTAGTATCCCCGTGTTCATCATTAACCTCTAAATTCAAGTCAAAATCCCATTCCCTTTTCTTTATTTCCACTGGCGAACAACTTACATTGCCCCCAGTAAGATTCTCATCAAAGTCAGCATTAACATACAGATTCAAATCAATGGAGCCCCTTCTCTCTAAGTTAGCATTTTTACTAGGATTAGCATGAAGATCACCGCCGTCATTTAAATTCAACCACTCATTTGAACTAGACCTCGCATTCAAATCAAAGCCGTCTCTGAAATCTTCATTTCTACGAAGATTCCCATTGCCCGACAGATTTCCTTCAAAACCCTTCTCAAAATCGCCTCTCCTTTCCAAAATATCTTCAACCCCATCACTGAGATTGACATTCATATCCAAACTCCCATTTCCCTCGAAACTTCCATTCAAATTCCCACAAACCCCATCTACTATTTGTAGGTTTTTCTTAACTCCATCATTCAAATTAGAACGTTCATTTAAATCCTTCACACAAACAACACTTACCTCAAAGCCCATTTCTAGGGTTTCATCTGGATTCCCTTTATCTGGCACCAAATTCCTCCCAGCATTAGCCGACGCATCGCCAATTTCACATTTGCTCCCAATTCTTCGACGCTTCTTGGGCTTGCGGCCACGACAGGGCCTCTTCTCCACTGGTTGAGATTGACCCTCCAAAAGCAAAGAGACCTCAGACAAATCCAATTCCTCAGAATCACCACCTTCGAACTCCACCTCGAAGAACCCAGAAGAGCTATCGAAGGATTTCACAACACCCGAATGAATTCCACGCCCTTTGAACTCTTTCTTCACAGCTCTGCCCACAAACTCCATCATGGGTGTAAAAGAACACCCAATGAAGAGTTGGAACTGTGATCTACTACAAACACCCAATTCAACAACCAAGCCAAATTTCCACTGCTCCCCTTCTCCTCTGACTATTATGGAAAATTGGCTTTTGGCTCTGAGAGAAAGAGGGAAGAAGAGAACTTTCCTCGCTGAAAATGCTTAAGACATGCAGTCAGAAACGGGTTTTGTGTCAGTTGAACCAATAAGTCTTTTGAAGGGAAGTGGGTCGTGCCCTCAACAAGTGCTGCGAGAAAGAAAGAAAGAAAGAGTAACGTGAACTGACACAAAATCAAAATAAAAATTATATTCTCTTCGATTCCAAAAACTTTGCAATTTTGTAATTGGACCGAAGAGGAGGAATAAAGCAACCAACCAATCTACACCAAAACGGAAGCGTGAAGAGAGAAGGTGGGTCAGATGGCGAGTGGGCAGTCAAGATTTGGCAATGGCTATGGCTATGGCAATGGCAAAGAACTTCACTGTTATTTACTTTGGCTGCGATCTTCTTACAAGATGGAATCATTTTGTTGTGATCTTACAGCATATTTGAAATGTTTATGACATGTTTGAACTTTGAACCTTTTCTTTTACAAGATTTGATGTGGAAAACAGTTTCCAGCTCTTTGAAAGTTTGATTTTTTTTTTTTAAGTGTATTCTTTTGAATACTTTTTGTTGCTTATTTGAGTTCTTATATAAAAGGTCTCTACCAAAAAAGTTGTGTTTATTTGATTTGGCTATCAAATATAAGAATATTTTGACATTTTTTTTTTCAGATGTTGCGTCGCCTGTGGTGATGGGCGTTTGAACAGACAATCATTTAAAGGAATTAGAGTTGTTTTAACTATGAAACTTTGTTTATATTGGTCAAGAATTGGACTCTTTTGAGCTACGTAGACATGTCTTATATGGATATGTAAATTATTTGATAACATTTATTGAAAAATCTATCGTTCTTTTTTCCTTTTGGTCGATATAATTAGTTGAACTAAACTTAAGTGATAAAAGTAGTATCGTTTATTGTTTCTTTTTCTTTTTCTAACCAATGCAAATAAAGGTAGGATCTTTTGAGTCCTTTATAGATTCTCTACAGTTGACACCAACTTTTATCGGTTAGCTTGTGCATGAGATTGTTTTTCTTGATCAAGTAAGTATTTTGTGTGATTAGTGTTGTGTTTTTGGTTGTGTGGCTGAATTTATGTTGTTTTAATCATTAAATTAAATGTTATTTTTAAAGAAATTTAAAATGTTCTTATGATTGATTATTGTGCAATTTGTGCTATATATATATATTTATTGGTAACAAGATTGGTTTTAAGAAGAGTATTAAGTTCATTACTTCATTAAATTGAGAGTTTTATGGTATGAAATTAAAACTTTAATATAAGTTAACAATGGTTTTTTTTCTCCTTAAATTTAAGTTCAAAGTTTAGTCAAATAAATAAATACTATCGCTATATATATATATATTATCTTTCAGTTTCATTTTAAATCTTTTAAAGCTTTTCATTTCTATTTCTATTGTATTAAAAGTTTTTCGACTAAATGGTTAAGTATCCCGCACGAGTTAAAATTTGTAGCAATTTAATCCTTTTTGTAAAAAAGTTCATGAGAATTAAATGTTGATTTTTATTATTTAATGATTAAACTTCGGTATAAACATATTGGATCCCAAATTAGTTTATTAATCTATATAGATAAGAAATTTCATTAAATTTTATCATTAATTGTAGGGACTGAACTGTTACAAATCTGAAAGTAATAAATTGTTACTTATTAAAGTTCATAAACTAAACTATTACAAAATTAAAAGTATAGGGATTAAATCGTTACAAATCAAAATTCAAAAACTAAATTGTTACTTTTATGAAAGTTCCGAGACCAAAAGTGATTTTTAACCAAATTTATAAATAGCATGTTAAGGTAACGTTCAGATATTGCTTAACGGTATGGATGAGAGAGAAAAATGAAAAAAAAATGTATGTTAAAATATTGTTTTAGTCCATGTACTTTGGGTTTTATTTTATTTTAATCCATATATTTTCAAAAGTCCAATTTTAATTCCTATACTTTCAATAAAACTTAAAATTTGTCCCTACTGTGAAATTATTATTAACTTTTCTTAAAAAAAGAAAGTAACTATTAGCCTTCATACTCTTAATTTTTTAAAATATTTTCACATTGTGTATTTTCTTATATGAAAGTTATTATTATTATTTATCCAATTTTGATAAAAAAAAATAGGGAACCAATTTTAAGCTTTATTATGTGGACTAAAACTGGATATATTAAAACACAAAATACTGAGACCAAAATGATGTCGCAAAAAAAAAAAAAAAAGTATTTGGATGAAATTAAATATTCAAAGTCAAAACACTCTTAGAATTGACACCTTACTTTTATTTGAGCAACCTTAATTTAATTCATGTGGGGTTAAATTATCTAATTTGACTCATTTTAAGGTAAAAATTTCGACTAAATAGTAAATGTTATTAAAATTATCATAAAATCAAATTTTCATTTTTTTTTTTTCATCTTAGGAGTGGAGAACAAAACTTATATAGATACCTCATCTTTGATTGGCAGAAAATCAAATCTTTCTTACTCATCTATATTCATGCACAAAAAGTAATAGTTAAGAAGTTCATTAATTATAAATATTATTGTGGTTTTATTTGACATCTATTATTTGGTAATACTTTACAATGTTTACATGCTTCTATATTATTTGAACATTTTTTAAAATATATGATAGAGGATATGGTTTAATTTTTTTTTTTAAAAAAAAGTAATCATATTAACAAGGAAAAACTTCATATCTCTTTACATATAATATGATTATTTAATTAAAATGCTTTCATTAAATTATTCATTTCAATTTATAGAAGTAATTTTGTTGAAAATTATTGTTTTGTAGCGATATGTGTGTGTACATATATGAATGAGAAATTGAAATTTCATTCTAAATTTGTACCACATTTTTCAATCCGCTCCTAATATTGTATATGTTGATGGTCAAATTTCGCTCAGGAATTTACCCCTCGCTCCACGTGACAGACAACAGTGAATTTGTAGATGAGCGGGAAGAATGTGACCTGCAAGACGAGCAAACGCTGCACACCGGTGTGGTGTAGACCACACACACTCCGATGCTTAAGTTAGCCCTGGCCGGAAAACACGTAGAATGTACTTAGGGTGTAGTTTTTGGCATACCTGACCGTGCGTGTGGTCTTTCCTTTTATAGGCTCCCTTTAGGGTTTTCGTCGATGTCGGACTTCAAATGATCTCCGGGCCTTTGGCCCTGGTCAGCCTCGAAAAATAGGCCGAGGCTGACCTCATCCTCCTAGGGTTTTCAAGAATCCGGAGGTGTTTTGGGACGAACCAAGTGAAATCGAGGCGAAAAGAGGCCACCGGGCTCGGCCCGCGCAAGCGGGCCAAATGGTCGGCCTCGGCCTTTTGCCGAGGCCGACCATTATGCTCGACCTCGGCAAAAGGCCGAGGCCGACCATATGGGTCAGGTCATGTCGGCCCGACCCTTTGGTTCGTTCTTCCTCTGGGTCGATCTTTTGGTCCTACCTCTCTTCGATTGTCCTCGTCAGCTCCTTGTGCGCCCGTGTGGTCCAAAATTACCTATAACAGTATACATTTGAATTCTACCCTTACGTGTTAAATATTTTTTTTTCCATTATGTATCAATTAGGAAATTTTAGTTCCTAATTTCTATACTAGATTTGCGTATTTCAACAATATCATTGTTTTAATCTTTTGCGCATTTCAACAATATCATTGTGTCAATCTTTTGAAAGCACTTAAAAAGAACTCTCATAAGATTTCAAGAGTCAAAAATTTATCACATTGGTTCTTTCTAGTCATATATATATATGCTTATTTTCTTAAAATTTTGGAGATGTATCTACAGGTCTATGATCGAACGATAAAAATATCGCGAGAAAAAATTTGTGAATGTCCACTTAATTTTTATTAACGCGAAGATCTTCAAAGAAATTGACATGTTTTCTAATTTGTTATCGATATATAACTAAAATCGTTGTTAATCAAATTTCGTCATTTTCAAAAGTCTATCCATTCTATTTTTTTTAATATTAAATTATTATTATTACAAATAAAACGCGGAGATTCAAATTTAAGATCTCTTAAAAAGAATTAAAATGCCTTAACCACAAAATTGTACCCGAGCTGGACATATTGATTGTCTAGTCTAATAAAACCAAATAACAAAATTAAGAGATTATTAAAATTCATCAACCCACACAAAACAACAATCATCACATTTTTATGATACTAACTTTCATGGTCTATCTTCATGATAACTCTCAGTGCTATCCTCATTTTTAAATTTTCTTTGCAAGAAAAACTATGTAATAAAGTCCAGTTGTGGTCATTTCAATGATGTTTTTCTTAATTTCTTCTTGATTTTAGTTATAATTATTTCAAGAACTTTAAACTTTTGGAACCTATGGTTGGAGCGTAATAGTCGCATTTTCAAGGACAAGAAAAAAGATATCTGCGACTTTTTAGATTCTACTTCTCCTTTAGTTGTATCTCAAAGTCATTACTCTCCCTTTATTGTAATTACAATCATTGGGGTGTTTTTTTGTGAATAATTAATTACCAATAGAACTCTTTTGTAATCCATTTCATCATATCAATGAATGGCCTTTGTTTCCTATGAAGAAGAAGGAAAAAATAAAAATAAAAAATAATAAAACTTTGCCACTAATTATCTCATATTTTTGGCATATTTCAGGCACTCAAAATGAAAAGCTACATACAATAAGCTGTATTCTTTTAACCTGATTATCTCATTCTAATACATTTCCTTTCCTTGATTTGAATCATCTATCATAAAAAGTATATGCCCCTGACTATTTCAGGTACAATCTTCCAAGTTACTCCCTGTCAAAATCTAAACAATCTCATATATGACTCAAAAAGCTGCTATATGTTTTCACACTTTATAATTTCTTTGCTTGGAAGGTGTCTTGAAGAAAATTGTCATATGGTATGAATGAAATGACTGTAACACCCGAGCGATTGAGCTAGATATTATGATACAGGAATCTGAACATAACTCGACAACAAGTATAATTAAAACGGTATCTACAACGATTGGCTAGCCTAATATGCATTTTCTGTTTAGCCAAATGTTACATAACATTACTGAGTGATCTATCCACCTAATCTACAAAAAGAAAAAGGAAGGATTGAGGGGAAAAATAGAAAACATTCAAATACTAAAATAAATATGATCATGTTGTTAGATCGAGTCCATAGACCGACGAAGGCCGCTGTAGACCGCTTTCCTGAAAAGTGGGTGTGAATCTTCTGATAATAAGACTTCTGCATCCAACTTCTCAATGTGCGGCCATATCTGTGCATATCACAAGGAAAATGATTCAAGTAAAAAACAGTGTTCATGTTGTGCAGGAGACTTGGTTGCTGCATGTTATATTCTGATATTTTCAGATATAAACCATAAATTTTGCATCATTTTTAGCTTCTATGATTGGCAGTCCTGAAAGTATGGAACTAGTGAATCGAAAAATACCTCGGACGCGTATTGCCTTGAGAAAGCCTTGACATATCCCAAGGTTGTTAAACACCACTGTTCATTTTCACCTACAGTGTAGGCATGCTCTGTCCTACCATTCAATTGACTGCAAGATAAAGAAAACATGAGGAATGCATAATTGAGATTGAAGTAATTTAGAACAATCATGGATTGGAAATTTGGCAGAAAAAGACATTGGATCATTGTCTTCTTGACCAAAAAAAAAACCTTTTTTCAGGTCTTGAATCTTCATTGTCCATATCGATGGCTGATGGTTCTTCAATGTCCATAGCATTCGCATCAGCAGGATTAATAGACTTCAAATCCTGCACAGTTTGTACGCTAGATGCAACTGGAAGGCGTTCGGTCAATATACTGGAGAAGCTTTTGTACAAGGATAGAAATAATGTCTGCACATGGAAAAGATTAGTTGGAATGGGAAAGAGATACGGTGCTAAGTCACTAACTCTGGTGGATGTAACAGAGAATTAAAAATGATGACATCAATGTCAGTCCAGGTTCAATGAAAGCGGTGCGTATTATTTCTAGTCTTAGAATTAATACCTCATTCTCCTCGAGTGCTCGGGCAAGAAGAGCTTCTTTGGCTTCTAGAGAGTCCCGTATCGATTCTTCCTGCTCTTTTGCTTTGTCAGCATAGGATTTCAATCGCTTCAATCTTACAGGATTCTCTCCCAAAACAGGTTCACCATCCACAAGTGCGAGCTTTGATTCAGCAGCGTTCAATTCCTCCTGTGTCTTAGAAACAGCTTCTTCAGCTGCAACAATATCTTTCTTCAGGGTGGATATTTCTTTCCTAAGATCAGAAATACGATTATATGTCTTGCACAACGCATTCCTTAATATCTGTACATGAGGTAATAAGAGAAAATTTTAGTTAAACAACTTATTTCCAGGAGATAAAGCACTTGAAGCCGTTTTATATTGAAATTATCGGTCTCATGTACAAAGCAGGTTAAGTATTTGTAAAGGTCTCAAAATATACAGCAGATGTCTATGCCACAGAATCAAAGAAAACCATAAACTTGTATGGAAGATTAAAGGAACTGAAATAAAACTTCAATGGAGGAAAGTTCAAAAGCATTCACTGGATAGGATTTTTTTTTTTTTTTTTAATTCACTGGATAAGATGTTCAAAAGCAGGTTGAAATTCTTTCTGACTTTATTTCTTGTTTAAGCCTCAAGGTCTAAAGACTTATTATTCTAAGAACGAAAGGTAAAGCACCTAGGCTATAATTTCTTTTTAACGTTCAATTTATATCTAAACAGTAAAATCAATCACAAATGTCATATCATCATGCAATAGCTACCATCACTTACTCCAGAAAGCTTGAAGGAAACATGTAGCAAAAAGAAACAGCAACTACGTACCTCCCATGGACGATCCGATGTATGATATTGCTGAATGTTTTCTGCAGAAAAGATCCATCTGATGATGGCCAAATTGGATATCAACCTGTAACCCATCATTCTATCAATTGCTATTGCCGTCATTTGAGTATTGTTCTTCCAGTAAGAACCCACTTCAGATATAAGCAAGACCTGCTTATCCTGATCATGGCATATTCTTGAAATAACCTGTCCATATCTCTCCAAAACTGTTATCAAATGAGTGAAACTCTTTGACCCAATATCAAGAAGAGTTTGCACAACCACCACGAGAGAAACATCTAACCCATGCTTAGGAATTACACTTTCATCCAACCATGAAATTACTTCGCGTGCTGCAGCCCGTCCTTTCACCATATTGTATAATTCAGCAGAAAGTGCATGTTGTTCATTTTTTTCTGCGTCATCTTCCGTAGAAAATTTGAAGTTTGGTCCACCCTTGGGAGGTAGCAACTCTTCTAAACCAGGCGCATTCTCAATGCTCTACATAAGCCCAATATACTTGACATTCAGAAAACAAAGTGAAAAATCAAGAAGGATAAGCTCATATTTACTCCGTTGCTCTGATCTTTCAGGCATATACAAATATTAAAAGCTGGAACATCACACAGGACCATAGTCACTATCTGGTGGATCATCTGTTACTCATTGTTCTTCTCATGCTGACCAATAAATTATACATTCTGTATTTTCTATGAAGGACTATTTTGATTTACAAACATGCCAAGTACGAGCGATGTGAATAAAGTATCTGTGGTGAAAATGTCTACAGTTTCAAGCATGATAAATACCTGCTTTATTTTATCCCAGTATGATAGACGGACTTCTCTATCCAGGACCTCCTTCACAAAAACTCGCTGTGGGGCCCATTTTGGAAGTTCTAATACGTAAGCCCATTCTTCCCAAGGCCATATAAATTGAAAATTTGATCTGCATAAATGGCGGCAGAAATAATGTTAATATCCAGGTAATCCAACCTTAAAAGGAGAACATAATTTTTCAAGTATGATGCACGCATCCACAACAGTATATCTTGAACACAACCTTAGAACACATTCGCTGTTGTGGATTGTATTAGAAATATAGCGCACTTAGAATAATCAACAACACGGCACATGAAGCAAATTGATTTTAGAAAGAGACCTATGCCTGAAGGTAATCCCAAAATCTCTTACGAGTGATCAAGAAATAAAACTTCTAAAATCCATTACTATAAGATGTTTATGGGACAAGTTTGATACTCAGTGAATAAAATCCATTTCTATATAAGATGTTTATGGAAGAAGTTTGATACTAATCTAAAGTATTCACTACTAGATGGACAGGCAAATAGAAGTCACGGACAGAACGGCTAAATAATTAATTGCATTCTTAAGTAATGACATGCCAAAGTAGTGGAATTTATGCCTTCCACAAGAAAAATTCACATTTCATGACAAAGAATAGATTTACTGACCAAGCTTTATTTTTTTGCTTTTTCTAAGAAACCAACTTTCCATGAGAAAAAATGAAAGAGGACAAGGGCATCCAAAAAAACAAGCCCACAAAAGGAAGTTCTGTTAAAGGGACTCCAATCAAGACAATAAGACCTATCGCATAATTACAAAACAACTTCATCACTAATATCTAAAGAGAAACATGGAACCTAATGAGGGACCATATGTCATAAGGGCCCCTCTCCACACCCTTAAATAATATCTATTGTTTCTCTCACCCCATAGACCCCACAATAATGCACACCCCAGCTTGCTACAAAAACCTCCCACTCTCCCAAAATGACGGATGAAGGAGGAACTCCTTGATCATCTCCCTATCTCTCACAAACTGATGGCCAAATGCATCAAAGAAAAAGGTTTCTATAGTTTTTTTTGAGAAGAGAAACAGAAATCTCATTGATAAAATGAAATTATGGAAGACAAAACTCCCAAAAGAAATCAATACATAAACAAAGTCCAATTAGAGATTAAAGAGGAAAGACTATAGTCACTAAAAGGGTTCTAAGAAACCTTCTCAACTGATTAAGACATTATACATTTTTCTAGAAGATCAAATGTTACCCCACCCCCACATTGTTACCCAAAAATTGCAATCTCCAGGGAAAGAATGAGGCAATGACTTTAACAAGTTCCACAGAGCTTCAACACTCAAACTGAATCATTTTTCATAGGCAAATAGCTGAGCATAGATGATCCACCATAATAATGCATCTCCCCCTGTTGAGCTAAAATTTCAAGCACAACTGACCTGTTCAATTAGCAGCACCTCTTCCTAAATAAATAAACACGCTTTGTTTTGGAGGAGGGAAGAGGGGGCTTGTGCATTGAAAAGATAATAATAATTTAAATTTAAAATGTAAGGAGTCCACTAATACCCAAAAAGACAATGTACATGAAAGAAAGGGAGAACAAAATCAACTCGTAATAACATTTTAAATTAAAAATGCAAGGAAGGAATCTATTAATTCCCAAAAAGACAATGTACATGAAAGAGAGGGAGAATAACTTCAACATGGAACCTTTTGGGGAAAGGAAAAAATATAACAATACGAAGCATTCAATGAGCCACAAGGCCCATAACACATTTATGACTCCTTTCTTTTAGCACATTTAGCACGAGAAAGTTAATGCAATCACACTTCATAGTGAGTTTTTTAGCGTTTGCAAAGTTCAAACTTACAGATGGTGTGAAAACCAAAGTATTAGCCGTATGCGGCACTCCATGTCTAGATCAGCAATTTTCTCAAACAGGGCACGAACTGCACCAGCTACAACTGCAGGAAAGGCCCCAGGAAGAGCCTAAATACACCCATAGTCATATATTTTCACAAATAAGACTTCGGTCAAAAAGACAGAAGGAGCCAACCATAATAATCTTTGTTTATTTTTAAAATAAAAAAATAATAAAATAATAAAAAAAACCAAACTTTCATTGAGAAATTGAGAAAAAATGAAAAAGATACAACGGCATCCAAAAAAACCAAACCCATAAAAAAAAAAGCCCAACAAAAGAAACGGAACCAACTATAATTATACTAGCAAAAATAAATAAAAAAATAAAAAAGGAAACAAAATACAATAAAAGATTTAAAATTTAAAAAAAACACACACACACATTTACAATAACAAAAGCACGTACCTTGCAAAGGTCAATAATGACCAGCGTATAATAAATAGGCTTGAATGGTGGTTGTGGTAGCATGAGTAACTGCAAATAGTTTCAATTTTTTTAGGAAGGGAAGGGGAGAAGCAACTTTGAGTCTGACTTCTAAAAAATCATAAAAACTCAATATAGAGAGAAAAATAAGAAAATAAATTTTTAAAAAATGAAAGAAAGCTCTCAATCAAAGCTGCTCAATCTTGCTTATGAGAGAAGTCCACTCTTAATCTACTAATCAAGAACATTCCTCTCAATCAAACTCTAGCCAGAAAGAATGAAAATGCTAAAGAATTTTAGGTGGTGTTCAGAACACTTTGAAGGAATGGAATGTACTGGAATCGAACTGTGGAAAAGGAACGGAACTAAATTATTTTGTTTTGTAAAGATTATGAAATAACTTGCTAAATGACCAACCGAATAAATTTTGAACAAAGAATAAATGGCTTAATTTACACAATAATCGCATTTTCCAATGAGATATCGTTTTAAATTAATAATAATTAAAATATCACTGTAATTATTTAATCTATATATTATTATACTTATACCTTCCTCTTAATGCCAATAAGATATCTTATGTTACTACTTTGGCTTTTCAGCTCTTGCCTTCTGTACATTTCATTCATTCATTCATAAAATTGGAAAAGAGAGAGACCACAAATGCATCAATATTTTTTTTTTGAAAAAAAATGCTTCAATAATTAACTAGAAAGATAGTTACATACCTGCGAGAAAATTGTCTCTGCCATAAGATACTCATATCTAAAAGTTACAGGGAGGCCAACCATGAAAGATGCACATTCCTTTCGACTAGCTTTGCATGAAACAAGAAAAATAAATCATTGTAACATGTTGCATTTCAACTTATTGAAATGAATGAAAATGTTATATTCCACAAATAATATTTCGTTCCATAAAATTATTTAAAATAACTCTACGCATTTTGTTTGTTTTATGACCTAATTGAATAGTAAAAGAATTTACAAGCAGACTATTTGTTTAAAGGTACAAAAACCTTGTAGGACCTATCCATTTCACTCGGTAGCTTGGGAATGGGAATAAAAGGATATGTGATGTTTTTTTACATTTTTAATATAAGAAATCAGAGAATGTCTGAATATACAGTAATATACAGTGTAGAGGAGAATATACAATCAGAATGAGACAATAGAAATACATTCCGTGAAAACCATACTGAGGAACATTTTAAACCTCTTTTGAAAATAACAAGAATCAAACTAATTTATCTTAAAAGATTTAACTGTTCATTCTTTTTCCAACGAAACCATGAAAGAGCAATTAAACAGAGCCTTTTCCTATAATTCCTTCGCATCTACATTAACAAATGATCTATAACTTTAACAGTACTTGAGTAACTTGAAAGGACTTTCCCTTACTTTTCTTCATTTTGTTTTTACAGATAGCTTCTTTTAGAACAACCGACAACTTCTCATTGTAAAACATAACACAGTGATTTTAAGTGAATAATGACCTTCCCATTACAAGCCACTTGATCATGCTATCAAAAATAACGTTCTCGAAAACACCTCTCCAAGAACCAAACTGATTAATCAACAATAACTAGAAGATGGAAAGTTTCATGCTCTTGTATTCATCCTTAAATTACAGATTTGGAGAAATTAACGAACCAGCCATTGAAGAAAAGAAGCACATCTAAAAGATACTCCTCCACGACAAAGCGATCAATAGGTTGCAGATCCTGCATCAACGAAGGTCCAAGAAACACACAGATTCAATTGAAGACCACTACAAATCTGGTAATATATCATTTAGCCATAAACCAATAAGAAAAATTTATAACCAGGCTAAAAGAAAAGAGTAGAGAAACTAATTCACATCTTTGACGTAAAAGGCAAGATTTAGAAATGATACGGGGATTTCTTTTCCAAAGTTCCATTTCCATGATCAGATTATATATTATAACACGACACAAAATAAACAACTAAAGAACAAAGTTGATAGTAGTTCATGTTTTTCAATGTATATTGATCTACACTTCATTGTCATAGTTATAGAAGCCCATTAACGAGGAAGTATAGACACTATTTTTGGCCACGTGTTAGTGTCAAACACAGACACACCTCGACATGTCCCATTTTAGAAGGTGCATACCACCTTTTTCATTTGTGCCTTTCCAAAGAAATTTTCTAAAAATGTTGATGTAGGCTTATGTTTACTGTGGTTTTTTTTAAAAAAAAAAAATAAGAAACAATTTCATTGATATATGAAATTTACAAAAAGATAAAGTATCCATGGTGATTACAAAAGGCTTTCCCAATTGGTTAAAAGGGAAGCATATGAGTATGAAGCAAATATACTAGAAGATTTACACCAAGCAACAGCATTATAAATGACAATGTCGAAGAGCTCATAAAAGGGAAGCTCTTTGTCCATAAAAACTCTATGATTTCTTTCCTTCCATAGGACCCAAATGAAAGCTCTAATGATGTGCAACCATAAAACCGCTTTGATATCCTTAAAAGGGTGACCGATCATGATGAAGTGAAGGTTGCTTCTAATGTCCCCTGAGAAAGCCAGATTCCAACCAAAAGCATAGAGAACTTTATTCCAGATCATCCAAGACATAAGGGCAGTGGGAAAAAAAGGTGATCTAGTGTCTCATCATTTTCCTTGCATAACGTACACCAGCTTGGGGATAGGGCCAAATTAGGCATGCGCTTCTGAAGGTTTTCCTTGGTGCTAATGGCTCTGTGGGCCAATTCCCAAAGGAAGAATTTGATCTTCTTTGGATAAATCTCTCAAAATAACCCGAACAAGTGGAGTTATTTTAGTTACTGTGAGATTTTTATTTAAGCCTTTTAATTCTTTGTAAACTTCCAGGCAACCAATTAGTTGTTCTGGTTAGTTAGTTTTGTGGCTTATTTGGTTAGTTTGTGTATAAATATGGCCAAATGGGTCTCCCCTCATTTTACAAGTTGAATGCAATAAGAATCTTGAAGAGTTCTACATCAATTAGTATCAGAGTGTCCGATCCAACGCACGAATTCTCCTTTCTCGGATCAACACTATGGCAGCGGAAGCTTCCTCAACTACACCTTAGGCAGTTAACCAATGTCTTTCAAAGGTTGAAACGACCGTGGATGAAATAAAGAAAGTAGGTGATTCACAACAGATGATTAGCCAAATTGCTCAACAAATGAACTTGCTGACTGTTAATAATCAAGTGCATGAGAATCAAAGGAATCTAGAAGCCAACAGAAACCTTATGGAAAATCAAGAAAGAAATCAAGTAAGCCCCGAGGAAGACTACCTGAGATACAAATACCTAGTTACATGGTGCAAGATTTTGAATCATCAAGCGAGGATGAAGTTTATCCCTTTGGAAACCAAGAATGAGAAGAAAGAATTCCAAGAATGCAACAATATGTCCAAGAAAATTTGGAATTCAAGCTGAATAACTTTAATAGTAGGATGAATGTTGAAAACTTCTTGGATTGGGTCAGATACGTTGACCGCATGCTAATACACCCAAAGGAAAAAAGCTCAAATTAGTGACTTTCAAACTCCAGAGTAGCACTTCAGCTTGGTGGGACCAACTACAGAAGAACCGAAGATATTATGGTAAACAACCCATCAAGAAATGGTTAAAGATGCTTTGTTTAATGAAGAAATGATTCCTTCCTCTCAACTATCAACAAATCCTTTACAATCAATACCAACGATGTAAACAAGGTGGCCATTGTATTATTGATTACATGGAGGAATTTCATCATTTGAGAGCTAGAAATAACCTTCCAGAAATCGAACAATAACAAATCTCTCGCTTCGTTAATGGCCTACGAGATGACATCAAAGAAGTGGTCAACTTACATCCTCCAGGCCACCTAGCATATTACTTTAGTAACCAAGATTGAAGAGAATGATGAGATTAAATCGACTAGAACATATCAACCAAGAAATACTTGGGATAGGCTCCACAAAATCCTAGAAAGACTGCAATCAATCCCACTCAGAGTTTTCCTCAAGGGAGTTCTTCTACATCCATTAGCCGATCAAGAAAGAACAAAATCAAACCAAGAATACCACAACTAACAAAGGTTTGGATGTTTCCACTTCTAGATGTAATTCTAACCCTTATAATCGTCATTATCTTGGCAAATGGCAAGTGGGGTAACAAGGTCATATTTCCAATGAATGTCCACAAAGTCGAACTTTGGCAATTCAAGAATTGGATGAAGATGACATTGAGGACGACCAAGGTGAAGATTCTGATGATGGGGAACGATTATCATGAATTCTCCAACTTGTACTCCTCACACCGAATAAAGATTCTCACCCTCAACAACATTGCCAATTTCGTACCCGATATACAATCAATGGCAAAGTGTGTCAAGTCATTATTGACCGTGGATGCGGCGAGAACATAGTTTCCAAGAAGTTGATTACAACCCTAAATCTTAAACCGAAAGCTCATCCTAGTCCATACAAGGTGAGTTGGATCAAAAAAGGTGGGGAAACTAGTGTAACTGAAATTTGTATTTTTTTTTTTTTAAAAGGAAACCACACTTTTCATTGAATTAATGAAAAGAGACTAATGTTCAAAACACATAGACTAAATATAAAGATTAAAGTACTGAAAGTTTAAAAACAAATTCAAATGAATAACAGAAATTAAGATGGAAAAATGAAAGCATTCCAAATTAAGGCAAATATCTTGAATGGAGTAGCCTGAAAAAAGCTTGGACAGAGAACACCAAGACAAAGCTTTGAGACAAGCAGAACCGAAACAATCCTTCCAAGGAAGGGATTTATCATGGAAATCCCTTTGATTCCTTTCAAACCAAATCTCTGACAAAACGACTTTTACTACATTTGACCACAGCAATTTAGAAATAGGCTTAAGAGATGGCCCAATCAACAATTGCAACACATTTCCTTAAAATGACTGCTTGAGAACCCAGTGAAGCTTGAAAATAGACATAACCTCTCCCCAACACTAATGAAAATATAGGCAATCAAAGAATAAATATTGCAAAGACTCATTGTCATTCAAACATAATGGATAGATTGAAGGGGATAAAAAATGCAAAGAGAGTCTCCTTTGAAGAACTTCTGAGCTATTTAAAGAACTAAAAATCATGACCCAATAGAAAATATTAATTCACTTGGGACATTTAGACTTCCATAGAGCTACGAACACTTCCTTATGCATAGGAGGAGAGGTTGCCAAGTGATTAAAAAGACGTTTAACTGAAAACAAACTCGATTGCCCAAGGGACCAACTGTGGGAGTCTGAAAATTCTGACAATTTTTTACCATTTAAGCTCTCCAATAGTTGGAGGAAATTAATAATCTCTTCCTCTTTGAGGAGCCGAAAAAAGGAAATATTCTATGAAAAGGTTGCATCATCCCAATGATAAAAAATAGAGGCATTTGGTTGAGAAACAATTCAAAAAAGCCCGGAAAATTTCAAAAATAGAGGAAGATCTCCAACCCAAGAATCATGCCAGAAATTGATTTGAAAGTCATTTCCTAGCTTGAATACAACCAAACTCTCAACTTGCTTCCATACCTTAGAGATATTAATACAAAAACTACGGAGACTCAACCAAAAACTCTCAACTTGCTTCCATACCTTAGAGATATTAAGATGGTTCATGGCAATTGCATTGATAGTCAAGTTATAAATAAAATCACAATTAAATATAGATTCAATATTTCAAGGTTTAATGACTTTTTAGACCAATTAGGAGGCGCCTCACTTTTTCCTAGAATAGATCTTAAGAGTGGTTATCACCAAATACAGATAAAACTCGGGGATGAGTGGAAAACAGCTTTTAAAACTAATGAAGGCTTTTTGAATGGCTAATGATGTCATTTGGCCTATCCAATGCTCCTGGTACCTTTATGCGACTCATGAATCAAGTTCTTCTCCCTTCCCTTAATAAAGTTGTAGTTGCTTATTTTGATAATATATTAGTTTATAGCAAGTCTTATGATGAACACATTGCTCACTTGACCTCTATTTTCACCACTCTAGGAGATAATAAACTGCGTATTAACTTTAAAAAATGTACTTTTTTGTCTTGTAAAATTCACTTTTTGAAATTTTAAAATAGCAACAAAGGAGTAGAGTTGACCTTATAAAGGTTCAAGCAATACTTGATTGGCCATAACCTCAAACATTGCGCGGAATACAAAGTTTTCTCGGGCTTGCTTCCTTTTATCGCAAGTTTATTAAACATTTTAGCACTATAGCTGCATCACTCACAGAATGTTTGGAAAAAGGGATGTTTGGTTGGGGAGATTCTTAAATTGAAAGCTTTTCACAAGTTAAACATCTTTTAAGCTCTACCCCTGACCTTGGTTTCCTGATTTTTCGAAACCAGGAAACTTTTTGAGGTTAGCGTGGATGCTTCTAGTGTGGGGATTGGTGTTGTTTTAGTGAAACATTGAGTGAGGCACACCAAAAATGGAGCACTTATGAACAAGAATTTTACTCTTTGTCATGCTTTAAAGCAATGGGAACATTAATTGCTTGGTAGTTTATTTTACTTACAGACCGTTTCTCTTTAAAGTTCCTCCATTCCAAAAAAATCTATTAATTGTATGCCTGCTAGACAGATTCAATTTCTCCAACATTTTGACTTTGCCCTCAAACATACACCCAAAATTACAAATAAGGTGGCTAATGTTTTAAGCTGTAAAGTACTCTTCTTGTCTTAATTCATGGAGAAATTGTATCCTTTTCTCATTTGCCTGAACTTTATGCGTCTGATGTAGATGTTAAAGAAATTTGGTATTATTGCATTAATCACTTACCATGCAAAGATTTTCATATTGTTGATCGTTTCCTATTTAAGGGTGATGCTCTTTGCCTTCCTCAAACCTCTTTACGTGAATCCCTTTTAAAAGAAGTTCATTCGGGTGGGTTGGTTGGCCACCTTGGTCGAGATAAAACTTCAACCTCCCTCTCTTCTAAGTTTTTTTTTTTTGCCTCGAATTAAGAAAGATGTTGCTAACTTGGTTATGCGTTGTTTTATTTGCCAAACCTCTAAAGGTTCAAGCCAAAATCTAGGACTTTACTCCTCTCTCCCAATTCCTAATTCTATATGGGAAGACCTTTCCATGGACTTTGTACTTGGTTCACCTAGAACTCAACGGGGTTTTGGCTCCGTTTTAGTTGTGGTTGATCGTTTTAGCAAAATGCCACACTTTATTGCTTGTAAAAAGGCTAACAAATGCCTTGAATATTGCTAACTTGTTTCTTCATGAGATTGTTAGACTCCATGCTATTCGACCATTGTCTCAAATAGAGATGTTAAGTTCATGAGTTATTTAAGCGATCTCTTTGGCAACATTTTGGAACAAGCCTTCTTTTTAGCACCACTAGTCACCCATAAACGGATGGACAAACAGAAATCACTAGTAGAACTCTTGGTAATCTTTTGCATTGCTTGAGTAGTGACGAACCTCGACAATGGGATCTCTTCCTCGCTCAAGAAAATTTTGCTTTCAGGTCAATCGTTCCACAGGGAAGTCCCCATTTGAGATTGTATACACTCAATTCCCTCGTTTGACTTTTGGTCTTGCTAACTTGTCTTCTTTTGTTGATCTTAGTGTCAAGGCTAAGCTAATGGCTGACCAAGTTGAGGAGTTACATCAAGACCGCCACCTTTTTTTTTTTTGAGAGAAAGACTGACTTTTCATTGAGAAAATATGAAAGAGTATAAGGGCATCCAAAAATAAACCAGCCTACAAAAGGGAACCCTGCTAAAGAAAGGGGCTTTAATCGAGGTTAATAAGACCTATCGAATAGTTACAAAAAGCCTTCAAAACCGAACCCCAGAGAGAAACATGAAATCTAATGAGGGTCCATACATCAGACAGGGACCTCTCCACTCCTCTAAAAACCCTATTATTCCTCTCTCCCCATAGACTCACACATCAAGAGGTTCGTCGCCACGTTGAGGAGGCTAATGATTCCTATAAGGCTTGAGTGGATGCTCATTGTTCTGCGATGGATTTCCATGTTGGAGACCTTGTTATGGTGCATCTGAAATAGTTTCACATACCCTCTAGTGTTCATTCTAAACTAACCAACAAGAAGATTGGTCCTTTCCCTATTTTGGACAAGATTGGCCCCAATGCCTACCATGTTGATCTCCCCCGAACATGTGCATTAGTAACACCTTCAATGTATCTGATATCTTCCCTTCTTTTGCATTGATGAGTTCACTTTTACTTCTTGAACTTGAGGACGAGTTTGATATTGGTGGGGTGGATTTAATGTAAGCTTATGTTTACTGTGGGGTTATTTTAGTTACTGAGGAATTTTTATTTAAGCCTTTTAATTCTTTGTAAACTTCCGGTCAACTAATTAGTTGGTTATGGTGAGTTAGTTTTGTGGCTTAGTTGGTTAGTTTACAAGTTGAACTCAATAAGAATCTTGAAGAGTTCTACATCAAATGTGTTTTGACTTGTTTAAAAATAAATTAAGGGGCTAAACTATGTAGTACTAGTGATGTCTAATTTGCAATTGGTGGGAGATGAGGAGTTTAAAAACGAAGTATAAAAGATCTATTAGAAAGCTTATGTCTTAAGGGTGGTGACCCAGCCAAAATAAATTATCCTCCAACCATCTTGAGATAGCACATGTTACACCTACCGTTGATTATTTAGCTACAAAAAAAATGAATGTTATACTATTTGAAAGATGCACCTCGACATTGAATCGTATGCCATACTAATATTGTGTTTCTAAATGGCTTTGGCGTTTCCCCTTAGAGTCTTCTTCCCTGTGGCATAGGATTATTGTGAGTAAATACGATCCTGATCCTAATTAATGGTTGTTTGGTGGGGGTAAAGGCACTTTCAGAAGCCCATGGAAAGATATAGCCCTTGAGATTCCAACCTTTTCTAGCCTTGTTCATTGTTTGGTGGGATGGGAAAGATACGTATTTCTTGGAAGATAGATGGTTGGGGGATAGACCCCTCTGTCTATCTTTTCCTCGTCTGTTCTATTTATCCTCCATGAAAAACCATCCAGTGTCAGAAGTTTTGTTTCATTCAGGGAGCACTCCTCTGTTCTCGTTCGGTTTTCGTTGTCCTTTGTCCAATAGGGAAAGGATGGATGTTATGTCCCTTATGTCTTTGATTGAGGAGTTTGAGTTCAATTTGGGGAGGAGAGATATCCGGTGTTGGAGCCTCAGTCCTTCTGATGGGTTCTCTTGTAATTCCCTTTTTCGTTGGCTTTTGCACCCTTCTCCCCAAAGTGAGTCTATTTTTTCGCGTGTGTAGAAGGTGAAAGTCCCAAAGAAGATTAGGTTTTTTATGTGGCAAGTTATCCATGGCAGGGTTAATACCTGTGATAGGTTGTTGAAAAGGATACCCTCTTTGGTTGGTTCGTTCTGCTACATTCTTTGTCGGAGGGCGGAGGAAAACTTGGATCACATTCTTTGGAGTTACGCCTATGCTCGTGCAGTGTGGGGTCGGTTTGGTCAGGCTTTTGGGATACAGGGTATGACTTTTGTTGATCACAGGGAGATGATCGAGGAGTTCCTCCTCCATCCGTCGTTTCATTAGAAAGCGAGATTTTTGTGGCAAGCGGGGATGTGTGCTTTGTTTTGGAATCTTTGGGGAGAAAGAAATAATAGAGTGTTTAGGGGGCGGGAGAGGGATCCAGATGATGTGTGGTCCCTCACTAGATTTCATGTATCTCTTTGGGCGTCAGTTTCTAAGGTGTTTTGTAATTATCCGTTAGGTCTTATTATGCTTGATTGGGTTCCCTTTCTCTAGTTGGACCCCTTTTGTGGGCTTGTTTTTTGTATGCCCGTGTATTCTTTCATTTTTTTCTCAATGAAAGTTGGTTCTTTATCAATATATATATATATATATTGTGTTTCTAAATATCGATTACGGAAGATCTAAAGTAAGAGGCAAAAGTAGTCTCATGCTCAAGTATTGAATCAGCATAAATCAGCATATGGAGCCTTTATTTATCAGCAGAATATAGAGCTTGAGCTTTGAAACAATTTATGTACAGTAATACAGATGATTAACTCTTGACTAAACAGTGTTTTAGAATTACAATTTCGACAAAATTATAATGTGACAAAAGTTGATCATTCAGATTGCGTCAAATCTAGTATTGAAAACCGTAACTGTTGTAGTTTATTGTTGTTTTGTTTGGGACAAAATATAACAAGGTGTGGTATCAATTGGATCATTAGTTACTTTTATTTGTCCTTTATCCTGATGTGATGTACTACTAGTTTGTAGCTCTCATACATGTCTACACATTCATCTAGTAAATGAAATAGTATCGAGTACTCTCTCGTAATGTTACGTTAATTTACAATAGTCACCAAAAAGTCTTTTGATTTAGACCAATGAAACAAATTTAGTCACATTAAATATAACACAAAGTCTTATTAACATATCTTTTGTGGATAACATTCACAAGTCAGGACAAAACTAAGGATACGTGACAAAACTAAAGATATTGATGTCACGAAATAAATTGTACCTCAAATTTACTTGATGGAAATATGTTGAGTCGACGTATCCTCTGAGGATAACTTAACTCTGCAGCATACTTCTGTTTACCATAAGTAATGCCAGAAAGTGTTGAAGGTGGATCAGGTTGCTCCGGACAGCTGATGGTTCCAAATTCATGAGACTTTCCAGCAACTAGCTGAGCTTCAAATAGAAGGTGAGGCCTTGGAACTATCACATGAAGAGAAAATATAAATAATTACTAAAAACACAATATCTACTTAATCATGGAAGAAGCAGAAGGAAGGAACGTCAACTTCTTAAAAAGCAAAATGTATAAAACCTTTGATAAGCGATGGCAAACAATAAACCAACTCTCCATTAGAAGGGAAAGGAAAAAGATGTGCCACTTCCAAGTGGTTAGCAACTTCCAAGCTTCAAAAGGTCTTAGTTCAAAGCTGATTCAATTCCCATGGATCTTATTTACCAAACTTAATTCTACACTACTGACCTACCTCTAGGACTCCCAGATATATTTGATTTTGTTGTTACTTTGTCATAACTCATAGACCATTGCACCTTCCCGGGCGATCTCCAATACGACTTCACTCCTTGGGATCTCCAAAGCCATTTGGAGATAAAACCAAGTTTTCCTTCCCTGCATTGTCGGTACCATAGGTCCATATCTATCTAGAAATGTCTGGCACAATCAGGGGATCCTAAAGCTCTGCTAAATTTGGAAATACCAATGAACCAGCTGTGGGGCTCATTTCCATATTTGCCTTCAAGAAAATTGTGTCATAAACCATTGTACTCTTTAGACATCCATCTCCCCCTGGTTTGAAACATCCTTGAACAGCCTGAACCTAACTTTCTTCTCAATTCACTTGGGGGGGGGGGGGGGGGGAAGACACTTTGGACACCCATGCCTCATACTCGAGAGATCTTCAATAAAAATTCACTGCATTGGTTTAATTCTCTTAGATTGGGACCCGTTCCTATAGTTTAGCGGGTGTTTTATTGGGCTTGTTTTTTGTATGCCCTCTTGTATTCTTTCATTTTTCTCTCAATGAAAGCGTGGTTTCTCATCAAAAAAAAAAAAAAAAAAACCACCTTCTTATAGGGTCATCCAATTTCTAAAAACATCCTTGATAACCTTGCAAACTCCAGCCAGAACAAGAGTTGTCATCATGACCCACTAAAGTAGGCTTAAAGAGCCTGTTCCCAAAGCCATCAAGCTAGGATGAAACCAAAATCACCTCTGCAGACATCAAGATCTTGATATGAGGTATGAATTCTTCAACAAGAGCCCATCCTCGTCATACTCATCAACTCCTTAGCTGAGAGAAACGAGTTGGGCATTTTTTACTTTTCTACAATGGCACCCAATTGTTTTTTTTTTTTTTTTTTGAAAATACCCAATTGTTATTATTATCATCATAAACAAGAATTTCTTAAACTAACAAAATATACAAAGATGTCTAGCAACTCTGAAGAGGCATACTAGACCACTAAATCTCATAGAGTATCTCTATCCCTAGCCACGTCATAAAACATTAATTTATTTCTTTCACCTCAAATGATCAAAATGATCCTTAACAACATTGACCGAGTAATAACAGCTCACTTTTTCCAAATAAGTTGAACAAAGAAAAGAATGAACAATTATTTGCACGAAATTCTAGATTGAAGTCTGAAAGTTGAATGTTTGAAATAGATATTGCCACAAAACAATGGTAAAGGGTCATTCCCAAAAGTTGAATATTCTTGAACTTCAAGTTTTTCAATTTATACAATTTGCTTCATGAAACACTTGGTAAGTGAAACAAGTGTGATTACATGTTGTTAATCAATCTCTAAATTTAAGTGCGTGAAAACCTCAATGCCTTTTATGGTGGGAAGTAAAAGACAAAAAGGTAAAATGTCATTCATAAGAAACCATATATAGGTTGAATTAATAGCAGTATTCATTGGTTTTAGTGGCCTTTCTCTTGGCATTTTCTCTAAGGAATATAGGAATATGCCAAACTTCACCTCAACTATAGCAATTTCCTACACCACCTTGTGATCCACTCTCGTAGCATCCTTGGCCATATACCCCGTCTTACCACACTCAAAGCAAGTGTCACCACCACCCCTCCCTAACCACCTCCTTGACCACTGTAGCCAGCCACCAAGATACCCACCTTGCCCGCCACTTCTGCTTTCACCATTAAATCCATATCTACTACCATGTCTCCCTCTCCGACCAGCACCTCCCCCACTTTTGCATCCACGATTGCCTTGCACAAATGACTCACTGGAGGTCAACGACATCAACAACCATGAAGCAACCATCAGCTTCCTCCTTGATCACATACTCCACATCCTCTTTGATGTCGAGGCTCCAAAAGCCCCCAAATCTTATGGATGACAGTGAATAAAAAGAATCTAATTTCCCTACCTTCTCACAAGTATTGGAGGGTTTTCTTGATTTTCTCGAAGGTTTCAATTGCCTCCCATGTCTCTAGGGTTGTCTTAAGCTTGTTGATTAGTGGTCAGTTGGTTCTTTTGTTGTGCTTCTGCAAGTTGGCCAATTGTTCCTTAAATGCCTTTCAGTCCTTTTCTAATTTCTCCCATCCTCGACTCAACCAACTGCAAGCAACGATCTAAGACTTAAAGTGTGGGGAGCTGGGGAGGAGGCTTCCACATCCATGAGGCCATGTTGTGCCCGAGTGATCCAAAAAAAGCACATGGATCAATCACTCTAATACCAACTTGATGCACTCAAGTTTGCGTATTTTTATTTGAAATTGGCAATCAGCCTTAAAACTTACAAAGAGGTTGTATTTATACAATAACAAAAGGCCGACTAACCAACTAACAGCCTAACTAACTGAAGCATCGACCAAATAGCAGCCAATAAGATTACAAGAAAGAGTTTAAAACAAACTTAACCATAATCGAGTAGAAGATTTAAAACACCTGAAAGTCCCCACATCATCCTCATCTCCCCAGTTGGAAGAAATGAAGCCTGAAATGAAGCCATAGTGCTTCAAGTCACAACCCCATTTCACTTCCTCCAGTAAGGAACCAAATATCACTCAGGCTCCTATCAATCCCCCTAAACACTCTATTATTCCTCTCCCCCGCAAATTCCATAATAATGCACACATCCCAACTACCCCCCACAAATTCCATAGCACTCTATTACTGCTAGTAATATTTCATTGATTCTAGAAGACCAAATTCAAAAATCCGAGCAGACAGAAAAAACTAGCTAGCTAGGTTCCATCAAAAGAAGATATTGAACTGTTATAAATTATCAAAGGTCAAATTAAATTCTTGCTACTCAGTGATCTTGAGTCCCACTGAGAGTACCAGAGCATCTCACAGAATTATGAAAGAAAATATATGGATTCTTGATGTAAATGGGATTCTAACAATTATTACTTATACCAATACATAACGGCATATACTTTCAGCACTTGTATATATGGATCAATTTCCATTTTGTCCTTGTAAGATATGATGATATTGCAACATAAAAGAAGTTAAGGACCAGAGTAAACAACCAAATTGAAGCTCAAAGTTAAAGAAAATCACCACTATCCACTTTCCACCCATCACTAGACAACGTCTGTATACGACCCCATAAATCTTCTAAAAAATCCTGAAATAGCCACCAAAAGAAAAGGATCAATGTAATAAATGTAGCTAATTTCATAACAACAATGTGACAAAACCAACTTTATCTATTTCAAGCTCTGGTGGGGCATGGGGAGGGGAAGGCAATGAACAGGAAGGAAGACATGGTAGAAGCTTTTTATCCATGGGGTGGTTTATTATTAAAATTCTTTCACTGTTGCTTACAGTATTTTGTTACAGTTTATCACTGGTTTTTACTTTATAGTTAGTTCACCTAGTTGGGTTGAATTTAGTTGGAAGTTGTTAATCCTGAGTCAGTAGTTCATTGTCTAGATATCGCCTCCTAACTCCCATAGAATAGTTTAGGTCCTGTTATCACATGTTCCATTTTTTTATTCTCTGCTTCTAAATATTAAGCTTTTCTTATAGGAGATTGAGAAAAGCTTGTATTAATCAAAAGTCAAACTATATATATATAAAAAAAAAAAGGGGGGGCGTCACAAATATTAAGCTTCTTTATGAACAATCCTTTCATTTTGTGTTTCTCCCTTTATTTTATTTTTTTCAAATCTTAGCTAAATTTGAAAAATATATAATAAAATTTTAGAAACTCTTTTTTGAAAAAATATATACATTTATGATATCAAGAGCGTTTTAGAAAATATAGATGAGAAAAACAAAGAAATCCTTAGTAAATAAACTTAACTTTAAAAAAAAAAAAAATCAGTATCATACTAATTGTGTTCAGTTCCAATCATAAGGCAGAATCTCCAACTGAAATAACACAGATTCTTTGTATGACATAACAGATTGGGCACCAGAATGCCTTTGTTTAAGGTAGATAAAACTAATGGGGTTGCGAGTGCAATATATATATGGTGATAATAAATCAAAATTCCAATTAAGTAGAGAAGTTATAACGATGATAATGAATCACCACAACTAGTGAAATTATACCTTCTCGTTAAGAGTTTTCTCAACTTCACCATCATCCTCAAAAAAGGATAAACCAGTGTCCAAGGTGTGCCTTCGGATGCTTAAGTAAGCTTCTACTCCAACCATAACTCTCTCAAGCTCTTCAGGAACTTGCTGTGTACAAAAGTGAGTTGTCAATAGTAGAGGTTCTTTGGCCCAGATTGCACTTAGAAAATGGGAAGGAAAAAAAAAAAAGTCTTTTCTTCTAGAAAATCATGAAACAAGAATTTTTTTTTTTTTTTAACTGTTCGAGAAACAAGAAGTATTGAATCAAATACAAAAGGAAAAAGTGAGAACATTATCAAATAAGGCTTTAATATCTCAAGCCACAGTGTCCCGAGGTCAAACAATGACCACTTGGTTTAATCCCGGGGATTTCACCAAATCTTCAACCGTTACCTTTTTAAAGATGTTATACATTATTAAAAAGATATTCTAATTACTATATAAAATTATACATCAGGAAAACAAAAATGTTCATTAAGTAGTTGAACCTATTAAAGTATATCAAATCAGGGCATATGTTCTAACCTAGGATATAAATCCAATTCATAAGAAGAATGAGATGACAGTGTTGAGAAAGATGTCCACCACCCAAATTTCTAACCTGGGATAGAATTACAATTCATAACAAGAATGCAAGGACAATATTGAGAAAGATGGTCCACCAAGTAAAGAAATTATTCAGAGGCGAAACAACAATACCTCAACCAGTTCAGCTCCTCCCCAGGGAAAACAAGATAGAATGCAAGTTATGTAAAAGTCAGCACACGCCTGCCATGCAGGGTTTCCCTTGTCTTCATCCACTGTTGTGGCAGCCGAGGATAATAATGTTTCAAAAACAACAACTAGAGAAGTGGACAGCAGGACCTTACTGCTCATCTATGCAAGACAAGAAAAAATGAACCCACTTAAAAGGTCAGAACATTTGCTTGAGATCACAAGAGAAAACTCTAAGATGTTAGGTTTTCCAATTGTAAAAAAAGATAATAACTCATTCATAAACAATATATCGTTACTAGCAAAACCAAGCATACCAATGCAGTTAGAAAGCGTAACAAAATTCGGATCTTGTCGCAATTTCCAGAGTTTAAGGCATCCTGAGAAACAAAAGAGTAAGATAGACGAAATATCTTTGATGAAATAATTGAAATTTGAATAGTAAGGATAGAAGTCAGACATCCCAAAAACATATAATTTATTGCTCTTCTTAATTTGCACTAACAGAAGAGTGATCAACCAACAAAGATTACTTGTCCTAAATTGCACCATGCTCATGTTAACCTTGATTAGCAAGAATTGGAGATTACACCATGCCAGACACCACAATGTGAAATATGTTCAAATGTGCAACCACTAAATAGAAGAATTGAAGGAATACCAAGCAAGTAGCAAGAAAATGAAGGACGAATGCATTACCAGACTATAGTTGAAAGTTGATAAAATAAGATGTGTAAGGATGCATTGAAGTAGTTTGTGGTGGTATGACATAAAAGAGAACAAGCATGAGTAACAGTATTGCTTGTCAAGGAACGAGTAGTGGAAGTCAACCATAATATTTGTTTTTCAACTAACGGAACCTGGTATCGTATGTTTTACACATAGGTGTGATAAATAGTAATCTTTAAGGCTTTGACGTTCTGTGGCCATTATTTATTTTACAAATTCAAACAATATACAAACTTTTGGTTAAATTACAAGTTTAGTCTCTTAACTTTCAAGGTTGTATCTAGTAGGGGTGTGCAACGGTCGGTCGGAGTCGGTTTTTGGCCAAAACTGACGCCGAAAACAGACCATTCGGTGTCAAGCGGTCGGTGGTCGTCGGTTCTTGAAAGGTTGGTGACACCGACAGACCGACTACACCAACGGTCGGTCGGTTATGGTCGGTTTCAACAGTCCGGCGAGATGAATGAAGAAGATTAAAAAAAGTGAAAGTTTCAAGAATCCCACGAAGTGAATGAAGAAGAAGACCAAAGAAAACGAAAGAAAAAAAAAGGTAAGAAGATGAAGATGAAGAAAAGGAAAGGAAAAACAAAACAAAAAAAAAATAAGAAGAAGAGGAAAAAAAAATAGGAAAGAAAAGAAGATTAAAACACAAGAAAGAAATAAGAAGAGATTCAGAAAAAAGAACTAAGAAGAAGAAGATAAAAAAGTGAAACGGAAAAAGAAATAAAAATAAGGAGAGCATGCACTTGCAAAAAAGAATGAAGAAGAGATAAAAAGGAGAAGAAGAAGAAAAAATGAGAAAAGAATGAGAGAGAAAGAAATTAGAGAAAAAGAAGAAAAAATAAAAAAATAAAAAATAAAAATAAAAATAAAAAAATAGTACATTCAAATTCTTGGGAAGACCATAGGCTGCAAGCAGCGCATAAATGCTGCCTGCAGTGCCTCGCAACACGCAAAGTAAATTTTTTTTTCTTCGGTCGGTTCAGTCAGTTCTCACCATTTTAGGCGGGCCGACCGACCGACAGGTCGGTTTTGCTTTAAGTAAAACCGACCCCGACCGCAAATATAAGAAAGCCGACCGGTTTTTCAACTTTTTTTGCTCACCCCTAGTATCTAGTACGTCTGTCAACTTTAAGAACGTCTAAGAGGACCTTAAACTTTTAATTTTGTGTCCAATAAAATGTATCCTTGACCTATTCAACATTTTTTTCAAATTCACAAACCTATTAGAGACGCTACCATGCTAACATTTTGATTTTGGGCCGGATAGAATTGTGAACTTTTAACGATGTCAAATAGGCTCCTAAGAGTTTACTTTGGCTCCACATCTAAAGGGCAATTACATGGATGATTTGGAGGAAAAAGAAAAAAACTCTACGATGTTTTAAGACAAAGAAAAATCCTCTCAAGCAGTCCTTTATATATCTCCTTTTATGGCTCTTTATTGGTGTAAAATTGTTATTATTCCTTACCACGACTATAGTTTAAATTCTCTCACATCCAACTGGCATTTTGTATCATTTCATTTAATGAATGAAGTTGTTTCCTATCCAAAAAAATGTTGAATAGGCCAATAACTTATAATACACAAAATTAAAATCTCATAAAACTACTAGACACAAAGTTGAAAGTTTAGAGAGCAAGTACACACTTTTTAAAGTTCAAGGACCAATTAGACGCAACCTTGAAAGTTCAAGAATTAAATTTGTAATTTAACCAAATTTTTATTTGTTGCATGAAAGTGTCTTACTTCACTTTACTAAGACCCCTCTCACCTTGAAACAGTCACGAGACTTGTTACCTTAAGACAATTGGATCGAGTTTTGGGAGGATGTGTGGTCATAAGAGGAGTTTGATAAGGAAGGAATTGGGTAGAAAGTGTCAGCATGAACATAGCTCAACAGACATAAAGCATGTATCCTCGACCAAGAGGTCAAAAGATTCAAATCCCCCACCCCCAAATATTGTCAAAAGAATTGAATAGAAAGTCCAAAAGGCACATGAAATGAAAACACCTCAACCATTTGATCTGCAAAATCGCTAACCTGAAAATTTGTGTGAGTTTGCTCCACAATTTTCTTCACGAAGTCTTCATTTTCCAAATTTATTAATCCAATCTGTATACACAACAATATAGGCATGTGTCACTAAAACAAACTGAAACCATCATTAAAATTAATAAGTGTACTGCCATGAAATATTTTAAAGTATTATTAAATATGCTAAATATTATTATTAAAAAAAAAAACGCCCAGATCAGAGGAAGCCAGAGCGGGGAAAAAAAGGCTCCAAGTATTAAGAAACATACATTTTCTATGAAGTTATCTTTTCCTGTAGGGAACATACAATTTGTTAAATCAAAATCATGACGTATAGGAAAAGGGGGAAATGCCCGACCTACAATAGCTATAAAGTCATACTCCAATTGGCACGAACGATACACGAAGAAGAGCAAAGGCAATAGCACAAGGAAGGTTATTGCTTTTTATAAATTTGAGTTTCAATTTTGGTATCTTCTGGAAAACGGCTAGAAATTTCATCAATTAAGATTTAAAGAACTGTACATATAACAAATAACTGAGAAGTTAAAGCTAGATCACATGGCAACATAAGCCGATCACAAGACATAAATTCAAAGAAAAAATGTCCATAAGATGTTTGAAGGATGTAATGTACTTTACCAATGTCCCGTACAAAGGAATCTTGTGAGGCAATTGTTCCACACATTGTAGAAGGAACTGTCAGAGGAGAGGGAAAAAACAGTGTAAATACCACAAGCATAGAGTAGTTAGACACAACTCACGCTTGCCACAAAGGGGTACGACCAAAGAAGCAACCCGCAAAAAAAGACTCAGTTCACACGTCCTACTACTGATATAGTAATTCAACCAGTATAGTTTCATCCAATACAAAGACTGTAAATTTTATCAACGCCCAGATAAATTACAGAGCAAAGAATGTGCAGAGGCAAATAATTACAGGCAAAATTTCATCTCCATAGTGATCCAGCTCCCGCCGAATCGCACCGAAGCAAGTTTCCTGCAAAACCCAGATAAAAATCAACGACAGGTAATCAAATACTGGAGTACAAATGGAAGGAGGGTTAGAGAGAGAGACGAACAATATGGTCTTTGAAGTCGGAGGAGGTGCCATATTCCGGGGACTTGTCGCCAATTCGGAGAAGAAGGCTCTTCCAGCTGCTCATTGCTGCCCAGAAGAATGAAGATGAGTTTGTAGAGGGGGAATGAGGAGATGGGGAAGTGGGTTCGAATTAACACACGGGACTGTGGAAGCAGAGATGTTTTGGGAAAAGGAGGAGCCTTTCAGTGCAAATGGGGGTTTAGAGAGAAAGATGGAGGGTGAGAGTGTTGGGATTCGTGGAAAGAAGAAAGCTTGTAAACGGGAAGGGCATGGAGAGAGAAACGGGGGATTAGAAGGGTTTTGGAACTCAAATTTCAGACTTCACACGAACCCTAGAATACAATGAACATATGGACCTTAGTAGAAACAATGTGATTATTTTGCTACTTGGCACCGAGTACCGTTTGGTCTGTGGTTTCAAGATGGAAATAAGAGTGAGGGATACCAAATCATTTTTTTTTTTTTAGTACATCAACATTAATATTTGGGATGAGAAGATTCGAACCTCATATCTTTTGGTTGAAGATACATGTCAATTATTGCTGAACTATGCTCGCTTTGGTACAAAATTTTGCTTTGGTACAAATTTTGAGTTATTTCGTATACCCGTAGATTTATATTTGATATCCTTGTAAAAGTATGAATTTTCTTTGTGTCTTCTCTTTCTTTCTCTTATTTTTATTAATATCAATTTTTCTTTTAATATATTTATTTATTCTATTTAAATTAAATTATTTTTTATAATTAACGAGATTGTATAAATTTTATTTTATAATAAAGTATTGAATTAACCAAATAATTATTCGATCTATTAAGATTAATTATATTATTTAAATTAATTTTTATAATCAACCATGTTATACAAAAACTTATTTTATAATAATGTATTGAATTAACCTAACTAATCATTTAATTGTAATAAATTAATTCTAACTAATTAGGTTTTCTTTTGGTTTTTTGTTTAAAAAAAATATTTGTGTATACTTTCGATAGATTATAAAACATATGTATGATATAAACTTAATAAGTTTCAAATAAAACAATGTTAGAGCTACATTTTGTTAAAATTTGTGAGTGCTGGTAAAATTATTCATTAGTTAATTTGTGAATTAATCAAACTTAAAATTAATGTAGTTAAGGATATTTATCAAAAATATTAAATAAATAAGTTGAATTAGTCAAATTAACTTTGTTTATTCAACTGAAATTGCTCTTTGATCCATTAGAAAAATATATATATATATATTAATTGATTAACAATTCATTAATTTTTATTAGTACCTTTAATTAATTTTTATTATTTTATTAATTAATCTATTCAAATTACATAAAATTTTCATGATTAATCCCATGAAATAAATACTGACATAGTTGATTCTCATAAAATTCTGATAACATTCTTATGCACAACCAAACGCATTTATCTTTGATTTCCAACTATTTTATTCTTATACATATTGTTTGCAAACGTCCTTTATTCCTATGCATCTGAAAAACTTTAAACCAAACGGCCCCTAAGGAGTTTGGTGACATGGGGCTTATTAATATCACGGTACTTGGTTTTAGACCTCCATTTGGTGGTGATTAGAGAGAATCTTTGACTGCTTTTTATGTTTGATAAAAAATTATTGTGAAAATCACTTTGTGATAGATCGAACCATCAATATTTGGAACGATAATTGATGTATTATATGTTAAGTTAGGTTCATGTTGGCACGAAAATCGTTTATTAAAACACATTCACTTTGCGTCAAAGTGAGTGTAGCTCAATGGTAATTAGTATATAATTTTTCATTTGAAGCCAGAGGTTCAGATCCTTACTCCATATATGTTATTAAAAAAAAAAAAAAAAAACATTGATTTGCATATTGATTCATTAGTTGATAGCTTGTAAGATTGGATTCTAGTTACCCTCTTCCCAACAAATTTTAAATTTCAACTTTATTCTCTTGAGAAATTGAGATGGATTTCATATACTATCTTTCTCAAAAATCAAATTATATTTCTTAGGCTCTATTTGATAACCATTTTAGAATTAAGCCTGTAGACACTATTTCACCTATAAGTTTATTTGTTTTGTTATCTACCTTATTCTCATGTTTTCAAAAACCAAATCAAAGTTTGACAACAAAAGATGTATAAGTTATTGACTTAATATTTAGGTCGTTCAAGACATGGTTGATAATATATTTATAAACTATGAAAACAACAGTAGTTGACAACTAAGTATTAGGTTGAACCTCAAAGAAGGGAGGAGGGCGCCGGCGACGGATCCCTCTCCCTTATTTTTATTTAAAAAAAAAAAAAGAAAGAAAGGAAAGATAGAAAAAAGGAGAGAAGAAAAGGGAGAAAAAAAAAAAAAAAAAAAACTACTTTTTCCGACGGCGACCGGCCACCGGAGTTGAAGAGGAAGAAGAGGAAGAAGATAGAGGGGTAGAAGAAAGAGGGGAAGGAAGAAAAGGGAGAGAAAAAGAAATTAAAAAAAAATATTTAAATAATAATGTTTTTTATTTAAAAAAATTTAAAAATATATATTTTTTTATTAAAATAATAGTACCACGTTAGCAACCGTTAGGATTTAACAGAAAAATAGACGACAGTGACCAAAGTGCTCCTTATCTCAAACCTCAGGGGTATTTTTGTTTAGTTTTAAAACTCAGGGACCAAAGTGTAACTTAACTCAAACCTCAGGGACCAAAAGTGTATTTTTTCCTATAATTTTTATATATTGGTTAAACAAGGACAGAGATGAGGAACATATTCTCCATTATATTCATTGTCCCATCCTACTTTGTTGTTTAATACATATGTTTTAACTACTTGAAACAATGTTGTGATATTTAAATTTACTTATTTTTATTTAGTGACGTGTATAATTGATATGTTTGAACTTTAAACCATTAATGAGTGATATTTAAATCTCAACATTTAAGAATTATGATTTTTTTTTTTTTGAAAAGACATTTAAGAATTATGATTTTACGTTTTAATATATATTTTTTGATCAATGACTTAATTTGACATGCATATGGAATATCATTTCGTTTTTGTTAAGAATTCACAAATTTTCTAATTTCAAAAAAAATAAAAATAAAAATAAAAATTCACGAATTTTCTATTTAAATGAAAAATTATTTTTATTGAAAATTACGCCTTCAAATAAACTTATTTTCCAAAATAAATATTTTCTTTTTCATTGATATTTAATTAAAGGCTCCATAATGCGTTAAGAAGTAAGATGCATTTCCATATAAATTATTTTTTGTATGAAAGAGTTATAATCAGTCAAGTCATATGAAGCATAGTAGGTTTTAACTTATATGGGTATATATGTATATATAATTTTTTTACAACATTAAGTTGTAACTTATCTACCAAGTGTTAAAATTCTTACTTGTCATCTACAAGATTATATTATGAAAACGAAATGTATAGATAAAGGGTGACATTGCTACTAGGATATTTATTTAGTCTGGACGTAGGACTCGTTTGAATACATTTTAGTTTAAGTGTTTTTTAAAGAATGCATTTTTTTAAAAAATACTTTGTATAAAAATTGTTTAAAATTCAAACGCTCACATGTATGGTTATTTTTTCTCATAAGTGTTTTTATACCCAAATTATTATATATTAATTTTTTTTTTCAAAAATTTGCTTTCAAGTGTTTTTTTCAAAATGATTTTTAGTTTGATAACCATTTTGTTTCCTGTTTTTGGTTTTAAAAAAACAGAGTTGTTTGATAACCAATTTAGTTTTTAGTTTTTACATTTTGAAAAACGTTTTTTGAATTATAAAGAAAAAATAAAACGGAAAAAAAATGGTTTTTGAAAATAGTTTTTGTTTTCAAATTCTCATTGCTCCAGCCGCCCATACATCTGTATAGCACGTCTCTAAAGTCTAGCATTTTCATCTCTATTTTTTTTAATTTTCTTTTTTCTTTATTTTTTGGGGTTTTTTTTTTTTTTACAAATTTAAAATCATTATTATATATGTATATTTATTATTATTATTATTATTTTTTTTAAAAAACCTTCCATTGAGCCTGATTGAGAAAAAGGTGCAACTATTTTGAACAATGTTTAGTTTAATTGAATTGATATTTTTTTCATCTAAAAAAATCAGAATATTTTTATATTGATGGATTTTTTCATCTTTACATGTAGCATGTTGTACAATTCATTATTTTATTAATTGATCAATCATAATTGTTACTTAGACGTTTTAAATATTGTTATAGGTAATTTTGGACCATCATGGTGTACAAGGAACTGACGAGGACAACCAGGCGGAGATAGGACCAGGAGACGACCCAGAGGAAGACCGGACCAACGGGCCGGGCCAACGTGGCTCGACCACTCGATCCGCTTGCGCGGGCCGAGTCCGTTTGCCTCCGCTCGGTCCCTCCTGCCTCTGGCCGCCCCGGTTCCGCCTAGTTTGTCCCGAAACGCCTCCGAATTCCTAAAAATCCTAGGAGCATGAGTAGGTATTTATATCCCTCTTCACCGCTGAAGAAGGGACCCGAACTCTCGACTCTCTCCTCTTACTCTCTTGCTCTCCTCTTCCGTTTTCTGACTTAAGCATCGGAGGCGGTGTGGCTAGCACCACACCGGTGTGCAGGTTTACTCTTTTGCAGGCCACGTCTTCCCCCACTCTCAAACAAATTCACTGTCGATTATCACGTGGAGCGAAGGTAATTTACCTAGCGAAATTTGATCATCAACAGATATGTTTATGTTGTTATTTATCTTTTAATCTACTAGTTAGTAGTTAATACATTCAAAATAGTTGTATTTTTAACAACAACAATAATACATCAAATAAAAAATACTATAAACAAATTTAAATTTTATTTTTGTAAAATATATATCAAACGACTTTTTGGTTTTTTATTTTTTGTTTTAAAACCATAAAACGAAAAACAGTTATCAAACATGTTTGGTTTTTTATTATTTATTTTTTTTAAAAAAAAAAAAACTGTTATCAAACACATGTAGTTTTTGTTTTTTGAAAACAGAAAACTAAAAACCAAAAACCAAAAACTAAAATGGTTATCAAACAGGGCTTTCTCGATCTCATTTTGTAATGAATCATATTTATTGACTAATAGACACTAGATTTTTTATTTTCAAAATTAAACACTTAAAAAGTTAAACCAAACCTACCGCAGTTTGGTCAATTTTTTTGCAACTCCATATTAAGTTGTACAATCAAATCCCCAGTCACCACTCCAATTTCAAATGCAGTAATTAAAAGAAGTTTAAACATTATTTTGGACAATATATTATAATCTCTCGTCTATTTGAGTTTTTTTTTTTCTTATTTTTCTTCTCGGTAATTACAATACAACATACATTCTAGGGAAAATTACCTTTTTGGTCCCTGAGTTTTGAGGGATATGTGCATTTGGTCTATGAGTTTTCAAAATGGACATTTTTAGTCCCTGAGTTTTGAGAAATAAGTTTAAAAGATTCTTAAGTTTTCAAAATGAACCTTTTTAGTCATTGAGTTTTGAGAGATAGGTTTAAAAAGTCCCTCATATATATTTTTTTAATTTTTATAAATTAATACTTTTTAGTTTTGTTAATTTAAAAAATCATTCAATATTAAAATATAATAAAAATTATTAGTTTAAAAAAGTTGAACAAATAAAATGAGGAACTTTTTAAACCTATTTCTCAAAACTTAAGGACCAAAAATGTCTATTTTGAAAACTTAAAGACCTTTTAAACTTATTTCTCAAAACTCAGGGACTAAAAAGGTCAATTTTGAAAACTCATGGACCAAACGCACCCATTCTTCAAAACTCAGGGACTAAAAAAGTATTTTTCCCTAAATTCTATATAGGACGAAAATCCTTTAGTACAAAAATATTAGAAAACTGAGTATAACTTTGAGTGGAAATTATGTTCCAACTAAAAAAACATCATAAAAATCACAACGATCGCTAACCAAAATATATATTAGAAAACACAAAAATCAAAGTAGACAAAAGACAAAAATACAACATTTGAAAATATGACAAGTAAAGACCTTTTGAAAGTTGTTTCAAAAAAAAAAAAAAAAAAAGACCTTTTGAAAGAACAACCAAAATAATAGGAGTTGTACTTAATAAATTAAACAACCAAAATAGTATCTAAAATAAAAAATAAATCCATTTCATATAATGGGAACGTGAAATGCACGTTGTAACATCATTTTTTTTTTTTTTTTTTTTTTTTTTTTTTTTTTTTTTTTTTTTTGGAAAAGAGTAATATCATGTTTTGATAGAGAAAAACACGTGATTGGATTTTTATTTTTTTATTTTTTTGTATAAAAAAACATATACAACAAATAGAATAAAATAAAACAAATATTAAATTACAAATTTACTCCATAAACTTTCATATTTGTGTTTATTTGGTCTACGGATAATAGTTAAGAAGTTTCAAATATGTGTCTGGTTGGTATGTGAACTTTAAAAAGTGTATAATAAGGTCTTAAACTCTACATTTTGTGTTTAATAGGTTTATGAACTTTTGTGTGTAATAGGTAATTGACCTATTTAATCTTTTTAAAAATTCATGGAGCTACTAGACACGAAATTGAAAATTTTGCATCATATTAGACATCAAAATCAATTTTATATATAATTAATCAGTTAATCTTTTAAAATGTTGAACATGCCAGAGATCTATTAAACAAAAAATCGAAAAATTAACATCTATAAAACATTTATAAAGTTTGTGATCTATTAGATCTAAAATTGGAAATTGAAAGACCACACTCTCAAAAGTTGATGGACTAAATAAACATCAAATAAACTTATATTTTAGGTTAAATTAAACTGAGGTTTAAATATTGTTTTAATCATTATACTTTTGGCTTTGATTCATTTTGGATTTTGTACTTTTAAGGTCCCATTTGATAACCATTTGTTTTTTGTTTTTTTTTGTTTTTAGGTTTCAAAAATCAAACTTATAATCACCACTCCTACCTATAAGTTTCTCTGTTCTGCTATCTACCTTTTCCCCATGTTTTAAAAAATCAAGTCAAATTTTGAAAAAAAAAAAAAAGTTTTCAAAAACTTGTTTTTGTTTTTTAAGTTTGATTAAGAATTCAAATGTGTCATCCACTAAGATGAAAAACATCAACAGGAAATTGAGATAAAACAAACATAATTTTCAAAACACATAAAACAAAAAATCAAATGGTTATCAAACGGAGCCTAGAATATCCATTTTGATCCCTATACTTTAAATTTTGGTTCATTTTGTCATACTTTCAAAACGTTCATTTTAGTCCATGTACTCTTAAAAATGATCATTTTGGTCTTTTCATTTTCAAAATTTTATCAACTTTTTTCGATTGTAATTTTAGCACGACACTTGTTAAATTTCTTGGATTGGAGTCATAAATTAGATTAACGAGTTCCCATTGTTTATAAAATTTATGCATAAATTTTGTAACACATGGACTAAATTGATCGGAAAAATACACTTTTGGTCATTGAGATTTGGGTTAGATTTCATTTTGGTCATCGAGTTTTCAAACTCAACAATTTAACCCTAAGGTTTGAATTTTGTTTCATTTTGGTCATTCTATCCATTTTTCCGTTAAATACTAGTAGTTTACTAATGTGACACAATTTTTTTTATTAATTTTGTTCTCAATTTAAAAAGTAAAACAATAATAAATTAATTAAAAATATATTTTCCATTATTATAATTTCCTTTTGTTTTCTTCTTCCTTCTTCTCTTCCATGATCCTTATCTTCTTCTTCTCCACAAACCTACCGACGCTCGACGGTGGCGACCAATATATATATACATATATATATATATAGAAGAGAGGAAGGTATCCTCCTCTCGTCGCCTGCACCAGAAAGGGAGACCCTCCTCCGTCCTCTTTTGTTAAACAAAAAAAAAAAAAAATGTTGGAGAAGGAAGAAAGGAGAAGAGGAATAAAATAAGAGAAGAAAAAAGGAAAAAAAAATGGCCACCTGTGAGCGTCAACGATGGTTGGCGATAGAAAAAATGGTGCCACACCAACAATTAGTATTTAACAGAAAAAATGGATGGAGAGACCAAAATGAAACAAATTTCGAACCGAGTAGGAACAAAATAAAACTTAAACAAAAAACATAGGGATCAAAAGTTTTTTTTTTTTTTTTTTTTTTTTTTTTTTTTTTTTTTTTTAAGTACATGGATTAAAACGTACATTTTTTCAATTATAAGGATAACAGATGAATAAAAAAAAAGGATAAAAAATGAATTAAAATCTAAAATAGAGGAACCAAAATAAATATTTATTCAAAACCCTTAAAATAATTAAAGTATGAAAAAGAAAAAAAATATAGAAAAATTGGGTTAGCGGGCAAACCAGAAACCCTTGTTTCGATCCCCAAAAACCCCACCATTCCCATCTTCTTCCTTTCCATTTCCCCCCTCACCATTTCGCAGAACCGACGAGGAGCTCTGAGAGACCTTTGTTAGCTATGGCGAGCGCTGATGTTGAGGCTGTCGACTTCGAGCCCGAGGAAGACGACCTCATGGACGAGGATGGAGCTGCCGAAGCCGATGCCTCCCCGCGAGCTCCTTTTCCTAAGCTCAAATCTGCCATTACCGGCGGCGCATCTTCCTCGCTAGCCGGTGGTGCGAAGAAGACCAAGGGTCGTGGTTTCCGAGAAGAATCTGATCGCAACACCCGCCTTGCTGGGTCGGACTTCGATTCCCTCAAGTCTGCTGACGGCCCTGGCCCCCAACGATGTTAGTTCTGCCCCTTTCTCTTTCTTCATCCATTCCCCTTCTTCTTCTTAATTACATAGTTCGACAGATTGGGGTTTGCCATTTTTTTTTTTCTCTGTGCTGGTTTCTTTTTTCCATTTGTTATAGCTAGGGTTATGAAATTTTGGATGCTTATTTACTTGGTAGGTGGCGGATTTAGATGTATTGGCCTGTGCGTTCTACTGAAGGTTTTTTTTCTTGAATTTTCGGGATTAATGAGTTGAGAGTAAGCAAATCTTTTTCTCGAGCTTGAAGGGATTTTGCTTACTGTTAATGTCGGCTGGTTTTGCCCTCTTGTTTCAACAATGTAACAGATCTTTGCTGAAATTTGATGTGGGAAATAGTCATAGAGAAAAAGGTTTAATGTCTTGATGTGGAAAATTATCATGGAGCATCGACACTCAAGGGAGTTAAAAGAATGAACCTTTCGTTGCCTTATCCTCAAAAACGGTGCACTCTTTGCTAAGCGGCTGACGAGTCTTAAGATCATTTTTTCATTTATTTGCCACCTCCCTTCTCCTAGTGTAATTTCCCCTTTTCTTCTTACGGGTGTATCAACCATTAGCACACGGACATAAAGTAAACTCTTCACTCTATCATGACTTTTTTGGGACAAGAAATGGAACTTTTCATTGATGAATGAAAGGAGACTATTGCTCAAGGATACAAACTCCACAAGGGAGGGAAACCAAGAACCTAATGGATGGATACACAAGGAACAATAAAACAATTAAAAAAAAAGAAACCAAAAGGAAACTACCACAAGAAGAAACTAAAGAGCAAGCGAACGTAAAGGAAATAACCCAAGGAAAAACTTGCAACAACAGACGAGTCTTAGAAGCCAAAAATAATTCAGAAGGCTGCCTCCAAACTCACAAGGGAGCATAAATGAGGACAAAAAGTAGAATCTGAACCATCGAAACCTGCATCTCTTATACCACCCTGCAGAGCAAACCAAAACCAACCAGAGAACAAGCTTTATTGGAGCCCATCTTAGTTCAGCTTGATTAGAAGTTGGTTTGATGACTAAAATAAAGCCATTTCTTCATTCTCTTATGACCAGTGTTTTAAAAGGCTCAAGGCGCACTAAGGCGCAATGGCCTCCTGGGGCCTAGGCGCAAGGCGCACAAAAAGGCGCGGGCTTTATTATGTAAGGCACACTATATAGAAAAAAAATTTACAAAAATATATACATGTATATAAAACACTTTCATGGCAAGTAATGAAGTTTTTAACCAAGAAAAATAGATAAAAGATAAATAAGGTTCAAATATCAGTCTTCCAACATAGAGTCAAATGTCAATACTCCACAAAAAATAGTGAGTTTAGTATTGTTAATATGCCTTCCTTGTTGTTTGCTCATCTGTTTATTCACTCATGTATGTACAACATAAGAGCTGGTATTCTTGGATTCTTTCTTCGCTTACAAGCTTGAATATGATATTTGACACTCCGAATGACCAAGTAAGGGGGTTCGGGGGCAACGCCCCAGAAGCTAAATTTAAAATTAGCTTCATAACAAGTATTTATGTTTAAAAAAATTTAAAACATATATAAAATTGTGAAGTCCCAGAGGCGCCTAAGGCGCGCGCCTCGGGGGCTTCGAGGAAGGCGCGCGCCTTGGCCGCGCCTTCCTCACTGCGCCTTGCTTCTTCGAAGCGAGGCGCTAAGGTTGCGCCTTGCGCCTAGGCGCGCGCCTTTTAAAACACTGCTTATGACTAACTATCCCTTGGAGGGATCATTCAACATCAGCCCTTTATAACCAAGGATGGGCTTGTGCCGAATGGTCTCAGTTAGTTTACTTGCTCTCCTCCTTCCTTTTGTCTAAATCCCATTGGTTCCATGCCAATAAATGTTGACCTTCAGTATACCAATTCTCCTATTTTAAGTTGGAAAAGGGGAAACATTACTGGATCGGTCGGGAGTTTTAGACCCCTACTCACTCCTAGCTTGTATCATATATGATCTCTCAAATATCGCATCTTGTTCAGTTCTAGATGTTTGGAGTTTTCAATTTGTGAGCTTGAACATTGTAACCAGGGACTTTCTTCATGAGGTTGAAACTCATGGATGAAAGGAACTTTACCCTCTTAATTAGAATTTGCCTCCTAATCAGAAAGAAGATTCTAAAATGTGGACACTGGATAGTTTGGGGTTTTATCGTGCAAATCTCTTCTCTCTAAGCTTTCGTGTCTATTTATTGTATTCTAAAAGGTTGGTCCTCTGAGATCTGGCATGCTAGAGTTCCTAATAGGATTCAAGTTTTCCCTGTGGTCCCTTGTCATCAACTATCAATATTAATGATAGGATTCAATGGAGGAATCCTCGAATCTCCCCCTATCCTCAACAGTGTATTACCATTAGGAATGGTGCAGAGAATAAGCCATCTCTTTTCTTTCACCTTTTGCCTATGATTGTTGGATGTTGTCTTCCTGGAAATGTTGCTTACATGGGTGTCTGCACATGTCTTTTGTGGTCTTCCTCTTGGAAGTCTACAATGATCTGCTTTTTGGTGATGAAATGGTAGTTCTTTGGTGAATGCTTGTATTGCTCTTGTTTGGCAGTTATGCTTGAAAAGATGTGATAGATTTTTTTAATGATACTCTAAAACTTGGGAAGATTTTTTGTTTTGGTTCATTTTGTAGCTTTCCTCTGGAGCTCTTTCAATCGAACATTTTAACTATTCTCATTGCTCTCTCTCTTAAAGATTTAAACCGGGAAGCTCTTTGTAATTCCTTGGTTTGGGCTTGGGGGATATCTATACCCTCCCCTTTTGTGCACTTTCCCTGGTTATTTAGGTAAAGTTTTTGTCACCGAACAGAAAAAAAGGTGGCCCAGGTCAGGGACTTCAGTCATTTCAAGAAAAAAATTATAAACATTTTATCCACTTGGATTTATGAGTAAACAAATGATTCGATGTGTCCAAATTTCCATATTGTGCTAAACAAAAGCTAAGTTTGTCAATTTTTTGCATATGATCTCATGAGTCACGAGCTTAAAACTATCATTCATTTCTTACAGAACAAGAGATCAAGACTATCCTAACACTGATTTAATAGCTGCAGTACATGGTAGTTGCATAATTTATGCATTTGCTTCTGCGGGAAGGTGGAGGAACAGTGACTTCTTACTTTTGCAATTTATCCTTTTCTTTTAAAAAACCCTTTCATCTTTACACTCCATCAGTAGACTGATTGGGAAAATCTAGTACGACTTATCCTGGATCAAAGCCTGCAAAATTTTACCTGCTATGCAGTATTGCAGGTTTTAAGGCTCTTTCAGATGGACAGGTACACCCTGATTGATGGTGCCTGTCCCACATTGCTTGGCTTTCTGAGCATGTCCTTGGTACTCTGTTGTCAGTGAGAAATGTTTAATTATATGATATAAATAGTTATAGAAATAGTTCATGTGGAGAGCAATAGATCCTTTAGCTAGTACAACACCTTTAAATCAATTTCTAATTCTAGCTACTGTGTGTAGCTATTGAAGGATGGATCATTCTGGTAACTGGTGTACATGAAGAGGCACAGGAGGATGATCTACAAAATGCATTTGGTGAGTTTGGGGAGATAAAGAATTTGCATCTAAATCTCGACCGTCGTACTGGGTTTGTCAAGGTACATTTGCTTACTATTTTATTTTTTTTCCTATAGTAACTGTAATTTATATATTTTATCTCTTTTCTATTAAAGAGAAGTAGAAATATGCATATATGTCGTTTGGTTGTTCTATACTTAAAAACATCTAATAACTAGGTAATTTTGAAAGGAATAGAAATAGAAAACTTAAATGTTGCTAATGATCGTATGGTTTGTAAGAAGAATGTAGTAGTGTAGATTCTATTTTTATATTTGATGTTTTTAAAATCTGCATATTCTCCCTTTTCTTTGCACCCTTCTTGATAGTACAATAAATTGTTTTAATGTTAAATAAGGTTTGCCAAATAGTTCCTCACCCTATCTGGCGTACCTTTCTTTTGTAATAATAGTTTTTTTAAGTCTATCAATTGGGGCAATTGTTTTCAAGCTCCATTTGAGTTTATCATCTATCTTGATAGAATTAAAGGGGTTTCTTATAATTAATTAATTAAAGGAGGAGCCCAAAATGCCAAGTTGAACATTACTCTAGTGGTTAAGTATTTGTACTCGTCTATTATGGTGCATAAGTTCGAACCACCCCCACCCTATTCTTTGCAATGTAATATTAAAAAATTAAAGAGTACAAAAGGTTGGAGGTTAAAGTGACGTCCTCTAAATAAGATTTTGTACTACAGTAAACCAGCTACAATGCAGTAAATACATTATACTGGGGGTACCAAAAGCTTGGAAAATAAAATGTCCACCAAAGATTTTACAGGACAGTAAACCAGCTCCATTTTTTTTTTTTTGGATAAAAACCGAGCTTTCAATGAGAAAAATTGAAAGAATACAAGGAGATCCAAAATACCAAGTTCCAAAGAAAGGAACCCAACCACATACAGGGGCTCCAATCAAGCAAAATGTAACCTAACAAGAAAAACTTTAGACACTGATGCCTAAAGTTAACCAGCTACAATGCAAGAAATAAGATTAACATGTTTCAAATAAGCAAACACCAGAAGGAAACACATCTCAAATAATGAGGTTCTGCAAACTTACCCTAGAAGATTTTTTTAGGACATACCATTGATGAAAGCTCAAAAATGCATCATCCAAAGAGTTGGAAATTTTTGTAAAAAGGATCCTTGTAAAGTTGTTTTTTTTTAATAATTTAATTATTTAAGGATCCTGATAATGTGTACATTGAGAAAAAAAAATCCAACAAATCTTTAACCCTTTGAGAAGCTCAGTTTTTTATTTTTTATTTTTTATTTTATCTTTTTAATGGGAAACAAAGACAAAAATATGTTGATAGGAATGTCATTAGGGTGGAATTAGGAATATTAGTAAGGATATATTAGCAATTAGTTAAGAAGTTTGTTAGGATATTTGGTTATAAATAGGAGTATGTAAAGAGAAAGTTAACATTGATTCAATTGGTTTAGGACTTGAGTGAGCTTAAGAGAGGGAGGATCCAAGTACCTTGAAACACTTGGTTTATCTTGTAGTTTGGTTGTTTTTTATGTTGCAATATATTTCGAGTTCTATCAATTGTTTTCAAAGTAGTTCGGTTTTGGCCATGGAGCTCGATGCAAGTTTACATGAAGAGTTGTTGGTTGTCAAATGATGCAAACTTTTAGAGAGATAAAAGAAAAGATTCAGAAGTAAAAGAAATGATGAGAATGGAAAATCGAAGAGGTAGAAATTTAACTAGAATCAGGTATCTCATCGGGTAAGAAATTGAGGATACTAAGAAGGTTATTGATCAAGAGAGTGAGAGTGCCGAAACAAATCAAGAATCATTAGAATCCTTAGAGGAGGAACGAAAATGGGAAGAACGAGAAATCAATGAAGAAAATAAGTACGAAAAAGGGCAAGAATCAGTTGAGAAAGAATGAGGCCATACGAAAGTGAAGGAGAGGAGAACATGGTTGCCAGAAAACCAGTAGAAAAGGAACAGAGTTGTCCAAGGTTTTGTTCGTTAGCAAAAAAGAGGGGAAAAGGAACAAAAAGATGGGAAAGCGGATGAAAAATACTAGTGAAGAAGGTTAGGTTACGAGGAGATCCACTTGTAATTTGTTGGAATCAGAATTTGAAGATTGTGTGCAAGTGGGCTTGAAAGATACTTTACTCGATGAAGGTTGGATTTTTGGGGAGAGATCTCGACCATTGATGATTTCGTGGCAAGAGGTGAAGTTGTGGCGGGGTGACGCTTCAACAGTTGCAAAGATCAGGAGAAGGTGAATAGTTGTGACAAAAATTGAGAAAAAAAAGATATGAAAGACTGAAGCCATGGCCAACAACAAAAGCATGTATGGCCAGAGATGAAAATTTAGTAAAAGCGCCAATGTCGTTTTCATGAAGAGATGATGGTGAGGTGGGTTAGTCACGTGAAAGGTCGGGAAGGAAAAAAAATCTGGAAGTAAATGGGACCATGGGCTCAAATAACTCTTTTTGAGTGGGTTGTGTTTAAATAAATGGCATGAGGGCCCATTTACTTTCCAAGTTTGGAAAGGAGGTAGATGGATTTTGGGCTAGATTGTCTTTATTTTAAATCCCAGTAATTGACCTATTTTGGCAAGATCCTATCCACGTGAAGAGAAATCCTAGCGGCTGCTGTGTACGTCGCAAACTGTTGTTGCTTACGCTGTCACGACCGACCATCTTTGCTAATGCCGTCGACCACTGGCCATCGCACTTGGCTGTCGAAACACTGACTAGCTAGGTTTTCATAATGCTAAGAAAAAAGAGAAATGAGAGAGAAAGCTGAGATATATTTTGATCGTTATCCAATTTTGGAATTTTTTTGTGTAACCACACCTTGAGGAAAAGTTGTGTTTTAGGTGCGGGTAATGATAGGAATGTCATTAGGGTGGAATTAGAAATATTAGTAAGGGTATATTAGCAATTATTTAAGAAGTTTGTTCGGGTATTTGGTTAGAAATAAAGGGAGTGTGAAAGGAGAAAGTTAGACATTGATTTAGTTGGTTTTGGGCTTGAGTGATCTCAAGAGAGGGAGGGTCCAAGTACCTTGAAACATTTGGTTTATTTTGTAGTTTGATTATCTTTTACATTGCAATATATGTCGGGTTCTATCATATATTCTAGCAAGGGAGAGAACACACAACCTAAAAACTTTAGTGATGAGGGTCCCTAAGCCTAACTAGGAGGATAAAAAATAAAGGGCCTCCGGTCTAAGTTGATGAGCAAGCGAGTGTTATAAAAGGAATGATGTAAACAGTAAAGCACTCCCAGAGGAGGCTGTAAACTCTACACTTTCACAAAAAAAATATTAAAAGAAGACGATTTATCTAAGAATAGCTTGCTATTTCTTTCTCCAAATCATCCAGAGAAGTGCTCTGCTAGCACTATTCTATGAAATATTTGCTTTTTTCTTAAACCACCAACCTGACAGCACCAACATCAAACTATCTTCTACATTTCTAGGGGAGCACCAAGCCAAATAAAAAAAAATTGCAAATAAACATCCACCGCTGTACATGAATTGGCAATGAAGGAAAAAGTGATTGCTTAATTCTGAATTTTTGTTGCAGAGAGGACACATTGGGAGAAAGAGCTATAAATGGGTGTCTTCTTTGCACTTTATCCATTGTATTTTAAACTTCGATGAGCTAAAGGCCAAATGAAAAATTTTAGTTTCTTGGGCCTGTTTCCTTCCCAAATTGTCTTCGACAGTAGCTTGTTAAGATAAAGTGTATTTGCTTGGAGTAAGAAAGTTGCTCATTTGCCAGTAAAAGTCTGGAATCCGCTTCATTCTGTCTTCCTCTCCATTTGGTCTGATTCCTTCAAGAATGCCTATTAAATTTTCCCATTCTTCCAACTCTCTATCAAGAAGCCCTCTTCTAAGATTTAGATTCCAAATGTTGAGAATCTTAAAAGAAAGCAACCTAGTGAAGTTCCTAGGATGAAGCAAGTGGTTCGTAGAATCGACTTTCATATCCATAATTCATCAAGATGGATATAAGCAAACAGGGACACTATTTTTATCAAATAATTGCTCGCATAGATGGCCCATTCTAGAGTCAAACATGAGCACTATCTTCCATCTGAATCAATTGCGTGGATCAACTTCCATGATAAAGTTGACTGAAGGGTGAAAGATTCACACGATGACGTCCACAGCTAGTGCCATGAACTTGATAAATAATCTCCCACTATTTTTTCTTAAAAAGATCATAAACAAAGAATGACATGCAAAGGGGGGCCTTGGCCGACAAAAAAAACCATGGGGCAGTGGGACAAATTTTCCTTTTCAAAGGGGATAAATCTTACAAAATCCCTCCAATCCTAGTGTAGTTACCAAAGAACTTATGTGATGGTTGAGCACTCCTATTTGAGGCAATGAACAGTACAACATCATGAAAAAAATTCTGAAAAGTTTGGCTTATGTGTAAAAATCTTAGCCATCCTTTCCTTCCAAGAGCCAGAAAGGAGCGCTAGAGGCATTAATCATGGCATCCCTTCCTCCAAAAAAACTACAAAAAAAACTACAAAGGGATAAGGCATCCCTTACTCCAAAGAAACTACAAAAAAGCCTTCCATTGAAGGTTAATCATGGCAGCTGAGTAATTACAAAAAAATCCTATCTTGGGCACTCCAATTAGAGGCCGAAAGCTGTTAAGCATCACAAAAAATATCAAAAAGCAAGAACTTATCTATGAACACCCTCGCGTTTCTTTCCTTCCGCAAGTGCCAAATGATAGCTCTAGAGGAATTTCGCCTTAGGACTCTGGCTTTATCCTTTAATCAACCTCCTGCCAGCACCTCACTCAGCCAATTAACCACGCATGTAGGCTTACAGCCCTCCTGCCCAAAAGCTCCAAAAAACTGATTCCAAACCTTATCAGCAAACTCACAGTACATCACAACTTGAACGAACCTCAGGGAATCACTCTTCCACCATTTCTTTTAACAAACCCTATTTTATAAGCTAGATAATCCCAGCCAACCATTACGTTGGGCTTTGGCATTTTTCTTTGTTTCTCGTTGTTCATATATCCTTCAATTTTTTTTAACAAGAAATTAAACTTTTCATTGATGAAATGAAAAGAGATTAATACTCGAGATACAAAACTCCAAAGGGGAGAAAAAGCTAAAAGCATAAAGTGAAGCAAAAGGAAGCATAAAGTTACAAAAATCATTGCTAGTAACCCTTGAATATTGATGAAAGAGAGCACCAATGAGAAGATATGATCTTGATAAGCTTGAAACAATCTGATGAACAAAGATATTTATCCTAAAAAATTCTTTGGTCGTGCTTGAACCAAACGTCGGAGAGTAACGTTAGAGGCATTGATCCAAAGAAGCTTTACCTTGGAAGAGATACAGAGTTCTAAAGCCCCGTTTGATAACCATTTGGTTTTTGGTTTTTTAAAATCATGCTTATTTTCTCATAATTTCCTTGTAATGGTTTTCATCTTTGTTAAGGACACATTTGAATTCTTAGCCAAATTCCAAAACAAAAACAAGTTTTTGAAAACTACATCTTTTAGCTTTCAAAACTTGATTTGATTTTTGAAAACATGGGAGGAGGTAGATATCAAAACAAAGAAATTTATAGGTGGGTGGAGGTAGTGTTTATAAGCTTAATTTCCAAAAACCAAAATAAAAAAAAGCAAATGGTTATTAAACAGGATCCTAAGAAGCACGGACACGGACACGGACACGGACACGGGACACGGACACGGACACGACAGGACACGGCGATACGTCAAATTCTAAAAAACTAAGATACGGACACGTTGAAGATACGTTGTTTTTTTTTTTTATATATATATATATATTTTTTTTTTTAAAAAAATTTAGTATATATATAGATTAGTTTTTTTAAAAAAATAGTATATATATAAAACTTTGTTGAGAGTAGTTTAATAATCTTTCATTTTTTTTTTAATTTAAAAACAGTTTTAGTTTTTTATTGGGCTGGGCCTTTTATCTAGGTTAACTTTTTAGGTTTTAAAAGATAAAAAAGAAGAAAACTTAGATGAACCAGTGGGTTATTGGGTTGGGCCTTTTATCTAGGTTAAGTTTTTAGGTTTTAAAAGATAAAAGAAGAAAAACTAGTGGGTGAAGGGAGATATTGGAGGCAACTTCCGGCGGCAGCATGTTGAGGTTTTTGTGCTCTCTCTCTCTCTCTATCTCTCTCTCTCTCTCTCTAGACTCAGAGCGTGTCCGTGGCGTATCCAGCCGTGTCCTGGCGTGTCCGAAATTAAAAAAAAAAAAAAGACACGCAAAATTGCGTGTCGGACACGTGTCCGGAGCGTGTCCGAACGAATCCGTGTCCGACGCGTGTCCGACACAGATCCTCCCCCCATTTTGGCGTGTCCGTGCTTCCTAGACAGGATCTAAGTAATTGAAAGACCTTTGAATAAATATCTCCACTAAAAACCGAATTTATGTTGAATATTGAGAATAATGCAAACCGGCAATGACTTGAGAAAGAACATCGAAAGATGTGAACTTGGTCTTCAGAAGCTGCATATAAGGATGAAACAAAAGGGCCAACCAAAGAAGACAAAGACGTCTTAACAAACCTAGGGAAGGAAATTACAAAATTGCTTCTCAATTTATTACGAAAGATTTAAAATTACAACAATTCACCTGTAGGCCAGGTGAAAAACTTTTGTATAGCCCTTCTCTTTTGTACTTTCATATTTCTCACTGATCGTTGGTTGCTTATCCGCTGAACAAAGTATAAGTAGCGAGGTGTACTGCTGTACTTGGGATATTTTTTTTATAATGTCATCATTCCCTTGGTATGTGATTACCGTACCCAATCAGCCTTAGATTTTAGTCAAATTAATACTATGTTTCATTACAGATGCAGTCATGATATGAAGCTATTGCAGCATGCAATATCGTTTTAACACCATTCATGTATATGTTATATTTGTTGATTTTTGTGCGGATATGGAAATATCTCCTTTCTATTCCATCAACTAGGGAAATTATTGTATATTACAATAATTTGCTTTGCCATAGTTGTTTTGTTGAAGAAACACGAGCTTTAAAGCTTTGAAATCTGGATTATTTTGGTGGTAGATGTTTTTAACTTTTTATAGTAACATATTGCTCGTTTCGAAAAAAGCAAAGGTACCATATTGCATGTATATCAACAATAGTCTGCTTTGCCGTATCTATTTTTCTGGAGATACCTGAGCCTTACACTTTAAGATCTAGATTATTTAAGTGACAACCGTCTGTTTAGGAGCTGAAAATAGATATTTTAAGTCCTAATATCATATGTTGAGTTGATTGATGAAGACTACCATTTGGGTTTCCATCATTGTTATATCTACCCGACCCAGAAATTTACCCACTTTCTGTTGCGCCAATGTGCTGATATTTTTTTTTATTTCCGTTTCATCAAGGGATATGCACTGATCGAATACGAGAACTTTGAGGAAGCAGAGAAAGCAATATCTGCCATGGATGGATCTGAACTTCTGACCCAAATTATCAATGTTGATTGGGCATTCAGCCATGGACCCATCAGAAGGAAGAACACAAGGTATGCTTCTCCAAGTCCCGTTCAAGATTAGCAAAGGGGATTATCAAATGTTTGCATTATAGGAAATTCACAAACCATGTATGTATTATTTTTCTAATTTAATTGCAGGCCTACTCGGGAACGACGTTCGAGGAGCCCTAGGAGGAGATATTGATTTTGTGGTGTAGAACTCCATGTGTGGTGTTTATGGATTTTAATCGGAAAGGTGTTTTTCTTGTGGATTGGATTAGGAGATGTTTCTACTGAGCTCTTACTCAACTGTCTCAAGATTCCCCTGGTTTCCAGCCCCTTTTTTTTCTCGGACGTTGATTTGGATTGATGAATTGTATGTAACTTAGAGGATCTGAGGTTTCTGATTTTCTTTTTTTTAATTTTTCTTCTTTTTTGGATTACTTGAGGTTTATGCCTTCTTGTGTTGATACCTGCTATTATAATATATATTTTTGTTCCAAATTTGGCTATTGATGTGTGGCTTTTGGATTTCGTCATTCTCCATTCCTTTGCAACAAATGCCTCTTTTCGATATGTCTAGTTTGAATTTTTAAGGTCTAATAGCAAATCAGAGGTAAATTTGCATAATAAAGAAATAATACATCTTTTTGCTAGCAAATCAAAGGTAAATTATAATAATAAAGCATCAACTAAATAAGATGTTTTCAGGAAAACAATTAAGATGGATGGATCTCTTTCCTACAAATGAAATGTTCTAAATGATTCTATCCTATGTCATATAACATTTCAAAACAATTTTAGATTATTTCATGTTATCTATGTAATCCTTAAACGTTACTACTAATGTTATCGATGTCAAACAACAACTTATTATGTCAAAGTCAAATCGGTATATTAAATCACCGGTCAACTATTTACTTTTAAAAGTTGGCCAATATTGTAAAGACAATTTGACCGTGACAACTTAACAATAATAAAAATTGATCCATTCATAATTTATAACTTATTGACCAAAATTCTTCTAAAAAAAATTATTGACCAAAGTTTGAAGATATTATGAAGTATGCCTAACATAAATAATGTACACGTCAACTTTACTAGGTTAAACATATAATTGAAAATCATGAGAATGACGGCCACATTGTGACACACACATTACATTAAATAAATTTTCTAAACTAGACATGAATTCACTAGGATTAATGATAAATTTACTCCATTTATGCAAGCCATGGACAACTATTTAGTTGAACTATTATTCTTCTTCCTTTTTTTTTTTTTTTTTTTTTTTGGTGAGCATTTGAGGTAATTTTAATTAAGTGGAAAATAGAGTGGGGAGAGTGTTTGGTGTGACAAGACAAAATTCCCAAAGGTGTCTGAATAAAGCCAAACAGAGCCTAAAGCTTTCACCTGGTTTATGGTAATGCCAATCATAGCCCTCCCCTGTCTGCTTTCCACCCACCACTTCTCTCACCATTCATCTTCATGGCCCCCCTCCACGTGCCCCACGTGACCATCCCCATCCAAGTTTCTATATGAATTAAACCACCTCAATGCTCTCTCATCTTTTAAGTAGTTCTTAATATGGTTCATGATTCTAACTTTACTTTTGATGTTTTTAAACTTCTTTGTTTGGTGCTTCTAAAACTAGAATTTGTTGACAAAAAGTGGATGTATTGTTAAATTGTTGTTTTATTAACGTATGTGTATGTGTATGTATCAATATGTTACTTGGATATGCTACTTGACACATGAAACTCAATTTGTCCTATCCATCAACAAAACCCATTTCTAAGGGACGTTTGGGCCTAGGAGATGGAGTTGGGGGAGTAGACTTATTAAGTCCACTCCTCGTTTGGCCCACGTTTTATACAACCCCAGATAAAAATCCTCAACTTATGAGGACTTCAGAACTCTAATTCTTTGGCCCAAACAACCCCTAAGTGACATGTTTCACGTGTGCATATAATTTAATGGTACATAAATTTTAATAGATCTTTGTTATACAAGGACAAACTAAATTTTTAATGCATATTAAGGTAGAGATGTTCATGGAATAAGAGTTGCGTTTTATGATATTTTGGATCCAACCCAATTATTTGGGTGGTAAATTTCTATAACTTAAACAACCTTAGTTAAGTCATGAACCCAACCCGAATCAATCCATAATAATTGGGTTGAGTTGGTTTCATTAAGTCAATCAAAATTCACACGTCATAATTGTTAGGGGAGGGATGCTTGTCTAAAAAAAAGATAGAGGTACTTAGTTTTCAAATATATTTTAATTATGGGTGTTAAGAAAAAGGTGAGTGTTTAAAAATCTCAAACAACTGCCAACATGAACATAGTTCAATTGACATAAGGCTTGTACTAATGACCGAGAAGTCTGTGGTTCGAATTTCTCATTCCCCACATATTGTCAAAATTAAAAAAAAAAACAAAATCAAACAACTAACCCAATTCATATAATGTGGGTTTGCATTTAAAATTAATTTAGGTTAGAAATAAAAATGACCTTGAAGTGAAAATCAATATTAGGTTGACAATAAATTCATAAAACTATGATTTTATGTTATCGTAGATTATTTGATTGTGTTGGATGAGTTCTAATCTAGTGAACCAAAGAACCTAACTAATCCAATTAGGTTAAGAAAAAATGGATCCAATCTTGTTTAAAAAAAAAAAGATCCCATCTAACCTAAATTAATTTTGAGTGAGTTGGCATAATGTAACATGAGAAAAAAAGTAGTATGTACTATAATATACTAGATTTCTCCAAAAATAGGTCATATAACATAAACCAATGGACAATGAGTGGGGTGACCCTTGTATCTTATAAATTGTGAGGTCTCCACTCATTTTTTTATTGGACCGAATACCTGTTTTGGTTTAATGAGTTCTGATACCATAATAGATTACATGGGGTTCCATCTCAAAATCAATTGATAATAAGTGGAGTGACCCTTGTATCTTATAAATTGTGAGGTCTCCACTTATCTTTTCAATGTGGGATCCTCAACAGATTGTGTATTATGTATATACCTTTTCAAAATTAATGACTATTTAATAAAAAAAAAAAGCATGTGGATTAGATAAAAATTAGCTACAAAACTTCAAGAATTGAATTTAAACTTTAACATGTAGATTCAGTTATATATTTTATAAATATTTAATGACAATTTTTTGGGAAAGTTATTTGTGGACAAGAGATTGTTAGGATTTTTTTTTTTTTTTAAAAAAAAAAAAAGAGAGAGATTGTTAGGAAAGTTGAATAAGAAAAGGTTTATAAACATTTTTTTTTTTTAAAAAATCTTGAAGTAAAATATATTGATTTTTAACATATAGTTTTCAAAAAAACAAAATAGCAAAATTGAATGGAATTTTGATGCTTTAATTTATTTTCTAAAGTAACCAAAATATTTTCAATTTTTTTAAAATTAATCGAGAAGAAAAATTTAAAAATAATTTTCAAGAACACAATCTCATATGATTTTGTTAGGTTTTGCCATTTTTGATAGTATCTCAAATGAGCAAAACATAGAGGAAGTATAAAAATATTATTCAACAAGTATAATGGCTCTTTTTTAAAATTTACGAAAACAACAAAAATACAAAATTTACAATCAGTCTCAGCATCTCACATGTGATGTTTAAAAATTGTATTGTATATTTATTTTTGTAAAAGTATAAAAGTGTGGACACATTTTTGAAAAAATAACACTTTATTATATCACTGAGTAAGAAAGCTAAATAAAAAAAAAGTTAAATAAATTAAAATTTCAATTTCATCTCTAATGTTCTCAAAATTTTATTTATATCCCATTTTTCAAAATTTCAATTTTTTTTTAGTACAACAATAACATTGGGGTGGGGGATTCGAACCTCCTAACTCTTGGTTGAAGGTATATGTCGATTACCGTTTTGGCCTGCTAAAAGAATGCTATTAAAATGAAAATGGCAATAGATTGTGAATATGCTATTTTATGTAGTTGTTGTTTTTAAAATTTTAAATATCCATTTCTACGTTTAAAAATCCAATCAATCCATTTCATGTATCCATTTCAAATATATATTTATTTGAGTATAACAAATGTGAGACATGAAGATTTGAGCCTTCGACCTCAATGGAAGAATTACATGTCAATTACTAAAGAGCCATACTCACTCTGACAACTTAAATAAAATATATTTTAAAATGTCACACCACCATTTCATTATTCAATTAAGTAGATTTTTTTTTTTTTTGACATGTGAGGTGAGAGATTTGAACCTCTGACCTCTTAATCAAGGGTACAAAGCTTTATGTCAGTTAAGATAAACTCTTTTCGCTCAATTATGGGGATCTTATTAAATAACATTAAAATTTTAAACATAAAATTGAAACATTAAAAACATTTGAGACAAAAAAAAAAAAAAAAAAAAAGAAAAAAGAAAAAAGAAAAAGAAATAACGTATTCAATAAAAAATTTAAACAAAAGAGTCAAATGTGTGCATCGCATTTTGTTTCAAAGAATTAAGTAGCATTGCCTGTCATTTATACAATCTGATAGGTTTAGTACGTCGTCAACCCAAATATAATCCACATGTTTAATGCATCATCTCCCAAACTATCTATTTAAATTCTCTCCCCTAGTTTATAGCATAATTTTTTAAGGTTTAAATCTCACTTTAGTCCCCGGATTTTCAAATTTGTTCTATTTTGGTCCCTTAATTTTCAAAATGTTCATTTTGGTCCTTAAACTTTCAAGTTTGTTCTATTTTAGTCCCTGAACTTTTAAAATATCCATTTTAGTCCCTAAACTTTTTTTAAAAAACCATTTTGGTTCTTGCTCTATCACTTTTCTACCTTAAATCTGCTTTGTTCAAGTTTATCTCTAATTTATTTGGCTTGAAATCATGCTCATATTAACATGCTAATACACATACCCAAAGCTATGTCTTTAATTTGTTAAAATTGAAATAAAAGTGAGAACCAAAATAATTATTATTTGAAAGTTATGGGACTAAAATAGACATTATTTAAAGTGCAAGGACCAATATATAATAAACTTGAAAGTTTAGGGACTAAATTGAACATTTTAAAAGTTCAGGCACCAAAGTAGAGTAAAGGTTAAATTATTAAAAAAAACTCCTGAACTATGGGGTTTGATTTCAATTATACCCCTGAACTTTCAAAAGTTTCATTTTAATCTTAGCTTGAAGTTTGTTTCAAAATAACTCTAGGAGACATTTTTTGTTAAATTTATGGACAAAAAATGATATGTTTGCATGTGTTTTTATTGTATTTTCCACACACGTGTTCAAATCTATTCACGTAAACAATAATGAAAAGGCAAACACGTCATTTTCGTCCATGTATTTGATGAAAAATAGCTTTCAAAAGTTGTTTTGAAACAAACTTCAAACTTCAAAGGTTAAAATGAAACTTTTGAAAGTTCTGTGGTATAATTGAAACTAATCTCATAGTTCAACCTAGAATAAACTTAAACATTTAGGGACTAAAATAGGATTTAAACAATTTCTTAAAAAGAAAAACATCTTCACCCTACAAAATTTTTGTTGGCAAGCAAAAGGAAGAAAAAAAAAAAAAAATCTTAGACCCAATCATTTCAAATATAGTGTAAAAAGTAATATAAATAAGTATAATTTGAAAACAAAAGTAAAGGAAATAATGAAGGCAATAATTGAAGTAAAAAGGCAAGGCTGTTGAAACTCAATTATTTGACAAGAATTAAAATCGTACACTGCCACCCATTACACTCTTTGTACACAAGACATTCAACATACATCTCAAAAAACAATATCACTTCGCTAAGATTTATTCTATTTTGCTATTTTATTTATAGGTACAATTACAAATTTAGTCCCTGAACTTTCAAGATTGTGTCAATTTGGTCCCTGAACTTTAAAAAATTACAAATAGGTCATCGAACTTTCAATTTTTGTGTCTAATAATTATCATGCATCACTCTCATGGTTATTGAAATATGTAAATGCATCTACCATAGACACTATGATATGATTCTTTATAGGGGTCAATTAGAAACCTAGAACAATTAAACTAGATACCATTCTCATGACATTTTTTTAGGTGTATGAATAATTTTATGATTAAAAATAAATTATTACAAATGTCAAATTATTGCAAAATAAACAAGAGTGATTAAAAGTCCTAGCATTTTGAACTTTAAAAAAAAAAAAAAAATTAAACTATCAATTTTGTGTCAAATAGGTCTCAGAACTTTTAATTTTGTGTCTAATAAGTCCTTGACCTATCTGACATTTTTTTAAATTCACAAGCCTACTAGTTAAAATTGGAAGTTTAGGATTCCAATATGCATAATATTCAATTTTATATCTAGTAGACTTTGGTTAATTTTTAAAAATCTTGAATATTTTTTGGGGATCCATTAGACACAAAATCGAAAGTTTAAAGACCTATTAGACACATAATTGAAAGTACAAGAACCTATTAAACATTTTTTAAAGTTTAATGAACAAACTGACATAATCCTAAAAGTTTAGGGACTAAATTTTTGTAATTTAACCTTTTATATATATATATATATATATATATATATATAAATTTTAAATGTTTTAATTTCTTCTTGGATATTTTTATTTTTGAAAAATTAAATCCTTATGGTTGCTAAAATGGAAAGAAAGATGATTTGTAAATTTTAGAAAGATATTAATTTTTGGTTAAAATATAATTTTGGTCCCTATACTTTAGAATCTTGTTCTATTTTAGTCTCTTATACTTTCAAAGGTTTAAATTTGGTCCTCTTACTTTCAATATATCTCAAAATTAGTCCTTATCATTAGTTTGAAGTTAACTTTTATCAGACTTGACAGCAGAATAATAATAATTTTCATTAAAAAAAACATAATGTGAATATTTTAACCAAAATTTTAAGCAAAAGACTCATAGGGACTAAATATTTTTAGCAAAATTTTTCCATAAATAAACCATGGAGACTAATTTTGATATTGAAAGTACATAAACCAAATTTGAATATGTGAAAGGACAAGATATACATAGACTAAAATAAAACAAGTCCTTGATCAAAATAATATTTTTTAGCCTTAATTTTTGTTACAGTAATGTTTTTTTTTTTTAAAGACAATAATGTTAGTTGTTGGTAGAATAATATTTTTAATGGTAATTTTTTCCTATAATAGCAAGCTATTTGGATAAGTTGTTGTCATAGGTTAGGTTAATTACTTAATATGGGTCATGTGATATTATAAATTAATATGAGCAAGTTATCATTTTATCAATAAATGTAAAACTTTTATGATAGTAAGGCTTTGATTATATATGTAAATACTATGTATAAAAAAGAAAAATGTTTGCAAAATGTTCCCAACATTAAGAACGGTGAATTATGTAGTCATACATTAATTATATCTGCATCACTTTCATAGTTATTGAAATATGTAAATGCGTCTACCATAAATACTATGATATGATTCTCTCTAGAGTCAATTAGAAACCTAGAACAATTAAACTAGATACCATTTATGACATTTGTTTAGGTGTATGAATAATTTTTTCTGATTAAAAATAAATTATTACAAGTGTCAAATTATTGCAAAATAAACCAGAGTGATTAAAAGACCTAACATTTTGAACTTTAAAAAAAAAAAAAAACATGTCAATATATATAGCATAGTTCAAACTAACTGTTCAGACATTGTATCGTTGATGATCAATAAAAGTTGGAGGTTTGAATATCTATCCTCATCTGTTGAATAATAATAATATATAAAAAAAAGCAAAAACACAACATATACATCAACATGTTTCATTCATGGAAAAAGTTGTTTTATAAGTTTTTTTTTTGGTTACTTTGACATTCCCTTTCATTTAGTGAAAAAAGAAACATAAATATGTTTGATCACGGTTTGTTGTTTTTGTTTTTTCAATTTTTAAACTAAAAATCCTCATCTACTTGAAAAATTCAAAATTGACACAAATCATTTAAACACGGTGAATCGAAGTATTGATATTCTATTTAAATTCGCTTGAACATCTATTTCTACGTTGTATGTTCACATTCGACCAAATTATCCCTAAATTGCCATCGTTAAATTTAGAGACTAAATAAACAATTTTCTCATAGAAAATGAAAAGTTTTCCTATACTACGGTAGTATGGATACTACTCCCACTAATTGGTTACCACGTCAGCATCGTTTGAAAATGGATGGGGTCCATCAATATTAAATGATTTATAAAAGAAAAATTCATAATGTGAACATAGAGAGTATGCAGTGTAAGAGTACTAGAAGTAAATATACAATATAAAAAACTTATATTAAATATTTACTTTTTAGCCAACAAGAGCTTAGCTCAACTAGCATAAAGTTGTACTGATAACCACAAGGTTTGTGGTTCGAATCCCCCTCTCCACATATTGTCAAAAAATATTTACTTTTTAATTTTTATGGTGGGTGCATCTCAAAATTAATTATTTCTATCCAACTCCCATATATAAAACTAAAAATAAATCCATTATAAAACCCCAACACATCCTTTATGAGAACAAACCAAATTTCATAATTGAAATCAAGAAGGTGGGGGGTAGCCTTCACCCTCTACAATGATTAATTCACCTAACAACATTAACACTAAATTGCCATCATTAAAGGAATATAAGAAATATACCTTTGTAAAACAATTATTCTAATAAAATTCTATGTATTATATAACAAAACAAGTGGAAATAATAATAGCTATCAATTTCAACAAATCCTTTTTACAAAATTATCACTATTTAAAATGTTTAGAATTTTCCCAATAAAAACTTTTAATTTCTTTTAGAGTATTGTAATTCAAACAAAAATTTGAGAATTTGAAATTTATGACCGAAAAAAATTATTGATGTCTTGAATTAATCAAGTCATCTCTGATTAGCTAACAAGATTTAAAATTGTTGTACTTTTTACCACAGAATTAAAGCATTGTTATGAATTAAATTGATAATCACAAACAATGTACCAATTAAGAAATATCATAAAATTAGATATTATAATTTAAATGAGGATTAATCTAAAACTTAGTTTGGATGATTTAAAACAATCGTGGGAGATTTAAAAACGTCTATCTCCGATATGACAGTTGACACTGATAGTAAGTACTATAATTGTTTGGACTTCATACTAGGTTATTGCTTATTAATAAAGATGAATTGTTTATTATTGTAAATGTGTTGGTATTCAATTTTTTTTAGTTCTATTTTTTTAAGGAAAAAACAAATATAGAATTACAAAGAGCCAAAAGAAACGGTTGGGGCGTCCACTAGCCGCATTTTTTGAGCTAAACTGCTTTGTGCCCAAATAGAACAATCTTCTAGTCAGATTTCATAATGTTTTGTTCTACGAGCATGGGTAGCTAACTGGTGAGCTACTGCCAAAAGTCTGAATTGGTGGATTAAGGCGGCTATTTTTAGTTCTAGTTATTGATTTAGAAAGGGTGAAAAAGGTTGAAAAAAAGAATCAAATATATGTTACTAATCTTTATGATATACAAAAGTACAAAATTCACAAACAGGACTTTATGTACTTCTTTTTTATATTTAATGTGCAAAAAGATGTGAATTAAACCAACTCAATTTCTTGAGATTGGTGTCTCTATATATGATTCTACGAATGGCATATAAGAACAAGCATACCCAAAAATCAAACACTAAATTTAATGCATGGAATGACATTCATGGCTAATACTTATTAAGGCAAAAAAATAACTCTCAAATCTCTCTAATTCATGCCAACAAGAGCTTAGTTCAACTGGCATAAAATTGTATCGATGACTATGAGGTCTGTGGTTCGAATCCCCTACTCCACATATTGTCACAAAAAAAAAAAAAATCCCTCTAATTCATATCACGATTCACTTGGATAATTAAAATCTCGGTGAGATAAATATGTTATACTTCGAAAAGACAAGAAACAAGTCGTTAACTCTAAAATGAAACAAACTAAATATCTAATCACAATATTAATCTATAGAAAAAAAAAAAAAACCTTTTTGGTCCCTGAGTTTCGAAGAATAGAATGTGTTTGGTCTCTTAGTTTTCAAAACGAACCTTTTAGTTCATGAGTTTTGAGAAATAGGTTTAAAAAGTCCCTCATATTATTTTTTCAATTTTAAATTTTTTAAATTTAAAAATCATTCAATATTAAAAAATAATAAAAAACATTAATTTAAAAAAGTTGAAAAATAATACGAGAGACCTTTTAAACTTGTTTCTCAAAACTGGGGACTAAAAAGGTTCATTTTGGAAAACTTGGGGACCTTTTAAACTTATTTCTCAAAACTAAGAGACTAAAAAGGTCAATTTTGAAAACTCAAAGACGAAACACACTTATTCCTCAAAACTTAGGGACTAAAAATGTATTTTTCCTTAATCTGTATATACTAATGATCAAAGTTTAATTTTTATAGGATAACCTATTTAGATTTCAAAACCAAATTTCAAAATATCTTCAAACCTTATTCATCTCTAAAAAAAATTTAAAGAGATTTGTGAACGATTTATATGTAATCAGAAAAATGTAACAATCGTTGTTGTGTCGTGGAGTGGACCACTGCCTTGAAAGCAATTTCGGCACGACCACGGTGCTAAATCGTTTACGCCGGTTGCTCCCCAAGGTTAACACAACACCCTCCTCGTTCGTGCACTCGAGAGAGAAGGATTGGAATCAAGAAATATTATCTTTGCTCAGTAGTGGAGGAAGAGAAGACGAATGGAAGATCGAAAATAAAAATGAGTGTTTGGAACCTTGCCTCAAGCTTTCTTTTATAGCATGGCATAACTGAAGGTCCCAAGTGCAAGCTGTGAACGCCACGTGTCCCGCCCTAAGTGGTCGCACGGTTGAAGACCCCTCAACGGACGGAAGACTCGCACGCCTCAATGAACGGAAGACTCGCACGCCCTGTAGCCTACACGCGGCTGAAGGTTGAGACCCGGTTCGGTTCACCAACTCGGTTCACCAACTTGGTTCGCCAACGGTTCGGTTTTTTAACAAAATAAAATAAAAGAAATTATAAGAAGAAGGATTTTTGCCCAAAAAGATAAAACCACCTTCTCTATTACGCGCGAGCGCGGTTACCCGAACCCGCCCGTCCGACAGATGGGGCCGGCGGCGCGCGTGTGGGGAGAAGTCTTAGTACCACCTTAACTACTTTTACAAGACTAGGGAAGATTGATTGTATAAAAACACTTTTCCCAACTACAAAACTTTCCATGTGGGACAACCACCAAGTGATACTCTCAAGGGCAAAATCCTAAGTCATTCTCTAACAATCCCCCACGAATGACTGTAACGAATAATTTTCCTGAGCAAAGGAGGATATTAAACTTAAACATTAATATCTTTCGATTTGAATTAATGCATAGTGAAGTAAGGCAATAACCAGCATAGAGAAAGTAAGTTACCTTTTGAACTTTCAATATTCATGGTTTAGACCCTCACAGCACGTTTGAATCCTCATGTATTTCTTAATTCCGCGATAAAAGTAGAACAAGTGCAATTTAAGGCCATGCACACGAACCTTGGGTCATCGTGAAAGCTCTAGAAAGAGATTCATTACACTCTTTCATAGAAGGCGGCCATACCTTCACAATCACGTCATGCTACATCAAGTCTACCGAAGTAAACCACTCAAAAACTTGAGCTATGAAGACTTTCAAAATGTGTCCATCAAGTCCGTATTTGGACCACCCAAATAAAGGGCTATGGACTCATTTCAACGGTTTGAGTCCCATACATGCTGAAGACTCTAGAATTACTCTCCTTGTTAGGCCTTTGGTGAGAGGATCTGCCAAATTCCTCTCAGACCTCACATACTCCAAGGAGATAACTCCATTTTTCAACAACTGTTTCACAACTCCATGTCTCAGGCGTATATGCCTTCTCTTGCCATTATATACATTGTTCTTGGCAATTCCTATGGCAGCTTGTGAATCACAGTGCAAAGAGACTGGCACTGACGCCCCCCACAGTGGTATGTCTTGAAGTAAACTTCTCAACCATTCCGCCTCTTGCCCTGCAAGTTCGAGGGCTATAAACTCAGACTCCATGGTGGAACGTGCAATGCACGTCTGCTTTGCAGATTTCCATGATATAGCTCCTCCACCAAAAATGAACACATACCCGCTAGTTGAGCTTACTTCGTCGTTATCAGTCACCCAGTTTGCATCCCAATAACCTTCTAATACTGCAGGAAATTTAGTAAATTGCAAACAGTAATCTATTGTACCTTTAAGGTACCTCAACAAACGACGAAGTGCCACCCAATGATTTTTATCAGGATTATGTGTATACCTACTCAATCTACTCACAACATATGCAATATCAGGTCTAGTATAATTCATCAGGTACATCACGCTATCTATAATTTTTGCATACTTAGATTGAAAGACACTATCCCCTTTATTTTTCTTAAGTTTCATACTAGCATCATAAGGTGTTCTTACAGGCATATCATCAAAATAATCAAATCTCTTTAGCATCTTTTCAACATAGTGTGATTGACTCAAAGAATACCCATTTTCGGTTTTCCTCAGTTTAATACCAAGCATTACATCAGCCTCACCTAAATCTTTCATCTCAAAGTGTGAGGATAAAAATAACTTGGTATCATTTATTACTTCTAAATTCGTACCGAAAATAAGCATGTCATCAACATACAAGCAGATAATCACATAGTCAACACCAAACAATTTCGAGTAAACACATGTGTCGGAAGAATTTACCCTAAACTCATTGTTTACTAAGGTATTATTAAATTTCTCATACCATTGTTTGGTAGCTTGTTTAAGACCATAAATAGATTTTTTAAGCTGACATACCTTGTCTTCTTGACCAGAAATTTCAAAACCTTCAGGTTGTGTCATGTATATCTCCTCTTCTAAATCTCCATTGAGAAATGCTGTTTTCACATCCATCTGATGTATTAACAGCCCACGAATAGCTGAAAGAGCGACTAGACATCTAATAGTAGCTATTTTAGTTACAGGAGAATAAGTATCAAAGTAATCAATACCTTGTTTTTGCAAATAGCCCACAACCACTAATCTAGCCTTGAATTTTTCAATCGAGCCATCTGGTCTAATTTTCTTTTTAAAGATCCAATTACACCTAATAGGTTTATTCCCCTTAGGTAAATCTACCAAGTTCCACGTTTGATTCATAATTAAAGAGTCCAGTTCACTTTTAATGGCCTCTTTCCAGAAACTAGAATCTACAGATTTTAAGGCCTCTTGGTAGGTTTTTGGATCCTCATCTATTAGATACATGCATGCAAATTGATCGTCAATTTTATCTGATTTTTCAACAAGAAAGATAGTTAAAAAATCTGATCCAAAATCTTTCTCAGTTCTCTTTCTTTTACTCCTCCTAGGTTCAGATTCATGCACAATATCAGCAGTAGATGAAGGACAAACAGACATATGACTAGATCGTGAGATATTATCTGGCTCATTTCTAATCATAGGAAAAATGTGTTCGAAAAATTCAGCATCTCTATATTCACAAATTGAATTATCATCTAAACACATGAACCTATATGCAGCACTATTATGAGCATACCCAATAAACACACAATCAAAGGTTTTAGATCCTACCGTAGGTTTCTTGAATACCGGATATGCCACTTTAGCTAAGCACCCCCATACCTTCAGATAGCTCAGGTTCGGCGAATATCCTTTCCAAAGCTCGTATGGTGTCTTATCCAGCCTTTTGTGAGGAACTCTGTTAAGAACAAAACAGGCAGAAAGCACAGCTTCCCCCCACATACTGTTAGGGAATCCCGAACTTAGTAACATAGCATTCATCATTTCTTTTAATGATCTATTTTTACGTTCAGCTATGCCATTTTGTTGAGGAGAATATGGTGCAGTGCTCTCATGGATAATACCATTTAATTCACAAAACTCCTTGAGAGACTTGTCACTGTATTCACCTCCCCTATTGGATCTTAACCTTTTAATCCTTTTATCTAGTTGATTTTCTACTTCAGCTTTGTATTTCCTAAACATGCTACTAGCTTCATCTTTTGATTTCAGAAGATATATTTTCGTGTATCTAGAGAAATCATCGACAAAAGATATATAATAATTTTTGCCACCTCTACTAGTAGTGTTTTTGAAATCAGCTAGATCAGAGTGAATTAATTCAAGCAGCTCAGTACACCTCGTTGTAATAGGCTTAAAAGGTTTTTTAGCAAATTTTGCCTCTACACATACAGAGCATCTACTATTATCAGGTGTCTCAGATACATTAAGAAGATGCAATTGATTAAGCCTTTTAATAGATGTAAAATTCACATGACCTAGTCTACCATGCCACACATTAACAGATTCAACAATGTAAGCAGAACGAGATGTACTTTCATTCATTTTAGCAGGAATAGAAACAGTGTTTAATACAAAAAGACCATCGGCTAGATACCCCTTACCAACAAAGTCACCATTTTTAGTGATGACAACCTTGTCAGCTTCAAACACAATTCTAAGCCCTGCCCTGTTCAACAGACTTCCAGACACCAGATTCCTACGCAATGAAGGAACATACAATACATCATTCAAAGATAAAGTTTTTCCAGAAGTAAGTTTTAAGAGAACCTTCCATGAAGATATGTTTGGAAAATCATTGATGTTGAAAATAAAATCTTATGTCACGTTCGATATATCTCTAAATTATTTTTTTGGAAAGGCACATCAAATAATAAGACAAACTTATTAGTTTCAAAAAAAGAAAAAAAAAAGAAAAAAAAAAAGACAAACTTGTTAAAAGAACAGTTCCATTTGAAACTTTGAGGAAGAATTGGTCAATTTGTAAATAATGAAGAACTTGAATTATGCAAAGAGACTTCAAAACTTAAAAGTCAAGATGAAGAATGAACATTAGGAGCAAAAATAAGAAATGTGTCTTTTTGTTTATGACATAGTTGAAAAAGGTTTAAACTCCTTTTTGTTTCAAAAAAAAAAAAAAAAAAGGTTTAAACTCCTTTACAAAATATACACAAAATCAAGTTTTTTATAGGAAAAACAAATATTAAATATCATCAAAACACCTAAAAAGAAAAACTATTTTTTTTTTCTAAAGAAATCTAAACAATTAATGTAGATGAATAAAGTCAACACTACATTTTAAGCAAAAGATTGAAGCCCACCTTAGCTTTGAAAGTGAATTTTAAAATAGCAATATGCCAAATTCAAATTTGTTTTTCTTACTTAAAAAAGAGTTTTTAATTAAAACAATATTTTAATCCAAAAGCAGTGTAATTATAGAGGCAATAATTGAAGAAAAAGGCAAGCTGTTGAAACTCAATTATTTGACAAGAATTAAAATTGTATACTGCCACACTTTTACAAGTCATTGTTTGGGATTTTATGAACTCAAAATCCATAAATTAAGACCATCTATTCAGAAAAAGGAAAAGAAAGATAATGACTTATCTCCAATTTTGTTAGTGGACTGCTGCTTTTACTTCTTTCGGGTAAAGTTTATTATCGGTCAATTTTAACATTCACTTAATGATGAGAGATTAAATTATAAAAATGCTTAACATATTGGATTAAATCGAAAAAATATATCCAAACATTAGAGAGTAAACATCAAAGGTTATAGGAAAAAAAGAGTTTGAACCTAAAACTTGTGAGGTTGTATCAATTTGTACCATAAACTTTTAGTTTCTTCGGATTGCATTTCAAACTTAGTTAAGTATCACAATCTTAGCATTGAAATTTAAAAAGTGTGCAATTTTAACCCTCTAATGTAAGTTCTCGCTCCAAATATCTTTATAAAAAAATTTCTCTTATCCATTCAATAATCATAAACCATGTCTACGATATGAAATCAAAAAAAAAAAATTGAGAGAAAAACAACATTATTAGTGTTATATATGTTTTTTTTTTTTGTTAAATTTATGAATTTTGGCATAGTTATTCAATAGTTAATTTATGTATGGATTATAAACTTATCTTTGTGCAAATGTTTATTTTATTGAAATTAACGAGTTTTTGAAGATTAAAAAATGTTTTTTTGTTAAAATTAGTGGATAAATTAGCAGAAATTGAATCGAGAGTAAAAATTGCAACATTTATTTAAGTTTAGAGTTCAATTTGATGAAATTGAAAATTGATACGATCTGACAAGTTTAGAGTCAAAATGGGTTTTTTTTTCCTCAAATCTATACTATAGTCAACTCTTTGTTTACTTTATTCAAAAAAAAAAAAAAAAAAAAACTCTTTGTCTACTAAAATTAAAAAGGATAGAAATTCACACAAACCTCAAATTGAAACTCTTAAGCCCCGTTTGATAACCATTTGGTTTTTGAAAATTATGTTTGTTTTCCCAAAATTTCCACAATGGTTTTCATCATTTTTTAAAGATCCATTTGAATTCCTAACCAAATTCTAAAAATAAAACAAGTTTTTGAATTTTTTTTTTCAAAATTTGACTTGGTTTTTGAAAATAAGGAAAAAAGTATAGTTACCAAAACAAAGAAACTTATATGTGGAAGTAGGTTTGTATAAGCTTAATTTTTGAAAGCTAAAAACAAAAAATCTAATAGTTATCAAACGGGGCCGTATTAATTTTACCTCACTCACAAAATCACTTGGAGGAAATTCTTTTTCTCCTTAGGTTTCGTTTGGAATACATTTTAATTTAAATGTTTTTCAAGAATGCATCTTTTTAAAAAACATTTTGTATAAAAATTGTTTAGAATTTAAACACTCATATGTTTGGTTACAATTGTTCTCATAAGTATTTTTATACACAAGTTATTGTAAACTTAAAAACTCCTTTTAGAAAAGTTGGTTTCAAGTGTTTCTCTCAAAATGGTTTATTTGTCAATCTCATTTTCTAATAAGTCATTTTTAGTGGTTGCCAAACATTATAATTTTTTTCAAAATGATTTTTTTTTTCAAAATTAAATATTTGAAAAGTTAAACCAAACGCACCCTTAATTTCTCTCCAGATATACTTTTAAAAATAAAAGCAATATAATTCTCACACCTCTCACCTTGTTAAAAAAAAAAAAAAAAAGCAAAACATATGAAGCTAGGAAGAATTATACTAATAGTATGAATTGGGGATTAATCCATATATATAGTAAAAAATGAATATAAATATCAACAATATAAAATTTACATCTCTAAGGAGTGTAAATGGAAAATACTTTATTTACTAATTGAAATACTTTTTTTCATATGAATTTCTTGGTTTCTTAGAATATTTATTGGTACCGTTATTTTATTGGTATAACCATCGATATTTCTATAAAATTTTGAGACATCAACATTCTTTGTCGATATCAATATAATTTTAAATTTTTGTACAACAACAATTCTGTCATTCCTTTATACTATGGATAGACGAGAGAGTGAACTTGAAATACTAAAAAGATCGGAATTAGGTTGATTTCCTTAGTAGGTGGAACCATCAATATATTTTTGAGTTGGCAAACATGATTTTGGACCAAATTCAATTTAGAATAGTCATATTCCCTTACCAAATATGATGGAAATTTGTTGGCCATACCTAGGAGACATGTTTGAATTTTTTTCAAACGTTGTTTTTACCTAATTTGTTAGGTCGCTTTTGATGACAGGTTTTTTATTTTTTATTTTTCATATTTTTAAAAATTGTGCTTTTATTTATTTATTTTAGTCCATGTTTTTTTTTTCCAATTTAGTCTCAACAAAAGTACTTTCAATTTTGTCCTTTACATTTTAATATATTTTTTTCAATTATATTATTTTCATCGATAAATACTAATATTGGTTGATTGATAAACGTGTAAGACATGATAGGTAATGAATTACCAGAAATTTAGAGGTACTATTTGATTCTTATATTTCTCTCTAATTTATGTTGATCTGAGCATATAAGGAAGTCTTATATACATGTAAAAGTTATGCATTAACGATTTACAAATGAAATTCTAACGGAGGGTCAAAATTGATCTACTATATGAAAATTTAGAGTTTTAATTGATACAATTATTAGTTTGGGTATTAAATGATACAACATCAAAGTTTACGAATGTAAATTAAATTTTCCATATTTTTTAATATTCTTTTTAAAAAATACAAAAAAATAAAAGATAATTAGAAAAGTAAAATAAACAAAATTGTGTCTATTACACACAATTTACTGATATTTCCACATGGTCAAGTTACCAATCAAAGCCAAACGACCACATTATTGGTGTTTAAGAAAAACAATTGTGAACCTAGAAGGTGGTTTGATGACATTTTTATTTCTTAGTTCAATCTTTTTTTTCTTTTTAGTTCAAAAAAATATTTTTTCAAGTTCTTTAAAAAACACGTGAGTGTTCAGTAATTGTTTAGACCTCATTTGATAACCATTTGGTTTTTTGAAAATTATGTTTGTTTTCTTTCAATTTACTTACCATGATTTTCATCTTTGTTAAAAACACATTTGAATTTCTAGTCAAATTCCATAAAAAAATTTTGAAAACATTTTTTTTAGTTTTCAAAATTTGACTTAGTTCTTGCAACACGGGAAGAAAGTAGATAACAAAAAAAAAAAAAAAAAATTGTAGGTAGAAGTAATGTTTATAAGTTTAATTTTCAAAAACCAAAAATAAAAAACAAAAAACCAAATGGTTATCAAACAAGACTTTAGTAATTATTTTCTATTTTCTTGTCTTTCATCTTCAGAGACATTTCCAAATTGAATATAAATTTTAGAAACAACAAAATCTAGTTGTTCATCGGTCTAGTTTTTCCAAAAACCTAAATAAAAATATTATTTCACCATTTTTTTTAGAACAACAAATGTGAGGTATGAAGATTTAAACCTCCAATTACCATTCAACATGCTCACTTTGAAGGTTTTTTTTTTTTTTTTTTTTTTTTTTTTTTTTTTTTTTTTTTTTTTTTTTGAGAAGTGCTCACTTTGAAGTTATAAAATGCATAGTAAAAAAAATAATATGGCATAACAATTTTGGATATTTTATTTTTAAAAAATTATTTTTATATAAGTCTATAAAACTTTGATTATTTTGATTTAAATTTTTAGAGAAAAATTAGTTAAAAAGGGAATTTATTTTTATATAAATACAAAAAAACTGTTACCAAATATAATAATTAAAAAAAAAAACAGAAATAAGAAACAACAACGGAATGCATCTTCTTTAAAATTCTAAAAAAGAGGAAACATTTTATTAAAAAAAAGAAGAAAGGCGAAAGAAACAAGAAACAAGAACATTAGAAGTCATTTGATAATGTTCATGTTTCTTGTTTCTAGTTTTTTTACAAACAAAAATATTTGGGGCCTGTTTGGTAACGTTCTCGTTTCTTGTTTCTTGTTTTCAATTTTATTAAGAAATCTAAGCATTTATTAAGAAATCTAAATATTTATGAGAAACAAGAAACATACATAGTTATTAAATGCTTAGATTTCTTAATAAAATTGGAAACAAGAAACAAGAATGCACAGGTGTCGTTTCTTGTTTTTCATAAATGTTTTCAAAATTGTGTAGAAATTTTGGAAACCATCAAATCAAGTTTTTTTTTTTTTCCTTCAGTTTTTTCTAAAACATTACTTTATCATTCTTTTAAAAACTAATTTTCATATATAAATTTTACATTTTTAATCTAAAATTTTCTTAAACATGAAACAAGAAATAATTACTAAACATGTTTATGTTTCTTTTTTTAATAAAAAAAAAAAAGAAAGAAAGAACAAGAAACAACAAGTAGTCACTACTAAATACAATTTTGTTTTTTTTTCTTTATTAAGAAACAAAAACGATTGAGAAACAAGAACGTTATCAAACGAGCCCTAACGTTGAATTCTTAGTAAATGACGTTTTGAAATACGATCGAGGCTAAAGATGATATCCTTTTTTGAAGTACTCTATTTGAACCATTAAATTGAGAAAACAACTTTACTAATGAAAAAAACCCATCATAGGATAGGAGGGGGGGTCCCCTAAATTTGAGGGTGTGTGAGAAATAATTACAGATGATATAGGGGCAATCTCTGCTACACAAATTGTAGCAGCCATGGTTGTAAATGCACCTTCAAACCTCTCTTTAAACTCTGTCAGCCTTATAGGCCCATAAACACATGCCCTTCTCTCTCTCTCTCTCTCTTCATAAACCACACCCTTCTCTCGCTTCTTTTTCTACCTCTTCCATTGCCTACTTTTCAATTCATTATAACTCAACTACTAATTTCATCTTCGGGTAAAATATCATTTTTCATCCTCGGTTAAAATATCATTTTGATCCCTATACACATTTTGACACCGGTTCTACTTTATTTTCAAATTTAGTTTCTATGTTTTCAATGAAACTTTAAGATTAGTCCCTGTCGTTAGTTTAATGGCCAACTTTCTAAAGAGATCCAATCTGTATAAGTTTTTCTATCCATGAATTTGGAAAATATACTCACATTTTACATTTTCTTGAATGAAAATTATTATTATTATTTTACCAACTTGAGTATATCTCAACTATGTTCAAATTTCCCCACCTTATATGTTGTTGAACTAAAACAAGAGTTGGATAAAAATTGATTTCAAAGTAACAAGGATAACTAATTTTAAAATTTATTGAAAATACGAGGATTGAATTTGAATATTTGAAAGTGCATAAACTAAAATGGAATAAATTCCCAAGTATCGGCACCATGTTATTTTAACCTTCATATATATGCGTGTGTATGTCAGTTGAAACAATTAAAATTCTCTTAAAATTGCTTTTAACTTTCTCAAAAGCAATGATCTATTATGTTCAACTACAATGGTCTCATTCTCACTTGATGTTTTTTTTTTCTTAACAATATGTGGGGTGGGGGATTTGAACTACATACCTTTTGGTCTATGATACAAGTTTTATGTCAATTGAGTTATGATTTTGTTGACTTTCTCACTTTATGTTTACTAATAAGCTCGAGCTACCTAAAATTTATAATTTGAATGTTTGTATATGTTGTTACCAAAACTCGAACAGGGGAATACACACTTGGCCTTCACGTGACAATAACGGTAAATTTGTTTAAGGAGGAAGACGTGACCTGCAAGACAAAGAAATTGCACATTGGTGTGGTATTTGCCACACCGACTCCAATGCTTAAGTAAGAAAAAAAAAAAAGAGAAGAAGAATGTCTCAGAAGCATTTAAAGTAAGAGGTAGAAGTTTAAGAGAAAGGATAAGTACTTAAGTTGAGTTTCCCTTCGTTGGAGTTACCCTCTTCTCTTTATAGTTGATCTAGCTAGGATTCTTTGTTTCCTTGTTTCCTTTTAAGGGAGAGTAAAAAGGCTTTTCCGTCTTCGGGACGATTTAGAAATATTGGAGTGAAACGAATCAGACCGCAGGGTACTTCACTGGATAAAGACATTTAGGATGCATGTCTTTCATGTTGGGTCGAGGGTTGCCCCGGTAATGGGCCAAGGTTGACTATAGCCTTGGCCTCGGCATCGGGTCGAGCCCAACCAAGGCCTCAATGTTGGGTCGAGGCTGACCTCGGTCTCAACCTCAACACCTGTCGAGGTATAGGAGCAGAACTGGGCCACGACCCAATTTCCTCTCCTCTTTTCTGTTTTGAAGCTCGACCTTCTGTGTTAGCTTTAGGGCTTCAATCAAACCAAGTATTTTGATGATAACAAACTCTGATTTTTTGTACTAACATTTTCAGTGTTTCAAAGTCACTATCTTGTAGAGCTTGGAAAGACGATTCCTACGCAATTTGAATCGCTCAAATCGGAGTTCAAACGAGAAAGATATGAGCAAAATAAGTTCGGAGAGGAAAATCAAACGTGGCAGTGACACGTGGCACCTTGCTGATGTGGCGATGACGTGGCGGCTAACGTGGCACTCCATCGATCAGATTTGATGACGTGGTAGCTGACGTGGCAGGTGACATGGCATTTCAACGGTCAAAATTCGTTGACGTGGCGATGACGTGGGCCAATAGAACAGTGACACGTGGCGAGCTGATTTAAAAAAAAAAAAGAGGAATTGTTGATTGACGCGCGGGCCAACCAGAAGACGACACTTGGCGTAATTTCAATTTTTCCAGCCTTTATTTTGTATAAAAAAAAATGAAAATGAAAATTCGGCTGATGGCTTCTTCACGCGCGAACGTGCGCGTGCGCTACACATGCCTGAGATCCCTTCTTTAAATCGCACGCGTGGCCTCCAGTCGCATGGGATCCCCTTTCTGCGCGTGGGCTTCACTGCATCCAGCAAATTCTTTTAATTTTCTTTTTTATTTTTCCATTTTCCTTCAATTTCCAATTCAAAATTTCCCCAAAATTTCTCCAAATTTCAGCCTTTTTAAATTTTAAATTCTTTCCTTTCCTATTTTTAAATTCAATCTCCACCATCCATCTTTAATTTGATCCAACGGCCAAAATTCATCCTCCTCGCCTATAAATTGGACTTGATTTTCACCTTTCATACACACCAAAAGCTATCAAGTCTTAAGCTCTTAATTCTCTCTACTCCAAAAATTCTTGTCATCCCTGCTCCAAAATTGGCCTAGTTCTATTTTTGTGAGGTTGTTCTTTTTTAGTGCTCAAATTGTGTACTTAGCCTTCAAGAGGTAATATTTGTGAGGTTTCTTTTCTTTCTTGTTGGGAATTGTATTAAGGTGTGGGTACACCTTGGATTGTGAAAAAAAAAAGGGAATTGGTTTGATCCTGAACCAGTTAAAAGGATATTGTGTTTCTCTTTAGCCTAGGAAAAAGAGGGTCGTGTGTCGGTTTGGTTCTCACCCGCAAGAGGATCATTTAGTGAAATACCTAAGAAGGAGTCTTGGGGAGTGGAGTAGGCAATTTGTCGAACCACTATAAATTCCCGGTGTTTTCTCTTCCTCTCTCTCTTTTATTTTCAGTTCTTTATTTTCTGTTGCTTTCTTGTGTTGATTATTTTTTCAATCTTTCCTAATTGCATGATTTAATTTTTAGTGTGTTATTTGATATCATACCTGATTAAATTATATTTAATACGAAGTTATCTTAGTGTGCATGTCTTAGGTTTTATCTTGCTTAATTTTTCCTTGAATTAAATTGGTGTATTAATTGAGCATCTTTAAACCCCCCTCTAGTGTTGCTTTTAGATCCTACATTCTGCGTCTTTATGATTGATCTATTCCATGTTGGCTCTGTCTTGTTATTGATTATCGAGATTATGAAAATTTTCCTATAATGGTATATTTATCTTGAAATCATAAAGTGGTGTATGCATTTTTTGAAATGTTAAAATTTCAAATAAAAAATTTTGTACGACAATTTCAAGTGACAATTTCAAATGAGAGATTTTAGATGACATGAAGACATAAAATGGAAATATTTTCCTTATTTTGAGAGATCATTGGATTATAATTTTAGATGTATAGTTACATTATAATTTTTTTTAGTTAATTTACCTCTCTCATTCATCCAACAATTTAGCACTAGTATATCCTCAACTAATTTCTAGTTTTCTTGAATTGATCGATAACTTAGGCCCCATTTGATAATCATTTGGTTTTTGAAAATTATGCTTGTTTTTCCCAAATTTTCTTATCATGGTTTGCATCTTTGTCAATGACACATTTAACTTCCTAGCCAAATTCTAAAAACAAAAACAAGTTTTTGGAAACTACTTTTTTTAGTTTCCAAAATTTGGCTTGGTTTTTGAAAACATAAGAAGAAGGTAGGTAACAAAATCAAGAAACTTATGTGTAGGAGTAGTGTTTTTAAGCTTAATTTTCAAAAACCAAATGATTATCAAACGAGGCCTTAGAGTTTCTCTCTACCTAACAAAGGAGGAGGGAGAAAGAGGAGAACTTTCCAAGGTTTATTTTAGTGTTTCCATTTGGGATTTTTTTAAATAATGTCGAGGAGAACTTTCCAAGGTTTATTTTAGTGTTTCCTTTTGGGATTTTTTAAAATAATGTTTTAGTGCTTCTTTAGATTTAATTTTGTATTTTATACGTTTAATTACATGAGTTATTTATAACATTTGTTGATGTCAAAATTCGGACAGGAGACTCATCCGACCTTCACGTGCGGTAAATTTGTATGAGAGGGGGAAGACGTGACCTGCAAGACAAGCAAACACTGCACACCGGTGTGGTGCTTGCCACACTGACTCCGATGCTTAAGTCAGAAAACTGATGGAAGAGTAAGAGGAGAAGTAGAGAGTTTAGAGAATGAATTTCGAGATCCCTTCTTCAGTGACGAAGAGGAGTTTAAATACTTGTTTCTGCTCTAGGGTTTCAAGGCGTTCGGAGGCGATTCGGGCTGAACTGAGCTGAACCGGGGCGATCGAAGACACCAGGGACCGAACGGAGGCGGAAGAGCTCGGCCTCGACCCAAGGCCGAGGCCGACCATATGGGTCGGGCCATCTGTTCTTCCTTTGGGTCAGTTTCCTGGTCCTATTTCTGTCCGGTTGTCCTCGTCAGCTCCTTGTGCATCGGAATGGTCCAAAATTACCTATAACAACATTTTAAACAAATAAAGGGGTTAGAGTTGAAAAACGTCAATTTCTCAAAAATAAAAAAAAAAAGTTGAAAACTTCAACCTTATTTTATTATATGAACTCATTTTAACTCATTTTGGTAAATTAATAAATTAAAATTTAACTAATTTTGATTCCATGCAAGAAAAAAAAAAACAAAAATATAAACATCACCATTTAGCAAATTATGACCATAATCATTTTGAACCATTTTTAGAACGACTACAGTTAAACGACCACCTTTTGAAACAATGAGACCAAATATAGACATTCTCATAAATTGAGAAAATTAATAAAATAACTATTTTATGTACATTCCGATAAAATGAGCAACGCCATTTGCGAACATCATTATGTTACATCATCATCCTTATCTCCAAAATCCAATAATTTATTTTCATGTCAGCTCCCAGGGTTGGACGGTTACAAATACTCATGAATAATACGTTATGCGTCTTTCAACACTACCTCTAACACGTGTCATCAAAGTATCTATCTATGCAAAAAAAAAAAAAAAAAACGATTGTCCATTCTAATAGACCAATTTTCCAATTATGTCAGGTCAATTGACCCCTGGGTCATCCAAGATATAACTGAAGATGACATCAGGACATCTCTCATAATTTTATATTGAATATTCGACACAAGTTCGATCGAGATACTTATGCTTCATGATAATTAATAAGGTAAAATATCATAGTCAAAGATCAACACCATGTATATTTGAAGGGCTCTACATATTTATACAATGAAGGGGAAAAAGAAAAAGAACAAAAAAAAAAAAAAATAAATAAATAAAGAGAGTTGTTTGACTTATGTGAACCCCTATAAATAGATGCCTCCAATTTCTAATAAACTCCTTCTTTTAGTTGTGCTTAAGCTACTACAAAAGGAAAAATATCCAACACATATATAGACCATATCTCTATATAAGAAAAAAAAAAGTACTTTTAATTTTTTTTTTAAATAATTATATATGTAAAATTTCAAACTTGCCCTCATTACTATATTTTTAACAGGCAGAATATTTTAAAGTTAATAAAAATATTAAAAACAATTCAACAGCCTTTTCTTCAATTTTCCACTTCATACCCAAAAAAATAAAAAAAATAAAAAAATCATCAAACTTAGATTTTTGGAATTTTTGTACAAGTTTATTTTTCTTGGATGCCAATTTTGTCAAAATTACTTAGAAATAAGAGCAATCTCTCAAAATTGCCTTTTCAAAAGTGATAGTTCTTCTGTTGGGTTCATGTGCCAAAAAAGAAATTCTAAATTTAAAAGAATGTCTTTTCCACAAACCTTTTCATATGAATCATATCTTAATTATAAAAAGGAATTTCGTTTAATAGGTTTGTTTTGCGGAAATAATTTAAATTGTTGTTAGTTTATATAATAATTAATCAACATCAATATATAATCTTACGAGCTTGTGATATGTAAACTATGTAGCTCGAACTTAGGGTCTATTAGGTAAGCAATCCAAATTTTGTTTTATGTTTCCGGATTCCCTAAATTTAGTAAATATGTGTTTGACAGATGTATGTTTGAAAACTATTTTCGAATTCTGTGATCTAGATAGTGGAAGTTCTAAAAATAATTTTTTTTTCAATGTATCTAGATTGTGAATTTGAAATTTTTAAATGCAGAATTAAATTAAAAAGAAAAGATAAAAATTTTAATAAATATAGTATTCCATGTTATAAACTCGAATTCATTCATGTGAAATTAAAATTTGTATTATAAATTATACTATATTGTAAAATAATAAGCATACAAAATTTATAACATATAACATGTTTATAAATTAATTAAAAATACTTTACATTCAACTTAATATTTAGTTGATTTTTATAACACATTTTGAATAATTTTTAAATTAAGATCCAAATTTCCAAATCTGCTACCAAACACATATATGAAAACATGACATTGAATCCCTTGTTTTTCAAATTATCACCAACTAAATGCACTTACAAATTCAAAATCACATACCCAATATTATTAAAAATAAAACAAACTCACACATCAAATAAATAAAAAAAGAAAAAAAAAAACTCTTTTATTTAAAAAAAAAAAAAAAAAAAACTCTTTTTAACTTTTTAACCTAGGATTACACAAAATCTAACTCACCCAAATAGGTCAGAGAATCCTAAACTGGTGAGTTAAAATTCCTTATAAAGTATATTTTACAATGAATACTTGACTTCCTCTTTCACTTAAACAAGATAATATTAACATCATCTTCTTTCCATAAAAAGGATTTAGAAAAGAACCCAAAAAAGGAAAAAGAAACACAGAGATAAAAGTCAGAGCAGTGAAGGGCAGAGATTGTGACACGTCATGGAGAGAGAAAGTAGTCAAAGCATCCAAGGGCAGATATTGAGACACGTCAGCAAGTTTAAAGTCACAGTCAGAATAATGATATATATGGTGCTTTAAAAATGCTATGGAATCTGAAAGACAGATTTCAGAGAGAGAGAGAGAAAAAAAAATTGGTTTTTAAAAGAATTTAAAAGAACAAAAAAAAAAAAAAAAAGAAGTTCAAAAGAATTTTCTTTTTACTGATTCTAAGGAGGTGTTTGGAACTTTGGATCATTCTTTTTTTTTTTTTTTTTTTTTTTTTTTTTTTTTTTTTTCCTATTATCTTTTTCTCTACTATTTTAGTACTCACAAATCACAAGAATTTGCTTTTAAACTCAACTTTTGAACCCTTATCACCCATATCTAAATATATTTTTCTTTTGTTTTTAAGAATTAATAATAGTAAATATGGAGATTTGTGAAAAAAATTTAGTGGGTGTTATAAAGGAAGCTTTAATCAATTTCTTGTAATATATATTCATTTTTTCTTTTTAGTTTTTAATTGTAATTTGTACAAACATTATTATTTCCCACTTTATTTAAAGTAGGTGAAATAATAATTGTAGTCCCTTTTTACTCATGTACTATCTTACTATTTTAATATGTGTATTTTCATTTATTACATTTTCATCTCGGTAAATTGTAAATATTTTATTTCAGCTAGGAAGACTTTAAATTTGATTATATAAAAATTGAAAGTTGACATCTTCCCTTATATGGAAAGAGTAAACGATGATTCGTAACATTTAACAAATATTATAATCAAGTCATAAAATTATGTGTTATGCTCACATTATCTTTTTGTTGTATTCTTTTTTATTCATGAATGTGTTGTAAAAAAGTTGAACCAAATTATTGTGTTATTTACTTAATCGGGGAGGTTATCTCTATATATATGTTCGATAAAGAATGACAAATAATGTAATTTCTTGAAGGAGAAGAATATGTTCCTACTAGGACATGAGAGATGTACATGTGATTAATAATTTTTTTTTTAATTGAATAGAATTGAATTATGAAATATTTTAAATTATTCGATTGTTTGAGAAAAAAGAAAAAAGATTTAATAAGACGTGAACCACTAACTTTTTCGTCAAAGATATTATGTTTTAAACAATTGACTATGCTCAACTTAACAATAAATTTAGAATAATTTCATTTAATTAAAATTAATTTTGAACTTCATCTACCAAGTTAACCCATAAATTTGGAATGGTTTCTGTTATAGGTAATTTTGGACCACTCCGATGTACAAGGAGCTGATGAGGACAACCCGACACAAGCCCAGAAATAGGACCGGAGGATGGACCCTAGAGGAGAAACGGACCAATGGGTCGGGCCAAGGCCGAAGGGATCGGGCTTTTGGCCCGACCCCCAGCTCGGCCTCGGCCCGCTTGTGCGGGCCGAGCTCGTCCGACTTTGTTTGGTCCTCGATGCTCCTGGATGCCCCGGTTATACTCGGTTCAGCCCTGAATCGTCTCCGAAACCCTAAAAACCCTAGGAGCATGAACATGTATTTAAATCACTCTTCATCACTGAAGATGGGATCCCAAACTCTATTATCTACTCTCTCTTCTTGCTCTCTGGCTCTCCTCATTCTGCTTTCTGGCTTAAGCATCAGAGGCGGTGTGGCAAGCACCACACCGGTGTGTAGGTTTACTATTTTGCAGGCCACGTATTCCCCCTCTCAAACAAATTTACCGTTGGTGGCACGTGAAAGTCAGGTAAGTTCCTCCCAACCAAATTTGACCATCAACAGTTTCATTTAATTAAAATTATTTTTGAACTTCATCTACCAAGTTAACCTATATGAATTAAGTAGCCAACAAGAGCATAGCTCAATTGGCACAAAGTTGTACTGATGACCACAAGATCTATGGTTCGAATTCCCCACCCTACATATTATAAAAAAAAAAAAAAAAAAAAAACCTATATGAATTAAGTTGTTTAAATCAAATAATTTTTTTAGTAAATTAAATTTGTGGTTATTTTTTTTTTTTGAACGTCCCTATTGTATTTGGGGAACAACAAAAATTTCCATAAATCTCATTCTCAAGACACTAAATAATAAAAAAATATTGACTTTTGTCGTACTTCATATGCAAATATCTTATATAAAAAGATTAAAAAAATATATCTTATATAATAATTGTTATCAAAGAATTGATGATTGAGCAAATATAGTATAATTTTGGAGAACCTTTCAAATATATAGTATATATAGTATTCCAATTTAAATTATTGCAAGAAGAGAAATGCGTAATATCTTACAAACTTGTGGAACTCAAGTATCATATGCAATATTAAAAAACTTTTAATGGTCTACTATTTCAACTTGTTAATTAGGTTCACACTCACTAATAAAATAGGAACAGATTATGCTTAGATTTGAGAGCTAACATATATAAAAAATGATGGTCTATTATTTCAATTTGTTTAGTTTTTTTTTTTTTTTTTTTTGCGAAAGCCGAAAGCTCTTGTAGTGTAACGTTAGCTAAATGCTCTACAATGTTCTTACAATTATCACAACATGACTCTTGGTGGAAGTTATCTTTCTTCGTGTCAAGTACTTCAACGTTATAACATTGTCCATCCTTTAATTCATTCTTAGAATTTGATCGAATTTTACGTAGGCCTGAACTAGACCTATTTAACGATCAGACTCTCTCCATTTAATAGTAAATTTGCAATCAAACCTTTTTGGTACAATTTCTATATTATAATAATTAGTGGGAGAAAGAGACTTGTGAGAAATTGCTATTTGAAAATTTGATGTGATGGAAGCTAATGTTGGTAGAGAGTAACATTTTGGAACCATATGGAAAAAATGGAAATCCAATGATTGCACCTTTAAATTGGAGTATAAAATAATTATGAATTTGATCATAATTTTTACTTTTAAAAGTATTTTACAAACATCATTGAAACTAAATTAGTATAAAGCTACAAAAACTTCAAAGTAGGATTAAAAAAATTATATTTATAACATAAATAAATATAAATAATTTTCATATTATTCAAATAGATAATATAAAGAGCAAATTTATCTCCTACATGTATTTTTATTTATTTTTTTTTTTTTGAATACATCAACATTTGGAGGTGGGAGATTCGAACCTTTGACCTCATAGTCGAAGGTACATGTCAATTACAGCTATGCTCACTTTGGTTTCAGGTGTTTTTATTTTTGATTTCATACTAGATATTAAATCTATAAAGTTTATATTTGTTTTTAAATTCTCATTTCATTTTTAAAATAAAGTCTGTCAATTTTATGTTACTAAAATAATGTAAATGTCATTTTTGTCAAAAAAAAGATTTTTTTTTTGATGGGTTTGGGACACATTTAATGCAATTCATTAAGAATGAACAACAATAATTAACAATTAAATAGGTTTTAAGACAAGTTGGGCAAATCCCAACTACCAAAGGTGATTTTGATTCTCCATTTTAGTACTTTTGAAAGTAAATTTGGATAGAGTAGACTCTGACTTGATTCACCAAAATTGGTTGAGAGTTGATACAGTTGATTATTATAATCCTTAAATTCAAATACACAATTTTTATAAAGAAAAAAATAAATTGACATATTAGAATGTATAAAATTATAAAAGAATACACTCATAATGAATAATATATAATATATTTTCACATATTTATGAGATGACATTTTTTAAAACTTAACTAGATAATATAAAATAGAGTTCAATTTTTTATTTTTTATAGGATATAAAATAGAATTCATGAAGATAGTCGACTTGAAAATTTAAATATTATATGGATGATTATTTTCTAAGCCGTACACGTAAATTAATTTGTTATTTTCTAGTTTATATTAAAAAGTATATTTATTTGTTCATATTTATAAATTTTAGTTTTAGATTTTTTTTTTTTTGGAATTCTAATTAACTTTGAAATTAAGGCCCATTTTATAACCATTTTATTCTTTTTCCTATTTTTCTATTTTTAAATTTTCTATTAAAAAAAGTATACGTATTTGATACTTTTTTCTTTTCTATTTTCTTTTAAAATTGGAGGGAGAAAAATATATGAAAACAGAAAAATAAAAGTTCGGAGAGGAACTTTCTAGAGAAAAAATTTCACCAAAGAATTTTTAGAGTAACTTTAGAGAGAGAAAAACATTTAGAGAGAATTAATTGGGAAATATATTAAGGACAAAATATTATTTAAAATAAGAGAAAAAGTTAGAGATAGAAAATTTTAAAATTACCAAATGTTAGATAGAATATTAGTTAAAAAACTGATAGAGAGAGAAAATTGAGAAGGGATATGTTCGAGAGAATATTTTTAAATCAATAAAAGTTAAAAGAGAAAGAAAAGGCAAAAATTACAGAGAGAAAAAAATAAATCTTTTGAGAGAGAGTAAAATTAGAGAATAAAAGAGAGAAAAAAAAGATAAATAAAAAAAGAGAAAAATTATTGTGATATAAAACTTAGAAAGAATGGCTAGACATAGTGTGAGAAAAAAAAAATAAATTGAAAAGAGAAAAAGAGAAGATATGGTGAGAGAAATTGTGAAGAAAATATTCGAATTTTATGGTAAAAAAATGAGAGAAATATATAGAAAGAGAAAAAAAAAATAATAGAGAGATGATAATTTTAGAGAGAAGAAAATTTTAGATAAAGAGATTTAGAGGGGAAAAGATTTGTTAGAGAGATTAGTTAAAAGATAAAAAAAAAAAAGAAGAAGAAAAAGAATGGAATTAAGGAAATATAAATATGTTTTTAAAACCTACTTAAAAAATTTATAAATTGAAAAAAAAAAATAGAAAACAGAAAACATGATTAATCATTCGAGAGTATCCGAGCCATCTTGCGTGCAGCTTGACAGAAATATGTAGGATCATAGATAGGTGACCATCATGGATTGAACCCAATATCTTTGGATCATTTATTTTTTTTCATGGTCTATATTGATCACTAGAGCCAATCCATGATGGTTAAATCATATCAGGCACAAGGTACCACTACTATACCATATGTAATGGTTAATAGCAAAATTTTGGACCAAGATTACAAAACAATATTTTCAGGCGAAATAGGTTTAACCATGAATTCCTAGCGAATAAACCGTAAAAAAGAAGATGGACCTCACTAGTATAGCTCTTCTTAACCAGACTCGCGTAGTCTCATAATTTTCCTCACTTCGATGCAACGATGTTTATCCACACATCTCAACATTTAATTCGTTGACTTCAAATAAACGACAACATTAAATCTAGATTTGTGAATAAATAATACGAATATTATTAAGAGGTTTAGCAATTATGGGGCAAAAGAAAATGAGAGTTTTTTTTTTTTTTTTTTTTTTTTTTTTTTTTTTTGACAATAAAAGAAAATGAGAGTTGAAAATGAAAAGAGAAGAGGATTGAGAAGTAGAATTGAGTTTGAAGATTTGGTTGCAATCATGGTTGAGTCTCGTCTTAATTAAATATAATTTAACGATAATGATGATGAACAAGAACATCAAATAATAAAAAATAAAATGAAGAGAAAATGTGGGACCCCATTTCAGAATTAGGGTTTTTTTTTTTTTTTTTTTTTTTTTTTTTTTTTTTTTTTTTTCTAATTTTTTTGGGGTATCATTTCATCTTGGAAAGAAGAAAAAGAAAAAGGAAAGAGAAAAAAAAAAGCATTGGGACCTATCTTCTTCACTGGAATCTCTTTCATATGATAAAAGTTATATTTTGCATACAGATTACAGAGTGCATATAATACACACGTATGACAAAATTTATACTGTTTGACAATTACTCTTTTAACTTTGAAGTAGATCTGTAATCTACTATCACTACACCATTGCTTCTCTCTCCCTGTTTAGAGAGAGAAATTGAGAGAGAGAGAGAGAGAGAGAGAGAGAGAGAGAGAGAAGTTGTCACTTGCTGCCTCTTACTCTACTAAGCAAACCCACTTCTCTAAACACTTGAAAACCCTACTGATTTGTGAGCCCATTGTGTTTGTTTCTGGGAAAAAGAGGGATTTTCTCGAGACCCAGTGAGGTTTTGAGGATTTAGCTTCTTGGGTTTTGTTCTGGGTTGTGTTTTCTTTGGCGGGTTTGATTGAAGAAACAGAGGAGAAAGTGAAGTTGAAGCAGAAAAAGAAGAAGAAGAAGAAGAAGAAGAAAAATGGATGCTTATGAAGCAACTACTTTGGTTTATGCCAAGATCAAGAACTTGGAGCCTGAGAATGCTTCGAAAATCATGGGGTTTCTTCTCATTCAAGACCTTGGTGATAAGGAGTTGATACGCTTGGCTTTTGGGCCTGAAACCCTTTTGCATTCACTGATTTTGAAGGCCAAAGCTCATTTAGGGTTTTCTTTGAACTCTTCTTCTTCAACTCCTTCTTCGCCTTCGCCTCTTAATCCCATCGCTAGACCCTCTAACAGTAACCCTTTCTCTCAATCTTCGCCTAGAATCCCTAATAATGGCTTTGACTTGACTAAAAACCCTTCTTCTCCTTCGTCAACGAGTTCATGGTCGCTTTCAGGCATCACTAACAATGTCATTAGCCCCAAATCTAGTCCCCTTCTCTCTTACGACAGTATTCGAGCTGCCCCTTTTTCAATGCCTCCATATATGCAGCACAAAAATGGGTTTGTCGATTCTGAAGTCATTGAGGAGCCTCAAGTTAACGATTACCTTTCGTTTCTCAACGAGTCATCTTCTTCGAGAGGTGAGGATTTGGTGGATCCGAGGATGGAATTAGGGCGTGGTTTGCAGAATTGGACTCAGTCTATGGACAATGCTGAGACCCCTTTTCATAGAAGAAGCTATTCTGCTAGTGATGTTTGTTTTGGCTCTGAAGATGGAGGATTTGGAGTTGGGTATAAGCCTTGTCTTTACTTTGCTAGAGGTTTTTGTAAAAATGGTAGCAATTGCAAGTTCTTGCATGGCGATTTTTCTGATTCAGTTGATCCTTCTGCTGCCATTGTTGGTTCTCCTAGCAAACTAGAGGGCTTGTTCGAGCAGCGTGAGGAGTTGATGAGATATAAGGCTGCTCAGCAGCAGAGGTTGGCCACTGCATCTGAGTTGATGGCTGGAGTGTCACCTTCACAGTATAACAAGTATATCAACTTTCTTCTGCAACAACAGAATGAAACTCATAGGTATGCATGATGGAGATGGATAACCAACTTTAGTCTTTTGACTTGTCATTCTTCTATTTATAGTGTATGAAGCCCATAATAGTTTAATTTTTTGGTGGATTTTAGTTTGTGAATGGTCAGTAATGCAATCTTTATTCTTTATTTGGAATGGATAATCTAGAGCTACAGCAGCAGCCCTTATGATGGGAGATGAGTATCACAAGTTTGGCATGTCCAGAAGTGAAAGGAATGATTTTTTGGCTTTGGCTGCTGAGAAGCGAAACTCGGCGTCGAGACAGATTTATTTAACATTCCCAGCTGATAGCACCTTCAAGGATGAAGATGTTTCAGAGTATTTCAGGTAACTAATGAGGTGTGGTGGCCTTTTTTCTGGGTGTTAAAATATCTAAACGAACCATTCATGTCATTGTCGCCCCAATTGTCTGAGAATCCGACTTTGAGTAAGAGGATTATGTATGAGAAATCTAGTCTGAAATATTCTTCTGTTTTTTATTACTGCTCACTTTGAATTTTTCAGCAACTTGCCTGCATCTGATTCCTAGTTTTCTGTATTAAAACTTTTCAGGGTTTTAAGGAGGCTGGCCATTGAGGTTTTTTAATGCATAGTGAAATAAGCCTAAGTTCCAGCACAAATGCTTTCCCTTTGTGCTGATACTTAACAAATAACCATATCTTACTTAATTGCCCGTTTACTGGAATCACGAGCTTTCCTTCATGTTCTATGCCCCTGCTTTCTGTTCAAACCTTTGTTCTATTACAACTTCGGTTTCAGAATGAGGGCTACTTTTTTCATTTCCTTGTGAGATTCTTTGAATGTACTTACTTCTCAATACATGTAAATGTGGTTAGATGGTTCGATATTCGATTGATATTTGTTCAATTGATATTTGAGCTTGACACATTCTTTCTTCCTACCTAGTTCACACAGACTTGAACTTCAATTCAGAGGATTTTAGATTTTCAGTTCTAGCAAATCTAATAGAATGAAAGAGTTTCTTAAGGTGTTATTTTGTTTTGTAAAGATTTCTTTCATTCAACGACATTCAATTGGATGTAGTTTTGTAAGTAGCCAATGTCGTCAGGTTATCCATCTTTCTGTACTTGTACTTGGAAGATGTCTTAACTTCTTTCTATCTTCCCGTGAATGTTTCTTTGCCTATACTTTTACCTCAATGAGTCAATGACTTTACATTCCTTCCTTTCCCAGTTGCTTTTATCATCATCCCCTATGATATGAGATTTAAACTTAAAATATATTGTGCTTTCTCTATTGTGTTGTTTGCTTATTGTTTTATTTTATTTTATTTTTTGTTCTTTTTCCTAACAAAAGAATAAAAGAAAAGAAAAGCTAAAGATCTGAGTACATCTTGAAGAAGTGTGCACACTATGTTACACAAACACTGAATGAATGACATAGGTAAAATGCACTTTATATGCACATGTTTGTTTACGCACCTATGTGTTTCATGTGAATACTTGCATATTCAGTCAGACATTTACTTTTATTAGAAATAAAACAAAAAAATATTTATATGTACAATTTTATAGATTTTGAGGTTGCAAAATGCCAAAACAAAGGGTTACAAATGAATCTGAATTCACATTGTTTTATTCAACGATGTGCTTAAGAGTATGCCTTTGAAATAAAAAAGCTGCACTTTTTGCTACATCATACACTTTTTTTTTGCTGCTGAGAAAAAAAAAAGACATGCAGTTTTTGAAAATATATGAATCTGTCTTAGTTTAATGGTATGAGGTTTTTTTTTTGTCGATTTGATTTGCTTGATTTGTAAATCAATTGTCCATAATCTACATTGAAGCAAATTGTTTACAATAATTGGCTTTCACTTTAGATGCACTGCACATCAATTGGGGAGCAGCCTTTCTTTTGAACTCTAGTAATTTTGAGCTCTTGGGTGCCATGTTTTAGTTGAAAATCTTGAAATTACTATCTGATATCTACTCTGTTTCTGCAACCTATGAATACCTTGTTTGTTATTTAGTGGACGTGGAAATAGTTTTCTCTTACTGAAGCTCAATCATACAATGTGAGGAATTATGTCCTGATGGGCAATAAAATGTAGCTCGAGCTATGAATAGTTGCTCAAGGAACAGTTTAGAAGTCTGGTATGGAGGTTTGAATGGAAGGGTTCTTATTATTTAGCCTGTCATGATAAAAGCCATGTATTTTCATGAAGTGCTTTTATTGCTTGACCATTTTTTTTTTCATTGATTAAATCTTGATGAACTTTTTTTTTTGGCAGCAAATTTGGGCCTGTGCAAGATGTTAGGATTCCATACCAACAGAAGAGGATGTTTGGATTTGTTACATTTGTCTATCCAGAAACCGTTAAACATATATTGGCAAAGGGAAATCCACATTTCATATGTGAATCACGAGTACTTGTGAAACCCTACAAGGAGAAGGGAAAAGTTCCAGAAAAGTAAATTTACCATAAACTTTTTTGTGTTCTATACAGTTCCCTTTCTACCTTTATAGCAGTGATGTTTATAGTTGGGATGGAATGTAGGAGGCAGCAGCATCAACAACAGCAACTAGAGAGGGGCGACTTTTCTCCTTGTTTGAGCCCCTCTGGACTGGATGCTCGGGATCCTTATGACCTAAACCTTGGTATGAAATAAGTCGGCATGCCCACTTCCCCCAAATTTGACAGCCATTTGGTTATTGAAAAACTGGTGGAAATGATTGAATATGCCATTCTTTATCTTTTGTATTTGCAATGAAACGGTATGCCTCTCATTGGTTATTCATCTGTCCATTAAATTTACAGGAGCAAGAATGATGTATAATACTCAAGGGATGATGTTGCGTAGGAAACTAGAAGAGCAAGTTGAATTGCAGCAAGCCCTTGAACTTCAGGGAAGAAGACTATTGAATCTCCAGCTTCCCGACTTGAAGAACGATCAGCTACACCACCATCACCCACATAATTTACCTATTTGTGCTCCATTGTCCACTGAATCGCATAATCAAATGAACCAGAATATTTATCCTCCTGATTTTATTAATCAAGAACCTTCTGAAGGTTTGCTGATTCTTCATGGTCTTCTCTCCTTTCTTTTGCTTAAAGGTGTTCAATCACCTGATGACTTCTTCGGTTAGCTAATGGTGAGAGCTGTTTCAGGTCATGAGAATAACCAAGTAACTACCAACAATGCCATAAGCACACAGCAAAATTTCCAGCTGGAAGAGAATCCTTGTTTTATCCAAAGCAACAGCAGTGGGAAAGCCACAGAGGACGGTTACAACTCTGAACTGCTTGAAATCCACAAAAGGTCTAAAATTTAATTTCTAATTAAAACGTACTGAGGATGGTCCAATTCAATTTCTTGCTCCAGATTATTTTAATCATACAACGTATTAACCATATTCTTCTTCTATCTTATTTACTTTGGGCATGAGGTCAGTGTTGAGCAGGTCCTTCCTGATAGCCCATTTGCTTCTCCTAAAAAATCTGCCTTGGGTCAACATTCTGATTTTTCTTCTGTTAAAGCGGATGGGTGCGGTCCCAATACGTTACCGTCATCTTCTCAGAGCAACTCGTCACTGCCTACTGGTCCTGCTGGTGACATAGCTTCCCCTTAATAACTTTTTACCCCACAGCTGAATGGCAAGGTCCTGTTATTCTCTTCCTTGTGGTAGCAAACTTTCCGTCGTGCTAATTTAAGAAGTCAGTATAATTCAAAGTAAGATACATTACTTTCCTTAGGTTTCTATTCCTTGTGTGAATCTTTTGAAATATAGGCAATAACTACATGAGCATGGCCAGCAAATATCAACAATGTTAGGGTAAGACTCTACTGATCTCTTCCTCCTCGACTTTCTTCTATTTTTGGAGCATCGTGTTCGGAGTTCTAGCGAATGAAACTGCTAATGGTCTTCGTATTTTATCTACGCAGAAAAATTAGAGAAGCATATAGCAGGCAGAAGAATTATCCCCGGATGTATAGCGAAATTATACCTACTTTGAAGAGTAGATCTATTACTATATAGAGAGGATCTCCACAAGTATCATCTTCATCAATACATACTCCTAACAGAAAATACATATAAATTCATACATTTAGGACAGATGATTTGGTTTATGAGAGTTAGGGTCTTCTGTGTTTATTTTGTGCCCTATTTGGGTGTGTGCTGGACCATGCTGACTAAAGAACTACGGTCGGATTAACTCCGTTTTACATTGTTCATCTACACATAAGTTCTTCTGTTTGTTCTTGGCATTCATAGTTAGGTAGAGTTTGAAGTTTCTGTGAAGCTCACAAGAGCCTCTTGTGTACATAGTAGTAGGGTCCTAAGTAGACAGAAGAAGACTTGAAAAAATTTGTTGTAGCTCACTGATGAAATATCACAAAACTCATTGGGACCAAAGAAAGTTGGGGTTGGTTACCCAAAGAGCTGGGTTTACTTTTCCCTTTTTTTATTTTTTCTCCCTTTTCTTTTCCTCCTCTAGATATATAATAATTTGATGATAGTATTCCTTTTCTTTGATGTGTTGAATTGAAATTGAGTGGATGAGCAGACAGGGTTTTGCAAATTGACAAAACAAGGACAAAATTGGATTTTGATTTGGTTTGTGAAAGTTTTAACTTTAGAGGACTGTTTTGTCTCACACTGTTCCTGTTTAGGCCCACACATGGGGGAAGGACCAAGGGTATCACATGGGGCACTGACATGGTATAAATGGCATCAACCCAACACCTCCCCCTCCCTTTTCTCTGTAGATTATTGTAAATTATTTTTTTATATATATGTTTTTGTTATTGTTTGTGATGTGCATTGTTTTGTGTGCATTGGAGGGAGTGAGGGGGGAGGCCCCAACTTTTGTACTGGCATGAATTTAAATTATATGGTAGCTTTTTTTACAGTTTTTGCTGGTTTGTTCTGGCTTCCATCAGAAGTGGTTGTGGTTGAATATGGTGCACACATGTGAACTGAACTTAGCTGTTCTCTTTTTTGTTGGACCCTTTGAGAGTTTTAAGAGATATCCACTTTCTCCATTCACTATTAACTTTTTTCTTTCAACCCTTTTCTTTATGAGTGAAATTCAAAGTGGGGAATCAGATTTGTTAGTGAATGGTCATTTTTGAGTTTGAATGAGACTTTTTGAGTAGAATTCACTCCTTTGAAGAAGAAAACAGAATGAGTTTGTCTGAGTTTGATGGCAAAGAAAGCACCATAGAAAGAGACACAGATTTTTAATTTTTTTTTTTATGGGGAAGCACATGGACTATCTCGTTTTGGATGCCAATATGGCCATGCATTTTGTTTTGTTATATTGCTCCATTTATTGAACGTTTTTGGTGCTTTTCCAAGATGCTTTTGAAATTTGGAGTCTTTCATGACTCCGTTTTGTGTGTCAGAGTTTAATGACTTTATATACACATACATACGTATATGAAGTCATAATATGTACTCTTCATCATATTATGGATTCAAAAAGGAGGGCCTTTTTGAATTTGAATTGATATTTCTTTTTGGGTGAAATGACATTTTGTCCATATGTTTGAAACCTAGTTTCAATTTAGTTTTATACCTTGTAATTTGATTTTGTAGTTGATTACAAGATGTCGTTTCCATTGGCGAAGCAGAACTAGATTCAATGTAGCAAGTTATTTGTGAATATGTTGAATGAGCTAATGCTCCTTGGTTTGGTCCAAACTATCATCATCTATAAGTTTGATCTTTTGAAGTATGAACTAAAACGTTGTTAATTGGTTCGACTTGTATACATTTTATTAGTATTCGTTAGTTTAATTGGATTTGTTGATTCTTATTTGGTGTTGTTTTTGTTAGGTGGTGCAGTTTGGTTTTTCAAGAAATTGGTTTGGACGTTGGTATTGGCAAAAAATTGACTTGAATGACATTTTTTAGTGGCAAGATACATGGGTAAAGATAAAATTAAATAAAGATTTAAGGGGTTAACAAGTTTAAACTAAAAGTGATTTGAAGCACAATAGATAACGTGTTGCCAAAGTGAACATAAGAGTGAGCATGGTTTAGTGGTAACTGACATGTATTTTGACCGAGAGGTTTGAGGTCCTCTCAAATTTTGTTGAACTAAAACAAAGTTCAACTACATAAATAGACCATCTGATGTCGAATTCCAAGAAAAATTCCAAAACATATGTAAAAAAGAGAGAGCAACAATTTTTTCCCCTTCTTTTCTTCCCGCCTCTGTGATTTTCTCCTCGATTTTTAGTACCTTCTTCTAAAAACCCACACAATTTCCTTTTTTACGCACCAAGCGGCTCTTTCTAGTAGCCGTTCAACCCTTAATGAGCATTTTGACGTTTGATCCACAATACCCATGACTCAATTGACCTTCAGATATTTGAAGTTTAAACATCTTCGAACACTAAACAGTGACCAACAGTGTTCCAATTCAGAAAAACCAACAATGTTTCAAATGACGGTATATTTTCTTCAAACAATGAGCGAAGGTTATGCTTTCGGTGAATGAACTCATTTTTCTGACAAATGACCATCAAAATATATACATATTTATATTTTGTATGTTGTTTTTATATAGTTGTTTCAAACCATGTTTATATTTCCTAAGAGGTACATTTACTGATATGGTATATATTGTTTGCACAATTTAATATATATATATATATATATATATATATATATATATATATATATATATTTGTAAATGAAATAATATATCAAGTGCATATGATGAAATTTATAATAGATGAAATACATATCTCAATAAAGATAGGATAATATATATAAACATAGTATAAATGTTGGATTATTATACGAAGTTATATATGAATGCCAATATGAAAGTAAATATATTAAAACAAAAAATTGTCCATTTTCAAAAAATCATAATGATATAATAATTATAAAATATTATATGTAACGATTAAAACAATATATTTTTTAAAATTAGATTTATCATAAATGTATAGAATGAAAATATCTATATTAGGAAATAATAAATTCAAAATGAAAATTAAAATATGGAGAAATAATATTAAATGAGGGTAAAATTGTATGAAAAGAATGGTAGAAAATCAAACCAAGCTAAAGATATATTTCTAACTCATTTTCAAATCAAATGAAATTATATATATATATATATATATATATATATATATATATATATATATATATATATATATATATATATATTGAGTTTAAGAGGTGAAGATTCAAATCTCTAGCCTCTCGGTTAAGAGTATATATTTTAGACGTTAAGATGTTAGTTTTTTTTTTCTTTTCTTTTTTTGGACAATATGTAGAGGTGAAGGATTGAATCTCTCATCTCTTAGTCGAGGTAGTACAAGTTTTATGTCAGTTGAGCCATGCTCTTGTTGACACGTTTAATATGTTAATTGGTACCTTATCTACCAAGCTATACTCGAATGAATTAATTATGAAAATTTAGTAATATATCAAAATGAAGAGGTTTATTTTTATTTTTAGTATAAGTTCCTATTCATTTTGATGTTATCCATTTGCATTGAACCAATCTATTTATTAGTTAATATACTGAGCGATCAAGCTTGTTTTTAAAGTATATATTTTTTTACATTTTATTTTGGTTCTCGACATTTATTCTATTTTGGTTCATATATTTTAATTTTATTTATTTCGATCATAACCTTTTTTTTTTTTTTTTTTTTTTTTTTTTTTTTTTTTTTAATTATTATTGTTTCTAACATTCAATCTAGATCTTGAACTCTCTATCCTTAATAGGGGAGGGGCAACTAGAAAGGAGAGGTGGTGACAACTTACAAGAAGTGGTGAGGTGGGACTAGAATAATCTGATCGATGATTTAAATCATTAGATATAGAGAGAGAATTTAAAAATTATATTTTGAAAGAGTATCAAATAGTTATTAGGAAACAAAAATAATTTGCATTTATTAGATGGTTACACCCAATTGTGACAGTCTCATTGAATAATTTTTTTTGTAAAGTAGAAGTGGGGCGACTTTTCAAATATGCGAACTCTAGCCCTGCTCTTATAGGACATGAAAGAAAATTGTGTTTCGACCTTCAACGGGTGATATTCTTTAAAAAAAAAAAAAACCTTCAATGGGATGGGTAAAAATTTTATTTTTACTGCATCATCCTAAAAAAATTTATAAAACTAATTATCTATTGTTATTGCCACATGGAAATTAAAATAAATCCTCAAAAAAAACATGGAAATTAAAATAATAGAAGATTAATAAAGAAATGTCGTGTCACATTTCGTTAATGTGGTTGACAAAAGACTTGCACACTGATCGTTTTTTAAGCCATTTAAAAATCTCAAAGATTTAATTATAAAATTTAGAAACTTAAGTTGGAAGGAACTATATGCAAAATTTAGCCAACAAGAGCTTAACTCAACTAACATAAAGTTGTATTGATAACCACAAGGTCTGTGGTTTGAATCCCCCTCCCCACATGTTGAAAAAAAAAAAAAAAGACTATATACAAAATTTAAGGAATAAAGAAGTATTTATATATATAAAAAAAAACTAGCATTATGAACTATTATTGAATGCTTTGACTAAACTATAATTGCAAACTATTTAATGAAGCATAGAATGTAATGTAGTCATTGATGAGCAATTAATATGAAACATTTGAATTATATAGGTATATATATACACATTTTTTTTTTTTTTGAGGAAAAGGTATATATATACACATGCATTTGAATTTAATTATATTTTAATAATTTGAACCCACCTCTTCTCTTATAATATAATAATATATCAAATGCATTTGAATATGAATGATTATTTTAATAATTTGAACTCATCTCATCTCTTATTTTTTTTTTTTTTGGGAAAAAATCAATTTTGACCCTGAACTTGGGGGATTGTATTAATTTTAACCCTAAAATTTCAATTTCATCAAATTGAGCCCAAAACTTGACAAATTGTATCAATTTGAACCTCAAACTTGTAAAAGTGTTTGTCCTTTGGTCAACTTTTTATTTGAATTGCCATTAAAGCATGTAATTGACAATTTTTTTTTTTTTAATTCACATTGCATATGAGTTGGTGTTTTGTAAAAAATTTGTTGGAGAAATTCTTTATTAGAAGAAATCAAATATCTCAGACTATTCTTCTCATTGTTATATGTATAAAAAAAAAATCACAAAGTTATTGACAACAAGAAAGATCCCGTAAATATGAGAAATAAAAAATTTGAAATTTCTTTGTTTTTGTTTCTTAAAAATTGTACATTATTCAATTAGCAAGAAAAAAAAAACAGTAAAAGAAGAAAAAAAAAAACCCACAAAATTCTTAGCGGCAAGAAAAAACCAACAAATATTTGAAGATAAAAAACCTCCAAAGTTGCTTTGCTTTCATAATCTTAGATAGCAACAAAAAAACTCTCACAAAGTTCTCAACAATGAGAAAAAGTCATTATCTAAAATAAAGTTTCTCCAATATTTTATTTATAAGAAACCAATTCAGGTGCAATATGAATTAAGAAAGGAAGAACTAGTCAAATTACGTATGGTGGTTCAAATGGAAAGTTAACCAAAGGTATACATTGTAACACTTATGCAAGTTTGGGATTAAAATCAATACGATCTGATAAGTTTAGGGTTCAATTATATTTCATGAGATTGAAAGTTTAGAGCTAAAATTGATATAACTTGCTAAGTTTAGGGTTCATTTTGATGAAATTGAAAGTTCAGGATTAAAATTAATACAACCTGCAAAGTTTAGGGTTAAAAATGATTTTTCCCCCATTTCCCATTTCTTTTTTACCCACTTAATACTTTATTTTAATTTTCCGTTACAGCAGAAGCAATTGGACCGTTCGTAAATTAATTTTGTTCTACAAAATACCAATACATTGGCAAAAGGTTAAGCGGTGAAAAACATACCTCCGTTGACGACTCTGAATACTTCAAGAATGATTATTGATTGCTCTGCAACAACGAAGAACACCACCATTTGATCTTTCCCGCTATAACTCTGAGATTAGGAACGTAGTTGTGGGACTACCTAATCTTGAATGGGAAAAACTCTAGAGAGAAAATTCTCCCTAGAGTTCTTGAGTTGAGAGAATATGAGAGGGCCTTATGGTGGTCATATGTTGTATCACATAAACCCTAGGGTTAGTGTTCTATTTATAGGAGAAAGACCATGAATAAAATATTCATTTAAAATCAATTATTTCCATAATTGATTTAATCTTTTCCATAATTAATCAATTCCATAACCAATCAATTCCATAATTGATTAATCTTTTCCATAAATGATTGATCACTTCCACAAGTGATTAAATCATTTCCATAAATGATTAATTACTTCCATAAGTAATTAATCATTTTCATAATTGATTAATTTCCAGTTAATTAATTCTTTAAATTAATTAATCACCAATTAAATATCATATATTTAATTTCAGACCTTCTATTAGTTAATTAATTAATTACCCAATTAAATATCATATATTTAATTTCAGGCCTTCAATTAATTAATTCTATAATATGAATCAAATTCATATTAAAATTGGAACTTCTTCCAATTCTCTTATATCCTATAAATTTAATATGAATCAAATTCATATTGATATTTGAACTTCTTCAAATATTTATTTCTCTCATAATAATAAAGTTTAATTTCAAATTAGACTTTATATTTTAATGTATCATTATACATTATATTAATTTGTATCTCATACAATTAACTTAATTCCCAATATGAATTTGAATTATTCAAATTCTCTCAAGATATAATTGTTCCTAATTACTCTTTACGAGCTAGCAGGGGGACCTAATGGACCTACATATCAGAAGCTCCAATGATATGAGGTTAACCGATTAAACTTATTAATCAGGTTAACCAATATTCATTAACTGTGGCTCATTCCACTAAAGACCCACAGCTGAACTCTTCTCACTGTAGAACATTTATGTGTCCACGGATATAGACCTATACCGGTAAGTCAATCCTTCACAAGTGTTCGTAACTACAGTTGGGTCAAATTACCGTTTTACCCCTGTGTTACATCTGTCTCCTTAAGTACCAGCGCTCCTCTAATGAACAACCTGTTTATGGTCCAACCATTAAACAGAAAGTTCCTCTCGGGCCAGTGAGAGGACGGGATCCCTTTGTTCAAGTCCCGGAGTCACCACTTAAGGGAACACTCATCTACTTCTCCTAGAAGTGGGAAGAAGTGAATTCCTTCTTGTGTTGTCATGTCCCCAGCCTCCCACTCGGTCTTGTCCCCAAAAAGGAAGGCATATTGAGTCGGCGTATTGGCCACTCTCACCCATGCTAATCAAAGGACAATCCCTCATGAGAAGGAGTTCATGACACACTCAGGATTAAGACTGAGTTACCTAGGTCATCGTATTGAAACAGTAACCTAACTAGTTAACGGTGTTACATCTAGTGGGTTTACTATTTCGTGGTCCGGTCTTATGCAAACTCATTGCATAGGATACCCCCGCTCGCATATCTCCTACATGGACGCCTTGGATCAATACGTCTGTATCGAATACAGAGCGGGCCGTATCACATAGTGTTACCAGGATAAGGTACCCAGTCTTATCCCTGTACTATAGACCTTTTAGGTTGTTACTTGAACACTGATCCCCGTATGTCCCCACATACCAGTTCAAGTCACATGTAAACAACCTTGGATCTTAGTTTATTGGATTTGGGTCAAATTGTGCAATATTTAACAATAACACTTTATTGTAGAAACTCAATAACACTTTATTGAAACAAGTATACAATTCGTTTACATTCACTATCTACGAGTTTTATGGCATAAAACCCCACAAACTCCCACTTGAACTAAAACTCTAGTTTAGTGGGATGTACAATAATCTATACAGCAGTGGGTGTATAAATACATGTATATACAATGTACAAATACAATAAACTAGGGCATCACTATACCCATTACATAATGGTATCACTATACCCATTACATTTCTCCCACTTGCCCTAGATTTCATCTTTGTACATCACTCGTAGATCTAGACCTTCTAGATGACCCTCAAACACTTTAGCCGAGAGAGTCTTTGTAAATGAATAAGCAATATTTCATTCAATTTAATGTGTCTGCTTGTCTTGGGCTGCGATGTTCTTTTGAATTTGCCACAACACCACTATGTCACTATAAAGTGTGATGGGCAAGTTCACATTTGGAACACATTCCAAATCAGTCAAGAACTTCCTAAGTCATACAGTCTCTATCGTTGCTTCACAAGCAGCTATGTTTTCGGCCTATACGATCAAGACTGTAACTATGTCATACTATAGCTCCATCGTAAAGAGTGACCACAAATCGTTTACATTCACTATCTACGAGTTTTAGGGCATAAAACCCAACAGTAACCATTTTAATATTTTGGGAAAAAATCATTTTTAACCCTAAACTTAACCTGTATATCAATTTCAACTCTGAACTTTCAATTTCATCAAATTGAGCCTCAAACTTAATAAGTTGTATCAATTTTAACCTCGAATTTTCAATTTCATCAAATTGAATCTCAAACTTAACAAATGTATAAATTTTAACCCCAAACTTGTATAAGTGTTGCAATATAAATCTTTAGTTAATTTCTTTTTGAACCACATCGTTAAAACGCATAATTTAATATTTTCTCATTTTTCTTTTTTTAATTCACATTGCACTTGTGAGTTGGTTTCTTATAAGAAATTTATTGGATACATTTTTTTTTGGATAAAGTTTTGCTATTGAGAAGAAGTTGTCCATGAGTTTTCTCTCATTTTCTTTGTTGATGGTCAAAATTTCGCTTAGGAATTCGCCCTTCGCTCCACGTGACGATCAACAGTGAATTTGTAGGAGAGCGGGAACACATGACCTGCAAGACGAGCAAACGCTGCACACCGGTGTGGTGTAGACCACACACACTCCGATGCTTAAGTTAGCTTTGGCCGGAAAACACGTAGAGTGTATTTAGGGACTAATTTTTTCATACCTGTGCGTGTGTGTAGTCCCCCTTTTTATAGATCTCCCTGGGGTTTTAGTCTTCGTCCGCCTTCAGTGGGGCTTCCGGGCCTTTGGCCCTGGTCGGCCTCGGCATTGGGCCGAGGCCGACCCTTACCCTCGGCCTCTCCCTTGGGCTGAGGCCGAGGGTCGTGATTTTGGGCTGGAATGAATTTCGGCCATTTGTCTTGTCGACTCGGCTTCCTTTGTCTTCGGGCCCGATAAATTTGGGTCTTTCTGCATAAAATATTATTAGCTAATTTTTGCCCATAACATTCTTCTTGTTGTGTTGGTGTGATTTGTTGCTTTTCTTTTAGCTTGCTTAAAAGAACTTGTAATTGTGGATGATAAGAGAGCAATTTTGAAGTTTTTTTTTTTCTTCTTCTCAAATGTTTGAAGGTTTTTTTTTCTTGTGGCTAAGAACTTGATTCCATGTTTTTTTTTTCCTTGTTAATTAGAATATGGAAGGGTAAACTAAAAGAAATCAATTTCATTTTTCTTTTCTTATATTTGCTTGATTTTTTTTGTTGCTAATAACTTTGTGATTTTTTTAGGCTAAATAGCAATAAGAAGAATAAATATGAAGTTTTTGATTTCTTACAATAAAAAGTTTCTCCAACAAATTTCTTACAAAAAACCAACGTAACTCAGGTGTAATATGATTTTTTTTAAAGGAGGAAATTGTCATTCACATGTTTTAATGGTGATTCAAATGGAAAATTAACCGAAGGTCTACATTACAACACTTATGCAAGTTTGTGGTTAAAATTGATACAATATCTGCTAAGTTTAGGGTTCAATTAAATGAAATTGCAAGTTTAGGGTTAAAATTGATACAACCTACCAAGTTTAGGGTCAAAAATGATTTTTTCCCTAATATTTAAGTGCATTTTAAATATTTTTTAAAATTAGTTTTGGGGGTTTTCTTTTTATAAAGAGAAAACGTATTTGGGAGGTTCTATATATTTAATTTTTTTTGGTTGCTTTTATTTTGTCATAAATTTCTAGATCTAGAAACACCTCTCTCACAAACTCTCAATACACAACAAAATTTCAACATTCTCTTCTTTCTACTTTCATATTTCTCCCCTTTGATTTTTTGAGAGCAATTATTGACCAAAAAAGGGGTGTTCTTTGTTGTGGAGCTTTGAACTCAACATCTTAGTGCATAGTGGTTTGAGCTACACAACGTTTCAGTGGGATTGTTTTATCCTCGAAGGGACATGCCAGTGAAGACCTACTGCACCGGTGGTTGATAAATAAATATACACACTACATAGGGCTTGAATCTCCTTAAAGAGAGCAAGATACCTGCACCTACAACCTAATTTGTTTTTATGTTTATAATGTTCAAGAAACACCAATTTCTTTGCAAGAAGCTTTATCATCTTCAGATGTAATTTTCTGAAAAGGGACTGTGAATGATGAAATAAAATCACTAACTACCAATGAAACTTAGAAATTAGTTGATGTACTACCATAGTGTAAAACTATAGGGTGTAAATAGGTCCTGAGAGAAAAGTTGAAACTGGAGGGTAGTATAAACAAGTATAAAGCTTGACTTGTTGCAAAGAAGGTTTAAAGAAAAAAAAGATTTAGACTTCTTTGATACCTTTTATCCGGTTACAAGAATCACATGTATTAGATTGTGATAGCGAGCATAACAAGCTATTTTTTCCTATCTATTTTAGTTAGTCTTTGAGAATAAATTGGCCAAAATTATGCATTTTAATGTTGTATACTTGCAGGAATCAATTTTTGGAGCTAAATTGTGAAAATGAAGTTGATTGGGTGTTCAAGACGTGAAAAGAGGCCAATGAACTGAAAAGAATCAAAGTTGGAGGCTTACAAATGAGGCTAATCCGAGAGCTAGCGTCTCGATGCTACTTTTTGGGTGTCTCGACGCTAGCAATTTCCTTATCTGAGTCAGACGGCAAAGGTCACAACATCGCGACGCTGTGACTATATCGTCTCGACGCTCTCGGTTTTTCCTTAAACAAAATGGGCGGTAAAGGGACAGCATCGCGACGCTGCCCATAGCGTCTCGACGCTGTCGACAGATTTTCTATAAATAGAAATCGATTTGCTACGACTAAGGAGAGTTCATTTAATGCAATTTTAGCCCCAAATTCGACTAAAGACCTTCTGTGGGAGCTGAAACAAGGGAGAGGAGTGGGATTCAAGGCTTGGCTTGTGGAGATCGTGACAGGGACGTGCGGTTTCGATGACAATAGTGTTTTATCTCCTTTCTCTCTTTCCTTCAGTTGTTTTAATGACTGTTTTAGACTTTGTTTACATCTTAATGCCGTGTATGAGTAGCTAAGTTCTTTATCTTAGGGATTTATGTAGTCCTTTGGGGCGTTGTTGAATTATTTTGATGGATGTTTATTGTTTTTTACTCATTTATGCAATTTATGCCCTTGATGCTTTTAATTCACTGGCCATGAGTTAATTGATGTTATCTATAATTCTTGCTCGGGAGAGGGGACTTAGTTTAGATATAAGAATTTCATAACTACAATAATTCTAGAATCGGGAGATTTATGATAGTTGTAGAAATTGTTAATAGGATTTAACTACAACCATGTATGTGAATGAATCTAGATAGGGATATCGGGTTAATCATATGTGTGAGAATTATTTATGCTCGGGAAAGATAAATATGAGTTTAGAAAATCCTAGATTTATGAGTCATTGCATGTCATACATCCATTAATTAATTCACAACCCCAATAGGTGAAATTAATTCTCTAATGCTGTGTTTGGAACCTCCTGATTTTGCAGGATTTCAAATCAAGATAGATTTGAAATGAATTTTGGTGTTTGGTATCTCATGAAAGAGAATGATTTGAAATCTAAAATGATTTCAAATCGTGTTTTTACGTTAAAAATTTTCCCAACTAAAACTATCGGATTTTGCAGGATTTCAGGGAGATGAGAGTTAAATTACTTATTTGTCCTTATCATATTTTAATTTTCTATCAATAACTTAAATTAAAAGCCTATATCAGTAAATTCTTTTACTTTCTTTTCTTTTCCAATTACCATCCAAACGCAAAATTTTAAATACATTCATTCTAAATCTTTATTGTTCCAAACAAGACAAAGAATTTTAAATCATTTCTCGAATTTCAAATTACAAGATTTAAAATCATTTTTTAAACTTTCATGCTTCCAAACAAAGGGTAAGAGTTTTTCATCATTTGAAGTCCATAATTTTCAGCTTTTGTGTCTTGTTTTTATTCATTCTCACTAAGTTTTGTTCCCTAGATAAAATTGGACATAAGTATTTGCGGTAATTAATTTGATTAGAAATCCAATCCAGAGGACGACACTCGTTAACACGAAAAACACTATATTAAAACTTGATCCGTGCTCTTGCGGTAGAAAATATCCACGTCAGATTTCTAATTGCAATTTCTGCTATTTTTCGTATGAGTATTCATCAAATGGATGTGAAAACAACTTTTCCTAAATGTTGATTTAGAAGAAGAAATTTATATGACCAACCTGAAGGTTTTATAGAGCCTGGACAGGAGAATAAAGTGTGTAAGCTTACTAAATCTCTATATGACTTAAAATATAAGCCCCAAAGGAGAAATTTGATTTTTTTTTTTTTTTTTTTTTGAGAAGGAGAAATTTGATTCTTACATGCTACATAATGGTGTTATAAATCAAATGAATGTAATAAATGCATCTATTATAAATCACGAGAAGTTTCACATGTTTTTTTTTTTTTTTTTGAAAAGAAAAATTCACATGTTATTATTAGTTTATATGTTGATGATTTACTGATCTTTGGCTCAAATATTTTTGTTATAAATGAAACAAAAAATTTATTAAGGAGCCATTTTGACATGAAAAATCTTAGCGAGACTAATTTTATTCTGAGTATGAAAACAACTAAAACCTTAGATGAGTTTTTTTCTTTCCTTCACCAATCACATCATATCGAGAAAATACTCAAAAAAATATAATTATTTTGATTGTAAACATGTATTTACTCCATTTGATTCAAGTGTTCATTTGTTTCCCATTGAAAATGATAATGATATAATTAATAAAAAAGAGTATGCTAGCATGATTGGTATCTTACGATATGCAACTAATTTTGCTAGAGTTGACATTGCATATGCAGTAGGAGTTTTTAGCAGGTAAAGAACACTTGCAACCATGCACTTGCAACCATTGATCGTGTTTGTTTCTCAATATTTTCTCTATTTTCTTCTGTTATTTGAAATTTCCGCCCATAACTATTATCTTTTCTTCTGAAGAACACTATCTTTTTTAAAGAATATACAAAAACTATTATCCAAGAATAATAGGATTGTTACCACCATATTTTCAAAATTTTAATTTGAGATCAATTATACATCCTTCCAAAACTTGCAAAACCATTGCAATTAAACCTCATTAATGTAGCCGATAAGAGCTTAGCTCAATTGGCATAAAGTTGTACTAATAACCACAAGGTCTGTGGTTCGAATCCCCCTCCCCACATATTGTCAAAAAAAAAAAAAAAAACCTAATTAATGTACCAACTTAAGTTACTTAACCATAGTTAATGGGTCAAGAAATAGTATAACCTTCCCAAAGTATATAAAGGTTCAAATCTCCACCCCTACCATTATAATGTCATATCTTTAAAAGAAAATCTCATTATTTTAGTTTCTCAAAAAAAAAAAAAAAAAAAAAAAAATTTATAAAATAAAATATAGAAATTTTAATTAAACGACATTCCCTTGATTTTAATATCTTTTAAAGATAACTTAAATGGAAAATTTCAATTAGTTTATTGTCTTAGATCCATGTTGAGAATGTTGCGTGATAAGTAAGATAAAAGAAATTTGAATTTATGATCTGTGAGAAAAAGTAGAGATGCCCATAAACCATTTGAGCTATATATACCCATCCCAATCTTTCTACCGTCGTTTATACCTTTGTTTAAAGGATAGTTTTTGGATTGAGTATATTCAAGCCAACTAGTCCTTGCATTTGATTGGAATTGTGATTTGTATAAAACACCTAATTAAAAGTGCACATATCATATTTAATCTTGTGCTTGAACATGAGAAAACCTTTTTGCTTAATTAGCGTTGCATTCAATTATCTCAATTCATTTCACTTCATGGCTTCCAAACATTTTCAATTAAGGGACATGTTTGGAAGTGATTTTGGAATGACGAAAAATTATTTCTATGACGTCTTTTTCAGTGATTTTAACCACTTTAAAATCACTCTCAAACAACGTAGCAGTAATGACACTCAATGGACAAGCCAATGTCTTGTTGGGTATAGTACATTATAAGATATGTTATGGGGCAACAAGAAAAATGACTACTTCTAAAAAAAAAAAAACAAAAACAAGAAAATGACTAGATTTAATAGGGGATTTGAAAAATGGCTAAACACAACTTAAAATATTTTGAGACATAAAACTTTAACATTTCTTTTCACAAACAAACCATCTTCATCTAAACTCACCAACAATGTTTATTCATCCTAACTCCTAATTATTGAGTCTAGGGTACTCCTCTTTGTCTAACAAGCTAAGCTTAAATCTTTTTCTTTTTCATAAGCATTTCTACTCTCCCAAACTTATTCATGCTGCTAGGCCTTTATTTTTCTTATTTTCTTTTTTTTTTTTTTAGAGTCTCATAGACACTTGTGCCTTTATTCCAACTTACTAACACTTTTTTTTAAGCTTCCAACTTACTAACACTTTGTGGTGATTGGTGAAAGTAGTTGAGTGAGTACAAGCGCAATTCTCTAGTAAGATTGTTTTCATATACTCACTTCTTAAGCTAACATTTCATGCAAAGGAAATCATAGGTGTCATGACCGCCTCTGCTTACTTGGTTAACTCTAGGAGTTTTTTTTTTTTTTAATGGAAATGGTCCTGGTAGTAGGTACACAAATACAACAACAAAATGAAACAGCAATTTGAAGTACAATTTAAACTAAATATTTTAGGAGAAACATTTGTTTTTCAATATCTAGTCAATCATTTTTTTTAGAGAAAGACAATATATTAAATGCTAAAAAGGGTTAGGTACATCCATCTCTTCATTAAGAATGGTAGGGGGAAATTTTCCTCCCTACCAAAATAAGAACAAGTTGTGCCCAAAAAGGACAAAAAAAAAAAAAAAAAAAAAAAAAAAAATTCCCATGCTCAACTGTCGCACGTGCCAATGTGTGAGCTTCTTTGTTCTCCAATCTAGAGCATTTAGCGAAGGAGAAGGTGTTTGCTATCGTGCCCAAAGCATCGATTGCTTCGACCATCAACAAGAGCTCCGAAAGGTCTTCGGATTCTCGGTTCAATGTCTTTATCACTTCACTGGAATCGGATTCGACTTCCAACGACGAGAAGAAGCTGATTCCTTCATCCTTCGTCGATTTCAAGTACGATTTCAATCCCTCAAGAATCGCTTTTGATTCCATAATTTTTATAGGCCATTTCTGATTAAATCATTTAATTAGAATTATGAATCGATTAGTTTGAACTATCGAATTTGTGGCTAAAAAGGTTCATCAATTAAAAAAAAAAAATGTCTAATAAGTCTTTAACCGATTCAAAGTTTTTAAAAATGAATTAATTTCTGTTGAATATCGAATTCAATTCTATATCCAATAGATTAGTTCATTATAACAAAAATGTCAAATTGACATTTGATACAAAAGTGAAAAAATTCAAACAACCTATTGGACACAAAATTGAAAGTTTAAAGACTTATATATTTTTAAGTTCAAATACCATCGTTTCAAAAAAAAATAAATAAATAAAATCACATACCTATTGGACACAAAATTGATAGTTCAAAAACTTGTAATTTAACCTTAACTTATTTATATTATTCATAGAACTAATTTTGATCAGCTCACTAATGTTAATGCTTGACGATCACATAAAATATCTAGGATTAAAGACCAAATCCCAAACCCAAGAGAGTAATCTTTGATTCCCAACCACAGGATTGTTCCATTCATGGGCATCCAATAATGTCCTGAAAGCAATTAAAGACCCTTTTGAAATGACTCTTCATGTGTTTAAAAAAAGTATTTTTAAGTGAAAAAAAATTGTTTCTAACACTTAAAAAGTCACTCCAAACGAGTACTAAAACTTTAAAACCTCAACTAATTATCCCATATAACACCAAATAAGGAGTGGAGCTTGGAACCTAACTAAACTTAAGTCGGTACTTTGGGGTTTTGTCAAGTTTGAATAAACCAAAATGTTTCGCCGTTTCAGAAGACATCAAATTTTCATCAAACATACCATACAAATACGTTTCGATAGCTCTTTCAGGCCTTCTGGGAGTCCCACTTTGAAGAAACCTGATCAAATTTTGATAGTATGTTTCAGCAACTGCATTCTCAATTACAGGATTGGTGCCTGTACCTGAAGGCCAACCGCTCTCTGATATCACAATCGACACATTGGCTCCACCTGACTTCTCGAGAGCTGCATAAAGAGCATCGATTATTGTTTTGACAAAGTTGTAGTACTCTAAGTTGCCATCTACAATAACAGGTCGCGATGCTGTGAACAAAGCATATTCAAGGTTAATTGATGTGGGGTTACTGATATAAATGTAGTATGGATACACATTAGCAAGAAGGGGTGAGCCATTCTTAGCCAGAAAGCTGATAATTGGTTCTATAAATTCACGAGCGTCGGATCTAAATGATCCAACAGAAGGAGGAAAGCTGCTCCCCAACAAATCAGTGGTTATTACTGTGGAAACATTCATATGATCCTGCAAATTGGCTGCCACAATTGCACTATAAATGTTTCTCATGGCCGGTAGAACGTAACTAGCAAAAGAATCAGATGGTCGCACTTCATTTCCAACAGCAATGTATCGAAATTTGATGTCCGGTACATAGGCTTGAATGTTCCTCTGGACCCAATTTGCTGCAAAAGAAAAATTAGCAATGCCTTCAATGTCAGTATTTGGCATGCCTAGAATCACTTCTATGTTTGATCCTCGAAGAGCGTCTAACATAGCTTTGTTTGGATCATAAATCCTCATCCTCTTTATGCCATAGCTTTTGCATAGTTCGACTACTTCTCTGGGTTCTGGTAAATTGTCTCCCTTGCTTCCATAGCAAACACCGATGGCTTCGGCAGTTGCGACTATATGAATGCACAAAAAAAGTAACATTTGATCAGTTTGAAAGGCAGAAAACACAGAATCAAGTAGAACCAATTGTTTAGCCAGCCCAAATCAAATAAATCCATCTAGTTTTTCGACATTGTTGATGATAATTTGGCTCATTTTATCATCATAGGTTTGACTAGAAGCATGCATGTTCATAAATATTGTGATATACAAATCAGAAAAATTTAACTACTATGAACAATTAATATCAATCGGCGGGAAAATGAGATTGCAAAGATTCAACTACTATGATATCATGGTAAATAGCAACCCAATCCAAACATTTAAGCATATAGGTCATGGTTTTCAATCTTAGAAGGAAAGGTGGAAGGAATACAAATATGGAATTTCGCCGTGAATGCCAAAATACCAGGAAGACAGGTATGGTTGGTTGGTGAACTAAAAACGAGAATTAATAGAAAACAAAATCGTATTTCGTGTTTTCAATGTCTTTAGATACGTGTTTATTAGCAGATTCAGAATTTCAAAACACTAAATCCTTGGTGGAGGGTTTTCGAGGGATGACATTGAGAAACATAAAGCTCAAAAAATTGATCACATAAGTAAAATCATAGAAATGGATTAACAAGACGAGGAAAACAGAGCAGAAAGAAAACCAAACATGTAATGGGAAAGAGTACTTGTCCGGCGAGGGCCTCCGCATTGAGGCAGTCGAATGAAGCTGCCAGTGCCAGAGGAAGATCCAAATGGTAAAAGAGCCATGGAATCTACATCTTCAATCGCCATTGCCATAATTGCCGACCTTGAACCTGCTTCACCATAATGATTCGCAATCATCACGATATGATTAAAACCCTAAACCCTACAAATTGAGCGAATAGATGATCGGTTCTTCAGTCGGGAAACAGAAAGATCAAAGGAAATTACCGGTTGGTTGGTGGAAATCTGGAGAAATCAAAGCCCTGAGGAGGAGAAGTACAGAAACAGAGCAAAGCGTGGAGAAGATTGATGAAGCCATGAGGTTGCAGAAAAATCCCAACCTTATGGCGATTTCTTTGATTCTTAGTCATGGAAATAACACACTGCATCTGCTGTGCCTCATTGACTTCCGTGGAGCTGAAAATTCAAGGGATAACTTTACACGTAACTTTTTTTTTCTTTTTTTATTTTTATTATTATTTTTTTAATAATTAATTAATTAATTAATTTATTTATTTATTTTAGAATACTTGTTCTCGAGGGATCTCTCTACATACCTTGTCGACAAAAACGCTAGATAGAAATACTTTTAGGGGCTGTTTGGAGCACTGAGTTGGTTATAATAATTCGGGGGTTATAATAGTCTGGGTGTTATAATAGTCTGTGTTTGGAGTGCAGATTATTATAGTCTGGATAAAATAGTCAGTGTTTGGGGTGCAGTGTTTGGGATGCAGATTATTTTAGTTAGGTTTCAAGTTGACTGCTTTTTTTCCTGACTTTTTTTTTTTTTGTTTATTTTCCTCATACAACTTTGTAGTTCAAATATTAATAAAAAAAATTGGGTTTAGTTGTAAAAAAATAAAGTTTTGGACATAGGGGTTAAATTATGTGTTTAACTTAAAAGGAAACAAAAACAACCTAAAGTAAGAGTTGATTTTCTTTGTTTTAGAGTCATGATTTTTTCACAAAATAAGTCATTTTATGATTTCATATAGAAAAACCATATTTGTTTCATTTCTGTATTTCCAACATAAAAATGGTAAATGCTTATTCAAAACTCATTTTACCTTCATTATCAAAAGAATCAAATAAAATAAAAATCACATAAAATAAAAACTTGAGTAGTATTTTTTTAAAAATTATTATTATCACGGTAAACTTAAATACGATAAGTATAATTTGGAATGAAAAATATGGTACGATGAAGGTAAACATTCATATACTTCATTATCAAAAGTAATTATGTAATAAAACTCCATATTTATATATGTACAAAGACAACCTAGTATCTAACTCCCTAGAAATTTTCCGATCTTTCCGACGATCACCAACAAATTTTTCGACTTTTTCCCTCTTTTTTCCTTTCATTTCTTCTACCACTTTTCTTTCTTTTTTTTTTTTTTTCTTTATTTTCGTTTTTTATATTTTTCGAAATGAAAATGAGAAGAAAGATTTTAAAAAAAAAAAAATCACCGGAAAAGTCGTCGGTGATCGCCGGAAAAGTGGTCGGAAAGTCGACGACGGTCGTCGGAAAAGTTGTCGGTGGTCACCGGAAAAGTCGTCGGTCGGTCGTCAGTAGAAAAGTCAATGAGTCACATGGAAGAAGAAAGAAAAGAGTTACTGTAGAGAATGAATATAATAATTGGGATGGGTTGAATAATGGTTATTGTAGCAACACGGAGGGGAAAAATAACCAACTTCACCCCTTATTTTTGTTGATGCCCCAAACACTGAGTGTGTTATAATAGCCCTCACTATTATAACCAACACAGTGGGCCAAACGACCCCTTAGGGGCCGTTTGGCCCACTGTGTTGGTTATAATAGCCCCCGCTATTATAACCAACCCAGTGTTTGGGGCACCAACAAAAATAAGGGGCGGAGTTGGTTATTTTTCCCCTCCGTGTTGCTACAGTAACCACTATTCAACTCACCCCAATTATTCTATCCATTCTCTACAGTAACTCTTTTCTCTCTTCTTCCATGTGACTCATTGACTTTTCTACCGACGACCGGCCGACGACTTTTCCGGCGACCACCGACAACTTTTCCGACGACCGCCGTCGACTTTTCGGCCACTTTTCCGGCAATCACCGACGACTTTTCCGGCGACTTTTTTTTTTTTTTTTAAAAAAAATCTTCTTCTCATTTTCATTTCGAAAAATATAAAAAACGAAAATAAAGAAAGAAAAAAGAGGTAGAAGAAAATGAAAGGAAAAAAGAGGGAAAAATTTTCGATCGCCGAAAAATTTGTTGGTGGTCGTCGGAAAAATCATAAAATTTCTAGGGAGAGTTAGATACTAGGTTGTCTTTGTACATATATATAAATATGAAGTTTTATTACATAATTACTTTTGATAATGAAGTATATGAATGTTTATCTTCATCGTACCATATTTTTCATTCCAAATTATACTTATCGTATTTAAGTTTACCGTGATAATAATAATTTTAAAAAAAATACTACTCAAGTTTTTATTTTATGTGATTTCTATTTTATTTGATTCTTTTGATAATAAAGGTAAAATGAGTTTTGAATAAACATTTACCATTTTTATGTTGGAAATACATAAATGAAACAAATATGGTTTTTCTATATGAAATCATAAAATGACTTATTTTTTTAAAAAACCATGACTCTAAAACAAAGAAAATCAACCTTTACTTTAGGTTATTTTTGTTTCCTTTTAAGCTAAACACATAATTTAACCCCTGTATCCAAAACTTTTATTTTTTTTACAACTAAACCTTTCTTTTTTATTATTAGTATTTGAAGTACAAAGTTGTACGAGGAAATTAAACAAAAAAAAAAAGTCAAGAAAAAAAAAACAGTCAGTTTGAAACATAGATTATTTGAACCCAGACTAAAATAATTTGCATCCCAAAACACTGCACCCCAAACACAGACTATTTTATCCCAGACTATAATAATCTGCACCCCAAACACAGACTATTTTATCCCAGACTATAATAATCTGCACCCCAAACACAGATTATTATAACCCCCAGACTATTATAATCCCCCAGCTATTATAACCCCCAGCTATTATAATCAACCCAGCGCCCCAAACAGCCCCTTAGAGTGCATGTTTGGAATGATTGTGAAGAGGATAAAATCATTTTTGTTATGTTCGAAGTCATCTTTAATTATTGAAAATCATGTTTGATTTTACACTTTTAAACATGATTTTCTTTTCTTTTTTTTTTTGAAAAATTTTAAACATGATTTTCATATCATCAAAATTGATTTTGAATTATTAAACACGTGTTTCAGAGTGATTTTGAATATGATAAGAGTGATTTTAACCATTTCAAAATCACTCGCCTTTTTTTTTTAGTTTTTCTTTTCCAATTAGTTAGGGTTTGGTGTTTTTTTTTTTTAAATATAATTTTCCCCTACTTTGTTAGGGTTTTGTGGAAAGTTTATGAATTTTTTTCCTCCTCCAACATCAAACTAAAAATCATGATGAGATTTTTTTTTTTTTCTTTTTCAACCAAAGTTGCAAAGAAATGATTAATTTTAAGCGAACAAAAACGCAAAGGAAGGAAATTTATTTAACGAACAATTAGAGTAAGAAGTCATTTCTCTCATATTAAGATCATGATTGGTTTTCTTTTCGAGCCAAAGTCAACACGGGAAGTAGATGTTTTTTTCTTTTCTTTTCTTTTCTTTTTCGGTGGGCAATATTTTAGAAAGAAACCATCTTTCCCTGTTTGAAAATCACGATCTTGCATTGTTCTTCATCCTCTCATTTCCTCTCCCTACTCGCTCTGGCTCTCTTCTCTCTCCTTTTACTCTATCCTCTCGTTCCATCTACTCACTCACGTATCTAGTATTATTTATTCTCTTTTGTTGGATATGTGGAGACAAACAAAAAACCACCTCCTCAGACTGCCTTGCACGGAAAGAAAAGAGGATTTGAAAGCTAATGGGCTTGGCCCATTAGCTTTAGGTTTTTCAGCTTATATATATATAAGTGTTGTGGCCGTGGGGTTGAAAAAAAACACAGCAGTGGTTTTTCGGCAGTGACGTGCGGCAATGAGTTTTTGAGAGATAAGAGTATTTCTCTTGTGGGTGAGGGTTTTTGTTTATTTGTTTATCCCAAGCTATCGAGTTGTGATACTTGGAAGTCAATAGCTATTGTTGGGCTATTAAGGGTTAGTTTGTGGTGTTATTGAAGACTTCCTGTAATTTCCCAAATTCTAGTAGAACCTGCACAGAAGACTGGACATAGTCCCGAGCTTGGGGCAAACCAGTATATTTTCGGTGTCGTTTCTTTTTCCCTATCTTTTATTATTTTCGTGACTATTATTTTTGGCTTGTGTTGGCTTAACCTGTGGAAGGGGAGATAGTTATAATATTATTGATTGTCGTCATAATATTATTATTATTTGTATTCCGCATTTTTTTCTCCCAACAATTGGTATCAGAGCTTTTGGTTCAGGAGTCATAGGTTTTGTAGAGCCAAAAAGTTTCGACGGAGTCATGAAGTTCGATGGGAAAAAATTTGGATATTGGAAGATACAAGTCAAAGATTATTTAACTTGCAAGAAAGTGCATAAGGCATTGAAGGAGAAACTGAAAGGGATGACAGACGAAGATTGGGAAGCTCTAGATGAAGAGGCAGTTGCAACCATTAGGATGTGTTTGTCGATGGATGTGGCAAGTCTAGTAGCCCATGAGACAACTGCAGTCAAATTGATGGAAGCGCTTACAAACAGGTATGAAAAACCCTCTGCAAATAATAAGGTCTACCTAGTTAAGAAGTTTTTCAACGTGCAAATGTCTGAGAATGCTTCTGCGAATTCCTATATTAATGAGGTTACCACTTTGATTAATCAGTTAAAATCTGTTAAGATAGAGTTTTCTGATGAGGTGAATGCTATTCAGTTGTTAACGTCTTTACCTGATAGTTGGGAAACGATGAAGACAGTAGTGTCTAATTCGACTGGAAATAACACTTTAAAATTTTCAGAAGTTTGTGATTTAGCCATAGCTGAGGAAATTCGTAGGCATGGTAGTAATAAAGAGTTTACAGTTAGGGTCAGCTTTGGTTATGACTAAGGGTAAAGATAAGGTTGATGAAGAAAATGAATCGAGTAGCAGTAGGAAAAAGTGGAAATATAGGAATGAGGTAGAATGTTTTTACTGCCATAAGAAAGGTCACTTCAAGAGTCAGTGTAGGAAATTTAAAGAGGATCAGAAAAGAAAACCAGAGGCAAATATAGTGGAGGATGTTGTCTTAGTTTGTGTTGAGAGTGACACAAGGTATAGTAACCACTCATCAGATTGGATATTAGACAGTGCAGCTTCTGTTCACATAGCTTCAGATAGGAGTTTGTTCACATCATTCACAGGAGGGCATCATGGCCTAGTGAGGATGGGGAATGGTAGAACCTCCAAGACTAGAAGGATTGGAGATGTTAGTCTGAAGACAGAATGTGGAGGTAAATTGGTACTGCAAGATGTCAGGTACGTGCCTAATAACAAAATGAATCTTATTTCTATTGGTAAGTTGGCAGATGATGGTTACAGGTGTAAGTTTGGTAGTCGCCACTGTAAACTCAAGTTCGGATCCCAGGTAGTGGCAGTTGGTCACAGGAAATCTACACTGTATAGATGTTAGTTGAATGTTGCCAAAGGTTCAAAGAGACAGTGGATGTCGGTTAAAGCTGCAGATGGTAGTTGTAGAGGTACAGTTGAGCCAGCAGCAAGGATAGCCAATTTCGATCAGTTCGATCAAGATCCTTCAGTTCAGAAACAATTGGGAAGTCCAGGAGAGAAAGTTGATGGCTATTGTGAATCCCCAGTTGTCAGACGCTCGAATGAATTGAAGAAGTCGCTCAGGCGAGTTGAGACATCAAAGTGGAAGGCCAGAGCAGTTGCTAAGGTCAAAGGTCAGGTCTCTAGCTTGGTAACAGGTTTGAATAGAGGATTCAAGTCATTCTCAGAGTGTATCTTCTTCAGGAACAGTTGTTCGGGTTGGAAGAAGATGACAGGTGACACCACTTAGCTGAAGTGGGAATACGTGTCTGTCTTTTTCGTTTGGGAGACAGGTCCACGTAGCTAGCCCATACCTTGGGGCGAGCACAGATGAGCTACAGTTAAATTCTGATAGTTGCCTATTTTTGTGAGGTTGTTGTTTTTCAGGTATTTTGAGCCTTGGAGTTTACCAAGAAGATCAGAGATAACAGTTGTAGTGGGAGTAGATCCTTGGAGTTTGCCAAGATGATTAGAGTTTTGTTGTAGTGGGAGACGAGATCGTTGTTTTGTCTCTAAGTGGGAAATTGTTGGATATGTGGAGACAAACAAAAAACCACCTCCTCAGACTGCCTTGCACGAAAAGAAAAGAGGATTTGAAAGCTAATGGGCCATGGCCCATTAGCTTTAGGTTTTTCAACTTATATATATATATAAGTGTTGTGGCCGTGGGGTTGAAAAAAAACACATCAGTGGTTTTTCGGCAGTGACGTGCGGCAGTGAGTTTTTGAGAGATAAGAGTATTTCTCTTGTGGGTGAGAGTTTTTGTTTCTTTGTTTATCCCAAGCTATCGGGTTGTGATACTTGGAAGTCAATAGCTATTGTTGGGCTATTGAGGGTTAGTTTGTGGCGTTATTGAAAACTTCCTGTAATTTCCCAAATTCTAGTAGAACCTGCACAGAAGACTGGACGTAGTCCCGAGCTTGGGGCGAACCAGTATATTTTCGGTGTCGTTTCTTTTTCCCTATCTTTTATTATTTTCATGACTATTATTTTTGGCTTGTGTTGGCTTAACCTGTGGAAGGGGAGATAGTTATAATATTATTGATTGTCGTCATAATATTATTATTATTTGTATTCCGCATTTTTTTCTCCCAACATCTTTTAGATAAATAAAATAAAAATAATATCATTTAAAAATTTAAATAAAAATATAAAATAAGAAATCTCTAAATAAAAAAAAAAAATTCTTCTTCCCTCTTCATATTTCACTCAAATTGTGGGAATATATATATATATAGATTTTCATTTCATCTAACTCAAAACTGTGATCTCCACAATCAAAATTGTTTTCCAAAAACAAATATCTACAATCACATTGATATTTACTAGAATAATGTTATTTTATTTTTTAAAACTTTATTTTAATTTAATAATTTTTTCAAATATAAATTTTGGTTATTTTGGATTTGATAATTGAAGTTTTAGATAACCGAAGAATAGATTAAAAAAATTGGAAAAAAATGAAACCAAGTACTATGTAGGAGAAAAAAGCCAGGAAAATATTGAGTGAGACAGAAAAGAAAGGGAGAGAGGGGGGGGGGGAATTGAGTGTGAGAGAAACAAGATTTTTTTAAGTTGTTTTAGCAACATCGAAGTCCTATGTCTAGGTTCTTCATCTTATTTTTCCTTTACGAAAACCGATATTATCCAACCCTTGCACTATGGCCAATTAAAACTAACAAGATTACTTTAAATTCAATGAAAGATAAAACACACAAAGAGTTATGGGCACAAATGAGACAAATTACCAAGCTAACTCATCTTTAAGAGCATTCACCAAATTAAATCCCACAAAGGAATTTACCTCCTCATGATAATAAAAGAAATAACAAATGAAACTTTCATTTGAAAATGAATCCATAAGTACAATTGAATAAAAAATAAATTAAAAATTTGGAAAAATAAAGGAAGTGCAAAAACTTAAACTAATCTAGGGTTTTTCTCTCTCGACACTTTAATCCTGCAATGTCTTGCATGCTAAATGAGAGAACTTATTGAGAGATATGAAGTTAGGTTTCACTTTTTCAAAAGGACAATAAGGGATAGTTTGTTTTGTGGTAATCTTAGATTCCATCCACATTACCATGTTTGGATGGTGGTAATTTTAAATAGTGAACATTCACCGATACCAGCTATCTTGATTCCCGTTGAAAAGATAGTTTTTAATATGCCTTTCTTTTAGGCATCTTGTCTAATTAGTCATTCCTCAATATTTTCTCTTCTAAAAAACGCGCTCTCACAAAATTTGTTCAACGTTTTCTCTTCTAGGTATTTTCACGTTTCCTTTCTTACTCTCACCCCCCATTTTGCTTTCTTTTTCTACTTTTCACATTTTCTGTATTGTGTTTTCTATTCAAATTTGATCACTTTTTTTTTAATATAAGATTTATGTCAAGACATGACCTTGAAATTGGAGGTCTCAATGTCTCTTCATTTTATAGATCATCTAACCACTACTTTCTTTGTCTCCATTTTTATCTTGTACATTTTTTACATTCCAAGACTTTTTTTTAAAAAAAAAATAAAAAATCTGCAATATCAACATTTTCTACATTTTTCTTCATTTTTTGAAAATTAACTTTCCGCATTTTCAATACTTTCTGCATTTTTATTCTCTGTAAATTAATTTTCTCCATATTAATTTTTGGATTTTTCTGCATTTTTATTTTCACAAATATAATTGATTTTCTACATTTTCCATATTAGATAAACATAGAAGTTCCCTCCTAAAACCAATTTATATTCAAAGGAGTAACTCATGTATCTTATAAAGATTGCAAGGTCTTCTCATTTTTCAATTGAGGATCCTCAACACTTACAAAACTTCAAACCCAACATTGGTAATTTTAATTCCCAACCATACTATTCCTTAAATTTTTTTTCTAGAGGCATTGCTTTTTCATAGGCAATCCAAATACGGCCCCCAAAGCAACTAAAACTTAAAATCTTAATTAATTACGCTATATAAAACATTTTCTCAGTCGCCAAACAGAAACCATAAATGGAAAAGATGAAGAAATAAAATATCATACCTTGTTTCATCAGTAATGAATAGATATTACTCTTAAAAGGAAAGATCTTCTTTTTCAGTTCAACAACATGTGAGTGAGAGGATTCAAATCTCTAATCTTCTGATCGAGGATATATACCTTAAACAATCGAGCTTAGATTGACGACTGCAAAGATCTTTGCAATTTAATCCACTTAAAATTTCAGACTATTGTGTCACCATATTACAAAATACAAGGGAAAGATCCAAACCTAACTAAAAGTAAGTTGGTACTTTGGGTTCTTATCCGGTGTGAACAAACCAAAATGATTCTTCACTTCAGAAAACCCAAGGTTTTGATCAAACATAACATACAAATACGTTTCAATAGGACTTCCAGGCCTTCTCGGAGTCCCACTTCTAACAAAACTAATCAAATTTCTATAGTATGTACCTGCATTCTCACTTGTAGCAACGACATTTGCTCCACTCGACGGCCAACCGCTCTCCGATACCACGATCGGCACATTCGCTCCACCCGACTTCTCAAGAGCTGCATAAAGAGCATCAAGAATTGTTTCAAAAAGGTTGCGGTACTCAAACTCGCCATCTATAAGAACAGCTTGCGAGGCAGTGAACAAAGCATAGTCAAGGCTGATGCTTTGGGGGCTATTGACATAGGTGTAGTAAGGATACAGATTAACAAGAAGTGGTGAACCATTCTCAGCCAGAAAGCTGAGAATTGGTTCTATAAATTCACGAGCCTCGGAGGTAAAGGAGGCTAGAGATGGAGGAGATGAGCTCGCCAACAAGCCATCGGATATTACAGTGGAAACCTTGATTTGATCCTGCAAATTGGCGGCTGCAATTACATTATATATGCTTCTCATGGCCGGTAGAACGTAACTAGCAAAAGATTCATTATAATTTCCAACAGCAATATATCGAAATTCGACGCGCGGCATGTAGGCTTGAATGTACCTTTGGACCCAGTTAGTTGCAGTGGAAAGATTAGCAAGGCTTTGAAGGACCATATTAGGGATGCTTACTACGAGTTTGATGTTCGATCCTCGGAGAGCGTTTAATATATCTTCTTTTGGATCATAAATCCTCATCCTTTTGATACCATAACTTTTGTATAGTTGGACGACATCTCTAGATTCTGGTAAATTGTCGCCCAAGGATCCATAGCAAACACCAACGGCTGCTGTATTTGCAACTATAAATGTGCAAAACGAGTAGAGTAACATTATTTGAACAGTTTGAAAGGCAGAAACTCAGAGATTCAATATGCACAAATTGTTCAGCCAGCCCAAATCCAATAAATCCAATAAACCATCCAGTTTTCGACATTATTCACAATTCAAATAGTAGAAGCTATAGCTAAAACCTTAGTGGGGTTATCAGGGGATGGCATTTTGGAAGTAAAATCATAGAAATGCATTGACAAGAAGAGGAAAACAGAGTTTAAACGAAACAAATTGTGGTAAAGAATTACCAGTGGGGCGAGGGCCTCCGCATTGAGGAGTTCGACTGAAGCTGCCAATGCCAGAGGTAGATCCAAACGGCAAAAGAGCCATGGAATCTTCAACTTGAATCGCCATCGCCATATTTCCCAACTTCGATCCTGCTTCAGCATTACGATTAAACCCTAGAAAAATTGAGGCAATTGATAATCGAAAACAGAGAGATTAAAGGAAATTACCTCCAATTATTTGGTTGAAACTGGGAGAAATCAAAGCCCCAATGAGGAGAAGAAAAGAAAAATTGGAGAAGAGTGATGAAGCCATTAGGGCTCAACGGATTATTGTCTATTCTCCATCACCTTAAGGTGATTTGTTTGAAGCTTTAAGAATGGAAATTCGCGTCTGATGTTGAGATAAATTGACTTCTGTTGAGCTTATACGTAGACTTCCATGGAATTTCTTCTACGTAAACTCCACACGGCGTTCAACGCTCAGTCATTGAAGACCGTCTCCTCTGTGGTCAAAATGGAAAGTTTTTTTTTTTTTTTTGGTAGCGTCAAAATGGAAAGTTTAGAATATCAATTTGGCCGTCATTCAGAAATTTGATGAAAAATGTCACACTTTATGATGCAGGTCCTTTTGCTTGAATCATCTAGCAAAATTATTACCCTCCATGAAAATACTCATTTTTTTTTCTCATTTCATAGGGAGAGATTGGAGAGAGGGCGAGATTGAAGAGAGAAATTAGAGGGAGAGAGAGGAAATCAGAGAGAATGAGATTGAATAGCCAGAAATGAGGAAGAGAGCGAGAGATTGGAGAGAGAAACTAGAGTGAGAGAGAGAGCGAGATTAGAGTAAATAGTAAAATGATAATTTACTAGGATGGTGACATAAGTAAGTGAGCATATATCTTTAAATTGAAAATGTATGGCATTTCTCATTTTTGCCTTTTTCAAATAGTCATCCGTACGAAAAACCTTGCTTTGGTCATTATGCTTTGAATTTTGTATAATATATGATACCTTCAAATGTGTTAATTTTTCTTAAAGCAAATTAGTCTTTATTAGCCTTCTTTAAACATATTTACATCGTGTCTTTTCTTATATGAAAATTATCCAATGCCGATAAAATTTAATTTTAAACTTATAGTATGTACCAATTTTAAACTTTATTAAAAATACATGAACTAAAATTGGACATTTGAAAGTACAAAAACTAAAATGAAACAAAACTCAAAGTACAACAATGAAAATGATATTTTAACCTAGAGTATTTTTCAAAAAGAAAAAATTATAATTAAAATACCATTTTTGTTCATATACTTTGGGTTTATTTCCATTTTGGTTCATGTACTTTCAAATGTTCAATTTTATCCCCAATACTTTGAATAAAGCTTAAAATTGGTCCCTATTGTTGGTTTATTATTAATGTTTTCTAAAATAAAACTTAGTTTCTATTAGTATGTATGTAGCCACCTATTTTTGCCCGGCTTATTAAATTAATCACTAATTTAATCATTGCAATGCATATAAAATTATGTTTGCCAAATTGGTTTGATTTTTAATTGATTGTATTTAATCTCCATTAAAATCTTCAAACTTCATATTTGCTAGTTTAGTTGGAATAAAATTTAGAAAAACCCCAAAAGAGTATAATTTTGAAATATTGAGTTTGTTGGTAAATGTTTAGTGCTTTTTGGTGTTAGCTCCTTTTTTTTTGGCATGGTTTTCAAATTCAAAAGGATAACCAAATTTCATACACCCCAAAATGGAAATGGATTGACCTTTATAAATCCTTCTTCTTGGAGGAAAAAAAGGTGGAAGAGAGTTCACTCACCACAAAAAACCTAGAGAGAAAGAGGGAGGAAACCACCAAAAAAAAAAACCTAGAGAAGAAAAAGAGAGGCCACTTCCAACAAAAAAAAAAAAAAAACCCTAGAACAATACCCATATTCTTCCATCCAATATCCAACATCCACGCGGTGAGATCCATACACAGAGAAAAAAAAAACAACACATAAGCCAAGCATACATTGTGTAAACCATATAGAGCTTGGTAGGGCTTTGTCCCAAGGATCCGCGCCTCAAACAACAAGCCGGTTTAGTGTTGATCTTGGGCTAAAACCTCCACTAACCCTCTCTTCTTTTTATTTCTAAAGCGCCCTGAAAAACTATAGTTCAGTAAGGGTATTAGAAACTCATTTATTGTCATTTCTTACTTCTATTGCTACTGATTTTGTTTTTTACAATATAATGTGAACTTTTATCTTCTCCTTATTTTATTTTTTTTTCTTCATTGTTGTTTATATCCTTCCTTCCCTTTATTTATTTATTTTTCTTTCTTTTGCTCTTGTAACACTATTTACGGAAAAAAAAAAAAAAGAGAAAAGCAAAGATTCATAACCAAAAAAAAAAAAAGATGGAGTGAAAAAATAGAGTATACTTACTAGTTGGATGAGAGAGTTTTTGATTTGTTACTCTTGCCTCTTCAAGAAAAAATGTTTTAAAAAAAATTGAAAAAAAGTGAGAAGAAAAGAGGTTAAGAAGATGTGAAAAAAAAAAAAAAAAGAGATGAAGTTAAAAGAAGAAAGAAAAGACAGTGTTGTGGAAGAGAGAGAGTAAAAGATACATTTGTTTTGTTTTTTTTTTTTTTTTTTTTTAGTACATCAACATTTGGGTACATATCAATTACCGCTGAGTTAGGCTCGTTTTGACTACATTTGTTTTGTTATATATTCTGTTTTTTCCGTTTTGATTATTATTATTATTATTATTATTTAGATGTCCCTTTGTGCATAAGGTTGTTTTGTTTTTTTTTTGTGTGTGACGTCGTCAGGCTTGAAATGGCTGCCGCCCATTCCCCTTTTGTTTGTTTGTTTTTTTTTAAATATATTTTTTGTTTTCCTTTTCTCTTTTCTATTTAGAGTAAAATACATTTTTGGTCCCTCATGTTTCGGGTCAGTTTCCAATAAGTCCTTAGGTTTCAAATTGAACAATCAAGTCCCCACTGTTTTGAAAATGTTTATATTGAGTCCCTGGACCGTTAATTTTTTTAACGGTGCTGACGTGACAGTTAATGGTGCTGACGTGGCAGTTAAAAATAATTAAAATTTTAAATTTTAAATTAAAATAATAATAAAATAATATTTTTAAATTTAAATATTTAAATAAAATTAAAAAAAAAAACATTCTCTCTCCTCTCACTCCCATCACCCCGAACCAAGGTGTAAAATTTCGGTCGACATTTCGAGTGGGGGAAGTATCGTTCTTCCCCCCATGTCGACGAACGACATCTCGACATTTCGACGATTTCCCCGAAATGTCGAGATGTGTCGGTTTTTTTTTTAAATTGTTTTTTAATACATTTTATTGTTTAATTTTTAAGTTTGAGCTTTGAGTTTTATAAGCTTCCCTCGTCTTAGCGAATGCGCATGTGCCTGAGATCTGTGTGTGTTAGAGTTCGAATCCTGCTAAATGTATTTTTTATTTCATTTTTTCTATTTTTTTTAAATCAGAATTTTTAATTTATTATTTTAATTTTAAATTTCTATTATTTTATTATTTTTAGCATATATAAATACTTTCATTTCATTTCAATTTCTTCACGCCACAATTCTCAAATTCCCAATTACTTTCTTAAATTAGGAGCTCTAGCCTTCTAGCTCTAGTTATCTATAAAGGTTTTCATGTTTCTTTACCTTTAAACTTAAATTTTCATTTAACAAGTCAAATAATTTTCATCAATTTTCAAAATTCTTGCACATATCGACATTTGAATCGACAATTCCATCTAAATATTATCTTACTTTTTAGATATGACGATAAAAAGGGATCCATTATAGTCTAATTAAACTACAATTAAAGTTTCATTGACTAATTCAAATAATTTCCATCAATTTCCACGATTTTCGTAAATTTTTCCGGAATGTCTCTCAACATTTCCATCGACATCGACATTTCCATAAAATCTGGACCTCGACATTTCCATCGACATCGACATTTTAAACCTTGCCCCGAACCCAAACCCTCTCCTCTCTCCATCTCCATCTCCTTCAATTTCCATAGCCACCATTTTTTCTTCAAACAGAAAAAAAAACCCACCATTGTTTCCCTTCCTTTCCCTCGCTGCCGCTGACGCTGACGCTGCCTCTTGCCGTCGCCATTGCTGTCGCCGCATCTTGCACTCTTCAAAAAAAAAAAAAAAAAATTCCTCCATCAAAGCACCAGTGTCTCGCTGCCGCTGACGCTGCCTCTTGCCGCCGCCGCATCTTGCACTCTTCTTCAAAAAAAAAAAAAAAAAGAAAAAAAAAATTCCTCCATCAAAGCACCAGTCTGAACACACAAAAACAGAACAAATCAACATCACCCAAAAGAGAAAAAACCCCCAAATTTTCTTTTTGGTTGCCAAGAAAATCAAACACCTACCTCTTCTTTCACATAAACCTTCCTCTCAACATCCAAATAATTCCTCTCCTTCTGCAAAAAGAACAAAAACCCAAATCAGAAAACAGATTAAAACTAAACAAAGAAAGAAGCAGAGGTTGAGCCTCCACTCACGGGAGCTTCGCTGGAGAATCTGAGAGGATGAATGTTGAGCTCGAGAGAAGCGTCGACGGAATCCAACCAAGGGGAATAAGCAGCCATACGCAAGAAGAAACGAACAAAAACCCAAGTGGGAAAACAAGAGAGGAAAGTCCAGATCTACGCCGAAAAAAAAAAAAAGCTCAAACGGCGCCGGAGCTGGGAGTTGGTGTCGAAGCTGAAAGGAGAAGAGAAGAAGATGAGGGGAGGGGGTGTTGAGGAAGAAGAAGATGAGAGGGGTGGGGGTGGGTTTTTGTTTGAAGAAAAAAGAGTATTTGTTTGAAGAAGAAGAGGGTAACGGCGGCGACGGTAAGAGGTGGCGGCGTCGACGGCAAGGGCGACGGCGGCGATGACAAGGGCGGCGACAACATGGGCGGCGGTGGCAAGGGAAAGGAGGGGGAGAGGAATGGAAAGAAAGGGGAGGGTTTCGTATGGGTGAGGGGAGAGGAGAGAGAATTTTTTTTTTTTTTTTTTTTTTTTTTTTTTTTAAATTTTGTAATTATATTATTATTATTATTATTATTATTATTATTATTATTATTATTATTATTATTATTATTTATTATTATTTTAAATTTAAAAAATAAATATTTTATTATTTTAACGTGCCATGTTAGCACCGTTACCGCCACGCCAGCACCGTTAAAAAAATTAACGGTCCAGGGACTCAATAGAAGTATTTTTTAAACAGTGGGGACTTGATTGTTCAATTTTGAAACTTAGGAATCTATTAGAAACTGACCCGAAACATGAGGGACCAAAAAGGTATTTTACCCTTCTATTTATTATTTCAATTTTTTTTTTTACTTTTTCTGTTTAATTTCTGTCTTCTTTTTGGTTCAGCTCTTTTGAAATTACCTTTTTTTTCTTTTCCAAATTTAATTTCTGTATTGGTATGGTTAGCTATATTATTTGAGCATTTATTTCATTATTATCATTTTATTATTATAATTATGTGGTTAAATATGAGTTGTTTTCTTATTCACCATATTGTTAATTTGATATGTATTTGTTGTTTATTAATGTTGGTTAATTTTTAATCCATAACTTCTTTTTTTGTTAAAAAAATATCCGACGACGGAATCTAGAAATATTTGGAAGTCTGATTTTCTAGTTTTCTTAAGGTGAGGAGTCGATTCTTTGGGAGTCCAAGATCGATTCTAATGTGTTTTTTTTTTCTTAAATTTTATCATAATTGAATGTGTATTTCACTTGTATGTTTATCGCTTAATTATTACGTTACTTTAATTATCATATGTTAGAATTGTAATTCTTGTCCATTGTGTTTGTGTATGTTAATTTTTTTTATTATTATTGTTATTGCTGTTATTATTATTATTATTTTTTCAATGCCCCGATTTCCCAATCGTTTTAACTTTTCTTTTATCTATTTTAAACTTATTCCCAAACTTATTTTCTAATTTCCCAATATATTTGCTCTTTTGAGCTTGTAAAAATTTATTCTTAAAATAATATTTGTTCACACGTAAATTCAAAGATGGAGACACGTGGAATAAACTTTGATTTGTATTGATGTTGTATGCGTGTGAGTATACAATCTCTAGTACATAATCCTCTGATTCTCTCTCTTGTGTGTGAATGTGTTTCACTCGAGGGCTGGAACGCTTGATCTCGAGTCTGAAGCTTCGATTGATTCTTGGAGCTTGAAGTCTTCTAAGTTTGAAAGAGTCTTCAGTCTTCAAGGAGTGTTCAGTGCTTGGAAACTTATAGATTTCAGAGAGTCTTCCGTCTTCCGTTTTGGGGGAATTTCTCTGAATTCTCTAAGTCTGGTTGAGAGCTCCAAAATTCTGAACTCTTGTCTTTATGAGAGTCTAGAATTTATGAACTCTTGAAATGGTGGAGAACTCCTCTATTTATAGAGTTCTCGCTAGATGTGCCCTGGAGACTTTTGAGCCTAACAACTTGGGCTTGGGCTTAACTGGTTTTGGGCTCAACTATTTAGTTTTGGGTTTGGTTCATATTTGACCCAAAACCATATGACCCAAACATTTAAAAGACCCAAATTTGATCCAAATAATTATTTCTTTTAATTAATTGGTCAAATTAAATAATTTGATCAAAATAATCTAATTTTAATTAATTGATCAAATAGAAATTTGGCTCTATAAATTTATAATTGGCCAACTTTGTTTTCAAATTCAATTTGGGACACATGTCAATTTATAATTGGTCCCAAATTTAATTAATTTTAATTTCGTCACTAATTTTATGTAATGACGTGGCAATTCGTGATTGGTCAAAATTTCTCCATCAACAATATTTTCTTAAAATTGATTTTTAAGACCGTTTTTTCCTAAGAAAATCCTATGATGGAATCTAGAAATATTTGGGAGTCCGATTTTCTAGAATTCTTAAGGTGAAGGATCTTAATCTTTGGAAGTCCGAGACTTTGATCCCAAGAAAAAATGAATTTAATTAAAAAAATGATTTTTTTTAAAAAAAATCTTTCCCTTTTGGAATGCTATCCTATGACGGAATTAGGGAATGATAAAATTCTCTAATATCCTTGAGGTAAAGAATTTTAATTCTAATATAGCAAAATTAATGGATATTTTTCCACTTATTTTATGGGATCATTACTTCAAATATTGAAGTAATGTAGGGTAAAATAAGACATTGTATAGGTGTTTTACAGAATAGTGAAAAATGAGAAAGGCTCAGCTCACGACTGAACAATGGAGAATACAATAAATAGCCAAGGACAAGCCACGTGTAGCAATACAAGAGGATAAGAAAATAACAGAAAGCTGGGAAAAGAAGATAACGAAATAATACAGCAAAACCATAATAATGAATACTCTAACATCCCCCCCCCCCCAAGCTAACATGGTTTAGAAACCAATGTGAGCTTGGTCCTCAAGCTAATGAATCTGGTGGAGGGCAAGCTCTTTGTGAAAACATCTGCTAATTGATCTTCCGAGGGGACAAACCGAACGATGAGTTGTTTGCGAGCAACCTTCTCACGAATAAAATGATGATCCACCTCTATGTGTTGGTTCTGTTATGCATAACGGGATTCGCTGCAAGATAGGTTGCACTCATGTTGTCACACAATAGAAGGGGAGGAGAGCAAACAACTCCTAGTTCATGGAGTACGGATTGAACCCACGCTATCTCAGCCGCTGCATTTGACATACCATGATATTCAGACTTCGCACTGGATCTTGAGACAACTTTTTGCTTCGATGAATTCCAAGAGATGAGGTTAGAGCCAAGGAAAGTGCAAAATCCGCTGGTGCTTCGTCTATCGTCCGGACAACTTGCCCAATCTGCATCTGTATAGCAGGTAATAGCAGGAGATGATGGAGAGAATAGAATGCCCATAGAAGACGTACCTTTGAGGTACCTGAGAAGTCGTTTTATAGCCTGCATATGGACAGTAGTTGGGGCGTGAAGAAACTGACAAAGCTTGTTAACCGAGAAGCTTATGTCTGGCCGAGTAATGGTACAGTATTGTAAGGCCCCAACTATACTGCGGTATTCAGAAGCAGATTCAAGTAACACACCATCGCTCAAGGATAAGGAGACTCCAGCGGCCATGGGAGTAGACACCGGTTTGCTAGACATCATATCAGCACGCTGTAATAGATCTGAGATATACCTTTGCTGAGTTAAATGTAAGCCAGAAGAGGTGCGAGAGACCTGGATGCCAAGAAAATAGAAAATATCTCCCATGTCTTTAAGGGCAAAACGAAGATGCAAGGATGAAACATAGTGCTGAATCAGAGGCAAAGAGTTCCCGGTGACTAAAATATCATCCACATAAATCAGAAAGATAACAATATGAGAACCAGCTCGATAAGTGAACATAGAGGTATCAGCCTTCGATGCAATAAAACCCCAATCGAGCAAACAACAACTAAGCTTTGCAAACCAAGCACGTGGACTCTGTTTTAAACCATATAAGGCTGATGCGCAAATTGCTTACCGCAAGTGTACGGGTCAAGTTATAATATAGTGAATATAAATTCGAATGTCGTCCTCTGGATTGGTGTCTCGTCAATTTTAATTACCGAAAATACTTTTGACCAATTTTATTTAGGGAATCGAATTGAATGAGAATATAATTGATTCAAACACAAAACTAAAGCAAAAAGTGACAATCTAATGGGAAGAATTGGTCTTAGGGATTTGATTTCACCAATTGGAGTTATGGATTAATAAACGGATCAACACATACTATGGTTCATAAATCTTGGCAACTAAAATCACACATATCTCTCCCGAGCATACATGATTCTCCCATATGTAATTGAACCCGATATCCCTATCTAAATTCAATAAACATACAAGGCAATAAGGCTAACCTTTATAACAATTTCTAGAATTAACCTTAATCTCCCGATTTTTAGCTAAATTCTAGTTATGCATATTGATTTCTAATTTAAATCCTCTCTCCCGAGTTAGATTCAAGCATAAACATCAATCAATTTATGGCCGGTAAATTGAAAGCATTAAGGACACACATGCATAAATGACATCAATAACATAAAAACCGTAAATCAATCTATAGCGTGCCCAACGGCTACATCAATCCCTAAGAATTAAAGCCTAGCTACTCATACACAACGTTACAATATAGCCATAGTCTAAAACAGCCATAAAAACTAACTAAAGTGAGGGAAAGAGGAATTAAACTCGTTGTAGGCCGAGACCGAACGTCCCCGTCACGATCCCCACGAACAATGGGTTGATTTCCAACTTGCTCCCTTTGCTTCAGCTCCAAAATGCTCTGTTTTTCCTCTGTTGTCGGCTCCAAAAAGTCCCAAAACGAAGTCCCCTAAAACCTAGCCGAAATTTCCTTATATTCTGATTTTTTCGTCGTAGCGTCGAGACTCTATGGACAGCGTCGCGACGCTGTCGCGATACCGCGAATCTGGAAATTTTGCCTAGAGCGTCGCGACGCTATAAAGTTTTTTTTTTTTTTTTTTTTTTTTTTTTTTTTTTTTTTTTTTTTTTTTTTTTTTTTAAATCAGCTGGGCTGAATTTGACTTCTTCCAACTTTATCCTTTTTCGATCTTTTAGCCCTTTTTCATGTCCCGAACACCCAATTGACTCCAAAATCACGTTTTAGCTCCAATCAACAATTTCCTACAAAATAAACATTAAGTGCAATAAAATGGCAAATAAATCATAAAAGACTAGCTAAATTGATTAGGGAAAACTAGCTAGCTATGCTCGCTATCAAAGGCCTTGTGCAATTTCAAGACATGGTCGGGGTGAGAGACACTTTCAAAACCAGCTGGTTGCTTCATATAGACTTCCTCTTGGAGATCACCATGAAGGAATGTATTATGCACATCAAGTTGCCTTATATACCAACCGGAAGAAACAACCAGAGATAGGACAATTCTGATTGTTGTTGGTTTAACGACAGGGCTGAATGTCTCAAAATAATCGATTCCAAAGGCCTGAGTGTAACCTTGAGCCACTAAACGAGCCTTATATTTGTCAATCGAACCATCAGGCTTGAGTTTAAGGCGAAAGACCCACTTACAACCAACAAGCTTGCGATCAACAGGTAAAGGAACCAAGGACCATGTGTCATTGCGGATAAGAGCCTCATACTCAGCAACCATTGCAGCTTTCCATTTTGGATCTTGCAAAGCTATTTTGTAGTTTTTGGGCTCGGACGGGGTATTGACAACTGAATTTCCCTTAGTCACCAACCACACCTTTGGTTTAAAAATACCATCTTTGGAACGAGTTATCATGGGGTGAGAGTTGTTGTTTGGTTGGGATGAAGACTGAGGTACGAGTGGTGGGTCAGGAGAGGCAGAAACGGAAGAGGATGGAGGGGAAGGGGAATCAGCCGAAGGGGAAGAAGCTGGAGTAGGGGATGACGAAGTGGGAGAGAGATCTGAGGAAGAAGGATTAAGAGGGGAAACAAAGGCTTGAGTCGTAGGAGAGGAATGAGGGGAGATATGTGCAGTAGCAGGTGTAGTTGGCAATGATAAAGTGGACGTAGGAATTGACACCGAAGGAGTAGATGGAGGAAAAGCTGGGGCAGTGGGAGGAAAAGAGGAAACAGAATAGAGAAGAGGACCTAACGGATAGAAAGGGTCAGAAAAAGTAGGCTTGACAGACATAGGAATTGAGGTTGAAGACTTTTGGAAAGGAAAAGATAATTCATTGAATATTACATGCCTAGAAACATACAAGCGACCACTGGACAAATCTAAGCATAAGTAACCTTTATGACTTGTACTGTAGCCTAAGAAAAGACATTCACGAGATCTATATTGAAGTTTATGCTCATTATACGGCCTGAGGAAAGGGAAACAGGAACATCCAAATGACCTTAACAGCTTGTAATCGGGGTTACAATGAAACAACATGAAATAAGGAGAATTGTGATTTAACAAGGGAGTGGGCAGTCGATTGATTAAGTAAACTGCTGTTTGAAAAGCAAAGGACCAAAAAACGTGAGGGACTGAAGAATGAGCAAGAATGGAAAGTCCAACCTTTACCACGTGCCTGTTTTTCCTCTCCACACTACCATTTTGTTGAGGGGTGTAAGGACAAGAAATTCTATGCAAAGTACCATCAGAAGATAGAATGGGTATTAAAGGTTTAAATTCTGAGCCACCATCGGTTTGAAGGGCTTTAATTTTTGTGTTGAATTGAGTTTCCACCATAGCTTTAAATTTAAGAAAAACAGATAGAACATCACTTTTTGATTGCAATAAGTAAAGCCAAGTAAACTTTGTATAGTCATCAACAAAAAGGATAAAATATCGTGCACCATTTATAGATTTGACCGGGGAAGGACCCCATACATCCGAATACACCAAGGCAAAAGGGACAAAGGATCTAGAAGGAGAAGGAGAAAAGGGCAATCTATGGCTCTTGGCCAATTGACAAGAAGAACAAAATTGCTCAGTAGAAGAGCTAAATTTGAGATTACATTGAGACAAAACTTTCCTAACTATGGGAAATGATGGATGACTGAGCCGATGGTGCTGAAGGGAATAAAAGTCCCCACGCAGCGGAAGCGAATCGATTGGACCTTACGCCGTATATTAATTAACATTAAAATACCGTTACGATAACTCAAACAAAACTTTAAACAACCTTTAAAGCCGCTGTAAAATTGGTTTAAACATGCTAAAATAAATCTAAATTTATTTTTAATACTTTTCTAAAGAAAAGAGGAAGAACCGTTTCAAACCTTCGTTGAAGACTTGACCGTTCTTCGTCAACGACGCTCCACGAACGAAAACGCAGCAGCCGCCTTTGTTTTTTCTTCGCTGGAAATTTCTTCTTTGATTGACACAATCACCACAGAGGTTACACCGGTATGTCTCTAAGTCTAGGAGGCAAAAGACTTGTGGGAGTCTTTCTCTAAGAGGGAGGCTAGAGAGAATTCTAGGTCTTGTCTTTGAGAGTCTAAGAGTAAGAGCAAGAGTGTCAAGTCATGACCAATTAGGTCTAGTGTTCTATTTATAGAAGAGAGGCCATGAATAAAATATTCAATTAAATCAATCTTTTCCAAAATTGATTCAATCTTATTCCTTAATTAATCAATCATGATCAATCAATTCCCTAATTGATTAATCTTTTCCATAAATGACTAATTACTTCCATAAGTGATTAGATCATTCCCATAAATGATTAATCACTTCCTTAAGTGATTAATTATTTACATAATTGATTAATTCATGGTTAATGAATTCTTTAATTAATTAACCACCAATTAAATATCACATATTTAATTTCCGGCCTTGAATTAATTAATTTTGCCCAAACACATTTTAGGACTTAAATTAATTAATTCATTATTTGAACTCTTTCAATCTTCCATAAATCTATATTTGAACTTCTTCAAATATTTAATTTCTCTCATAATAATATATCAATATATATTATATTTGTTTCCCTTAGTAAATTGAACATTTTCAATTTACATTTATTACTTAGTTGCCTCAAATTACTTTATGAGCTACCAGTGGGACCTAATGGACCTGCAGATCAGAAGCTCCAACGATGTGAGATTAATTGGTCAAACTCATTAACCACATTAATCAATATTCGTTAACTGTGTGTTCATTCCACTATAGACTCACAGTTGCACTCTTCTCACTGCAGACATATTTTCTGTGTCCACGGATATAGACCAATATCGACTAGTTAGTCCTTCACGAGTGTCCGTAACACCAGCTGGGTCAAATTACCATTTTACCCCTGGGTTACTTCTATTTCCTTAAGTACCAATTCTCCTCTAATGAACAACCTGTTTGTGGTCCAACCATCAAACAGAAAACCCTCTCGTGCCATTGAGAGGGTAGGGCCCTTTGTTCAAGACTCGGAGTAACCACTTAAGGGAACACTCATCTGCTTCCCTAAAGTCGGGAAGGAGTGAATTCCATCTTGTACAATTATGTTCCCAGCTCCCCATTCGGTCTTGTCCCCAAAGTGGTAGGCTTATTGAGTCGGCGTATTGGCCACTCTCACCCATACAAATCAAAGGACAATCTCTCATGAGCAGGAGTCCATAATCAACTCAGGATTAAGACTAAGTTGTCTAGGTCGTCCTAGTGAAATAGAAAACCAACTAGTTAACGGTGTTATAACCGGTGGTTACTATTTCGCGGTCCGGTCTTATGCAAACTCATTGCATAGGATACCCCCACTCGCATGTCTCCTACACGAACGCGTTGGATCGCAGCGTTTGTATCAAATACAAAGTGAGCCGTATCCATAGTGTCACCAGGATAAGGCACCCAGTCTTATCCCTATACTATAGACCATTTAGGCTGTTTCTTGAACAATGATCCCATATGTCGCTACATATAGTTCAAGACTCATATTACAGCCTTGGATGTCTAGTTTATTGGATTAGGGTTATTATTAGGCAAAGACAAATATAAAATAACTAATAACAATTAATGGAAAAATATATCAATATTATTTCATTAATATCCGGTCAACAGTTACATTCACTATCTACGAGTTTTAGGGCATAAAACCCAACAGGTGCCACAACGGAACATCTTGGAAGGTGGAGAGGAAAACAGCAGGATGAGAGGGAGGAGACTTGACACTAGCAGTGGAAGGACGCACGATCAATTTGTACAATCCATCTTCAAGATGACCCTTGAGGAGTATGGTCTTGGATAAGAGATCCTTCACAAAAAAATAACTAGAATGAAACTCAACAAAAGCATGGTTATCATGACATAGCTTGGCAATGCTGATAAGATTGTTTGATAAGTGATGAGTGTGCAAAACATAGTTCAATCGAATAGGAGAGTAAGAGGGAATAGACTGAAGAGAAGAAGAGCCAATATTAAGAACGGGAATGGACTTACCATTGCCAACGACGACCTGTTCACTGCCATAATAGGGAGAGGATTGCTGAAGATTTGGAAGATTTGTAATATCAGGAGTCATATGGTGAGTAGCACCAGAGTCCATAAACCAGGCTTCATCAGGATGATTTTGAGAACCAGCAAGAGTAGCATCAGAGGCGGTAGAGGGAGGCGGTGAAGGCTGAACAGAAGAAGAGAGTTGATGGAGGAAAGCTTGAAGAGAAGATGATGAAACAGGGGCTTGGTACATTGGATTATGCCGGTTGTAGCAGACTAATGCAATGTGGCCAAGCTTGCCACAAATCTGGCACTGTGGTCGGTTAGAAGATTGGGATGGCCATCGGTTTGGTCGAGGGGAAGTATGGGGGCGGCCAAGAACGCCAGGACCAGGGAATGGAGTGGATAACGACTGAGGAAACTGAAAAGGAGAAGGGGGCCGAGGGTTGGATGATTGTCTAACATTGGATGGGGGGCGTTGGGGGCGTCTTTGATTTGAGGAGGAAAGGTTAGCTATGTTGGCTTGGACAAGGTTGAGGCTGTCTACGGAGGATTGTTTTTCAAGGCGAGCTTCGTATGCCAAGAGGAGAGTTCGAATGTCAGCAAGGGAAGGGCGGTCTGTGCGGTTGTGAATGGAGGTGACGAAAGGATTATATTCAGTGCCAAGGCCTTCAAGAATGTAGCCAAGATGGTCACGGTATGAAAAAGGTTCTCCGATGGCTGAAAATTTATCCGCAACGTCCTTAATCTGAGCCAAGTACTGAGAGAAAGAGAGACCGTCTTTCCGAATCTTTTGAAGCTGAGATCGAAGCCCCATGATTCGAGCTGTGGATGACGACTCATAGACAGCACGGAGGTGTTCCCAAATTTCATAAGCAGAGGAACATCCTATAATCTCGCCTAGCTTGTCTTCATTGAGGGAGGAATACATCCAGCTCATTAAAATTCTATTAAACTTCTGCCAAATCGAAAAGTGAGGGTTTACCTAGGTTTGAGCTGCATCCAAAAATTTTGTCGGAGCAGGGGTTCCGTTGATAAAGTTCTCCATATCAAAAGCTATGATGTGGTTCAATAACTGATTCTTCCAAAGGAGGTAGTTCGAATCAGTTAGTTTGATATTTAGGGTAGGGGTGAGCATCGGTCGGTCGGGGTCGGTTTTGGCCCCAAACCGACGCCGAACCGACCGTAATCGGTTTCCAAAACTGGAAACCGATTTTTTTTATTTTGTTAATTTCACCGACCTACCGACCGACCGGTCGGTCGGTCGGTTTGGTCGGTTTGGTCGGTTTGACCAAACGGTGAAGGGCGGGGCGGCCGGCGCCGGCGGCGAGTTGCAGAACAGGCGGCGAGTTGGTGAGGGCGGCGCGGTGGTGAAGACGGCGGCGCGGTGGTGAGGGCGGCGACTGGCGGTGAAGAAGAAGCTCGGCGAGGGGCGGCGACTGGCGGTGAGGGGAGACAGTCGGCGTGGGTCAGCGTGGGTCGGCGAGGGGCGGCGCGACGACTGAAGTCTAAAGGTTTGAAACTTTGAAATTAAAAAAAATCGTGAGTTGAAACTTGAAGAGAAGGAGGTCTAGGGTTAAACTAAAAAATTAAAGAAGAAGAAAACATATGGGTGTGAGTGTGGGCTGGGCTTTAAATGAAATGAAATACGTTTTTTTTTAAAAAAATTAATAAAAGTGGGCTGGTGGGCTGGACAGTAGACTTTGAGAGAGAGGGGCTAAATTTAAATTTTTTTTATATATGTGTCGGTCGGTTCGGTCGGTTCTCGACCTCCAAGCTGGACCGACCGACCGACATTTCGGTTTGGCTTAATGCCAAACCGAAACCGACCGAAGATTGACTAAAACCGACCGACCGACGTCGGTTTGGCCGGTTTCGGTCGGTCGGGTCGGTTTTTCGGAGATTTACGCTCACCCCTAATTTAGGGGTGGGGTCAATGATGGGTAGGGAGACGAAGAGGGTTGAGGCGGCGAGAAAACAGGGGCAGCAGTGTTGAAGGTTGGAAAAAATGGTAGAGAAGTTGAGGAGGCTGGAGGATATTGAAATCCAGCTGGAAAAGAAGGGTTCGACGGAGGATATTGGTGTAGGTTGGGATGCTGAAGAAAAGCAGACTGAAATGGGGGTAGATTAGGGTTTAACGGTCGGGAAGATGAATTTGATAGAGCTATCGAAGAAGGTGGATTTGGTCTATGGGGGGGAACAGGTGTCGCAAGGGGAGACGACACAGTGGAGGAGACATTGGACAAAGGAGGTAAAATCCCATCAGAGGCTGAGGAGGAGCTGGATGTTGACGCCATTGGGAAACGAGAAAGGAAAAAAAGTTCTTAGAGAATAGGTGACCTAAGCTCTGATACCATATAGGTGTTTTACAGAATAGTGAAAAAGGAGAAAGGCTCAGCTCACGACTGAGCAATGGAGAATACAATAAATAGCCAAGGACAAGCCACGTGTAGCAATACAAGAGGATAAGAAAATAACAGAAAGCTGGGAAAAGAAGATAACGGAATAATACAGCAAAACCATAATAATGAATACTCTAACACATTGTTTTAAAATATCATTTTTCCTAGATAATATCTTTCTTCCAAATTATTCTCAATTCAAGATAAAATTTTGGCCACCGTTTTTAACGGATGTTGTGGGGTGCTAACACCTTCCCCATACACAAACAACTCCCGAATCTAAATCTGGTTTTCGCAGACCTTTTTTTTTATTATTATTTTTCTTAAAATGATAATTTTATTTATTTTGGTGTCCAATCACACCATAAAAAATATTGGTGGCGACTCCTTTTATTATACCCCTTTTCGAGGATGTCGATCGCTCCGCGTCGCAGGCACGTGGCGACAATGTCTTCCATAAAATTTTTAAATATATTCACATTGTGTCTTTTCTTGCATGAAAATTATTGTGATTATTTGAACAATTTCGATAAAAAGTTAACTTCAAACTAACAGGACCAATTTTAAACTTTATTCAAATTATAGTGACTAAAATAAAATAATTGAAAGTACCGTTACTGAAATAGAATGTATTCCAAAGTACTAGTATTTTAACCAAAAATTATTAAACCAATCATTTTGATGGAGTAAAGAAGAGTTTATTTGCCAACAAGAGTATAGTTCAACGGGTAGTCTCAACCAAGAGTTAGAGGTCAAGTCTCCCACACCCACCTGCTATTAAAGAACAAAAAAAAGGTTGATTTTTGTCTGTATCAGAATGATTAAAATGTCGATACAGACAAAAACGGTCGAGGTCGCAATTTTATGGAAAGTTGATAGTAACATCAATAAAATGTCAATGTCAATAGATATTTTTCAAAAATATATAAAAAAAATATAATAAATAAGAGAATGCTCATATCAATTACCGTTGAGCTAGGCTCGCTTTGGCATATGTTCCGCCACTTGTTTATTTATTATTAATGACATAAATACATTCTATATGTGCTGAAATTAGTTAATATTAACATAGAAATTTATATATGATTTTTTTATAAAAAAAATAGAATTCCTTTTCAAAGATATATTTTAATTTAATAAATTATTTTTTTTAGAAAAATAATAACTAAGAATAAGATTTTAACTAAATGTTAATTAATTTTGTTAATTTGAAGTTGGAAATATTATTACAATTTTTGTATTGTTAGAAGGTTACAATAAATATACTCTATAAATAAGGTTAAATTTAAATAAAGCAAGATTAATGTAGTTCCACTATGTTAAAAATTTGACCATATTAACGTTGTTAAAATTGTTGGTTAAAGTGATTAATTGTGCGTTGAATTGTTTTTGTATTATTGTTATGTTTGTTGAACTTTTATTAGTTTCATTATTAGAAGGTTCGTTAGGTTGCCTTGTAAAGCACTGAGAATATTATTTTTACTCCACCAACTTCCAGTTCTGGAGGTTGAAGATGAACATGGCGAGGGAATGGAGCTTGCATCATCACTAATTCTTCTAATAACACCATCTCAGACGCTTTCTTTGAAATATCTCTCTTGACGCTCTGAAGTTTCATCGACTTTCAAACGTCCCTGGTGCAAGCAAATGTTAGAAATTACAGACAAATTAATAATTGAGAAAAATACACTTTTGGTCCTGAGGTTTGGATTAGGTTTCATTTTGGTCTCTAAGTTTTCAAACTCAACATTTTTACCCGTGAAGTTTGGATTTCGTTACAATCTTAGTCCCTCAGTTATGCTGAGATGGCATTAGTTTTTAGTAAAAAAAAATATATATTTTTTATTAATTTCTTAAAATAAAACAATATAATATTAAATACTTTTTTATTTTTATTTTTTTTTTCTTTCTCTTTTTCTTCCATCTTCTTCGATTTCTTCGCTGGACTCTGCTTCTTCAGACCCTCGCCAGAAACGCCATTGCAAATCTCGTCCTCCTCCGTTCAACGTCCAACCGCAGATCCTCCGTCTCCGTTCAGCATCTCCGACTCGTTCTCGATTTCAGCAGATCGTGGATTTCGAGCAGCCGATGAGTTTTTCCCTTCTTTGCGATTTCAGCCAACGGTAGATCGCGGTAGATCGTGGATCGTGGGTTTTGTTCTCTCTCTTTTTTCTTCGTTCTTGCTACCAAAACAGAGCTGAGGGAGAGATTGGATGTGAGAGAGAACGAAAGGAAGAGAGAACCCACGATCTACCGCTGAAATCATCGAAACCCACGATGCTGAATGGAGACCGCTGCTCGAAACCCACGATCTGCGGCTGGACGTTGAACGGAGGAGGACGAGATCTGCAGTGGCGTTTCCGGCGAGGCGGGCACAACTCCGGCGAGGGTCTGAAGAAGAAGAGTCCAGCGAAGAAGATCCAAGAAGATGGAAGAAAAAGAGAAAAAGAAAATAAATAAAAAAAATAAAAAAGTATTTAATATTATATTGTTTTGTTTTAAGAAATTAATAAAAAAAAATTATTAAAAGCTAATGTCATGTCAACATTCTATTAGTATTTAACAAAAAAAAAAAATAACTGAGGGACTAGGATTGTAACGAAATCCAAACCTCAGAGTAAAAATGTTAAGTTTGAAAACTCAGGAGCCAAAAGTGATTCAAGTATATTAAAATGTGTTAAAGATCATGTCTCGTTCATCGCATGCTCTTTTCTCTATTTTACTTCATATTCTCTCCTTGCTCGAGCGTGTTCGACGCATAAGGGTAGACCTTCTAGTTTTAAATTCAAGCGTCCAATAATTTGCTCATAACTTTTAAATGCTTAAAAAAAAGATTTAGAGTGTGTTTGGTTTAACTTTTCAAGTGTTTAATTTTGAAAATAAATCATTTTGAAAAAAATTATAGTGTTTGGCAACCACTAAAAATGACTTATTAGAAAATGAGATTGATAAATAAATCATTTTGAGAGAAACACTTGAAACCAACTTTTTAAAAAAGACTTCTTAAGTAAACAATAACTTGTGTATAAAAACATTTAAGAGGAAATGCAACCAAACACATGAGTATTTAAATTATAAACAATTTTTATACAAAATGTTTTTAAAAAAATGCATTCTTGAAAAACATTTAAATTAAAATGTATTCCAAACGGACCTTAAGTGTTAAAAAAAAAAGTGTTTTAAAGCCTTTGGGATGCTTGATATGTTTTTAACATCATGGCAAGTAATTTGTGATGAAACACTTTTTCCATTGGCCACAATATCTTTAAGTGATCACTCTCATCCACTTCACCAATTTCTTCCACCGTCCAAAACTCAAATCCTCCTCCACTTTACCTCTTTTGACTCTTCCATTTACTTCCACTTCTGTTATTCACCAATATCGGTTCTGAAACTCCTATTTCGGATACTTTACCATGTGTTGCTCCAAGTTCTTCATCAGTCACTAACACACACAATGAACACGAGAACTAACTACTTAGGTTGGTATATCTAAGAAAAAGCACTGTAATTTTGCTGCTACTTAATTACTCTGATGCACTTTTTTTGTATACTCCAAATGAGCAACTTTCCTCATTGAGCCAATTGATAATCAATCGAAAACAGAGTGATAAAAGGAAAACAACTATTATTTGGTTGAACTTGGAGAAATCAGAGCTCCAAGGAGGATAAGTACAGAAACGAAATAAAATGAGAAGATTAATGACCAACTTTAGAACGGAAAGTTTTAAGTTCAACAACAACATGTGAGCAATGTTTTCAAGGTGCAAGGCGCACCTCGAAGCAACGAGCCCTTTGATCATCCAAAGGCAAGAGGCGATAAAAAGGCGACATCCGAGTGAAGCGATCCTCTTCATCTTCTTCGTTTCTACTTTCTTCTTCTTCTTCGTTTCTTCTTCAATTTTTTTCGTTTTTTCGAATGGTTAGGTTTTTTTTTTTTCAAAGGAAAGGGTTAGAGTTTGAGGGAGGGTTTTTTTTTTTTTAAGCTTTAAACGAATTAAAAAAAAAAGGGGCCAGATCGTCTTGCTTCAACGAGGCGATCGCTTCACATCGGGCGACAGATGCACCCAGGTGCGCCTAGGCGAGTGCCCGATTGAAGGCACTCGCGTGGGCACTCTATGAGGTGCACTTAGGCAAAATCGCCTCGTCGTCGCCTGAGGCGCGTGCCTGGGTACGCCTCGAAAACACTGCATGTGAGTGAGGGGATTCAAATCTCTAATCTTCTAGTCAAGGATGTATGTCTTAACCAATTTGAGCTCAGATTGATGAGAGGAAAGAATTTTGCAATTTAATCCACGTTATATGTTATCACATTACAAAATACAAATAAGGGGCAGGCAAAATACAATGGAAAGATTCAAACCTAACTAAAAGTAAGTTGGTACTTTAGGGTTTTATCCGGTGTGAACAAACCAAAATGATTCTTCACTTCAGAAGACCCAAGGTTTTCATCAAACATAACATACAAGTACGTTTCAATAGGTCTTCCAGGCCTTCTAGGAGTCCCACTTTGAACAAAGCTAATCAAATTTGTATAGTACGTACCTGCATTCTCAACTGTATCAACGACATGTCCTCCACTCGATGGCCAACCGCTCTCTGATACCACGATCGGCACATTCGCTCCACCCGACTTCTCAAGAGCTGCATAAAGAGCATCAAGAATTGTTTCAAAAAGGTTGCGGTACTCAAACTTGCCATCTATAACAACAGCTCGGGAGGCCGTGAACAAAGCATAGTCAAGGCTCATGCTTTGAGGGCTCTTGATATAAGCGTAGTAGGGATACACATGAGCAAGAAGTGGTGAACCATTCTCAGCCAGAAAGCTGAGAATTGGTTCTATAAACTCACGAGCCTTGGAGGTAAACGAGGCTAGAGATGGAGGAGATGAGCTCGCCAACAAACCATCGGATATTACAGTGGAAACCTTGATTTGATCCTGCAAATTGGCCGCTGCTATGGCATTATAAATGCTTCTCATGGCCGGTAGAACGAAACGAGCAATCGGTTCATCATAATTTCCAACAGCAATATATCGAAACTCGACGTGCGGCATGTAGGCTTGAATGTACCTTTGGACCCAGTTAGTTGCATTAGAAAGATTCACAAGGCTTTCGAGGAAATTATTGGGGATGCTTACGACGAGTTCTATGTTCGATTCACGGAGAGCGTTCAATATACCTTCTTTTGGATAAAAAATCCTCATCCTTTTTATGCCATAACTTCTGTATAGTTGGACGACTTCTCTAGGTTCTGGTAAATTGTCACCCAAGGCTCCATAGCAAACACCAATGGCTTCTGCATTTGCAACTATACATGTACAAAACGAGTAGAGGTAACAATAACATCATTTGAACAGTTTGAAAGGCAGAACCACAGATTCAATCAGCACAAATCGTCCAGCCAGCCCAAATCCAAAATAAATCCAATAAATCCATCCACTTTTCCACATTATTCACAATTCAAATAGTAGAATCTATAGCTGAAACCTTAGTGGGGTTATCAAGGGATGGCACTTGGAAGTAAAATCACAGAAATACATAAACAAGAAGAGGAAAACAGAGTATAAACCAAACAAGTGATGGGAAAGAGTACTTGTTCGGCGAGGGCCTCCGCATTGAGGAATTCGACTGAAGCTGCCAATGCCAGAGGCAGATCCAAACGGCCAAAGAGCCATGGAATCTTCAACTTCAATCGCCATCGCCATATTTCCCAACTTCGATCCTGCTTCACCATTACAATGAAACCCTAGAAAAATCGAGCCAACTGATAATCGAAAAACAGAGAGATTAGAGGAAATTCAAATTACCTCCTATTATTTGGTTGAAGCTTGGAGAAATCAAAGCCCAAAGGAGGAGAAGAAAAGAAACAGAGCAAGACATGGAGAAGAGTGATGAAGGCATTAGGGGTAAACGGATTCAGAAACCAACGAATTCTCTGTTCTTCATCACTTTACAGTGATTCCTTCGAAGCTTTAAGAATGGAAATTATGACCACATCGCTTCTGGGGTTGACATAAATTGACTTCTGCTAAAGAGAGCCAACGACTCCCAACAAATCTCTTAAATAATGGGCACCCACGCTTTGGTCCTGTGAAGAAATTGAAAGGAAATTACATGAGCTTGATAATTTGCAAGCAAAAATGGCAATCCTAGAAGTGTCACCGGGAATGGTCAATTTTGCAGTGAAAAACTCGTCTCTAGAACTGTACCCATTGATTTGCTTGCGGCGAAATAGACTGAAACAGAGGCGGCGTTGGCGGCTAGTCAATGCCAATCCTTGTCAGGTGAGTGTTTAAAACTCTCCCAGTGTCAGCTATACATTTGCTTTTATTCTAAATTGGGATTTGTGTGCCTAAGAGAAATTATTAGATGATTTCGAGTAATTTTGTAGGGTTGAAGGTAAGAGAAAGAAATTGTGAAACTACCTCGACTTTGTATGCAACGATTATTGGGAGAGATAAATTTGAAGATATAATCTTTAAGGAGGAAGCCTTATTTTATCGGAAGCACTTAATAACTTGTCCTTCTTATGATGGTGCACCACTTGATTTCTGTGAGATCACATTCTCCACATTTGGATTAGAGCAATTTTTAGATCTTCTCATGATTAGAGGTGTCAAAAAATCGAACGACCAATCGAAACTAACCAAATCGACGTTGGTTGATTAGTGAGCCTAAAAAGACTCCAATTGACCAAATTTACTTAATTAAAAAAACAAACAAACAAACATACATGCATTGCAGTTGTGTGTAATCATTACTTAAAAAAAAACCTTTTTATTGTTTTTTTTTTCTCTCACCTTCTCATATTTCCTTGAGTCCTTTCCTCTCTCTTCTTCCCACTTTTTCTCTTGATCTTCTTTTTTCTCTTTTCACTCTCTCTTTTTTATCCTTCCCTTTGCCAAAACAAACATCTTCTCTTTGCTGGAGCCTGTGCTTTCTCTGGACAGTCCACAAAACCATTGTTTTTGAAGTTCTAAGATGATGAGTTTTCACAACTTCGGCAAACTTCCAAGACCGATCAATCTTTGCCTATGGTCGATCAGTCAATTCCAAGAACACTTTCGAAACCGACTAAAATCAATATATCAGTGGTCGAAGTCGATTTGTACGCAATCGAAACCAATTCCCACCGACTATACCTAAGACAATCCCAATAATAATGTTTGTAGACTTCATATATTTGGTCTGAGCTTCTAAATTTTTAACTAATTATTTCATGTTTTAAATCATATTATTCTTGGATGTTATTACTCTTTTAATAATTTCTTGATTAATTGAATTATGTTTTATTTTTGTTCTCGAAAGGATTAAAAATATTGTGTAATCTTAATTTAAATTACAAAAAAATACTAAAAAATACAAAAATTCCTTCTCTCTTCAGTCTCTTCATCTTCCTATGGGGGGAGCCGATAATTTTTTTAGTACTATTGTAGTACCTACTCCCATTCATAATTTGACACGTCATTAAATGATATATTAATTTATTTCATAGGTCTCACACTATATTCTTAAATGTTATTACTATGACAAGTAATGAATAAGGTACCGTAATACTAGAAGTTTTTTTCCTACCTACACCCTATGTGCACTTAGTGCCTACAAAAACACATGCATCAGGTAGCAATGATGAAATCAAATAAATAAATTTAGAAAAAAAAAAAAAAGCTAAGTCATTATCTCTTGTAGTTCTCTTCATCTTCCAGTGTCTCCCTACCTTTTATGCAATTGACAAAAAGCACATCAAGCAACTCTATGCATGAGGTAGCAATGATGAACCAAATTCAATTTCAAATTCAAACTCTAAATCCTTGACCTATTTTTATAGGGAAAAATACATTTTTAGTCCCTGAGGTTTGGGTTAGGCTTTATTTTGGTCCCCGAGTTTTCAAACTCGACAATTTAGTCTCTGAGGTTTGGATTTCGTTTCATTTTAGTCCCTCTATCCAATTTTCTGTTAATAACTAACGGATTACTGACGTGACACTATTTTTTTATTAAAAAAATATTTTTTCATTTTTTGAAATAAAAATAATATTTTTTAAATATTTCTTCTTCTTCTTTATCTCTCCTTCTTCAACACAAAACCAGTCCAACACCACCAATCCAGCTGCCGCCAGCTACTGACCGCCAGCAGCCACTGCTCGCGCGGCCGTGAAGGTGTTCATATAACACATGCGGAAGCAATTGAAGATCGAAAACACTTAACTACATCAATTTTACTCCTAAAGCATGCATGTTCTAAACATCCAGAAAACCAATAGAGTAGAAGTACCAACCTTTTTCAGCTCAATAGGTGGACCTCCGTGGATTCTTTTCTTCTCCAATCTACTTAGGACAACCCTTAGTGTCTTCCCTACTATTCTCCGGGCCAAGAACGACTTGTGGGAGTCTATAGAGATAGGGAATGGGAAGGGAATGCTTGAAGGATCAAGCTCTAGAGAGATCTTTGAAGGTGAGTATGTTTGAGACAATATTCCAGCAGCATAACAGTATGGAAATTGCTCTAATCCCCTCTCAATTTGATTCAACTTCTACTTATAGAGTGAATCCATGCATCATCAAGCCTCAAGATGCAAGACACATGGTGGAGACTTAAGCAATAGTGGATTCTAGGTATTCATGTAATATTACATGCAAGAGTGCATGGATGAGTTGTTATTCCACTTTGAATCACCATGCAAGAGTGAGATTCCAACAAAATCCACTATCTCATCTTGATGCAAGATTACAAATTTGTCTTGTAATTAAATTCAATTCAAAATTGAGTTTAACTTAGTAATTAATTTGAAATCAATTTACAATCAATTTCATGTGATTAATCAAATTAATCAATCTTACCTTAAAGTAATCCACTAATCATGAATCTTTATTCATGTATATAGTATTTACACATGTTTAAATACTTCTATCTCTCAATAATTTAATTCATAATTAAATTATTATGTCAATAGTATCAAATATATAATTGACATTATAATTCCGAACTACATATCATGGGCTCCAACGATTCGAGGTTAACCGACTAATCCCATTAACCAAGCTAACCAACATTCGTTAACTACTGGTGGGGCACTCCACTATAGCCCAGTAGCTGCACTCCCCTCACCGTAGATATATTTCCGTCCACTTGATATAACCATGTTCAGTAAGTCGATCCTTCATAGGTTGTTCGTAACTATAGCTGGGTCAAATGACCGTTTTACCCCTATAGTACTTCTTGTTCCTTAAGTTCCACTAATCTTCTAATGAACAATCGGTTTGTGGTCCAACCATCAAACCTGAGTCCCTATCGGGCCAAGGAGAGGGTGGGGCCCCTTGTTCAAGTCCTGGAGTTAGTACTTAAGGGAACAACCTCTCTACTATCCCTGAAATAGGTAGGAGCGAATTTCGTCTTGCGAGACTATGTCCCCAGCTATCTATCCGATCTTATCTCCAAAATGGTAGGCTTGTTGAGTTGGCGATGTCTGGCCACTCTCACCCATGCAGATCAAAGGATAATATCATATAAACAGGAGTTCATAGTTAGCTCAGGATTAAGATTGAGTTACCTAGGTCATTTTGTGAAATAGTCAGTTTCTACAGTAAATGGCGTTAGAAAGAGAAAGTGACTAATTTCGCGGTCCTGTCTTATGCAAACTTATTGCATAGGACGCCTCCACTCACATGTCTCTACACGAACGATTTAGGATGTCATCGTTTGTACTTAATACAAAGTGGGTCGCGTCCATAGTGTCCCCTGGATAAGGTACCCAACTTTGTCCTTATACTATAGACAGTTTTGACTATATACTTGAACTTGATCCTATGATATGTCTCTACATATAGTTCGAGTATTCATGTTATAGCCAAGTATCTTAGTTTATTGGATTTAGGTTAAACATTTGCAACTTACATATTCAATAACATCTTTTACTGAATAACCTCAATAACGTCTTTATTGGAATAGAATATGTTTAATGATTTACAAAACTACGAGTTTATAGGACATTAAACCCAACAGGGCGGCCGTCGCTGAGGCAAAATTTTTTTCCCCCTTTCTTCCCCTTTCTTTCTTCTCTTTTCCCTTCATTTTCTTCTTTTCTTCAACTGCTTCTTCGACGAGCACAACAAGCCACCGGCGAACGTCTTCGACGAGTAGCAACGAACGAACAGTAGCTTTCCTCCCTCTCTTCCACTCGATTTTCTCTCTCTCTGTCTTAGATTCCCGCTCGTCTCCCTCTCCCTCTCAGATTCTCGCGCATCCAGTGAGCCCAGATCTAGATCGAGTCCAGATCTGGGAAACCCATGCTCGCACCGGACTACCCGTGAATTTGTTGAAGGCCTGTTGTTGCTGCTCTGCCCGGGTCGTCAAGCTGCTACACGTTGAACGGTGACCAAAAATCGAGAGGGCGACGGTGAGAGTGAGGAACTCGAGACTGAGAGAGAGAGAGATCGCCGGGGATTGGAAAATAAGCTGATGTTGTCGCCGCTCAAAACCGCCACACTCGTCGGAGAAGATAACCGGAGGGAGGAAATTTTGGACGGTGATGTGGAACTCGAGAAAAAGAATAAAAAGTTGCTGGAGAAAGGGGCACACGACTGTTGTTTGTGAGGGAGAGAAGAAGGAGATGAGGGAAATGAAATTTGGTGGCTTGGCTGAACATAAAGAAAAGGATGGTGAGGGAGAGAAAGAGAAGGACGGTGAGAGAGAGAGACGATGAAGGGATAGACGATTTTTCCGGTGATGGTGGCGGCAGCTGGGTTGGTAGTCGACGATGGTTGCGGCGGCCGACAACGATGAAGGGATAGATGGGGAAAAGGAAGAATACGAGGGGAGAGGGAGAAAATGGGGAATTGGAAAAAGAAAAGAAAAACGAAATAATAAAAAATATATTATGTAAATAAAAATAATAATAAAAAAAAGTCATACCATCTTTCCGTTAGGATTTAACGGAAAAATGGATGAATGGACTAAAATGAAACGAAATCCAAACCTGAGTGACTAAATTGTCGAGTTTGAAAACTCAAAAACCAAAATGAAACCTAATCCAAACCTCAGAAACCAAAAGTGTATTTTTTCCTAAAATATAAATAGAATGAAAAAAAATGAAGGAGAGGGGAGTATTAAAAAAAATGGAATTCAAAATCATTGAAAACCTTGTTCATTTTGGGTTTCAAACGATGTATAAAGTATGGATTTGGTTGAAAGAAATGATCATCATGTATAGAAATTGACGTTTTGAAAGTAAAGAAAACGGCAGCGTTGACGTGAATAAGAAACAAGGTTTAAAATGTCGATGTCGATGGAAATGTCGAGGTCCAAATTTTATGGAAATGTCGATGTCGAGGGAAATGTCGAGAGACATTCCGGGAAAATTTACGGAAATCGTGGAAATTGATGGAAATTGTTTGAATTAGTCAATGAAACTTTAATTGTAGCTTAATTAGACTATTAAATTTCCACGATTCAAATGTAAGATAATATTTAGATGGAATTGTCGATTCAAATGTCGATATGTGTAGGAATTTTGAAAATTGATGAAAATTGTTTGTATTGTTAAATGAAAGTTTAATTGTGACTTAATTATATTAAATAAATATGAAAAGTTGAAGAAAATTATTTATAATATTTATATTAACATGTCGATAAGATGTCGTTGTTAATTAAAATTATGCAAATTGATATAAATTATTTGAATTATAAAATGAGACTTTATTTACAAATAAGAAGTATATAGGAACTATATATAATTAACTAAGGATAATTGATAACTATATAATTAATAAAACAAAAATTAACTAATAAGGTAAAGAAACATGAAAATCTTTAAACTTAACTTAACAAGTGTAAATAGATAACTAGAGCTAGAAGGCTAGAGCTCCTAATTTAAGAAAGTAATTGGAGAATATTTTTGGAGAATTTAAGAGAATTGAGGTGTGAAGAAATTGAAATGAAATGAGAGTATTTATATAATATGGTAAAAATAATAAAATAATAGAAATGTAAAATTATAATTGAGAATTTTAGAATTGTGGCGTGAAGAAATTGAAATGGAATGAGAGTATTATAGATGCTAAAAATAATAAAATAATAGAAATTTAAAATTAAAATAATAAATTAAAAATTATTTTTGTAGTAAAAACTTTTAAATTTTTTTTTTGAAAATTTGTAGTGTTTTGATGTGAAATTTAATAAATGAAAAGCAAAAGAAGAAAGTATAAAAAGTTTAAATAAACTGAGGTTCAAAAATAAAAAGAAATATATATAAAAGTTTTAAAAAACCGTATTTAAAAAAAATATAAAAAAATAAACGGAGGTTCTAAAATAAAAAGAAATATATATAAAAGTTTTAAAAAACCGTATTTAAAAAAAATACAAAAAAATAAACGGAGGTTTAAAAATAAAAAGAAATATATATAAAAGTTTTAAAAAACCGTATTTAAAAAAAATACAAAAAAATAAACGGAGGTTCAAAAATAAAAAGAAATATATATAAAAGTTTTAAAAAACCGTATTTAAAAAAAATACAAAAAAATAAACGGAGGTTCTAAAATAAAAAGAAATATATATAAAAGTTTTAAAAAACCGTATTTAAAAAAAATACAAAAAAAATAAAACACAAAACTACGTGTAGCAGGAATTGGACTCTAAATCACGTGATAAACAGTCCCGCCCACGTCCACTGAGACAAGCAAAGCATTTTTTTTTTTTGACAAGCAAAGCATTTGTAACTTAGATCTCAAAGTTAAAGCTTAAACTATTAAAGGTATTAAAAAACAATAAAAAAAAAAGCCGACACATCTCGACATTTCGGCGAAATCGCCGAGAAATTTCGGTACGTCGACCGAAATTTGGGTGGGAAATTTTAATCGATTTATATCAAATTTTCCTTTTTTTTTTTTCATTGAAAAGCCGATTTAAAGCAAATAAATTGAAGTTTAAGATGGGAATTTGGATTTTTTGAAGACAGAAAAAAAGAGGGTCAAACCCTTGACGTTCCAATTCACTGAACCCATTCTTGTCTCTTTTTTAATATTTTCAGTAATTATTATTATTATTATTAAATTAAAATTAAATTAAATCCCCCTTCCATTCAATTCTCTGTATTCATCCCCTTTCTCCCCTTCCCCTTCCCATTCACCGCGTCTCTCTTTCTCCTTTTTACTCTCTTCTTGCATTTAGATCCGAAATGAGGGAGGAAGGAGGAGGCGAGGGAGGAGGGAGTAAAAAACATTTTGAAGAGAAAGGAGAAGAAAAGAAGAAAGGAAAGGGAAGAAAGCAAAAAAAAAATTATTGTCACCGGTAAGCGACGGTAGTAGCAATTTGGGTGGTGGTGAAGAAGAAAATGAGGAAGAAATAAAGATATTCTTGTTGGGTTTGTTGATTTTGATTATGCTATAGATTTGGATTAAAGGAGATCGTTGACATATTATATCTTTACTCTTTTTGGTAATGTAATTAGTTGGAGGTCAATATTGCAGTTTGTTGTTGCTTTGTCTTCTACTAAAGCTGAATATGTTGTTTCAGTTGAGTCGGTTAGGATGTTATTATTCATTGTGATAGCCAAAGTGTATTGTCTTAGTCTAAGAATCCAACTTTTCATGATAGGACAAAGCAGATCTGAAATGGAGGAGGGAGGAGGGAGGAGGAAGGAGGGATCCCTTCGCCGGCGCCGGAAAGCCTCCTTCCTCCCTTTTTTCTATTTAAATTTAAGAAGAAGAAGAAAAAAAAAAAACTTTCTATAAATCTTTCCCTACACTTCCCACATGAAGCGAGGAGATTCAAACTTTGCAATTTATACCTATGTTAATTCCAGTCGGCCAATCCAGCTTTTTCTTAACTAAATCTAAGTTGGTACTTTGATTTCTTGTCAGCTGTGAATAAACCAAAATGTTTCTCCATTTCAGGAGCCTTGTTATTTTCATCAAACATAGCAAACAAATACGTTTCAATAGCTCTTCTAGGCCTTCTCGGAGTCCCACCTCGAACAAAGCTAATCAAATTTCTATAGTATGTACCTGCATTCTCAACTGTAGCAGCCGTGCCTCCACCCGATGGCCAACCGCTCTCCGATATCACGATCGACACTTCCGCTCCACCCGACTTCTCGAGAGCTACGTAAAGAGCATCGACCATTGCTTCGAAAAGACTGTTGTACTCAAAATTGCCATCTCTTATCGTAAGAGCCGGTGATTGCATGAACAAAGCATAGTCAAGGCTGATGGTTCGAGTGATATCGATATAGGTGAAGTAGGGATACACATTGGCAAGAAGTGGTGAACCATTCTTAGCCAGAAAGTTAACGATTGGTTCCATAAATCCACCAGCCTCTGAGCTGAATGAGCTAAAAGATGGAGGAAAGGAGGAGTTCGACAAGAAGCTGATGGATATTACTGTGGAAACCTTTATTTGATCCTGCAAATTGGCTGCTAAAATTGCGCTATAAATGCTGTTCATGGCTGGTAAAACGTATCGAGCAACGGCATCGGATGGCTGCACTTCGTTCCCGATGGCAATGTATCGGAATTTGACGTCTGCCATGTAGGCTTGAATATTCCTTTGGACCCAATTCATTGCAGAAGAAAGATTAACGATGTGTTCGAGGTCAGTATTCGGGATGCCTACGATGACTTCGATGTTCGATCCTCGAAGAGCGTTTAACATAGCTGCGTCAGGATTATAGATCCTCATCTTTTCGATGCCGTTGCTTTTGTATAGTTGTACTACTTCTCTGGCATCTGGTAGATTGTTGCCTGAGCTTGAATAGCAAACACCAATGGATTCTGTAATTGTAACCATACGAGTGCTCAAACAAAAGTAACGTTTATCTGTTGGGAAGGAAGAGAACAGAGATTCATGCAGCATAAATTGTTTAGCCAGCCCAAATCAAATAAATAAATGCATCTTGTTGGTATTGATAGATAACAATTCTGACTCGTTTTATCACCAAAATGTTTGACAAGAAGGTAAAATGCAAATCAAACCATGATGTCAACAATAATGGAAGAAAAGTAAATTACAGATTTTGAGAATGAGAAACGTTTGAAACAACCAAACTCGTGGGATATGCTTGTAGGTGTGGATGTAAATATGACACATGCATGCGCTCACCAAATCCTTTTGATAGTATTTGAAATTGTAGGGTCTTCTTCCTCTTTTGATCTAGAAAAGATTTAAGGGTAGTACAAGGATTGAGATGTTTGAAGATGTTGAGGATCCCACATTGAAAAGATTAGTGGAGACCTCCCAATTCATAAGATAGATGAGTTACCCCATGTTATTTAATATGGTATTAGAGCTCATGAAACCCAAATGAGTATTCGGTCCAATAAAAAAAATAAAAATGGAGCAGTTGCATAGATGACAAATTGGACCAAATTAATAGCAAATATAGCACAGTTGCAAACTAGTTTTCTGTTTTTAAATTACTTTTACTTCCTTACCATTGATATGTTTTTCACTTTTCTTAAGAACATATTTGAATTGTTAATCAAATATCATAAACACTTTAATTTTCTTTTTATAAGGACAGAAACAAACATTTTAGGCCTTGTTTGATAAGCCTTTGGTTTTTTGTTTTTGAAATGGTTTCTGAAATTTAAGTTTACAATCACTACTTCCATTATAAGTTTCTTTGTTTTGATATCTACCATCTTTCCAAATTTTTAAAAACCAAGTCAAGTTTTGAAAACTAAAAAAAGTAGGCCCCGTTTGATAACCATTTCGTTTTTGGTTTTTGGTTTTTGAAAATTTAGCTTATAAACACTCTTTTCACCCATACATTTCTTTGGGTTGTTATCTACATCATCCTTCTCATGTTTTCAAAAACAAAGTCAATTTTTTTTTTTTAAAAAAAGTAGTTTTCAAAAACTTGTTTTTGTTTTTAGAATTTGACAAAGAACTATAATGTCTCTTTAACAAAAATGAAAATCATGGTGAGGAAATTGAGAGAAAATAAGCATAATTTTGAAAAACCAAATGGTTATCAAATGGGGCCGCAGTTTTCAAGAACTTGTTTTTGTTTTTTGAACTTGGCTAATAATTCAAATGTTTTCTTACTAAAAATGAAAACCAAGGTAAGGAAATGGAGAGGAAAAAAAAAAACATAAATTTTCAAAAACCAAAAATAAAAAGTGAGATGATTATCAAAGGGAGCATTAAAAACCACTTTTCAGTTTTCAAATTTAGACTTAAATTTTAAAAATGTTTTTAAAATGTAGATAGCAGATAAAAGTAATACATAGTTGGAATTAGTGTTTTGTAAACTTATTTTTAAATCCAAAAAAACAAAACCAAAACCCATATTGATGGCCAACAACTCGACCGGTATATAGAGCTTGTATTCTCGACCAAGAGGTCAAAAGTTCAAACCTCCCGACTCACATGTCGTCAAGAAAAAAAAAACCAAATTGTATAAACTCAAATATGGAAATTTGCCATGAAGATTTAAGAATGCGATAGAAATTTTAGCTAAAACCTGAGAATGCCATTGAGAAACAAGAAGCTCAAAATTGGGACAAATTATTAAATCATGTGGCATTCTCTTTTAAAACCGTCGGATGTATATATTAACATTTGTCTGCTCCTAAAGATCGTTGGATATACAAAGTTAATGTTTACAATTTCTCTCTTACATGAAAACTATCCGCCACGTTGCAGCGGTCTCACCGAATAATTTCTCCAAACTTGATGATATAAACGCAAAATTTTTCTTTTTTTTTTTGCAGAAATGCATCCATAAGAAGGGGAAACGAAGCAGAAACAAGTGAGGGGAAAGAGTACCTGTTCGGCGAGGGCCACCGCATTGAGGAAGACGAACGAAGCTGCCAATGCCAGAGGAAGATCCAAAGGGTAAAAGAGCCATGGAATCTTCATCTTCATCTTCAATCGCCATCGCCATATTTCCCAACTTCGATCCTGCTTCACCATAACGATTCAGAATCCTTACGATGCGATTAAAAACCCTAGAAAAATCGAGCCAATCGACAATCGGTTCTTCAATCGAAAACAGAGAGATTAAAGGAAAATTACCTAATACTTGGTGGAAACCCGTAGAAATCAAAACCCCAAGGAGAAGCACAGAAACGGAGCAAAACCTGGAGAAGATTGATGAAGCCATGAGCGAGCGCTCAACGGATTCAGACGACAAACTCCTAAAACGAAAACAGAGGCAAGGCTCAGAGAGAAACTTGAAACCCTTTCGCCATGGTCGTTGGAAATCCTAGTCGGAGAAGCGTGATTCTCTCTTCTACTTCCCATTTATGGCGATCTCTGTAGTCTTAATTATGGCGATGGTAATTCATCTCACCTTTTTCTGCTTCAATGGAGAATTCAATTGGACATTGACAGGGAGCATTGAAGGTTGACTCGTTAAAACCCCATGGGAGGACTTTGAAGAAGATTTGAGTCACTCCGAAGAAAAATGTTCAAACTATTCTTAATTTCAAAAGGTTGATTTTAGTTTCTAAACTTTTTTCAAAAATCATTTTGGTCCTTGTTAGTATTACTTTTCTACCGTAAATCCAATTTGTCCAAGTTTATCTCTAATTTATTTGGCTTGAAATCATGCTCATATTAACATGTACACAAATCCAAAATTATGTCTTTAATTTGTTAAAATTGAATTAAAAGTGAAGACCAATAATATATATATATATATATATATATATATATATATATATATATATATATATATATTTGAGAAGAACCAAAATAGTTATTGTTTAAAAGTTCAGAGACTAAAATAGACATTTAAAAAGTTTAGGGAACAAAATAGAACAAACTTGAAAGTTTAGAGATTAAATTGGACATTTTAAAAGTTCAGGAACCATAATAGAATAAACTTAAAATTTTACAAACTAATGTAGAGAGAAAAGTATTGACAATTCTACATTTGGGGCTGGCACCCTAAATTGCATACACATGGTACACGAGGTAAGAGAGAAAATTAAAGTATTGACAAATGTAGAGTAGTTGTTGCCAACACCAAACTCGTGTACCACGTACGCGATTTAAGGTGGTTGTAACGCCCCAAATCGTATGTTTGTAACAACGGGGACAGAATTTTCTCAATTCCAATCGACTAGGCGTATTGTGTCGATTCTTTTGAGTAATATATCTGGAAATCCCCATTGATTCCTTATTAACACCGTTTCGAACACAACGAGTACATTCCAAAATAACTGTGGGACATCCGATAAAATTGGAACGATACAGAGAAGGTTAAAACCTGTCAAGTATTAGTGTCCAATCGTCTGTTAGATGTGACACTAATCGTGCTAGAGATGAGAGATTTCGATGTTATCCTGGGCATGGACTGGTTAGCCGAGAATCAAGCCATCATTGATTGCCATCAGAAGGAAGTATTATTCAAGCCTGTAGAAGGAGCAAGCTTCAAGTTCAAGGGAATCAGATTAGAGACTGTTCCTAAGGTGGTATCTGCGATAAAGGCGAGAAGGCTCGTGGATCGAAGAGCGTGGTGCTTTTTAGCCAGTGTGTCAGATACTCGAGTTGAAAAGGCTGGAATAAGCTCTGTACCAGTGGTCAATGAGTTCATGGATGTATTCCTCGAAGATCTTCCAGGTTTGCCTTCGGTTCGAGAAGTGGATTTCAGCATCGAGCTTGAGCCAGGCACAACCCCTATTTCTAAGGCACCCTACAAAATGGCCCCAGCAGAACTGAAAGAACTAAAGGTGCAGATACAGGAACTCCTGGGCAAGGGTTTTATTCGTCCTAGTGTTTCACCTTGAGGAGCTCCAGTCCTTTTCGTGAAAAAGAAAGATGGATCTATGCGTTTATGCATTGATTACCAGGAGTTAAATAAAGTAACGATTAAGAATAAGTACCCACTTCCTCGCATAGATGATTTGTTCGACCAGCTGCAGGGGGCGTCGGTATTCTCAAAGATTGATCTGCGATCAAGCTACCACCAGTTGAGAATAAGAGAGGAAGATATTCCCAAGACTGCGTTCAGATCTAGATACGGGCATTACGAGTTCACTGTGATGTCTTTCGGGCTAACAAATGAGCCTGCAATATTCATGGACTTGATGCACAGAGTGTTTAAAGAATACCTTGACACCTTTTGTGATCGTGTTTATCGACGATATTCTGGTTTACTCCAAGTCAGATGAGGATCACGAGACACACCTCAGAAGGGTTTTGACAACCCTAAGACAAAATCAGTTATATGCCAAGTTCTCCAAGTGTGAGTTTTGGCTCCAGCAGGTGTCCTTTTTAGGACACGTGGTGTCGAGTGATGGAGTTTCAGTTGACCCAGCAAAAGTGGACGCAATTATCCAGTGGCCTCGCCCGTCCACGGTCACTGAAGTTCGTAGTTTCTTGGGGTTAGCAGGATACTATCGTCGTTTTGTGCAAGACTTTTCCAAGATAGCCACACCATTGACACAGTTGAACTTTAGTACAACTTTTCATCCCCAGACTGATGGGCAGACAGAGAGATTGAATCAGACGTTGGAAGATATGTTGCGAGCTTGTGCATTAGACTTTGCAGGCAGTTGGGACAGCCACTTACACCTGTTGGAGTTTGCCTATAACAACAGTTATCAAGCGACTATTGGCATGACTCCATTCGAAGCCCTGTATGGAAAGAGATGTAGGTCGCCTATTTATTGGGATGAAATCGGAGAAAGCAAATTGCTTGGACCTGAGTTGGTTCAAGTTACTAATGAAGCAATCCAAAAGATTAGAGCGAGGATGAAGACAGCTCAGAGCAGGCAAAAGAGTTATGCAGACACCAGACATAGAGACTTAGAGTTTGCTGTTGGAGACGCTGTGTTTCTGAAAGTCGCACCTATGAATGGAGTCTTGAGGTTTGGAAAGAAAGGGAAGTTAAGTCCCAGGTTTATAGGTCCCTTTGAGATTTTGGAGAGAGTTGGTCCAGTGGCTTATCGTTTGGCCTTACCACCATCCCTCTCTTCAGTTCATAACGTGTTCCATGTATCTATGCTTCGAAGATACATGGCAGACCCGTCTCATGTGATTGATTTTGAGCCCTTGAGACTTGACGAAGACTTGAGTTATGAAGAGAAACCAGTTCGAATCCTGGCTAGAAATTGCAAGACCCTTCGTAATAGGGAGATAACACTAGTCAAAGTGCTTTGGCAGAACCATCAAGTTCAGGAAGCAACATGGGAGCGAGAAGATGATATGAGAACGAAGTACCCGGAGCTATTCCAGGACTAGCAACTTTCGAGGACGAAAATCCTTTTTAGGAGGGAAGATTGTAACGACCACACTAAAGGTATTGTGAGGGGAGGGTATTTTTGTAAATTGCTTGAATTTGGAGTGAGACCTAACCCTACCCAATTTATACATTTTTTCAGCCTCCACTTTCCCCTCCCTCACGTGTGTGCAGCAGCCAAAATCCCCTTTTCTTTTTTTGCGTCTTCTTCTTCTTCTCCTTGCAGCCGTGGACCTCCCAGCCGCCGTCAGTCTTCACCTCCAAGCCGTGACCGCCTGCAGCACTCGATCTCCGGCGATGTGAACGGCAAAGGCGGCGTGGTAGTGGGTTTTTCGGCCAGCAGAGCAGTAGGTTCGTGTTTCTTCTCTCTCGTCTTCGTGGCTTGCGTGTTATCATTTCCTCACGCTCGATCTTTCATCCTCGGACCATTCTCCCTTCGTTTCCGTTGTTTTCCAACACTCTCCTGCAGTTCAGCGGCTTCTAGGCGTGAGTTTCGGTGGTTGTGACTTTGGGTCGCGCAGACAGCATTGTTGGTGGCCGTTTTCTACATTTTTCCCGGTGTTTTAGGTGAGTTCTCGCAGTGGGTAAGTTGGTTTGAGGCTTATGTGGGTTAGTTCTTGCATTTAAACATTTACCCATTCATAGTTCTGTCCGTTCAGCAGGCGTTCACTTCATAATCGACGTTTCAAGTAGCGGTCTTCAAGTTTCTGTGTAGTTGGGCATTATTGACAGTGGGTAAGTGTTTTAAGCTAGTGTTTTGGTTGGTTTTATGGTGCCAGAGGCTTACCCATTAGTTGTGGCTATTATTTTTCAAGGCTTCCTTAGCGTTCGTGATCTAGTTGTCGTTTTGGAGCGTAGTAGGGAGTTTGGACAGCAGGCGTGATTCTCTATTGGGTCGATTAAGAGTCTTGGAGTTAGGAGGTTCTATTGTTGATCTTTCAAGCTTTCAATCTAAGGTAAGTAGCTTTTGGATATAGCGTAGTCGCTCTTGGATCCGTTATGTGCATAATGGTAGTAAAGTTAAACATTGGATGAGTTGTATGTTTGGTCTAATATTTCTCTCGGGGCGTTACAGTGGTCATATTATTTTTTAAGAAAATCCTCTTATATATATATGTATATATATTTCAATAAAATTTGATTTTTTTTCCTAAAGAATAAGTACTTCAATTGGACTATCTATATTAACATAAAAAGGCTAAATATTTGAATGAAATATATACACATCTAATGTCTAATGTACATATTCAATAATAAAAGTAAATTGCCAAGTTAAATCATATGTACTAAAAAAAGTTAAATCATATAATAATACATAATTAAATTGTTCATGTTGGAATTGTTCTTGTAATTTTGGAATTGTTCAGGTTGGGTTGATAATTCTCGTAATTTTTGAATTGTTCATGATGTTGATGGTTTGGTAAATGTTGAAGCTATGAACTTTGTTAATGTTATTGATGAAAATTTGATTCATAGATCTTGAATGTATATTGCTTATTTGGTTGGTGAAATTTTGTTTTCTTTAAGATTTCAAATAGTTAAAACACAAGGTACGAGATTCAAGATAATAGAGAACATTTATTAGAATTAGAAAAAAAAAGTGGCACAAACAAACATGACAAGCAAAATGTGTCAAGAACTAATTAAATTGACATTTTCTCAGTGTAAGGTAATAATAAATTTGATGCACAAACAATGTCAAGTTCTACTAAAAATGATTACATAATAAGTGTAAAAAATTTATATACATCACGCTTCAAACATGTCAATGAATTTCATATTCTTGACATTTGAAAAATATCATGGAAAGTATATCATGATGCCTTTTTTGGTCACATTTTAGACACTTTATTATTGACAGTGGCTTACAGGACGCTTTTAAAAGCGTCAAGTATATTTGAATTTGACATTCTATAAACGTCAAGTAATACAATTTTTCTTGTAGTGAAATTATGCACATTCAAAAAATCTAGTATAATAAAGTACATCAAATGTAAAAAAAAAGTATATTAAATGTGAATGAGGTTAACCAATGACGAAATATATCTAATTCAAATTCATTATCCTAATTAAGTAGTATCAATATCGTTGATTAATTATCTATGTTTAAAGGAAATTACTTAGGTCTCATTTTTAGTTTTTAGTTTTTGAAAATGAAGTCCACTATAAGTTTCTTTGTTTTATTATCTAGGGTCTCTAATAGTGGCGGGATGCAGACAATTGATCAAAAGAAAATGGGCGATTAAGAGCCTAGAATCCAAAGCAATTCTTGAAGGGTTAAAATCATCTTACTTGAAGGTTGTCGATTTCAAATGATCTGGACTCAAGCCACCACTTGTGGTTGAATCGGACTCGCTCGAAGTCGCAAGGGCTCTAAACCACGAGATAGAGGATATGGCTGATTTGTTGATGATTGTTGAAGAGGTTGAAGGGATTAGACATTGCGTCAATGTGGTTTCTTTCACTAAATGCTTGAGATCGCAAAATGTTGAGGCCCACAATTTGGCGCGAGTAGCCGTCTCTCACAAAGATTTTGAGGGTTTTTTTTTTTTTTTTGGGCATTTTGAGTTTCCTAGGTTGGGAGAGAGTGAATGCAATAGGGATGCTATTATCCCTTTTTGGGTTTATTCTTGTCTCATAACCGTTATGGGTGTAATTTCTTTCTAAAAAAAATATATGTTTTCTTCTCATGTTTTCAAAAAAACTAGTTTCTTAGCACGTGCGATGCACGTGTATATCAAATTATTCTTATTTTTTCTTATAACAACCAAATAATTCTATGAAAAATAGGAATGATAGATTAATTACTAATATAATATGATATAATTTATAATTTTATAAATGCTTTAAATTAATTTATGTAATTTTCGTTTCATAAACTTGTTAATACCTATCACATTTTTGTTTAACAATAACATGTATATTTTATAATTTTTTTTATTTATTTGTATAATAAGGTTTATTTAGAATTAGAAACAATTTTTTTTTAAAAATCATTAAAACCAAAGGTGTTAAGGCATTTTGTAAAATATATGTGGTTGAATTAAAGGTTAGAGGTTTGAACTCCCTCCTTCACACTAAAGAAACAAATTAAAGCATATACGCCAACAAGAGCATAGCTCAATTGGCATAAAGTCGTATGGACAACAACGAGGTCCATGGTTCAAACCCCCCTCCCCACATATTATCAAAAAAAAATTAAAGCATATTCAAACATTTTAAATAAAAAAGTCCAATAATAAAAAAATATAAAAAAATAATTAAAAAATTGTAGTATGTATAAAATAACATTAAAAAACAATATTAAGAAAAATCAAAGCTCTCTGTATGTATCCTTAAAATTGCATGTTAGTTTCTACTAAAAAAATCGATTATTCAACTTCATCAAATTAAAATTATAAACTTCTAAACTTACAAATTGCTATGTAGATTTGATCTATGCAACTCTTTATAAACTTGAATGTATAAGGTATGTCATCCTAAAAAAAATGTATAAGGTAGTCTAGAATTTTTTTCAATATTAGAAAGGCTTTCGTAAGGAAATTAAAAATAACTAAAATAAATAACAAAATTTGTGGGTTTTTTTTTTTTTTTTTTTGAAAATGTTACAATTTTTTGGGAATTTCAAACTTAATTCTATTATTTATTATTTCTAGTGAAAATCATTTAATTTTTGAGAAACAAATAATACCACCTTTTTATTTATTATTTGAGAAATAAATAATACCACCTTTTCATATTCTAACTTTTTTAATTACCTTGTTTTTTTATTAAAAATTATAAATATTTCAATGCTAACTTTTTGTTATGTACTCTTTTCTTTTTTTCAACCTTAATAAAGATAAAATTAATTTACTAATTTAATTTCATATTATAATTATAATCAAAGAAAGATTATTTAATTTTTTTGAGAATGAACACTTTTTGTATTCCAATCCTTCATATTCCATATAAATTATTGTGGATAAATAATTCTTAATTTATTAGTGATAATTAATTAATGTATTGTTTATAATTAATTAGAAAATTTGTGTGACATTAGATACATGACTATTTTCTCAACAAAAGAAACATACTTTGTTTGAATCAATTAACTTCTTATTTTTTTCAACAAACATTTCAAAAAAAAAAAGTACATGGATTATAAAAGAGAAATAACAAAATAAACAAAAAAAAAAAAAAATCAAGATCTTAGCTATACATTCATTTCTTCAAATAGATTTGCTAACTTGATCACAATGGATAGACAAATACACTATTATTCAAGTTCATCAAACTTGAGTTGTAATGTTGCAACTCCAAGGGTATGAGATATAGATAACGACACATGCATCATTTGCATCTTGGATGTAACACCAACATCTTGAGATGTTCTATGAAACTTGGAGAGCTTTTGAGAGTAAGACAATGAGAGAAACAAAAATAAAGAAAAAACAAAGTTGTAGGTGTGTGATGAAAAAATGGTGAAGAAAACCCATTTTTATAGTAGTAGAATGTAAGGGTTATAAAACCTTTTGAATTCTAAACTCATTTAAGTGGTAGGAAAAACCTTTAGCATTCCAACCTTTTGAATTCTAAATTAAACTCATTTAAGTGGTAGGAAAAACCTTTAGTATTCCAACTTTAAGATATACTATAAAGTTATTATTGATAATTATTTATTTATTAATTAATATATTATTTATAATTAATCGTTAATGGCATATCTTGTAATTTAGTAGATCAAAGGAAGGACAAAAGTGTCCAAAAATGTTTTTCCAACATCCTCACTTTTTAACACGTGCTTTGCACGTGGTAGGTTTCATTATTTTATCATATTCCTAGTATATTTTCATTTCATTTTGTTGTATATTAATATTATTTGTTAACAAAAAATAAAAAAGTTAAGCATATATCCAATCTTCGGTTCATTTATATTTACAATATAATAAATGATTTATAAAATATTTTACACAATTACGAAGTTTTAAATTATTAAAATTTTGATAAACTTTTAAATTTTCATTATATAATTAAGTAGAAATTCATAAATTTTATAATTTAATTTTATGAATAAATTGGCAAAAGTTTTAATATTCTAACTTTTCATGTTCGTGTATCAAAGAAAAGTAGAAGAGAGGTATTTAGATAGTGGTAGAAGTGATTCTCCCCCAAAGCCATTTTTTTAAGATAGTAAGATAAGATAAGATGAGATATGCTTGTTATCGATTTTTCCAATGTTGCATCTCCGGATGAGGCAAATGTAGAAAAAAACTATGTTTGATTATAAATTCAACATATAACTTAGGGCAAGTTTGACATACTATGTAATTAAAAATTAAACATTTTTTTCAAAATGTTTTTTTTTAAAAAAAAAAAATTATAACACATTTGAAATTCTATGGTTAGTCAAAGTAAATGTAAAATTAAAAAAAAAACTATAATTAGTTTCCAGAAATAAAACAACCAAACTTTTCACAACATATTTTCAACCTCCTCATAATCCTAGCTTTTCACATTCTTATTAATTAATGTTATTAAACGTTAGAATTAAATGACATGTTTAATAAACATAAAAATAGATCAAATAACATAAATGGTCCAAAAAATATTTTAAAGATTGCAACTTTTTATTTATCAATTTTTCTTAATTCAACTTTTTATTTATCATGAATTATAGAATATAGATTAGAATTAACATAAGAGCTAATCACATCAAATTGATAAGATGATTTTTTTTTAATCTAAAAAGTTAAAATTAAAATAATCCTAACCATGCATACACATTTAGAATAAAAATGACAACAAATATTAATTATAAAATAAACTTGAAAACATTTATCGGAGGAATTGATACCTATGGGTTGCGAGCATTTTCTTGAAGCATCTTTGTCTCTCGTTTATGTACTTTAACATCACGTTGCAATTCATGCAAACTTCGAAATCTTTGATTGAGGGAATAAGAAAAACAAACTAATAAGAGGAGACCCAAGCTGTTATAGAAAAGAGTAGGGGAGAGCTCTTTATATAGTTGTAAGGTATAGGAATTGAATGATGTTGTAAAACTTTTGAAATTCCCTTAATAACTATAATTAAATGTAAACTCATTAATTTTATAATTAAATAATAAAAATTTAATGAAGAAAAAATCTTTTACATTCAACTTTCCACCTTCCAACCTTTTACATTCTCATACCTTCAATTAAAAAAAAAATTATTATTTTATATGTAATTTCATAGTATAGAATTTACTTAAATTATAATGTTTTCTTTTAATTAAATCATGCATAAATTTTTCATAATATAATTTTATCTTTAATTATTTAAAAAAACGGCAGAATAAAAATCTTATTTTGATAGCATTTTATATTTTCTTTTGTTTAAATTTAAATATCATATTGAGACAAAATTTTATTAAATAATTAATAACAAATTCTTAATCAATTAATAATAATATCTATAACCGGTTACCATTTATTATTATTATTTAATGGTGTTTAACCGGTTTCTTCTAAAAACAAATGGTGTTTAACCGGTTAGGATGGATTCTTTTAAAAATCATTTAAAAAATTAGAAAAGATTGTACATATTTAAATTAATTAATTATTAATAATTAATGTAAATGGCATACTTGTAAATTTAAAAATTAAAATAGGGACATTATAGTCCAAAAAAGTTTTTCAAAGATCCTCCCTTTTTAATATATTATAGATAAGTCCAGTTTTAAAAACTTAAAAAATTATTCTTAAAAAACCCGTGTTTTTCTTGGAAATTTGCTTAGAGTTCAAATGTGTGTCTAACAGAGATGAAAATTATTATAAGGAAATTGGAAGAAAACAAACATAATTTTTAAAAAATCAAATAGTTATCAAACAAGGGCCAATATTTGATTCAATTCATTTATTATGTATGTATCAAATGTCAATCATTGATTTCTCAAAAAAAAAAAAATGTCAATCATTGGTTGTTACGTTTCAAATAACTCCTTTGCCATTTCTCAAAAAAAAAAAAAAAAAAAAAAAAAAAAAAAAAAAAAAAAAAAAAAATCCTTTGCCAACCTATGATAAACTCGTTTATTCTTTACTAACATCTCTTAGACATTGGATGCATTCTTTATTTCTGTACTGAAAAAAGTAATGCATACATATAACTTCAAACTTGTTTATTCTTTACTACAACTTTCTTACCCACCAAACATAATATAAAGTATAAAAACTACTAAGTGTTGCACATCAAGCACTGATGATACCAAAAGTACATAATGACATAATGACATTATTGTTGCAGCCTTCATGCATAAAAGAAGCTTCATTATTCATAGTCACCTCTTCTTTGATCAATTCATTTGAATTTGAGTTGGTACTTGGATTGTTTGCTAGGTGTGAACAACCCAAAATGCTTCTCCACTTCTTGAGGACCCTTTTGATTTTCATCAAACATGGCAAAGAGGTAAACATGGATGTCTTTTCTGGGTCTTTTCGGAGTCCCTTTCCTACTCTTCACATGACTGATGAGATTTCTATAATAGGTGCCTGCATTCTCGACCGTGGTGTCCTTACCGCCCGCCGATGGCCAACCACTCTCTGATATCACAATCGATACGTCTCTCCCACCTGACTTCTCGAGAGCAGCGTAGAGGGTGTCGACCATCGCATCGAAAAGGTTCCGATACTCGAACGGACCATCCCTCACAAAACCGTCCGGAGTTGAATCGAATAAAGCATAGGGAAGTTTGATGTTGGGGTTAGTGGCATAGGCAAAGTAGGGATACACATTGGCTAGAAGTGGAGAGTGAGTCTGAACAAGAAAGCTAACAATTGGTGTTATAAATTGCTTTGCAGCCACATTGAATGAGCCTGCATGAGGAGGAAATGAGTTAGGATCCAATACTCCTGTGTCTATCGCTGTGGAAACCTTAATCTTTTGTTGCAACTTAGCCGCTGCAATTGCATTGTAAATGTTTTGCATGACTGGGAGAACGAATCGAGCATTATTCGGGTCGGTCGAGAGAATCTCGTTCCCGACAACAATGTAGCGAAACTCGACGTCTCGAACTCGGGATTGAATATACTTTTGGACCCAATTTTTTGCAGCAGCGGAATCAGTAAGAGATCGAAGTTGGTCATTGGGAATGTCAACCATGACATGTATGTGTGAGCCTTTTAGGGCATCTAAGGTTGCCTCATCAGGTGAGTAAAGCCTTATTTTGCCAATGTCATTGCTTTTGTAAAGCTCAATCACTTCTTTTATATTTGGTAAGTTGTTGCCATGGCTTCCATAGCAAACACCCACAGCTTGTGCACCTGTGCATATACAATAACAAAACTAAGCACTTTGTTCACTACAACATCAAAATATATCTGTCATATAAAAAAAAAATCAAACTATATCGAATTAGGCTCTCATTTGATAACCATTTGGTTTGTGGTTTTTGGGTTTTTGAAAATTATGCTTGTTTTCATTCAATTTCCTGATCATGGTTTTCATCTTTGTTAATCACACACATTTGAATTCCTAGCCAAATTCCAAAAACAAAAACAAATTTTTGGAAACTACTCTTTTTAATTTTCAAAACTTGATTTGGTTTTTGAATAATCAAACAAAGAAACTTGTAGGTGGAACTAGTGTTTATAAGCTTAATTTTCAAAAACAAAAAATAACCAAAAACCAATGATTGGTTTGTTAGTAATTTGGTGATGTACTTGTTTCTAGCTAATTTTTTCAAAATATTTGTGTAACGTCTTTCATTGTGCAAATATTAATTTTTTTTTTAAAAAACATGTTTAATTTCTAGTTTTTTGTTTTTTATTCCTATTGTTTCGAAACATCACAATTAAATTAATTATTTTATTGTTTTCAATTAACTTATAAAATAAATAATAAATATTTTTTTTAAAAAAAATTAAACATAACTAACATTATAATTTTGAATATTTGTTTTTAAAATTATTTATAGAGTAAAACTTTAGGCCCCGTTTGATTCGGGATCCTTTTTCGTTTTTATGTTTTCGAAAATAAAAAATAAAGAAAAACAATGAAAGCGTGTTTGTTATACCTATTTTCATAAACAAATTTTGAAAACAACTAAAAAAATGACCAGAAAATGTTTTCATTGTTTTTTAATTTTGTTTTCAAAATAATGGAAACACGAGATATAACTTTAAAAACACGAGATAAAATCATTTTTTCTGTCAAACAATGTTGCATTATCACAAACAATATTTTGTATTTTTTATATCCAAATTATCTCTGATTCTAAAAAAAAATACAAAAAAAATGATAGTTTTACATATTTGTGTCAGTTTTGATGTAATCTCCGCACTGCAAATCTAAAGCTTTAAACAATACAACTATCTTCTATCTTTCTTTTTTTATAATTTCAACTCCAATAATTTTTTTTTTTAAGAATCAATTCCAACAACATTGATTCTTAATATCTCCCTAAAAATTAATAAAAATCAAGTAAATGTCTTCTCTCTCGTCAAAAGATTTTAGATTTTTTTTAAAAGAAAATCAGTAACCATTTAATACAACTCACAACAAAAAGATGAACAAAAAGAAAATTTTATTCAGCTTTCCCTTATTGAAATTAAAAATACTTATTTTTGTTTCTCTTACCGAAAATATTTCTTTCTTATTTCTCTTTTTAGAAATGATTTATTCTTTCTCTAAACTGTACCACTTGTATCTCAAGAAATCAAAATCCTTCTAATAAATTACAACTTTTATTATTAGACTTCATTTAATTGTACATCATTTACATGCATATATATATATATATATATATATATAGATATGTGTGTATGTAAACTATTCATTCATTGAGATTGTTAATAAGAAATAATCATATTGAATTAACTTTTTTTTTTTAAAAAAAATGAATTTTACTAAACAGATATTAATCTTTTCGTGCATTTTCAAATGCATAACCAAACACAATTTTTAATTTTGAATTCAATTTTAAAGTTTTTTAAATTAGAACCAAACATGTTTTCAAATATAGTGAAAATAAGAAATTTGTTTTCGTTTTCTGCTTAATTTTTTATATTCAAAAATAATTTTCAAATCACACTAACTAAACAAGGCCTTACCTTTTCCATAAATCGAAATTTGGAGAGGACAAGAAGAAAAGAAATGGTTTCAAATTAAAACACATTTCTCTTGAAAAATAAAAATATATATATAAAAAAATAAAAATAAAAACAACAACTACCAAACATGCTTTTAGTTTTCATTCTTGAAAAAAAATAGAAAACAGGATATATCAAACAGTAGATAAGAAAGAATAAATATTAACATTATCGAACGAGCTTAAATCACTCGTTTCATTTGCTGAGAAACAATTTAATATGTTCCTAGACGAGAGTTTAACGATTTAGTAGAAATAATACCCTTTTTTACCAAATAACTTAAGAGTTAACTAAGACAAGCCAACATGTGAGTATCTATATAGCTCATTAGGTTGAGGCATATATACATCTTCAACAAAAATGTCAGACGTTCGAATCTCTACTCTCACATATTACTAAACTCAAAAGAAAAAAAAATTTAACGAGACACGAGTGAGAGAGAGAGGATTTGTTTGGAAACCTGTAAAAAGGAGAGCTGCAAGGAGAATGAAAATGGAAGAAAATGCAGAGATGAAAATTAGGGGAGTAGTAGTAGTTCCCATGATGAGAGCTAATTTTGTTTTAATGGAAATGTGTTTTATACAATTGTTGCAACTTGAGGAGTTGGTATTTATAAGAGGCAAAAGCCAATAGGCTTTAAGGGAAGATAGGATATTTTACTCTAAAAAGACAACTAGTTTTCCCCTTCATTACTCTAAATTAGTCCAATTAAAATATCAAGTGGAAGACACATATGCTCTAAGTTCATATCCCTTCATTTTATGAAATTAAAGATGAGCAAAAAGAACCTTTATCTTCAAATCTTAATTTGATATCAAATGAGGAGAAAAAGAAATAACAAAAAAAAAAAAAAAAAAAAAAAATCTTCAATTCTTAATTTTTAGTAATATTTAGTTTTAGCCAAGTCTAATGTGTTTGGTTTAATGGTTAATGAATTCCATGAAGTAATTAAGACAAAATTTTTGGATACTTGGGGTGCGTTTGGGATTGCAGTTGGAACATGTAAAACCTATTTTGAAATATCTAATCGCTTTATGTGTTTGGCAATATACTTTTTTTTTATAAAAAAAAAAATCTAGAAAATCACTTTTTAAATCCTTTAATTTTTAAAATGTCCTTAACAGTAACTTCTGATTTTAACTTCCCAAATAATCATACGTCTTTTTCCAGCGATTTCTCAAAATGTCCACTATATTCTTCCGTATATTTTTTTTTTTCAATTCGTATTGAAGCTTCTTTGATGGATTTTTTTTTTCAATCTCTAGCTTCACATATCAAAGCTTCTATACAATTTCATCATCATTGAACTTGAAGAGCAAATTCAAGCAAAAATATTTTTAAAAAAAAATTATAATTTGAACTATAAAAAATTCTAAATAATTAACTTATTACAATTCATATTGAATATCAACATATCAATAATTAAAATAGTATATCTACTTTGGTCATATAAATATTTATTTTCACATTCAAGAATTACTCTAAGATACAATATAAGTTTTATGAGAACAAAATAGATAATATTATTTTTATTTTTGTCTTACATTTTGTTTGTACTTAAATTGGAATAACATTTGTTCATTATAATAATATATAGAACAACTTTTCTCTTTATCCTTTTATCGTATAATTTAAAGTAATAAGAAAATATAATTTGCAATTTAAACTAAAACATCTAAATAACTTAATTAAAATTCATAACTAAAATAATGTCTACTTTGGTCATTATTAACTAAATCACAACAATTCCGTTTGAATTTACCAAACGCTATGAACTGTTTTTTTATGTTTAAAATTGAAATTACCAAACGCTAATCTACTTCGTATGACAACTAATTTTCTTAAAAGCACACCTACCGACAATTATTTTAAAAGCTACAACAATCCCAAACGGAGCCTTGGACTCGTTTGGGATTGTTTAGAGTTTGTAGGGTGACGTTCTTGTTTTTTTTCTCATTTTCCCCTAATTTTTATCTTTTTTATTTTTTTATTTTTTAATAAAGAAAAACATAACTATATTTGGTAACTATTTCATTTTTTTCTATGGGAAAGAAAAGAGAAAAATGCATTTGGTAACCGTCTTATTTTATCGTTTTTACTAATAAAATCAATAATATTATTTATTTTATTAGTGAAAACGATAAAATAATATTTTTCTCCACATATTTAAAAAATCTAGAGAAATAAAAAAAAAAAAAAACTTGATTTAATTGTTTCTAAAATTTTTACATAATTTTGGAAACATTTTTTAAAAATGAGAAATAAGAAATATAAACAAATATAAAAAAAACTTATGTTTCTTAAAAATTAGAAACAAGAATTTTTTTTTTTTTTTTTTGTTTCTTTAAGAAATTAATCTTGTCTTTTTTTTTTAAAAAAAAAATAATAATTTACATCTCCCTATGATAGTTTCTTTCTGTACCCTTGTGGGCTTGTGCCAAGTCTCTATTTTGTTTGTCCTTTTTTACAGTCAAAGCAAACTAGAGGTAAGTTTTTTTTTAATACAAATAATATGTTTTTTTGGAGTTCATTTTTTTAAAAAAAAAAAAAAACTCAATTTTTTTTTCCCTAGTGTGTATGTATACCTTTTTAGTTTTATGTTTTCTTTATTGGTTGGAGTAGAAATTAAAAAAAAAAAAAATTACTTCTTTTTCTTCACTGTGGTGAACAGAACAAATCAATTTCGATGAAGGACATAACAGTAAAATGTTATATTTTCTTTTCATTTCTTGGGAGCATCCCCAGAAATAAATTTTAATTTTAGTGATTTCAAATCAATTTGATTTCAAACATAAATAGAAATTTAAAATCATTTCTATCTTTTGAAATCCCCTCTTATCAAATCCATCACCAAATAGAGTGTAATTTCACATTTTGAAGAGTCATGGGAGGTGTGAACTTCACATAAATCTTCTAACATCAAACAATTTATCTTCACCTTTTTTTAGTTCAACAACATTCAAATATTTATGTTATATACTAACCACATGGTGACCCTTTTTTTTAATGCTTCATTTTGTTCACTTTTCAGTTAATAATTAATCAGCCATTGTGTTGTACTGAAAAAAAAAATTGTGATATATGTTTGTTGTATTTGGAATTTGAGAAATTTAAAAGATCTGAGTTAATTTTTCCACAACGAAATCAATTCAAATGCATATCAACCATTGGTGTCATTATTATCCTTTCTTAATCAATTACACTTAATCAATTACACAAACAACAATTGCTCTAATTTTTGTCTTCATTTTAAGAAAATTTTATATGGAAAACATTTTCCACCCATACCATACGACACGATGGTTTATAGTCAAACTAATATCATACCATACGTCACTGTTAATTTTGTTTCTATGTTATTGTATTCAAGTGATAAAGATTTTTACAAGAAATCTTTCGAAGGATTTACAAATTACGTTGATAAGGAATTATTTCTGAAGGTTTTAACATTGTTGAAAATAGCAGTATAAGCCTTTGAAAATAATGAAACCTTTGAAAATAGTTAAATTTCTTGTAGTGAAAATATGTTCTTGGAGAACTTGAACCACCCATATTCTCAACTACCCCAAGCTCTCACCTAGGTGGAGCCATACATATTCTCCACTTAGCTGAGTCTATGAAGACAAGGTCTTATGATTTGAAGAAGGCAGTGTCAAGGTTGACCTCTGAGGAGTCGAGGCCGACCATCAAATGGCCAAGGTCGATCAGTACACTAAGGAACTCAAAATTCGCAATAACATGAAAGGTGCCGAAGGCCGACCCTATGGTCTTACCGTGTTAATCACATAAATGACTAATGGAAAAGAAGCACCTACACAGGGGGATTCAAAGTAGTAAACTACACTTGTAGTTGAGGCTAAGACTAAAGGCATTTCATACAAGCAAAGCGAATGACAAGAAACCAAAACAATCTCTTTTGCAGGATATTAAATTAGTTACAAACAAAAAGTCAGATACCAACTGGTGATTAAAAAAAAAAAAAGACTCATTTGGAAATCAATTTTTATCTATCTGGAGGAGATCCTCACGATAAAGCATCCAGGACTAGCCTTGGAATATTTGAACTCACAGGGGCTTATTTAACTATCCAAGCAGAGTGAAGAGGAAATCAGCACACAAATCGGCACAAGTGAGAATTATACTCTTAAATTGGGCTTAAGATGTTTGACTTATAACAACAGGCCACCCCTGAATCCCAATTCAAGAGTGGGGGTTTAATATTATAGGTGAATTTGGACCTAATTCTAAGAAGGTCAGAATGATAAAAGCTCAGAGTAGAAACAAGCCCAAGGAGACCCATTGGACCCAAATCAATCTCTAGGGCTATTCCCTCTCCTAAAAGAAGGGGAAAACCCTAATTCAATTATAAATAGAAGAGGCTAACCCCAAGGTAAGGGGACTGAAAGGGGTATCTATTATTTCTTTTAGTTTTCCTCTTCATTGTTAATTTACTTGCTTCACTCATGATCTCCCAACTGACTTAAGCATCGGATTCGGTGTGGCAAGCATCACACCGGTGCACAGTTTTCTCCAGTGCACAGTTTTCTCTTGTTTTGCAGGCTACGTCTTTCCCCTTCAAATAAATTCACCGTTGTTGTCACGTGAAGGTTAGGTGAGTTTTCCCTGTCTAAATTTTGGCATCAACAGTCATTATTATCCTTTCTTAATTAATTACACAAACAACAATTGCTCTAATTTTTGTCTTCATTTTAAGAAAATTTTATATGGAAAGCATTTTCCACCCTTACCATACGACACAATAGTTTATAGTCAAACTAATATCATTATTGATATATCTAATGCATGCATTATTGCTCATGACCTTAAGTTAGTTTAGCACATTATTGTATTTTAGGCCCCGTTTGATAATCATTTGGGCCCCGTTTGATAACCATTTCGTTTTTTGTTTTTGGTTTTTGAAAATTAAGCATATAAACACTATTTTTACCTGTTATAGGCAATTTTGGATCACCCGACGCACAAGGAGCTGACGAGGACGTCCGGGCGAAAATCGAGCTAGGAGACCAAGCTCGAGGAAGAACCGGCCAAAGGGCCGGGCCAACTTGGCCCGACCCATATGGTCGGCCTCGGCCCAAGGCCGAGGCCGACCATTTGGCCCGCTTGCGCGGGCCGAGCTCGGTCACCTCTTCTCGGTCCCTGATGCTTCTAGCCGCCCCGATTTTGCCTGGTTGGTCCCGAAACGCCTCCGGATTCCTAAAAACCCTAGGAGCACGAGCAGGTATTTATACCCCTCTTCGCCACTGAAGAAGGGGACCCGAACTCAATTCTCGACTCCCTTCTCTCACTCTCTAGCTCTCCCTTCCGATTTCTGACTTAAGCATCGGAGGCGGTGTGGCTAGCACCACACCGGTGTGCAGGTTTTCTCTTTTGCAGGCCACGTCTTCCCCCTCATCTACAAATTTACCGTTGGTGGCACGTGAAGGTCAGATGAGTTTCCTCTGACCAAAATCGACCATCAACATTACCCACAAGCTTCTTTGTTTTTTATTTACATTCTTTCCCATGTTTTCAAAAACCAAGCCAAATTTTGAAAACAAAAAAAAAGTAGTTTTCAAAAACTTGTTTTTGTTTTTGGAATTTGGCTAAGAACTCAAATGTCTCCTAAACAAAAATGAAAACCATTGTAGGAAGATTGAGAGAAAACAAGCACAATTTTCAAAAACCAAAAACAAAAAACGAAATGGTTATCAAACGGGGCATTGGTTTTTTGTTTTTGGTTTTTGAAAATTAAGCTTAAAAACACTACATCCACCACTAAGTTTCTTGGTTTTGTTATATATCTTCTCCCCATGTTTTCAAAAACCAAGTCAAGTTTTGAAAACTAAAAAAAATAGTTTTCAAAAACTTGTTTTTGGAATTTGGAATTTGGCTATGAATTCAAATATGTCATTCACAAACATAAAAACCATGTAAGGAAATTGATAGAAAACAAGCTTAATTTTCAAAAACCAAAAACCAAAAACCAAATGGTTATCAAACGGGGCCTTAGTAATTCTACTATTTATAGACCCGAGAGATGATAATATGATTCTAAGTTAAATTTTCCACAACCAAATTAAGTCAAATGCATATCAACCGTTTATAGCATTATCATCTAGCTATTATTTAGTTACAATCACGATGTGCTTTAGGGGTCGTTTGTTTCATGGTAATCCAAGATTTCCATGAAATGGACATCTGGATTACCCCGTTTGTTTTGCAAAAATGTAAGATGTTCAGACATATCTTGAGATCTTCGGGCATCCTAGGATGCCCGGGAAGTATCTAAGAAGATTTTGATGTCCTCCTAACACATGGGTTTCTAAGATTCCAAGGTTGGGGGAATCAATCATTGACATTTTTGCCCTTCATTTTCTTTTACGTATATTTTCTTTTATTAATTTTATTTATTTCTCACTTTTTTTTAATTTTGTGATTAAGATTTGGTGTTTTCATTCAACTAATAAACAATTCTATGAATTTAACTAATATTTATATGTTTTATTTATATATAAAATAAGCTCAATTGAATTTGTATAATATATAGTTGAATCTATTTTCGATTGAAATCTTAATTGATTTTTTATTTATTTTACTTTTCCAACAACGATCATCCAATATTTTTTTATAATTAAAAATAAAAACCATCTGAAATCGATACTATTTCTCTCTAAACTTTCTCTATTTTGATAATGGATAAATATAATTCACTAACAAATGCTATCAACTATATAATTGTCTTCTTTTAAAATAAGTTCAAGTATTTCAAGTTAAAATCAAAATTAATTTTCAATTCCAATTTTTTTAATAAAAAAATTAAAACAATATAAATTAATTAATTTTTTTTTTTACAAAGTAAGATATAAAATTAATATGAATTGAATTGATAACAATAAAATGTTAAATTATTAAAGTAAAAAATGTTATAAAAATTTAAAATATATTAAATTAATATATAAATGATTTGAAGATAGGAAAGGGTATTGTTGGAGTAATGCATCATTTTAAGACATTCTGTACAAAACATCCTGCAAAACAAGCATGATTATTTAAACATTCCTAAACATCCCTACAAATTTTCCTGCAAAACAAACATGGTTATCTAAATATGTCAGACATCTATATTTCCGAACATATGTAATTCCAGGTATGTGAAGATTCCGACTATCTAGATTACCAAAAAACAAATGGCCCATAATGTTTTCTTTAATTCTATATGTAGAATACTTAGGAGCAATTCTCACCGAACCATATGACACGACAATTGATGATCAAACCAACTCCACACTTGCTTGATGAATTAAAGGATGATTATTCATGACGACTCTTACAACTTCGTTTTGATGATGCTTGATAAGGCATATGTCACTAATGATCCGTTTCTAATTAGTGTCGTCCTCTCATAACAACTCGCACATAGTTAACATGCTTTTATCTCTACTCTTAGTCATTTTGGCTCATTCTAAAACACTTGTAAATAAAGTCCTATAGGAAACTAAAAGTTTTTAGATGCTCATTCTAATTAGAGTGAAAACAATATTAGAATACCTTCAAACAATAGCAATTGATTTTAAAATAAAATAAGGTCTTTTCAAAATTAGGTTAAATTATAAGTTTAGTTCGTGACATTTTCGAATAGTATCTAATAAGTCCTTTGAACTTTAAAAGTGTTTAATAGATCCTTGAACTTTCAATATTTTATATTGTTGGATTTATGAATAAAATTATTTTATTAAAATCAAGAATCACAATTTTTTTGTGAAAGGGCATGTTTTTTGTAAAGGACACAACCCTATGTGAAAGGGCATGTCTTTTGTAAAGGACACAACGCCCTATGTGAATGGATGTGTCCATTTATCAAAAGACACAACCCTTACATGAAAAGATGTGACTATTTGAATGATCACAAATAGTCTATAAATTTGTGATTCATTTTGAGTTTTGGATGATATAGAAAAAACTTCCCTAAAAAACTCTTCTCTCCTATTTCTTTGTACGATTACTTAAATACCAATGTTCGAGAGAGTCCTGTGATTGGAGTGCTACATTCATAGGTGGGTAATCCGTCCTATCTTGGGAGACAATTGTTCGTGATACCTTGAGCACCATAGAGGGAACAAAATTGTCTTAAGGAAACAACGTTATCATTGGGTTTGGATTGATTTTTTTTTTCCGTGTTTTCTTAAGTGTTTATGCAAAGGGTGCCTACATTATATTTAAAAATATTTGAGCTTTCAGTTTTGTGTTTAATAGGTCTGTGACCTATTTGATCTTTTTTAAAATTCATGATTTATTTGACACAAAATTAAATTTTCTGTTGGACCTTGACCTTTTAATATTTTGCCTAATAGGTCCATGTTTTTTTTTTTTTTAAAGAAATGTCTAATATAGAAGTGATACAGTCAGTTCGATTTTGGGCCCAATCGAGAATCGAACTGAACTACTCGAGTTTTGTAAAAGGAAAATCAAACCAATGTCCATTAACACAAGACCAATCGGTTCGGTTTTTTGGTGCAATTTTTTTTTTTTTTAGGGTGCAATTCTTATTGGTTTTGGACTTATTGGGCTTTTTCTCTATTGTGTGATTTTGGCTCAATTTTTCAGTTGAAATTTTAGATTTTACTTTGGGGCAACAAGAAATATGGCTAAAAATAAATAGGTGGCTTGAAATATAGCTACAAACGTTTATAAATTAAATAGATGGCTAAATGATTTAATGATTAATAAATACCTATTTGTAAAAGACAAATATACCCCCCAACAAACTGTCTAACGTATTCTTAACGTTTAAAACCAAAATCAGAGTTTAAGAGAGATAAAATATACCCCTAAAAATAAGTTGGAGACATTTTAGGAAGTTTGAAATAAAAAAATCCAAGAAATAAAACTAGTTTGAAAATCTAGGTGTATCATATTGTTAACTACTGGAAAAATTTGCTTCCTGGAAAAAGTTGCTTTCCGGAAAAATGAGTCAATACCTTTATTGGGGAAGGAGTACAAAGTTCAACCTCCCTCAGTAGAGAGAAACACCTTTGGAATGCATTAATTGGAAAAAAGGTCCTCTCAATCCGAAGACATACTACCTGCAACTAAGAAGATCAGAAATTAAAAAACAAAAAATAAGAACAAGTTGCTAATTTCCCCAGAAAATTGAATAACCTAAAAAGACTACCTCTCATTGAGAGCATTCCACACCCTCGAAACCCTCATTCCACACTATTCCCCACCGCCACCACAGAGTGTATATCGCTACCTACCTCTCATATCACGCCGACGAACCACCTCCGCCGTGCCAACCACCTTCATCCGCCACGTTGACGACCATCTCTTGCTTGCTCAATCGATTCTCCCCCTACGCGACGACTGTACCAAAAAATTTGAACTAGGGTAACAGTTTCATTTCTCTTCCCTTATATTTGCAACAAACAAATACATTATCCCAAGATTTTAGGGATTTAGTTTATTCTCTTTGAAACCGTATATTTTCGGGATTCATTTTTTCCTTCCAATCCGCGATTATACCGGCCTATTGTAAGATAAAAAGCACGGGCGTGGGGAGGAAATGCATGGAGGCGGTTTTGGTGGAGGGTTTGTGTTGATTTGACTTAAATGTTGAACCTGTTAGAGTGGTATGTACTGATAAATACCATTTCATCGTTATTGCAACTTCTCTGGAAAAAGTGTGCTTGTGGTATACTCATATGTATATGTGTGCATACACATTGGCATGTCTAATAGAAAAAATGTTTTGATTTGTCTGTACTATTATATACATCCATGGAATGGTCTGATGTGTCTACTTGTGTGTGTATACACTTAATCCCCCCTGTATTTGAGTTAATCACCCCCTGTATCGTGTATGTCTGGAATGCCCAATAAAAATACACTCTGTCTTTGTCTGTGTTGCTATATGTAACCATAATAACCCCCCGTACCATGTTCACCTGAATGCAAATACCTGATGAATGCCATAACTGATATCTGTCTATAGTATTACATACATACGTGTTCCGCATGCATCATGTGTGCATGTATGCATACTTACCCCAGTCCCACCCCCCATATGAGTTATATATACGCTGTAGTTTATATGCACTGTCATCTGTCTGTGTGTACTACTACTTACGACTTTTATTGTTGTCCTTTTGTAACATGGATAATGAGGGACAAAATGTGAGGGATAAAATCTTTTTTACCGTTGGAAACGCTGGAACCTAAGCCTAAAAAATAGGTAGATCTTTTTATACACTTGAACACAACCCGCCAACTGAACTCCCTATAAATCGGGATTCATCCATCCCGAAAAAAGGGGGGAGAAACTGAATGAAAACAAAAAAAAATCTGTTAACGGCGTTTGTCTATAGTCGTATATACTAGGGGTAAAAATGTCAAAAAAAATCTAGAAAACAGTTCCTGAAAATGCGGTAGCCACCCCTGAGAATTCTGAACATTTGTAGCCAAAAAACAAGAAGGCTTTTTTTTCTAGCTATTTAGCACAATTCCCCTTTTACTTTTTTAAACCCTAAGTTTCCCCATTTTCACAATCCAATTATTCTATCTCCTCAATCTAATTACTGATCATATGATCAATTTATTCTCGTCCACCTCTTAAAATGATTTTCTCAAAACAAAAAAAAAAAAAAGAAAAAAACAATTAAATACACATATCCAAATAATAAATACAAAACTACTATTGACATCGAAGAGCAACCAGATCGCAACAAAATCCAAGGGAGAAATTTCATTTTCTTTAATATTTCCAGCAGTGTTATTAACAAAAAAATAATAATAATAATAAAATAAAATTTCCAGGGTAGGAACAAGAAAAGGGAAACTCAAGCAGAGGATCAAGTAAATTACCAAATTAAAAACTCAAATTGAGATAAAAGCAAGGGGGATTTGCAAAAATAGCAAAAACTGGCAAAAGTATTGCAAAAATAGCAAAAAAATAAAATTATTTGCGAAAATAGCAAAAAATACGTTCAATTACAAAAATACCCTTAGTATCTCCAATAGTCTATCCGTCCCTATTATTGATAGTCACTGATAGACTTTGATTTATCGGAGTCTACCAGTGATAAATACTGATAGACTTTGATGATAAGTTTCAATTAATAAGAGTCTATCAGTGATAGACACTGATATACTTTGATTAATCGAAGTCTATCAGTGTGTTTCACTGATAGACTTTGATGATCATAATCTATAAGTTTTTATCGTGTTTAATTCAAGTCAATCAGTGATAGTCGTTGATAGAAAACAATTTAATTCAAGGCTATTAGTTCAGTTTAATTCAAGGTCAACAGTTTCTATCCATCAGTTTAATTTAAGTCTATCAGTGATAATCACTAATAGAAAACCGTTTAATTCAAGGTTATCAGTTTCTATCACTGATAGAAATCAATTTAATTCAAGACTATTAGTTTCTATCACATATAGAAACCAATTTAATTGAAGTTTGTCAGTTTCTATCAGAAATCAATTTAATTAAAGTCTATTGACTTGTATCACTGATGGAAATTAGTTTAATTCAAATCTATCATTTTCTATCGAGGATAGAAATCAGTTAATTGAAGTCTATCAGTTTCTATCTCGGATAGAAATCAGTTAATTATCAATTAATTGAAGTCTACCAATGATTGTTACTGATAGAAATCAATTTAATTGAAATCTATCCGTAAAGTACTTTGCATTGCAATTATCTCGGTAATTAGAAACTCATCCAAAATTATTATACTACAATCATTAATTGAACAAAAAAATTTAAGTCTCTTGTGGTAATTAGAACATAAAATCCAAAAATAACCATTACGAACAAGCGACTCTCAATCAACAATATAATTTTTAAAGCATAGCACACAAGCTCCGTGACCACCACCATAAGATTGCTATTCTTGTATTCTTTGTATTTCATTATCTATCAATTATAGTCCTGATAGACTTCGACCAGTGATAGACTACGATTAACCGAAGTATATTAGTGATATACTTTGATATACCTATACAAACACTCACCAAAATTGCTATTTTTGTATTTTTGGCACTCTTGAATTAAAAAGAAGGCCAACAAGAAGAAGAAAATGCACAACCTAATAAACTGCACAGAACAAGACAGAGGGAAAAAAAAGCATATTAATCACACAAGAACTCTACCCTCATAAATGCACAAAAAAAAAAAAGAAGAAGAAATCGCAACAGCTCATTATAAAAAAAAAATAAAAAAAAGAAGAAGAAATCGTAACAGCTCATAAATGCACAAAAATGCACAAAAAAAAGAAGAAGAAATCGTAACAGATTTCAAAATACACAAGAAATGAGGGAAGAAAGGGTAAATGGAATGCAAGAGAAAGAGATGGGTAAAATGGGAATATTCTAATTTTTTTGCCATATTTACAATTCTTTTTACCTTGTGCTAAATTTGCTAGTATATATAATTAATTTGCCACCCACTGCAATTACTCTAAAAGCAACCCAATTTATCTTTCAACAGAAACATAGAGAGGGGAAGGAATGTAACCCGAGAGACACAAAATTCAAATTTATATCTAATAGATTGGTTAATGGAAGTTCAAGACCTTTTAGATATGGAAAATTGTAATTGGTGGCTAAATTCTAATGGTTAATTGCAGATATAGCAAGTTTTATAAAAAAATTGCAAATATAGAAAAATTTTTAAATCATTTTTTAAATTTCTCGTTTTGCCCCTGTTTTGATTTCTATCAGTGATAGATTTCTATCACTGATAGAATCTATCACGAATAGAAATCTATCGCTGATAGAATATATCATTGATAAATCTATCACTGATAGAAATCCAGTGATAGATTTCTGATAGAAATTTATCGCTAATAGAAACCAATAGTGTATTTGATAGAAATCAATAATGTATTTGATTACGTGATAATTTTGTACATATCTTTTGTTTTTTCTTTTTTTGTTTTGTTGAGGTCTCCCCTTCTTTAAATTTCAACTTCTGCTTTGTGTTTTTCTTTTCTACCGGTTCAATTTCCATGTTGTTTTGCTTCGACATCTATAAAAACAAAATCAGTGACATAGGTTTTAGAAACAAAAATGATAGTTTTCTATCTGTGATAGAAATAACTTTTTATCAGTGATAGAAGATTTATATCTCTGATAGTTCTATCATGATAGAAAGATTGTTTTTTGATAGAAAGATTGATTTCTATCAGTGATAGAAGGTTTTATATCACTAATAGAAATCTTCTATCACCTAATTTGAACAACTACAACCAATCACCTTACTAAACAATAGCAAATTCCAAACAAAATGCAGAAATAACTGAAAATTCTATCACTGATAGAATCTATCAGTGATAGAATTTTGTTACTGATAGAATCTATCAATGATAGACTTGATAGAAACGGGAAGAAGGAAAAAAACGAGTTGGATGGGTTGGGTAATCATATCAGATGGGCTTTTTAGTAATTTAGATGGGTTGTATGTTAAATTTTGCTATTTTTGCAAATACTTTAATATGTTGCTAATTTTGCAATTATTTTAGTTGGGCTTGCTATTTGTGCAAGCAACCCTTTAGATATTTTTCAAAGTTCAGGAACCAACAACGATGAAGGTAGCATAGGCCCGGGGGCTTGAGCCCCTACCCCCCTCAACTTCTAAATATACTATATTTATAGTTAAATCAGAATAGAATGTCATATTATTTTGGATGTCGTTGACATTCTCGAGTTCAATCCCCTGCGCACGCTTCTTGCCCCTCTTTTTTTCCCCATTTTTCTTTCCGATTTTTCTTCTTCTTTTCCTTTTACATTTTTTTTCCATTTCTTTTTAGTTTTTTTTGTTGGTTTTTGTTTTGGGGTAACTACACAAATGGGTCAATAGTAGCCCATTTATTTCAAAAATGTCCATTTTCTTATAATTTTACATTCATTTTCGTATCGGTTTTTTTGCTACTATACCCGTTAAATGCTCGTTTTTGCTTTTGCCTTTTTTTTTAATGTATAAAATTTTTGAGACATTTTTTTTTTACAACAAGTGGGGGTGGGGAGATTCAAACCACAGATCTTGCGGTCGTTAGTACAACAATTATGCCAGTTGAGCTAAGCTCATGTTGGCATAAATACCACCTTGTTTTAAATACCCATGTTTGAATGTATAAGAATTTTGAGACATAGAATAATTATTTGAGACATATAATATATACTTCGGTTGGTAAGATATGGTTTTGGATATATATAACATGTTTGGGATGACTCATTAAATACCCCTGTTTCAATATATATAATGTTTCGGATGACTCATTCAATACCCATGTTTGGATATATATATATATATATATATATATATATAATGTTTGGGATGGACGATAAAATATATATACCATGAATTTATTTTCCATGTTCGTATTTGAAGGCACCATCAGCCCCAACGATTTCAGACCCCACACTGCTTGCGCGCTCCTTCCAGCTGAGATTCTAACAGAAAATCGTTGAGGAAATTAAAGCCCTTTTTGCATATCACGTGGGCTGCACGCCTCCTTTTAATCAGCATAAATTCCTTGCCAAATCAGCCATATTTGATTTCCAGCTTGGCTCCTTCATTATGCCCAGTCAGCATGCTCCCCAATGCACTTATGCTATCAATACAACAAACCGTAGAGACAAATTTTAAAATTTATTAAAAGTCCAGGGATTAAAATTTAGACATTTGAAAGTAGGGAGGGATGTGTGTCTACTGTCACGTGTATGAACTTGTAAAATAAGGAGTAGAGGTTAGATGAATGTGCATAGTTTCTAGTAGAAAAGAGGGAAAAAGTAATATGCACATAGCCCTTCAATCATGGAGAGAGAACGACTAAAGTCCCATTTGATAATCATTTGGCTTTCTTCCAATTTCATTGTGTTGGTTTTCATCTATGTTAAGGACACATTTGAATTCTTAGCCAAAATTTAAAAAACAAATAAGTTTTTGAAAACTTTTTTTTTTTTTAGTTTTTAAATTTTGACTTGGTTTTTAAAACACATGTGAAGAAAGCAAATAACAAAACAAAGAAATTAAGTAGGTGGAGGTGAAGTCTATAAGTTTAAAGAAAAACCAAAACCAAATAATTATCCAATGGGGTCTAAGTTATCAAAAGTGATGAGTAGTCCTACCATGTTCTTTTAGGAGTTGTTTAAACTTGAGTTTATTCCCATTCTTGGGAATTTTGGTTAAGAAATTTGTATAATTCTTACAATACTGAATAAGGATTAAAGACAATGTAGTTTTGGTTTATATGAATGAGATGTTAATTAAGATTATGTTTCAGAAGTGCTTTCGATACTGACTATAGGGCTTGTTTCGAATACCTCCTAGTTTAAGTGTTTTTCAATAATGCATTTTCTTTTAAACATTTTGTGTAAAAAGTGTTTAGAATTTAAACACTCATATGTTTAGTTATATTTCCTCATAAGTTTTTTTTTTTATACCTAAGTTATTATATACTTAGGGCTCGTTTGATAACGTTCCCGTTTCCTGTTTCTTGTTCTTGTTTCTCATTTTTAAGAAACAAACATGTTTGATAACTCATCCCTGTTTCTTGTTTCTAAATTTCTAGAAAATGGGCAAAATTTGAGAAACTACAAAAAGTTGTTTCTCAAATTCTATTTCTGTTTTTTTTTCTTTCATGCATATATCAATCTCTCTCTTCCATTCCTAGATCCATCTTTTTTTTTTCGACCGACAGCCACCATCGACTTCCGACTACCGTTGTCGTCAACCTCCACCGACCGCTCGTCGCCGAAGACCTCCGCTGACTGATCGGCGACAGCGACTTCTCCAACACTCTTTTCGAAAATTCTTTCGATGACTTTTCTGACGATCGTCGCCACCGTCGACTGGCTACCACCGCCAACCTCCGCCGATCGACCGCCACCGTCGACCTGCAACTACTGACTGCCGTCGACCTCCACTAACCAGCTGTCGTCGCCAACCTTCGACTACCGGCCACTGACGACCTCCACGGACCGACCGCCACCGTCGACCTCCGACTACCAACTGTGGTCGACCTCTGACTACCAGATGCCACCGTCGACCTCCAACTACCGGCCGCCACTATCGTCGTCAACCGAAACTTTTTCCTTTTTTTCTTATTTTCGACGACTTTTCCAGCATTCGTCGCTGACTGTCAGCATTCGCCCAGTGGTCGGAGGTCGGTAGCGATGGTCGATGATCAACGGCGACAGGTGATCGGTAACAATGGTGGTAGTGATGTGGAAGAAGAAGGAGAAATAAAAAATAATCGTTGAAAATTAATATATTTTTATATTATATGTACTAAATTTTATTTTAACTAAAAAAACGAGAAACAAGAATCGGTTATCAAACACATTTGTGTTTCTGTTTCTTTTTTCAGAGAAACAAGGAAACATAAATAGTTATCAAACATGTTTCTGTTTCTAGTTCTTAAAAAACAAGAAACAAGAAACAGGAAACAAGAAACCAGAAACGAGAACGTTATCAAACGGGCCCTTAAAAACTCTTTTTTTAAAAAATTCTTTCAAGTGTTTCTTTGGTTTATTTCTTAATCTCATTTTTTAATAAGTCATTTTTTTTAGTGATTGTCAAATACTAAGAATTTTTTTCAAAATGATTTTTTTTTTCAAAATTAAACATTTGAAAAGTTAAACCATTATTTTGATCATAAGCATTTGGGAATGACACTCACACGAAACACAGTTTTTTTTTTTTTTTTTTTTTTTTTTTTTTTTTTTTTTTTTTTTTTTTTAAGGTTAACTGCAAGAATGACTAAAATAAAAAGTCCATTTTGAAAAATGGCAACTGTTCCTATTTTTTAGATAAATGACCAAATCAATTTTGTAAATTTAAAAATCTGAATTATCGACTTACGAAAATACCCTTGAACAAAAATATATCTGAATTTTTGGGATTAGACAGAATCTGAGATTCAAATCAAATAAAGTAAATTCTAAAATTCAAATCAAGTATTAGTTAAATCAAATCTAAAATTCAAATCACCTACAAATCAAGGAGCGATTAAACCAACTAAAAAATTGAGAATACAAAATAATTAAAAATTTATATATAATTCGTTAATAATTTAAAATCTAGACAACCCAAAAATTGAAAATACAAAGATACATAATAAATAAAAAAATATAGAAATACAGGTATGTAAAAAAAAACCTATGATTTTAATGACGACCAAAATTCATGGCAAATAATAGGTATGTAAAAAATCATATGATTTTAATGACTTCCAATTCATGGCAAAATATACAATGTATTTAAATTTAAGGAACAAAATTTAATTTAGATCTTAAACATTAAGATACGCAAATATCTTGTATTGAAAAACTATGAAATTAAATCTTCATAGTATATGTTGCACTGCCATAGAAATACATTATAATCAATTGATAAAACTGATATATGACAGTGAGAGTGTCTATCTTTTTGTAAATAAAAAATTTAACATCGATCTACACAAATACCTTATGCTCAACCTGCATTTCTATTTCTCTTTCACATTCTATAGGTCTATTAAAAATATTATGTCTACTAAAATGAAGTGTAATCTACCAACCTCAAAAATATTTTGATACCCATATTATGTATACAAATACCTTGTACACAACCTGCACCCTCAACTCAGTATCACTATCCCAGCACATCCACCAAACTGTAGTTGCACCCTAGCAATCACCATTGGACAGTAATAAACTCAAAAACACATCCAATTCCAAATCGTAACACAGAAAAACAACTATCAAACCAGTAGTCACAATCAGATCAAACATTCACGATCAATCCCACCTCACACTACACAAAAATCGAAAAAAGAATACCCAAAACCATAAAGACGGCGATGCTGCCGTTTATTGAAGAATCGGTGCCAAAAAATAATTCACCGACCTGAAATCAGACCTTGGGTTTTCAAGTGTTGCCTCCAATTGGAACAAGCGATAAAGTGAAGAACGACACTCAATCTATGTTGATTTTTAAAGTGACAAAATCTAATTTAACTGAAACGGTGCGTGTGGAAGCCTCCAAAAAAATCTTCAATTTGAATTAATTAAAGATTAGATTTGGAGAAAAGATTGTTCAAATACATCCTCCGTGTTTTTAGGATGGAAGAGATTGAAGTTTTAGATGAGGGTAAAAAGGGAATTCCATAACACAAATATAGTCACGTGACAATAAAAAAACCTCTTATTCCATACCACAATGAGGGTAAGACAATGCCAACAAGAGCATAGTTCAATCGGCATAAAGTTGTACTAGTGACCATGAGGTTTGTGGTTCGATCTCTCCACCCAACATATTATCAAAAAAAAAAAATGAGGGTAAGACAATATATTTTCTAAGAATCGATTGAGTTACTAACAAAAAAAAAACCTCTTATTACTTGAACAAATAGAATACTATCCCAGGCTTCTGTTATTTCTACACGTGCTTTTTCCTCTGTTTTCTACTTTTCTCTTATGTCCGCCTCTTTTTTCTAATTTTCGCTAGTCTTTTCCCGTGTATTATCCGAAATAGTCAATTTTGTGTTTTCAATCACCGTTTTGGCCATTTTTCACTGATTTTTTTTTTGTCTATATTTCTAAGAACTTTTTTTTTTTTTTTACAAGGATTACCCAGAGAAAAATCTCAACAAACAAAACCTAATAAGTTTCTATTTTAAGAAAAGATCGAAAACAAGAGGTAACAATTGCACTAAAAGCCCATAAGATTTTTTTTTTTTTTTTTTAAATTTTATTTTCCTTACCTTCTTAACAAATGATACTCAAGGGTTGAATTCCAAACCTAGCAAGTTTTTAGTTTTTTGAATTTGACCAAGGATTCAAATGTTTTCTTACGAAAGATGAAAACTAATGTAAGAAAATTGATAGAAAACAAACACAATTTTTCAAAAACCAAAAATAAAAAGTAAAATGGTTATCAAATGAGACATTAAAAAACCACGTTTACTTAAACATACCATTCATATTAGTAATCCTACACATGCGTCAAACAAGACCTTTATATATGAATTCTTTATAAGCCATATCCATTTGATTATTTTTGTAATTCCAAAGGTAATAAAAAGAAAACTTAGTTAATTTCATTGCCTAATCCAACTACTTCAATTTTGTTTCAATTTAGCCTCTTTATGCTAGTAGAATTGTAATTATTGTCTTTCTTTTTTTGAAAAAAAAATTAAAGCTTATACCAAATGGATGAGAAGTAATAAAAAAAAAGCCAACACAATAAAGGAAAATTGTAATGGGTGGCTAAATTAAATAAGGAATTAGTAAATATAGCAACTTTTAAAAGAAATTGTAAATATGGCAAAAATTTTAAATGATTTTTTTTAATCCCCATTTTGTCCCTGATTTGATTCTGCGGGCATGTCTCCTTCTCCTTTGTTTTTTCTTTTTTTTTTTTTTTCGATTGTATCTGGCTTTTTTTTTTCCTGATCAGGTCTTCTTCCCGATTGGCTAAGGTCGTCGACTTCTTCTTCTTTACTTTTTTTCGATCGGGTCTTCTTCTTCTAGCTCTTGATCGTTTTCCAGCTTTTTCTCTTGAGTTTTCTTCTTTTCTCGATTGTTTTTCCAGCTTTGAATATCTTCTTCGTTTATTTGCTCTTTTTTTCATTTTCTTCCGTTTTACTATGAATGATAGAGTGATAGAATTGTATTTTCTAATTGATAGAATCTATAAGTTATAGAATTCTATGTTTGATAGATTTCTATCAACGATAGAATTCTATCGTTGATTGATAGAATCTATCAGTGATAGAGTTATATCAGCGATAGAATTCTGTCACTCTTTGCTGAGAATATGTACTGTTAGTGTTCTAATGTAGTGATAGATTCATTTATTTTTATTTATATATAAAGACATAGTTATAGAAATCTATTGTTGATAGAAGATTTCTATCAGTGATAGAAATCTTCTATCACGGATAGATTTCTTTCCGTGATAGAAGATCTTTTGTTTCTATTAGTGATGGTGATACCATGGTGAAATCGAGCACTGAAAAATAAAGCAAAAACGAACAGTTATAAAAATCAAACAATGGAAATCAAAAACCAAACACTGATAGAAAACCAAACAACAATAACCAAACACTGATAGAATACCGAACACTGATAGAAGTGATAGAAAATCTTTCTATCATTGATAGAAAAATATATAGAAATCTTCTCACTTATAATTTTCAATGGTGATAGAAGATTTCTATCACTAATAGAAATCTTGTATCACGGATAGAAAATCTTATAGAAAATCTTAGGGAGGGGTATTTTAGTAAATGCGACACGTAGACCATCAGATTTTGCCATTTTTGCAATTTTTTTGCGGGCTGCTAGATTTGCAATTACTTTGGCCCATATTGCTATCCTTGCAATCAACCCTACAATGAATTAAATGAGTTGTACAGTAAAAAAAGATTATAAGACCAAGAAATGTTATATTGGTTGCACTTTAGAATGGGACAATCAACCTTGACCTTTCTAATCTATAATCTATAATTATAATCTATATCTATATCTATATCTATATCTATATCTATAGTATATATAAAAGCCACTATAAGGAGAAACTTTGTGTTCCACTTTTGCCCTTTCATTTAAAATTACATACCAAATTTACCCTTACACTTTTACATTTTCACGTAACCTCTTCTCCATCAATAAATATATCTCATTAATTATACAATTTATTAATTTATTTATTGCAAAAAAATTGGAAACGGAAACCACAGGGAAGCCATAAAATTATATGTCAAAATTTTCCTTTGAGAATAATTTTTTGGTTACAAAATTTCCATTAGAACTTTTTAAATCTCCCTTTATAATTATACATTTTTCAATTGGGAGACAATCTTTTTTTTTTTTTTTTTTTTTTTTGACAAGGGAGACAATCTCTTCAACTTCCATAGCATTCATCATTTTTGTAATTCAATCCATGAAAACGGAAACCACATTAATTAGGGAAGCCATAAAATTTGCAAAAGAAAATGAACCATTTTTCTTAATTTCACCAAGGGCTCTTAATTGAAATTCAATGAGGTTAGACTCTTTCCATTCCCATAATTATCTTCTATATATAACCCAATATTCGAGTCACGTGGAAACTAATTTATTGAGCATTAAGTCGAGCATGGATTGTTGAAATATGGGAAAACTTACAACGACATGAGTGGGAGAAAGATGTAGGTGGCAGCATGAGCAATAGAGAGACGATGAGGTGGGAAGAGCGGCTAAAGAGGCAACACAAACGTCTAAAATGGAGTGGGCGACAACATCACTGAGCGAGGAAGGTGTGGAAGCTTCTAAGATGAATGTGAGGCTACATGAAGTCAACAATGTGTGATTGCGAGGAAGATGAAGAAGGCCACAACTAGCGTTGATATTTTGTCCATGACCATGCACGAAGCAAAGTTTCAACGTCTACTATGAATAAGTGGTTCAAAAACATTTCAATTGTCCCTTTTTCTTAGATCCTTTGTAAAGCAATTTTAGAAAAAAAAATATTTTCCTTCATCCACGTGATCTTTAGAAACTTCCAACAATGTCTCTCCAATCCCACTTTGTCCAAGCAAAAGAAATAGATGTAAGTTCGATGTCTCTTCCTTTTCTTTTTGGTGGCATTGATACGTTGGTTTTACTATATATATATATATATATATATATATATATATATATTGTCTAGATGGAGAGACTCAATTTTTGTGCAAAAATATATATTTTGTTATAGGTAATTTTGGACCACACGGGCGCACAAGGAGCTGACGAAGACAATCGAAGAGAAGTAGGACCAAAAGACCGACCCAGAGGAAGAACGAACCAAAGGGTCGGGCCGACATGGCCCGACCCATATGGTCGGCCTCGGCCTTTTGCCGAGGCCGAGCATAATGGTCGGCCTCGGCAAAAGGCCGAGGCCGACCATTTGGCCCGCTTGCGCGGGCCGAGCCCGGTGGCCTCTTTTTGGTCCCTGATGCCCCGGATCGCCCCGGTTCCGCCTGGTTCGCCCCGAAACACCTTCGGATTCCTAAAAACCCTAGGAGGACAAACAGGTATAAAAACCCCTCTTCATCACGGAAGAAGGGTTCGAAAAACTTTACTCTTGACTGTTCCCTTTACTATCTATAGCTTCTCCTCGGTTTTCTGACTTAGGCATCGGAGGCGGTGTGGCCAACACCACGCCGATGTGCAGCGGTTTTTGCTGGTCTTGCAGGTCACGTCTTCCCCAGTTTCTACAAATTCACTGTTGGAGTCACGTGAAGGTCAAGTGAGACCTCTGTCCAGATTTTGGCATCAACATATTTGATCTTTATTTATGTTTCGGTTTCTTTTGTACATATTTAACACAATTTTTAGTTTTTAATTTAATCTGTCGTTTTATGGTGTGCCAGTAAATTTGTTTGATATCTCTAACTCTTTCATTTGCTTACATTTATTATTTTTGAGTTTCGCAGTTAATTTTCTGATCTTTGGCAACAACTTACGAACGTGGGGTGCCAATATTTAACCACAATTTACAATAGAAAGTGGGTTAGGATTTTTTTTTTTTCTTTTCAAAATGTTAATAGGATTTTAAAAAGGCCAATTTAGATATTTGGTAAATAACTAAGGATAAAAAGGGTCTAAAAAAAAGTTTCTTCCACGTTTGTTACTTTTATATATATATTTTCATTTTAGTTTTTCATCCATTTGATTTTAAACAAATATCAAGTAAATAACATTTAAAATATATACCAACTGTGCTCCTTAATTTTTCATCTTTTTTGCAATACGGTCATAAATATAAATATAGTCCATTTAGACAATGATATGGGTTAGTATTTATAATAGCAATAATTAAAATGTATTATCATAAATATTCATTTACAAACCAAAAAATATTTGATGTAAACATCCCCACAAAAAAATTAGCTCAAAAGAAAACATTCCATCCTTTATTTCATAGTGAGTTGATTAGATTTTTTTTTTTAAAAAAAAAACTACAATAGAATTTATAATTTTCAATATAAAATTTTTACTTTAATGAAAAATTGTAAAAATTGTCTCTGTCTCTAAAATATAATTATATATTTTTAATTATAAAAAAAATTATGTGAATGAAAAACTTAGATTAATTAGTTTTAATTATTAATAAATTTATATATTGTATGATATTATATTAATATTTAATCTATATTTTATTTTTTATTTTATATATTATTTTATTAATCATAAGAAAAACACATAATCAAATATATAAACGTGGAACGCACGTGGTTAAAAACTAGTCAATCAAAATGGTGTAAACAATCCTACCTCACCATGTCAGCCAATAACTCAAACACAAACTCAGCAGTAGCAAGAAGAAGAAGTCAGCATAAAATCAGCTCAATAAAGATGCTTTCAATTCAGCCGGAGATCAATACCATAAGATATAAGAGGATAAATTATATTTATTTACTCTGTGAATATCCATTACCAATTACTCTTGTTTTAATTTAAACTAATTGTCTCAATATGGCCTTCGGCCTATGATATTGCGGGATCATAGTTGCAGATGATGAATGTACCAGCAGCGTTTATGCATTTCACTTTTGCACATCCAATCCTCACTGAATTTCTCCAAACCACCTGGGTGTAATGGCCGCACACCTTACCAGCTGCACATGTATTAGTGTTATAATCGTAAAATTGTTTTTCATTGAGCCACAGCTGAACTGCAGCACTGCCTGACAAGTCGGGCATGCCCCATGCAAGATTTTCCCCATATGGACCACCGGAGTTCATCAATCGACAGTCGTTGATGCGTTGGTTGGCATATTGTTGAGCAAAGCTTGCCACACTTTCATCCCACTCCACGGGTCCGACACCAACTTGGGCACGAGCCGTGTTATGGACATTCACGAAATCCTGAGGTGAGTCTTGAGCTAAAGAGGGAGGGAGTTAGCACCATGGAGCTCAAGGAAAGATCCATTTTGGTTTTGGAGATGGAAAATGCTGAGAAATTTGGTGTGGAGAAAATGGGATCGCTATGGTTGTTATCTAAGAAGCACGGATACAGACACAAGACACGGATACGACACGACACGGACATGGTGACACGTCATTTTTTTAAAATCCAGGACACGAACATGGCACAGACACGTTTAGAAAAATATACATTTTTTAAAATATATATTCTTTTTATACAAGAAGGAAATTCAAAATCAATAAGTTTATGCATTTGTATGTTTAAAAAAAATGAATTTAATGTATTTTACTCTTAAAATTTGTTATTTTTGTCATTTAAGCATTGTGTCTATTTAGTATACTTAACAAGGGTTCGAAACAAACCTACAACTAGTATTTGACACATATAAATTGTGCTAACAAGTGTCTGATACGTGTCGAACAAGTGTCGGAGTGTCCAAGTGTCCGACACGTGTCGGACACAGACACACTAGCCAAACTAAATTGTCCGTGCTTAGGTTGTTATTTATAGGGCATGGAATTGTGAAATGTTTTGTTAATGGGGAGATTTTAACTTTGTACAATGCACAAAAGCGACCATACATGCCACTAACTATGACTACTTTGTTCGAGTCTTTGGCTTTAATGTTTAATTATAATTCTTCTTACACTTAAGATTGATTGGAACATTCAATCTTCATGTTTGAGCTATATGCTCTTGTGGGAAATTTTCTAGTACATAATATGGATATACTCCTTCCATATATTGCTTGTCACGTCATCATCTTTTGAAAAATGATGTGGGGCTCACTAACACTAAATATATATTTATGAAGACAAAATTATAGTGTGAACAAAGGGAATATATAGTGCCAACATGAGCTTAGCTCAACTAACATCAAACTTGTACTAATGATATCTTTTCTTTAATAAAAGTGAATGCAAGCAAACGGAACAAAGACACCAACTAGAAGTGTGAACATGGTGGGACTGTCACACCTCCAAATCATTAATGGCAAACGTGAAATATTTTATTAATTAATTAATTTAATAAATAAATTAAAATCCTACCAAAACTAACGAAAAATAATAGAGATTTAAACAAAAAATAATAACTAAAAGCTCATTAACGAAAAGAGGAAAAAAAAGAAAGAAAAAGTAATAATGGAAAAGAAAAACAAAGATTAAAAAAATAACGGAAAAAAGAAAAAATGAAAAAAAAAAAAGATAAGGGAGTGGTAGAAAAAAAATAGAGAGAAAAATGACAAGAGGATGAGAAAGAGAAGAGAGGAGAGAGATGAGTACATGTATGAAAGATCGAAAAAAGAAGGGAAAAATACACTTTTAGTCCCTGAGGTTTGGATTAGGTTTCATTTTGGTCCCTGAGTTTTCAAACTCAACAATTTAGTCCATAAGGTCTGATTTTAGTTTCATTTTGGTCCCTCCATCCAATTTTCCGTTAATAGTTAATACTTAACGGATTGCTGAAGTGGCAAAATTTTTTTATTAAAAAATTATTTTTAAAGTTTTTTAAAATATAAATATATTAAAATAATATAAAAATATTATTATTTTTAATATTTTTATTTCTTCTCCTTATTCCTCCTCCTCTTTCTTCCTCTTCAACTTCTTCTCATCTTCACTCTTCATCACCACTGCGCAACTCCGACCTTCGGCGACCACCGCCATCACCGGCGGCTGGCTGCCGACGACCTTTTTTTTTTCCTTCTTTCCCCTTCTTTTTTTCTTCTTCTTTTTTTCTCTCTTCGTTTTCTCTCTTCCACCAGATTTATTCGCGTGAAGCTTCGTGCACGGATCTAGACGCCTGTGCTGATGAGAAGAACATCGGCGTGGGTCTCTTGAGGCAAAGTTTCGCACCGTCGCCGATTTTTTCGTGCGTGCAAGCGATTGACGGCGGCGCGAATGGGTTTATTTGGCCACTGCTACGTTGACGACGTCTCTTCAGGCAAAGCTTCGTCGTCCGTTCAAGGAAATCACATGGATCTGGAGGCGTGAAACAAGAAAAGGAATGAGTTTGGGGAAAATCGCGTTGTCCATTCAGGGAAATCGGACAAATCTGGGTATATTTGTTCGCGTTCACCGGCGGTACCAGATTTGGAATGAGTCTGCCCCGTATGAACTGTCTGTTGGGTTTTATGCCCTAAAACTCGTAGATAGTGAATGTAAACAAATTGTATACTTGTTTCAATAAAGTGTTATTGAGTTTCTACAATAAAGTATTATTGTTAAATTTTGCACAATTTGACCCAAATCCAATAAACTAAGATCCAAGGTTGTTTACATGTGACTTGAACTAGTATGTGGGGACATACGGGGATCGGTGTTCAAGCAACAACCTAAAAGGTCTATAGTACAGGAATAAGGTTGGGTACCTTATCTTGGTAACACTATGTGATATGGCCCGCTTTGTATTCAATACAGACATATTGATCCAAGGCGTCCATGTAGGAGACATGCGAGCGGGGGTATCCTATGCAATGAGTTTGCATAAGACCGAACCACGAAATAGTAAACCACTAGATGTAACACCGTTAACTAGTTAGGTTACTGTTTCAATAGGATGACCTAGGTAACTCAGTCTTAATCTTGAGTGTGTCATGAACTCCTTCTCACGAGGGATTGTCCTTTGATTAGTATGGGTGAGAGTGGCCTGCTCGCCGACTCAATAAGCCTACCTTCTTGGGGACGAGACTGAGTGGGGGGCTGGGGACTGTTGGGTTTTATGCCCTAAAACTCGAAGATAGTAAATGTACATTTGACCAAACATTAATAAAAGTGATGTATTATTCAATGTTTGTATTATATCTTGTCTTATTAACCCTAATCCAATAAACTAAACATCCAAGGCTAATAGAATGAGGCTTGAACTAGTATGTAGGGACATACGGGGTTTGATGTTCAAGTTTTAGCCTAAAGGGTCTGTAGTATAGGGATAAGGTTGGGTACCTTATCCTGGTGACACTATGGATACGACCCGCTTTGTATTTTGATACAAACGCAATGATCCAACGCATTCGTGTAGTTGACATGCGAGTGGGGGTATCCTGTGCAATGAGTTTGCACAAAGGCCGGACCACGAAATAGTTAACCATTGACTGTAACACCGTTAGTTAGCTTGGTTTCTATTTCACTAGGATGACCTAGGCAACTTGGCCTTAATCCTGAGTGGATTATGGACTCCTGTCCATGAGGGATTGTCCTTTGATTTGTACGGGTGAGAGTGGCCTATTCGCCGACTCAATAAGCCTACGATTTTGGGGACAAGACCGATTGGGGAGCTGGGAACATAGTCTTACAAGATGGAATTCACTCCTTCCCAACTTTAGGACAAGTAGAGGTGTGTTCCCTTAAGTGGTGTCTCCGGGTCTTGAACAAAGGGCCCTACCCTCTCTATGGCACAAGAGGGACTTCTGTTTGTTGGTTGGACCTCAAACAGGTTGTTCATTAGAGGAGCACTGGTACTTAAGGATGAAGAGGTAGCCCAGGGGTAAAACGGTAATTTGACCTAGCTGGGGTATGAACACACGTGAAGGGCTAACTTGCTGTTGATGGTTGATATCTGTGGACACAGAAATATATCTACAGTGAGAAGAGTGCAGCTGTGGTTCTATAGTGGAGTGAACCACAGTTAACGAATATTGATTAATTTGATTAATGAGTTTAGCCCATTAATCTCACATCGTTGGAGCTTCTGATCTGTAGGTCCATTAGGTCCCACCGGTAGCTCTATAAGGGCGTTGAGGTAAATTTCTAAGGGAGAATTGAATATTCGAAGGTGTTCGAATATTAAGATAAAATATGAATTTGATTTATATTTTAAAAACTATAGGTTATAATTAATGCACATTAGATGTACATTAATACTATAGTTTATTTTTTAGAGAAATATAATTAAATATGAGATATTTAATTATGATATTAATTAATTGGAGAATTAATTAATTATTGTTTTAATTCAGTTCAATTAAATTTAATTGAATTAGATTAAAACTTTAGGTTATGTGGGAATGTTATGTAAATATGATTTACATTAATTATAATAATTAGTTAGTTTAATTGTTAAATTAATTATATTATTAAAGATTAGTTAATGATTTTGAATTATTAATTAATTTTGTTTATCAGTTAATTGAACTGATAAAGTCTTCCACTTACTTAGGGTTTACGTGTGAAGGGGAGTTTATTTAGGGAGTGGGAAGTTTTATCCGTAGAATAACCACTTCCCCAGTATAATCTCATTCGTTGAGTTGGTTACCATTCTTCAAGCCCTCACACGCAATTCCCCCTCTCTCTCTCAGAAGAACTCTCTGTGATTATTCTCTCAATGATACAGAGAAGAAAAATACTCCTAACCCTTAGAAAATCACGCTCCCACAAGCACCTATCGCATATCCTTCAAGAGAATACCGGTGCAACCCTTTGGTGGTGTTCGTGATTAATTTCCAGCAAAGAAAAGGAGACTTTTGCTGCTGTTTTTGGGTGGAGGATCAAGGAATTTTGGTGAAACGGGTCAAGAACGTCTTCAAAGGTATAGTGTTCTTGATCTTGGATCAATAGGATCCAATTTAGATTAGATCTAAAGTGTAAGCATGTTTTATAATTAAAATTCAGTAGTTTTATAATGATTTTTCTGCTGTATTTTATTTGCCAACGTACGGTATTTTAGTTCCTATTAAAATCTGAGTTAAGGTTTTGTACGTTTCCACTGCGAAAGAGCTTTTATCCCTTCAGGGACATGACAACACAAGATGGAATTCTCTCCTTCCCACTTCTAGGAGAAGTAGATGAGTGTTCCCTTAAGTGGTGACTCCGGGACTGGAACAAAGGGATCCCGCCCTCTCACTAGCCCGAGAGGGACTTTCTGTTTAATGGTTGGACCATAAACAGGTTGTTCATTAGAGGAGCACTGGTACTTAAGGAGACAGATGTAACACAGGGGTAAAACGGTAATTTGACCCAGCCGTGATTACAAACACTCGTGAAGGATTGACTTACCGGTATAGGTCTATATCCATGGACACAGAAATGTTCTACAATGAAAAGAGTTCAATTGTGGGTCTTTAGTGGAATGACCCACAGTTAATGAATATTGGTTAACCTGATTAATGAGTTTAATCGGTTAACCTCATATCATTGGAGGTTCTGATCTGTAAGTCCATTGTCCCCCTGCTAGCTGGTAAAGAGTAATTAGGAACAATTATATCTTGAGAGAATTTGAATATAGTTCAAATTCATATTGGGAATTAAGTTAATTGTATGAGATACAAATTAATATAATGTATAATGATACATTAAAATGTAAAGTCTAATTTGAAATTAAACTTTATTATTATGAGAGAAATAAATATTTGAAGAAGTTCAAATATTAATATGAATTTGATTCATATTAAATTTATAGGATATAAGAGAATTGGAAGGAGTTCCAATTTTAATATGAATTTGATTCATAGAATTAATTAATTGAAGGCCTAAAATTGAGTAATTAATTAATTAACTAATAGAAGGTCTGAAATTAAATATATGATATTTAATTGGTGATTAATTAATTTAAAAAATTAATTAATTAGAAATTAATCAATTATGGAAATGATTAATCACTTATGGAAGTAATTAATCATTTATAGAAATGATTTAATCACTTATGGAAGTGATCAATCATTTATGGAAAAGATTAATCAATTATGGAATTGATTGATAATGGAAAAGATTAAATCAGTTATGGAAATAATTGATTTTAAATGAATATTTTATTCATGGCCTTTCTCCTATAAATAAAACACTAACCCTAGGGTTTAGGTACTACAACATATGGCCACCATAAGGCCTTCTCATATTCTCTCAACTCAAGAACCCTACCATAAGGCCCTCTCATATTCTCTCAACTCAAGAATCCTAGGGAGAATTTTCTCTCTAGAATTTTTTCCCATTCAAGATTAGGTAGTCCCACAACTACGTTCCTAATCTCAGAGTTATAGCGGGGAAGATCAAATGGTGGTGTTCTTCGTTGTTGCAGAGCAATTTAGAATCATTCTTGATTTTTAGAGACGTCAACGAAGGTTTGCTTCTCTTTTCTTTATTATAGATTTAGATGTAAATTTTGTATGCTTAGCCTTAAGTTTCTATAGAATTTGTTCTATGATTTTTGCCAATGTAATGATATTTTTTTGGATAAACAAAATTAACTACGAATCGGTCCCAATTACGCTTCCGCTTTATCGGAATTAGGGAATTCATAATCCTTACACTGTCGTGGGTTCGCTTTTCGTGGGTTCGCCGCACGTTCAACGTCAAAGCGTTTTGTTGGTTTGCTGGATTTGGAGATGGGACGCCGACACTGGTATGGGTGTGGGAGACTGGACAGGACAGGAACGAACATCGCCGGCGTCTAGATCTGTGCATGAAGCTTTGCCCGAAGCTTCACGCGAATAAATCCGACAGAAGAGAGAAAACGAAGAGAGAAAAAAAGAAGAAGAAGAAAAGAATGAGAAAGAAGGAAAAAAAAAAAAAAAAAAAAAAAAAAAGGTCGTCGACGGCCAGCCGCCGACGATGGTGGCGGTCGTCGGAGGTCGAAGTTGCAGCAGTGGTGATGAAGAGTGAAGATGAGAAGAATGTGAAGAGTGAAGATGAGAAGAATGTGAAGAGGAAGAAAGAGGAGGAGGAAGAAGGAGAAAAAATAATAATATTTTAATATTATTTTAATATATTTATATTTTAAAAAACTTTAAAAATAATTTTTTTAATAAAATTTTTTTGCCACGTCAGCAATCCGTTAACTATTAATGGAAAATTGGATGGAGGGACCAAAATGAAACTAAAACTAACCCTTAGGGACTAAATTGTTGAGTTTGAAAACTCAGAGACCAAAATGAAACCTAACCCAAACCTCATGGACTAAAAGTGTATTTTTCCCAAAAAAAGAAACAGAAACAGAATTTGAGAAACATTTCTAGAAAAATCTCAAATTTTGCCTCCTTTTTTAAACATTTCTAGAAATTTAGAAACAAGAAACAATATCACTTATCAAACATGTATGTTTCTTGAAAAATAAGAAACACGAACAATAAACAAAAAACGAGAATGTTATCAAATGAGCCTGAAGATTTCAGACCCGTGGGGTAGACAAACGTTAGTAATTTTAGCAAAAACCTTACTTGGAGACGGGAAAATTTTTAGTACTACAGTAGTATACAAAATCCATTCATTGTTTGTCATGAGAGAAGTATTTAAGAATTGTGTGGAATCCATGGAATAAAATATTATATCATTAAATGACGTGTCAAATACTGAATGGAAGGAGTAGGTACTATAGTATTAGAAATTTTCCATAAAAGAAGCTCAAAATTGGGACGAATTATATTCAATCATGTGGCCGCTTCTTTTAACATTTGTCTACCCCTAATAACGGTCAGATACAAAGTTAATGTATTTTTATCATTTATCTCTCTTACATGCCACTCGAAGAAACTAACACAAAGTTAATGTATTTTTATCATTTATCTCTCTTACATGTCACTCGAAGAAACTAACACAAAGTTAATGTATTTTTATCATTTATCTCTCTTACATGCCACTGGAAGAAACTAACGTTGTACAAAACTATCGACGAAATTTGACAATTTTGACCCCCTTAACTTTTTGTTTTTTAAATTTAACCCCCTCAGTTTTTATTTGGTTTTTTAGGTTATTTTATTTTTTATTTGGATGTGAAATTACAGAAATGCCCCTCTCAGATTTTTAAACTTTTCTTCTCCCTCAGTTTCCCTCTCGTTCTCCCTCAGATTTTTTGCTTCTCCTTGGTTAAGGCTTCATCGATTTCTTGCTTCTATTCGGTGTAAAAACAACTTAGGAGAACGATTTCTAGCTGTAAGGTATGTTTTTTTCGTTTTATTTTACTGTTTTCTAGGGTTTAGAAACGTTTGATGTAGTCTAGGATCGTTTGCCCAAATTTCTTGTAGTTTAGCATGATTTTATTGTTCAAAACGTGTTTTCGGCGCTTTCTGAATGTGTTGTGATGTGAAATGGGGCCGGATTTCGTACGGGTTTTCTGGGTTTTTGAGTTGCAGGCGATGAATCCCGGCCGAGATTCATGTTGGGGCACCGGGAAAATGGGCCGGGAATGGATATTTTGAATCCGAAAAAACGCGATCTCGGCCGGTCGGTTCGGCCGGAAGCCAGGAGAGTTCGGGCGGGCGACCCGAACGAGACGGACCGAACCGGACCGAGATCCAATTTTTTTTTTTTATTTTTTTTTTGAAATTTTGATTTTTTTTAATTTTTTTTTTAAATTATTATTTTTGTTTTGTTTGTACTTTTTTGATTTACTCAGGCATTTTGGTGTTGAATTTATAATTTTGTACCGTGATTACTTCATAAAAAAAATTTTCTTTTTATTTTTTTGAAATTATGGTTAATTTTTTTTTTAAAATTATTATTGAATAGGATTTTCCATCATGGCATTGGTACCAAAGATTGCACCTGCTGACTACTTTCCTGCTGCTTTGACATGTTGTTCACATCTCGGAAAAACCGTTAAAAATATTAAGGACAAATTAACTGATACCCAATTAGGAATGTTTAGGCAAACATGTTTTGGACATTTCTTAGATACGTCCTTGATGTTTAATGGACAACTTATTCATTATTTTCTTTTGAGGGAAGTGAATGAGCCTAGGATTGATGTTATTAGCTTTGAGATTCTGGGAGAGAAAGTTTCATTTGGTCGGAGGGAATTTGACCTTATTACTGGAATTAGGCATAGAACCCAACATGTTAGGGGTAATGTATCTAGTACTAGACTGAGAAGACTGTACCTTAACGATAGCATCAGCATGAAAGGGTTTGAACTAGATAGATTATTCCCTTCCATTAATTTTGAGAGCGATGAGGATGCTGTGAAGATGGCCATATTTTATTTCATTGAGTTTGCTATGATGGGGAGGGAGAGAAAGCAGCAGATGGTCGAGGGATTGTGATGATCTTCATTGTGTGGAGGTCGAGGGATTGTGATGATCTTCATTGTGTGGAAAGGGTGTGGCTCGGGATGGTATTTCTTGACTCATGTAATGTGGAGTATATGGTGGGACAGACGTGTAATGGTATGGTTGATGATTTGGATCCATATACGAAAAGTACTGCACTCCCATATATGGAGTATTTGGTACAGTATATGGAATGGGATATGGACGAAACCCTTGGTGACTGGACTGGGGGGATGGTTTCGGCACGGTGGATACATAAAGGGGACTTGCAGACACTAACTCCCAAGTCAAAAAACTATGCAAATCTACCTCGTTCCTAATCACAAAAGCGGGAGATTTAGTGTAACGACCCTACTTTTCATGCCTAGATCCTAAGGCCGTTACTACATGCATTTCATTCTACTTCTAAGAACAGCGGAAATATTTCCATATAAAGAAACCATACTTAGAAATTTGCGAAACACTTCAATCTGGGATCCCAGTTTAAAACAGAACAAACAAAAGCTTTAGTAAATCAAACAAACTAAAAACGGAATAAAACGTAAATCGTTCAATACAAGTTCAAAGGGACATTTCAAAACGTAAAATGCGGAAGACTTAAACTAAAGGAGATCCATGGCTCAGCAGCTCTCCGTCACGCGTTCCGTACACCTTTGCCTCTACCTGCAGTTGTGTGTAGGGGAAAAGAATGAGTATTTAAGAAAATACTCAGTAAGTAGCAATAAAAGTTTTAACATCTTATTCGAGTTGAGGCCTCAAGATTAGGTCATTTCATTTCAGTTCATTTCATTTCATTTGCAGTTCGGGTCTCGTGTTCAATTAGTACACCTATAAATATATAAGTTTGCCAACTCACTGATAGTGCACAAGTGGGAGTTTTGGGAGGTCTCTACTCCTACTGATGGTAGATGGCACCCAGTCAGTGGAGCTAAGCCTCATCCCTCAAGGCACTAATAGGCGCGTAGCGCTCTAAGCTACCATTTCACTGGTGGAGCGTTCATGGGTTTAAGTCAGGAATTTACTTCCACAGTTAGTAAATGGCACCTAGACTGCGAAGCCAAGTCCCGCCCATTAAGCCCCTCATTTCAGTCTATTACATCTCAATCCTAGGTGTTTAATTGACACGTCCCTCGTCTAAGGCACTAGCCTATTCCTTCACTTTCCTAATCCTTTCCCTCAAGACAAATATAATTCCTAAGTCGTCATGAGGCTACCGAAAATTCGGCAGCATAACGACGTACGCAGAGGGAACCCAAAATTTTTCCTTGCACCTGGAAGTAAGAATATACGCTTCTATGCACACAATCAAGTCAGAATCACAATCCAACTCCAATCACAACTCCAACGAACATTTAACCCATCCTCCATAACATGAACACAATCCAGAACAATCATAAATCAAACATTCCTAACATACTTACTTAGTCCTACAAGCATAGCAACACTTAATGCATGTCCAAATAAACGACACTTAAACAATATTCAAACACGCATACAACGTTCCAAGGGATGTTTGACCAAAACATGAAGCTTAACCAAAACTTCAATTCGCTACCAACAAGCATACAATGATTCCAAAACAACAACTTCATGCCCAAAAAGGCTACTCACTCAATCCACTAACACGCCACATAACATAATCAAAATCCTTATTCCCAAATAGCTACTTACACAACGACAAAAGTTAATATGCGACCATTAACTCAGACATTCTTAACTAGTTCCATGCTTTCAAGAAATAAAGGACCAATCATGCTTGGTTTAACCCAACGGCGACACTTAGAGCTTAAATTCAAAATGGCTACTTACGTTCCAAGGGACAACTTAAGGTTTAAATCCAACTCATGCTATAGCAAACCATACTCAATTTAAATGAGTTTAAAGCAGAGAATTTATTCCAACGGCTACTTACCTGAGATACTACGCTTGATCGAAAATCCCCCAACGACTCGATACAACACCAACCACGTGATGCGAAATACTCGTCTATTAACACATAAAACATACATAAATATATATTCACACACCATTGGCACACCAAACTTAACAAATTTCCTAAAGCACTAGACTTGAGAGGGCCGAAAACTCACCCAAATGAAGCTACTGCTTGCTGTCCAATTCCCAACTTCGCTCCAGTTCAACAATTCGGCCTTCAAACGTTGTGGGTAACTAGAAATCAATAGCTAATATTAATGGGTACTCTTTTAACACAATTAAATCATTCAAAACTTAACTTAGTTCACTTACCCAAAGTCGGAAACTCACCTAAAACAGAAACACTTCTTGCTGTCCAACTTCCAAGTTTCGCTCCGATTCGACAACTCGGCCTCCAACGCCACGGGCACCTTGAAATCGAAAACTAAAACCAGTGGGTATCCTTAATTAAACATTAAATCGACCAATAAACCACACTTATAAACTCCTTACCCACTAGCTGAAGACGGCAGCGGCGGCGGCGATCTGCGAACAACGGCGGCGGCTCACGGCTGAAGACGGTGGCGTGCGGCGCGGAGGTCGCAGGCGGCGGCGCTCGGATGAGAGAGACGGGTGCAGACGGAGAGAGAGGCTGCGAGGGAGAGACGAGTTAGAGAGAGAAATCGAGGGAGAAAGAGACGAGAGAGAGAGAGAGAAAGAGACGTTACCGGCGGCGGCGGAGGAAGGCGACGGCGGCGGCGTGCGGCTGAAGGCGGCGACGTGAGGGAGACCGAGAGAGAGGTTGCCGAGAGATGGAGAGATGGAGCAAAGAGAGAGAGCATTCGTGAGAGGGAGAGAGAGTTAAGATTCTTTTTTTTTTTTTTTTTTTTTTTTTAATAACCGGTCAATTGACCAAATTTGGGGGGAAGTTTCCCCCCATTTTCTCTTTTTTTTTTGTTTTTTTTTTTTTTTTTGTTTTTTTTTACAGGTTGTTACATTTAGACCTCAGTTCAAGCAAACACCTCAAAACAATGTCGTTATCATTCGGACTTATACTACTTATTTCATACACTTGACCTAAGAACTCGTTATAAGAAATTCCCACATCCACGTCTAAGGCCCTCACCTCTCCACCATCATACTCCTTTTCACTCTCCTTCCACACACCACCAAAACATACCCAAACACGAGACATCTGCACAAATACAAAAGAATATATAAACAAATGTATGCAACCACCAGAAATTCAAAAAACTTAAAAAAATTTAAAAACCAAACAAAAAAACAAAAAAAAAATCACTGTTCTCGGCCAAATCTCGGTGACGGTTCGGCCGGGAAAAACGTGGTCCGGTCGGGAAAATATCGGTTCGGCCGGTCTTCAAAATGTATGAATCCCGGCCGGAAAAAAGGGTGGTTCGGCCGGGATTTTCAACCTGTCCGGCCGAGATTGGACCGGGTTCGACTCAGGATTGACGAAAAACCATTTCAACACATTCTATTGGATATTTTTTAAACAAATACGATAGAATAATCAAAAGTAACGTACCTTCTTTAAAAAATGAGCACTTGTTATGGATCAAATGCACTTTAGTGAACAACTTGTTGTGGATTCAAGAGAGAAGATGAGAGGTTGGGTGATTGAAAGATGTTTTTTTTTTCAAAATGAGTTTAATGGAGGGTTAAGAGTAATGTATGGTAATTATGGTATTGGAAGTTGGTGAAATAATTAATTTTAGTGGGTTTTAATGACTTGAGGGTATAAAAGTAAATTGCTATGCATGCTTACATCATATTCATCATCAAGGGGGTCAAAAAAAACTTTTTTCTTACAGGGGGTTAAAATTTTAAACAAAAAACTTGGAGGGGGCAATTTTGTAATTAACCCAACTATCGACCACAAGTATTGCGGCAGCTTCATCGAATAATTTCCAAAATTGAACATATAAAGGGAGAAGAAAATTTGCAGAAATACATCCGTAAGAAGGGGAAACGAAGTAGAAACAATTGAGGGGAAAGAGTACCTGTTCGGCGAGGGCCACCGCATTGAGGAAGACGAACGAAGCTGCCAATACCAGAGGAAGATCCAAAGGGTAAAAGAGCCATGGAATCTTCATCTTCATCTTCAATCGCCATCGCCATATTTCCCGACTTTGATCCTGCTTCGCCATAACGATTCAGAATCGTTACGATGCGATTAAAAACCCTAGAAAAATCGAGTTGACAATCGGTTCTTCAATCGAAAACAGAGAGATTAAAGGAAATTACCTAATATTTGGTGGAAACCTGTAGAAATCAAAGCCCCAAGGAGAAGCACAGAAACGGAGCAAAACCTGGAGAAGATTGATGAAGCCATGAGCGAGCGCTCAGCGGATTCAGACGACAAACTCCTAAAACGAAAACAGAGGCAAGGTTCAGAGAGAAACTTGAAACCCTTTCGCCATGGTCGTTGGAAATCCTAGTCGAAGAAGCGCGATTCTCTCTTCTACACATTCACTAACCTTTTTCTAATGTCTACAAATTCACTTCTGTCGAGCTTGACCACAAGATTCAATTGGACATTGACAGCGAGTATTGAAGGTTGACTCGTTGAAAACCCCATGGGAGGACTTTGAAGAAGATCGAGTCAATATGCCTAAAATATGGTTTTTTATTATAAGTTTGGTCAGTTTCAGGACCATCAATTAGGTCTACGAAGTTTAATTTAAAAAGTTTTTAATAAGTATTTAGGCCGTGTTTGATAACCATTTGATTTTTTATTTTTAGGCCACTTTCAAATCTAAGTTTCTTTGGCATTTCACCTACCTTCTCCACATGTTTTAAAAAACCAAGCCAATTTTTTAAAACTAAAAAAAAAAAAGTAGTTTTCAAAAATTTGTTTTTGTTTTTAGAATTTGGTTAGAAATTTAAATGTGTCTTTAACAAAAATGAAAACCATGGTGAGGAAATTTAAATAAAACAAACCTAATTTTAAAAAACAAAAAACCAAATGGTATCAAACGGGAAAATTTTCAATTTTGTTTTTAATACGTCTTTAAACTTCCAATTTTGTGTCTATAAGGTTCCCACTCCTTGAGTATGGTAGTTAATTGTAACATTTGCATTCCCTAAACTTTAAAGTGTAAAAATTAAAGTTTAAAACCTCCAAACTTTCAAAACTGTAAAAATTTAATGCCAAATTAGTCGAGCATAGCTCAATGGTAATCGACATATACTCTCGACCTAAAGGTTAAAGGTTCAAATCTCTCATACCCAAATGTTGTTGAACTAAAAAAAAACGTAAAAATTCAATAAACTTTAAATGTTAAAATTAAACCTTCAAACTATCATAAATATAAAAATTGGATACCTCATATTTTCTCTCTTCATTCCACTCTCTCTACTTCCCTTCAATCACCCAGGCTCACTCCTCATTCCTCCCTGTCTCCTCTTTCCATTTTTTCTCTATTTAGCTCCAAGTTTGACGGCTCCCCAATCTTTGGCGAAATTTTCTATGTCCATTTCTTTTATAAGAACTCAAGGACAAATTTTCTATGTCCAATATTGAAACTCAAATCCAAGACGATCAACTACGATAGATTACCAAGTGTTTGTAGAATTTCGGCGACATCTCGAAATGTCGAGTTGACATGGGAGAAGAACGATACTTCCCACTCGAAATGTCGACCAAAATTTTACACCCTGGAAGAAATGTAACCAAACATATGAGTCTTTAATCTGGTAGAAGAACAACCCATGACGACATTCTCTCTTTCTTCTTAAACATAAAGAAATATCATATCTTTATCCTCTTGCTACTACTTAATTCTTTCTCCCCGAAATCAAAACAGAGAGTGGAATGACGAGAGTGAAGAATGAGAGAGAGGATGATTGAAGGGTGAGAGAGGTAGAAAATAGAGAGAGAAAGTGGGAAATATGATGGACTTCATTTTTACGTCTACCATAGTTTGAGGGTTTAATTTTAACATCGTCCAAAGTTTATGGGTCCAATTTTTACCTTTGTAAAGTTTGAGGATTTAATTTTTATACTTAAAAGTTTAGGGATGCAATTGTTACAACTACCATATTTGAGAGATTGTTTTTGCAATTTTCCCTTTTAAAAAATAACTAATATACTATATATAAAATTAAATTTTATGCCTATTGAGACTCTATAAACTTTCATGTCCCTTTTAAAAATTAACTAATATACTATATATAAAATTGAATTTTATGCTTGTTGAGACTCTAAACTTTCAATTTTGTATCTAATAGGCTTGTGAATTTTAAAAAACTGTTGAATAGATCAAAGACTTATTAGACACAAAATTTAAAGTTGAGAAACCTATTAGACACAAAGTGAAAGTTTAAGGACCTATTAAATACATTTTAAAGTTCAAGGACCTATTGGAAACAAAATTGAAAGTTTGAGGACCTATTTGAAACTTTTTAAAGTTCAGGGACTAAACATCTAATTTAACCTTTAACAATTCTCGATTTCATTCTATTCTAGTCCTGCTCTAAAGTGGTTTAATTTTAGTTGTACTTTGAATAAAGCTTAAATTTTGGTTTATTGTTAACCTATCTTAAAAAAAAATTTAATCTCATTTAGTCTCCAAACTTTCAAGTTTGTTATATTTTGATCCCTAAACTTTCAAAATGTTCATTTTGGTTCTTAACCTTTCAAATTTGTTATATTTTAGTCTTTGAACTTTCAAAATGTCCATTTTAGTCCCTACGCTTTTTTTTTTTAAAAAAAAAAAACATTTTGGTTCTTGCTATATTACCTTTCTACCTTAAATTCACTTTGCCCAAGTTTTATCTCTAGTTTATTTGGCTTGAAATCATACTCATGTTAACATGCTAATACACATACCCAAAGTTACATCTTCAATTTGTTAAAATTGAAATAAAAGTAAGGACCAAAATAGTTATTGTTTGAAAGTCTCATGACTAAAACAGACATTTTAAAAGTTTCTAAAATAGAACAAATTTGAAAGTTTAAAGATTAAATTGGACATTTTAAAAGTTCAGTGACCAAAATAGAATAAACTTAAAAGTTTAGGGACTAAAATAGGATTTAAACTTAAAAAAAAAAATAGTTTCTCAAAATAGGTTCACATCTTGTGTGAAAATTATTACAATTATTTAACCAATTTCAAAAAATAAAATTAACTTCAACCTAATGGTGGAAACCAATTTAAAATTTTATTAAAAGTGGAAGGACTAAAAGTTGGCATCTAAAAATTAAAAAGATTAAAATGGAATGAAATTTAAAGTATAGGATCAAAATAATTTTTTTTTTTTTTTTTAATTTGAAAATTTTAAGCAAGCCATTGCGTTGTACTGAAAAAAAAAAGTTTTTTTTTTCGAAAATGAAAAAAAAAAATAATGTCGTAACATATTTTTGTTGTATTTGGAATTTGAGAAATTTAAAAGATTCGAGTTAATTTTTCCACAACGAAATCAATTGTAATGCATATCAACCATTGGTGTCATTATCCTTTCTTAATCAATTACACAAACAACAATTGCTCTAATTTTTGTCTTCATTTTAAGAAAATTTTATATGGAAAATATTTTTTACATGTACCATACGACACGATAGATATTAGTTTGACTATAAACTAGAGCATTATATTTGTGCTCATGTCATGACCATTAAGTTAGTTTCGCACATTATTGTATTTTAGTAATTCTACTATTTATAGACTCGAGAGACGAGAATATGATTCTAAAGTATGTTTGGTTTAACTTTTCAAGAGTTTAATTTTGAAAATAAAAATCATTATGAAAAAAATTTCTAGTGTTTGGCAACCACTAAAAATGACTTATTAAAAAATGAGATTGAGAAATAAACCATTTTGAGAGAAACACTTGAAACCAAATTTTTTAAAAAGAGTGTTTAAGTATATAATAAGTTGTGTATTAGTTTAAAAAAAAAAAAGTTGTGTATAAAAACACTTGTGAGGAAATGTAATCAAACATATGAGTGTTTAAATTCTAAACAATTTTTATACAAAATGTTTTTTAAAAAAAAATGCATTCTCTTGAAAAATATTTAAATTAAAATGTATTCCAAACGGACCCTAAGTTAAAATTTTCACAACCAAATCAAGTCAAATGCATATCATCCGTTTATATAGCATTATCATCTCTTATTTAAGGTTTGTTTGGAATATCTTTTAGTTTAAGTGTTTTTCAATAATCCATTTTCTTTTAAACTTTGTTGATGCCAAAATCCGGACAGAGGACTCACATGACCTTCACGTGACACCAACAGTGAATTTGTAGAAACTGGGGAAGACGTGACCTGCAAGACCAGCAAAAACCACTGCACACCGGCGTGGTGTAGGCCACACCGCCTCCGATGCCTAAGTCAGAAAACCGAGGAGAAGCTATAGGTAATAAAGAGAGCAGCAGGAGTAGAGTTTTTTCGGAACCCTTCTTCCGTGATGAAGAGGGGTTTTTATACCTGTTTGTCCTCCTAGGGTTTTTAGGAATCCGGAGGTGTTTCGGGACGAACCAGGCGGAACCGGGGCGATTCGGGGCATCAGGGACCGAAAAGAGGCCACCGGGCTCGGCCCGCACAAGCGGGCCAAACGGTCGGCCTCGGCCTTTTGCCGAGGCCGACCATATGGGTCGGGCCGACGGCCCGACCCTTTGGTCCGGTCTTCCTCTGGGTCGGTCTTTTGGTCCTACCTCTGTTCGATTGTCCTCGTCAGCTCCTTGTGCGCCCGTGTGGTCCAAAATTACCTATAACATTAAGCCCCCACTCTTGAATTGGGATTCAGGTGCGACTTAACGCTATAGGCCGAGCTCCTTAAGCCCAATTTAAGAGTACAACTTTTGTCTCGTGCTGATTTTTGTATGACTTCTCTTTTATCCTACAAGATAGGACAAACTATACAAAGTAGAAACTTCCTGAATAGGGGTTAGGCGAAATGGAAATGAGAAGAGTGAGAGGTTACAAAAGTGGCTGGAGGGCCTCTCTGGTCGGCCTCGGCCTCGGGAGGTGGCCGAGCATAGCATTTTCCATACTTGGTCATTCGGAGTGCTTTATACCAGATCCAGGGCTTCTCCATAATTGAAAAATAGGAAAAACAGAAGACTTCACAATCCTTCATTGAAAAATTAATTTCTGCAAAAGAAAAATGAAGGAGGGGGCTAGGGTTGGCCTCGGCCTTGGGCCCCTGTTAGCTCAATACTTAGCCCCCCTGGCCATTTGAAGGTGGATGGTCGGCCTCGGCCTTGACATGAGGCGGATCCATGTTCTTACATCGCATGCTTGTTCGCTTCATGGTTGTACTTATGTGTAAATTTGCTCCATGGTCGGACATTTCCTTGCTGCTTCGAATGCATGCCTGAGGGTTGGCTTCGGAACTGTGACGCTCGGCCTCGGCCTTGGCATGAGGTCGAGCATTTCCTCTGCTTCGCTTGCTAATTTGCTCCTTTGTATCCATCCCGAGGGTGCGTACACTCAATCGGGGGAAAGCTTGGGGAGGCCTAGGAAGTTCCCGAGCCTCTCTTTAAGTTGCTGTGTTCATCCTAGGGGTGCGTACACTCTTCTGGGGAAAGGGCTTGGGGAGGCCTAGGAAGTTCCCGAGCCTCTCTTCAAGCTGTTGTGTTCATCCCAGGGGTGCGTACACTCTTCTGGGAAAAAGGCTTGGGGAGGCCTAGGAAGTTCCCGGGCCTCTCTTCAAGCTACATGATCATCCCAGGGGTGCGTACACTCTTCTGGGGAAAAGCTTGGGGAGGCCTAGGAAGTTCCCGGGCCTCTCTTCAAGCCGCTGCGCTCATCCCAGGGGTGCGTACACTCTTCTGGGGAGAAGCCTGGGGAGGCCTAGGAAGTTCCCGGGCCTCTCTTCAAGCTACTGCGTTCATCCCAGGGGTGCGTACACTCTTCTGGGGAAAAGATTGGGGAGGCCTAGGAAGTTCCCGGGCCTCTCTTCAAGCTGCATGGTCATCCTAGGGGCGGGTACACTCTTCTGGGGAAAGTACTGAAGTCTGGCCTCTACAAGGATCATTCCTGTCTGGCCACACGCGCTACATCCTATGGAAAAAGCACTTTATGCAAAACACAACGCAAAGCATTGCAACATGACCATAATTATGACGGACTCAACCTGTCCTTATCCCCAACCCCCCACTCAAAATGTGCATTCAATATCTTGGACATGCATTTTTTGAGTAACAAAAAACTAACTTCGTACCTGGGCCTCTAAGGGTGGAGCTCGGCCTGGGCCTCTGGATGGTCAGCCTCGGCCTTGGCATGAGGCTGACCAGCTCCTCTGTGTTGTACGTTTGATCGTTTTCCATCCCAAGGGTGCATGCACTCAGACGGGGAAAACTTGGGGAGGTTGAGGACATGCGTCAATCTTTCTGCAGGAATTTAGTCTATGCAAGAATCATTCTTGTCTGGGAAAGTGCGAAAGTTTGGCCTCCGCAAGAATTATTCTCGTCTGGCCGTACGCGTCACATCCTGCTTTATGCAAAACACAATATAATAGCTTTTATTGAATTTGCAAATGTTCGCGTGTTTTGCAGTGAGATAAATGATAGACAGTCTCTATGTAAAGTAAACATAAGTAGAGAAAGCCATTGTTCCTAGTCGGCCTCAGCCTCCTACGGTCGGCCTCGGCCTTCTTGCAGTGGTGGCGTTGCCTGCCACTTGCTTCTGCCATGGCTACTGATAGTAAATCTTCAAGTGCTCTGCATTCCACGGGTGTGGAGTTGGTTTCCCGTTTTCGTCAACCAATGCATAGGTGCCGGGCCGGACCACTTTGCTAACTTGATAGGGTCCTTCCCATGCTGGTCCCAATGCACCTGCATTGGGATCTCTGGTGTTCTGCATGACTTTCCTCAGTTCAAGATCTCCTTCTTTGAAGGTACGCCTTTTCACTTTTGTGTTGTAATACCTGGCAATCCTATTTTTATACTCTGCAACCCGGAGTTGTGCCATTTCACGATGCTCGTCTAGAAGGTCCAGGTTCAACCTGATAGCTTCATAATTCCTTTGCACACTAAACTGCTCTGTCCTGGGGGAGGGGATGCCGACCTCCACTGGGACTACTGCCTCTGCCCCGAATGAGAGGGAAAATGGTGTTTCCCCTGTTGAGGTTCGTGTTGTCGTCCGATACGCCCATAGTACACGTGGGAGCTCTTCGGCCCATGATCCTTTTAGCCCTTCAAGCTTCGTTTTCAGATTCCGTTTAATTATTTTATTCACAGCCTCCACCTGGCCATTAGCTTGCGGATGGGCTAGGGATGAACAACGATGTGCTATGCCTAAATCTGAGCAGAACTTCCTGAAAGCGGCATTGTCAAACTGCCTACCGTTATCTGATATAATGGTGTTAGGAATCCCAAAACGGCACACAATATTCTTCCATATAAAGTCAGTAATCTTCTTTTCAGTTATGGTTGCTAGCGGTTCTGCCTCTGCCCATTTTGTGAAATAATCCACAGCCACGACTGCATACTTGGTCTGCCCTTTACCTTGGGGGAGAGGTCCGATCAGATCTATTCCCCATTGCGCGAATGGCCACGGGCTGATAATGCTTGTTAAAGGCTCAGGCGGTTGCCTTGGAATGGGTGCAAACATTTGGCATTGATCGCAAGATCTCGTGAAATGCCTAGCGTCTTGCAACATGGTTGGCCAGTAGTAACCTTGCCTGACTATCTTGTGACATAGTGACCTTGCTCCTGAATGATTTCCACACACCCCCTCATGTATCTCTCTCATAACGTAGTTAGCATCACTAGGAGGAAGGCACCTCAACAACGGCATCGAGTAGCCTCGTTTATATAGTTTCCCTTCCCTTAACACAAAATGCGATGCTCGCCTCTGAACCTTTTTAGCCTCCGTCTTCTCTGTTGGCAGCTCGCCTTTCCCTAAGTAATCAAGGATCAGATCCATCCATGAAGCTTCTCTTGCTTCAAGGGAGGGTTCAGTTTCAATTGATGGGACACCCTCCCCATCTGTAGGATCCTCGACCTCAGACCTCGGATCTTCAGCCTCGGCCTCAGACTTGTCCTCAGGCTCAGCCTAGGCCTTGGACTTATCCTCAGGCTCGGCCTCGGCCTTGGACTTATCCTCAGACTCGGCCTCTGCTCGGCCATCTGTCTCGAGAACCTCCTTAGTACATACCGCAGGCTCAGACAAAACCTCAACTGGTACAGTCCTGCTCAACTCTGTATCATAGGCAGCCGCCAAGCGGGCCAGTGAATCTGCGTTGGCGTTCTGAGACCTCGGGATTTGCTTGATCTCCCACTTTTCAAATTTGGACAGCAGTTCCCTGGCCTTGGATAAGTACTTACTCATTCTCTGTTCCCTAGTCTGATATTCTGCCAACACTTGCTTCACGATTAGCTGTGAATCGCTCTGAACCAGGAGGTCGGAGACTCCGATCTCCCTTGCCAACCTCAATCCTGCAAGGAGTGCCTCGTATTCAGCCTCATTATTTGAGGCCTTGAAGTTAAATCTCAAGGCATACTCGAATCTCCCTCCATCAGGGCATTCTAGCAAAATTCCTGCTCCACAGCCCTTGGTGTTAGAAGACCCGTCTACAAAGAGTGTCCAAGTCTGTTTTACCTCCCCTACACTCAGCATACTGACCACTACGTTTGACCTGTTCTGCTCGGCCTCGGGCCTCCGAGGGTCGGCCTCAGCCTCGGCAGATGTTAACTCGGCCACAAAATCTGCCACGGCTTGCCCCTTTATTGCAGTTCGAGGTTTGTAGTGGATGTCATATTCACTCAGCTCCACTGCCTACTTCATGAGGCGGCCCGAGGCATCTGGCTTCTGTAACACCTGTTTCAAAGGAGAATTTGTCAGAACTGTTACCTTATGGGCCTGGAAATATGGTCGTAGTCTCCTAGCTGACGTGATCAGGGCTAGGGCGAGCTTCTCCACTTGGGGATATCTTGTCTCTGCCCCGACCATAGATTTACTGGTATAATACACAGGTCGCTGAAGTTTTCCTTCTTCTTTGATCAATGCGGAACTCACGGCCGTATCCGACACTGCTAGGTAGAGCAGCAGCTCATCGCCTGGGAGCGGCTTGGCTAGGAGCGGAGCTGAACCCAGATAGTCTTTCAATTCCCGAAAAGCTTTTTCGCACTCTTCAGTCCATTCGAAACGTGATCCCTGTCTCAAAATTTTAAAGAAGGGTAAGCACCTGTTAGTTGATCTACTAACAAACCTGTTCAAAGCGGCAATCCTCCCGTTCAAGCTTTGAAGCTGCTTAAGATTGGACGGGGAGGACATTTGCATGATTGCTCTGATCTTGTCTGGGTTTGCCTCTATCCCCCTTTGATGTACCATGAACCCTAGGAATTTTCCCGACGTCACCCCAAAAGCGCACTTACTCGGGTTTAGTTTCATTCGATACTTCCGGAGTATCTGGAAAGCCTTTTTAAGGTCGGACTCATGGCATTGAGACCTCAAGCTCTTCACCAGCATATCATCCACGTATACCTCCATGTTCTTTCCCAGTAAAGGAGCGAACATGCGGTTCACCATCCGTTGGTATGTTGCCCTGGCGTTCTTCAAACCGAATGGCATGACCTTGTAACAGTACAACCCTCGACTGGTGATAAATGACGTTTTTTCCTGATCGGCCTCGTGCGTTCTAATTTGGTTGTACCCTGAGTATGCATCCATAAAACTCAGCATCTCGTGTCCTGCTGTTGCATCAACCAACTGGTCGATCATGGGCAAAGGATAACTGTCTTTTGGGCATGCCTTATTCAGGTCGGTGAAGTCGATGCACATCCGCCACTTTCCGTTAGCCTTCTTTACCAGTACCACATTAGACAACCATTGGGGATAAAGAACTTCTCAGATGAACCCCGCTTTAAGCAACTCATCCACTTGACTGGCAATAACCTCATTCCTCTCTGAATTAAATGCCCTTTGTTTCTGCTTTACCGGCTTGAAATCCCTGTCCACGTTTAACTGGTGAACCATCACTTCCGGGTCAATTCCCGGCATATCTTCGTGTGACCACGCAAACAAATCTGCATTAGCTCTCAAGAAACCAATCAGTCTGTCCCTCTGCTCAGCCCCCAGTTTGGTGCCGATATTCACTCTTCGTTCCTCAGACGTTAGTGGCACAGACTCCAGTTCTTCCGCTGGCTGTCCTCTTGGGTCAGGTCCGACAGCATTGCGGACACACGGATCCTTACTACAGTCTTCGAAGTTAGGGTCGGCCTTTTCCCTACCGAAGTCGACCCCAGTCTGGCTCGACGCTTCCTGCTCATTCCCGAGGTCTCCCTCTGGTTTCTGAACTTGATCCATCCTGCAGACCACCACCGATGCGCGGTCTAAACTGGCAAGCACTCTTCCTCACAGACGGGGCCAACTATTGATGCCAAAATCCGGACAGAGGACTCACCTGACCTTCACGTTACACCAACAGTGAATTTGTAGGCCACACCGCCTCCGATGCCTAAGTCAGAAAACCGAGGAGAAGCTATAGGTAATAAAGGGAGCAGCAGGAGTAGAGTTTTTTCGGAACCCTTCTTCCGTGATGAAGAGGGGTTTTTATACCTGTTTGTCCTCCTAGGCTTTTTAGGAATCCGGAGGTGTTTCGGGGCGAACCAGGCGGAACCGGGGCGATTCGGGGCATCAGGGACCGAAAAGAGGCCACCGGGCTCGGCCCGCACAAGCGGGCCAAACGGATTATGCTCGGCCTCGGCAAAAGGCCGAGGCCGACCATATGGGTCGGGCCATGTCGGCCCGACCCTTTGGTCCGGTCTTCCTCTGGGTCGGTCTTTTGGTCCTACCTCTGTTCGATTGTCCTCGTCAGCTCCTTGTGCGCCCGTGTGGTCCAAAATTACCTATAACAAACTTGTTGTTTCAAAATTGTTTAAAATTTAAACACTCATACGTTTGACTACATTTCCTCACAAGTGTTTTTATACACAACTTATTATATACTTAAAAACTATTTTTAAAAAATTTGGTTTCAAGTGTTTCTCTCAAAATGGTTTATTTCTCAATCTCATTTTTTTAATAAGTCATTTTTAGTGGTTGCAACACTAAATTTTTTCCAAAATTAATCGCTTGAAATGTTAAACCAAACATACCCTTTGTTACAATCACCCATGTGTTTTAATGTTTTCTTTAATTCTATGTAGAATACTTGGGAGCAATTCTTACCGAACCATATGAAACGACAATAGATGATCAAACCAACTCCACACCTGATGAATTCAAGGATGATTCTTCATGACGACTCGTACAACTTCGTTTTTATGATATTTGATAACGCATCTCACTAATGATCTATGTCTAATTAGGGGCGGATCGGGGTGTGCCCTCAATTTAGAATCATATAGATTATATATATAATTTGTCATTTAAAACTTAAAAATTACATTAGGCTTGATGGGTTTGCCCCTGTCTGTGTAATTGTGCCCCTTTGCTGGTCTTGAGTTTCAAATCCCATTCACAGGGGCCGTTTGATAACCATTTCGTTTTCTGTTTTCTGTTTTTGTTTTTCATTTTTAAAAAACAGGGGTGTTTAGGGCCCGTTTGGTAACGTTCTCGTTTCTTGTTTCTTGTTTCCAATTTTATTAAGAAATCTAAGCATTTAATAACTATGTATGTTTCTTGTTTCTCATTTTTTAGAAACACTCCCAAAATTTGTATAGAACTTTTGGGAACAACTAAAACTAGTTTCTCCTTTTTTGTTCTTGTTTCCAATTTTTTCCAAACATAAATAAGAATATATGTTTATTATTATTGAATGTATAGGTGTTAGGGTCATGAAATTCTATTTTTCTTTATTAAAAATGAAGAAACGGAAACAAGAAACGAGAACGTTACCAAACGGGCCCTTAATAACCATTTCTGATTTTTGTTTTCTGTTTTTTAAAAACGTTTTTGAAATTATAAGCAATTTTTTTTTAAAAATTTTAAAAACAGATTTCTGTTTTTGAAAAACTCATTTTTTCTCTAATGCTTATTTTTCTCCTCTTTTACCTATCTCTCTTCAACAAATTCTTTTTTCTATTTTTTTCCTCTCTATAAAATTTATTTTTCTCTCAAAACTTTTTTCTTTCTCTATAACTTATCTATTTCTAAAAACTTATCAATAACTTTTCTCTCTTTAATAAACATATTCTAATTTTTCTTTTGAAAAAAAGAATTCTCCAAAATTTTCTATCGCTACAATTTTTCTTTATTTTTCTAATTTATTGTTATTTCTTTAACATATCTTTTACTCTTAACCTTGCTATCTCTCTAAATTTTCTCTTTTTATTTAATTTTTTTTCTAAAATTTATCGCTTTTACTCTTAACTTTTTTTTCTATTTTTTCTCTAACTAATATCTTTTCTCGAGTCTAACTAATATTCTCTCTCTAAACATTTTCTTTCACCTTTCTAAATTTTCTATGTTTAACTTTTCTCTCGTCTTTTCAAAAAAAAAAAAAAAAACTTTTCTCTCGAAAACATTTATATTTGTGTCTCTAAATTTTTGTTTCAACATCTCCACACATTTTTCTCTCTCTAAAACATCTTTTCATTTTTCTAATTTTTAAAAAACTGAAAACCAAAAACAGTTATCAAACAAGGTTGGTTTTCTGTTTTTTTAAAAATAGGAAACAAAAAGCAGTTATCAAACATATATGGTTTTTGTTTTTAAAAAACAGAAAACCAAAAACAAAAAACCAAAAACAGAAAAACCAAAAATAAAAAACTGAAATGGTTATCAAACGGGGCATAAATAATTTGAAGTTTTTAAAAATATATTTTTATATTTTTGTTTAAGCTTTTTATCACTATTTGGTTTTTGTACTTTGTGACTCATCCTATTTTACTTCATATACTTTCATATATTCAAATTTAGTCTATTTAATTTCAATAAATCTTTAGATTAGTTATTATTAATTTGAAGTTATTTTTTATAAAACTTGGTGTTGATGGTCAAATTTGATCGGGAGGAACTCACCTGACCTTCACGTGCCACCAACGGTAAATTTGTAGATGAGGGGGAAGACGTGGCCTGCAAGACAAAAGGAACCTGCACACCAGTGTGGTGCTTGCAACACCGCCTCCGATGCTTAAGTTAGAAAGCTGAAGGATGGGAGCAAGAGAGTAAGAGAATCGGGTTCGGGATTCGGGATCCCTCCTTCAATGACGAAGAGGGGTTTAAATACCTGCTCATGCTCCTAGGGTTTTTAGGAATTCGGAGGTGTTTCGGGACGAACCAGGCGGAACCGGGGCGGTCAGGGGCATCAGGGACCAAAAGGAGGTGACGCGCGGGCCGAATGGTCGGCCTCGGCCTCTTCCCGAGGCCGACCATATGGGTCCAGCCATGTTGGCCCGACCCTTTGGTCCAGTCTTCCTCTAGGTCAGTTTTCTGGTCCTACCTCTGCCCGATTGTCCTCGTCAGCTCCTTGTGCGTCAGTGTGGTCCAAAATTACCTATAACACATGGTAAATTAATAATCATAATTTTCACTTAAAAAAGACACCATTGTTAATATGTTTTCAAAAATTTGTAAAGCGAAAGCTAATAGAGACTAAATTTGTTTTGAAAAAGTTATCATAGACTAATTTTAAGATTAATAAAAGTACAAAGATTATTTTTGGACATTTGTAATTATTGAGAATAAAATAGAATAAGTTTCAAAGTATAATGACCAAAATGGTATTTTAACATAAAAAAAAATATGAAATGAGTTTATAGAATTCTTTTTTAAAAAATTAGGGAAAAAAATCGATTCTACGTACCCTTAAACTTTGGGGTCAATTAAAACTTCAAACTAATAATTGTATCAATTTAAATCCTAAGCATTCATAATCGAATTTTATGTTGAATGAAACTATAAGGCCTCGTTTGGTTCATGATCCGTTTTCGTTTTTATGTTTTCGAAAATAAAAAATACAAAGGAAACCATGAAAACGTGTTTGGTATACCTATTTTCAAAAATAATTTTCAAAAACAACTCAAAAAATGGCCTGTTTTCAAAAACGATAAAATGTTGTTTTCATTGTTTTCCAATTTTGTTTTCAAAATAATGGAAACACGGGATACAACTTTAAAAATACATGATACATCTTTCTTTCCATCAAACAATGTTGCATTATCTACAAACAACATTTTTTTATTTTTGATATCCAAATTCTCTTCAACTCTAAAGGGAAAAAAAATATAAAATTATTGTTGTGTAAATAGTGTGTTTGATTGATACTGATGTTTTAGTTGTTATTTTTACTTTTTACATGATTCTACCTATTTTGATATACTCCTTGAAGGTGTTCATATAACACATGCGGAAGCAATTGAAGATCGAAAGCACTTAAGACATTCAATTTTGCTCCTAAAGCATGCATGTTCTATAAAAGACAGAATATAGAGTTGAGAGAACACCAACCTTTGTAGCTCACTTATGTGGAACTCCTTGTGGTGTTTGCCTCTCCTATGCTCATTGGACAACCTCTAGAGTCTTCCCTACTATTTTCTTGGGCCTAGAAAGACTTGTGGGAGTCTATAGAAGAAAGAAATAGGAAGGGAATGCTTGATGGTACAAGCTTTTGGAAGGAGATGAAATGAGAGAATTTGAGGGAGAAAATTTGCAGCATAACACTAAATGAAAGCTTGCCCTTCTTGAATCTAATTCAAGCCCCTTTTATAGACATCTCCCATGCAAAGACAAGCTTCATGACACTTAGCCACATGGTCAAGATGCAACTCAAAGTGGATTCTAGGTGTCTACTTCACAACACATGCATCTAATGCATGTTTGTGTTGTTTTCCACTATGTATCATTATGCAAGAGTGGAAAAACCACTAAATCCACTATGAATTGAATCCTAATTGTGAATTTTAAGCTTTCAATTCATTTCAAATTCAATTCAAAATTGAAATTGATTTCTAGGCAATTAATTGGGACATTTCCAAGTAATTTTGATATGATTGATCCAATCAATCTTTATCACCTAATGCCATGAATTATATATGATTCCTAATACATATATATATGGTATTTAAAACACTTTTAAATACCTCATCTCTCAATTCCTAATTTAATTCATAATTAAATCATTGTGTCGAACATGTTTTACGATAAAACCCTATTTCCCGTTTTTGAACGATTCAAAGTTTCCTATCAAAATATTCTAGGCTTTAATCCGATATGAGCTAGTAGGGGGACCTAATGGACCTATAGATCATGGGCTCCAACGATTCAAGGCTAACCGACTAATCTCATTATCTAAGCTAGCCAACATTCGTTAACTACCGGGACACTCCACTATAGCCCGATAGTTGCACTCCCCTCACTATAGATATATTTCCGTCCACTTGATTTAACCATGTTTAGTAAGTCGTTCCTTCACAGGTTGTTCGTAGCTATAGCTAGGTCAAATAACCGTTTCACCCCTATAGTACTTCTTGTTCCTTAAGTTCCACTAATCCTCTAATGAACAATCGGTTTGCGGTCCAACCATCAAACCTAAGTCCCTCTCGATCTAACAAGAGGGTGGGGCCCCTTGTTCAAGTCCTGGAGTTAGTACTTAAGGGAACAACCTATCTACTAACCCCGAAAAGGGTAGGAGTGAATTCCGTCTTGCGAAACTATGTCCCCAGCTATCTATTCGATCTTATCCCCAAAATGGTAGGCTTGTCGAGTCGGCGATGCTGGCCACTCTCACCCATGCAGATCAAAGGATAATCTTGCATAAACAGGAGTTCATAGATAGCTCAGGATTAAGAACGAGTTACCTAGGTCATCTATGAGAAATAGTCAGTTTCTTCAGTAAACGGCGTTATAAAGAGAAAGTGACTTATTTCGTGGTCCAGTCTTATGCAAACTCATTGCATAGGATGCCCCCACTCACATGTCACCACATGAACGATTTAGGATCTCATCGTTTGTACTTAATACAAAGTGGGTCGCGTCCATAGTGTCTCCAAGATAAGGTACCCAACCTTATCCTTATACTATAGACTATTTTGACTATAAACTTGAACTTGATCCTATGATATGTCCCTACATATAGTTCGAGTATTCATTTTATAGCCAAGGATCTTAGTTTATTGGATTTAGGTTAATCATTCGCAATTTACATATTCAATAACATCTTTTACTGAATAACCTCAATAACGTCTTTATTGGAAATAGAATATGTTTAATGATTTACAAATTACGAGTTTATAGGACATTAAACCCAACACTCCTCCACTTTACAAATCAAAAGTTTCATATAATACAACTATATGGTATATTTTTTTTCCTTATAATTTCAATTCCAACAATTTTTTTTTTCTTTTGAAGAATCAATTCCAGCATCATTGATTTATAATCTCTCAAAGAATGAATAAAAGTCAAGTAGAAAAATAATCATATTAAATTATTTTTTTCTAAAACAAAATTAATTTTACCAAGCACATATTAATATTTTCATGCATTTTCAAATTCATAACCAAACACAGTTTTCAAATTTTGAATTCAAATTTAAAGTTTTTAAATTGGAACCAAACATGTTTTTAGATATAATGGAAATAAGAATTTTTTTTTCGTTTTCTGCTGAATTCTTTATTTTCGAAAACAATTTTCAAATCACGAACCAAACGGGACCTAAGCTTTCAATTTTGTATTAAGTGTGTGAATTTTGAAAAATATCAAATAAGCCCCACCTATCAAACTTAAAATTGAAAGTTTAAGATTCTATTTAACACATTTTTAAGGATCATAGACATAAACTCGAAAGTTCAATGACTAAACTTATAATTTAATCTAATCGGTATTAGATAATTATATGAACTTTGTGCCCCTCTGACATAAGATCCTAGATCCGCCACTGTGTCTAATTAGTGTCCAAGCATAACAACTCGCACGTAGTTAACATGCTTTTATCTTCTTTTAGTCATTTTGGCTCATTCTAAAACACTTGTAAGTAAAGTCCTATAGGAAATTAAAAGTTTCTTGATGCTCATTCTAATTCGAGCTGTGAAAACAATATTAGAATATACCTTCAAACAATAGCAACGATTTTAAAATAAGGTCTTTTCAAAATTAGGTTAAATTATAAGCCTGTTTCATGACATTTTTGAATAGCATCTAATAAGTCATTTGAACTTTAAAATTGTTTAATACATCCTTCAACTTTCAATATTTTATATTTAAAAATATTTGAGCTTCCAATTTTGTGTTTAATAGGTCTCTAATCTATTTGAACTTTTTTAAAATTCATGATTTATTTGACACAAAATTAAATTTTCTGTTGGACCTTGACCTTTTAATATTTTTTCCTAATAGGTCCATGATTTTTTTTTTACAAAAAATGTCTAATAAAGAAGTGATACAGTCAGTTCAATTTTGGGCCCAATCGAGAATCGAACTGAACTACTCGGTTTTTGTAAAAGGAAAATCGAACCAATTTCCATTTAGACACAAAACCTGTTGAGGATCCCACATTGAAAAGATAAGTGTAGACCTCATGACTTATAAGATAAATGGGTTACTCCACTCATTGCCAATTGATTTTGAGATGGAACCCCATGTTATTTGATATGATATCAGAGCCTATTAAACCCAAGCGGGTATTCGATCCAAGATAAAAAATTGGGATCGATCCAAGAATGGTGAACCCAAAAGAGGCACACCTAGACCTCATGACTTGTAAGATAAATGGGTTGCAAATTAATTATATATAATAGCAAATTTAGCACAAGATAAAAAGAATTGCAAATATGGCAAAAAAAATTAGAATATTCCCATTTTACCCTTCTCTTTCTCTCACTTTCCATTTACCCTTTCTTCCCTCATTTCTTGTGTATTCAGATTTCTTCTTTTTTTTTTTCTTTTTTTTATGCTTTTTCCCTAGGTATTGTTATGATTGTTTCTTCTTTTTTTTATTCTTTTTTTTATTTAGTACAACTTTATGCCAATTGAGCTAAGCTCTTGTTGACCTTCTTTTTAAATCAAGAATGTCAAGAATACAAAAATAGCAATTTTGGTGAGTGTTTGTATAGGTATATCAAAGTATATCACTGATATACTCCGGTTAATCGTAGTCTATCATTGACTATCACTAGTCGAAGTCTATCAGAGCTATAATTGATAGATAATGAAATATAAAGAATACAAGAATAGCAATTTTGTGGTGGTGGTCACGGAGCTTGTGTGCTAGGCTTTAAAAATTATATTGTTGATTGAGAGTCGCTTGTTCGTAATGGTTATTTTTGGATTTTATGTTCTAATTACCACAAGAGACTTAAATTTTTTGTTCAATTTATGATTGTAGTATAATAATTTTGGATGAGTTTCTAATTACCGAGATGATTGCTATGCAAAGTACTTTACTGATAGATTTCAATTAAATTGATTTCTATCAGTAACAATCATTGGTAGACTTCAATTAATTGATAATTAACTAATTTCTATCTGAGATAGAAACTGATAGACTTCAATTAATTGATTTCTATCCTCGATAGAAAATGATAGATTTGAATTAAACTAATTTTCATTAGTGATACAAGTCAATAGACTTTAATTAAATCGATTTCTGATAGAAACTGATAAACTTCAATTAAATTGGTTTCTATCAGTGATAGAAACTAATAGTCTTGAATTAAATTGATTTCTATTAGTGATAGAAACTGATAACCTTGAATTAAACGGTTTTCTATTAGTGATTATCACTGATAGACTTAAATTAAACTGATGGAAACTGATAAACTTCAATTAAATTGGTTTCTATCAGTGATAGAAACTAATAGTCTTGAATTAAATTGATTTCTATCAGTGATAGAAACTGATAACCTTGAATTAAACGGTTTTCTATTAGTGATTATCACTGATAGACTTAAATTAAACTGATGGATAGAAACTGATAGCCTTGAATTAAATTGAACTAATAGCCTTGAATTAAATTGTTTTCTATCAGCGGCTATCACTGATAGGCTTGAATTAAACAAAGATAAAAACTTATAGATTATGATCATCAAAGTCTATCAGTGATACACACTGATAGACTTCGATTAATCAAAGTCTATCAGTGTCTATCACTAATAGACTCCGATTAATTGAAACTTATCATCAAAGTCTATCAGTATTTATCACTGATAGACTCCGATTAATCGAAGTCTATCAGTGACTATCAATGATAGGGACTGATAGACTATTGGAGATACTAAGGGTATTTTCGTAATTTAACGTATTTTTTGCTATTTCCGCAAATAATTTTATTTTTTTGCTATTTTTGCAATACTTTTGCTGGTTTTTGCTATTTGTGCAAATCCCCCTATAATAAAACCAACTGGTTCGGTTTTTTGGTTCAATTCTGATTGGTTTTGGGTTTATTGGGCTTCTTCTCTATTTTGTGATTTTGGCTCAATTTTTCACTTGAAATTTCAGATTTTACTTTTTTAAACCCTAAAGTTTCCCAATTTTCACAATCCAATTATTCTATCTCCTCAATCTAATTACTGATCATGTGATCAATTTATTCTCACCCACCTCTTAAAATGATTATCTCAAAAAAAAAAAAAAATTAAATACACATATCCAAATAATAAATACAAAACTACTATTGACATCGAAGAGCAACAAGATCGCAACAAAATCCAAGGGAGAAATTTCATTTTCTTTGATATTTCCAGCACTGTTATTAAAAAAGAAAAAAAAAATCCCAGGGTAGGAACAAGAAAAGGGAAACTCAAGCAGAGGATCGAGTTAAATTACCAAATTTAAAACTCAAATTGAGATAAAAACAACACAATTACCTTTCAACAGAAACGTAGAGAGGGGAAGGAATGTAACCCGAGAGAGAAAAAAAAAAAGAAGACGTTAGACACAAAATTCAAATTTATATCTAATAAATTGGTTAATGGAAGTTCAAGATCTATTACACATTTTTTAAAGTTCAAGAATTAAATAGATACAAAGTTACAACTTTGGAGATTAAACTTGTAGTTTAACCACACATATATATACGCACACTCTAGTAGAGACTAATTTTAAGATTTATTAAAAGTTCAGGAATTAAAATTTGGACATTTGAAAGTAGGGAGGGACGTGTCACTACTACAATTTTGACATTCTATGACACTATAACCAAACCAAATAAAAGGAAGGGAAAAAAATGTCATAAATAGTTGGAGGCGTGTTTTTTCGCAGAAAAAAATGGGGATTTTCGTATTTTCGAAAATTTATGACATTTTTTTAAAGTCATAAACGTATGACTTTGTTTAACTGTCATTAATAATAAAAAAAAATATATAATTTTTATATTAAAGAAAAAGGATGAAGAGAAGAAAAAAAATTATAACCTCGATAACATGTTTCCTTCGTCTCTCAAACTCTCTAGCTCTCTCCCTCTCAAACCCTCGTTTCCTCCGACGACGCAAGGCGTGCAGCCGTTACGGTGTTTGTGATTTTGTCTAGTGTCGATTGCGTGTATAAACTTGTAAAATAAAGAGTAGAGGTTAGACGGATGTGCATAGTTTCTAGTAGAAGAGAGGGAAAAAGTAATATGCACATAGCCCTTCAATCATGGGGAGAGAACGACTAAAGTCCCGTTTCATAATCATTTGGCTTTCTTCCAATTTTGTTGTGTTGATTTTCATCTATGTTAATGACACATTTGAGTTCTTAGCCAAAATTTCAAAAACAAAAACATGTTTTTTAAATTTTTTTTTTTTTTAAGTTTTCAAATTTTGACTTGGTTTTTAAAAACATAGGAAGAAAGCACATAACAAAACAAAGAAAGTTATAGGTGGAGGTAGTGTTATAAGTTTTTTTTTTTTTTTTAAAAAAAAAAAAAAAAGCCTCGTTCGAAAACCATTTGGTTTTTTATTTTTAATTTTCGAAAATTATGCTTGTTTTCTCCCAAATTTCCTATAATGGTTTTCATCTTTGTTAAGGATCCATTTTAATTACTAACTAAATTCCAAAAACAAAAACAAGTTTTTGAAAACTACTTTTTTTTTTTTTTTCAAAATTTGACTTAGTTTTTTAAAACAAGGAAGAAAGTAGGGGTATAAAAAAAAAATTGGGTCGGGTTGGTTGTACGGACAAACCGACCCGACTTGACTCAAACCGATCAGGTCGAGTCATTTTTTCTTTGATCGAATCAGAAGAAGACGCCGAAACTCCCAAACTCACGCTGCAAATTCACCGAAAATCATGAATGAAGGCTGATGTTCACACGTTTGCAGGTGCTGCAGCTTTACCAGAAGGGCTGGAGTCGTCAATTGCTTGCTTCACATATCTAGAAGTGAGAGAGGGAGAGAAATAGAGAGAGTATCGGGAGGGAAAACGAAAAATTGAGACGAAGAAATACCCAAACCCGCGTTCACTGCCAAAGTCGCAAACTGCTGCTGCTAATCGCTCTGCTTGTTATCGCTGATCGCTGCACTCACTGGAGGAAACGCCAAAAATGCAAAAAAACTGAGAGGAAGGAATCACACTGTTCATGGTGGAGGAGACAAAGAGGGAGAGGTGGGAGGAGAAAAGGCAGAAAACCTAAAATTTCTATTTAAGTCAAAGCCGTGGTTTGGTTTGATTTTTTTCATCCCTAGAAGAAAGTAGATACTAAAACAAAGAAACATATAAGTGGAAGTAGGTGTTTATATACTTAATTTTAAGAAATCAAAAACTAAAAACAAAATGGTTATCAAATAGGACCCAAATAATTATCCAACCAGGTCTAAATTATCAAAAGTGATGAGTAGTCCTATTATGTCATTTTAGGAGTTGTTTAAAACTTGAGTTTATTCCCTTTCTTGGGAATTTTTGTTAATATATTTGTATATAATTCTTACAATACTCTAAGTAAGGATTAATGAATGAGATGTTAATTAAGATTATGTTCTAGAAGTGTTTGGGTCGTTTGTAATACCTCCTAGTTTAAGTGTTTTTCAAGAATGCATTTTCTTTTAAATATTTTGTATAATTTTTTTTTTAGAATTTAAACACTCATATGTTTGGTTATATTTCTTCATAAGTGTTTTTATACCTAAGTTACTATATACTTAAATAAAACTCTTTTTAAAAAATTTTGGAAAAAATATACTTTTGTCCCTGAGGTTTGGGTTAAGTTACACTTTAGTCCCTGAGTTTTAAAACTCAACAAAATTACTCTTGAGGTTTGAATTTCGTTACACTTTTGGTCCTTCCGTCGTTTGCTAACGTGTCACTATTATTTTAATAAAAAAAATTATTTTTTAATTTTTTTAAATAAAAAAATATTAAAATAATAAAATATTATTTTTTTAATTCTTTCTCCCTCTCTCTCTTATTCTTCTCCACTTCCTTCTCCAACCTCTTCTTCTTCAACTCGGCCGCCGGCGAGTTTTTTTTCTTTCTTTCTCTCTTTTATTCTCTCTTTTCTTCCATTTGTCCACCCTTTCTTTTTCAACGTCACGAAAAAAAAAATTCAACAACACGAAATTCTTCTCTCTTTCTTTTTCAACGGCCGTCGGCGAAATTCATGGTTAGGAAATTCTTCTTCAACGGCACGAAATTCACTCTTTGACTTTCCGGTGAGGCCGTTGTCCCCGTTCAACTACACCCAGATCCCAAATCGTGAGTAACAGTACGAGTGTGGGTTTTTCTCGGATCCCAAATCGCCACACGATCCCACGACCCCAGATCCCAAATTGTCGGAGAGCAGCACCACACGATCCCAGATCCCAAATCACCGACGTGTAGCAGCACTACATGCGAACAAAAACCCAGACGTGTAGCAGCACTACACGCGAACAAAAACCCAGATTTGGGTTTTCTCTGAGCATCATCGCCGGTGAGAGAGGATGAGAAGGAGAGAGAGAAACACGATGGAGACAGAGACGGGATGGGAGGGAGAGAGAGAACGCTGGAGACCAGGAAGGAGAGGGAAAGAGAGAGGGAGGGCTGGGTTTTTTCCTCCTCCCTCTTTTTTGTTTTTTTTTCTCTTAAAAAAAAGAAAGGGTGGAGAAATGGAAGAAAAGAGAGAGAGAGGGAGAAAAAAGGATTAAAAAAAAACAGTCGTCGGCGGCCGACCGACGGCGGCGAGCGGTGGTCGCCGGCCGCCGAAGATTAGAAGAAGAAGAAGGAAGAGGATGAAGAAGAAGAGGATGGAGAAGGAGAAGAAGAAGAGGATGGAGAAGGAGAAGGAGAAGAAGAAGAATAAGAGAGAGAATGAGAAAGAATTAAAAAAAAAAGAATAAAATAATAATATTTATATTATTTTAATATATTTTTATTTAGAAAATTTTAAAAATAATTTTTTATTAAAATAATTGTGTCATGTCAGCAAACTGTTAGGATTTAACAGAAAAATGGACGGAGGGGACCAAAAGTGTTACGAAATCCAAACCTCATGGGTACTTTTGTTGAGTTTTAAAACTCAGGGACCAAAGTGTAACTTAACCCAAACTTCAGGGACTAAAAATGTATTTTTTCCAAAAATTTTCTTTAATGTCATTTTTAGTAATTGTCTAACACTAGATTTTTTTTTTTCAAAATTAAACATTTGAAAATTTAAACCAAACCTACCTCTTTTATTTTGATCATAAGCATTTGGGAATAACACATACCAAACACAGTTTTGAAAAAAAAAAATCTCAACGAACGTAACAAAACCGTAGTAAGTTTCTATTTTAAGAAAATATCGAAAGCAAGAGCTAACAATTGCACTAATTAGCCCATAAGCTTTTTTTTTTTTTTTCAAAAAGAAATAGCCCATAAGATTTTTTTTTTTTTTTTTTTCATGTATTTGATAAGTTATCAATTTTGAGCTTATGTACTTATGTTTTGATAAGTTTACTATCTTTAAGTTTAATTTATTTGATTTGTTTGATACATATAGTTCATGATAGTTGAGTTTTAGGTAAACATATACTTGTCATGTGTGTTATATTTAATTATGTTTTTGATAAGTTTACAAGGTTTGAGTTTATTCATGATATTTTGTTTTCATTTTTTTTTTAGTTTACTAAGGGTCCGTTTATGCTTCACAAGGTATTTTAGTTGAAGTTGAATTCTTCTCTTTTTATTATGTTCGTAGTCTGCTCATAGTCTATAGTTGATTTTAGACCACAATTAAAAAAATATGGAATATAATCAAGTGAATTCATTTTAGACCATGGTTAAACAAATTACTAACATAATAGACTACGATTTTCTAAGAAATGATGGTTTAACATTTTAAATCAAGTGTGGTTTATACTCAAAGGGAGTCAATCAATTTAAAATTAACAAAATATAAGAAACAATTTTCATTTGGAATTTAGTTATATTTGAACAATAAAAAAATGTTCTATTTTTAACTTAACTATATTAAAATAACTAAAATAAATAACTAAAATGAAAAATTTAAACGAACATAAAATCTAATAATGGATCTATTTTCAAAAAAAAAAAAAAAAAATCTAATAATGGATCGAATACACAATTAAATATATCACTAGCTCAAGATTCAAACACAACTTTTTTAAACTCTAACTACCTAAACTTCCCACTTTAACTTCCCTAGACTTAACATTCCTAAATGTAAGATGTCGAGCAAGTGAAACATAAACAACTCCAAATAGTTTCGGACATTCTATGTTACTATTTCTTAAATTAACTACAATTCAAAAAAGAAAAAAAAAAAACCAAAACCCAAAATTTACAGTCATCGGATATCTTAGTGTAGTTAAGCTATAACCAGGAAAATCCAAAATTTACTGTCATGACTCGGATATCTTAGTGTCGTTAAGCTATAACTCACCTCAACTTTTTATATCATTAACCTATTCAACTTGGATTTGAAATGAAATTTATACCGAGTCATATCACATTCATAAGATATTAAATAAGATTTACATTTAAGCTCTACACTTGATTAAAGAGATGGATGTACCTCCAAACCCTAACATACAAAGGAATATTTCACTAAAATTGGTGGCGTCCAAGTTAAAAGAAATGAAACATATTGGCCAAAGCGAGCTTAGTTTAGCTGTAGTTGGCATCTTCCCTCGACCAGGAGGTCAAAGGTATGAATCCCCCACCCAAATGTTGATGTACTCAAAAAAAAAAAAAAAGTGAAGAAGAAGAAAGAAATGAAACATATATATTGGATGTAGCCACGGAGGGTAAAGTCAAACAACACTTGGCAGGTTGTATCAATTTTAACCTGAATTTTTAATTTCATCAAATTGAATCATAAACTTAGTAAGTTGTATCAATTTCAACCCTAAACTTTCAATTTCATCAAATTGAACCTCAAACTTAATAGATTGTATCAATTATTTTAGCTTCAAAATTGCATAAGTGTTACAATGTACACCTTTTGTTAACTTTTCGTTTGAACCACCGTTAAAACACGTAATTGACTATTTCCTCCTTTTTTTTCTTTCTTAATTCACATCGCACCCGAATTGGTTTCATGTAGAAAAAATTATTGGAGAAACTTTTTATTTGAATAAACTTTTAATTTACTGCTGAAAAGTTCTACGTGAGTTTTCTTTCATTTTCTTATGAAATGTGTTGGAGGATGATGGAAAAACAAATTTGGGGTTTTTTTTTATTGCAATTTTCCCTCAAGATGGTGTAGGTCTGTTTGATTTTTATGGACTCTGATATCATATTAGATAACATGGGGTTTCATCTCAAAACCAATTGACAATGAGTGGAGTAATCCATGTATCTTAGAAATTGCAAGGTCTCCACTTATCTTTTCAATGTGGGATCCTCAACACAAATTGATACAATGAGCTAAGTTTGAGGTTCAATTCAATGAAATTGAAAGTTCAAGGTTAAAATTGATACAACTTGTTAAGTTTACTATAAAAATTGATTTTTTTTCAATAATTAAATAAAAACAAAAGATAAAAAGAAAGAGTAGTAATAATAAATGTGTAATTTTTTTTTTTGAAACAAATGTTAATGTTAAATTTGTAGAGAGAGAGAAAGAAAATGGGATACAGCCAATCACAGCTAAGTGAAGGAAAAGAATAATATAGCAAAACTCATTTTCTTTGGGACCAATTTTCTCTCTCTAACTTTTATGTTTATGGCTGACTTGAGAGAGAGAAAAAAAAATTGGGAATTTTGAAAAAGGGTCCAATGGGACATTAATATCTTTGCACACATATCAAACCAATCTATTCAAAATCTGCACTTTTGGTCGGCTACTTGTCTCTCTTTCTTTCTTTCGAGCTTAAAATTTGATATTATTGGTTGAAATTTTTACGATTTGTCAACCCAAATATAATTTAAAAAGACGTTTGGAGTGTGGGTTGAATTTAGACCGGATTTGGAGTAGAAGATGTCAATCCAAATTTTATCGAAGAAATCGATAATGGGCTTGAGTAGTGAGCCCCACAGTTTTTTTTGAGAACTTCGGTTATCTTAGCTTGTACCTCTGAAATATAAATAGCCTTCTTGATTCTGGACTTCTTGAACCTTGTATTTAAACCTCTAATTTATTAGAATCTTGAATGCCTCTTAAGTGGTTAGATACTAACATCTCTCTCGTTATGGATTTGTAAGTACGAGTCAACTTCTCTACATACATTAAGTAAATATTATGGGATGAATTATATGAATCCTTTTAATAGGTTTCTTTGTCTCATGGGGGACAAACTTTGATCAAAGTGCACTCAAATGACATAGATATTTGAAAATTTTAATGTTTTTCTTAGAAAAGAAATGTTACACACTCATTTTGAAGTCTCATGGTTCAACTACTATATTAATTCGGTTTCTATATATTTTTAAAAGATACTTTAGAGTTTCATGAAGTTTGTTTTTGTCTAATATATTATTTTCTTTTTAACTCGATCTCCATCTACTTTTGTCTAACTCCACATGTTTATCTCAGATATCATTTTATAAATATTAATGTAAACATAGAGTTTGAAAGTTATTTTTCTTTTAACTATATATATATATATATATATATAAGATTTTTGTGATTAAAAAAAATATATAATATGATAGTCATTGTATGGTAGATAAAAAAATATACTTATTAAACAACAAAAAGAAAATAAGAAAATAGAAAATAGAAAATAGAAAACATTATCAAACATGTACATTAAAATTTAGGATTTTTTTTTTCCTTTACCTTCGTACTTTGATTTAGTGAATTAGTCTCAATATTAAACATTGGGAAAATTACCTTTTTGGTCCCTGAGTTTTAAGGAATATGTGCGTTTGGTCCCTGAGTTTTCAAAATAGACCTTTTTAGTCCCTGAGTTTTGAGAAATAGGTTTAAAAGGTCCCTAAGTTTTCAAAATAAACCTTTTTAGTCCCTGAGTTTTGAGAAATCTATATCTATACTATATATAAAAGGGGCTAAGAGGGGAGAATCTTTGCCTTCCTATTATGTCCTTACATTTTTAATAAATTCCCATTTTGTCCTTCAATGATGGGGCATGACTTTTCGAGGTGAGGTGTCCGTTGAGAGAAATATTGAATAGTTGCAATGTATACTGGTAGGACATGACTATTCAAATGACGATATGACTCTCAAGTGTATGTGTCTGTTCATTCAAATGTGTGCAATTAATATCGACAAGACACGACTATTGGGTGGGGTGGTTATACATCAATAGATGCATCCATTCGGGTATGAATGTAATCTATGTATAAAAGCATTGAACTATGTTATATAATTTCAATTCTCTAAAAAAAAATTGTGGTTTGAAACTAAAAGTTAAAATTGCACTACATTTTTCATTCTTCATTCATAATGGTATTACGTTTCTCTCAACGTGTAAAAATTGTAAATACTTTACTATAAAATTGTAAATTGCAATTAATTTTTGTCTTTTACTATTGTGTATGTTACCCAAAACACACTGCACTTTATCTTTGTGTACAATTCACTTCATGGAAGAATTTTGATGAAATATTCTTTTTTCAGTTGCATGAAATTTCATATTGAGATTTTCTTTTCTATTGTTAATTTTACTGGTTGTGTTTGTGGTTTGATGGACTTTATACTATTCGTAAGTGATTGTTATATGATTAACTTTTTCTTTGACATGCATGTTCAATCGTGTTCATGGATTTTTATGCATATAATATGACTTTTCTTATAAATAATTACTTTATCTAACAATTAGCAATTATCCTTAGTGTAAATTTTTTATTTCTTTTTCACTTATTTGATGGAAGTTTCTTTTTCATTAATTAGTGTAAATTTTTTTTAACTTTCACCATAAATAATTGTATTCCAAAGATTTCAAACCACGTGCAAAAAAACTTCATATTCATTCTAAATGAACCTAGAACAAAATAATATATAGTTTTAGACTTCTAAGCACCTTCTTTCTTTTTTTTATTTTCAATTAAAACAGTGAAATCTAACGTGCATCGCACGTGTCTTTGAACTAGTAAGTTTAAAAGGTCCCTAATATTATTGTTTCATCTTTTTTAAATTAATATTTTTGTATTATTTTTTAATATTGAATGGTTTTGTAAATTAAAAAATTAAAAAGTATTAATTTAAAAAATTGAAAAAATAATATTAGGGACCTTTTGAACACATTTTTCAAAACTTAGGGACTAAAAAAGTCTATTTTGAAAACTTAGGGACCTTTTAAACATATTTCTCAAAACTCAGGGACTAGAAAGGTCTATTTTGAAAACTTAGGGACCAAACGTACATATTCCTCAAAACTCAGGGACCAAAAATGTATTTTTCCCTTAAACATTTCATTTAATGAAGTAGAGTCATGAATTCAAATAAATTGTGAAATTAAGACCTCCTCCATCAAAACTAAAGTAAAAAAAATGATGGTAAACTACCAAATACATTTCACCAAACTCAACCAAACAAAACACTAAAAAGAGTCATTTAAATTTATTTTTTAAAAAAAAAAAAAAGTATCCAAAGCCTAGCTACTAAAAAAATCAAGCAAGTAATAAAAAAGTGATGGTAATTCCAACTAAAGATCAGTATCCTACAAACACAAAAACTAGTGCCAAAAAAAGTATCATCTCACACAATAATGTTTTTAGGTTGACATAAATGTGTAAAGAAAAATAACGAAAATGTTCAATTTAAAACAACTGAAAGTTTAAAGTTGAAATGGATTCATCAAGCGAATTACACAGAGGTAAAAAAAAAAAACCTAAAATTTACTAACACTTTCTTTTTATATTAAAATTTTAATCAACAAACAAGCAATTAAAAAAAAAAAAAAGTTTTCTTGTTCTTCAATAAATTTACCAATTGGGTTAAAAATGGATGAACTGAATAATAATTAACCTTTTCTACCACACTTTCTTACTCCTTTTTTAAATTCATTATTGTCCCACAAAATTCACTCTAAAAATTAGGGTTTCCATTATTTGAAAGGTTAACTTTTTTTTTTTTTTCATTCTACAATAAATTTTCAAGCCATGGAAAGTTTCAAAAGTCACTCTTTAATTTTCTTAAAGGGATGTATGATAGATTTTAAGTTTGTTCTTTTGAAGAAAGAGAAAATTACTCTTTAAAGAAAGATTGGGTCCAATTTGAAGCCACCTTAGAAAGAAAAAAGTAAAATTGGTTTTCATGCATAAATCATGAAAATTCACAATCAAACTTTAGGATGGACATGGAGATTCAATTATTATGAGAGTGATTCAATTTCAATTTTGAAAGACAAGGGTCTTTTCCATTAAATTCATTCAATCACATCTTATAAAAAGCTGATTTGGATATCATTTAAAAAAAAAAAAAAAACTAATTTCATAGTTGAGATCTTTGAAAATAAATACGAAATATCATGATTTGGAATTAGTGGACTTGACTTGGTGCCTAGACTTTGTTTGATGATGATTTTAATTTTACTATTAAATTAAGTTTGTTTACCAATAGGTTTTTTTTTTTTTTTTTTTTTTTTTTGTTCAAGAAATATTTTAAGAAAGTATATATATAAATAAGAAAGTTCGGTCCTAAACTTTTAGGGTTGTGCCTATTTCATCTCTGAACTTTAAAAAGTATCCAGTAGGTTTAAACTTTTACTTTTTGCTCGGTAGGTTCCTCAAACTTCAATTTTGTGCCTAATTGGTTCTTGACCCATTTAACATCGAATATGTTAAGGATTTGATACACACAAAATTTAAAGTTCATAGACATATTAGATATTTTTAAAGTTCATGGACTTATTAAACACAATACACAAGAAATAAAAGGTAGAAGAATGAAACTTGCTAGTCGTGATAACCGCACGTTCCTGTCACTATCTCCACGATCTAAGCTCCGAAAATCAGCTCCCCCGTGTCTCTCTCAGCTTCTCTGGTTGAAATCCCTCGGTTTAGTCGTATTTTTCTCTCCAAAAAGGCTCTCCTCGTTCTTTGTCGCGTCGTGTTCTATTTATAGCAGAAAATCTCTAGAGACAGCGTCCCAACGCTGAGGACAGCGTCTCGACGTTGTCAGACAAGTTGAGAGACCAAATAAATTGAAATCTAAAAAGTTCGTGAGGACTAAGCTTGTAATTTAACTATATCTATTGATACATACATAAATAAATATGTTTTGGAAATCTTAATCAAGTTTCTGAAATGAAAAATAGTTTTAAGATCCTGTAAGTTTATTTTTCAAAATTAGCTAAGGTTTCAAAAATAAATTTTAAAATAAAATATAAGATCGTCGTGAAGTTTTCGAATTTTTTTAAAAACGTCATTTTCATTTTTTAAAATTATTAAAGTAAATCTCATATATGCAATGCACATAAAAAATTTTCTAGCAGCTTAACATGAAAAGGTTGCACAGTCAAAACACTGCTGTAATATCAGCCAAAAATTGAGTATTTAATTTCAATTTGTTGGTAAATTTGATCATAAAATTTGTTTTACTCCATTATTATATAATATTTGTATAGTCATTAGCTACAAACCATATGATATTAGTATGTTGCATTTTGTTATTATTATATAATTAATGTACCATAATCGACTTAGATTATCACCTAAATTAGGTACTAACAAATTAACAAAATTAAGTTAATTTTATTTTTATGAATAACAAAGAAAATTTCATTATATTAAGTAAAACAAGTACAAGATGAAATACATTTACAATGGGTATTATTTCTCATTGTTAGACAACCATAATGTTGAAATTCCTTGTAATATGGCCTCTTTAGCCAATCTATTCACTCGTCTATTTTTATTTCTAGAAATAGTCATTATTTCTTCCTCTCCATTGATCATCATCACCGTATTTAGAGAATCAGAAAATATAAAGTAGGGGTATGATATCAAGTATTTTCTCAAAAAAAAAAAAAAAAAAAGGGGTATGATATCAAGTATGTTATAATTAACAAAATCAAGTTAGAAGATGTTTGGAAGTGATTTTGAAATTGCTAAAATCACTTTTGTCATATTAGAAATCACCTCGAAAAATATATTTAATCATTCAAACTCAATTTCATGTTTGATTTTATACTTTTAAACGTAATTTCCATATCATCAAAATTGATCATGAATTATTAAAGACATGTTTCAGAGTAAATTTGAATATGACAAAAAGCGATTTTAACAATTTCAAAATCACTCCCAAACCTGCACTTATTACAAAATGTTTACAACGTTATTTTATGCCATTGTTATTAAATATTAGTATATTCATTATATATTGTTACAATGTGATTTTTTTTTCATTTTTTCTATTTTATTCATTACTAAACATATTAGAGTGAACACTCCTGTGTTCATTAGACTTGATGTTTCCTTAAATGTTAAGGAATCTGTCGTCCTGTCAAAGCGAGCATAGCTTAGTGGTAATTGGGTATGTATCCTCAACCATGAGGTTAGAGATTCGAATCCCCCACCCCTAAATGTTGATGATGTACTAAAAAAAATATATATATGTCATCCTATAATCATTTTAATATTTAGAATACGTCAAACTTGTCAAAACACTTGACATTTCATAAATATCAAATACACTAGGCCGAATCAATCATCATAGGTAAAAATTCTTAATACTTATGAAGTATCATCTATATAGTATATAATTTGACGTTTATTACAAAAGTGGACATAGTACAATTATAATTGACATGTATCTCAACTAATAAATCAGATGTTTGAATACCCTCACTCCTAAATGTTGTTGAGCTTGATGTTTATATTGTTCATCAAAATTAACTTTCACGTCATGCTTGTAGAATAACAAACTTTAGAAGTATCAAAATGTCAACATTGTGTATATGTTAAATATTTCTAGATACATTTTGCATGTCAAATTGTTTGTTTTTTTAATAAAAAGAAATTAAGAACATTTATTCCCTACAATCTCCTATTTCCTATATTATTAAGTGAGTATTTAAAAATAGAAATTTTTTGTTGTACTCCACTAGTTTAAGTGTCAAGCATTTTGAGTGTGAATAAATCCAAAAAAAATCGTCAATTTCCATGCTTTTTCATGTTTTCCTTGACAACGTTCAAAACATGTCTTTCTCGACAATATTTTAATAAAAATGTCAAGTGTCAAATAATACGTCAAAGTAAGCATAGCGGTAATTGTCATATATTCTCAACCAAAAAATCAAATGTGCGAATCCTCACCCTCAAATGTTGTTCAACTAAAAAAAAATGTCAAATAATATACCATATTTAAAATAGTGACACATATACAAATAAAAAAGAAATTACAAGACGTTATTGGGTATATTAACCAGTAAAAGATATGCTCTGATAAAAAAAAAATGAAGAAGAGTTTTAATTAGGATTTGGGCAAAGCGTGATTACTTACTAATTGAAGAATGTAAAAATGATAAGAAAATATTTTCTCAAAAAAAAAAAAAAAAAAATCAATCTCCATGTGAGTTTATTTCTTACATGAGCATAACTGGCATAAAACTTATACTAATGACTAAGAGGTGTGTGGTTCGAATCCCTCATCCCACATGTTGTCAAAACAAAAAAAAACAAAAAAAAAAAAGTTTAAACCATATATTTTGGTCCCAAATTTTCATAATACTTATTCCATTTTATCATTAAAATTTAAGTCTCTCAATTTTCAGATGTTATGTTTTAGTTAATAAATTGTTGATAATTATTATTCTAATCCTTACCACTAAGTTTTCGTTAAATATTTAATAAGAATTCATACCTCCACAGGGACGTTAAACTGAAAAAAAAAAAAAGAATGAATTTAGGAAAAAATTCATATTAAATTATCATCAAATAACTAATTATAAAATTAACAACAAAAAACTAAAATTAAATCTTTATGTTTAGAATATATAGATAAATTTTTCTAAAATTTTAAGATGAAATAAACATGAAAGTTTAACCACTAAGATAGAATTGCATTACGATAAACACGAACAAACGTCAAACTCAAAACGTCATAAAAGAAAATAAAAAATATATATAAAACGACTTTTGTTAGTCAAAATTACAAAACCCAAAAGAAAATAAAAAAGGATTATTAAAGAAAAGTAGGAAAAAGATAGGTTGTATGTCACTATTTGGATTTATTCTGTCCACAAAACCCATTTTTTAGGTGTCTAATCAAAGTTGCATCACACATAATATGTCATTGTATACTTTTTTCTCTAAAAAAGACAAAACATTAAGAATTTTATTTTTTTAAAAAAAAAAAAAAAAAGATATGCTGTTAAAAAAAAAAAAAAAAAAAAGAAGATATATCCACTCATACAAAGATTTGATTTAGCTCATACACAAGTTAAGGTTTGAGAAAGACATTGGCTTTACAAAATCTCTAATTAAAAATAAAATATTCTTGGAGAATCTCTTATTGTGCCCTCTCCCTCTTGTGTGCCTAATGAAACTTCATTTTCACCCCTTTTTTTATTGAAAAAAAATGAATTCAATGGTCATGCTTTGATTTTGACATTTTGATTATCTTCCAAAATACTTTTTCTAAACTACTATTTTGTTACTTAGTTTTGATTTGATCTTTGTATTTCTATAGGTTTTGTGATCGTTTCTTTACGGTTTGGTTGAAGTTTACTGAGTGTTATTGTCTTTATTGAAGAGTAAAAGAAACTCGACGTGGTAAATATTATTTGTGAGGCTTGGCAGTGTTTGTTGAAATATTTGAATTTGAATAAGAACTTAATTAATAGCAATTATTATAATTAAAAATTTGAAAGATTATTGAGGCTGATTTTGTTTCGGAATGCAACCAATCATACTCATTACATTTTTTAACTTATTCTTTTGGAGTTGCATTTACAAACAACATGTTTCGTTAGTTTTAATGTTATTTCTCACTGGTTGTGGAGATATTGATAAAATTTAATTAAAAGATAAAGATCATAGTGAATATTTAAAAAAAAAAACGTAGGGAAAGTTAAAAATGAAGTTTGTTCTTTCTCTCTTTTTTTAATGAGTTCAACAAATACGAGAGTGAAGATCAAATCTTCAACCTTAAGAAATGTAATAGGTATTTTATATATTGAATTATGTGTTGAATGATAAATTGAAATTAAAGTCAAAGTATATAGGCTAAGTAATTTTACCTTCTTTTTAAAAGTATTTTCTCCCTATAAAGACATATCATCAACCATCTCTATTGATCTTGAGCTACTCCATTCAAAATATTATTGGTTTTTGATTTATAAATAACTATTTAATTTTTTTATTATACTTAATTAAAAGAGAAAAACAAAAAGAAAAAGAAGAATTGACCTATGAATCTTGTCTTCACATGTTAAATGTTGTAATCAAGATTCAGATTGATTTAGTTAAGCTTATTTTTCTTTTTCCTATTGAAATATATTTTGATTTTCAATATTTTCAATAAAAGTGGTGTTGATCTCCATTTCAAAAAAAAAAAAAAAAATTTTGAAGAGACTATGTATAAGAGGTAGGATTGAATCATATAAGAATTGATTTATAAACCCATTCATGACGGACGGTAGATCGATATCTTAATGTCTAATTTTCAAGAGTTGTTATTGCAAATATGATATTATATTGTTAGAGACAATTGATCCTTCATACATCTTCACAATGATATGATATCCACTCAAAAGACCTCATGAGAGATATATACCTGTGATTTTCTACTTATCTAGCCAATGTGGTTGGTTGCACTCCCAACCGATATAATGTACATAAAATATTATAAAATAGAATTTGAAAAAATATTTTGAACTCAACAAATGTGGGGTAAGTTCAAACATTTTTTTAGCCAACTTTCAACCTTCGAGAAACTATAATAGGTTTTATTCACTAAACTATATTTAAATTCTTAATTGTTATTATTATATTTAATCAATATATAGGCATTCGTCTATAAGTGATACCATTAATTAATGTGTAAAATATATATTTTTTGAAATTAATGTGTAAAATATATTTGTGACCTATTCATTTTTTTAAAAAAAAATATATACTTTACAATTACTTCTTAAAAATGCGTTATATTTGTAATTAATTTTATAATAAAAAATATTTATAAATATTTTAGAAAATTATACACTACCCACTAAAATGTACCAAAGTTGTATAATCTAAGGATTTAAGATGGAAACAAAGGTTATGATATAATAACTCAGTCAAAATGAAACTAACACTAACTATTTGCTAAAGTTGCTAACATGAGCATAGCTCAACTGACATAAAGCTTGTATTAATAACTAAGAGGTTTATTGTTCAAATCTCTCACCCTCACATGTTGTCTTCACATATTGTCAAATATATATATATATATATATTTTGTGGAAAGTGTCTTTGCGTAAACATCGCTAGCTTATAAGTATAAAAAGATCTATCGCTCCTAATATATTCTAATTTTCAACCTATATTATAGGAAGATATATAAGGTTTTGACATCATGCAAATACGGAAGTCAGAGCTTTAAATCTAAAAGTTTTTTTTTTTTTTGAACAACCGTGGGGTAAGAGATTTGAACCTCTAGTCTATCAATCGAAGTTACAAATTTTATATCAATTGAGACTTATAACTTTTGTTGACAGTATCTTCTTGTATCTTGAACAAAAAATTAACGTTGAACATATAAGAATAAGGTATATAATTTGAACATAAAAGAGATCAGTAATATTAAAATTTTGAGAATGATAGAATAGTGCATGTTCATGAATTAAATTACCATTAATGACCAATAAAAGCTAATGTGAATTAATTGGCATTAAATTTAAATAAATACAATAAAAGCAATTGCATAGAGGATTCAAAAGGGATTTATTATTATTATTTTTTTTTTTTGAAACAATTAAAAATAGGATATTAAATGTATAGAATTCAAAAATCATATTGATGCTCCCTCTTAAGTCATGACTCATGACATAAAGTGAAATTCCTATATTGCCCTCTCCAAGACCTAAGGCAAGCAAACAGGCAAAAACTGGTGGTACCTTTGTCTGTCTTATGACATTCACAGCTTGGAATTTGCATAATATAGCTGGCAACAATTGTACCAAAATTATGAACACTTCATTATTCTCAAATTTTTATTCTCAATTTAAAAGAAATAAGGAAAAAAAAAAAAAGCTTTAAATACTTTCTTTTTCATCTAACTATTTAACAAGAATATTAATCAATTTTCTTAGTTCATTAATCATTTTTAAAATATGATACCTAATCTAGATATAACTTGTCTACTTGAATATCTTCTTCTTCTCTCTCTTTTCTTCTTTTAGAGATTTTTTACTTGAATATCTATCGATCAAATAAGTAAAATATATGTGTATGTGCAAATGTGATATCAATCCAACTTAAATATATTATGGTTTCTTATTTGTGTGGACTCGTCATTTAACTCAGATTAGTGAAAGTTACTCTTTGTACCTATTTCAAAATGTCTACTAATTTGGAGAATAGTCAAATACGGAGCTAAAACTATTCCTACACGATAAAATGGAATTTATGGCTTCTTATTTATGAGTGTTAGTACATACAATGTATGTTTGTATTTAAAAAAATAATAATAATAAATTTCGCCATATATTTAATAAAAAGTAAGTTATTTGACAGAAGTAGTTGATATTTTAAATTTATCATAATTTTCTTATGTATTGCAAATACTTTTCTTACAATGATATAAATGATTTAAGTATAAAAGATTAGATAAATAAATTATTAATTAATATGTTATTTCAAAAAATAATTAATATGATTTAATTTATTTTTTATTGAGTTAAAAAGATTATACTTTACGAAAATCAAAATTATTTTATGTGTTTTTAATATGAAACAAAATATCAACACTTTATCCCATCCTAGGCATTATTAATAAACCTTCAAGATTAGAAAAAAAAAAACACAATTGAACTAAAAATAAACTTATAAGATTTAAGTAGGCATAAAAACGGTAACATGAGCATAGCTCAACTAATGATCAAGACGTATGTTGTTCGAATTTTCCATCTCCACATGTTGTCAAAAAAAAAAAAAAAAAGAAGTATGCATAAAACTTTTCATAATTTCGAATTTTAGTCTCAACCATATTGACTTGTATTATTAAGAGTAGTTTCCTCTTAAATACTCTTTTCTAAGTCTTTTGGGTCCGTTTGGAATACATTTTAATTTAAGTGTTTTTCAAGAATGCATTTTTTAAAAAACATTTTATATATAAATTGTTTAAAATTTAAACACTAATACGTTTGGTTACATTTCCTAAGAATTTTTATACACAAATTATTATATACCTAAAAACTCTTTTTAAAAAATTTGCTTTCAAGTGTTTCTCTCAAAATGGTTTATTTCTCAATCTCGTTTTTTAATAAGTCATTTTTAGTGGTTGCCAAACACTAAGACCCTGTTTGATAACCATTTGATTTTTGGTTTTTGGTTTTTGAAAATTAAGCTTATACACACATACTTCCACCTACAAGTTTATTGGTTTTAGTATCAATCTTCTACCTTGTTTTCAAAAACCAAGTCCAATTTTGGAAACAAAAAAAAAAAATAGTTTTCAAAAACTTGTTTTTGTTTTTAAAATTTGGCTAGGAATTCAAATGCAACCTTAAGTAGGATGAAAGTCATGGTAAGGAATTTAGGAGAAAACAAGCATAATTTTCAAAAACCAAAAACCAAAAACCAAATGGTTATCAAACGGGGTCTAAATTTTTTTTCAAAATTAAACACTCTAGTCACGATGAAACAAAAGTCTAGTACTGAAACTTTCACACACACTTGGTGTAGTAGTTTTTATCATCACCTAAATTAACCTTATATGCATGAAATGTCCAGTAACTTAACCAGTCTTACCACTACATAGTGATGAAGCGAATAAGATGTCATCTATTCATAGATCCTATAACTAGACGGTTGCTTATAATTTGCTTCATCGACCATCTCACCATCATCTGATCTATTTCTTGTTTTTTCTCGAATCTAACATCAATATAAGTCTTTTTTTTACTATGTGTTATAGGTAATTTTGGACCACTCTGATGCACAAGGAGTTGACGAGAACAACCGGGCAGAGATAGGACCAGGAAAACCGATCCAAAGGAAGACCAGACCAAAGCCTCCGTTTGGTCCCTGCTGCCTCTGGCCGCCCCGGTTCCGCCTAGTTTGTCCCTAAACGCCTCCGAATTCCTAAAAATCCTAGGAGCATGAGCAGGTATTTAAACCCCTCTTCGTCATTGAAGAAGGGATCCCGAACTCTATTCTATACTCTCTTCTCTTACTCTCTTGGTCGCCTCCTTCCGTTTCCTGATTTAAGCATCGGAGGCGGTGTGGCAAGCACCACACCGGTGTGCAAGTTTTCTGTTTTGCAGGCCACGTCTTCCCCCTCTCATACAAATTTACCGTTGGTGGCATGTGAAGGTCAGGTGAGTTTCTCCCAAACAAATTTGACCATCAACACTATGCAACATATAAGATTGCTCGAGACAAACTCCCTTTAGTGCTATATATAGGGGATTCACACACTTAACCACATAATTCAAACTTATATATAGAACCATTGATGTGTCTTCCATGTCCCACATTGATGTCCTCTATTGTATTTTTTTTTTCCTCTCACATTTTAATCAAACTCAACATTATTTGAAGTTGAGAAAATTTGACAAGATCTGATCTAACCAATCACAAAGATCATGGCTTTGGTTGGTTTGTAATGAAATCAATGGACAAAAAAAAAAAAAAAAAAAAAAAAAATAGTAGAGCAAAATTCATGGTAATTAATTGATGTTGGAAACCACAAAAGGCATTCAGACAGCTGAACAAATAACTAATATGGATTTCTTTTGTGTTGATGATGTTACCTTGCCTGGGAGGATCTTAACACACACAAATTCCCATACTATCATGTTGTCTTCTATGAGATGTTTTAGATAAGCCATTTGACTATTTGGAAACTCCCTACCTTTAGGATATGGTAATTGATGCGTTATTCATTGAATTATGTTTGGATTAGCTTGATTTCGTTGGTTTTCATTTTTCATGACTAGATGAATTTTTCATTTTCCAAAGTTGTCAAAAGCTAAAAGAGAAATATTTATGTCACAGTTCTAACGGTTCAAGTGATCAAGATATTATTAACCTCTTCAAAAGATTATAAGTCCATTAATGCTCGACTCTACCAATATCCCTTACTCACACATATAGAAACATATATTGTTTCAAATAACATGCTTGTTATTTTAACAAAAATAATCCTACATGACAACACATGAACTTATATGTTTATGTATTAAAGTTCATTTGAGTGGTTGATTTAGGTTCCGAAAAAGAATTAAAATGAACAACTATTTCACTTTCTTTCCTCAATTCGTCACCCAATTATTAGCGCTACCACTGAAAATAATACTCATTCTTCATTAACTATCATGGTTAGACATGTCAATTTGAATATAAGTATTGAATATATACGACCTTTCTTAATACATTTAATTAACAAATTTTTAGTAGAATGATATAATACACTGAAATATATTATATTTATCCTCCTCATTATTGATGATCTTTTTCAAAGTTTTTTTTTTTTTTGAGAAAGGATCTTTTTCAAAGTTAATACTTTAATGTTATTGAATACAAAATAATATTTTTATAGTCAAAATTTTGGACTTAATATCTCACTTAGATGACCCATTTGATTTGTATAAACACTACTTCCATCCAGTAGTTTTCAAAAACTTGTTTTTATTTTTAGAATTTAGCTAGGAATTCAAATGTATGTTCTTAACAAAAACGAAAATCATTTGTAAGGAAATTGGAAGAAAACAAAGCATAATTTTCAAAAACCAAATGGTTATCAAACGGGGTCTAAAATGTTGGGTTAAATTGTAATAGTCTTTTCTATATAGATTGAAGATTTTATAATTTGAGGCAACTTGTATATTTTTCAATCTATCACTAATGAACTATAACAACTGTTGATGGTCAAATTTGGTCAGAGGAACTCACCTGACCTTCACGTGCCACCAACGGTAAATTTGTTTGAGAGGGGGGAATGCGTGACTTGCAAGACAGTAAACCTGCACACCGGTGTGGTGCTAGCCACACCGCCTCCGATGCTTAAGTCAGCAAGCAGAACGATGGAAAGCAAGAAAGTAAGAGCAAGAGGAGAGTCAGAGAATAAAGTTCAGGATTAGAGTTCGAATCCTCTTTTCAATGGCGAAGAGGGATATAAATATCTGCTCATGCTCCTAGGGTTTTTAGGAATTCGGAGGCGTTTCGAGACGAACCAGGCGGAACCAGGGCGGCCAGAGGCATCAGGGACCGAAATGAGGCGACCGAGCTAGGCCAGCCCAAGCGGGCCGAATGGTCGGTTCTTCCTCTGAGTAGGTCTCCTAGTCCTATTTCTGCCCGGATGTCCTCGTCAGCTCCTTGTGCATCGGTGTGGTCCAAAATTACCTATAACAACAACATAATTTAATTGTATCGATCTTATAATTACGTTATAATAAGTAATTACTAAAAGTAAAAGTTTGAGGATATGATTATAACAACCCTTATTACTCTTTGAATATAAAAAGGCATGCAATATGTATAAGAGTGTTAAAAAAGAAAGGAAAAAAAAAACTAGGAAGCAAATTGAGCATAGAAATACTAGGGAGAGGAAATAAAAACCAACTTGACCCATAAGTTAAGGGGGATGTGACTTTTTCTTTTTTGGGGACAAAATGTGCCCTTTTCTTTTTGCTTATGAGATGGGAAGAGAATTGTCCCTTGTTGTACAACTTGGCTACCCTTTGCATCATAAAGATTGTACATATCTTTGTAGGGTCATCCTACCATAATTGAGTTTCATACTTATTTTTATTTTTATTTTTTGCTATTTTTTCAATTCATTTATATAATAAATACACACTATGTATCTCTATGTTTGTGTGTATATATGTATCAATAGAAAAAAAATAATAAGTTTTAAACTTGGTCTACACTTCTTCTTCTTCTTCTTCTTTTCTTTTTAACTATACACACACACATATATATGCACATTTTTAGAATGTACATTGTATTTGCCAAAGTAAGCATAATTCAACGATATTTTTGCCCGGACGTCCTCGTCTGCTCCTTGTGCGTCGGGTGGTCCAAAATTGCCTATAACAACACGTTTTAATCTCATAAATTGAATATAAAACTGATGAAAGTTAAAACATTAAGAATAATTTGAAACGACTTTTAAAACGGTGAAAAGTAAAATATAAAAAAGTAAAAACATTTATAACTAAAAATTATGTTTAAACTAAAATTAAATTGATATATTTCTCCAGTATTTCTATATGCCTTATTATATACTTTTTGAAATTAAGTCAATTGATAAAAGAGAAGAATTGGTAAGATGGATATATGTAAAAGAAAAAGGTAAAATAGGAAGACGATTGGAAAATTTGGCCATCAATTATTAAAAAGAAAAAGAAAAGAAAAAGAAAAAGAAATACGATTCAAAAAAAAATTATTAAAAAGAAATAAAAATAAACTTTAAAAATATCAATCATATTCTTCTAATATATATATATATATATATATATCAATCATATTATGATCTAATAATAACAAATTTTAAAAAAATAATAATAACAATCGATCTAATGGTTCTAGTCTGAGATATTTGACTCACGAGTTAGTTCTAAATAATCTAAGGTAAAAAATTGTTAATCCCATGAGCCAAACAAACTTGGGTTTGTGAAACCTATTTCTTACATTAAATAAGTAGCTTTTATTATTACTATTGTTGATGGCAAAATTTGGTCAAGCGACTCACCTGACTTTCATGTGACATCAACGGTGAATTTATTTGAAGGAGATAAAATTGTGCACCAGTGTGGTGTTTGCCACACCAACTCCGATGCTTAAGTCAGTTGGAAGATCATAAGTGAAACAAGTAAAATAATAATATAGAGAAAGAAAATAGATACCCAGTTGAGTCCCCTTACTTTGAGCGGACAAACAAGACATGGTCAACATTGATCAACGAAATAATCCATCCCGGAAATGAATTCACCTGGGTCTCACCAGAACCCAACAATTTTGCTCTATTAGCTGCACTATCAGCCACAAATATTAACCTTTCCTGGAAATGTAAGAAAATTGACCACTAGAAAAGGAAGGAACAATTGACCAAATGACTAGTTTTATAAATCATGAACTTGCAAACCAAACAAGAATAACATACTTATATTTTTACGGTAGGTTTCTTTTATAATCCAAACACATACTTTAAAAATTCAAGACCCCGTTTGATAACCATTTGATTTTTGGTTTTTGGTTTTTGGTTTTTTAAAATTAAGCTTGTTTTCTCCCAATTTCCTTATAATGGTTTTCATCTTTATTAAGAACACCTTTGAAATGCTAGCAAAATTCCAAAAACAAAAACAAGTTTTTGAAAACTACTTTTTTGGTTTTCAAAACTTAACTAAGTTTTTTAAAACTACTTTCTAAAAAAAAATCAAAACTTGACTGAGTTTTTGAAAACATGGAAATAAGATAGATAACAAAACCAATAAACTTATAAGTAGAAGTATTGTTTTTAAGCTTAATTTTGAAAAACCAAAAATAAAAAACCAAATGATTATCAAACGGAATCTAAAAGTAGTTTTCAAAAACTTATTTTTGTTTTTGAAATTTAGCTAAGGAATGCAAATGTGTCCTTAACAAAAATAAAAAGCATTTTAAAAATTTGAGAGAAAACAAGCTTAATTTTCAAAAACTAAAAACCATAAACGACCAAATGGTTATCAAACGGGTCCAAATTTTTCAATTTTGGTTTTGCAAGCATAGATTTGTTATAACCAAGAATCAAACATACTCATAATCTAAAATAAAGCAAAGTATTTGTGTGTATATGTTTGGAACTTCATTTGTATATTTTGATAATAAAAATTATTTTAAATTATGAAATTGGTCCAATGATTTGAATTTAACTTAAAATTAGTCCCTAGTTTTTTAAGTTTAATTTTAATTTAGTCCGGGCTTAGTTTTTAGAGTTTTCAAATAAGTTCCTATGATTTGAACTTAATTTTAATTTAGTCCTTATAGCTTTAAAGTTCTAATCTGATTTTTTTGGTTTAGGGTGCATTTGACATTGATTTTAGAAGAGGTTGAAGTGATTAAAAAAGAATCTTAACCGTTTTTAGCATTTGGTAAAATAGATTATAAATTAATTTTTAGGAAAAAAAATACACTTTTAGTCCATGAGGTTTGGGTTAGGTTTAATTTCATTTTGGTCCATGAGTTTTCAAACTCGACAATTTAGCCCATGAGGTTTGGATTTTGTTTCATTTTGGTCCCTCCATCCATTTTTCCATTAAAAACTAATGGCTTGCTGACGTGGTTGTTAATTGTCGAGTTTGAAAACTCAGGAACCAAAATAAAACATAACCCAAACCTCATATTTTTCCCTAATTTTTATAAAAGTACTTTTTCAACTACGTTTGATTTGCAAAATCCAATAATTGTAGCTTTTCAGTTTAGTTTCCCTAAAAATCTAATCTATAACTAGCTATTTATCTTCTATGCATGTTTTTTTAGACTTGATTCATGTCAACCATTTTTTTAATTTAAGTTAAATATATATTTTTTTTCTATTATCTAATCTTATTCTCAATTGGAATTATTTGTTTCTATTTTTTATTTAAATTGAAATAATATATATTTTTTTAATACAAGTAAAAAATTATATTTCTTAGCAAAATATAAAAACATCCTAGATTAAACATAACATTATATTTTAAATCATAGGAAATTTTAAAAAAATTATCTTATATGTTTCAAAAAAATAATTATCTTAAAATAAATTTGAAATCATCTTATAAAACTTTGAAATTAAATTTCAACACTAAATTTATTTATTGAAAAAATATAGTTAATTTACAATAATTTAGAATATTAATTTACCAAACACCCCAACCTGTTTTCTCATCTATAAAACTAAAATTTGCCAAACACTAATTTACTTCATAGTACAATTGATTTTTTTAAAAGTCAACAACAATTATTGTAGAAGCTACAATAATCTCAAACTGTAGCTTCTAAAATAACTGCTGTTAGATGTGCTTTTAAAAAAATCAGCTGTATTACAAAGTAAATTAGTGTTTGGTAAATTTTAGCTTTATAGACGAAAAAACAAGTTGAGGTGTTTGGTAAATTAATATTCTAAATTATTGCAGCTTAACTATATTTTTTCAATAAATAAATTTAATGTTGATATTTAATTTCAAAATTTTAAAAGATAATTTCAAAATTATTGTAAGATAATTATTTTTTTAAACATATTAGATAATTGTTTTAAATTTGATATGATTTAAAATATAATCTTATGTTTAACCTAAGAGGTTTTTATATTTTGCTAAGAAATATAATTTGCTACTTGTATTGGAAAAAATATTATTTCAATTTAAATAAAAATAAAAACAAATACTTTCAAATGAGTGTAAAATAATAAAATAAAAACATGTTAAATCAAAAAAATGATTCGCATGAATCAAGTCTAAACAACGTATAGAAAAATAAATAGTTAGTTACAGATTATATTTTTAGGGGAGCTAAACGGAAAACTACAATTATTGGATTTTGCAAATGGACGTGGTTGAAAAAGTACTCTTATAAAAATTAATTTATAATATGTTTAACCAAACACTAAAAACGGTTAAGATTATTTTTTAATCACTTCAACCGCCTCCAAAATCTATGCCAAACGCACCCTAAGTCTTACTTAAATCTCATAAATCACCCTTATATACCATTTTTACCTACTTTTGAAAACTAACCTATTTTTTCCTATTTATTACTCAACCTATCTAGTCTAGTAGACTAACACATTCAACTAAATAGAGAACATAAATTTATTGTCCTAAATAAAAAAATATATACACATATTCAATGTGGAAACAAGGTGGACGAAGTATGACTAAATCATAGTGAATATACTGAAAACTCTTAAAACCATAGGGACCCAAATAGAAATTAAGAACCATATGGACCAATTTGAAACAAAAGAAAAGAAAAAAAAAAAACCAGATACTATCTAAACCATAGGGAACAAATATGTAATTTAATCAAAACATTTCAAATTTATTTTTTTAGATATCGTTCATTCCATAGAGATTCTAATTCAAGAAGTGGAACCTAAATCACACCCAAAACAAAACCAAAAAAAAAAAAAAAAAAATGGATGATATGATATGAATGGAAAGTTTAGCAAAAAAAAAGATATTAGGGACTATGTTGCAAATAAAATTGTGGTGTATGGTAAGCTCAAAAGGAGTGACTTTTAAGCTTCATTTTACATGACCATGTGCTTTCTCCAAAAAAAAAAAAAAGAAGATATCAATTCAAAATTGTGGTCTAAGATGGAGAAAAGAAGATATGATGGTTCCATAAGATTATTTATGGTTGAAAGCCCTTTGATTTACTCAAAACCCCCTTTTTTAATTATATATTGCAAAAATTAGACCATCGTCTCTCTTCTAAGCTTGTGGTCCTAAAAGTACTTTTTTTTCAATTCAAATTATTGTGTGTTTTTTGAGATAATAATGATTTTAAATATTGTTTTCTTCTTGTTTAAAATATCTTATTGTTAAAGATTTTTATGATGTTTCCACTATATTTAAGGAGTGTTTCCCTCAAATTTGGAAATATATTCTTTTTGTAAATTAAAAGGTCTTCGCTTGAAAGTATTTTATCATTTCTTAAATACGAAGATATATTTAAAAGATTAATAATTGGGGTGGTAATTACCTGATTTCCTACCTAGTCAATCATCTAAATTATATTCTTCTTGATTATTTATCTTGTCAATCTTTTTAATCACGCCAAATTTATTGTCAAATCGTGTCATTTTATCCAAAATTTTAAGAAATAATTAAGTTAAGTATGATTCAAATCAAGAATTATAATTAATTTTTTTGAAAAAAATAAACAAAATACTCAAAGTATGAACCGCGTATAAATTTGTTTTATAAATATATATTTATCTACTCTATCTCCAAATTATAAAAAAGAAAATCTATTTTATTAATTTCTTTTATTTTCTATAGTCAATTATCTATCTATCTCAACCAACTAATGTAAATATTTTTTTTAAGAAATTCGTAAATTAAATAAGATATTTTGAACAAAAAGGAACGGATTCAAAATCGGATTTAAATCTGTAATTTTTTATATATATATATAATATAAATTGGAAAAAGTTTGAAAACCAAAATCAAAATCGTATTTTAATTATTATTTTTTTTTTAAGGAAAAACCAAAATCGTAATTACTTGAAAGACAAGGGCCAGGGCTGAGCGGTTGTTTGTGGAGAAACGTTCAAAAAAGAAAAAGAATTTATATTATTATTATTATTGTTTTATTTATTTTTTTTAAAGAAAAGAAAAAGGTAAAAAGGCAAAGTCAAATATTGGAATTAAACTCTCCCATTCCACTTCCAATATATATCTTTTTCTTCTCATTAATAACGGTAAATAATCATCAAATCCGTAAATTTCTCTATTTACCAGGGGCAAATCCGTCATTTCACTCCCCTATAAGTAACCACCCCGGTTCGCTTTCCAACAATCCTCGTCTCTCTCAAAAATCCCTTTCTCTCTCTCTCTCTCTCTCTGTTCCTCTCTCTCCATCTCTGTGAACCGCGTCTGTTACGGCGTCTCACCGGCGACGGCGGCGGCCGGAGACTACGGCGGAGGTGAGTTCCGGCGAGTGGCGGTGCGGTGGAGTTCTGTGCAATTCGACCGGCGGCCGCGGTGGTGTTGAAGGATCGATAGCGGCGTGCATGTGGAAGCGGCGGGAGTTTGTGGGGATAATAAATAGGAAGAAGGCGTTTAAACGGAGGCGTGTTTGGATGGATTAATCGGAGTGGGGGATCACCGGCGGCCGTGATGGGGGGGAAGTTGGTGTTCGGTCTGGCGGTCGGCGTGGCGGTGGCGGCTTGTGCGGTGGCCGCGGTGGTGGTCGGTCGGAGAGTGAAGAGTCGGAGTAAGTGGAAGAGAGTGGTTGGAGTTTTGGAAGAGCTTGAGGCGGCTTGTGATACTCCTGTGAGGAGATTGAGGCAGGTGGTGGATGCTATGGCTGTGGAGATGCATGCTGGATTGGCCTCTGAAGGTGGTTCCAAGCTTAAAATGCTACTCACATATGTTGATAATCTTCCTAATGGGTAACCACCGATCAATTTTATCTGTAGCCTCTGTTTTCCAATGCTGGGTGTTTTTTGAATGTTGACTTGAGGAAGAACTGTGTTTATTGGATTACAGTCATTTCTATCCGTTTGGTTGTAGTTCTTTGAAGCTTTCTTGTTGGATTGTTTGATTTGATCTTGGCTTAGTGGAAATGGATTGAGTGGTCTCTCGTTGTTCTCTGTGTGTCTTTCTTCTTATTCACGAACAATCCTCAATTTCAATCTTTTGGTGTATGTGTCTAATTACTGTTCTTTCTGATCTCCCTGTCTCTCAGTCATGTTCCTTTCTCTGCTTTTGCTTACTTGTTATATTTTGCACGTTTTTAAATTGGGTTTCTGTCTGTAGCGTTACTGGTGAGAGGTGTCAGTCTATCTTTCTGCACTGCTTGCTGCGACATGTCATCTTTGGTTATGTCTTGGGATAAAATGTGTCTTATTCTCTTGCTATTGTATGGCCAAAAGTTTTTTCTTTTATATATATAATTTGGATTTTGATTGATGTGTTGCAATATACGTTGTAATTATACATGTTTATCATGTTTATGCTGCAGTGTGGGGGCAGTTTTCGCTGTTCTTACTGGGTGGTTCTCCTTTTCTTTCCCTTTTCCCTCTTCAGGAGCGAGAAAGGAACTTTTTATGCTCTGGATCTTGGGGGTACTAATTTTAGGGTTTTGAGAGTTCATCTCGGTGGCCAGAGGTCTCTTAGTTTGGAACATGACGTGGAGCGGCAGCCAATTCCCCAACGTTTAATGACTGGCACACGGGAGGTGATTTCATTTCTACCATAAACCTTTGCTGTTGATTTGCTTATCGGTTGTCGTTTAATATGTCATTTACCAATCCATGTTTCTTGCTTGTAGGATCTCTTTGATTTTATTGCTTCATCACTGAAGCAGTTCGTCGAGAAAGCCAATGATCCTGATCAGGTTGCGGCTAGAAGAAGGGAACTTGGATTTACATTTTCCTTTCCTGTTAAACAAACATCTGCTTCATCTGGGGTGTTGATTAAATGGACTAAAGGATTTTCGATTGAAGACATGGTTAGTTCGCTGCTGTTTAAATTAATTGTGTGTTCAACCACTAGAGTGAGGAATGAAAAAGCATTCTTTCTTATGAAAATTGTTCTGGATGGTACCATTTGCCCTGGTAGCATTTTGCTTGTTAAATCATAGATATCAATATCTTATGAGGATTACTCCAACCATTTAGAGTCTCACTGTCTTGAGTGTGGAATGTAGACAGTTTCTGACTGATACAAAAACTGAACTTGATGGGCCTCTAAGAATAAAAGCACATCAGCTTTGATCTTGAATTTCTTATACTATTAGCTAATGGGAAGGAATATGCTTCATCAGCTATTTACTAGGCTTTAAAACTGTTAAACTTTTCAGGTTGGACGAGATGCTGCAGAATCTTTACAACAAGCAATCGATAGGATTGGACTGGATATGAGAGTATCAGTACTGGTAAGCATTCTGCTGATTAGCAAGTTGGCTGAAATGATGATGTGTATATGGCACTTTTAGGCTTCAGTTTCCCTTCAACTGCTATTGGATTGAAGAATTGTATTCCCTTCCTAAAACTCGGTTGGTTGGTCTGGATTTTTGTGTGTTCTGTTCTTTTCTTGATTGATTCCCACTCATCTGCCTGTACTTTTGTACTCTTTGAAGGAAATATCGTTTCCTATGAGAAAATGTTGCATCTTGCATGGTCTACCTCAGTCTGTCAGTCCTCTTTATCTATAGGGTAGAAACAAATCCCTTTCCACTGAATAGTGTACAGAAGGAAGTTAAGACATGCTGCATTCTTCTGATACTCCTGGTCTGAAAAATAGAACTTAAGGTTACTTTATATGCATGTTTGTTACAATATTGCAGTCTATTGATGCCTGGATGAACTATTTGATCTAATATAGAAAAGCACTCGAAAAGTTTTTGTTTCATTGTGATGCTTGGTACTGTCTATATTCTGTACCATTCAGCCTTGAGTAAAATATAGTTTTACCCATCTTCTCAATAAGTTTAACGTTGTTCATGGAGCTGTATGAATTCCTAGACATCTGGAGTATCAACAAGTGTGTATGTGCTCGTTCTTGCTGGGATAAGTTTGTAAGACCAAAGATATACTTAAATATGGAAATGATGCTGAGTGTTTATGATCCCTAGAGTCCTTGTGAATCGTATATGTAATCTGTTTACCATAAAATTATATTACTGCTCAATGGAAATTATTAAATTTGGTTGTGCTGCTAAAAGCCTAAAATTTAGTACGGAAGAGTGGATTTAAACAGTTGACGTAGTGGATGTCTGTCACTCATTTCGTTATTTAAAAAGTAATGAACAGTCTCTTTTATATTTTCAGATGTCTGAGCATACAGTAGTGGTATTTGATGTAGTTTTGGATCACAGGTGATGATTTCATATGTATATTCACGTTCGTGTGATGGCTGGGTTTACGCTGGTAGTAGATCAAGATTATGTTTCAAGATAGCTTTTTATTTCTTACCTATATGGTTCATGAAATTTCTTTATTTTTTTGTTTCCAATTTGACTGTTAGTAGTTACGAGACACTATTGCACAGAGTTTATAAGAGTAGTTATCATTTTCTGAATCAGATTAATGACACTGTGGGAACATTAGCTGTTGGACATTATCAAGATCCTGACACTGTTGCTGCAGTTATAATTGGTACCGGTACCAATGCTTGCTATCTTGAACGTACAGATGCCATTATCAAATGCCAGGGGCTTCTTACGACATCTGGAAGCATGGTACTTTTCTTAAAACCCGTAGTGTTTTTTAGTCTAGAAATCAACTCTCTAATCATCTTTTTTATCATTCAGGTCATCAACATGGAATGGGGAAACTTTTGGTCTTCTCATTTACCAAGAACTACTTATGATATTGATTTGGATGCTGATAGCCCCAATCCCAATGATCAGGTATGGTTGCTTTTCATTGTCAAACTCCCTTCTTTTTTTTTTTTTTTTGAAAAGTTCATTGTCAACTCCTTGAACTACTACATTATGTCAGAACTAATTTGGTCTTGTGTGAGCTTTGATGTAGGGCTTTGAGAAAATGATATCGGGTATGTATCTTGGTGATATTGTGAGGAGAGTGATTTTGAGGATATCACAAGAATCTGATGTTTTTGGCCCTGCTTCTACCAGGTTATCAGTGCCCTTCATTTTGAGGTAATCTCTCTCTCCCTCCCTTGCTCTCTATGTCTCTCTCTTTGCAAATGTGGTCACTATTTTATCAAATTTTCAGAACGCCGTTGATGGCTGCGATGCATGAGGATAGTTCCCTGGAGTTAACAGAAGTAGCACGGATCTTAGAAGACACACTGGAGGTGGACAAGAAAGCTATCTTTTTCCATTGGTCCCTCATTGTTTATTGTATTGGAATGAACCTGGTATTGGCATAACAACCATGTTTTCACTGATTCTTTTTCTGGGTCGGTCCTTTTTGTCCTCTCAGATCATTGATGCACCCTTAAAGGTTCGAAAGCTCGTAGTGAAAATTTGCGACATTGTGACACGTAGAGCTGCTCGCTTGGCAGCTGCTGGTATTGTAGGCATCCTGAAGAAGATAGGGCGGGATGGGAGCAGCGGAATCTTTGGTGGAAGAAGTAGAACTGACATCAAACCTAGACGAACAGTTGTTGCTATTGAGGGAGGTTTATATACAAGCTATACAATGTTCAGAGAGTATCTACATGAAGCTTTGGTTGAAATACTGGGAGAGGAGATAGCCCCACATGTAACTTTAAAGCCAACCGAAGATGGTTCGGGTATCGGAGCAGCACTACTTGCAGCTTCTTATTCATCCTATGACACGGTATCTGTGGATAACGACGCAAACTCACTATAAATACACACACATATGATTATATAGATCCAGTATAGAAAAAGTATTCATATATACACAAAATTATAGCTCTCCTTAGCTTGTACATTTAGCAATTCATTTCAATATTTGATATTTGTGTATAAAGAAGGCTGTCCATATTTTTTTTTCTTCTTTCCATTGTTCAAAGGTTTCAGTGTTCATTCTATTGCATTGTTTGTTATATTCATTGCAACATGTGAAGTTATGTACAATGACAGATCATGATTTAAAATGGCATGGAAATATAATGTGAAAATTCCTCTACCTTTACTCCCATTTTTGTCTCCAAAGAGGATTGCCTGCTTCAAATGGATGTGTTTTTGGGCTGTTTGCTAATTCAGAATGCAAAGTTGAGCTTTTCTATTTAATTTAATTCATTTATTATTATTATTATTATTATTATTATTATTGAGTTGAATAACATATGAGATATGGGAATTCAAACTTTTAATCTGTCGATCAAAGGTATATATCTTAATTAATTGAGTTTATCTTAATCAGTTGAGTTAAGCTCAGGTTGACTGGTAAAGTTGAGTTGAAAAGCTAAAATTGTTGAGTTCAAATTTTGCTAGGAAACTACGATTTATAAAGGTTGAGTGTTAAGAAATCAAAGTAGCTCTAAGATACCAAAAAAGTTAAGGAATCAAAGTAGTTCTAATACCAAATGATAAGAAATCCTAGGGTAAGTGTATGTAATAACCCCTGTAACATGAATGCACTAAAACCCAAAATTCATGTTGAATCATTTACCTTGATTATCGATATTAGGATTAAAGAAAACTTGATTCTAGACTCAAGATATGCTCCACAAGTAAAATTGATCAATACTAGAATCAAGAATGATCGCAAATCTAAACATGAGATATGCAAAGAAATTACTCATGACTTAGGCTCAAAAGACTCAATTTTCATTGAAATATCATCCAAACAAATTTGATTTGCAATACAACTTTGATGGCTTTATATAGCCTCTAAAATGTAACCTAAAATAAGCTAAAATGACATATTTAAGAGTGTAACCTCCCTAGTATCAAAGTCATAATCAACCATTACTCAAATACTACCTCGGAGTTATGAAAAACACTAAAAAAAACTAAAAATTATATAATGGATGATGGCCATAAATCTGAAAATTGAAACTTCCATCAAAACTAAATCTTTGTAATCTCCAAACGTGTAAATGAAGCTTTCCTTAAAATAATTTGAAGTAGTTTGAAGTGTAGTTTCATTAATTGATGTTTGACACTTGCCATAAATGAAATTTGAGATACACTTAGAGTTCATTTAGGGTCCATTTGGAATGACTTTTCAAGTGCTTAAAAAAAGGATTTTAAGTGTTAAAAAAACATTTTTAAGCATTTGAAAAGTTATTTCAAATAGACTTTTAATATGACTTGAGTTTGACTTGATCAGTCCATCATAAATAAAGATTGAGTGCATTTAATGCAACTCCATATTGAAGCTTTTTCTTTAGTCCTTGAATAAAATGGTAGGATTCATATCATACGACATCCAAAATGTCCAAGAGCCTAACAAATTCCAAAACATTGAGGGAACCTTAAAAAAACGATAAGGAAAGCTTCGAAATAATTCTCGAGCCAAGTACAAGATTCAAGGAAAGATTTTGGTGCAAGGTTTGGGGAAAGCGATTATAAAGTTTTTGAATTTCTAGAGGAGTCTTCAATTATCTTCATTTACATTTTTGCAAAGAGAAAACCTTATAATTTAAGAAGAAGTTCGTGAAAAGTATTCTATCTTTCTTTAAGGCCAAAATCATCTAATTTATGAAGAAGTTCGAGAATTAACAACTATAGTTTTTTTTAGTCATTGCATTTGATTGTGATTTTGTCATTCACCTACATGGTTAGAAGGTATATAAATTTTGTTTGCTAAGTTGTGTGAACTTGGTCTACATATATCTAGGTATTATGAAGTGGTAAGTTTGTGATTATATTGTAGCTATTACCTACATCTTTTGTCTTGCATTCTTTTAGATTTTTCACATTAAAAATATAATTTGCTCTCAAATTCACATCTTTACTTCCTTTTTTTTATAAAAAAAAAAAAAAAAAGTTCATTCTTTACTTGCTTTATTATTTGTAAGAGCATAAAATTTGGCTTTAGAACAACAATAAACTAATTAAAAGGTTAAGTTTTCCAAAAATTATATTAAACTATCAATTTACCTCCCTCTAGGTAGATTACTAGATTAGGTGTATCTTTTGCTTTCTCCAACATCATACTCTAGAAGCCTCACACAATTGATTGACTAAAAAAAATCACTTTTCTTCAACTAATAAGGTCCGTTTGGAATACATTTTAATTTAAATGTTTTTCAAGAATACATTTTTTAAAAAACATTTTGTATAAAAATTGTTTATAATTTAAACACTCGTATGTTTGGTTGTATTTCCTCACAAATGTTTTTATACACAAGTTATTGTTTACTTAAGAAGTCTTTTTTTAAAAGTTGGTTTCAAGTGTTTCTCTCCAAATGGTTTATTTATCAATCTCATTTTCTAATAAGTCATTTTTAGTGGTTGCCAAACACTAGAAATTTTTTCAAAATGATTTATTTTCAAAATTCAACACTTGAAAAGTTAAACCAAACACACCCTAAATGATTTGCCTTCTATTTTAAAATTATGATGTTTGACAATGGTAGATAAGTAATTTTGAAAAAAATTCAAAATCACTTTGAGTGATTCTTCATCCATCACTTGAGAGATGATTTTCGAGTGATTATTAGTAAGTGATTGTGAGACTGAGAGATTTTGATTGTAAAATGACTAATATTACAATTTTTTTTAAAAAAAAAAAATCTCCTATTTTACTTGATTTTGTCCTAAAATTATATGAAAAATTAATTTCTTTTTTCCTTCTAAAGTTTTTGTCTCCCTCTATCATTATTTATCGTGATTTTTCTTGTTTGCTCTCTCTTTTTTCTCTTTCTAAAGTTTTTATAATCTCCATTTCTAACTTTATCCGTTCTCGACTTTTTTCCCTTTTTCTCACCTATTTTGTAAATCTCTCTAAGTTCTTATCTCTAAGGACTCATCTGATAACATTCTCATTTCTTATTTCTTGTTCATGTTTCTCATTTTTCAAGAAACATACATATTTAGTAACTCATCTTGTTTCTTGTTTCTAAAATTCTAGAAATGTTTTAAAATAAGGTAAAATTTTTTCTCTCTCTCATGTTGTTCCTCTCTCTCATTATTTTTTCTCTTTACAATTTTTGTACTTATCTAACTCTCTCCCTCTTTTTTTTTTTTTACCTCTTTTGCTATTTTTTTTTTTCTCATGAAATTTTTTAGTTTCTCTCTAAAATTGTTGACTCTCTACTTTTGTTTCTCTTATCTTTGAATTTTCACTCCCTCTTATTAAAATTTTAACTCTTAAATCTTTTTTTTTGTCCCTTCCTAGCTCTAACTTTTTTTTTCCTCCATGAAACTTTTATTTAGCTTTGTATTTTTTTCTCTCAAATTTTTATTTCTCTTCTAATATTTTTCTCTTTCTATAACTTTTGCTCACTATCTCTTTTTAGTAATTTAATAATTCTAAAATCACTTTGAAAACAAATGTTAACATGAAAATTTTCTTTTGATTAAATCAAAATTCTTTTACAAGAGTGAAATCAAATATTAAAATAAATGTATAATTACACACTTTAACAAAAATAATTATAATTAAATACTTTAAACACTTATTCCATTCAGTATGAAAATCACTTTTAAAAGTATAGAACCAAACATTAAGATGATTATATGACAATAGATTTTAATAAATCACTTATAAATGAATCATTTTTGTTGAAATCAATAATTTTAAAATTACTTCCAAAACATACCCTAATGACTATGTTCTTAAGGGAAGGTCAAATTAAAAGGAAAAAAGAAAGAAAAAAAAAAAAGCAATAGTTTTGTCTTGGATTTAAAAATCATTAAAAAAAAAAATCAATATTTTGATATTTTCCTTCTAATTTCATCCCTCCAAATATTTTTAGAATAAAATAATTTGAAAGTAAAATTTTGCATTGTTTTTCGCTGCCCGATCTGTTCTTGCTTGTATGAAGCAAGGGAGGAAATTCAATTTTCCTGGTACAGTGGATGAGTTTCTTTAACCCATTAATTTCAAATTTGTCTAAATCTTCTAAATTTATCAATGGTAAGATTTCATGCATTAATTCAATTTTTATTCTTCCCTAAATGTCTTTATTTAATTTGGTAACTCTTATTTATTAATTTATTTTAGTATTTTTTTTTGTCAACCGATAAGGACAAATACGTAAATGAGCTTCTTAAACTCCTTTAATATCCAGTTGTGAACTGACAAAAATGTAAAATTATAACAAAATAGACACTTTTTTGAAATAAATGGGCTAGTATTGACCAATTTGTATAACTACCCTTTTAATTTATAGATGAGTTTAGCGTCATAAATGGAGTGAGTCATTTTTTAAAATTTAGAAATCTAAGACCAGTACTCAAAAAAAAAAAAAAAAAAAAAGAAATCTAAGACCAACGGACCTAAGACATTGTTTGGACGTCGGTTTAATAGCAAGACCCATTGGATTAGTCTATTGAATATTTATTATTTAATTATTTTTTTAAAAGTATCTTTTACTGTTTTACATTCTCTAAATCAAATTTTATTGAATTTATATTTATTTGTTGATTTTATTTTAAAGCTTGGGTGATTTTATTTATTTTTTTTTTTTTTGAGAAATTGGGTGATTTTATTTTATTTTGTATTTTATTTTCTTTTAATTTTTTTTAATAACTATAAATTATAGTATTTAAAGTATAAAAGTGTTTCTTTAAAAAAAATTATGAAGTTTACTTGTTTAAATATATAAAATATAATATGTAAAAAATTATGTATACACTTTATATTTCACCTTATGATAAGTCCATTAGACCGCTCCAATAGGCCAATCCAAATATGGTCCACATGTTAGTTCACAATTCAAAAGGGCGATTTATATCCAATTTAATGAATTGATTATCTAGGTTGGTTGATCCAAACTTTGGGTGAGCTTCAATCAGGTCCAAGTTTAGCCAACCTTTGGGCCATGGGTCCCTCTTGATGAGACTAAGTCAATTTATGTCCTAAAGTCATGTAATTAATGCTCTATTTATTTATTATTTAAAATTATTTAATTGTAATTCATAATATTCAATACCTAAAAATCTTAGGTTATTTGTGTAATCTTAGTTGACATACAAGATAATCATGTTCAATAAATAACTAAAAAATCTATATATATATATATAGATAAATAAGATTTGGCGTGTCTAACTAGAAATATATAGAAAAAAAGGTAGGAGAGGAATGAGTAAATAAACCCTAATAGATCATGAAGATGAAGAATTATTGATACGAAAACCCTAGCGAATTGGAATTAAGAACCCTTTAGGTATGTGATCCCTTAATTCACCAACGCTAAAACCATCAATCTATTTGATTTCAATCCCAAGGGAGGATTAGACAGAGATTACCTTGTTGATCAAAGACCAAGAGATAAGGAGAACTAGTTCCCTGCTCAAGGTTTGAACACTCCACAAGCAAGTTGATCAGACCTACCTGAATGTCCAAGCTTGCAACCCTGGTTTCAAGAATTGCAAAGAGAGTGATGTGGCTCCTTCATCAAGAAGACAGAAAATTCATTCCCAAAAAACTATCCCCTGTACACAACGCCTAAATCATCTTTTAAACCTAGTCTGCTTAGCTATTTAGCTAAAAAGACCAATCTACCCTCGAGCCTACTTAATTAAAATTAAAAATTCTAAAATAACTCAAAATAACTAATAAACCCAAAAAAAAAGTCATAATGTTGATCCAAACATAAAACACCCAAAATATTCTAACAAAAAACTATGTCTTCGTCTTGTAGCGACATTTGACTTAATATATAGAGCTTTTGTTCAGTTTCCCCTCCTTGACCTTCCTTAATTGAGTTCACCACTGTTTGTATGTGGGAATCAAATGCCAATTGTAGTTGTTTAGCCCTTGAGCGTGTGATTGGTCTTGGAGGTAAAGCAATGATGTCTTGGTTCATATCATCTTCTCCCCCTTTTGAAGGATTCGTCCTCGAATCAAATTCTGCACCTGCATCGAAAGGAGTCAAGTCAGAAGGCAATACCTTGGAATTTTGCCTTTCAATTCTTTCTTTAACCTCTTTATGTAACTCTTGTATGATTGTCGCCTTGTTGTCAGCTTGAAGATTCACAACCTCGTTAGAAGGCAAAGGTAACAAGTCAATAGGTGATAAAAGATTAAACCCATAAACAATCTCAAATGGAGTACATTTAGTGACACTATGGACAACCCTATTGTATGCAAATTCAATGAATGGTAGACAATCCTCCCAAGTTTTGGTGTTTTTATCTATGATAGCCCTAAGCATAGTCACCATTGTCCTATTAACTACTTCAGTTTGTCCATCAGTTTGAGGATGACATGTAGTGGAGTAAACTAATTTAGTACCAAGTTTTCCCCAAAGGACTCTCCAAAAATGGCTTAAAAATTTTACATCCCTATCGCTAACAATACTCTTAGGAATGCCATGCAATTTAACCACATCTTTAAAGAACAAGTCAGCCACATGTTTAGCATCATTAGTTTTATTACATGCAATGAAGTGTGCCATTTTGCTAAACCTGTCAACGACTACAAAAATGCTATCTCTCCCTTTCTTAGATCGAGGCAACCCAAGAACAAAATCCATTGAAAAATCTAGCCACGACCCACTAGGAGTTGGCAAAGGTAAATAAAGCCCATGTGGTTTTGACTTAGACTTAGCTTCCTTACATGCAATACATCTCTCACACTCCTTATGTACGTCATGTCTCATTCTAGGCCAATAGAAGTGTTCATTTAACATGTCATATGTCTTAGCGATCCCGAAATGTCCCATTAAACCACCCCCATGAGCTTCTTTAACTAATAATTCACGAATAGAACAAGTAGGAATGCAAAGTTTATTCTTCCTAAACAAGAAGCCATCAAACATCATATAATCAGGAACAACTCGTTTGTGCACGAGAGATTCAATAATAGGTGCAAAATAAGTGTCCTGTGAATACAACGTTTTAATGATAGAGCATCGGCTACCACATTTTCTTTACCTTTCTTGTACTTGATCACATAGGGAAATGTTTCGATGAACTCTAACCATTTAGCATGTCTTCTGTTCAGCTTGGTTTGACCCTTCAAATGTTGCAAACTCTGATGATCTGTGTGAATGACGAATTCTTTTGGCCACAAGTAATGCTGCCATGTTTGCAGCGCTCTCACCAGCGCATAAAGTTCCTTGTCATATGTAGGATACTTCAAGGTTGCTCCAGTCAGCTTCTCACTAAAATACATTAATAGCCTCTGATTCTGCATTAAAACAGCTCCAATCCCTATTCCACTGGCATCACACTCAATTTCAAATGTTAGCTCAAAATTAGGCAAGGCAAGTAAAGGTGCATTACATAACTTATCCTTCAAATCAGTGAAAGCACGTTCTTGAGCTTTTCCCCACTCAAATTTTACATTTTTCTTTATAAGTTCATTAAGTGGTGCAGCTATGGAACTGAAGTCTCTAATGAACCTCCTATAGAAACCAGCTAGCCCATGAAAGCTCCTAATCTCACTAGCATTCCTAGGTGTGGGCCACTCCCTAATAGCTTTAACCTTTTCAATATCAACTTCCACTCCATGTTTAGACACTATAAATCCTAGGAAGTTTACCTTTTCCATGCAAAAGCTACATTTTTTTAAAATTGGCATAAAGCTTTTCCTTTCTTAGTGCAAGTAGGACACACCTAACATGCATGACATGATCCTCTAGTGTCTTAGAATATATTAGGATGTCATCAAAATAAACCACTACAAAATCTCCTAAAAAGTCACGCAATACATGGTTCATGAGTCTCATAAAAGTACTAGGTGCATTAGTCAAACCAAAGGGCATAACCAACCATTCATATAAACCATGCTTAGTTTTGAAAGCAGTTTTCCATTCATCTCCAACATTCATCCTAATTTGATGGTATCCAGATTTAAATCTATTTTTGTAAATAGGCTACAACCATATAATTCATCAAGCATATCATCTAACCTAGGAATAGGGTGTCGATACTTAATTGTAATTTTATTTATAGCCCTACAATCGACACACATTCTCCAAGATCCATCTTTCTTAGGTACAAGTAAGACAGGGACACTGCAAGGACTTAAACTCTCACGTACATACCCTTGGGTGAGTAACTCATCAACCTGCCTTTGAATCTCTTTAGCCTCTTGTGGATTGGTTCGATAGGCTGGTCGATTTGGAATTTGAGCACCTGGAATGAAATCAATCTTATGCTCTATGCCTCTCAAGGGTGGTAACTCCTTAGGCAACTCCTCGGGAAAAATTCCTCTGAATTCCTGCAAAAGAGACACAAAAGCACTAGGCAAAGAGGATTCAAGTTCCTCGGTTAGTAAGCAAGCTTCTTTAAATTTAACCATGAGTATGGTTCTTTTTGAAAACATCGCTTTCCTAACCTCACCAGATCTATCACTCCAACTTACTAATTTTCTCTCTTTTTCTTCTCTAGGTCGCGAGCTATCTTTTTGCTTTTCTCTCGATCCCTCATTTTCTTTCAAGTTCTCATTTTCTTTTTCTTTTCCCTTTTCTTTTTTGCTTTCTTCTTTTGCTTTTGCTGCAACCTCTTTTTTTCTTTTTTCTAACTTTGTTTGATCAATAAGTACTTCTTTAGGGGAAAGGGGTACAAGTATAGTTTTCTTACCGTTATGTGTGAAAGTGTAACGGTTAAGAAAACCATCATAAAGAACCTTCCGGTCAAATTGCCAAGGCCTACCAAGGAGAATGTCACCTGCATGCATAGGTACTACGTCACATAGTACTTCATCCTTATATCTCCCTATGGCAAAAGGAATCTTCACTTGCTTAGTCACCTTGAGTTCGCCACAATCATTAAGCCATTGTAGTTTGTAGGGTCGTGGATGTGGTGTAGTATCTAAACTCAATCGCGAAACCAAACTAGAACTCACGACATTTGTACAACTTCCACTATCAATCACTACACTACAAGGTAAGGTTTGTACAAGGCAACGCGTATGAAAAAGATTCTCTCTTTGATTCTCCAAGTCATCCTCCCTCATATATGTACTCAAGGCTCTCCTAGTGACTAAGGATATATGGCTAGTATCCTCCACTTCTTCTTCACCCTCACAATCACTTAGGAACTCATTAGCTTCTTCCTCTCCCTCACTCACATCTGTGATGATCTCACCTTCCCTAATGATCATTGTTCTCCTATTAGGGCACTCCCGACTGATATGCCCCACCCCTTGACATTTCCAACACTTAAGGTCTCTATTTCGGCCTGTGGGTGCTTCTGTCTTTGGTTTTGATTTAGATGAAGTTTCACCCTTATCTTTAGGTTTGTCACTGCCTACCTTGGCCTTAAGTTTAAGGTCGGTGGGTTTACCATCCCGTTTCCAAGTAGAAGACGAGTTGGAAAAGTTTTTAGACGTGTACCTCAATTTGCGCCTTTGAATTTGTTTTTCAATTTTCACTGCAAGGTGCACCAACTCCTCCATACCCTCATACATTTGCAACTCAACACGATCAGCCACATCAATGTTTAAACCATGGAGAAACCTTGCCATGGTGTTTTCCTCATCCTCATCTATGTTTAATCTCTCCATCAACATTTTCATCTCTTTGTAATAGTCATCAACACCTTTGGTCCCTTGACGTAGAGCTTGAAGTCTTTGAGCACAATCTCTCAAGTAGTGTTTTGGTATGAACCGCCTCCTCATGAGCTCTTTTAATTCTAGCCATGTTTCTACGGGACCCTCTTGGTTTCTCCTTCGCTTAGAGCACACCTTATCCCACCAAGTTTGTGCGTAACTCTTAAAATGTGTCACAGAGATGGTTACCTTCTTCTCTTCTGAGAAATTATTGGTATGAAAAATGTGTCCAGCTTCATGTTCCCATTGGAAGTAGTCTTCAGGGTCAAATGTACCATGAAACTTCGGAAATTTAACTTTAATGTTGCCAAAGCCTCGATCCTCATTGTAGTTTCCTCTTCTACCAGGTGGCCTTCTATTACGAAAACCTCCTCTTCCCCTCAGGCCTTGATTCCCTCCTCTTCTAGGTTCATCTATAACAGGGTCCATTCCATATTCATCTTGCCCTAGACCTTCCTCATCCTCTGAAAACTCCTCAACTTGTTGTCTTGCTTGAAGCCTTTGTTCTATTCTATCCAACCTCGCATTTACCATGGTTTCCACATTTCGCATGATCTGCTCTAAGAGTCGTTCTTGTCCCTCCCCTTGTGGCACATCGCCATTGTTAGGTTGATTTCCTGGGTTTGACATGACTGCAAAAGAAAAAAAAAGTGAAGAAAAAAAAATGGACCTCACAATTCACTCTCTCACGTGTTTCACTCGATGGATATAGTTCACTCGTGTTTACACTCTTTAATGTAGTTGTCTCTCATAAAGATGTTTCCCTCAAGATAGAGTGATGAGCCAATACTTTGCAATCAAGATCAAAGAAGCAAACAAGAAACAAACCAAGCAAGAATGATTGTAAAGTGTCAAACTCAAGCAAAGAAAAAGTAGAGTACCAATAAACAGAAAACTAAAAAAATTAACCAAGAACCTAATGTTCAAGATTACAACAAACTAGGATAAGAAAAGAACACAATAAGATAATTAGAGTCAAGTATCAAAGATTCAAGACTCAAGGGAGTTATGCAAGATGAACAAAGAAAAGGCAAAACAACTAGACAATAATTTATTTTTTTTTTAAGAAAAAGAAACAAAGAAACAAGATTCAAGACATAGAAAGAGAAAAAAAATAATAATTCACCCAAACTTGAAATTTAAGAAGATTGAACTTTTAGAACCCAAGAAGTTGAATTCTCAAATGATTCTTAGAGTTTGATCTTGAGAAAATTCCACTTGCATACTTCATTCTTCCCTAATAAGAAAATTTTAGCTACTTAGACTTGAAGAAAAATTCAGCTGCTGCAACTTCACTATTTGCTTCACCTACTCAAACTTCAAGAAATTTGTTCAGCTTCAAATTTAGGATTCAATATCAGAACCCAAAGTTCACCTTCTTCAATTAATATCCCAGTAGCTTTTGTTCAAATCACCTGCTACAAAATTAATTCTTCATGCTTGCTTACCGTACCCAAGCAACTTCTGTACGTAACTTGTGAGCGTCAATAACACTCTAGTTTCTTCCCTTTTTTTTTTTTTCAATACTTTGCTATTTTTTTGAAACAAAATTCCCAGGAATAGAACTCAATGCAAAATTACCCTTATTACTGTTAGCTGCTCCCGAGTCTCCTTTGTGCTTTTTTTTTTTTTTTATTGCACAAATCACTTGAGAACAAATCTCCTTCACCAAAACTCTTCTTCTTATTCCACCGTTTTTTTTATTTTTTTTTCAGCAAAAAGCTCCATCGTTTCTTCTTTTTTTTTTTTTCTTTTCACGGCCTAAAACAATTCTTTTATCTTTCTTTCTGTACTTTTTTTTTCCACAAAGAGCAGCAGAATTCCACTATGCCAATTGAGTTGGAGTGTAAAAAAAAATATATATATATTCCAGTTGCTTCTTCACATATAGTCGCACCGCATGGAATATGAATAATTAAAAAAAAAAAAATCAAACTCGTTGATTGCATCCCACTAATTATCGTCACAATTAGTCGTTGCCCAGATGGTTCCAAACATTCAACCAAGCCGTCTGCTATCACTTTCTTTTCTTTTTTTTTTTTTCTTTTTAAATAATAATAGGCAAAATTTCAACAAGATCAAAACTCAAGATACAAAACAACAACTAAAATACTAAAAGTTCAGACCTTAGAGGCAATTTTAGTTTCAATGTTCGAGAAATTAGAATCACAAAGAGCCCTAACAATGGGACTAGATTGAAGAAAACAATAAGGAAAAAATCAAACCCTAAACACGCAATTCTAGACTCAATCAATAAAAGATAAACACTCAAATGATATATCGATCTAGAGCCTAAGCTCTGATACCAAATGATACGAAAACCCTAGCTAATTGGAATTAAGAACCCTTTAGGTATGTGAACCCTTAATTCACCAACGCTAAAACCATCAATCTATTTGATTTCAATCCCAAGGGAGGATTAGACAGAGATTACCTTGTTGATCAAAGACCAAGAGGTAAGGAGAACTAGTTTCCTACTCAAGGTTTGAACACTCCACAACCAAATTGATCGGACCTACCTGAATGTCCAAGCTTGCAACCCTGGTTTCAAGAATTGCAAAGGGAGTGATGTGGCTCCTTCATCAAGAAGACAGAAAATTCATTCCCAAAAAACTATCCCCCGTACACAAAGCCTAAATCATCTTTTAAACCTAGTCTGCTTAGCTATTTAGCTAAAAAGACCAATCTACCCTCGAGCCTACTTAATTAAAATTAAAAATTCTAAAATAACTCAAAATAACTAATAAACCCAAAAAAAAGTCATAATGTTGATCCAAACATAAAACACCCAAAATATTCTAACAAAAAACTATGTCTTCGTCTTGTAGCGACATTTGACATAATATATAGAGCTTTTGTTCAGTTTCCCCTCCTTGACCTTCCTTAATTGAGTTCACCACTGTTTGTATGTGGGAATCAAATGCCAATTGTAGTTGTTTAGCCCTTGAGCGTGTGATTGGTCCTGGAGGTAAAGCAATGATGTCTTGGTTCATATCAATTATATATGAAGAGTTATGGGAGGGAGAGGTAAAAGAAATAATGGGGAGGTGGAGCATTCATGGCTTCCACTTCTTCCCACCCAATAATAATTAAAGTAGTCAATTTTACATTATATTTTTTAGGGAAATAATTACTTGGATAATATTGACAAATCACTAAAATATGAAAGAGTAAAATGGGGAGAAAAAGTTTCTTCCTATAGTGTCTTTTATATATAGTATAGATATAGATATAGATAATTCATATTTAATTCAATAGATGAATGAACTTACCTGAGCCGGTCAAACTTCGAAGGATAGGTTTGCGTGGCTTTTTGAGCCACAAACCCTTTGATAAGACAAAGTTTGCATCAATTTTGAAGTTCTACTAGAAGAAACTCATATTTTGGTGCCTCTACCTGGTGCGGAAGTGTAGGCATCAATTTGAAGTTCTATGAGAAGAAACATGTACTTTTGTGCCTTTGTATGGGGCAAAAGTGTCTCCTTTTCAAACTTCCTAGTCTTTTGAAACCCATCCTTGATAATCTTATAGAAATTTTCAACAATTACATTATTTTGATTCAATAAATAGATTGATATATTGGAGCAAAATGAGCTAATAAAAACTTCTTATAAATTCATGAAGCAACTACATCCCATGTGGATGGGTTAGGGTTACTAACAATTTTAAAACTTGATTGTGAAGACTTCTCAAAATCTTCATGCTCTCTAATAATCACGCTCCAAATTCAATATACTTTTGTAGTGGACCTATTTACAAAGTTCTATCCAAACAAAATTCTAACTTTCTTCAACCAAATTTGTAATTTAATTTTAACCTAACTCAAAATTTTATTATAAAGGTTAGAAGAGAAATGTGAAAATAGACAAAGGCTAAATTATATATTTATACCCTCAATGTAACCTTTGAAAATGGGATACAGTTTTTTTGGCTCGAACTTGCACAACTTGGAACTCTGTGTTTCACTCTGTAATGGCCGCCGAGGACAAACCCTCCGCCGGAGGCAAGAAAAGGAAGCAGCGCTATCTTCCCCACAATGTTACCTCTCAATCTCTTCTTCTTTTCTTTTGACCTTCTGTATTCGATTAACTCAATTCCTTCTAATTTCCTTGTTTTTCTCCTTCCTCAGAAACCAGTGAAGAAGAAGGGCCATTACCCATTACGCCCAGGAGTTCAAGGTTTCTTTATCACCTGCGATGGCGGCCGAGAACGCCAAGCCTCCATTGAAGCCATCAACGTTCTTGACTCTGTATGACTTTCCCTTTTCTTGCCGCTTCTGGGTTATGTTTTGATGGGATTGAGATGAGTATTTGAATGTTTCACGTCTTGATACTCATTAAGCAGCTTTACTATTTTCTTATTGTGAAAGTCAGTTGGGGAAATGGAACCTTTGTTTTTGCCTTGTTAGAAATAGCAGAGATAAGAATTGGTGAAAGGGGAGAGAAAGAGGGAGTAATTGAAGATAATTAGAGAGAATTGGAAGCAGATAATGTGAAGCGTGGTACTCAGTGGTCAATGATGTTAAAAGGCAAAGGGTCTGTTTGTATAGGCCAGAGCAAAGCATATTAGTGAGTAGTGAATACTAAATGATATCTATCATAGACGTAAAGGGGAAAATATTCAAGCTTATCTCAAGGTAATTCTGGTTTATTAATGTGTCGTCTGATTGTTCAGTGTTCACTGTAGGATTCTAAATTGCTAATTTTTGAAATGCTGATGCATGCAAGAGTGTTGATTTGTACGGTGTTTTGTTTTCTTTATTCAATTTTCAGTTTTTTGAAGAGTTAATCCATGGAAAGGGTTCTGGCGTGAAGCTGACAGAATTAGCTGATAAACCTTTAAACAAGAAAATTAAGTTTGCAGATTCTGAGTCTTCTAGTTCTGATGATGATAATGAGGAGGAGGAGGGCGAGGATGATGATGAGAATAAGGAGGTTCCTGAGGAAGAACGCAAATCTGAGTCTCCGAAGGAGCAACATAATCCCTGTAATGAAAATGAAACAAGTGACATTCCAGATCCTCGTCAAGGGGACACTGTAGCCACCGAAAATCAAACAGGGGAAAAATCAAATGACAATGAAAAGGATATAAAGTGTCCTGATGTTCCATCGAATGAAGTTGAGGAGCCACCAAATAAGAAACACTGCATTGAAGCAGATGCATCGAAAAGTATTGTAAAGGAAAAAGAGAAGTCCATTGATCAATTGATTGAGGCTGAACTTGAGGAATTGGGAGATAAAAACAAGGTTAGTGATAGATTTTCATCGTTAAGGTTATTCTCGTTTCTTATGTTCATAATTTTTTGTTATTATAAGTTGTACAAGCGTGTGCCTGCATGATGACATGAAAATCGTATTGTATTGATTTCTCTTCCCTGAAAACTGTTTTTTCTTTTAGGGGTTTTGAATAGGTTTTTTAAAAATGCCTGCTCCAATTTTAATCTACTTAATAGGTCTTTAATACTTTAAGAAAGAATAAGAGAGAATTACTTTCTTTGTTTAATGTCTATCTGATTTAAGATTGTCAAGTTCATTGGACCTTCCTAATACTGAAGAAGTCTTGAGTCTGATAACATCCTGCAATTTGTATGAAGTGGATTAAATTGCTGGATCAAAGGTGTTAGAAAAACGTGGAGGACAAATATGAATGGAGATGATTTTTCATTCAACTAAGCATGGAAGATATAGGCTTACAAAAGTAACCATAGAATACCAATGGTTCAAAACTTTAAATGTGATAAAATGCTCATAACTCACCTAACTCCCAAAACTCAAAAGTCACTACTGGTTACAAGAAACCAAAAGCCAAAAGTCACAAAAACCAAAAGTCACACTAAATGCCACAAATAAAGTTAGATAATGAAAACTTTTGATTTTCTCAACACCCCCCTTAAACTTGATTTGTTACACCAAGTAAACTCCTCATTTTGATAAAAGTCTCCAACTTGAGGGGCTTTGTGAAAATGTCTGCCGCTTGGTCTTGTGACTTGATATATTTGAGTTCCACTTCTTTATTCGCAACGCAATCCCGAATGTAGTGAAATCGGGTATCAATGTGCTTGCTCCTCCTATGAAATACCGGATTTTTGGCTAAGGCAATGGCCGATTTGTTGTCAACAAAAATCTCCATTGGACCTTCCATTTGAAACTTCAACTCCTTCACTAAGTTTCTTAGCCAAATTGCATGACATACACATGAAGTTGTCGCGACGTACTCTGCCTCGCATGTTGATAATGTGACTATGGGTTGCTTTTTTGACATCCATGTGAACGATGTTTCACCAATAAAAAACACAAACCCCGTAGTACTCTTTCGATCATCCAAGTCACTACTTCAATCACTATCACAATATCCAACAATATCAAAATTGCTAGAAGAGACATAGGAAAGACCATACCCAATCGTCCCTTTGATGTAGCGAAGTATCCTTTTTGCCATTTTGCAATGCGTAGTTGTCGGCTCCTCCATAAATCGACTAATAATTCCAACTGAATAAAGAATATCCGGTCTTGTGCATGTCAAGTATCTCAAACTTCCAACCAAGCTTTTGAAATATGTAGAATCTACCTTCTCTCCTCCACCTTGCTTGGTGATTTTGACTCCACATTCCATCAGTGTTCCAACTGGATTAGCATCATCCATGTTGAACTTTTTGAGCATTTCTTTAGCATAGCCCTCTTGGGATATAAAAATCTCATCTTCGCTTTGTTTGACCTCGATCCCAAGATAGTAACTCATGAGACCAATGTCCGTCATTTCAAACTCCTTTGCCATCTCTCTTTTGAACTCATCAAACATGCTAGGATTGTTTCCGGTAAATACTAAATCATCAACATATAAACAAATGATTAGTATGCTTTCACCTTGCATTTTGATGTAAAGGGCATGCTCATAAGGACACTTCATATACTTCTTCTCTTGAAAATACTTGTCAATTTTCGAATTCCATGCTCTCGGTGCTTGCTTCAAACCGTAAAGAGCCTTCTTCAATCGAAGCACTTTGTTTTCTTTACCCTTGACTTCAAAACCCAATGGTTACTCCACATGGACTTCTTCCTCAAGAATTTCGTTCAAGAATGCCGATTTGACATCCATTTGATGTATTTTCCAATGATTATGAGCTGCCAAAGCAATAATCAAACGAATAGTTTCAAGGCGAACAACGGGGGCAAATACCTCATCATAGTCGATGCCATGTCGTTGACTATACCCTTTCACCACTAGTCTCGCCTTGTGCCTTTCAACATCGCTATTGGCCTTTTTCTTTGTCTTGTATACCCACTTCACTCCGATCGGTTTGTGCCCTTTTGGAAGCTTGGTCAACTCCCATGTGTCATTTTTCTCTATCGCTCGAATTTCTTCATCCATTGCATCCTTCCATTTCTTGCTTGCAATGGCTTCTTGGAAACTAATGGGCTCACAATCACCAAAAAGAAAATAGAGAATTATGTCATTTTGATTTTCATTTACCTCATTAAGTTCCTGTAGACTTCGGGTTCCTCTTGGACCAATTTCATTCTCAGAATCGCGGGATGAACCTTCAGATGACGATCGATCGGTCGAATGGGATGACACTGGATTGGGCAAAACTTCACCCATTTCATCTCTGGTTGGCTCATTTTCATCGTCTTCTTCAAAATATGGAAGGAAATCATACTCCTCCTCCTGTATATTCCAATCCCAAGATGTTTGTTCATCAAAAACAACATCACGACTAATAATTACCTTCCCATTCAAAGGATTGTAAAGGCGATAACCCTTTGAACTTGCATCATAGCCAATGAAGATGAGTTTCTTGCTTCGATCATCGAGCTTGGTCCTTTTTTCTTCCGACACATGAGCATATGCAATACTCCCAAATACCTTGAAGTGACCAATTCCGGGCTTTCTTCCATTCCAAGCTTCTTGAGGCGTCTTGTCAAGCACACTTTTGGTTGGTGCTCGATTTGTCAAATAGACCGCACAAACTACGGCCTTCGCCCAAAATTCCCTTGGCATCTTCTTTGTCTTTAGCATGCTTCTTGCCATGTTCAAGATTGTCTGATTCTTTCTCTCCACCACGCCATTTTGTTGTGGTGTCCTTGGCACTGTTAACGGACATTGGATGCCTTTTTCATCACAAAACTGTTTGAACTCATTTGATGTGAATTCACCACCTTGATCAGTTCTCATGGCCTTGATTGTAAGATTGCTTTTATTCTCCACACGTGCCTTAAATCTCTTGAAGATTTCTAATACTTTCGATTTTTCCTTCAAGAAGTACACCCATGTTTTTCTAGAAAAATCATCAATAAACAGAAGGAAGTATTTACTTTTACCATGAGACTCCGGTTTGATCATTCCACACACATCGGCATGGATGAGTTCTAGAGGCTTCTTGGCTCTTGTCATAGACTCCTTCGGAAAACTACTTCGATGATGTTTGCCAAGTAGGCATCCTTCACACACTTGGTTCGGCTTGTGAATGTGCGGTAAACCCCGCACCATCTTCTTCTTCGACAAAACTTCTAGACTTCCAAAATTGAGGTGCCCGAACCGTAGATGCCATAACCAGGAGAGATCCTCATAACACGTCTTCAAGCATTTTGGAACATCATTACATATATTCAAAGGAAACATTCGGTTTTTTGTCATGGAAACTTTAGCAATAAGTCTCTCATGATTATCCCTCAAATACAAACAATTGTTTTTCATTTGAACTTTAAAACCTTTCTCTAACAATTGTCCTACATTCAATATATTATTTTTTACATTGGGAATGTAATAAACACTTGTAATATATTGATTTTCTCCACTTTTTAACCGAATGAGAATTTTACCAATTCCTTTGATGGCGGCCAAAGAATTGTCTCCAAAGGCAATATTACCTTTCTCCGTCTCGTTCAACTCCACAAACATCTCGCGTTTTCCACACATGTGGTTTGAGGCTCCGGTGTCAAGATACCACATACTATCTTGACTCTCTTCTTCTCCCTTTGAAACCATAAATAAGGTTCCATTCTCCTCTGCATAATTAGATTGCCCTTGATGGGCTTTTGATGTGCTGGCGGTTGATTGGTCCTGATGCTTTCGATCACTTGATTCTGATTGAGATGAGTAACACTCATTTGCATAATGTCCATACTTATTATAATTATAACATTTTACCTGAGATTTATCTCTCCCGGACCTTCCACCACGTCTTCCACGACCTCGGCCTCCTCTTCCTCTTGATGAATCACACGAATTTTGAGAAACATCGGTGTTGGTTTCACCTCTTCCACCACGACCTCGACCACCACGTCCTCTTCCACGTCCACGACTATTCTCTCCTTGAGTTTGAGTTGGAGAAGTTGTTCAACGGTCTCTGTTTGCTCCATCCTCCTTTTCTTTTTCTCCTCATAGGCTTGCAACGAGCCTATAAATTGTTCAATCGTCATGATCTCGAGATCCTGTGTCTCCTCGATTGTCGTGGAAATAATCTCGAACTTTGTATTTAGGCTCCGTAGAACCTTTTCAATGACACGAACATCGGCAATTTCTTCACCGTTCCGTCTCAATTGGTTGACGACGGTCATTACTCTTGTGTGATATTCCTCTATCACCTTCGTCTCCTTCATTTGTAAAGATTCAAACTCACCACGTAAAGTTTGCAACCGTACCTTTTTCACACGATCGGCTCCTCTATGAGTCGATTGGAGCTTGTCCCATGCCGCCTTTGACGTCTCGGCATTGGCGATGGTCTCAAACGTGTCTTCGTCCACCGATTGGTACAAGATATAGAGGGCCTTCTTGTCCTTCTTTCTTGTCTCCTTTAACGCATCTCTTTGCACTTGATCGGCTCCAGCTTCCTCCTCTTGGAAACCGTTCTCCACGATCTCCCACACATCTTTTGCTCCTAGTAACGCTTTTATCTTGATGCTCCAATTGTCATAGTTGAGCTTGGAAAGCATTGGTAGTTGAAGCGAACCCATCCCACCGTTGGCCATTTCTCTCAATTTTTTTGCTACTCGCTGTGATACCACTTTGTTAGAAAAACGTGGAGGACAAATATGAATGGAGATGATTTTTCATTCAACTAAGCATGCCTTTATATAGGCTTACAAAAGTAACCATAGAATATCAATGGTTCAAAACTTTAAATGTAATAAAATTCTCATAACTCACCTAACTCTCAAAACTCAAAAGTCACTATTGGTTACAAGAAACCAAAAGCCAAAAGTCACAAAAACCAAAAGTCACACTAAATGCCACAAATAAAGTTTAATAATGAAAACTTTTGATTTTCTCAACAAAAGGTTCTTAGTCTGTTGACAGAATATGATGCTCAAATTATCTTTTGTGATTTTTATCTTACAATTTCTCTTTATGTCTTTCTTCTTCTTATGCATTATTGGGTTAAAACTTTGGATATTGACTAAATAATCTTGCAATCGATAATTTTTTTTGAGTTATGATTATGACTTACATGCTAATATTTTTAAACATCTCTATGATATTGCATTGGTTTCTTGAGTATTTTATAACTTACAGTATTATTAGTCATCCAGACTGGTACTTGATCCTTTATTATCCAATCTGCTTATCATGAAATGTGGTACAGAGACGTTTTTTCAATCTTGATTCGGGATGTAATGGTGTTGTCTTTATCCAAATGCGGAAGACTGATGGAGAACCTGGTCCTGAGGCTGTTGTGCAGCATATGATGACATCTATTGCTTCAACAAGGAAACACATTTCAAGGTTTGCATCTAGTTCTTGAATTTCTGTAAGGAACGAAGCATGAAGAAGTTCATATACTGGATCACTAAAATGCTTTATTATATGTTTGATTTATCCCAGGTTCATACTTAGAGTACTGCCTGTTGAAGTGGCATGCTATGCTTCAGGAGAGGAGATCTCGAGGGCAATAAAGCCTCTAATAGAAAAGAACTTTCCTGTTGAAAGTCAAAGTCCTAAAAAGGTATAGCCCTTATCCATTCCCTTTTTAACGGTCTCCCAATTTCAGTATCACAGTGCAACTTCCTTTGTGATAAATCCTCTATCCACAGCAAAAGAGAAGGAAAGAATAGTTTAACAAGGGTCTCCTGGAAAGTACGTAAATGAGGAACAAGAACAACTATAGATTCAATGACTATTTGAATAGAATCATCTCAACACTGCTATGTATTGGAAATAGTAATTGTCCAGATTTCTTGATGACAATATTTGTTCTAAAATTGAGGACAATTATTTTATACTTGGAGAGCTAAAACTAAAAGTATCATTGGGTTTAAAGAAGAGTAGGTTGTATATATTATGTGCTTGTAATAGTTGAAAGCTGCCAATGTAGTTGTCAACAAGGTAGAGGATGAGTAAGGAGAGTTCATGCCTATATATCTTACAATGGCTGAAAACATTTGAAGTAGTTTTGGTTGGTCAGTTCTTTACTTCTATTCTACGTACGTTTTACTATTTTAAACTCAAGGACCTGTAGAACAGATCCTATTCATGTAAGGTTGTTGCAACTTTTACTATTTTAAAATTTTATTTTCTGTAAAGTGTTATCAATAATCTATTATTAAATTTTAGAATTGCTTTATGCATTTTAAATTAATTTTGTAAATCTTTCCATATCACAAACTACTTAATAGTGATTTTTTTCCCTAATTATACTTCAAAATAACTTTTTAAATCGAAATAATCGAAATATGTTGTGTTTTCCTAGTTTCTGCAGTTTCAATGAATCTGACCCAACTCATTTTGACACCTATACTAGTCGTATGATTAAATTGCAACTTCCAATCAATAAAGACCATGGGAGAGAATGCAATTAATTGACTATAATAGACTATTTATTGATTTATTAAAGAAACTAACATCCTATAAATACTTCACAGGAAGTGAACATCAATCTCGTTTCCTAAGAGATTATTGTCTATCTATGCAATTAAGCTTTTTTCCAGGGTCTCACTGTATTTGACATGAGGATTCTATTGTTAGAATGATCACAGATTCACAAATTAATGTTTCAATTTTTATGATCTTTCTTGCAGTTTGCAGTATTATATGAGGCCCGTGCAAATACTGGCATTGACAGGGCAACTATAATTAATACTGTAGCAAAATCTGTTCCTGAGCCTCATAAAGTTGATTTGAAGAATCCTGAAAAAACTATTGTGGTTGAGATTGTCAAGGTGAGGAACTTTCTTCTTGGAAGAAAATAATCATAAAGATATCTGTTTAGAAATGATTCAGTCTATAGAATGTTTGCCATGGCCACCCAACTCAGTGGGGTGTGTGCAGCTTCAAATTATCTATTGAAGATATTAACTGCTTAGAAGGCTCTACCAGCCTGGCATATGCTGAAGCTAAATATATCTTATTAACTTTCTTTGAGGATTTAATCTAATTCTGGTTTCAGACTTGACTTCTTTAACCAAAATATGATTTTCTAGAAAAATATTTGCTTGAAGTTTTTGCTGTAAGGAACTAAAGTTCATAATTTTACCCTTACCCAAGTGAAAGGAAACTGTTGTCGAACCTCTCAAGGGTCTGTAGAACTAGTCTGCAAGTTAGACTGGGAGGCAAAAACTATGGCTTTAGAATCTGAAGAATTGCTGAACCACAAGTTTGCAACTTGTTTGGTGAGACTCGTGCCAATAGAATAGGCTGAATCAGACAGATCTTAACAACCCATGACTATCGAAAAAAAAAAAAACTTTTGATCTTCAGAGTTGCATATTCTACATGGTGTTTGCCTGACTTGTTAATTATTGTACTTCCATCTTGTGATTGCTCTGGAACTTAGACAATAAGTTCTTTAATTTGTCGAGATGAAGTTCCTTACTTTTTGTTGATTTTTCTTCAGACTATTTGCTTGATTGGAGTGGTGGAGAAGTATAAGGAGTTGTCCAAGTACAATCTGAGGCAGCTTACATCAAGAAAGCAATAGGATAGGTTATGTCTTTGTTTTTCATGTCTGTTTCTACTTTGGGCACTTTTCAATGTTCAGATGTACGGTAAATTAGAAAATTTTGGAACTAAACTAATATAGGTGTTGGCGCATAACAAAATCTGATAACCCAGCGTTTCTGGAAACTTGTCTCCAAGTCTCCATTTGATTTTTGATAGAGTTTTGTGAAAATTAAGCTTATAAATACCACTTGTTCCCAGATGTGGGTTTTTTGGGTCTGTGCAGGGACTTTTCAGTTCCTTGTTGGTTCTCTTCAATTATGATGAAGAGTTAGGTGTATCTTCTTCTTTTGCTGTTTAATGAAAGTATCTTTTTTCAAAAAAAAAAACAAGCTTTGAAAACTAAAAAAAATGGTTTATTAAACGGGGCCCTAAGCAATTTACTCTGGTGGTCCCTGGAAGAAACCAAACTGAACTTAGGCTCTCGATCATTTGAACTATTAGTCTGGGCTTATTTTGTCTTTTCTTCTCAATTATCTAATAAAAAGTTGACTTCTTTTCAAAAATGGAAAACTATTGAGGTTGGCTTGATCTCCCGGGCTTACATTGCATAACTAATTATATATATATTGGTTTAAATTTTATGGCCTCTGCCTAGAATATGTTTATGCTGTTCGGTTTTTGTTGTTTTGTTCTGTGTTTTTAGAACTTTGTTTTGTTCTACTGCTATTGAGTCTGTTGGAGGAAGATGATTGTAAGCTTCAGACCTGTTTGTTTGTATGACATTTGCTTTTCCCAGGGGCGCTCCTTTCTGAGAGACATGGTGTCTACACCTTTTTGTATCAGGTTTAAGAAATGAGAACATAGGAGAGAGAAGTAAGAAAAATACTCAAGGAGGAAACTTTTTATATATGATTCCCAGACTATCATCATACATATTCCCTTCATGTTTCAGTTTACAAGCAATTGGTCATTGAGACAAAAAAGATGAGGAAATAGGAAAGGAACTGAAACACACAACTATCAAACTGTCATCTGTATACATCTTCTCTTCTCCAAGATCAAATTTGGCATCATCTTCTTCTCCACACTCTAAGCTGTTGGAGCTTTGTACAATTTCTCCACCATCTTCCTATATTCTACAGCAATGGAGAAGAAACAAGTTTAGTGACTTAGTCATTTGTTATTACCACCCTCTACCCTTACCAATCAAAAACATAACAAGGAGAGACAAAAATCCAACCAACCTTGTTGGTTGCTCCATAGTTGAGCTGCCTGGTTATTCAGAGGGGAGCTTATATTTGGTTCTGCATTCAGAACAAGACCATCACTCATCTTCTACTAAAATAGTTGGGAGTTGGGGAAAAAAATGGAAAAACAGAGCTCAACAGAATAAACTTACCTCCAAGTAGGCTCTGAATAGACAACAAAACAGTTCTCACATCATAGGCAGAAGTCCATTTATCCTAGAATGAGAGAGTTTCATCAGTCTTCTACACCTAAACCCAGTTGGGAACTGTTAGTTTACAGTACAGAGAAAATACCTGAAGAATGTCCAAGCAGATATTGCCATGGATGTCCACATTGGGATGAAAGCAGCCAGTTTCAAACTTGACTTTTGGTGGCTTGAATGGATACTCATTAGGGAAAGCCAAAGACAATCTATACACAGTCCCTTCAAACACTGTATCTTTACTTCCAGTAATCGTCCCTTTCCAGTAGAAAATATTGTCCTCTTCAGGAAAAGCCGAAACGCCCGAATCTCCACTCATCTAAACGGAAACAGAGATCAGAAACACACATGGAATTTTCTGTTTGGCTCCAACAGGAAAAAGAAAACAGCAGAGAGAGAATAGTGTTGTGTTGTTTATACCATTAAGGCCATCAATTCAGATTGCAACCTGTTGATTGAGCGAGAAAACACGAAACGAAAGGGGATTCAGAAACACTAACACGAACCATTGTTGAGGACGACAGAATCGAGTTTAATTGAATTTAGGGTTGTGATTGTACCTCTTGAGAACGGAGTGAGAGTCTATAGTCTTGGGAGGTGGAAGTGATTGCTTCGATGGAGCAGAGACGGCCACCGGAGTATTGTTGTTGTTAATGGCGGCCATTTTTTTTTTTTTTCTCTGTTGATCTTCTTTTGTTCAACCTTTTGATTTGAATCTGAAGCAGGAAGTGATTGATTCTCTCCTCTCCCTTATCTGAGAATTGTGAGAAACAGAGAGAGAGAGATTGTTTGAAGGATTTTGATTCAAAGCTACGTTCTTCAGATGGTTTTTAAATGTTCGTTTTGAACGTTAGAATGATGATTTTTTTTTTTCTTGTGCCTCAACGGCTAGTTTTTTTTTTTTTTTTTTTTTTTTTTTAAAAAAAATTAAAAATCACTTTTAGTGTCAGAACTTTCATAAAAGTAACAATTTAGTCCATGAACTTTCATTTGTAACAATTTAGTCCTTGTACTTTTAATTTTATAACGATTTAGTCCATGTACTTTCAATTTTGTAACAATTTAGTCTCTAAACTTTAATAAGTAACAATTTTGGCCATGTACTTTCAAATTTGTAACAATTTGGTCCATATTGTGAAAAATTAATGCAAATATTTAATGAAATTTCATACCTAGATAGATTAATTAACTAATTTGGGACCCAATATGTTTATAAGTTACAAAGTTTAATCACTATAATAAAAATCGACATTTAAATTTGATGGATTTTTTTGCGACTGATTAAATTGATACAAATTCGAAAGTATATGGACTAAAGTGTTACTTATTAAAGTTCAAGGACTAAATTGTTACAAAATTGAATGTACCGGGACTATATTGTTACAAATCAAAGTTTAGGGACCAAATTGTAACTTTTATGAAAGTTTAGGGACCAGAAGTGATTTTTAACCTTTTCTTTAAGGTTGTTATTATTTACAACATGTGGGGGTGAGGGTTTCAATCCATAGACCTTTTGATCACTAGTATAGACTTAGATTTTATGTTGATTGAGCTAGGTCGATGCTCGCAAAAAAGGTTGTTATTTTTATTTTATTTTTTTGAAAAGGAAAAGGTTGTTATTTGATAATGCATATATTGGTTATAAGGCTTACAATTTACCGCCTTTGTAATTTGGTTAGAGTGGTTTATTTTGTTTGTATGTAATTTTATGTGTTTTTTTTAGGTTCAACAATTGTAAGGTGGGAATCGAAATATCGACATTTGGAATAGTAATCAATGTCTTATCTACTAATATATTGTGCTTTTAGGCATGGGATATACTTGGTACTTTTTTTTTTCAAAAATCATACTTTGTACTTTTTATTTTCAATTGACATCCAAGTGTAAGCAATAGTATATTGAACTCATAATTAATAGTATATTGGTCGTATAAAGCACTTTTGTTTTTAGGATAAGTTATGCGTGTTGTGGTATTTTATTTTATTCGACACTTACACATATAGGCTATATCATAATAGGTCAATATAATTGCAAATATAGAAAAATCTAAAACTATTTGCAAACATAACAAAATCTAATAATCAACCTGTGTAAATAACTAAAAAGTCCATAAAACATGCTATCATTGATAAAAGTCTAACAGCGACTATCAGTGATAGAATTCTATCAATGATATCAGCAATTATCATTGATAAAATTCTATCTGTATTGAAGTTTATCAATGACTATCACATAAAATTTAGTGCAATTTGAGTATCTAATTACATATTAACGTTTTCATTTTATATCATCTTTTCCTAGAATGTGCACATGCTCACTTCTCAAAACCAATATTATTAAGATATTCTCAGCATGTATCAATTTTATCCATATCATATTCTATTCAAAATCATCCATTATAGAATCTTTTATGCAACTAATATAAATCTTTATGTTGCTTGTACAAATAGTAAAATAGAGTCTTTCCATCACTAATTGTCACTTATAAATCAGTGATATCAATAACTATCACAAATTTGTATTTAAGTCTATAGTCACTAATAGACTCCTATTATTTGATAGAATCCTATCTGCATTGAGGTATTGAAATCTATTAGTGACTATCACCAATGAAATTATTTGATCTATTAAATAATAGAAGTCTACCAGTGAATGTCATTGATAGACTTCTATCATTGATAAACTTCTATATGAATTTTGTCTAAAAAAAACTTCTATATGTATTGAAGTCTATAAGTGATAATCACTTATATAATTATATCTGTATTGAAGTTTTTTAGGGACTATCAATGATAGACTCAATACAAATAAAATTCTATTTTTGATAGTCAGACTTCAATAAATAAAATTTTTGAGCATTACTGATGTTTAGGTGATAGACTAATTGTGAGTGAAATCTTTTAGTGATAGAAACCTATCGTTGATAGACTTTAATCACAAATAGCAATTATCAAATGATTAAAGTCTATCATCGATAAGTGATAACTCAACTAATAGACTTTCAATACCATCAACAATAGTCACCGAATAGACTTCAATACAGATAAAATTCTATATGTGGTAGTCATTGATAGATTTCAATACAGAAAATTTAGTTCAATTTGAGTATTTCAATTTCTTTTCATTTGGATTTCTCTTGAATTTGTGTTTTTTACCAGTATGACAAAAAAAAAAGATAAAATTAATCTAATAAATGATATCAGTCTATCAGTGACTATCACATATAGAATTCTATCAATGATAGTCACTGATAGACTTGTGTAAATGACCATCACTGATAGAATAAAAGGCAAAACAAGAATAATAAAAATTCATTTAACAGATTTTCCATATTTGTAATTTTTTCTCAATGTTGCTATATTTGCAAATAGGAAAACATAAATTGCTACCCATTACAATAACCTATAAAAAATTTAACTTTTTGGAAAGAAAAAAAAGTAAATAAATAAAAAGAAAAAATGAGATAAAAAAATGAACCCGACGTGAATCGAACACGCAACCTTCTGATCTGGAGTCAGACGCGCTACCATTGCGCCACGGATCCAATTGTTATAAGCAATCAAATTTATTTATTAATAATAAAAACAAAAATAAATTGAGCAATAAAAATGGGATTTGAACCCAACATGATTAAAGTCTATCACTGATAAGTGATAACTCAACTGATAGACTTTCAATACTATCAGTGGTAGTCACTGATAAACTTCAATACAGATAGAATTTTATATGTGATAATCATTAATAGATTTCAATACAGAAAATTTAGTTCAATTTGAGCATTTCAATTTCTTTTGATTTGGATTTCTCTTGCATTTGTGTTTTTCACGAGTGGTCATGACAAAAAAAAAAAAAAAGATAAAATTCTAATAAATGACATCAGTCTATCAGTGTCTATCATTGATTGAGTAAAGGGCAAACCGAGAATAATAAAAATTCATTCAACAGATTTGTCATATTTGCAATTTTTTTTAAAAAAAATTTGCTATATTTGCAAAGAGGAAAACATAAATGCTACTCATTACAATAACTCTTTATTCAATTTGTCTATTTATATGATTTGTATATCATGTGGTGCAAAAAAGCCAACATATGTCCAATAGATAATGTCACATATGATTTTAACAACCGAGACATATACAAAACCAAATTGAATGTTTAAATATAGACACAATCATTCCAAGTTTAAAAACTAATTTGTAGTTTAATCACAAACTTATTTTTTTAAAAAAAAAAAAAAAAAAAAAAAAAAAAAAAAAAAAAACCAAAGAATTCTTTAAAATCTTTCCCAAGACTCATTCATTCTATGAAGGAGAATGCTTCAATCATGCCCTATAGTTTTATTTGATTAAAATTTTAAACAAAATAATGAAAATGGGTTTTTCAATAGTTGATTCAAAATCATACCATTTGTTAGATTAAGTACACTATTTAATTTTTTATAGCATAAATCATTTGATCATGTAATCTGATTTATTTTTATAATTATTGACTTTAAATGGGCAATTTCTGTTGTCTAGTAGGTAGTAAAAGACTTAAAAAATAGTTAGCATGTTGGAAATTATGAGCTTTTCCAACCTTACATGAACTAAGAAGTTCATTGCTACTAATAAGAAAAATCAATAAACCTGAGTATAATTTCATTTAAAAATTGCAGAGTAAGAGACCGAACTATCGACTTTTGGGATGGTAATTGGTGCCTTTATCCAAGGAGATATGCTCCGATTAGTATTTAATATGTTACTTGATAGATATATGAATAAAAAAAATTAATCTCAACAATTTTCTTCAGCTGTTATTTTCATCTTTTTATGCTACATTCAGACAGTTCAGCTGGAAAGAACATTCCCTTAATTTCATTCTTTAATTTACAAGAGCAAGGGAAATGGTAGAGCATAGCATTTGCTTAAATTAGCTGTTTTTCTTTTTTCCTTTTATCTGTACAACATTTTATAAGCTTAGACTCTCAGCCTTTTTGCCTATAAATGCTTCAACCATTTGGTAGCTTTGCATTTGTTTTCATGAAGCCAAAACTGTCCAGTAATCTGCAATGCATAAGCTCGTCGGAGTGACGATTATCCGAGACCAAATCCAGTTCGAGTCGTCCGTTTGTCGCATTTCTGCCAACTGTCAAGGTAAAAGAAAAAAAAAACAAACACAGAACTTTTAATCAACATGGGATTATTGCTGGTTTAGAAACTTGTCTCAGATGCAGCTGTGAAATGGGATTTGCTAGTATAGAACAAACTTCAAGTTGATACATTTTTCTTTTTCTTCTTCTAGATATGTTTGCAGAACTGAATGAAACTGAGAGAGTTTTCAAGATTTGGTAGTGTCTTATGCTTGGTTATCTCTATATCAATTCACACACCAAATGTTAGCATAAAAAGGGAGAAATTTCTTAATTTTTTTGGGAGTTGGGAGTGGCAAAAGAACTCGAAAAGCAGGTTGAAGGTCTTTTTTTTTATACAACATGTGGGGGGTGGGGGGATTCGAACAATAGACTTCTTGGCCATTAGTACAAGCTTTATGTCAGGTGAGCTATGCTCTTGTTGACGAAAAGCAGGTTGAAGGTCAACCCATAGGTTTAAGCACTTAGGTTTAGTAGTAGCTTAAAAACCAAATGATTGTCAACTGGGTCTAAGTTTTTAGATCGATTTATTTGGTTGAGTTGAGCTGTCGAATGCACCTAAAATTTTGTGCAAATTCAATAATTTTTGCTGTCTTTTATAGTATGATTAAAGTAAATGTCACTTTATCTCAAAAAGAAAAAAAAGTAAATGTCACTTACCCTACCATCCCTTAGCTCAAAAATGACTGCATCCTCAGAAAATTGAATTGGTCTAGTGGAAGCAACCTGCAAAGCATTTCAAAGCTAAGAAAAGTCTCATCTCATAAAGCAATCATGGCATTGAAATATCAGAATCTAACCTTTGGATCACAGTTTTTGTCAATGTCTTTAAAATCTTCAGTCTCTTTCTCCAATGTAAGCTCTTCATCAACACAAACTAGTCCCTTTCCATCTCTTGAATCCACCTTCCCACCTCTATCAAACTGATGTGGGAAGCCACAATTTCTCCATTTCCATGTGTCTTGGTCAATATACCTGAGATATACTCTTCCATCTGAACCAATAAGAAACAGTTGGTTACCCTCAAAGAACGGCCCGGGCGCAGTCGCCAACGTCACGCCTCTGTATGGTCTTCCATGCTCCACCCAGTTCCAACTGTCCCATGAATTCCAATGATATTCAATGAGGCCACCATCTTCGGAAATCATAAACAGTGAGCCTGTAAGAGAATATGGTGATGGTCTGGTTGCTGTTCCAGGCAATCTTGATAGAAGCAGATGCTGAGACTGATGATGTTCATGCCACAGCTCAGTCACTTTATTGTACTGATATAATCGACCGTTTGTTCCGATCACGAACACTATGTTTTCCCTGAACGTTTCCTGATCTATGATGCTTGCAACTTTGGTGTCCGGAGGATTTTGGCAGTCTTTCCACTTGAATTTCCTCAATGCAACCTGCAAAAGTTTTCTAGTAGTCAAGAACTGATGGACAACAACTGTCTAATTAGATTATGTGGAAAATATTAGTAAATATAATAACGTCCATTGACATAGAATGGTTAAGAATATATAGATGAGTCGACATGAGCATAGCAACTAGTTAAGGCATTATATCCTCGACCAAAAGGTTAGTGGTTTGAATCCTCATCCCAGTATGTTGCTGAACTCAAAAGAATATATATAGAAGATTAAACATACTTTAACCTATCAATTTAAGCTTTTAAGTTAAGTACTAATTTAGCATGGTATATACTAAGTGCAAATCCTTATCATGTCATTTCTTTCTCAATTGATGTTAAGAGTTTACATGTTGAGTTTCGCGAATCAAATTAACATCTGACACTACATGTTAAGGATAGTGATAAAGATATATGTAAATAATTAAATATACTCTAACCTATCAGCTTAAGCTTTTGAGTTTGGTGTAGTTTAACCCCATTACTAATCCTTGCCTCTACTTATCATCCCAATCTGTAATCACAAGACCTTCTAAGAGTCCTAATATTTGAAGGATCTTTTTAGGACAGATATATTTGCATTGAGCCAAAGTGCAGTTTATGCTAATTTACTTCATTCCTGAAACTTACTGTGAACTGGAGCAATCTTCCAGTTTTGCTGACAAAGAAAAGTGCATCTTCTGTTGTGACCCTCATAGATTGACCTGAGAACTTATCCCAAGGAGCACCTCCAATGACTTGTTTTCCTCTTCTAAAAGCAGTGCAGTTTGTCCATGCCAGTTCTTGGCTGCTTCTTTCTCTAATCAACAAACTTCCATAAGTATCAACCAAGTATAGACTTCCATTGTAATTACCAACTGCACCTTTTATGTGAGTTGGGCTCTCATGCCTCAGCCACAACCATACATCTCCAGTGTAAAGGTACTCAAAAGTCAAGCCATCTACTGTTATGAGGAAGAACGATCTTCCTCCGTGCATCACACGAAGTCGGAAGCTGTTCTTCATCCAGTTTTCAGCAAGAAGATCGAAACTATCAGATGATTTCTCAGTTATACTCTCTGATGCTCCTGGTATTAAGTAGTTTTGTTGTGGTTGGCTTCCCTTTGGTCTTCTTGTTGCTGATCTCCTTGCCCCTTGATCACTTATATCATCTTTAGTTCCTGCAACGCAGTTTGCCGGTCCCCGGTGTTCAGTACAATACTCTGCATTCCACCCCTCAGACTCTGGTGCATCTAGTATTGACCATGTATATCTAGCTGTTGGTTTTCTTCTTGAAGTAGTGTGATGAGTTGGCCCTGAATTTTCACCACCTAATCCTGCAAGATGAAGTTCTCCGAGCCTACCGTCGTCCAATGCAAACAATATCCGTCCGACTTGGAACTGTAAGCCAGCAATACCTCTTGCAGCTTTTGCATTCAAAGGATGCATGTGGTTTACCCAAGCATCTGGCATTTCTTCCTCCTGTCCATGACCTGCTTTTATGTGTCAAGAAAATTCAACAAAAGATGAACTAAATCTTCTAACTCTAATCTCACCAAACTTAACTATTATATATCTGTTAATTTTACTTATTCTGCTTCTTTTCTTTGAAACAACTCTCCCTTTTTCTATTAATGAATGACAAGAAGGTGGCTTTTACCTGGATAACTATTCATCCGATATTCGAATACGAAACCGGAAGACGTGGTGAGAAACAATGAGAAAATTTTCTCATTTGATTCATCTTGCAGAGCTGGTAAAACTGATGCCAGGTGATGATCATTTGGCCTTCCATGGACTATCCATTTCCACTTCCTTTTGTGCAATCTTCTTTCTACCAAATTACCACCCTGAAATTTGTTTTCACTTAACAAACTGAGAGAATAACTTTAGGTTCATGATAACTCAGTAGCATTTTGTGTTAGATTCAGAAAAGAATCAAGGTCAACTCATTGGTTTTCATTTTTGGCATTATTTCTTCTATGTAGTACCTTAGTTAAAAGAAAGAGGGATATGGAATGGTCTCCATTCAAGCTATGTAGATAGCATCCCGACGACGCCATCAGTCGGAAATCTTGTGCTGCTCTGTCTTTCCATACATGCTTCTTCCACAGTGGCTTTGAGCTCCTATCATATTCATAGAGATCTCCCACAGAGCTGCATTTCACAATTTCTTTTTTACCTTAATCTGATAATCTGTAAATTCAAAATGAAAAAATAAATAGTTTATCCTTCTAAATTGATAAACAGCATTTTCAAAATCAACAATCAGCCCAATTTTAGTTTCCTTGCTCAGATAGCAAAGTTTTGTCCCTCTTACCACTTTTTATTTGAAAAAAATCATTTATCAACTCAAATCATTCTAATAATAATTTGACTTACATGGTCCAACACATAGAATATTAATATGATGTTGTGTAGAGGTTTGTTTACTTGAGTACTTCCTACTCTGATACGATATTTAAACTATCAGTAAATCCAAAAGCTTAAGTCGTTATGTTATAATAAGTTTAATCATGTCACTTTTCCTCAACCATTGAAAACTAGACAAAAAATTGTGTTCATGAAGGAGCTTTATTTGGATATATCAAAATTAAAGAAACACACATAAGTAGACACAAAAAGAACCTTATTGTATACACAATTTCTGTTCTGAAACTAGCAACATCTGCAATTGCCGCAACATCGGCGTCACGGGGCTGGCCGTGATCTACCCATCTGTTCTTCATTTTCAATTAAAAACAAAAAAGTCAAAAACATAAGTTCTCTTCACTCAAATGTAAGTTGAAAGCAAAAATGCTCATTTGAAGGCATTTTTTTGTTCTTAGCCTCCTGACTTTTACCTTGGAGGCTCAAGCTCAGTTAGTTCCAACAGAGCTCCATTCTTTGTATTGAAATAAAGTCTCCTGTTTTAGCAATGACAGTAAACAAAGTTTTAATATTCATGATATTTCATCATGAAAATTTAGATAAAAAAGAAAAAGGAAAAGCCTCACATTCCATCATGAGAAACAACACCAGCCAATAATTGGATTGAAGAAGCATGATTCACTTCTTCTTCACTAGTTGTTTGATCAGGTGTTGGTATTAACTCAACCCAAATTGGTTGAGAACTTTCACTGAGATGCAACTACAAAAAGGCAGAAAGATCATTTAAAAAGAACTTCATTACTATCAATAACAGCAGGTTTTAGAGTCTCATTTGTTATTTTTGCCAAAATGAATGTATTGACAAAGTGTTCATAACAGCAAAATGATCACCAAGATGTAATATTGATCAAAAGTCTTACGCAACTTCCTTGGATTTCCTTTGATATCGATACTTCGGTCTATTCGTATCGATATCATATTGGTTTCGAGAGAACAGAGATCAGTTTTAGGAAGTACCTGATACAAAACTCCTGCTTCAGACAGAGCTAGAATTGAGTGATTGACAGCAAAAATGGAGACAGCAGGCCCTGCTGATATTGGCAAATCATGAGGAGCTATCACCCATTGAACTCCATTCCAAAACCTCTCAAAGATTGACCCACTTTCACCAGTGACCCAAATGGACATATCTGAAATCCTAGTCAATGACACTCTTTTTCTCATAGGCAAATCAACATCCAACTTGTGTGCAACCTCTACTTCCCCATCTTTTTTCGAGTTCTCGGTCTGCTCGAAACCACCATACTCTTTCTCCATCTTCTCCAATCTGTTATTAATCTGCCCAACCTTGGTGCAACTGCCATTTCTGCAAGAGACAAGATCATAAGGCAGTTGGACTTCAACCCAGCTGTTTGAATTCTCTTGGAACTTCCAAAATCTATCCGTTTTCAGCTCGAACTTTCGATCGAATTGTTGAAGATGATGATGTGGGCAGTATGAGTTGATTGATCCTAAAACCTCTGAGCTGCTCACAGAGAGGACCCAGATGAGAATTATCAAGTGGAGCATAGTTTTGGTAGCTGAAAAAACTAATTCAAAAGAAAATGAAAAAGCAAGCTAAGATTTTTATGCTATGTGGTGCCCCATATGGACCATAAACACAAAAGGGAACCATCACAAACTACTCAAAAGGATTTTCTTGCTTCCCTCCATTGAAAATAAAGCTCTTTTAGATCATAACAACAGAGAGAGAGAGAGAGAGAGGTAGTTATAGAAGAAAGAAGGCTTTTGGATGATAACTTAACTGCCTCTAAGAAGAAGGAAGTTTGTCATTTTTGTCAACTCTAATGGGTTTATGATAGAAAAAGCAGTGAAAGTCTGTTTGATGGGATTAGTTTATCTTCTTCTTTAAAACTTTCAAAAAAAAAAATTTCTCACCTAATGCTAATGACTTTTCTTGCTTTGTTATAAACAAAAAAATATGATAAAATGAAAAGGACAAAACAAAGAAATAGAAATTACCTTCATTGAATTTCCTGCTCTAACACTTGCCTTTTGAAAGACTTGGGGCCTTCTTCTCTTGCAGTAAGATTCAAGACTGTCTGTTATTCAATCTCAACCGTCCAAATTTCTTTGTTAAATCAGATGAGAAGTTCATGTGTTTGGTGAAGAATCATTGAGGGACTTGTGCTTGAAGAAGCAGGGCAAAACAGTAAATAGTTTGTATCTCAAGTTTGGTAGATGGGAAAACTAGGGCCCATTTGATGTTTTGATTCTGGTTTTTAGGTTAACTACATAATTTAGTCCTATGTGTCATTTTACAATTTTGTTAATCTTTTTAAAATTTTTATGTTGAATCTTTTTCAATCTAAGTAGTTGCTATCATTTTAAAGAAGGAAGATATGTAAATGTAAAAAGTGGTTTTTTTTAAAGATATCTGAGTATCCAAACCAGCTTACGTAGAGCTGAATTATTTACATGGACAATCATCTAACTTTATTGTATTTGGTTGTCAAGATAACTTGTTAGGATATTAAATTCTATGTAGATGTCCATTATGGCTTGAACTCATTTCTTGTAAAGCTTTGTATTATTTACGTGGACCCTTATTGATTACTAGGTCAACCATGATGATTTGTGAAAAAGATATTTTTTATATGTCAATTTTAAATAATTAGCGTTTTTAATGGATCCATTTATTGGTTAGGTCATACGATCTGGGTAATTTTCGATTTAATTGATAAGCATGTCTATTTTACCGAATGAAAATATAGAATATTTCTACGTTACAACTTTATTTTTTAATAAAAACTAGTGTAATAAAGGGATGAAAATTGTTTTAAAAAAATAATAATAATAAAGGGATGAAAATGAAACTTTTAAAAAATTGAGAATGAAATTTACAATGACACAAACATTAGAACTAAATTATATATTTAGTTTGTTTTAAAGTATCAACTTGTTGAGTATCAATCATTTTATATCTTACTTGAATCTTAGCTATCACTTGAATTATAATTTTTTAATACAATTTGAAACCTCTAACTAAAATTTGAGAATTAGAAGAACATTTTTTTTATAGAACTACCTTTTTTTCTTTTTAAAAAATAAATTAAGATTAAAAGGATTATTGACAAATGAAGGGATGAAATAAATTGGTTATCTTGGGACCCAATATAGAATGGGCCCACGTAGTTCCATCTTCCAAAATTCTTGAGAATCATGGTCCCTCACTTTGATTGCCAACCCCATGATGATGTAAGCACCTGATTAGGACCATCATTATTAATTAAATTATCATTTTAGTAGTTTCGATGTGTTACATTTGACTTCAGTTTGATCCTTGTACTTTTAAGATTTTCAATTTGATCTCTATAATCTTGTGTAATGTTCTCAAACGTCCTTTACATTTTACAAAGTGTTATGGGTGAAATCAATCTCTAGGGCTATTCCCTCTCCTAAAACGAAGGGGAAAACCCTAACTTCAACTATAAATAGAAGAGACTAACTCCAAAGTAGGGGGACTCAACTTGGTATCTATTTTCTTCCTCTATATTAATTTACTTGTTCACTTATGATCTCCCAACAAGCATCGGAGTCGGTGTGGCAAGCATGCACAGTTTTCTCTTGTTTTGTAAGTCACGTCTTTCCCCTTCAAATAAATTCACCGTTGATGTCATGTGAAGGTCACCAAATTTTGGCATCAACACAAAGTGTTGACAGTATTTATACCTGTCATGTTTTCTTTAGACATGAAAGAGAGGAAATAAGGCATTGTCTAAAGAAAATGTATCATGTAAAAAAATTTGTCAATATTTGATAATGTCAATGATATTTTAAAAGATATAATCAAGTATAAGAATCGAATAGAAACTTCTAAAAATATAAGGATGGAATTTAAAGTCAAACACAAATTATAGTGACTACCTTTGTGATTTTACATCTTGTGATGCAATAAGTTGTGAATAACAAAAAAAGAAATCGATGTCAAATATTAATTATTGAAGTTCTAAAAAATTGTGTTAATTTTATCACGTCTTTCATTTTCTTTGTCTTTTAAAATGATCCATAGGATTTTCCACTAATTTGGCTCATCTATAAAGATCTTTTCCACACGTAATTAGGCTCTGCTTGGGATTGCGACTAAAACAAATTTCGAAAAATACTCAATTTTTTTTTGGATGTTTGGTAATATTGATTTTTTAAAATTTTATATAAAATCAACTTTTATTAAGACCCCGTTTGATAACCATTTCGTTTTTTGAAAATTGTGCTTGTTTTCTCTCAATCTTCCTCCTAGGTGTGTAAAAAAATCGGGATCGGGTCGGTTGTACGGACAAACCGACCGGACCCGACACATGTCGGTTGTACGGACAACCCAACCCGACTAGAATCGAATCGGTTCGATCGATTTTCCGGTTCGGTTCTCTTCACCCCTACTTCCTCCAATGGTTTTCATTTTTGTTAAGGAGACATTTGAGTTCCTAGCTAAATTCCAAAAACAAAAACAAGTTTTTAAAAACTACTTTTTTTTTTGTTTTCAAATTTGTCTTGGTTTTTAAAAACATGGGAAATGATATAAATAAAAAAAGAAGGGAAAAATACACTTTTGGTCCCTGAGGTTTGGGTTAAGTGACACTTTGGTCCCTGAGTTTTCAAACTCAACAATTTAGTCCCTGAGGTTTGGTTTTAGTTTCATTTTGATCCCTCCATCCATTTTTCCGTTAAATATTAACGTAGGGCTGACGTGTCACTATTTTTTTTAATTAAAAAATTCTTTTTAAATTTTTTTAATTAAAATTAATAAAAATATTATTATTTATAATATATTTATTTATTTCTCTCCATCATCATCTTCTTCATCACCACCAACCTACCAGCTACCACCACCACCACCGTTAAAGTCGCCGGCCGGCGAAAACTTTTTTTTTTTTCTTTCTTTCTTCTTCCTTTCTTCTTTTCTTTTTCTCTGTTCATTTTCTTTTTTAAAAAAAAAAACCGGAAAAGAGAATATCTGCGCTACAATCCTGTCCACAAGAAGATCTTGATGCTCATCCATGGTGGAAATCTGATTTGCGAGCCATCGATCATCCTCGAGTACATCGACCAGAACTGTGAGCGATGGGGGAAGGTATAGCGAGGAGAGCTTCGCGGGGCGAGCTGTGAGAGACGACCGTTCCAGATCTGCAAGCGACGGGTTCGACGATGGGTTTGCGCGCGAGCTGCTCCTCCGTTTCTGAATCGACGGCGCCTGAGGAACGAGAAATCGGACAACGACAGTCTGCAGCAGCTACTCCTCCTACCTGCAACCCAGATCGGCACCGATGTGTGTGGAGTAACCCACGCAACGGCGAATCGAGCAGATCTGGTACGGCGCACTTGAGCGACCTCAGATCTGACATGCTGGAGCACAGCCATCCACAGATTTGGAACGCCGTCGTCGAGCCTAGACGAGAAGACGAGAACGTACGAACTCGCGACCATGAACTCACGGAGCGACTCACGAACTCGCTGAAGGAAAAGAGAAGGGGAAAAGGAAAGAAGAGAGGAAGGAAAGGGAAGAAGAGAAAAAGAGAAGAAAAAAAAATCCCGTCACCGGCCGGCGGCCGGCGGCTGGTTTGGTCAAGCTACCGTGGCTGGTTTGGTTTGAAGATTGAAGAAGAAGAGTTAGTTTGGTTTAAAGAAGAAGAATAAGAAATAAAAAAAAATATTAAAATTTATTTTTAATATTTTAATATTTTTTATTTAAAAAAATTTAAAAAATAAATTTTTTTTATTAAAATAATAGTGCCACGTCAGCAACCGTTAAAATTTAACTGAAAAGTTGACGGCAGGGACCAAAGTGCTCCTTATCTCAAACCTCAGGGGTATTTTTGTTGAGTTTGAAAACTCATGGACCAAAGTGTCACTTAACCCAAACCTCAGGGACCAAAAGTGTATTTTTCCCAAAAAAGAAGCTTCTGGGTAAAAATAGTGTTTATAGGCTTAATTTTCAAAAACCAAAAACAAAAAATGAAATGGTTATCAAATGGGGCCTAAATCTTTTAGTTTCCAAAATTTTCTATGATAGCTTCTTATTTCTAACTTTCTAAATAATAGGCGTGTTTTTTAACAATTTCTCAAAATAACCATATATCCTTCCATATATTTTCTTTTTTTCTATATAATTTCAATATCGCTGAACTTGAAGCAAATTTCAAGAAAAAACATCGAGTTTCTTCCTCATGTGATTTTCTTTTTCAAGGATTTTAAAAAAGAGGCATTTGCATGTTAGCCATTTTTTTGGTTAATTGTTATATTTATGATGGTACTATTTGAAAATTTTAGAGATTTCTTATCTTGTGTGAGAATTTTTATGTGTTTTCTAAAGAGATGAATATATACTTTTTCTTAAAGTTGTCAAAGAGATGAATTGATACAATTTGTTTTTTTTTTTTTTTTTCCAATTCTTTCCTCTTATCTTGAAAATTTTAAATCTTTTAATAGGGAGAAACTTAAGGGCCCGTTTGATAACGTTCTCGTTTCTTGTTTCTTGTTTCCAATTTTATTAAGAAATCTAAGCATTTAATAACTATGTATGTTTCTTGTTTCTCATTTTTTAGAAACACTCCCAAAATTTGTATAGAACTTTTGAGAACAACTAAAACTAGTTTCTCCTTTTTTGTTCTTGTTTCCAATTTTTTCCAAACATAAATCAAAATATAGGTTTATCATTATTGAATATATAGGTGTTAGGGTCATGAAATTCTATTTTTCTTTATTAAAAATGAAGAAACGGAAACAAGAAACGAGAACGTTACCAAACGGGCCCTAAATAAAATGTTTCAGTATTTTTGTATTTAATTATTTGTAGATTTTGTGGCTATTGCTCCTCTTATTTAGCTATTGTTCCTTTTTTTCTAGCTATTAGTTCTAGTACAAATTAAATCTCTAAAATGGGAGGGATAATTAGAAGTGGTAAATCTGTCATATACAAAAATATATAAATATTAAAAAAAAAATAGTTGTATTTGAAATTTTAGGGTCCGTTTGGTAACGTTCTCGTTTCTTGTTTCCGTTTCTTCATTTTTAATAAAGAAAAATAGAATTTCATGACTCTAACACCTATACATTCAATAATAATAAACCTATATTCTTATTTATGTTTGAAAAAAATTGGAAACAAGAACAAAAAAAGGAGAAACTAGTTTTAGTTGTTCCCAAAAGTTCTATACAAATTTTGGGAGTGTTTCTAAAAAATGAGAAACAAGAAACATACATAGTTATTAAATGCTTAGATTTCTTAATAAAGTTGGAAACAAGAAACAAGAAACGAGAACGTTACCAAACGGGCCCTTAGATTCTTTTAGTCATTTATGAAGGTCTACCATTTAATTTAGTCATTTTTATAGTTAACTTGAAATGAAGAGAGATAATAAGAGATAATGGATTTTGAAATAGTCTATGAATTGAAAACCCAAAATAAATCTTTATTTAGAAAGATTTTAAGGAGAGAAATAGGGTCAAAAAAATTCATTTTACCAACATGATCAGCATTAGTTCGACTGACATAAAGTTTATACTCATGCCCAAGAGATCTATGGTTCGAATATTCTCACCCCCCACATATTGTCAAAAAAAAATATCCTCCAAGACTAGAAAAAAAACATTGTCATTGTTAAATTGATAAAAACGACTGATTTAAAATAATAACAAAATATAATTTGTATTTTTTAAAATAAAAAGTCTAAATAATTAACTTATAAATTCATAAACATCAATATATAAATAATTAAAATAATATGTCTACTTTGGTCATTATAGTCAAATCACAACTATTTTGTTTGGATTTAAAACATCACGGTCCCGTTTGATAACCATTTGGTTTTTGGTTTTTGAAAATTAAGTCTGTTTTTCTCCTATGTTTCAAAAAAAAAAAAAAAAAAAAAGTCTGTTTTCTCCTAATTTCCTTACCATGGTTCTCATATTTGTTAAGGACACATTTGAATTCCTAGTCAAATTCTAAAAACAAAAACAAGATTTTAAAAACTACAGAAAACAATTGCATGGATGACCCATTTTGAGAGGCCAAAATGAAAAATGTCCTACCTTTTCAGAATAAGGATGTATGCTTTTTTGCTTACATCATAATACTAGCAAAATTACAATCTTACTCTCTATATGAAAACGCACATTTAAGGCATTTAAGAGCGAGAGGTTGGAGCGAGAGCGAGATTGGGGAGGGAGCAAGAGATTGGAGAGAGAAATTAGAGAGAGAGTAAGAGATTGGAGAGAAAGAGCGATAAGCTAGAGCGAGAGTAGCGGGAGAGAGCGAGGTTAGAGTAGAGAGTAAAATGGTAATTTTACTAGGATGCTGACGCAAACAAAATGACATATATCCTTGTTTTGAAAAGGCGGGGCATTTATCATTTCTGTCTATTTTAGAGATTCATCCATACAAAAATCCCAAACTACGATCCCGTTTGATAACGACTTGGTTTTTTATTTTTGGTTTTTAAGCTTATAAACACTATTTCCAACTCTAAGTTTCTTTGTTTTTTCATCTACCTTCTTCCCATGCTTTCAAAAACCAAACCAATTTTTTAAAACCAAAAAAAGTAGTTTTCAAAAACTTGTTTTTGTTTTTAGAATTTGGTTAGGAATTCAAGTGTGAATTTAACAACAATGAAAACCATGGTAAGGAAATTTAAAGAAAACAAGCCTAATTTTCAAAAATCAAATGGTTATCAAACGGAGTTTACTTTTTTTAGTTTCCAAAAATTGGCTTGGTTTTTTAAAACATAGAAAGAAGGTAGATGATAATTTTTTTTTTTACAAAAAAAAAAAAAAAGTGGAAGTAATGCTTATAGGCTTAAATTTCAAAAACCAAAAACCAAAAACCAAAACAAAATGGTTATCAAACATGACCTAATCTGCTTCATACATCTACTGATTTTCTCAGTAGACTACAATTGTCAGTAATTATTCTAAAAGCTACATCAATCTCAAACGATCAATCAACCGGTTTTATTTTATTTTTATTTTTTTTTCATGAGTCTTCACTATCATCTCAAAAGAAGAATAAAAGAAAAAAAAATTGAAAAGTAATTAAAGCAAAAAGACGCCTCCCCTCCAAAAATGGAGGTCTATTTTTTCTTTAAATATGAAACTTTTAAAAAGGGAGTATTAATTTACAAGAGCTTATTACCATTAAAATTGGAGGGTGGCTGTGGTTTTTGTTTTGTTTTGTTTTGAGATGGAATTGTTCAAAATGTGTGGGCTCTCTTCCCCTAAAGATTCTAATTTTGTGTTCATTTTTATTGTTATTCAAAGGGGAAGAGTCCAATTGACTTTATTTCTTGTGAAAGTGATTTTTCCCACTTTATAACAAATGTTCATCATATTGATTTCAAGTTTTAACATGATCTAAATTTGGTATATATACATGTCTTTTTTTTTTTCCTTTCAATAACAAGAGTTAAACGAGTGTCTTCTAGCTTATTGTTAGTTGACATTTTTACGGATTAAATTATCCCTACAGAAAATGGAAAGGATGACTAAATTATTTTATGAAAAGTTTCATTTCTTTCATCTTGTATCTAGTTGAATTTAATCTTAGAGTTTCAGTTTTATTATATTGAATCTTTAAATTAAATAAGCGGTGAAATTTATATTCTTTGTTGATGGTCAAATTTGGTCGAGAGGAACTCACCTGATCTTCACATGCCACCATCGGTAAATTTGTTTGAGAGGGGGGAAGACGTGGCCTGCAAGACGGAAAACCTGCACACTGGTGTGGTGCTTGTCACACCGCCTCCGATGCTTAAGTCAGAAAACGGAAGGAGGAGAGCAAGAGAGCAAGAGGAGAGAGTAGGGAATAAAGTCCAGGATCCGTTCTTCAGTGATGAAGATGGGTTTAAATACTTACTCATGTTCCTAGGGTTTTTAGGAATTTGGAGGCGTTTCGGGATGAGCTAGGTGGAACCGAGGCGGTCAGAGGCAGCAAGGACCGAACGGAGGCGAAAGGACTCAGCCCACGCAAGTGGGCCGACCATTATGCTCCGTCGAGGCCGACCATATGGGTCGGGCCAAGGCCCGGTCCCTCCGACCTTTTAGCCGGTTTCGCCTCCGGAGTCCACTTTTCAGTCCTATTTCTGCCCGGTTGTCCTCGTCAGCTCCTTGTACATCGGAGTGGTCCAAAATTACCTATAACACTCTTCATTTAAGTTTCTGTTGGTATGGTATTGCCAGCATGTTTAAAGTCCGGTGGATTATAATTCAGCCATCTTAATAACCATTTGACGTGTTATTTGGAGCCCCGTTTTTGCAGCTGTAAACAGGGTTATTCCCTCGGGTCGGATATGAATCGGGTCACGTGTGTTGGCAACAGAATTTGTTATTCGTACAGTGGGGAAGGAAGCTGATTTAGTGCTGTTTTTCGGCATTGCCGTGGAGACGAAGAGTGCCAGTATTCTTGAGAGATTTCTTCATCATTTAGCTATCATCTTCTTCTTGAAACTGAGAGGGATTCTTCAGGAAAGGAGAAGGGAGCTGGTTTTGCACTCAATTGAAGAGGAATTCGATAAGAGCTGAAGTGTACTTCCTGGGCGTGAAGTCGATTGTCTCTGAGATGTATTTCCTTGCTGAATTGATTGAGTTTTAGAGAGTATTATGATTGTATATTCTCTGTGTTTGGTGAAAGCTCTGTAAAGACTTTTTTAAGCCCATTGATTAACAGTAAGAGAGCCTAAAGTGGATGTAGATCCCTCATTGGGGTCGAACCACTATAAAACTCTGTGTCTCATTCTCTCTTCTCTCTGCTTTTATCGTTACTGTGTTGTTCTTATTTTGAGGCTGCTGTGGTTCAAGTTTGTTTGTGCTGGTGGCGTCTTCAGTTCTGTGTGAGAACTCTCTGAATTGGTAATCTGTGAAGTGTTTTTAAAGGCTGTGAGTTAACAGTTTCTATTTCTCTAAAGATCTATGACCAGTTGTGGACATACGCTTGTTTGGAAAAACCTATGCTTTAAGGTATTGGTTGTCCTAGTTGTTATATTAATGTTGAGTGGTGGGCTTAAAAGAACCTATTGTATTGTTGTTGAGTTGTGAAGCTCAAACAAAGTCAAAAAATTCAAGTCCAACTTGTTTTTTAAAGCATGTTCATATTGTAGCATTGAGTGTTACGGTATTAAGAAATTTTCTGATTTAACCTATTTAATTTTTAGTGACGATAGTGAAATAAAGAATAATCGGTAAAGTTTTGTTGGTGTTAGAAATTCATTCAGAATTTTTTAATCGATTCACATCTCACCCACAATATTAAAAAAAAAAATCTCAAAAGATATTAAATGCATAAATGTAGCAGCCCTAAACCCCACAATTAGATAATAAAATAATTAAGCAATGTTAGTCAAAGTTTTTTTCTTAGAGAACTTGTATTGATTTTATTAATAACATTAAATGTATTTGGGCAAACTTTAGAGGAAGCTTTAATTTCCACCTCTCTCACTTAATAATGCTGATGAAAGCAAAAAAAGGGAATCACTATAGAGTTAGCCATATATCAACACTTTTAACTTAATTATGAAGCTACCATAAGCTATGAGATTTTTTTCTTTCTCTAATTTCTTAGATCTTTAAAGTAATTTTAATTTCAAATTCAATTTCTAACCCTATCTTTATGTAACTTAAATGATAAGTTTTCCATTTTGTGCATTTATTATAACAGCATTATGGAGGTAGAAAAGTTATACTAACCATCTAATTAAATAAATGCAATGCATTTATTTCTCCTTTTTAAGTACACACGTGTGGCTAATTTCTATTAGTGACTTTATGGCACAATGGATTGATTTTTTACTAACCAAAATTCAAAAGTCAATTGTGTCAAGTAGACAATGGGAAAGCTATCTCCTTTCATGTGAAGAATCTTAGTCTTGTTTTAAAAAAAAAAAAGATTAAATTATAGAAAATAGGTACATTGGAACTGTAAAATGTTTCATTAATTTATCTGACATTACAAAATTTTATGTTTAAAAATATCCTTACCGATCCAAAGGAAAAACGAGACTTCCAAATTCTAAATCTATATGTCCTAGAAAGTAGTTGTATGAGAGATTCTAAGCCCACATGATAAATTTGAGAGCTTTTACCATAGATCAATTATTCGAGTTTGTAAGACATTTATTAGAATTTATTATATTCAGTTTTAGTTTGTTATATCAGTTAGTTATTTTGTTAATCCTTGATCAATGTGTTGATGTAATATGAATATCTTATTCGAGAAATTTTTGACTCTCTTGTTCATCATGTCTTCGTCTTCTTCCTCTATTCAGACTCTTACTCTCATCACTGATTCTTCCAGCCCATATTTCCTTCACCATTCAGATACACCTAATCTTATTCTTGTTTCGGATTTGCTCACTGACGACAACTATGTTACTTGGAGTCGATCCATGCTTTTGGCGCTCTCAATTCGAAACAAGTTAGGGTTCATTGATGGCACCCTAACCAAACCTACTGAAGAACTTCTCTCGCTTTGGATTCACAATAACAACGTAGTTATTGCCTGGATTTTGAATAAGTCAATCTATGGTCTTAAGCAGGCCTCTCGTCAATGGTTTGCTAAATTCTCGGATGTTTTACTCTCACTTGGTTTTCATCAGTCTAAGGCCGATTACTCCCTATTTGTCCAGGGATCTAACTCCACATTTGTTGCCTTGCTAGTCTATGTGGACGACATTATACTAACTGGGGCTAACTCCTCCTTGCTTGACCAGCTAAAAACAGTGCTTAATGCCAAGTTTAAGCTCAAGGATTTAGATCCTTTGAAATACTTTTTTGGTCTTGAACTAGCTCGGTCTACAAAAGGGATTTATTTGTCCCAACGTTAGTATACTATTCATATCATTGAAGATGCATGCCTTCTTGCGGCCAATCCAGCAACAATTCCAATGGATCCTCATCTGAAATTACAACAGTCTGATGTTGATGTTCTTGATGATCCTTCATCTTACAGACGACTTATTGGCAAGTTGCTCTACCTAACAGTCTCACGCCCTGATATTGAATTTGCGGTAAATAAACTCAGCCAACAAAACCTTGCAAGTCCCATCTGTCTGTTGCCCATTACTTGTTACGATATTTGAAGGCTATTCCTGGTCAAGGAATCTTCCTACAACCCACTTCTTCCTTCCAACTGAAGGCATTTGCAGATTCTGATTGGGCCTCGTGCATTGACACTCGACGTTCCACCACTGGCTATTGTGTATTCTTGGGCGATTCATTGGTGTCCTGAAAATCTAAGAAACAGTCCACTGTATCTCTCTCATCAACAGAAGCCGAGTATCGGGCTTTGGCCATTATAGCTTGTGAGCTTGTCTGGTTTTCTTCCTTACTTTCTGATTTGCAGGTGAAGCAGTCTTCTACTCCTCTTTTTATTTTGCGACAACCAAGCTGCCATACACATTACCTCTAATCCATCTTTTCACGAGAGAACGAAGCACATAAAATTGTTGGACTGTCATTTCGTTTAAGATCGAGTTACTGATGGCTTCTTACAGCTCCTTCCAATTCGTTCTCATCTCCAGCTGGCTGACGTCTTCACTAAGCCTCTTTTTGCTTCTGTTCTATTTCCTTTACTGTCCAAGATGGGAGTTACCAATATTTTTGCCCCATCTTGTGGGGGAGTATTAGAGTTTATTATATTCAGTTTTAGTTTGTTATATCAGTTAGTTGTTCTGTTAATCCTTGATCAGTGTGTTGATGTAATATAAATATCTTATTCCTGAAGATAATAAAATATGAAAGAATTATCTCTTGTAATAACATTCAACTTTAAAAGTAGGGAAAAATACACTTTTGGTCCCTGAAGTTTGGGTTAAGTTACACTTTGGTCCCTGAATTTTCAAACTCAACAATATTACCCTTAAAAGTATTACTAAAAGAGTGTGTTTTGTTCTTATGATAACATTTCTAGAAATATTTGAATATAGATTGAGAATTTTCTTTTTTCTTTTTTTCAGTACATCAACATTTGGGGATGGGGGATTTGATGACCTCTTGATCGAGAGTATATGCCAATTACAGCTGAGTTAAGCTCACTTTGGCAATATAGATTGAGATATAGATAACTTGAGTTGAATGAAATTCTTTTATACTCCTCTATTTATTGCATTAAAATCTATTATCGTGACACCTACCTATTAGTTGCTTTATGCTATATTATTTTATTACTTGAAGTATTTGTGAGGTGGAAATTCTAATTGTTTTCTATTTTTTTTTTTTTAAGTTCAATAACATATAAAAGCAAAGATTCGAACTTTTTAACCTCTTAGTTGAAGATATATGTTTTAATTGGTTGAGTTATGCTCGTTTTCATATTTTGACTTGTTAAAAATTAGAAAAAAATACACTTTTGATTCCTAAAATTTGGATTTTGTTGCATTTTGGTCCCTGAGAATTCAACAATTTTACCTTTGAAGGTTTTTGGATTTCATTACGTCCTTGGTCCCTCCATCCAAATTTCTGTTAAATTTAACAGATTGCTGACGTAGCATTGAATTTTTTATTAAAAGTATATTTTAAATTTTTAAATACAAAAAATGGTTTAAGTAATAATTTTTTTTCTTTTTTCTTCTTCTTCTTCTCTTCCTTCTTCTTTTTCATCTTCATCTTCTTCCTCTAACACTAATGTCTACTGACCACCGCCTCCAACCGTCAATCACCGCTGCCGGCACCAGAAGTCTTTTTCTCTTTTTTTATATTTTCTCCTCCCTTTTCTTTTATCTCTTTTCTTTTTCTTTTTCTTTTTTTTTTTTTTTTGTTTTTCATTTTTTTAAATGAAAAGAAGAAGAAAAAAGAAGAAAAAAAATGAAAAAAAAAAAAAATTATAGTGATCAGTGACGACGGTGGTGGTCGGTCAGCGTTAGAGTTAGAGGAAGAAGAAGAAAGTGGAGGAAGAATAAAGAAGAAGATTGAGGAAGAAGATGAAGAAGAAAGAAGAAGGAAAAAAAAGAATAAATAAATAAATAAAATATTTTTTAATAAAAAATCAATACCACGTTAGAAATCCATTAAGAATTAACAAAAATTTGAATGGAGAAACTAAAAGGGTAACGAAATCTAAACCTAAGGGTTAAATTGTTGAGTCTGAAAACTCATTTATCAAAATGCAACCAAATCCAAATCTCATAGACCAAAAGTGTATTTTTTCTAAAAATATTGAGAAATTTTCTAATAGTTGTTGTTAATTTTTTTAAAAAAAAAATCTAATTATTTGATATATTGGAAAATTACTTTGAAAAATAATAATAACAATAAATTGATTTTTAATTCTCCCATCTCCTCTTAAAAGTGGTAAATCTAACATGAGCAAATTGATTTCAAAGATGTCCCAACACAAGAAATCTACACACATTAATCAAAAGATCAAACTCTTTTCCACTCGAGTGTTTGAAATCCAAGGTTAAAAAACTTAGCCACATTTGATTTTAAAAATTGTGCTACTTTACTCTTAAAAGTTATAAATCTAACATCAACACATTGATTTATAAAAGATATCCCAACACAAGATATTATCTCCTGCTCCCTTGCCTTTTACCTCTAAGAACAAAACACAAAGTCCAATAAAACACAAAGTCCTTATTGAACAGTTTCAACATTTATTTCTAGGACAAATTGCAAATAATATATACCAAGTTATTTTCAAATATATATATAACATATACACATGTACACACACAGCTATTTCCTAAGATTTTAAAAAATAAATCCAATTGTTCCTTTTTGTTTTTTGAGTATATCAACATTTGGGGTGGGAGGATTCGAACCTCTGACCTTTTGATCGAGAGTACATGTCAATTACCGCTAAACTAAGCTCTCTTTGGCAATCCAGTTGTTCCTTCGAGCTTATTGATTGTCTTAGAAATATACCTGCTCATTATAAGTCATAAGTCAACTCCATCTGGGGAGGAATTTCAATGAGTAGCATTTTTCTTCCCTATTATATGTTCTGTGAAAACAGTTTACAATCAATATAATATGGAAGGGGAAAAAGAAGTTTTCTCAACAATATTGAAAATCATCTGAGTACAGCAGCCAAAAATCTACAATCAGAAAAGAAAAAAGCCTAAGATTCTGTATAAAGTAAACGCTCCATGTTACTCTAAATAAAGATCCCAAGTGTTCCTAAAAAAAAAAAAGATCCTAAGGATTAAATAAGCAGCATGATTCCTTTTCCAAAAAAAAAAAAAATTAATAAATAAGGAGCCATGATTGAAATTGCAGGTCCTTGGCATAATAGCCCTTTCTTCCAACAGCATCACAGATTTCTCAGTGATAAGAATTGATCCAAATCCAGATTTCTCAACAAGCTCAAGTTTCGGATTTCTTCAAATGAGCATCAATCGAACCTGGCACGAATTGTCACTTGTTGTCCACGTTTGACCAAAGATGCTTCTCCTTGCTTCAATTGATCCCTTCATAATACTTCAAAGTTGAGCTTCAAAATTCACCTCCACCAGGAAACTATAAAAAGCAATTTGCATCTGTAAGAGATACTTTCAAAAGCCAAAAGAATGCAAAATAAAGAACTTAAAACACATATATGGAAGAATCCTGAGGCAAAAGAATGTTGAAGGTCATGGCTTGCGAAGAATGGGTCAACCCCGAGAACATACATACATTTCCAAAAGATCTTATCACCAGTGAACTAATCTACAACACTGGGGGTCGTCTTCTTCTTTTTCCTCTTATTTTTCGGCTTCACGGCATCTTTCAGAGTCTTCTTCCCATTTTCTTCTGGCGAAGTTTTAGCAGCAACAGGAGGTACATTTGCCTGATCATCCTCGGCTTGTTCATCAAGCTTAGTGTCGGACGACATCATTTCATCACTCATGTCCTGTTTCTTCGCCGTGGTTAGATTTCCTGCAAGAATCTAGCATCAGAAAAGCCAGACTAGTCGATTGAAAGAAAACTTCTGTCCTCGTGCACACAAAGAGTGACAGAGAATGATTGCAAGTTGATTTTTATAAACAGTGAACTTTCTGACTGCTGGATGTTATTAGCGTATTTGGTTTAAGTTAGGCTTAGACCCAAATTAAGACAAAGAACGCAGTAAATATGTCAAGATGAACTCTATTCATTCTTGAAGCCTGCAAAAGCATCAAGGAATATTTCCATCTTTATTTCCCTGATCCGACAGTACGTGCATAAATTGAACTCCCATCATTATCAGATAGAAAGTAGGAAGCTATGGCTGAGCAAATAATATGATGACCAAATTGAAACTAAGCCAAAGAAAGCATATGTTTTAATAAATACAGTTGAAATCCCCTTTTTGGATAAGATGCTTGCTTAGATATTTTGTTATTGACATAGACATACCACCTAAGCAATAATCATGAAGTTAGAAATAGTGTTTCCATTTCTTTCACAGTTTGTCCCCCCCCCCCCCCCCCCCAAAAAAAAAAAAAAAAAAGTCTCCAACAGAAAAGGTACATGATTCCAAAGATATCTTGTCTCCCTAGAACTCAAGGACACAAATGTACAACCTATAGAACAGATCCTATTCAAGTAAGGTTGTACGATTTCAAAGATATCAAAGAGAGGCTGGAGTAATTTTTATTTTCATCCATCCTGATTTGAGTTGATTTTCCCATAATGTTTTACTTTTAGTTTTATCCTAACTTTAGTTAGCCTTTCTAAGATCTAGTCTAAGTAGGAGCCTATTGTTCAAAAAGTCTTTAAACTAACTATTCCAAAATCATAACGCATGTAGAGATTTCCCGGTCACTTTAGAAATCTTATTTCACAATCATCAAGGGAACGGGTAACTGCCTTTTCAAGCATATTCCAACCAAACAAAATTAAGACTCAATAAAAAATTCTATTAGGTGCTTATGCCTATAACTTCTCTCTCTTCATGGTAGTTCTTTCTTGCCTGCTCTTTTATATGACTTTTCTGCATTGCTGTCACAAATAAGCAACTTATCTTCACAATAATCTAGCCATAATTCCAACAAGTCTTCCTCAAGACAGCCATAAACCACAAGATTTTAAAGCTGTCCTGCATCAGTGGCCCAATTAAGTAGCAACCAATAATATTGAAACTAATTAAGGTAATATCCATTCTTCATTTATATATATACTACCCAGAAAAAATGGATATGAAGTAACTGTTGTTTCAGAAAATAATATAAAAAACGTAAAGCAAAAAGAGGAATTATAAAGTATTGATGAAGTACCACGTGAAGCTAAGGTAGCTTTCAAGAAATCCGAATCGACGCCTTTGGAGTAAGGATCCCTGGCAAAAATAAAATGGAGGTTGAGAAAAAAAGAAAAAAAGATTCTGAAACCAACATTGTCAGATGGCATGTATTTGTATGCATGATATTTCCATGCTTTCAGTAGCGTGTACACTCACCTGGTCTCTGTATCAATTATTATTATTTTAGGTTGGGGGGAGGGGGGTAGGAACCACGAACGAGTCAATCTTAACAAGATTGCACTAAATATCTATACAAAGTATGAAATGATTAAGAAACTTAACACCTAAGATTTTCTTTTGGGGAAGAACAAATTCAGAAATAAGAAAAGTTGACATATAATGGTGGAAACTCGAGGAAATGTAATCATAATCAAAGTGAACCCTTACCAGCTTGAAGGGCCCCCAATGAAATTCTTAGCATCTAAATCTCTCTTGTTTATTTGTCCTCGATTTGTTGATACAACATCACTCTCAATGCTCCCGCTTTGACTGGCAATACTCTCTTCAGAATTCAATTTCAACCTGTCAGAAAATTCATTGATACTCTTTTGTCCATCAGATATACCTTTTCTATCCTTCAGATTAGCTGCACCTCCAACATCCAAATTAACAGAAGGATGACGCTTAATCTTACGCAATTGTCTAGCTGAATTGTGAGTCTCAACCTACATAAAGTTGTGGTAGAAATGAGTAAAAGGGGAGATCTTGTATATACCACCAGCCACAAAATATCAGAACGAGGAAATAATAGTTTAAATTTCTCAAAAGTATTCATTTTGATGATGGTTATAGCATTTTTTAATAAAAACCCAAAAGCAAAAGCATAACTAAAATAAAGAACAAGAAAATAAGAAATAGTAAAAAGACAATCTCACACCATCAGGGAAATGATTAGAGGTTGTAAGGACAGGGTGGAGAAGGTGCTCATAAATCTACCTCCCTTGGAACAGCACTTATTTAGCAGGAGACATTTTCACTATTTTGTAGAATTTATTGACCAGATAGATAGGAGAATGCCTCTAGGTTTGGAACAACCGCACATTTCAATGCCCTCCAGTCCAGGTGTTCTTGTTTGGCCTGGTTTACAACTATCCTCTCTTTTTTTTCTTTTTAATTATTCTTAACAATTAGAGTATTCTAATTTCGTTTTGTAGTTCCTTTTTCATTTATTTCATTTTTAATTTGTTATCCATTTTTTCTTTCCTCCTTTGTGTGGACCATTCTTTTTTGTAGGCCCTTCCTTAAGCCAGTTTCTTATCCTAGATAATGATTTTTCCCTAAGCAAGATGGAACTATAGAGAAGCAAAATTCACGTTAACTCCAAATAAAAAAAGCATAAGAAAAAAGAAGCTCACTGCATTTTTTATTTTAGTCGTAATATCACCAGCTTTGACACAAGCAATTCGTAGACATTGCATGATCACACTCTGGAGTACACCCTCCCCTCCAGCTTTTTGAATAGCACAAACATCATTATTAGCATTAAGTGTGACGGTCATTCTTCCCCCCATAACAGCCTCTTCATAGTGAGTTGGATCTATCACCTGCATATCATCTAAAAGTTAGAGAACCTTGCTATATAACTGAGCCTTTATACAACACACTGAAAGAACTTAAGCTTACCAGAGTGCTCTCACTACGAAAAAAACCAAAGGTTACTGCAATAGGGAGATGGTGTATAATCAAAGGAAGTGGCTCCCTAACCTGTCATCAAATAGCAACATTCATATGATACATTGGAGGATACAGGCAGTTAGGACAGAAGATAAACCCAAACCTAATTATTTGTTTCACACAAAAGAAGTTAAATCTTAAGACAAATGATAAACATGCTGGTGTTGAAACAGAACATAGGAGATGTCCAATGCATAAAACTGTTGATGCTGATGGAAAATATGAAATTTTCCTTAAATTATTGAATCTAAAAAAAGAAAGTTAAAAAATATAATATTTATGTCTCATTTAAGATATTTGAAGGACTACAGTGCCACAGATATTTAACAGTTGATCTTCCAACTGTTTCAAATTATCAAAAAATCAAGGAAACATCCTTTGAAAAAATCACAACAGAAGGATCTGGAGTGGAGTCCAGTTTATGCTTCTTCACAATATCCAAACTAATGATTGTAGAAACTCTTGCAAAAGAAAGAAACAACTCCAGTTTATGCTTGAAGGAAATCAACGCTTTCCCATTCTACTTGTTGGAATAATGATGAACATTCTCCTTCCTTACAAGTTTGAACAATTCAAAATTGACTAGGAAAAAAAGAACAGCCCCCATTGCTTGATAACAACCAGTGTTTTAAAAGGCTCAAGGCGCACTAAGGCGCAATGGCCTCCTGGGGCCTAGGCGCAAGGCGCACAAAAAGGCGCGGGCTTTATTATGTAAGGCGCACTATATAGAAAAAAAATTTACAAAAATATATACATGTATATAAAACACTTTCATGGCAAGTAATGAAGTTTTTAAACAAGAAAAATAGATAAAAGATAAATAAGGTTCAAATATTAGTCTTCCAACATAGAGTCAAATGTCAATACTCCACAAAAAACAGTGAGTTTAGTATTGTTAATATGCCTTCCTTGTTGTTTGCTCATCTGTGTTATTCACTCATGTATGTACAACATAAGAGTTGGTATTCTTGGATTCTTTCTTCGCTTACAAGCTTGAATATGATATTTGACACTCCGATGGGGGTTCGGGGTCAACGCCCCAGAAGCTAAATTTAAAATTAGCTTCATAACAAGTATTTATGTTTAAAAAAAATTAAAACATATATAAAATTGTGAAGCCCCAGAGGCGCCTAAGGCGCGCGCCTCAGGGGCTTCGAGGAAGGCGCGCGCCTTGGCCGCGCCTTCCTCACTGCGCCTCGCTTCTTCGAAGCGAGGCGCTAAGGTTGCGCCTTGTGCCTAGGCGCGCCCGGGCGCGCGCCTTTTAAAACACTGATAACAACTGCAGCAAATAAGTGCAGATGGGAACCTTCTTTCTTTGAAGAATTTTTTTCCCCAAGAAAAAATTCTCACCAGGTCATCCCTCATCCAATCTGCACTACACAGCACCCTGAAAATGACTTCTCTCAATTACCTTGACCTTTCTCCTTGGATCTGGACCCTCAAACTCACCTTCTACTCTTCCACCAACAAAACCTTAGCTCTCAGGCTTTCTTACACTCTCACCCTATCTATCTCATCTAAATCCAGTTGCAAGTCTCCTATGACATATGACCTTTCCCCTTGAATCTCCCCAAGGTACAGCCTACCCTCAAATTTAAACACGTCTACTCAACTTGGCAGTTGCTAATAAGAATTTACGCACTTCAAGTTAAATTCCAAGAAAGTTTTGAAGAGCTGACCTCAGGAGGATGAACTATCACTTCCTGATCATCATCTCCCCCTAGTGAACACTCAGGCCTTCGGAAAGTTGAGAGAGCAGCCAAAGCAGCAATATTAGCTGCATCCACAAGGTTTCTGCTCGCAGGATTGTTAATTACCAATTAATATCATAATTATGACAATAAGCAAAATAAAATAAAGAATTCAAAAGCTTACCCCCCATTATCTAGAATGTGGAGGTCAACTCGGATGGCCCATACAGACTTGCCAGAAACAACACAAAGTGATTCTGTATCCACTGCCCTACTCTCCCTGCAAATTACAAAGTATAGCTCGATGAAATAGGTTACTAACCAACTGTCAAACTAGAGAAACATTGTACTCTATTTTAGGTCTATCAATAGACCAGAAGCGCAGCTTGATAGCAAAATTTGTTAGGGACTAAGTAACTGAATAACATATAGATGTGTTACATTAGTTCTATATAGATAATGGACAACAATGTGGACAGTACTCAGTGTGGGAATCGATGAAAATCTCATCTGTGAAGAACCAACAACCTTACTCTTTGATGCACAATTGCACTTAACTAAGGTAAAGACATCGAAATACAATATAACTTTTGAGAACTTTTCTGCTGGGATTCAACAATTCAGCATTTCGAGAAGAAATAGAGATCAGAGCATCACTGATCAGGAATGAATAAACGACACCTATGTTCTACTCTAGGATATCCCGTTGCACTCGGATAATGCAATAAATTAACTTCAAATTATCAGAACTAAAGGTAACACACCTTCTACTCACAAATCACACAAGGAATTCAAAGCCAGCAATTGGTGGGGAACAAAGAAAAAGAGCCATAAAGATAATTACCGCAGACCACGGTCGATTACGCGGCCTAACTCAACGGCAGACTCTCCAGGACGGCCGGGCTCAAATGAGGGATCAGCCATAGGAGAGAACTCAGTATATATAGAAAGAGTGCCCTCATTAGGACGATCCCTGTACGGTTGAACTAGCTGAGCAGTCACAAAACCCATTACATGAGTATGGCCAAGCTGCACCTCTGAAGAACCATCATCCCTGCACAAAATTCAATATCATCACCACCCATAAGAAAAGGATAAGACAAAGTATGAAACAGTAATAAACAATTGAGAAACATTACTTGCCAAAGTTGATAGTGATATTCCGATAATCAAAAGGGCGACGACCATCGACCCTCAAATCCGAAAGAAGGGCTGTTTCAATAAATTTCTTCTCGTTCGCAGAGAGACGCCATACATTGGCTAATCTCTGCTCCATTTAGTACACCCTTTTTCCTGCAAATGCAAATCATTAATGTCAGAGAGGCATTCTATTATGTTAAGGCGATGAAGAAGAGCTCACCACTGACTGAAACAACCCACCAATTGAAGGGACAAGTGGGGATTTTTTTGTGGGTCTGATTTATTCAGAACTGAGCGGCAATGCTCATAACCAGAGAATCCCTATTTGGTACTTGGTGGGGGGTTTCTGCTGAAAGTGGGCTGTTTTCTTGGGTTAGAGAGAGCAAAAAGAGAGATAGGGCTTTGTGTGTGATGGAGAGAGATATGGAGGTGAACTGAGTAGCCGCCGGGAAATACAAATAAATAAATAAATAGTTGAAATATATACTTATACGTATTAGCTTTTTTGTCTTACAAAAATATAATTTTGATTTTAAAAAAGGTGAAGGATAATATGATATGAAATTCGTAGTGAATTGGATAATTAGGAATCTTTCAGGTACGTGATTTCAATTCTAAAATTTAGAATAGACACGGATTGCCTTAAGTTCAAAGCTACGATCAGTTCTACCTAAATGTTCTTGACATGCAACTCAAGACATGAATTAAAAAGGGGTTCAAGAAGCTATTGACTAAACTTGAAAGAAAAAGTTCAAAGTTTAGAATTCAATGCAATCTTCTCTGTGCAACGTGATGGCAAGGCTTTAGATATACTCCCAACTACTAAACCTTAGATATATGTCACATATCAACCATAGCAAAAAGGACAAAAACACTCATATTAATATCTGTAGTATATATAAAAGGCACGACAAAGGAGAAACTTTTTGTGTTAAGTTTATCCTTTTATTATAAATTTTTTAGCATTTTGTTTTGATTTCTGAAATTAGTAGTTGAAGGTTATATTGCGGAAGAAAAATAATCCACATTACTCCTAATGAATAATCGAAAAATATGTGATTTAATCAGATTTGAACTTCCCACCATCGTGATTTGATGTTCCAATTAAAAATATGTCTAGATTCATGCTCTTATTTCCATAAATTCGAAGTATCATTCGTTATTGTATTGGTTAATTGAGAGAGAGAATTTCAATTTTCAAATGAGAAGAAAGTCAGATGGAGATTTGAGAGAATACCAGTAACAACAAAGAGTAGAAAATCAGAGCAAAACCGCCAGGAGGGAGGCTGCAGCGGCACGAACGGAAGAAGGACGACAGTGGCGGCGGCAGTGAACGGGAGACAAGCAGCGGCGACACTGAGCTGCTGAAACGGAGGAGGAGACGACGTGAAGAAGAAGAAGTGGCGTGGAAGAAAGACGACGGCGGCGGCGGCACTCGGCAGTGAACGGGAGAGTGGCAGCGGCGACACTGAGGTGCTGAAACGGAGGAGGAGGAGGCCGGCGTGAAGAAGAAGAAGAAAAAGGGCGTGGAGCAGTTAGGTTTTCAAATTTTAATTTTTATTTCTGTTCTTTTAAAGTAGGCTTAGTTTTGTTTTCTTTAACAAAAAATATGGGCTGAGCTTTTTCAATAAATAAACTGATTCATTTGACTAATATCAACATATTTCAAAAAAAAATTATTATATATGTTTAATAGATATTTAAATTTAAAAAAATTGTCTGATAAGTCTTTAAACTTTGTTCGTAATGGCTAATAAACTAAGGATTTATTATAAACAAGTTTTATAAGTTCGATAACATTATTTACTATTGAACTCTGCACATTTATGAAAATGAAGCAAAGGAAAATAATTAATTAATAGATCCGTAATTTTTTTATATGCTTAAAAATGAGATAAAAAAATCAATGACAAAACATTTATTTGTTATTGACCAACATGCTTTCGTAGGTAAAATATCTTTACGTTTTCTAAAATACCACAAGTTCAAATTTTCACGAGTTAGAGAGTGTTTGATCTAAAGAGTTATGAAATGTAGATTTGTTTTGTCTCAGGAGTTGAAGCATGAGTTAATAATTTTTCAAAAAAAAAAAAAAAAGAAGCATGAGTTAATAAAATTATAGAACATGCAATAAAGTATTGAAACAAGAGTTAAAAAGTTTGTGGGTTCCGGTAGAGTGTTGTAATTGATTAATAAGTTTATGGAGGCAAACAAACTTCTTGGCCCAAACACCCATATGATATGACATCCCATCTCTTATGAAAAAAAAGTTATATTACTAAATATAAATTTTTATTACAAAAAATCAAAATTTATTCTTAAATTTGTCAAGTTGTATCAATTTTACCATCAATTCAATTTTTGCTAATTCAATCACTAATTGTAACAATACCCGAACATAAAAATTATCTGCAAACTCACTAATTTTAATGCTAACATGAACATAGTTGACATAAAGTTTGTACTAATGACCCAATCCCCCTCCCCTCTCACATGTTGTAAAATAATAATAATAATAATTTTAATAAAATGAAAGTCTTTAGACAAAATTAAGTTTGATTCATGCACGAATTAACTATTTAATAGCTTTGTCAAAACTTACATATTCTAACGAAAGTTAGCTCTAATATCATTTTATTTGATATGTTACCAATTTTGTATCATACTTTATAATTCATGGAATACATATGAAAACGCATAACAACATTTAATAATAGTATAGATCATGAAATAAAATAATATATCATTTAATAACGCATCAAATTGAGAATGGCAACAAGTGGGATGAGAATTTGAACCTCTGACCTATTAGTCAAGAGAAAATTTCTAGTACTACGGCTACCTCCATTCATTGTTTGTCATGTAAGGAGTATTTAAGACTGGTGTGGGACCCATGAAATAAAATATTATATCATTAAATGCTATGTTGAATGGAAGAAGTAGGTACTAACGTAGTACTAACAAATTTTCCATTAGTCAAGGTACAAACTTTATGTCAATTAAGCTATATTCGTGTTGACATTAAAAAGAAATTGAGAATGGAAGGATTAGTACTACTAACCCTATTACAATTTATAAGGATAACTCAACTCGTTAAGACATACTTAAAAAAAAAGGGAGGAAAAAAAAACTACAATACGAGAGCTTAGCCATTTTAGAACAAAATGGAATGAAATCATTGACTTTCCAATCAAATAACCAATGCATCTTTGAATTATGAAACTGGAAGAAACCCAACCAAATTATATAAATATTGTTGGGCTCATGCAGTGTCTATCTCTACATCTCACAGCAAATTGCTCTCTCCTTCTGCTGATTGTAACTAGAAAAATTTACACCAGTCATCTTTCCATCTATCAGTCCTAAAGCACATGAACTAAGAATACATATGAAAAAAAATACAATAAACTCATGCAATTCTAAAAGTGGTTGGTGTGGTTAAAAAATGCTCCTACTTGGTGACTACTGTGTTTTTCTCGCTCGAGACTCCGTTTTCAACTTGGTTGTCGAATCCGTGGTAAGGTACTTCAACCATTGGTTGCGGCAAAGGACGACCCTGAAAGTCCTCTGGAAAGAATTCGAAATCGGGGCCGAAGTTGAACTTGACAACACAATTTGGTTGATTAGGAAGAGTGTACATTGAGGCTGCAGGATAGTAGCGACCCCCGTTCAGGTCCGTAAAAGCAACCCCTTGGCATACTCCGTTTTTGAAGAACGAAATCTCGCTTCCTGCACAACGAATGTCGAACACATCATGTAACCTCAAAATGCAGATGACATTTCAATCAATCAAGAGCTGAACAAGGAAAAAAGGAAAGAAGAAAAGAGAATGGAAAAAACAGAAGGCAAAAGGCAACAGATCTGGGGCATCGTCCTCTAGTTTTTAGTTCTCAATCAATCACTAGATAACCAACTTGACTCGTAATGATGAGAGTAGTCGTTTAAATTACTTATAAATTGAAACAACCACCTACTTCAATAACGAAAAAGTAGCACATATTGAAACATTTTACAAGGAAAAAAGGAATCACTCTTGCCAGAAGTTTATTAAATGATAACAGATGTGACCCAAAAGAACAGACAGGAGAAACATTAGATGCACACTATATCAGTTTAAAAGACAAAAGAGCAAGCACCTAACTGATACCCAAACTCTGCACTAGAAAAGGAATGATTAATGCAGAAACCAAAACAACTCAGCACCCAACTGATACAAAACTCAAGTATCCAACTCAATTCCTTCATTACTGGAAAATAGCCAAATGGACTAATCCCTCTACACCCTCTTGACCAAACTGTCCATTCCCCTCCCTTGCAGCCCTTCACTGCTACTATTTATTTACGAGCTAACCCATCTACTTGGTTTTTTGGATGCCTCCGTATTCTTTCATTTTTTCTCCACGAAAGCTGGTGTTTTATTATTAAAAAAAAAAAGATTTACGAACTAACCCCTCTCTCCCAAGCTTATTACCCTTTTGCACCCTCTTGACCCACTTCTTTGAAGCGTTTGACCCTCTTGGAAGTTGGAACAATAGGATTGCATGGTAGGCTTTGGCTTGAGTTTTATCACCTAGTCCCCTACTAACAAATACAACCATTCATAGACATTCGAAGTATCAAATGAGTAGCAAACAGCACGCACCTTGTATTATACAAGCACGGGCCTTGTATTCAATACAATATCTGATGCTTCAGAGATTTTTTTCCTATAAAAGTTGCATATTATTGATCTGGATATCCTATTTCATAAGTCACTTTTCTTATTATCCATGGTAAGATGCTGTCTCTGAAATTGCTCGAGTATAGTTCAACTATGAAATGGTTTCTCTCTTCCAACCAAGGAATAGTCACTATAGGACCTTTGACAAAATAAATAGAGAAAAAGACCCCCCCCCCCCCGATACCCACACACATCCACACACACACCACCACCACCACCACCAATGCTAACACCATACATGGTGTCCAAATTCATTAAGAATCTTCGAACTGTGTCAGTGTCAAATTACTCAATATTAGATGGAAACAAGAACAGATGCAACACATAATCCTGAAGGAGTCTCAAGTTTAATATGAATGTCAATAATGCCTAGAAATTTACTGTAGCAACTTCAAGTAAAAAAAAACCTAAATTTTTCATGATTGACCAATTGCAGCTCAAGCGCAGCCTACTTCAGGGGCAGAACTTTACAGCAACCTTAGCGCTGCTCGCCAGCCATTGAGATCTTGCCTCATGAGCCAAAACGTAACTATTTTCTTTTCCATCACTAGTCTCACAGGGCAGCAGGACTGCCTAACACTAGGAAATCCTAAAAGCAGCCTAAATATTTAGAACCACAGCAGTTTGCCTAACTAACTCCAACCAGTAGCAAGGTATCACCCAATTGAAAATCGAAAAGAAAATATCATATCAAAAGCACAGATTAAGAGAAAATTAACTATTTATATAACAATCAAGCTGCAGCTGCAATGTTTTCCATAGTGCAAAGAACATATAGCACAATCTCCAATACTTAAAAGAAAAATGAACATAGAATGCATTCACTTGTCAGCATTTAGTAAATCCATCCAACATACCAGGAACTACTTTAGGCGGCTCCTCTTTCCCTTCAGGAGCACAAATGTATCTCTGTCCCTTATACCAAACAAAATGTGGCGGCTTGGGCGCATATGAAGCCCCATCAGGCAAGTTGATATAAAAACCAATAACATCACCTTCCTTATATCCCTCCTCTCCATATTTCTCTCTTAAAGCCTTATGCACCTTACTTCCATCAATATCTCTGTACCCAAAACTATTCCCGTCGTACCCAACCGGAGCCTGCAAGTCACCTTTTTCCGTTGACCATCCGAGCCGAGTATGCCCGGTTTCCCCCAAGCTTACCACTTTGATTTCAAAATACCATGCCCCTTCCTCCACACCTCTAGTCGCCCTCACCATTCTATACCCCTTTGTACTACCAGCACTCATTCTGTCATCACTCAATTCAACCTTTTCCGCCTTGTAAACCTTCGACAAACAAATTTGCATATCGGAATTGTCATCCCCTTTATCAGGGAACCTCGGAACTGGAGTGATCAAAACAGGGTCCTCAGTTGGGGCATTGTGATTGTTATTAGCTTTGTTCTTCTTTTTCCCCTTCCGGGTCGACTTCGTAACCCAAACATTATTGTTCTTCTTCTTCGATTTCTTCGGATTCAAAGCCGTTGCCGCCGGCGCAGCATTGCCACTGGCCGAACCGTTGTTCTTAGCAGTATTCGATTCGGGCAATGGCGATTTATCCTCCTCCGCAGGTTGGTTAAGAGAAGACAACTGCTTCTGCTTTTTCGGAGGTGGGTCTTCGTCGTCGTCGTCATTCCCAGGGGATTTCGCCAATTTAGCCGACTTCTCAGTGTCGTCGGAGGCCGGTTCTTCTTCGGAGATTTCTTCAGAGACATCGGGTGGGTCTTGTCTGGTACCCTCCTGGGGCTCTGTGGAGGAGCCACTGACATTCGCATCCATTGGTGGATCGGCGAGCTCCGGTGGGTCGATCTCGGCGGCGCGAACGGACTCGTCTTCTTCATCGTCTTCGTCTCTGTAAGTGGAACGGAGGGAATCCATGGAAATGAGCTCCGATAGGGTTTGAAAATTGGGCAGGAATGGGGAAGGAGGAGACGTGATGGTCCGTTTACATACGTTTCTGCGAACAGAGAGCTTGAGAAATTCGGGGGAATTTTTGAGGAACCATGAAAGCGAAGATGGAGAAGGCAATTGGAATTGGGCTCTCGACAGATAGGGCTGAAAGATGAAGGGACAATTTTTTTGGGTACTTTTCAAGTCTCCCTCTCTTCCAAAATTCAAAAATATTCTAAAATGGTTGTGAATTTGTAAATTGTGTTTTTAATTATTAGTGATTATAGTTTTAAAATATATATATATAACTAAATGGATTAGAGATGTCATGAACATAGTTCAACCGACATAAGACGTGTACTAATGACCGAAAGGTTTGTGGTTCGGATTTCCCCACCCGACATGTCGTAAAAAAAAAAAGATTAGAGATTTATTATCTTATTAAAGTTGAAGCTGGTTTATATCTCTCCCTTCATACTTGTTGAAAAAATAAGTCTTTACCAAACATGTTCATTACATAATTTTTTTTTTCCAGAACTAAGATTAATCGAGCATGTTACATCAAGTTTTGTTAGTTTTTTCTTGGTTCAATTATAAGTTTAATCATTGAATTTTCTGAGTCTGGTAGATTTGGTCTCAATTTTAAAAAGTATCTAGTAGGCTCCTAAATTTTAACTTTTATTTTCAATAGGTCCCTCAACTTTTAATTTTGTGTCTAATAAGTCATTGATTTATTCAGTCTACTAAATAGAAAATTGGAAGTTTAAGGTCTTAATAGGCTTAAAATTCAATTTTGATTTAATAGATTGGTTAATTTTTAAAAATCTCAAATATGTCAGAAACCTATTAGACAAAAAGTTGAAAGTTTAAGGATTTATTAGACATTTTTAAAATTCAGAGACTTACTAAACACAAAATTCAAAGTTTAGGGACTTATTAAACATTTTTTAAAAGTTCAGAGATCAAATTTACACAACTTTAAAAGTTTAAGGACCAAACGTGTAATTTAACTGATAGCATTTTGTTAACATGGTAAACAAAATAGTTCAAAACATAACTTAAAATTAACAAATGTAATTAATTTTTTTTTTTTTTTAAAGGAATTCTAAGGTTGTACCCTCATTCTTGGATTGAATCCAAGTTCCACCTAAACTTGGTTTTGGGCTGACCCAATTTCAAAATAAATGATTGAAGAATGATGTCAAATCATCTATTTATTTGCCAAAGCGAGCTTAGCTCAGCGGTAATTGGCATGTATCCTCGACCATGAGGTCAGAGGTTCGAATCCCCCCACCCCCAAATGTTGATGTACTCAAAAAAAAAAAAAAAAAAAAAATCATCTATTTATTTCATAAATATAAACTTTTAGAAAAACTTTTACTCCATTTTCATTTTATTTTATTTTTATATAATGAGACTAATCATTTAAGGTAAATGATTCCAATATTAATCAATATAATTAATTTTAGGTTAAAAATACTATTTTGGTTCTTAAACTTTGGATTTCATTATATTTTTGTTCTTGTACTTTCAAATGTTCAATTTTAGTCTTTGTACTTTGACAAAAAAGTTTAAAACCAGTCCTTGATTTATTGTACTTTCTAAAAAAAAAAAAAATCTAGTTTCTATTAGCCTTCCATTTATAAATTTTGAAAATATGTTCACACAGTGTCTTTTAGTGCATAAAAATTACTATGACTATTTAACCAATTTTTTTTTTTAAAAAAAACTTCAAACTAAATGGTAGGGACCAAATTTATGTTTTCTTCAAAGTAGAGGAATTAAAATGGAATGAAACTCAAAGTACAAGGACCAAAATGGTATTTTAACCTTGATTTTTTTTTTTTTTAAAAAAACCTTGATTTTTATTAATTTTAGGCTAAATTATAAAAAAAAATACCCCTGAACTATGGAGTTTGTTTCAAAAATGCCCCTGAACTTTGAAAAGTTTCAAAAATACCCTTGAACTTTGAAAAATGTTTCAAAAATACCCTTGCTGTTAATTTTTGGATGGAAACAGTTAGAATTTACGTTGGGAGGAGGAAAAAAGAAGAAGCATTTTTCAATAAAGGGTATTTCTTAATTTTTTTTGAAAGTTCAAGGGTATTTTTGAAACCGAAACTTTAACGGTTTCCATCCAAAAATTAACAGGAAGGGTATTTTTGAAACAGCTTTCAACGTTCAGGGGTATTTTTGAAACTTTTCAAAGTTCATCGGCATTTTTGAAACAAACCACATAGTTCAAGGGTATTTTTTTTATAATTTAGCCTTAATTTTACTATACTACTATATTTCACACATTAACTCTATTCTTCCATGACTGTGCAACTATTTATGATACGAGTTCTTCCCTGTGGCGGGGGATCGATTATGCAACTACCCATGATACGAACTCCTTCGATTACTTGAAATAAGATTCATATATATGTTTCAATCATTTATTTGAAATACCGCTCACACTCACATATGTTTGATTTTGATGGTTATTCGATGGAAAAACAATCTTGTTCGCTGTTTGAATGACACAAAACAATCATTGTTCAAAGGGGACATAACCATTGTGTTGAATAAAAGAGAACTATTGTTCGTGGTTAGAAAAAAAAAAAGTATCATCACAACCATCGTTATGTTCACCGTTTGAACCATGCCATTCGTCGTAGAAAGGAAGCAAAACCACTATGTGAAAGTAGAAGTAGGATCGCTTCTATGAGGACTTTTTAAATGGTTCTCTCATGAATTTAGGATTTTGTCTTGGACCAAAATGGACACAACCATATAGAACTCGACGATACAAGATAAGTTGTGTATGATGTCTATTGTCTCAATTTACCAATGAGAAAGGATAGTTTAATTTCAAAGTTTGGTCTCACTATTTCTTCGGTAAATTCAATAGATATTCATTAAGGAAGGTTCAAGTCTGGAAGAAACCTCTCCTAATGCGAAGCTAGCTTGTCTATTTGCTCTCAACATTTTTGTTTTGATTTTCTCACTTTCTTTCATGTGGGGGATTGTTGAATGTTGTTACAAATGTGTGAAAAAAAAAATTAGTGATGTGTAAAGTCAATTCATCAAAAGTTTCAAAATGGATTCAAACATCAAAATGAATTTAATGTTTCATTTACAAATTTAACCCATGGAAGTTAAATTTGTTGTTATTACTCAATTGAGTTATATTTTAAATATGTTTCAAATTTTTATTTATTTTGTTATTTGGAGTTACTAAAAGTTGCTAGCCTATAAATAACAACTTGTTTCTTCATTTTGAATCATTTCATTCTAATTGAAACATTCTTTCCTTCTTTCTTTCTTTTGATCTTGAGTTGAGATGAGAGCAAGTATCTAAGAGTTCTACCAACTTTGGATAGTTTGAGGTTACTATTCTATTGGAATTAGTCGTTGTATCCTGCTGAGACAATCGTTGTAGTTTGTCTGCAACCTGTATAGAGTGCGAATAAGTGTCTTCAGGACAACACTTTATAAGCGTGCCTTCTACTTATTAACGATATTATTTTACATTATTTGTTATATATATAATGTATGTGTTGTTATTTACACCATAATTGTTAGTATCTAAAGGTGTAATCAGTTTGCTAATGTTAGCCATATCCTTATATATACACAACATATTTCCAACAAAAACTAATTTCAACCTTTGAAAACAAATAAAGCATATAAAATCTAAACTTTGGTGATCTCCTCATCATGACCAAAATGCGAGACCTGAATAAAGCTTAATTAGTGAAAGTATGAACCGAATAACATTAAAAAAAATTAATAAATAAATTATGATCATTACTGTTCAACCCACCATATTCATAGCCAAAGCGAGCTAACTCAGCAGTAATTGGCATATACCCTCGACTAAGAGGTCAGATGTTCGAATCCCCCACCCCAAATGTTGATGTACTAAAAAGAAAAAACCCACCATAATCATATAACATTTTGCAATAACTTAGACCAAAGAAGAAATCATTGACAGCTATTATGAATATTTGTCTAAGTAGAGTCCCACTAATCCTAGTTTTTTTTTTAAATAATCTTTTTTAAAGTTTTAATTTTTTTCATTTTCCTTAAGAAATTAAACTAAAGAAGAAATCATAGACAGCTTAGACTCATAAATTTAGCTTACACTTATGGCACTAATCCTATATGTCTTAGTAGAATGCCACTAATCCTAGTTGTCTTTCACACCAAAAAAAAAAAAAGATAGCATTTTGTTTAATTATTCAACAAAGTTAAAGTTTGAAACTTGTATAATTATTTTCTTTAGAGCAAAACTTATAAAACTAATCAAGAAATTCCATGTGAGACGCAACACACATGGCAAATGAATAAAGGGAATCATTTTTTAGATAAAAACCAATCAAGAAATTCCATTATAGAGTTTTTTTTAGATTTTTTTTTTAACTATCATTATTTTTTCTTTTAATGATATTTTGGATGGAAAATATGATGTAAGGATACATTGTATCATAGAATATATATCTTATAAAAGTTAAAATAATATTGTATAAAAATATATTCTATGTGAGACGCAATGCACGAATGGTTCCATCAATCATCCTATCGAATAAAGTGAAAGATTACATTAGATATAACTATGGAATATTACACTTCCATAACAAGATATGTGATGCATGAGAATTAGGTACGACCTCATTTTGCATGATGGTCACAAGAATAATAGGCTAAATTATATATAAAAAAAAAATACCCCAGAACTTTGGGGTTTGTTTAAAAAATAATTTTAAAAAGTTTAAAAATACTCTTGAACTTTAAAAATGTTCAAAAAGACCCTTGAACTTTCAAAAGTGTTAAAAAATACCCTTACCATTAAGTTTTGGATGGAAAATGTTAAAGTTTCAGTTTCGAAAATACGTTTGAACTTTAAAAAAAAAAAAAAAAAAAATTTAAATACCCTTAATGAAAAACATTTGTTTTTTTTTTCTTCCTCCCTCTACAAATTCTTCCTCCATGAAAATTAGTGAGAAACTTTACTTATTGGACATGTATTCATTTTCTTCTATTTCTAACACATCATCCCAAGAGCTTGACTAAGATTCTCGTATTGAAGCTTCAAAATGACTTTTGTTTCGTTCTTGAATTCTTCGTGTCCTTCACTTAATTTTGTTGATAGTCTTTTCAATGTTATTTCCTCACAAACCACTGCTCATTAGCTTTCTCTATATTTACTTTAGGAAAAATAAATGAAAATGTTGTCATATAGTTTTCCTCACAAGCCACTGCCCATTAACTTTCCCTAAATTTTAGGAAAAATAAATGAAAATGTTGTCATATAATGGTTCTAACACTTCTTAAATATTAATAAAAACAAAATCAGATATAAAACTTTTGATTAATTAATCTGAACCAAACCCGCAGTCGTCTAACACTTTTACTACTTATCACTACATACACAAACAGGGAGAGCAAAAAAAAAAATTGTTTTTTTTCCACTTATTTTCTTTACACTTTTTAAAAGAGAAAACTTGATTTCAAACTTTGTTTTCATCTCGTGTTGTGTTGTGCATAGCTTTTATAAGCAAAATTTTGTATTAATTTCATGGAGGAAGAATTTTCAAAGAGACGAAGAAAAAAGAAGCCTTTTCCATTAAGAGTATTTCTTAAACTTTTTGAAAGTTCAAGGGTATTATTGAAGTTGAAACTTTAACGTTTTCCATCCAAAACTTAACGGTAAGGGTATTTTTGAACATTTTTGAAAGATCAGGGATATCTTTTAAACTTTTTAAAGTTCATGGGTATTTTTGAAACAAATCCCATAGTTTAAGGATATTTTTTATAATTTAGCCTTAAATAATTCTATTTTTTAAAAAGCACCTGTCATTATGCATGTAGTTTTATGTAAACCTAAAACAATAACACGATAAACCTTCTCTTAAAAAAAACCTTCTCTTAAAAAAAAACATGATAAACCAAAAAGTTTCTGGTCCTATTTGTTAAAAATAGTGATCAGTTTCTATTTTTTTCTTACTACATGTAGGGGTTGGGGATTCAAACATTAGACTTTTTGGTCATTAGTACAAACTTTATACCGAGCTATGCTCATGTTGGGAGTGAGTTTCTATTCTCATTAACACTATTTAAATGTAAAAATGAAAAATATATAACCAAATCATAAATGTTGTATTTGCAAGAAAAACAAGAATACTCAAAGAAAAGAGTTTTGTTTATTTATTGAAAGAAAAAACGAAATATATAAGATAAATCCTAATCTCTTAGTTAATTTTTAATTTAGTGTTTAATCTTTTAAAATTCTAAAGGTTTATCCTAATTAGGTAATTGGTAAAAAAAATGTCAGAATTTATAAACAAAAAATATTGTACTATTAAGAAAGTTGAACATTATTTTTAAATTTTATAGAATGACCTAATTGAAAATTTTAAAAGATTAAGAATCAAATTGAGAATTATCTAAACATTAGAGATTACTTTAATTTTGTATTGTTTATATATATTTTTACTATTACACACGCAAAAACAACTACTAAACATAACTGCCAACATCAACATAGCTCAATTGTCATAAAAAATGATTAAGAAGTCTGTGGTTCAAATTTCCTCACCCGCTATATTCTAAAAAAAAAAAAACTATTAAAAATAACTTTTCAAACATTTTTTCTTCGTAATTTGTATTCTAAAAAACAGAAAAGTGCTCTAATTTACTATTTATTTTTTCACTTTTTCAAAGTTTCATTCAAAATTTGAAGAACCAAGAAACGATTATTTTTTAAATGACTATTCTTTAAAAAGAAAATAACAAAATTAAATTGTTCATTTTCGATTGAATGTAAAATTGAAAGTTTCTTGATGATAAGCAAATATTTGTTGAAATCAACAAAAAGGTTTCCTATGGAAAAAAAATTATCTTTGTCAAAATCAAAATGATTATTTTCAATACACATGACAATAAACTTAATTAAATGCAAAATTGAGAACTTTCCTCAATAAGAAAATATTTGTTGAAATCAACAAAAGTTGCCTATGAAAAAAAAAAAAAAAAAAAAACTCTTGGTCAACCATTGAATTTGTGGTCAATAAAATAATTTATACATTCAGCAAACTCACCTACCTCCATACTTTTTTTCAAAAAAAAAAAAAAAAAAAAAAAAACCTACCTCCATACTTTCTCTAGTTGGACCATTCAATTTCAAACCCATATTCTATCCTTGAGATAAAGTTTGGTCAAACTTTCAACAATTCTATCTCATAGCATATTAAAACAAAAAAGTAACCTGTCCATTTCAATTTTAGGGTCACAACTTGACTTACTCTTAAAAGATGAAAAAAAAAATCTATGGAATCAATTTCTTTTCAAAAAAAAAAAAAAAGGAAAAAAAATCTATGGAATCAATTTTATTCATGCTATTAGGGTTTCAATTAGTTTGAAGGACAAATGTTGGTTAGTTTTGTTTTGAAAACCAAAGAAAACTGAACAATTGTCGAGGTATTTGTACAGATGACCCATTATAGAGAGCACAGATGGAAAATGACCTGGAATATGAAATTATTTATTATTATTTTTTTACTCTTTTAGTGTTAGACAGACACGCGGTTTTATGTTTATGCACTGGAAGAAAGCGCTCTGAAAACTTCAATCTCGGATGTTATTAACACAATGACTCTAGTTCTCGCATTCCTCCCGTTTGAACAAAATTCTAGCTTTCGCATTCTCCGGTAAGAACAAAACTGTAGCTCTTATTTCCTCCCATTTGAACACAACTCTTAGCTTGTACGAGTAGAGAACGTTGAGGTGACTAAGCGTAATCAAGAGGACAAATTTATACTTGCAATCAAAAGAATAATCAGATTAATTTCCATGTAACTACCATCAACCTTTCAAATCAATTTAACTCTAATATAGGTTGTTTCTAGTTAAATGCTCTTGCTCGAGCACTCAACTAACTCAATCTCCAGCGATGGAAACCAAGAAGAATCCAGAAAATTCGGCCTAAACCATGTTGGCTATGATTTGTTACACTTGAATTATTTATATTATTGAGTATGGTTGGTGGAATAAATTGATTTGATAGTTACATTTTGAGACTGAGAGGTCTTGGATTGTTAGAAAAATTTGACTCCTTTAAAATCTAAACATGTGGGCTATGAATATGATTTGTTACAACTTGAAAGTAAGTATTTTTTTATTATTATATTATTTTTTTTAATGTTTGTTTATTGTCCAAATTTGACCATGTAAAACGATTGGAGGAAGAAACTTCGTATGACTTTTCGAGGTAACAAACTCTTTGAAATTGAGGAAAATTTTTATACAATTTTACGAGCGGAGATAATCACTTACCTCATTATGCAATAGTTGAGTAATACTTGACAAGTTCTAGAAATCAATATTAGGTTACAAACAAGACTCTCACTCTTTATGAGTGCAAGATTGAGAAAATGTGACAAATAATGAATGGCCAGAAAAAAAAAAAAAAAAGTGAAAAAAGGTAAACAAAAAAACAACAACAAAATGGAAAATTTGAACCTACTAAAACACATACACCCACGCAAAAAAAAGATAAAAGAAAAAGAGTCGTTAGGATGTAGGAGTGTTCATCAGTCGGTCGGTGTCGGTTTTCCAGAAATCTGAAAACCGACGCCTTTTCGAAGATGGTTGGTAGCCGACCGACCGATCGGTCGGTTTCTTTTTTTCTTTCTTTTTTTTTTAATAATATTATTTAATATTTGCAAGTTTACCTTACAAGTTGCAAGTTTGCAACTGCCGAGAGCCCGAAACCGAGAGACTAAGGGAGTGGGAGACCGGAGACGATGAGGAAAGACAACGATGAGGAAGGCTATAGTGAGACCGAGGGAGAGAGAGAGACAGCGTGAGGACTGAGGGAGAACAGAGAGACGGCGAATGGAAGGCGACAACGAAGGCGAGACCCACGGCGACGGAGAGAGTTGGCGAAGGAACGACGAAGACGTGAGCCGTGAGGTGAGGCTGTAGCTGCTGAAGGAGGCGGCGAACGTGAGATGCGAGATCTGAAGGTGAAGCCGTGAAAGACAGAAGAAGGCGGATGAAAATGAAAATGAAAAATCAGCATGGGCCTAGGTTTTTTTTTCCCCTTCATAACAGTAGATATATAATTAAAAAATTCTTATTATTATTTTTATTTTATACATAACTCTGTCGGTCGGTCAGTTCCTTGTGAAATGGCCGAACCGATCGACCGACTGGTCGGTTTTCTAAATTCAGAAACCGACACCGACCGATCGTCGTCGGTTCGGTCGGTTGTGTTGGTTTTCGGTCTGCAGATGAACACCCCTATTAGGATGCATAATGTTATAATTGCAACCAAATTAGTTAGACATCTCAATATTTCGTAATTGTAATGTAACTAAATTTTAGTTATTATTAATTGTACAATAATTAGGCTAGTTCTTTAGGATACCCACCTATCTCAATGTCTACCCATAGAAAGTCACATTACTTCTTCCTCTTCTCCTCTCTCTTTCGAGTTCAACAAATGACAAGGAAATAGAATGACTTGTCAACTTAAGGAATAATAATAGATATTTTATCCAATGAACTAATGCTGGATTTGACAAATATTATTTAAATTGATTATTCTACTTGATTATACAATATAATAGGAGAATCATTACTATACAAATGAACAAAATATTTGAATGCTTGGAAAATGAGATGAAATAAGTATATAAGTATAAAGACCAAAATTAGAAAATATGGACTTTTTTTAATCCAAGTACTTTGAATTAGTGACAACATTTTTGCCTTAGACGACTTTCAGCTTTATGATCATATTTCACTTGAGAAGATCTCCTCATACTTCACTTTATTTTGTCCTAAAATTATTTGGAAAGTTAATTTTTTTTTTCTTTTCTAAGTTTTCTCCATTTCTTTATCATAATTTTTACAGAAATTATAGTGGATGGGTCAAATTGATCCTCAAATTTCACAAATATCCATAATATTATTATGGGTAGGTTTTTTCACATTAATTGAGTTATTTTTCTTACCAAAATACCCTTTCATTTAATGAATGAAATAAATTTAATTTAATAATATATTAGAATAAATCTCAAATTTTCAATTAAAGGATTTAGGGAATAGCCGTTTTTTCCTTAAATATTGCCCCAAATTTTATCCCTAGTAAAAAATCTAATTTTGCAAATTATTATTATAGATTTTATATTCCTAAATTAGCTTTTTTTTCGTCCCTTCTAATCCCAGCTTATCAGCTTATCAACACAATATTTGGTAACTCTGATTTTATTTATAAATGATTTCTTTTAAATCGTTTGAGATTTCTTCTAAAAACACCGAATTTCTTTTAACTCTAATTTTCACTTTGGCATCATTCTTCTAAAATTGTTGATTTTGTAAAATAAGGGGCAATCCCAACATGAAATTTATTTTCAAATTTCATTATTTTGAGATTTCAACCAAAATTTGGTGTTTTTTGAGATTTCAATTTTTTTTTTCAATTTTTTGAGATTTCAAATCATTTGAGATTTCAAATCGAGAAGCCGGCTACCCAAGATGGAATCTTTTTTTTTTTAAAAAAAAATTAATTATAGATATTCTTTTAAATATCTATCTCAATTCATTCCTTTTATGTAACAAATATATATAATTATTTTCAAATTTATTCCCACATCTAGTTTGGAATTCTTAAATTCATTTTTAGTTTTTTGCCGCCTGCTTCTCGATTTCGTTGATTAAAAAATCCATACCGGGTATTTAAAAATTCATACCCGGTATTTAGAAATCCATACCGAGTATTTAACAAGGAGTCGTAGAAGATGCAAAAAAAACCCAGATCTATACGGCAAAAAAACCCAGTTCTATACGATAAAAAAAATCCAAATCTATACGCAAAAAAAAAAATTTATTACAAATTTCAAAATCCATACCGGGTATTTAAAAATTCATACCCGGTATTTAGAAATCCATACCGGGTATTTAACAAGGAATCGTAGAGGATGCAAAAAAACCCAGATCTATACGGCAAAAAAACCCATATTTATACGACAAAAAAAACCCAGATCTATAGGCAAAAAAAAAAAAAATTATTGCAAGTTTCAAAATCCATACCGGGTATTTAAAAATTTATACCCGGTATTTAGAAATCATACCGGGGTATTTAAAAATGTTGTGTACTGTCAAATTTCAAAGAATGCAGGAGAAGAGCAGAGACAAAATTCTGAAACCAATAATAAAAAATCGTGAGAGAAGCCTCCTATCAACGTCTGTTCATCCCCTTTCAAAAATCAGTAGGTATATAGTGAATTTTTGGATGCTTACAAATACGAATAACCAAGTGATGGGGGGTGATCCCATATGGACTTTTTCGTTGGTTAATAACAGCGGTCTGTATAGAGGGATGATGTCGAGTGGGTTGCATTTCATGAACTTTCCGGCCCCGGTGGCGTTGGTTCCTTGTCAGCGATTCGGGTCAGGCACCGACGGAGGTAATAACAGTTCCAGTGAGGGGCACTTGAACATACTTGCAGGGCTGAATCCGTATCGATCGGTGTCGAGCACGGGCGTAATGGAACCGTAGGGAAGTGGGTCGCACTCACATCACGGCGGCGGAAGTAACGACAGTGGAGATGATCGACACGATACAAGAATGGGCGGAATAGTCTGCATTGTTCGAAAGGAAAAAGACGATGGGCGGTGTTTTCGGAAGGAAGAATATATAGTCTGCGTGCTTTTAGAGATTTTTTTTCAAATGTGATACGAAACAACTTGTTTCCTTTTTTGTATTTTTTTTTTTTCTGAATATCAGAGGGTCAAAATGGTAAATGAGCTTCAATTATTTAAAACGGGCTGGACTGAAATGAAAATTTTAATGTCTTTGGACAAAAGTGAAACATATAAGCTAATTTCAGCCCATTCTTGTAGAAACCCCTATTTTTTAGGGAAAAATACACTTTTAGTCACTGAGATTTGGATTAAGTTTCATTTTGATCCCTAAGTTTGAAAACTCGACATTTTAGTCATTGAGGTTTGGATTTCGTTTCATTTTGGTTCTTCCATCCAATTTTCCGTTAATTACTAATGTATGGATGACGTGACACTTTTTTTTTTAATTTTTTTAAAAATAAAATAATATTATTTTTTACTTTTTCTTCTTCTTCTCAACTATATATAACCCTAAGCCCTATCGCCGACAGCCATCGCCAGTCGCTACGACCTTTTCTTTCCCCAATCTTTCTTCCTTTTTCTTCCTGTACTTTTCTTCTTCTTTGATTTTTTTTCCTTCTCCTTATTTCTTTTTTTTTTCCCCTAAAAAACCGAGAGGGAGGAGGGAGGAGGGAAGTTCCCTCTTCTGTTTTTCTGGCGCCAAAAATGGAGGGAGCTCTCCATCCTCCCTCCTCCTCTCGATTTTTGAGGAAAAAAAAAATAAGGAGAAGGAGAAAAAAAGAAAAGAGGAAGAAAAGAAGAGGAAGAAAAATTGAAAGAAAAAGATGGCCTTCGACAAGGCTTAGGATTATGGTTGTGAAGAAGAAGTAAACAAATATTATTTTTATTAATTTAATATTATTTTATTTTAAAAATTTTTAAAAATAATAAAAAATAATGTCATGTCAGCAATCCGCTAGTAACTAATTAAAAAAAAAAAAAATGGACGAAGGTAGCAAAATGAAACGAAATCTATTTTTTTTTCTATTATTTATCTTTAATTGTTTTCTATTCAAGTTTTTTTTTTTTTTAAAACATTCTATTGAAGTTTTTATAACTTCTATTTCTAATTCTAATCATTATTCTCTCTCTGAAATTTTTATCCTTTTTCCTCACTTGTTTCTCCTTCCAATAATTTTTAAATATATTTTTTTATCTCTAAAATTTTTGTTTTTCCTTCTAATATTTTTCTCTCTGTATTTTTTTTCTCTTTAATTTTTTTTTTTTTGTATCTTTCTAACTTTTTTCCTTTGGTTTTTGTACCTATGCTAACTTTTTTTTTCTCTCAATTTTTTTTTGTCCCTCCCTTTTATTATTCTCTTTAAAAAAATTTTGTATGCTAACTTGGTATAACTCTAGCTTTGAGTTTTTGCTTTAAAATTCTCTCTTTAATTTTTTTTGGTCTCACTCTAACATTTTTTCCTCTAGATTTTTGCTCCCTCCTTGTCTCTAACATTTCTTTAGCTTTCTATTTCTTCTCTCTTCAATTTTTATTTCTCTCATAATTTGTTCCTCTCTATAACTTTTGATCACCACCTTATATTTTTTTTTTGTTCTCTCAAATATAATTCCCTTTTTAGTTCTTTGATAATTCTAAAACCAACTTTTTGAAAACAAACGTTAATCATGATTTGTTTTAATTAAATCAAAATTCATTTTACAATAACAAAATAATTTATAGCTAAACACTTTTTAAAAAATAATTATAATTAAATAATTAGACTTATAACACTTATTCTATAGTCACTCCGAAACATACCCTCGATCATTCCAAATCAATTTTGATTGTATGAGCTAATACGAACATAGTTGACACAAAGCTTGTACTAGTGACCAAGAGGTCTGTGGTTCAAATCCCTCACCTCATATGTTGTCAATTTTTTTTTTTTTTATTGTATGAAAATCACTTTAAAAAATGTAGAACCAAACACTAAAATGATTATATAAAAATAAATTTTAATAAAATCACTTATAATCAAATCATTTTCCCTAAAATTACTATTTCTAAAATCACTCCCGACCTACTCTAAAAAAAGTGGTTTACAAATTAATTGCAATAATCCTTATATGTCATTGAAGATTTATCTGTTTTCAATGTCGCAACTACCAAAGTTGATAATTGAAAAAAACGTTGTATCAACAAGGTCACGAGTTCAAGAGTGTAATTATAACACTATTTAGTAATGGTTTTTTCCATCCTCCAAAAAGCTAATACACACTAATTCAACCTAAAAAAAAAAAAATCAAGAAGTCAAATTCTTCTTTACTTTCAAATACTCCCAAAAAGTGTTCCAACTTTCTTTCTCAAATCAATATTATTTATTTATTTATTTTTTGAAATGAAATCCACTTTTATTTATTTATTTTAATGATTCCCACATCCACCTAACCACAAATACTCCAAAACAAGGATCTCAAAGTTCTCAACTTTGTTTGTCCTCAAACGTCATTTTCCAAATTCATAGGGGCATTCTCGTCATTTCAGCTCTGTAGTTGGTTGGTTAGACCAACTTCTGTTTCACACAGCGCCTTTCTTCTTCTTCTTCTTCTTCTTCTAGCTCGGCCTCAATTGCCACGCGTTCTTCCATGGCCCCACCCACCTCTCTTTCTCTCTCTCTCCAGTTTCTATAAACTTCTTTCTCGCTCAGTTCCTCTCTGGATCAGGTGGGTGTTCCCAAAATTCAACTGAAATTTCACATTCCAATCGAATGCTCCTCCTCCTGCTGCTGCTACTGCCAATTTCAAGCGGTTGCGGTTGTGGGAGGGCTCATCGAGGGGATTCGGATTTTCCCTTTTTCTTTTCCCTCTCTGTATTTCTCTCTCATACACCCATGTCTCCTAGCAAGTTCAATTCCTCTGTAATCCCTCTCTCTCTCTCTGTCTCTGTCTCTGTATTTACTGTTTGTTTGCTGTGATCTTGATTTCTGAATCGACCCCATCTCTTGTTTGGGTCCCATGATCTGTTGATTGGGTTTTCTGGGTTTTTTCCATGGTGGGGATTTTTGGTGGTTCTTAAGTTAGTTGATAATGTGATGCTCTGTTTGTTTCGTTTATCGTTTGGGGGTGTTTTGGGGACTTTATTTTTCATTTTTGTTCTGGGTGTTTTGGTTTTGATCTCGGTGTTGTGTTCCTGGAAAATTGTGTTAGGTGTGGATTAATTGGGTGGGTTTTGTTTGCTGATTTGGAGAAATTGAGAATTTGTCTGTTTGAGGTTCAATATCTGATGGTGATAAATGATGGATGGATCGAGTGGGACGAGATGCTTTTATAGTACGAATAAAGTTTTTCACAGAGAACTGTTTGTTTTTTGAGATTCCCAAGTCTTTTGGAAAAGTGGGGGCACTTCTCTTTTTCTTTTGTTGTTTTAGAATGTTGCTTTACTACTTGCACCTGTAAAGAAAAAAAGAAGTTTTATATTGTGTCTCGTCTTGAACTTGTGTTTCTCGTGCTATTTAGTTTTTGGGCTAACTAAGCTGCTGCTGATATAGGGAGAAGGAAACTTTGCTAGCCCGATGACGGAGAGTAGTTTTCTTAATGCTTCTCTGTTAAATTCGGAGGAGGCCGTCCAGGAACTTCTTCAACGGTCTCCATTAATGGAGACTGATGACCACCTTGTTGAGTTCTCAGAGGCCTTGAGAAGTATGTGTCACAGTTTTGTTTTATATATTTTTACTGAATCATGCGCTGTTCTAATTACATTTATGTAGTTTAACTGACATGTTTGCTATTAAATTTGAGTTGGTTAAGATATTATGCTTATATTATCTCTTCGGTCGCTAGCTGTTGCAAAAGCATTAAGAAAGGCAGCTGAGGGAAAGGCTTCTGCACAAGCTGAGGCAGCTGAATGGAAGCGTAAATTTGAACTGGAGAGGACAAGAAATCTTCAAATCGAGCATAGAGGTTTTACAGGATTACTTATATTATTTAGAATATATTTGTTGATTTTTTCATGCTTATAGTTCAGAAAGTGTTAATTTAGTGCTTATAAACACCTTAAATGTTTTGAAGTGCAGATCTTTTATATATCGTTCAAGAAAGTTGGACAGACTTCATCCTGATTTTCTTCCGTTGATGTCAAAATGATTTTTGTTATTCAGTTTGGGGTAAAGAACCCATTTCTTTCAAATTTAAGAGGTGCTCGACTCATTGGACATTTTATCTTTAATTAAAAAAATTATCTTGTTCAATTCCGTTCAAAATCTCCAATTTTTATCCAACAGTGGACATTAACTTTCGTCACATGAACATTGCTGTCTTTTTCCAAAGATACCTTATGACTTTTGGGCAAAGTAGGTGAAAGATCATTTTTAGATAGTGTTGAATTGAAAATAACTTTTTATCTTACATTAAATTCAAAATGATATTCACTATTGTTCAAACTAAATAGCAATGTCATTCAAATATCACATAGAACATGTGCAAAAGGTGTATGAAATGTACAGTGTGTAAATTAACAAAGGTTTAATTTGGAAAAGTTATGTAGTATGAAGGAGTTGATTTTGAATTCAAATTTGAAGGGTTAGAAAAATTGTAGGGCTTGGTGTGCTAGTGAATACTTATGAGGAACCTTTTATAGAGGCATTTATTGTATGAGGTTTAGGAATAGGATTTTAAGTCAAGTAGGTAAAGTCACGTTGACTTGTCAATATGCTAGAGCAAGCATTAATTCCACTTGATTGAATGTATTACTTGTAATCTTGAGGCTCAACTAAGGGTATGTTTGGGAGTGATTTTGGAAATAGTGATTATAAGATATTTATTAAAAGTGTTTTTCATATAATCATTTTAATGTTTGATTACACACTTTTGAAAGTGATTTTTGTTCCATCAAAAGTGATTTTGGATAAGTTAATCTTAAAATAGTGGCCATTCCAAAATCACTCCCAAATATGTCATAAGTATATGATCTAGGAACCTTGTCTTTTGAAGCATACACTTTCCTTTAGTAGCAAATATCTTCTTTAACTTGTTCTTCAGCTTCGCATTGATTTAAGACCAAAGCTACGGTACCTGTACGTCACTTCTTATGGTGATTAAAAAATATAGATGGAGAGTTGGGGGGGTGGGGGGTATAGATGCCCTTTATTGTTATGTTGAGCCTTCCTGCTTTCTCTCTCACATGTAGGAGTAACCTCCAAGAGCAGATCCTATGACATTACTTGCTGAGTCTATACATTTGTCAATCGTATTGTAGTAACTAGCAGACCAGCAGATTTGTGATTGTGACCTTATTTTGTACACAACAGCTACTTGGTGCAAACTACTCTCGGTGATATTTGTGCTGATTGGGTGGGATTTTTGTAACCCCCTTTAGCCTTTTTAGTAAATTTCATTTCTCTAATGAAATTTTGTTAACTGTTTCCCGCCCCAATCTGCTGCTCCTGTCATTTAAGGCAGGTAAGACTAGCTGCTGGGGGGGGGGGGGGGGTATGGGGTATCCACTCTCTCCTTAAAGATGGAATCGCTTTTTTAGATCCTCTTGTTCATGATCGAATAAGATAGTAGTTGTCCTTTTGAATTTCTCACGTTCTAGTGGACCTGCTAACCAACAGATTTGTTGACTTATGCTAGGTTTTATTCTGAGCGTATAAGACCATCACTTTTCACATCTGTGATCCACCACCGATTTTCTTTCTCATGTGGTTTGTTTTTTGTTTTTCCTTTTTGGTATTGTTTTCCTTAACACTGCACATACTTATGCATTGTAGGGCAGTCGCCTGCTGACCGCAATGGTCATGATAGTAAAAGGGCGAGGTATCTAACCGCGCGAGCTACAGAGCAATCAGAATTGTGTTGTGGATCAAATGGAATATGTTCTCACGAAGTTCTTCAAGATGGGGACATTGATTCTGTTTCTCTGAAGGCATCTAAAAAATGTACGAGAAAGGTATTTGAATATCTGCTTACCTGTTTCTAACATGGTTTTTTTTTGAGTTATGCATGTCTCCGCTGCTTCTTTCTAATGATTGGCTTAAATATTTCATATGTTATTTTTAATGCTGAATAAATATTTTATTTGTGTTCAATTTATTTTCTCTAATAAGGTTCCATTAAGAAGAATAAGATGAAGACACTAATTACGTATTTCTAAAATTGTACAATATCTAATGACTAAAATTTCTAAACAAAATCCAATACCAAATAATCATACTTCTTTATGATGCAATAACAGGCAAAAGAAACGTGCCCATTCAGTTGCACAAAATAAATAAATAAATGAAGTCAAAAAGTTCTCTCAAATTTATAATAAATAAAGTTCTCTCAAATGTCCGTGAACACGTACATATTATACATGCATACAGTACGTACGTGTTCATGGACATTGTGCAATAGATGGAAAGCAAATAATATATAAGAAAACTTCTTTGCAGACACTATCTGTAAAAAAGAGCAAAATCCTATGGACAAATGCAGTGAAGGCCACTTCGTTTTGGTGGGTAGTGTCATTGGAAAGAAACAACAAGTTGTTTGATGACAAATAAAAATATTGGGAAGAAGTTTTTTGATTTAGGAAAATTTTAAAGTTCCTAGTGGTGTTCCACACATAGTTCCTAATTTCATTGTTCTTGGTGACGTTTCATACATAGTTCCTCTTTTAATCACACACTCCCTTTAATCTTATTCACATTGGTGGAGTTTTTTATTTATTCCGGAGGACACTTAGTTCTTTTTGTCAATGATAACATCGCAAAATGTAACAAAGTGATGGTAGATATTTACAGAATTGTGTTAATCCCATATGAGTTTACAATTACAGGCACCATTTAAACTTTCATGGTGCTGCAATGGGGAGGATAGTGATCAACACAAGCATGACGTTGTCTCCTTTGAAAAAGGAAACATAACAACTGCAGAGCGTAGCAGTAAGCAGGTTTGTTTCTACTGAACATAGACACATCGCAATGGCTTTTGCAAAAATAAATTCTTACGTATATGTCATAGTTTAAGATATGGCAATATCAATTTTCAGTCGATGACAAAATGGAAATGCAAAACTGAGCTTATGAGCATAACTATTACATACAAAAAATGATTTAACGTCCAAGTAAAAGGCTTACAAATATAGTTTGAATTTGAACATGTCTGTACAACTTATACGCTCAAAAAATTGAGTAAAAAAAATGCAGAAAAGTTTAAATTCTTCCATCATTTTTACATTTTGTTACATGTCAATAACAGAAAATTCTTAGGTTATTCATTTTGTTCTTTCTTTTTTTTTTTTCCTCTTTTTTTGTGATGACTATCTAATATTTTATTTGATTCTGGCTGTTTCAACCCTTTCTTTGGTGTTTTTCCCCTTTCCCATGGATTTATCCATATTAATGTGGTTGAGTGGGTCCACCCTTTAATTGATAGGACATTTTCATTTCAGATTTCTTTGAAGTGGGAATCTCAACCTCAGACTGTGCTTATATTGACCAAACCAAATTCAATATCAGTTCGAATTATTTGTTTTGAGATGGTCAGGTGTGTATACCTTTTTCTTAAGTAGCTAAACCAGTTTTCCCAGTTATTTTCGTTTTATGTGAGCAAAGAAATATGTGAAAATCGTCATGCATTTTAAGGATAAGTATGGAAATAGTGATGTTAAATAATGAAAATCTTCATCCTTTTTAAGGATAAATATGGAAATAGTTCTGTTAAATAATGAAAATCGTAGGCCAGCTTCATGATTTAACATTTATCTTATGAAGAAAATCAGAGGGATTTTTTGCTCTCGTTTTTCCTAAGACCAAAGTTTTTATGCATCATAAACAAGAGTATCTACTTAATGTGAAAAAGATGCTTTCCTTATTCCCATTTTCATTCTCCCAGATGGTTGAGAGAGCATAAAGGTCTTCACATTTATGTTGAACCACGTGTCAAAAGTGAGCTTCAGACAGAATCTGACTACTACAATTTTGTCCATACATGGAAAGACGGTGAGTGTGAATGTTTGCTATTACGTTATAGTAAACATATTATTCCTACTACATCTGTTACTTGTGTTTGTAATGTTCATTTGGTCAAGGATGGCCCTGACTGCATATTTGAGCTATAATTTTTTTGGCAACTGTCACTTATGGTTTCTATAACTAATTATTTAATGCCATCCTTGTGCACTCGATTGACCCCTCATTTCTACCTCTTGACAGACAAGGAAATAATGCTCCTCCACACAAAAGTTGACCTTGTGGTTACTCTTGGTGGAGATGGAACTGTACTTTGGGTATGCCTGATAATTTCACTTTCAGGATTATCTTCTTATTGTTCTAGATATTTGGACTGGCATTGTTATTGCAGTCATTTCATAACATTTCAAGGCTACATTGAATTTATTAACAACTATGAACTGTATGCTTTCATTAGCCATCTTTATCAAATATAAAACCTCTGGTGCTATTTATGCCGGTACTGCCTTACATAATTGACTGAGAAGGATGTAATCCCTTGTTTACAAATACCACCTAAGATCTTGCTTAATGAATTGATCGAATAATTTTCACTTAAATCTGTGTGCCTACCAAAACAGAGGAATACAATTAGCTTGTCTAATCTTGCTATTTTTGGTGTTCACTATGCCTTAACAATTATTGATCATGGAAATATTCTTATAAATGATATTTAGAGTTTTTATTGGTAAGAGTTGTGACATTCTTGTTATATGATTTTATGACTTATGAGTTTTATATTTTGAAAGCTTTGTTCTTGAATAACTTGACACTTGATTGCAGGCAGCATCAATGTTTAAAGGACCAGTTCCTCCACTTGTTCCGTTTTCTTTGGGGTCTCTGGGTTTTATGACTCCTTTTCGTATCCTTCAGTTCTAAGGAAGTATTATTTACTTTAGAAATTAATTAATTTGTTGTTTAACCAGAAAGTACTTGATTTGCTTCCCTAAGACCTCTGTGATAGTTTCTTTTATGTTTGAAGTTTTTTTTTAACCTACGGATTACGCCACTACATTTTTGTTTGTTCATTGCTGAAAAGTTTCTTTAACATGCTTCAGACAGTGAGCATTACAGAGAATGCTTGGATTCAATTCTAAAAGGTCCAATTAGTATTACATTGCGACACAGACTGCAGTGCCATGTTATTCGAGATGCAGCGAGAAATGAATACGAAACTGAAGAACCTATACTCGTGCTGAATGAGGTTACAATTGATCGTGGAATATCATCATACCTTACGAATTTGGAATGTTATTGTGACCGTTCCTTTGTAACTTGTGTCCAAGGGGATGGACTGATTCTATCAACAACCTCTGGCAGCACAGCATACTCATTGGCTGCTGGGGGATCAATGGTTCATCCTCAGGTATGTTCTTCGGTCTCAGACAGATCTTTCAGTTTGCAGTTTTATATTGGTTAGAGTGACCATTTCCTAAATACTCTTATGACATTCACAGGTTCCCGGCATCCTATTTACTCCGATATGTCCGCATTCCTTGTCGTTTCGACCCTTGATATTTCCGGAGTATGTAACAATACGTATACAAGTGCCTTTCAATAGCAGGGGGCATGCATGGGCGTCCTTCGACGGGAAGGACAGGAAGCAATTGGCAGCAGGAGATGCACTTGTGTGCAGCATGGCGCCTTGGCCGGTGCCTACAGCGTGCCAGGTAGACTCAACAAACGACTTCTTGCGCAGCATTCACGATGGCCTTCACTGGAATCTAAGAAAGACGCAGTCTTTCGATGGACCTCGAGATGCATGACCGAATCGTGGGGCTTCTTTATACTACAACTCCTTGAAAGAATGCAGTTGATCTGGTTAGTAACCACTTATATTCTGCAACATATCTTAGTACTGCCTCAGAAATGAATAGATGTGTAGTAAGTGGGGAGGGAATGATAAAGAAAATCACTGAATAACAGTAATTTTCTTTCATATTATTTATGAATTAAGCTCTAGGCTCAAGCTGATGAGAGCCCATATCTTAATGAGTTGTATGATATAGAATCAGTGCTGACAAATTTTTGAATAGTAAGCAATAGATCATTGTAATCTTACTGTTGTCAGTGTGTATGAATAGTGTGTCTAAACAAGGCTGATCTGGATGCCACTTGTTTACATGTAACAGTTTTATGTCATAAATCATAATCTGTCTTCCTGGGGGTTTTAGTTTCATCCTCAAGGATGAAATGAAACTCATATCATCTTAATTTCCTCTCCTAAAAGAGATTGAATTTTTTCTCATCTTCGTTCTCCCTCTGTCCTCCTTGCTTTATCTCTCTCACCTCTATGCACACACTCTTTTATCACCTAGCCTGGAAAGTTTATGGAAAATTTATGGCACTGTCATAAGTAACGAGAATTTTTCTGTGCCAGCAACATTCATATAGGATTCATAAAATCAAATGATGTATATCTTTAAATTATGTGTCTAAGTATGAATGGGATACTTAATGGAAGGAGTAGATATTGTGAAGATGTTAGATGTTTGGGCAAAAATCAATTTATACCCCTAACTTCGGGTGTGTAGGGCTATATCAATAAAAATCGTGAATTAATAATTGTATCAATTTAAATCTTGAACTTTCATAAGTGTTGTCAATTTACATATTCAGTATGTAAAACGTTAGTTTACATGTACAAATGTATAGTTATATCAATTAAATTCTTGAACTTTCATAAGTGAATCAATTTAGACCTTGAATTTTAAAATTGTCCCCACATCACAGGCGTAGATTTCTTAAAAAATCTAAACCATCCATAAAAAATCATCTGATATTTGAAATGGAGGGTCTCTAATTGATATAATTATAAGTTAGAACACGTGTAAACTAACATTTTTCAAAAGGAATCTAACAGAAAGGGTAAATTAATACACTTATGAAAGTTCGAGAATTTTTATTGATATAACCCAAAGATAGGGTATAAATTATGGACAAAAAGCCCCAAAGTATGAAACCCCGTAAGGATATGATAGCTTCTTTACGGTCTAACATTCTTGCTAACACATTATTCTCATTCTGTTCTAGATTGTAAACTCTAATAAAAAATATAGCTCCATCAGCAAAAGCGCTTGTAATAATCATAATGGATCCTGCCATGTATTGGTAATAGGTATATAATGTAGCTTGAGTCATAAAGTCTTGTGCTATGAATGGATAAGCAAGTAAAAAGTACATGAGTTGAGCTACCAAGAAAGTAATAACCCCTAAAGAGGCTAAAACAAGGACTAATTGAAAATAAAAAAGGTTAAATTACAAGTTTAGTCCCTGAACTTTGGTCATTGAACTTTAAAAAATACTTAATAGGTCATTGAATTTTCAATTTTGTGTCTAATTGTAATAGGTTCGTGAACTTTTAATTTTGTGTCTAATAGATTTAGGGTAATCCTTGTAAATGACCAAAAAAAAAAAAAAATAACCGATTTAGAAATATAGACAAGAAAAAAATAGGTGAAAAATGGCCAAAACGTGCAACTCAGTGACATTTTTTGTACCATATACTTTCATTTTTACCCTCCTTCAACCTCTTTCTTCCTAAAAACAAATTTAATTTTTAAAATTATTCGCTTCAACTCTTTCTTCCTAAAATGAAGGAAGGTGTATCTAAAGAATTTTGATCTCCTAATTTAATTTTAAAAATTATTTGGATAGATCCCTTTTCCTCTAAATTATGTTTTTAATAACAAGATTTTCTTTCCCCAATTTGGTTCACGATTTGATCGTCGTGAGTTAGTACCACAAGCTCTCCCCCGTTGATCACATTTGTAGTTTCTTAATCTTCTCGAGTATGTTCGTCGATTCTTGCAATGTTCAACGTAAAAGAGAGCTCTAGAAAACTTCTTTCAAGATAGCCTTTTTAGGTAGGTTGTTGTAATTGACTTTGTTAATTTCTTCTGCCTTGTGAAAAACCTTTTTTCTTTTTTTTTTGGTACTATCCTCTCTGGTTGACCATTTGAGTCGCTGCCAGTGACGTTTCGATGGAGGCTAACGGTAGGGATTGGGTCGGCCTCTCTAGTGGTCGTTGGTGTAAATTTTGCCGGCGTTTGAGACTGGACGTCGTTTATCCATTTAGAGGGTACAGTCGGTGCTTTGATGCCAATAAAGATTTGGTCAGTAAGTTCTTCTGCAACATATAAATTACAAAATCCCCTTTTTGGTTAATTTTTTTTTTTAATTTTTCTTTCCTTACGAAATTTCTCTCTTTTTGTGGTGGGCTCATGTATAATTTTTTTTTTCTTCTTCTTTTCAAGGAATCGTAATTAAAATCTAATGTTATTTTTTTAAAAGAGAAAATCTAATCTATAATCTTCAAAATCTAATGATAAATTATGTAATTGTCAAACGAAAAATATATCCTACACATATGAATTTAGTTTGATTTTGGATTTTGTATTTTTAATTGTTGATAATTGGTGTAGTTAGAATTGATGGTTATAGTGGGTTGATTTTGAGATTCAATTCCGATGACTAGATGAATTTAGCTTGATTTTGGATTTTGATTTAACTACCCCGTAATTTAAGATTTGATTTGAATTTTAGAATTTAGTTTATTTGATTTCAATAGAATCTGTCTAACTATCCTGTAATCCCAAATATTCGAATATATTTTTGCATGAAGGGTATTTCCGTAAGTTAATAATTCAGATTTTTAAATTCACAAAATGGATTTGGTCATTTATCTAAAGAATAATGACAGTGCCATTTTTCAAAACAAGTTTTTTCTTTTAGCCATTCTTGCCGTTAACCCATAGATTTATGACATATTCGAGATTTTTAAAAATTAGCCCGTCTACTAGATATATAATTTAATTTTATGTCTATTGAGACTCTAAACTTTCAATTTTGTATCTAGTAGGCTTGTGAATTTTAAAAAATGTCGAATAGGTTAAGAACGTAATAGACACAAAATTGAAAGCTAAGAGACCTATTGGACACAAAAGTGAAAGTTTAAGGATCTATTGGATACTTTTTAAAGTTCAAGACTTATTGGATACAAAATTGAAAGTTTGAGGACCAAATTGAATTAATTTCCCTTCAAAAGCTATATATATATTTTTTGAGTTCAACAACATATGGGGGTGGGGAGATTCGAACTTCTGATCTTATGGTCGAGAGTACATGTCAATTACCCCCGTTCTTAGGAGAGAATAAATATCATATATTGGTTGAAAAGATATTACTCCCATTCAAAATATTTAGACGATATTTAGTTCTGGATGGAGGAGGAAGATGTTTTATCGTAGTACTAGAAATTTTCTCAACTAACACATGGATAAACTAAACTCATGGCGCACACAAAATTATGTGGAGGCATTACAGGCATATTTAAGATTTTCACATCTACCTCGCGAAATTCGTACAGAAAAGTAAGTAATTATATTTATTACATTTTCTTTAAGTATTTAAAAATTTGATTAATGTTTATTTGAATTTTTTATATATAAAAAAATTATAAGTTAAGTCTCTAAACTTTTAAGTTTATGTCTATATGGTCCTAATAAACTTTCAATTTTGTGTTGAATAAATCTTTCAACCTTAAAAAATGACTACGTCCTTGAATTTTCAATTTTATGTCAATTAAATATTTGAATTTTTAATTTCAACATTTTTTTATAAAAAAAATGCACAGACATATTAGACATAAAAAATTGAAAGTTTAGAGTCCAATTAGACACAAAAAATCAACTAAATTATCAATTAATTTTAAAAAATTTCGAATATGTGGGAGTAGTAGATTCTAACCACAAACCTCCACAAACCTCTCGATCATTAGTACAAGATTTATGCTAGTTGAGTACGCAATCAACTTGAGCTTTTTATATCTCATTAGTAGTTATTTTAGATTTCAACATCAATTTATGTATTTTCTAAAATTTTTAGGAGATATATTTAAATTTCAAGATGAATTTATATATTTTTTAAAACTTTTTGGGAAAAATTCATTCACGATTTTATAATTTCTAATTTCAAAATGATATATTTAAATAATTATTAAAATGGATTTTTGTGAAAAAGGCATACAAATTATGTACTTAGAAATTGCAATTAATTGGTTTGTAATGTTTTACCGTCTTTAATGTTGACATATAGCCAAGCTCTAGTATATTAAAAACACACTTATAAGATATAAAAAAACACGTTTGGACTAACATAAGCATAAAGTGACCTAGAGGTCCGTTGGTTCAAATCCACACCCTCACAAGTGGCCAGAAAAACACGTTTTAAAGTTAAACTAAAAAAAAAATGTGTTTTTTAAGTACGGTGTTTTAGGGAAAAAGTTTGACACATCCTTAAATTTATTTAAATTAATTTCAAAAGAAAACCTTCATTAATTTTTTTTTTTTTTATTTTTCAAATAGAATGTGTAAGGAACAAGCAATAAGAGATAATGACCAAATTCTCTTCAAAAAAAAAAAAAAAAAGAATTTCATATATAATAGAAATTGTAAATTGAAATAAGGAATCGAAAAACAAGTAGAAATATTATCAAATAGATATTGAAATTGAATAATAATTTTGGGATGCCACTTTGAACCAAACATGCCACAGAAAAGTGAAGGAGTTTGTTTGAAACTCACTCAAACTTTTTCAGCAAAAATTAAGTAAAAGTTTGACCATCATTCTTAAAAATAAAATATCATTTTGATCCTATATTTTGAGACTTATTTTATTATTGTAATTTTTTTTTTGAAAAGAGAGACTTATTTTATTTTAGATCATGTACTTTTAATTGTTCAAATGTAGTCTTTGTACTTCTAATAAATCTTAAAATTAGCCTTACTGTTAGTTTAATGTTACATTTTCCAAAAATAATTTAGTCTCTATATTTTTTCCATAAATTTTGAAAACATATTCATACGGTGTCCTTTCTTGAATGAAAATGCTTTATTATTAATTTTACCAAGTTTGATAAAAATTAACTTCAAACTACACAATAAAAAATAATTTTAAAACTGATTGAAAGTAGTTGAAAGTATGTATAGGGACTAAAATGAAATGATACTTAAAATACAACGACAAAGGTATATTAACCCGTTAACCTATTATATTTTCAAACAAAAAATATTTTTTTTCCTTTTCTTTCTCCCTCTTAACATATATATCTCACAAATAATCTATTATATTTTCAAACAAATGATTACTTTTCTTCTTCTAAAACACATTTGTAAAACTCTTCGTTCAATAAACATCAATTATGTCAATTTCAGTATATCTCAACTGATTATATATATATATATATATATATTACACATTTGTCTTCACTTAAAAGTCAAATGTGTTCCAATCTCCACCCTACATTAGAAGTAGAAAATCGGTACTCTCGCTCATTTTCTATTTGAGACGGATATTCGTCGGAATACAACACAAACATTGAATCGACACGCAAACATTGAATTGACAAAGTCATCTCGAAACGTAGTTTCTAAACAAAATATTCAATTTAGGAAAAAAAAAAAAGTCTCTTTGCTCCTTGATTGGAGGGAAAGAAAAAAGAAAAACACTTTCATTCACCACATCTTCTTATCGCCATGGATAAGTTTCCACAAGCCAATTTCCTTGAGATCTACAGCTTCATTTTATATTAAGAAATTGAAAACGTAATATGTAAGGGTCAAATACCACACACACACACACACATATATATGCAAAAGATTTCTTATGCTATCTTGTCTTGGTTTTGGGTTGGGAGAAATATATAATAATTTAGTCCATTATGTGTGTGTATCTATAACATGGTGACAATTGTTAATTTAAACAACTTCATTTTTATCAATCTTTCTTTTAAGCAATAATATTTGAAAGTGAGGTATTCGAATTTTTGACCTCTTGGTCGAGTACTTTGTAGTTGTCAATTACTAAGTTATGCTTACTTTAGCTTATGAATCTATTTTTAAGATTGCAACATTGAATTGAGGGTCATGCCACTACAAAAAAACAGGTCTATTGTGCAGCAGTTTTATCAAGCTATAGCAGCAGATAATAACCGCTGCAACACTTTTTGATTATATGGGATGGCCTTGCAGAAGTCATTAAATTAAATGATGGGATAAGTTTGATTGAGTAGTTAGTAAGATAAATTTTAGTCTAAATTAGAAGTTTAGTCTTTAAACTTTTGAGTTTGTATTTAATAGGTTTTTGAAATTAAAATTTTGTATCTAATAGGTATTTGAAACTATAAAAAGTGTTTAATAGGCTTCTAAGCTTTGTATTTTTTTAATCTATTAGATTTTTAAACTTTGAATTTTGTGCACGCTGTTATTGACGCTTGACCTTTTCTTTTATTGACATTTGTGACAAAAAATCGTCAATAAAAGAATCATTTTCACCTTGAAATAATTTTTTTAGAAAATATATATATTGACGATTATAAAACGTTAAATGTATGTTTTTTTTTTGTTGAAAAAAACGTTAAATGTATGTTTATATTTACACAGTAAACCGTCAACTTTGATAGTTCCTATTGATGATAATTTCGTAATTTTCCGTTCATTTTCATATGTCTCTCTACCTTTTTCACTTTGTTGACGATTTTTAACTGTCAACTATACAACCTTTTAGTTGACGTCTAATAACCATCAATATAGATGTTATTATTGATAGGCAAAAATCGTCAATAAAGATGACTTTATGGACCTTTTTAGGCGTCAATAAAAATAGTGTATATTTGACGGTTAATAATGGTCAAAACATAATTTTTTTCTAATCGTCAATATACTATTTAGGCCTAATAGGTTCCAAAATATTTATTTTTAGTATAATATGTCATAAATAATTATATTAATTTGAAAGTTAAATTTATTACACAAATTTTAAAATTTCACTACATCAAACCATAGATACGATGACTTTTAATATTAACAACTAATCGGTCGGGTTTGTTGAATCCTCGAAACCAAATAAAATTTATAACCGGCTACCGAGCTACTTTGTAGTAGTAGCGGTCGGGTCGTCCACTGAGAAGTGATTTTCTTTCTAGACCTGGGTTCCTTGGAAGTCACAAAAATAGGAGGTTTGAAAGAGGGTTTTGTCACGAAAACGTACTGATAAAAAGACCAGAACTGTAAAATAGCTGCTAAAAATAAATATCATGCAAAAATTATAGAAACAAGAAAATGGATGAAAATAATAAGATGAATGAGATCGTCGGATTACGGGGTTCACTAATTTGCTTTATTAATTTGGTTTCATCGTTGCTCTAAAAATCAATTCTACTGAATTATTATGAACCCGACATGCTTCTTGGTTATTTGGATTCTACATCCTCCTAAACCTGTGTTAATTGCTTAATTAACTTGTTAGCCCGCGTGATTAATCAATCAATTAATTTAGTAATGACGCCTGCTACCCCTCATGCATTAGACCGCTAGCCCCACAAATCTAATTCTAACTAATCGAATAGATAACCCGTTAGCCTACGTAATTATCCATCGAGTTAATTGCATTACACGCAAGGGTTCAAAATTACTAAATTCAATTAAGAAAATAAATTCCAAATTCAATTAGATAATTTCTCTATGAATCCTAGGCCCTATCAAGCAAACTATGCAAATTCGTATAGATATAAGCAAAGGACATGATTCAGACCTATTGGTAATATTGAATTATGGATAGATTATCTCAGAAAGCATTCAAAGATAATGATTAAAGCAGGAAATCATAGATGAACACAACAATATGGTAGAATTTCAGTAACGAATCAACAACTCAACCAAAATATATGCATAAACCAAATCAGTTACACTCTTATAATCCAATGAAAAGAGGTTTATGCAACCATAATTGAAGAAAATACAACAAAATTATCAAAAGAATACATCCTAAAACAAGTTTAGAACTAAAGGAATGTTAAAAGAACAAGAGAAAGCGAGCTAAAATCTGAGAACTGGTCGAAAATCTAACCTACGACGGCCAAAAAACGTAACTAGGTTTTTATAATACAGTCGGAGTGTCGAGACGCTATTAGTAGAGCGTCTCAACGCTGTACTCTATGTCCCTGTTTTTGAGAAGAATCGAGGTAACATCGAGATGCTAAGGCCATCGTCTCGATGCTACGAGCTTTTCTAGCGTCCTGGCCTTCGCCTAGCTTTAGGAGCTACTATGGCAGCGTCCCGATGCTAGGCTCTCGGGATTCTTCACTTGAAGCTTGATCTTTTGACTCTTTCACACTAGTTCTCGGGGTCGCTACGATCCGCTCGGGTATTTTCACTTCCTGTTCATTTGTGGACTCCAAGATGGCTCAAAAACTCCTAAAATTCCCCGAATTAGCTAGCGCCAATTCGTACAATCTGCTCCTAAAGTCTCTAATGCTCGAATACCTACAAAAAAATAATTAAACCATAAAAAGAACTCTAACAAGTCTAGATTAGCCGTAATAAACTAGCACAAATTAGGTGTTATCAATAACATTTAGAGAAAAAAGTAGTTTCCAAGAACTTGTTTTTGTTTTTGGAATTTGGCTAGGAACTCAAATGGATCCTTAACAAAGATGAAAACCATTCGCAGGGAATTTGGGAGAAATAAACATAATTTTCAAAAACCAAAAAACAAAAACCAAATGGTTATCAAATGGCTATCAGCCCCATTTGATAACCATTTGATTTTTGGTTTTTGGTTTTTTAAATTTAAGCTTATAAATTGGTTAACTAATTTTCTTTAAAACAATAAATATTTTTGGTAAGAGAAAGAAAAACAAGTCTTTTTCGATAAGAGGAAGGAAAATAAATTCTTCTTTTTGTTGTGAGTTGGATTAAATTGACTATTGATTTTCTTTTAAAAAAAATCTAAATTCCATTAATGAAAGGGAACGAATTTACTTGATTTTTATTCATTTTTTTAGAGAGATATTAGGAATCAATGTTGTTGAAATTGATTCTTAATTTTTTTTTTGTTGAAATAATTGAAATTATAATTAAAAAAAAGAACGATACAAGGTATTGTATGAAGCGAGGGAATACAACAAAATTGACATGATTATGTAAAAATAACAACGAAAGCATTACCATCAACCATATACACTATTTACACAACAATAATTTTGTATTTTTTTCTTTAGAGTCGAGGAGAATTTAGATATTAAAAATAGAAACTATTGTTTGTGGACAATATAACATTGTTTGGTGGAGAGAATGATGTATCCCATGATTTTAAAGTTATATACCATGCTTCATTATTTCAAAAACAAAATTAAAAAAACAATGAAAACAACATTTTATTGTTGTTTAAAACAGACCATATCTTGAGTTGTTTTTTTTTTAATAAGTATACCAAACATGTTTCCATTGTTTCCCTTGTATTTTTTTATTTTCGAAAATATAAAAACGAAAATGAATCACAAACCAAATGGGGTATTATTTTATTTTATTTATTTATTTTTTTGTCTTCTTTCTATGTTTAAAAAACCAATCCAATTTTTGAAAACTAAAAAATGTAGTTTCAAAAACTTATTTTTGTTTTTTGAATTTGGCTACGAATTCAAATGTTTCCTTAACAAAGATGAAAAAACCATGCATGATAAGGAAATTAGGAAAAAACAAGCATAATTTTCAAAAACCAAAAAAAAAAAAAAAAAAACTAAGACCCAGTTTGATAACCATTTTAGTTTTTAGTTTTTGGTTTTTCTGTTTTTTTTTTTTTTTTGGTTTTTCTATTTTCTAAAAGCAAAAACTATATAGGTTTGATAACTGTTTTTTTGTTTTTTGTTTTAAACAAGAATAGAAAATCAAAGTTGTTTGATAACTGATTTTTGTTTTCTATTTTTAAAAAATTTGAGAGATGAAAAGATGTTTTAGAGAGAGAAAAAAATGTGTGAAGACATTGAAACAAAAAACTAGAGACATGAATATAAACGTTTTTGAGAGAAAAGTTAAACATAGTAAATTTAGAGACATGAAAGAAAATATTTAGACAGAGAAGATTTGACTCCATAAACAATATTAGTTAAAGAAAAAAGAAAAAAAAAGTTAGAGGGAAAGATATATATTTTAGAGAGAAAAATTAAATAAAAAGAGAAATTTTTGAGAAATAGAAATAATGGTAAATTAGAAAAATAAAGAAAAGTTGTAGCGAGAGAAAATTTAGGGAGATTTTTTTTAAAAATAAAAGTTAGAGATATGTTTATTAGAGAGAGAAAAGCTATAGAGAAATTTTTAGAAATAGATAAATTAATTATAGGAAAAAAAAACTTTTGAGAGAAAATTTTAGGCACTACAATAATTTTGGACTTAGATGTCAGTTTTGCATTGTTATTGAACCTGTATGATAATGGATTTGCATCTGTGATGGTTCTGGATGCCATTGTAGGGTACAATAACGATTGTGTTTAATGACGGTTTGGAACTTTTAGAGAGAGAAATTAGTGATATAAGTTAGAAGAGAAATAAAAATGAAAGTTAAATAAAGATAAACATTATATTTTCGAGAGAAAAAAAACTAGGCAGAGATGAATTTTTTAGAAAGAGAAAGATAAATAAAAAATTATATTGAGATCAAAATTTGAGAGAGAGAAATTTTGTAGAAATAAATTTAGAAAGAAAAAAAGATTAGAGAAAAGAATTTGTTGGAGAGAGACGTGTAAAAGAGAAAAAAAATATGAACACTAAAAGAAAAATGAGTTTTTGAAAAAACAGAAATCTTTTATTTTTATTTTTTTGAATTTTGCTTATAATTTCAAAAACGATTTTAAAAAACAAAAAACAGAAACACAGAAATAGTTATAAAACAACTCTATTCTTTAAAATAAAAAATAGAAACAGAAAATAGAAAACAAAATGGTTATCAAACAACTCTAAATGATTATCAAATGAAGTTGTAGTTTTCATTTTTTTTTAGAATTTGGTTAAGAATTCATATATTCATGAAAATCACGGTAAAAAATTTGGGAGAAAATAAACATAATTTTCTAAAACCAACAATAAAAATTAAAAAAAAAAAACCAAATGATTATCAAGTGTAACTTTAAAAACTAAATTTTAAAGTCAAAACAACAAATGTCTAGTGAGATAGTAAAAATTTAATCCATAGTTTTTTTTCTCCCTAAAAAGTTTTTTTCTCGGTACAAACTTCTTGACTAAAACTTAATCCATAGAAATCGAACAGATAAAGAACACACTTAATTGAAATTTTCATGAAATTAGAGACAAATTATATTTATATATAATCCCACACACACACATATATATATATATATATATATATATATATATATATAAAACGTGCACTTGGACGGTCAAAGCGAGTATAGCTCAGCAGTAGTTGACATATATCCTTGACCAAGAGGTCAGAAGTTCGAATCTCCACACTCCTAAATGTTGATGTACTTCCAAAAAAAAACGTGCACTTGGAGGGAACATTCATCAAATTAATTGTAAAATTTTGGTTTTTATTTTTTAAATGTATTTATTTATTTATCTATTTTTTGAGAACCGTGATAGTTTGGCTTATTGGAAGATGTATTTTGACTTTCATACAGAAGTGGTGGTGGGCTTTGGCTCTTCAACTCTAAAGTTTCTATGTATGAATATAGTATACAAAGATTGAGATGCAAATTTTGAGATTAAAAATTCTAATAAAACGTGAATAAAGCTTATTTTTCAAGTAAAAATTGACTTGGTTCTTTAATGTTTTTGTTTGGTCTCCTTTTTTTTTTCCCTCTCCTTTGAACAAATAATAACGATAAGGTTTAAGGTTTCTACATTGATTTATTTTATTTTATTTTTCTTGAGTAAGGTTTAAGGTTTATGCATTGATTTTTTTTTTGAGTAAAGTTTATGCATTGATTGCCAAAGCGAGCCTAGCTCAGCGGTAATTAGCATGTACCCTCGACCATGAGGTCAGAGGTTCGAATCCCCCACTCCCAAATGTTGATGTACTAAAAAAAAAGGTTTATGCATTTATTTTAGTACTCCGAGATTCAAACCATATGTTAACTACACTTCGTTTATCACACAATATTTATTGATTAGTTTATTAACTATGCAGAGAATATCAACCAAAGTTTTATCTTTGTTTTGTTTTGTTTTGTTTTTTTTACCATATGTGGGGTGGAGATTGAAACTTCTGACTTGATCTTAATTAGCCAAGAGTACATGTTTTATGCCAGTTGAACTATGTTCAGGTTGATGTCAACCAAAGTATTTAATTGTTGTCCGTTGCTAATCTGAACATAGCTCATTCGATATTTATCATTTTTTTTTCTTGAAAAAAGAAATAAAATAACATAAGACAAAAGATTTGCTACCCACTTATTTATTCACCGATGTAATTATTCAAACGAAAAAAGGAAAGAGAGAGAATGAAAAGTGTGGGCTAGGCTAGATAGCCGTTAAAGAAGAACTAAATTAAACTATTACAATATATATATAAAGCATGGAAATTGCCAAGAACTCCATTTTTTCCCACATAATTGACTTTAGGATGCGTAAATGGCAATCAACAAACTCGTTCTTCTTCATAGTTTTTAGGCATAAAGATTCACATTTATTTGCAAACCTTAACATGAAACATGGTTTCTACCTCAAATTCCTTCACAAAAAGTCTTCTTCAAAAGCTCCCTTTAAGAGTAAGTTTCCTCCTATAATGTCCTTTTCTGCACCTTCTTCTTTCCATCTTTCTATGTAAATTCATACCCTTCTCTTCACATTCTTTGTTCTTCTTCAACATGTCTTCTCCACTACCCATCAGCTCCACCATAGCCAAGTTTCAAAGCAAGCTTTCTTCAATAACTCTTGGAAATGTCTGCAAAGTTTTGGCATTTTCAGGGCTGGCCTTCTTCATGCTCTATTTTTTCTTGTTTTCACCTCCAAACTACCAACCCTATGATCTTCTTACAAGCCTCAAGCAAAAATGGCCCATCAAAACTCCGTCGCCACCGCCACCGCCACCCACCGATCCTCCGACCAACATCTCCCACATCGTGTTTAGCATTGTAGCCTCGATGAACACATGGAGGTTCAAGAGACATTATAGCGAATCATGGTGGCGACCCAATGTAACCCGTGGCCACGTCTTCTTTGAACGGCCACCTTCCGCCGAGTTCCTACCATGGTCGGACTCGTCTGCTCCATTTCGGGTCAATGAAGATATCACAAGCTTTGCAGTGTACCCAAGAATCAAATGGCCGGACCAGGTGGTTAAACTATCATTTAACTCAAAAGTTTAAGCTTATAAATTATAATATATTTAATATTAGATTAAATTATAAGTTTAGTTTTCAACTTTTGGTCGTCAATATTTAGTTTATAAATTTTAAAAAGTTTCATATGATTCCCTACAATTTCATGGTGTATCCATTTAGATCCCATATTTAAAATGTTTTTAATAAGTCTCTAAATCTTCAATTTTGTGTTTAATAAATACTTTCTATTACCCTCATAATAAAATTAAACACAACTATGTCAAACAAATTAATGGTAGAGTCCTATTAAACACTAAAATTAAAAGTTGAATAACCTATAAACTTTTAGAAGTATGTAGGCTAAATAGACACCACCATGAAAATTGAGAGAATTTTAGAAGTATAGATTGTGTAAAAAACACAACGACTAAATAGATGCAACTCAGAAAGTTCAAAACATGAGTTGATAGTTCACCATTTATTTAATCTTTTATTCATATTCTTCACACAGGTGAGAATCTTTCGAACTGTGATGGAGTCGTTCAGAGAAAGCGACAAATTAGATGCAAGGTGGTACGTAATGACGGACGACGATACAATACTATTTGTGGATAATTTGGTGAAGACTTTGGCAAAATATGATCATAAGAAGCATTGGTACATTGGGATGAACTCAGAGTGTGTGAAGTCTAACTTTGATTTCTCCTTTGGCATGGCTTTTGGAGGAGCTGGTTATGCTTTGAGTTACCCACTTGCAGCATTGGTGGCAAAAAGGTTGGATGGTTGCATTGAGAGATATCCTTACTTGAGAGTTAGTGATCAAATGTTGTTCTTTTGTTTGGCTGATTTGGGATTCTCCATTACTCATGAAATGGGGTTTCACCAGGTAATTATATAGCTACTTCTCTCACCAATTTGAGCATAGTCGGTTCAGTAGATAAGTCACGTAGTTCTTTTTCTAAAGTCGAAGGTTTTATCTCCTAACTACATATAAGCGTCACGTAGTTCTTTCTCTAAAGTTGAATTTAATTATTCAAAATCAATTTTATGTTTGATTTTACACTTTTAAACGTAATCTTCATACCATCAAAATTAATTTTGAATTATTAAAATTATGTTTCGGAGTGATTTTGAATATGACAAAAGTGACTTCGACCATTTTAAAATCACTCTCAAACATGGACTCATTATTTTCGTCGCGTGTTTTGCAGATGGATCTACGAGGCGATGCATCGGGCTTTCTCTCATACCATCCACAAACTCCTCTCCTCTCCCTCCACCACATAGACCTCATCAATCCCATCTTCCCAAACATGGACCGCCCGGCCGCCATCAACCACTTGATGAAGGCAGCGGCGGTCGACCAGTCCCGACTACTGCAGCAAACCATCTGCTACCACCGGCCGTCGAACTGGACGTTCTCAATGTCATGGGGCTACTCTGCCCACATCTATGAGGCCATAATGGCTAGAAACTATCTGAAGAGACCATTGGAGACTTTTGCACCATTTGAACGAGCTAGGGCTCCCGTTTTCATGTTCAACACAAGGTGGGGGGTTCTTGAGAACCCTTGTGAAGCTCCCCATGTGCTGTATTTTGAGTCCATTGAGAGAGATGGAAAAGATAGGATTGTTACTACTTATTTGAAAAAGTGGGCACGTAATCTTCCTCCTTGTGCTTCTTCTGGGAACCATTCTGCTGAATCCATCTCCAAGATCAGGGTTTTTTCCTCTGCTAAGGTCCCTTTGGAGGTGTGTGCTTTCTTTCTCTCTCGCTACTTCTTGTTTTCGAAAGAGTTTCAAGGGAATATAAATTTCTGAAATAATCGACACAAAATCAAAAGGTCCCGTTTGCTAACTATTTGGGGTTTTTGAAATTAAACTTACAATCACCACTTCTATCTAAGTTTTTTTTGGTTGTTATATACTTTTTATGAGTATTTTCGGCGTCCAAGTCAAAATTTTAAAACTAAAAAAAAAAAAGTAGTTTATAAAGATTTTTTTTTTTGGAATTTAGCTAAGAATTCAAAATTTTCATCAAGAAGGATGACACCATTGTAAATATGGAAATGGTGAGGAAACAATAGTATAAGTTTTCAAAAATAAAAAACTAGAGTGCGTTTGGTTGGTGATCTGAAAACATAAATTTGAAAACAAGGGATTCAATGAAAACAGAGTTGTATTTCATGTTTTCAGATATGTGTTTGGTAGCAGATTCAAAAATTAGATCCCAATTTAAAAAATTGTTTCAAATGTGTTTGATAATATATTTATAAACCACAAACTATTTGTAGTTATCAATTAAATATTAAGTTAAATATAAACTATTATTAATTAATTTATAAACATGTTTATGTTATAAATTTTGTATAATTATTATTTTACAATATTAGATAATTTATAATATATTAAATTATACAAATTTTAATTTCACAAAAATGAATTGAGTTTATAACATGAAATATTATATTTGGTAAAGTTTTTGTCTTTTTTTAATTTAATTATGCATTTAAAAATTTCAAATTCAAAATCTGAATACACTACAAACATAAAAAAGTTGTTTTTCAGAATTTCCACTATTTGGATCACAGAATTCGAAAACAGTTTTAAAAAACACATCTGCCAAAAAGCATATTCACTAGATTCAATTTATCTGAAAACATAAAATAGAATCCAGATTGCCTACCAAATAGGCCTTAAAAACCAAAAACAATCCTAAACTAGAGGGATTAGAAAATACCCCTAAGGATTGAGGCATACATGCTAGGTGCTGTCCTAAATGGAAACATGTCCCCTTAAGATCAATATCTTCCAAAAAAAAAAAAAAAAAAAAAAATCTAAACATATACAATAATATTTCAAAAGAACTCGTGCAGCTAAACACTCTAACTTATTCTCGAATCTTCGATTGCTTGTATGCTCAAATCAGAAGTATCTTTAAGAACAAAAAAAATCCAAAAATTTAATTAGTTCTTGTTGTTTTGTTTACAGGCAGGAGGAGTAGAGTGTTGTGATGTAAGAATGTTGGACATGAATGTTACAGAAGTAAATTACAGGCCTTGTTATAGTGGGGAAGTGATGGCTTAAACCTTATGCATATCTTCTATGGTTGGCTATAGAGTTTGTGGCAAGTTTGCTTCAAATTTAGATGGCAAAACTGAGTAATATTTTATCAATCTGTTTTGATATACAATAAGTTTATAATATTTTAGAAAATCAACCAAAAGGTAGTGGCATTTTTCTGACTTATTTGTGTGTATATTGTATGTTAATATTATATTGTTGTCTATGTTTTTTTCTTTGAATATCCACTACAAGAAATTTGGGTTTTAATTAATGTCGGACAATGTCCGACATTAAAAACATTTAATGTGGGTCAATGACCGACATTAAAAGTTTATAATGTCGGTCACTTTTAATATCATTCTAACAATTTTTTTTTTGACACTATGTGAGGATGAGAGATTCAAACCACAGACCTCGTGGTTATAAGTACAACTTTATGCCAGTTGAGCTCTTGTTGGCATCATTCTAACAAAATTAGATTTTATTTTGCCAAATTAATTAATTATACCCCATTTCTCAAACTAATGACACCCTCTTAATTCAAGTAAAAAAAAAAAAAGCACCCTCGTAATGTAATGGTAATTTGGTAGTTATTACTTCATAGCGAATCTTTGTGACAATAATAAAAGAAAGAACAAAGGCTAATATGATAAAACTTGTTAATTTTAGTTTTGTTAGGGCTAGTTTGATAACGTTTCTGTTTCTCTGTTTCTACTTTATGTTTCTCATTGTTTAAGAAACATATGTGTTTGATAACTCAATCTATTTCTTGTTTCACGTTTCTAAAAAAAATGGACAAAGTTTTCATTGTTTTCCTTTATTTTTTATTTTAAAAAACACAAAAACAAAAATGGATCATGAACTAATGGGGCCTTAGTTTCTCAATTTTTTTTTTTGTTTTTCTTTTCATGTTTCATGCATGTATCCCAATTTCTCTGTAATGCTCCATGTTTTATTTAACTAACCAAGCAACATTATTAAATCCCTAATTCAAATAATAACCGAGTGCTTAAAAAATTTTGGCAACATAAAACGACATACATATAGAACTAAACCAAAAATTCTTAGCACCTAATAAACACAAAAACAACACTTTATAACATTCAAGGTGGAAGATTCAGTGCTTTCAAATCTGTGGAAAGCAAATATCCCAAAGAAGTGCAAGTTCTTTATATGGTCTATTTTCCACAGAAGCTTAAACACTGCAGATAAATTACAAAGGAAGCTTCGATCCCACGCTCTTAGCCCGAATTGGTGTGTTATGTGTTGTTCAGCAGCTGAATCTTTAGACCACCTTTTTATTCACTGTAAGGTGGCTTCTGGCGTCTGGGATCTGTTATTTCAAGCCTCGAATATTCATTCCCCGCGTGGATATCATGCTGATCAGCTTTGTGCCGAATTCTTCCGTTGGAAATCATCTTCTCAGAGGCAGATTATAATTTAGTCTTTCTTTGTCGCCGCTACCTGGACAATCTAGACCGAAAGAAATAATCGTATTTTCAAAGGGATATCGCGTCCTACTCATCAGATCACGGAGGACATTATTTCTCTTTCTGGTTTTTGGTCGTCTTCCTCTCATTTTTTCAGCAACTATGATGCTTCTTCTATTTCGCTTTAATTGGAAGACATTCATGTAACCTCCATCTCTGTATGTTTCTCACATACGTATGAATGAAGTATCCTTTTTCTAAAAAACATTCAAGCCTACCCCACCTTACTACAACTCAACAGAACTCCCATAGCACAAATACCATATGAGTGAGGTCTCATATTCACAACCATCAGCAAAACTACAAGCTTACAAAATGAAAGCAACCATAACTCATGCATCTCACTATGTAACTCACTAATCACTCAAGCTCCACGAGCTCACTCAACATTGATGTTTAGCCCTCACAAAGCTCTCCAAGACTGACCCTCGAGCTGCATTGACCCCAGACCATTTGTACCTAGGGCCTTAATGCTCTTTACGAAACTCGACATTCGACCTTTGACCATTTGTATCCAAGGCCTCAAACTGTGCATCACCCCTTGACCATTTGTACCCAAGGTTCACCGATAACTTAGCAACATGTTGGACCTTTCCCAGGCACCCGAACACTTGCTTTCTAGACTCATCACACCGATCCTTGACCATTTGTACCAAAGGCCTCAATGCTGCTCTTTAATCCAATGGTGACATGCCACCCCTCAGACATTTGTACCTGAGGTACACTGACATTCACCCATCTTTCCTTTCTTTCACATTTTAGGTCATTGACCTCTTTTCTAACAACTATCTAGAATGCATATGCCCTGCAACATGCTTATAGACTCATGTACTATTGATGTGCCCAAAAATGCCCTACCGTAAGTGTACGGGTCAAGTTTTAATATAGTGTGTAATTTAATTACGGATGTTGTCCTCTTGATTGAGTTTCTAGCCACTCAATTACCACGAATACTATCGTCCAATTTTATTTAGAGATCGAAATGTGATGTAAGAATGAATTCAAACAACAAAACTAATAAGTAGAAAATTCAATGGAGGTAGATCTTAGGGAATTGATTTCACCAATTGGAATTATAGATTAATTAAATTGAATGTAATCGATAGCTCGCAATATTCCATAAGTCAAGAACCCTATGATCATAACTATCTCTCCTGAGCATAATTAATTCTTAAGCGCATTAAGAAATCCAATATTCCTATCTAGATTCATTAATATGCAATGCCTAAGTCTAATAATTTTTTACAACTTCTAAAGCAGTCCTAAATATCTTGATCTTAGAACTACCTTAGTCACACATTTAAGATGTAGCTAATCTAAATCCCTTCTCTCGAGCGAAAGATTCAGAACAATCAACAACCAATCTATGGCCAGTAGATCAAAAACATTAAGCGAATAAATGCATAAATGGAATTCAAGCAAATAAATATTCAATTAATTAATCCATATAATCGATCCAACAACTACATCAATCCCTATGAAATAAGTTTAGCTACTCATGTTTTTCATAAACTCAAGACAAACACTCAAATAAAATCCCATGAGAAAAATACTAGAATAAAGGGAAGAAGAATAAAAACTCGAATCTCGCTTCAATCGCATGTCCCCATCACGATCTCCACGCGCTTCTCCTTGGAATCTCGTTCGCAACTCTTCCTCTCGCTCTCCCAATTAGTCTTGATTCGAAAATAGGGCTCAAACTCTCCAAATGAACTCCCCTTTACGGCCAAAAAACGCACCCCTTATATAGAAAATAGCGGCAATGTCGAGACGTTGCCTCGCAAATGCCCTAAATAATTATGGAAAATTGGGCAGTGCCGAGACGTTATTAGTAGGGCGTCGAGACACTGTCTCGCGTGCCCAAATGACGGTGAATAATTCTGAAGCGTCAAGATGCTCTCAATGCAACGTCGAGACGTTGTGCCTTCGGGAAAATTGGCTGGACTGAGGCAGTGTCGAGACGCTGAGGAAATTGTCTCAACGCTGCCCTCTTGGGTCTGCAGGCTGCAATTGACTCTCTTTTGCTTCTTTCTTTGATTCAATTTCTCCATTTGCTTCCATAATCTCAATACAATCTCAGTAGGAATTTTCTAGGGCAGGTTCCATTGATAATAATTTACGAAATAAACTAAATTACAATAACTATGACAAAGCCGACAACAACAATGATTTTGAATTGTAATAATGGAAAATAATTTTTTTTAAAAAAAGAAGAAGCTAACCCGATAATCTGCAAGGGGCATCATCAAATACTCACAAACGAGGCTAGTGGAGCAGACAAGCAAGATGTCAAGAGCCGCCACTAGCTACCACTTCGTCAACGGCAAATAAAACGCGTTCAATGATAGATGAATCCTCCTCAAGAGCACTGGAGGAGTCTCATTGCCGTATATAGTTGCTGATCGGGAAGGCTTGAGTCACGTGTTGCCGAACGCTCGAGAGTCGGATCTTGTCGACGAGTTTGTGGGTCACCAGAGAATGAGAGTTGTAGCGTTGCAAGGAGGTTGCTCGTGGTTGCCATACCCAGATCACATTGTCGTTGGAGAAGATCACGTGGTAGAGGTCAGAATGGAGGTGAATCGCATGGAGAAATCGCAGTGCTTGTGGGAAGAGAGTTAGGGCTTCTGCTGAGGGAGGGAGGGAGATGTTGGGTTTTATGCCCTAAAACTCGTAGATAGTAAATGTACATTTGACCGAACATTAATAAAAGTGATGTATTATTCAATGTTTGTATTATATCTTGTCTTATTAACCCTAATCCAATAAACTAAACATCCAAGGCTAATAGAATGAGGCTTGAACTAGTATGTAGGGACATACGGGGATCAATGTTCAAGTTTTAGCCTAAAGGGTCTGTAGTATAGGGATAAGGCTGGGTACCTTATCCTGGTGAAACTATGGATACGGCCCGCTTTGTATATTGATACAAACGTATTGATCCAACGCGTTCATGTAGTTGACATGCGAGTGGGGGTATCCTGTGCAATGAGTTTGCACAAAGACCGGACCGCGAAATAGTTAACCACTAACTGTAACACCGTTAGTTAGCTCGGTTTCTATTTCACTAGGATGACCTAGGCAACTTGGCCTTAATCCTGAGTGGATTATGGACTCTTGTCCATGAGGCATTGTCCTTTGATTTGTACGGGTGAGAGTGGCCAATTCGCCGACTCAATAAGCCTACCATTTTGGGGACAAAACCAAGTGGGGAGCTGGGAACATAGTCTTACAAGATGGAATTCACTCCTTCCCGACTTTAGGGTAAGTAGAGGTGTGTTCCCTTAAGTGGTGTCTCCGGGTCTTGAACAATGGGCCCTACCCTCTTTATGGCACGAGAGGGACTTCTGTTTGCTGGTTGGACCTCAAACAGGTTGTTCATTAGAGGAGCACTGGTACTTAAGGATAAAGAGGTAGCTCAGGGGTAAAACGGTAATTTGACCTAGTTGGGGTACGAATACACGTGAAGGGCTAACTTGCTGTTGACGGTCGATATCCGTGGACACAGAAATATATCTGCAGTGAGAAGAGTGCAGCTGTGGTTCTATAGTGGAGTGAACCACAGTTAACGAATATTGATTAACTTGGTTAATGAGTTTGGCCAATTAATCTCATATCGTTGGAGCTTCTGATCTGTAGGTCCATCAGGTCCCATCGGTAGCTCTATAAGGGCGTTGAGGTAAATTTCTAAGGGTGAATTGAATATTCGAAGGGGTTCGAATATTAAATTAAAATATGAATTTGATTCATATTAAAAACTATAGGTTATAATTAATACACATATGATGTATATTAATTCTATAGTTAATTTGAGAGATATAAATTATATAATTAAATATATGATATTTAATTATGATATTAATTAATTGGTGAATTAATTAATATTTTGGTTTTAATTTTTAATTAAATTTGATTTAATTAAGCTATATTAAAACTATAGGATAAATGGAGTTTATTTTGTATAAATAGGTTTATACAAATAACTTTTAATTTAAATTAATAGTTAATTTAATTAAAAGTTTAATTAATATTATTTAATATTAATTAAATTATTTCCCATCAGTTAGGGTAACTGATGGGAACGTGTGCTCTATTTTTCCTCAGTCATGCGTGAATGAGAGGGTATTAAGGAGGCAGTTGTGCATTTTACGGTAACTCTCCATTCTTCAGTTTTTGCGCTCTCCTTAGGATTCACGCAGAACTCACTCAATCCCTCCAATCCAAGAAGTCTCGATGCAATTCTCTCTAAAAAGAATACAGAGAAATTTATTCACCAAAACCCTTAGAGATTGTGCTCCCACAAGCCCCTAACGCACATCCTTCAAGAGAATACTGGTGCAACTTTGGTGGTGGTGTTCGTGACATTTTTACAGCGAAATCAAGGTATTCTTGCTGCTGGTTTTGGGCGAATTTTCAGGAGTTTTGGCGAAACTAATTGAGAATTTCAGCAAAGGTATAGTTTTTTTCTTGATCTAGGATCAATAGGATCCAAATTAGATAAGATCTAGTTCTTCCTTTTTGATTATAGCATGTTTTATAACTGTATTACAACATGTTATATTTATTTTCTGCTGTAAGTTGGTTTGCCGTCGTATTGGTATCCCAATCGACGTTTCAATTCGAAAAAGGTCTCTGACGTCTTCCGCTGCTTAGGGCTTTAATCCCTACAGGAGAGGCGTGTAAGAACAAAAAAACAAATAGCTTCGATAGAGTGTGGGGGAATTTTGTTTTTAAGCCATAAACAATTTGTCCATCATTATAAGGCTATATTTTTAAAATTTTATGTAATTTGCCCGTGTTTTCAAACGTCCGTCGTTGTTTGGTACATCTGAAATTTTATGACTGTCATTAAAAGTCAATTTTGTAGTAGTGTCTGAATTTGCTCAATTTCATTTCAAATGCTTGAAATCTACAAAACATAAACAAAAGTGTATGAAATTGGCCAAATAATTCTCAAGACTAACAATTAAAATAGTGGGAAAAACAACTCATAAAGGGGTTGTTTGGGGCGCTAAGTTGGTTATAATAGCTGGGGGTTATAATTGTTGAAAAATAAACTTGATTTTGGATAGTTAGTATTTGGGCCTAGCCCAAATAAAAGCCAAAATTCTATAAATGTCTTAAGTAGAAGAAAAATCTAGATAAATCCCTTAGGAAGATTTTTAGAGTGTGATGTAGAATTCTCTAGAATATTATAGAAATTTGTGTATTCTAGAGAATAATTTGTAGCCACAAGATTATAGTTGTGTGTTGGCAAAATCCTAACCACAAATTGAGGAGGTGGAAACTAGTATAAATAGGAGTGGTGTCTTAAAGTTTTTGTATCAAGCCAAAAAAGCTAGAATTGAGTAATAACACAAGTAGCTTCTTTCTCATAACCTCTTTCTCAAAAATCCATCTTTCAAGTTTACCCTTCAATCTCCAAAAAGTTCCTTTCCAACAAAGTGGTATCAGAGCTTGAAGATCCTTGCTAAGAAGATGGCTAGCAACGACATGGTCCCATTCCAAGTTCCAATGCTCAACAAGAGCAACTATGATAATTGGAGCATCAAGATGAAGGCTCTCCTTGGTTCGCAAGACGTATGGGAGATAGTAGAGAAAGGATACATCGAGTCGGAGAATGATAGTCTTTCTCAAGCACAAAGGGTTGGTTTGAGAGACTCAAGAAAGAGAGACAAGAAGGCTCTCTATCTAATCTATCAAGGATTAGATGACGATGCTTTTGAGAAGATTTCAGAAGCAAAGACAGCGAAAGAAGCATGGGAGAAGCTTCAAACATCATACAAGGGAGCGGATCCCGTCAAGAAGGTACGTCTTCAAACTTTAAGAGCTGAGTTTGAAACTTTGAATATGAAAGAAGGGGAAGCCATCTCCGACTATTTTTCTAGAGTTTTAACGGTCACCAATCAACTTAAGAGGAATGGTGAAAAGCTTGATGATGTAAAAATCATGGAGACAATATTAAGATCGTTAGATCCAAAGTTTGAACATATTGTTGCCATAATCGAAGAAACAAAAGACTTGAATGCTATGACCATTGAGCAACTCTTGGGATCGTTACAAGCATATGAAGAAAAGAAAAAGAAGAAGGAAGGAATCGTGGACCAATTACTCAAGCTGCAAGTTGACTCACCTAATGGAGGAGTTAGTCCGAGTGACAGAGGCCAACGAGGACAAAGTCATGGTGGACATCGAGGACGAGGAAAAGGTCATGGACAAGGACAAGAACGAGGACGAGGTTGGAGGCCCTATGAAGACAACAACAATTTCCAAAGAGGAGAAAACTCAACAAGAGGTCGTGGGCAAGGCAACTCAAGATCAAGGTACGATAAATCAAATATTAAATGCTACAATTGCCAGAAGTTTGGTCATTATGCCTCTGAATGTAGAGCTCCTAGCAACAAAAAAGTTGAAGAGAAGGCAAACTTCATTGAAAGGAGTCAAGAATGTGACACTTTATTGATGGCTTGCACGGACAATGAATGGAACAAAGATAATAAATGGTATCTAGACACTGGAGCAAGCAACCATATGTGTGGAAAAAGGAGCATGTTCGTGGAACTTGATGAATCAGTGAGTGGCAGCGTAGCCTTCGGAGATGAATCCAAGGTTGAAGTAAAAGGAAGAGGTAACATTCTTATCCGATTGAAGAATGGAGGGCATCAATTTATTTCAAATGTTTATTATGTGCCAAGTGTGAAGAGTAATATCTTGAGTTTGGGCCAACTCTTAGAGAAAGGTTATGAAATTCAATTAAAAGATAATAACCTTTCTATAAGAGACAATGCAAATAATTTGATTGCTAAGGTGCCAATGACAAAAAATAGAATGTTTATACTCAACATTCAAAACGACGTAGCCAAATGCTTGAAGATGTGTTATAAAGATGCATCTTGGCTTTGGCATCTTCGATTTGGGCATCTCAATTTTGGAGGATTAGAATCACTCTCCAAGAAGAACATGGTGAGAGGATTACCTTCTATCAGCCACCCTGATCAAGTGTGTGAAGGATGCCTACTTGGAAAGCAATTCAAGAAAAGCTTTCCGAAAGAGTCCAACTCAAGAGCTCAAAGGCCTTTGGAACTCATTCATACGGATGTGTGCGGTCCAATCAAGCCAAGCTCACTCGGTAAGAGTAACTATTTCTTTCTCTTTATTGATGATTTTTCAAGAAAAACATGGGTGTATTTTTGAAGCATAAGTCAGAGGTGTTCGAGAATTTCAAAAAGTTCAAAGCCCTTGTTGAGAAAGAAAGTGGCTTAGTCATTAAGGCCATAAGATCTGACCGTGGAGGAGAGTTCACATCAAATGAATTCCAAAAGTATTGTGAAGACCATGGAATTCGACGACCCTTAACAGTGCCAAGATCTCCCCAACAAAATGGAGTGGCAGAAAGAAAGAACAGAACAATTCTCAACATGACAAGAAGTATGCTCAAAAGCAAGAAGCTACCAAAGGAGTTATGGGCAGAAGCGGTGGCATGTGCAGTCTACCTATCCAACCGATCTCCAACAAGAAGCGTACATGAAAAAACACCACAAGAAGCCTGGAGCGGAAGGAAGCCTGAGATTTCTCATCTTAGAGTCTTTGGAAGTATTGCTCATGTGCACATTCCAGATGAAAAGAGAAGTAAGCTGGATGATAAAAGTGAGAAGTACATATTCATCGGTTATGACTCCAACACTAAAGGCTACAAGCTCTACAATCCTGATACGGGAAAAACAATAATTAGTCGAGATGCAATATTTGATGAAGAAGGAGCATGGGATTGGGGACAACGTGATGAAGACTACAACCTTTTTCCATACTTCGAAGAAGATGACATGGAGCAAACAATGATAGAGCAAACAAGAGAGGAGCCTTCTACTCCAACAGCTTCACCAACGACTACAAGTTCTCAAGAAGATGAGAACTCAAGTGAAAGAATTCCACGTTTCAGAAGATTACAAGAACTTTATGAGGTTACTGAAAATCATGATAATCTTACTATCTTTTGTCTTTTTTCCGACTGTGAGCCCATGAACTTCCAAGAAGCAGTGAAAAGCAAAAATTGGAAAAACGCTATGGATGAGGAGATCAAGGCGATTAAGAAGAATGACACGTGGGAGCTAGTCTCACTTCCAAAAGGGCACAAGGCGATCAGAGTGAAGTGGGTTTACAAAACCAAAAGGAAACCGAAAAGAAAACTTCATAAGATCAAGAGATCTGTTAGGAGCAACAAAATCAAGTTTAAGAGGGGGTGTTGAAAAATAAACTTGATTTTGGATAGTTAGTATTTGGGCCTAGCCCAAATAAAAGCCCAAATTCTATAAATGTCTTAAGTAGAAGAAAAGTCTAGATAAATCCCTTAGGAAGATTTTTAGAGTGTGATGTAGAATTCTCTAGAATATTATAGAAATTTGTGTATTCTAAAGAATAATTTGTAGCCACAATATTATAGTTGTGTGTTGGCAAAATCCTAACCACAAATTGAGGAGGTGGAAACTAGTATAAATAGGGGTGGTGTCTTAAAGTTTTTGTATCAAGCCAAAAAAGCTAGAATTGAGTAATAACACAAGTAGCCTCTTTCTCATAACCTCTTTCTCAAAAATCCATCTTTCAAGTTTACCCTCCAATCTCCAAAAAGTTCCTTTCCAACAATAATAATATGAGGATTATAATAGTCTGGGGGTTATAATAGTCTATGTTTGGGGTGTAGATTATTATAATCTGGGATAAAATAGTATGTGTTTGGGGTGCAGATTATTTTAGTTTGACATAAAATAGTCTGTGTTTGGGATGCAGATTATTTTAGTCTGGGTTAAAATAGTCTGTGTTTGGAGTGTTCATCTGTTTAATATGGGGTTCTGAATCAAAGGTTCAAGTTGACTGTTTTTTTCTTGACTTTTTTGTTTATTTTCCTCATATAACTTTGTACGTCAAATATCATATTTTGCAAATATAAAAAAAATGTTTGGGTTTAGTTGTAAAAAAAAATAAAGTTTTGGGTATAGGGGTTAAATTGTGTGTTTAACTTAAAGGAAACAAAAATAACCTAAGGTAAGGGTTGATTTTCTTTGTTTTAGAGTCATGGTTTTTTCACAAAAAAAAAAAAAAAAAAAAAAAAAATCATTTTATGATTTCATATAGAAAAACCATATTTGTTTCATTTTTGTATTTCCAACATAAAAATGGTAAATGCTTATTGAAAACTCATTTTACCTTCATTATCAAAAGAATCAAATGAAATAGAAATCACATAAAATAAAAACTTGAGTAGTATTTTTTTTAATTATTATTATCACAGTAAATTTGAATACAATAAGTATAATTTGGAATGAAAAATATGGTACGATGAAGGTAAACATTCATATACTTCATTATCAAAAGTAATTATGTAATAGAACTCCATATTTATATATGTACAAAGACAACCTAGTATCTTCTTCCAAAAAAAAAAAAAAAAAAAAGACAACCTAGTATTTAACTCCCTAGAAATTTTCCGACTTTTCTGGCCACCACCAACAAATTTTCCGGCGATCGAAATTTTTTTCCCTCTTTTTTCCTTTCTTTTCTTCTACATTTTTTCTTTTTTTTTCTTCATTTTCGTTTTTTATATTTTTCGAAATGAAAAATGAGAAGAAAGAAAAAAAAAACGGTCACCGGAAAAGTCGTCGGGGATCGCCGGAAAGTCGACGACGGTCGTCGGAAAAGTCGTCGGTGGTCGTCGGCCGGTCGTCGCCGGAAAAGTCGAGGAGTCACATGGAAGAAGAGAGAAGAGAGTTACTATAGAGAATGAATAGAATAATTGAGTGAGTTGAATGATGGTTACAGTAGCAACACAATGGGTAAAAATAACCCACCCCACCCATTATTTTTGTTGATGCCCCAAACACTGAGTGAGTTATAATAGCCCCCACTATTATAACCAACACAGTGGGCCAAACGACCCCAAAGTGAGCTATCAACTATGCCCACCAAACATATACATACAACACTAACTTGCAGCTGTAATGACAATTCAAACCGAAGTCAGATTTTGGAAATGGAGAGTATGCAAACAAACTTAATTGCAATCTCTAAAATTTGAATTATCTTGAAAAATCATTGCTCGACAACGACGTAAAAAACTTGATGATTAAAAACGTGTATGTTTAAAATGAAAACCTTTGTTGAAGCAAAAGTTCTAGCCTTAGTGCAAGTACACTTTGTCAACAAGTAGTAAAATGAAAGAATTCCAAGTATCAAGTCCAAGAGAACAATTTTTAGCAAAATTCAATAAGTAAAGATCTTGGAAAAGATTGGAACCAAGGTACCTAATAAAATATAGTTTGGAGATGGATGAATATTGAAAAGAAAAAAAATTAGAATGATGAAGATGAGAGTCTAGATAGTTTCAACCCAAACTCTAATTGGTATTTTTCAAGCACCATTGAGTTATGCTCGCTTTTGACAGGAAAAAAAAAACTATCTACTTAGCTAACATAAAAATAAACATAACTTATAATTCTCACGTCCCAATTATAGTTCCTAGGAGAAAACAAATATCATATATTATTTGAAAAGATATATCACTAACTATTCAAAATATTAACAATATGTGGTTGTATCACATGTTTTACATTTATTTGTGTTGCATTAGATGGAAAATTTAAAGTCATTATACACAATTATTTGGAGATAATATCCAATCTGCACATAACTCAACTGACTAAGATATATATAACATCGATCAATGACGGATCCAGAACTTCGTGTTAGGGGCTATATAGAAATAAGAAAAAAAAAAAAATCCAATTTTAACCAGCTTGAACTTGGTAGGGAGCATTAATTTTTATCCTAAACTTTCAATTTCATTCAATTGCATATTGAAATTTGAGTTACAATATTTGAAATTGAAAAATTATGGTGAAAATTGATACAACTTATCAAGTTTAGGGTTAAAAATTGAATTTTTTCCCTAAAGATAACTTTGAACACATTTATATTAGTTTATATATTTTGATATTAAATTAGTTAAATTATAAGTTTGGTCCTTAAATTTTTTCTAATTAAGTCTCTAACTTTAAAAGATTTCTAATAAGTCCCTAAATCTTTAATTTTGTGTCAAATAAGTTCCTAAATTTTTAATTTTGTATATAATAAATTCTTTTTTTTTAAAGAAAAAAACTAATAGGTTAAAGATCTATTAGTTTGGCATCAAATTGAAAAGATTGAAATCTACTAAATACATAATTATAAGTTTTTCAATTAAATTACCTTTTAAATTTAGGAGCCTATTAGAGGCAAATTAAATTGTATATATCAAACTTATAATTTAATCAATTATATTTGTTCAATAAGAAGTATAAATAAAAATTTTTTCTTAAAAAATCTAAAAGAATAAAAATGAAATTGAAATATTACAAGTAAGATTTTTCTTACCTCTCACAAAACCTATACATTCATTTCCTGAAATTGGGTTTCTAAAGGATAATTTACCAAATAGCTACAATTATATTCATTTTTATGTATATTTGATTCAATAAAAAAAAATTTAAATTCAAAGATAAAATTGAAACTAAAAAAAAAAAAAATATTATATTGAAAAACTAATTTGTGAAAAAAGAAAGAATAGTATTGAAAAAAAGCAGTAGAGATTGAAACACGGTTGAGAGAGACTGCAAGGGGGGCTTGCGCCACTCAGTTGTTCAAATTTTATTAGGAACTAAGCACGGAAATTAATAGAAATACCAAATCGTTTCTTAGTTCGGGGGCTCGAGCCCCCGGGCTCTACCTACATCCGCTACTGATATCAATCAAAAGGTTAGAGATTTGAATCCCTCATACTTTCACATATGGTTGGAATAAAAACAAAAATTAAATAAATAACAAATGGAGGCATTAAATGCATATATTTAAGATTTTCACATCTACCCTAGAAGTTCATACGAAAAGTAAGTACTTTAATATTTATTGCATTTTCTTTGAATATTTAAATTTAATTAATGTTTATTTGACATCAAAAAATAATAATAAAAAAAAAAGAACGCAATCAAATTGTACAACTTCTTACATCTCATTCATAGTTATTTTTACTCACGCTCATGTCTTATTGGTATAGAAAAATGATTAGGAATAGATATTTAGATTTAAACATCAATTTATATTTTTTTTAAATGAATTTTTGTAAAGCATAGACTTGTAGTTTTTTTTTTTTCTTTTTTTAATTTTAACAACATTTAGGGATGGAAGAATTCAAATCTCTTACTTTTTGATCGAAGGTACATGTTAAATTACTACTTAGCTATGCTCATTTTTACTTATGATAAATTGGTTTGTGATGTTCAATAGACTTTAATGATAATTTTTTTTACAATATGTGGGGTATGAGAATTCGAACCACAGATCTCTTGGTTATTAGTACAAACTTTATGCCAGTTGAGCTAAGCTCATGTTATCAGCCTTTAATGATGATTTGACATAGCCAAAGCAAGTATATATTAATTAAAAACACATTTATAAGATGTAACCAAACACGTTTTGTGTTTTAATTACAAGTACTTTTAAAGTAACTCTTTTACCTAGGGATAGAGTTTAACTCATCCCTAAATTATATTGAAATCAGTTTCAATAGAAATTAAAACATTCATCCAATTGCCAAAGCGAGCATAGCTCAACGGTAATTGGCATGTATCCTCGATCAAGAGGTCAGAGGTTCGAATCCCTCCACCCCAAATGTTGATGTACTAAAAAATAAATAAATAAATGAATAAAACATTCATCCAAATTTTATTTACTCTTTATTAATATATTCAATTAACAAGAAATAAGGGATAATTATCAAACACATCTCTATCTTTTTTCAATTAAAAAGAAAAAAAGAAAAACTTCTAAAAAAAAAAGAAAAAAGAAAAAAGAAAAAAAAACAATGATGTATTTGTTTTTCTTTCGTATATAATAAAGGTTTTCACACTGACATGTAAATAAACCACCTCAACTTTATTGAATAACAACCAGAGTATTTATATAAGAGGTGAGAAAGTCAAAAAATACGGCTAAACTGGAAAATAATAATAAATACAAATTTCCAAGAATAAGAATAACATATATTCTATATGCCGCCTCAAACGAATGATGGAGAAATCATGAGTTTGGACCGAAGACAGTTGAGACGATCTGTAGGTAAAGCTTTCGTAAACAAATCAGCCGGTTGATGTTCAGTAGGCAGAAACTGTAAGAAAAGAGACTTGGAAGCAACCCGTTCACGCACAAAATGAAGATCAACCTCGACGTGCTTCGTACGACCATGAAAAACTGGATTACGAGCCAATTGTATGGCAGATTGATTGTCACAATACAGTGTAGGAGAAGAAGGCAGAGTAACGAAAAGCTCACGAAGAAGCTGCTGGATCCAAGATAATTCAGCAGTTGTGGCAGCGAGCGCGCGATACTCTGCTTCCGTTGAACTCCGAGACACTGTTGTTTGCTTCTTGGCAACCCAAGAGATGGGATTAGCACCCAAAAATATAACAAAACCAGTTGTGGAACGCCTATCAACAGGATTTCCAGCCCAATCCGAATCAGAAAAAGCACTCAAAGATAGAGAGCCAGCTCGAAAATAAATTCCCAAAGACAAAGATCCACGTAGATAGCGTAAAATACGCTTAACAGCTGCAAGATGATCATAAGAAGGACTGTGCATAAATTGAGAAGCTTTACTCACAGCAAACGAAATGTCCGGACGAGTGAATGTTAAGTAATGCAAGGCACCCACAATACTCCTATAAGCAGTAGCATCTTCCAGAGAACAAGGGGCAGACGAACAAGATGATGAAGTAGTAGAGTAAGGCGTTGTACAGACCTTAGCTCCAGCCATACCAAATTTTGTGAGTAAGTCCCTTGTATATTTCTGTTGAGTAACAAGAATACCAGAGGATTGCCTCTTAATTTCAAGCCCAAGAAAGTAGGATAGACTTCCCAAGTCAGTCATGACAAAGCGGGCCTTGAGTTGCTCAATAAGAGAGGCAATATATATAGGGTCATTCCCAGTCAAAACAATATCATCCACATATAATAATAGGTAAGTAATGGATCCACAAACGTTCCGAACAAACAAAGATGGATCAGACAGAGAGGCTCGAAAACCACAAGATAATAAGGAGCTTGTGAAGCACTCAAACCAAGCACGAGGAGCTTGTTTGAGGCCGTAGAGCGACTTATTCAACTTGCAAACAAAGGAAGGAAATTGCTTACTAATGAAGCCTTGAGGTTGTTGCATATACACCTCTTCCTTCAAGTGACCATGAAGAAATGCATTCTTCACATCAAGCTGACGAAGCTCCCAACCATAATGAGCCGCCAAAGACAAAATAACACGAACAGTAGGCTTTTTAACAACAGGACTGAACGTTTCATCATAATCTACACCCTCTCGTTGATGATACCCTTTGGCAACCAAGCGAGCTTTATAACGAGCCACACTTCCATCCGGATTACGCTTAACACGATAAACCCATTTGCAACCAATGGCATTCCTATTGGATGGAAGAGGAACTAATGTCCAAGTTTGTTGCTGCATAAGAGAGTTATATTCATCACGCATAGCCTCCTGCCATTCAAAAACTTTCACAGCTTGTGTATAAGAAGTTGGCTCACAAATAACATTAGAATCAACAGAATCAAGCTTGGCCAAAAATACCTTCCTCTTACTAATACCGGACTTAGACCGAGTTTGCATAGCATGAGAATTTCCAGCAGAAGATACAATAGTAAGAGGAGCAGTATGACTATCCACGGCATTAATAGAAGCAGTGTGCATAATTTCAGTACAAGCACCACTTGTATCATCACCAGATGGAACATAAGGCATATTATCAGCATTATTCAAAGGAATATCAGCAGTAGCAGGCTCATTATTATGTACACCAGTAGCAATATCAGTAGCAATAACAGATGCAACAGAATTGTCAAGCAAAGATGAATCACTACCAGGAGACAACCCTTCAACTGATTCCGCTGATTTAAAAAGGTGAAATAAGGTAGGGAGGGTGGAAGAAGTAGAATAATTGGAAGGAGAAGTAGTAGACAATGATTTGGACAAAGAATGGAAAGGGAAAACATGTTCATCAAAGATAACATGACGAGAAATATAAAGCTTTTCAGTGAGGGGGTCAAGACACAAGTATCCCTTATATCCAAGAGGATAGCCAAGGAAAACACATTGAGTAGTTCTAGGTTGAAGCTTGTGTGAGACATAAGGACGTAAAAGGGGATAACAAGCACAACCGAAAATACGAAGATGTGTATAATCAGGGGATTTATGGAAGAGAATTTCAAAGGGTGACCGATTACCAAGAGATGGAGATGGTAATCTATTAATGAGAAAAACAGCACAAGCAAAAGCATAGTACCAAAAACGAAGAGGAACCGAGGATTTGGACAATAGAGCAATAGCCATTTCAACAATATGACGGTGTTTACGTTCGGCAACACCGTTTTGCTCCGGAGTATAAGGACAAGACTTTTGATGCATAATACCATGAGACTCAAAATAAGAACGAAGGGCATGACTCATGTACTCACCTCCTCCATCACTTCGAAAATATTTTATCTTGGAGGAAAATATGTTCTCAACAAAAGGTTTAAAGCGATAGAAAGTAGGGGCAACATCAGATTTATGCTCTAGGGGATAAATCCAAGTGTATCGTGACATATCATCAATAAAGGAAACATAGTAACGATAGCCATTTATTGATAATTCCGGGGAAGGACCCCAAACATCGCTATGAACAACTTCTAAAGACTTAGAAGAAATAGAATGAGACAAGGGAAATGATAGCTTGCTCATTTTGCCATCCAAACAGTGAGTACATAGTGAATTTTCATGAGGTAAAGTAATATGTAACAACTTTAAAGCAGATTTCAGAACAGAGAAGTTAGGATGTCCTAACCGGTTATGCCAAATGGAGGTATGTAGCTTTGTTCCTAGCTGAGCAGTAATATGATTAGGAACAGATATGGGAGATCGGGTAGTCAATGGATAAAGACCATTGATACTAGGCCCATGGTAGAGAGTTTGACCCGTTTGCTTGTCCTGAATGGTAAACGATAGAGCATCAAAAATAAACCGGCAATTATTATCAACACAAAATTGATAAACGGATAAGAGATTGGAAGATATATGAGGGACAAGAAGAAGATTGGATAAACGAAAGGAGGTGGAATCAGTGTGAAGAGAAGTACAACCTGTGTGAGTCACTGGTAAAGCTTGACCATTTCCAACTGTAACACTGGCTTCACCGTTGTAATCAGAAGAAACAGTCATGTTCGCAAGGTCAGATGTAAGATGAGCGTTACAACCAGAGTCAGAGAGCCATACTTGAGAGTTGCCACCAGAAGATGAAGAACTACCAGGTAATGGAGAACCAGATGAAGCAGCAAGGGCGGCAAGTTGAGTAGGAGGCAATCGACCACGAAAATTAAAACCATAGCGATGATAGCAATCTAAAGCATTGTGGCCGAACCGCTGGCATATTTGGCACACAACCTTGGGTGAATTAGACGGAGGAGATCCAGAATGAAAAGAAGATCCTCTACCAGCTCCAGATCCAATAGCTGCAGGCGAGCTGTTGAGTAATTGCTGAAATAAGCCTCCACGACCACCATTGCCACGACCGCGACCGCCATTGCCACGACCGCGATTTCCAAAATTACCGCGGTTGCTACCAGAATTCGAGAAATTTGCAGTCGCATTCATCGCCAATGGAGGAGAAAGAACGTCAGACTTTACTTGATGTTCAAGAGCGCGCTCCTCAGAAGTCATCAGCACATGAAGTTCCTCAAATGATAATTGTTGAGATCTGGTGCGAACCGTGGTTTTGAAGACGTTGTAGGATGAAGGAAGACCGTTAAGTGCATAAATCGCCAGATCTTCCTGATCCACAACAACAGAAACAGCAGCGAGCTTGTTTACAATGTCCTTAATTCGCTGTACATAGGTGCTGATCGACTCTGTAGGCAACTTAGAAATACTTTGAAGATCAGATTTGAGACCGACGATGTGAGATCTCGTGGATGAAGAAAATTGCTTCTGAAGTGCAGACCAGATCTGTTGAGATGTGGAGCAGCCAACTGCATAAGCCAAAGCAGATTGCGACAAAGTTGCATTAATCAACGTAATTAGGGCTTGATCCTTCTCAAACCATGCCTCATAAGCAGGATTAGGCTGCGAAACACCATCAATTTTGACTTCTTTCGCTGGAGCAGGGATTGAACCATCCAAATAACCAAATAATTTGTGAGCACGAAGAAGCGGCGAGAGCTGAAAATTCCACAAAACATAATTCGAAGAATCCAACCGGACAGTGATTAAGTTGCTGATATTCGTGAGAAGAACAATCGGTGAAGAAATAGACTGTTCAGAGGATTTCACGATCGAGGCAGAAGAATCCATGAAGAAACCAGTCAAAGAGGCGAAGCCAAAAAAAAAGAAGAAGCGTGAAAGAGAAGTTTGACGTGTGTCAGATAAGGCTCTGATACCATAAAGGTTTTCACACTGACATGTAAATAAACCACCTCAACTTTATTGAATAACAACCAGAGTATTTATATAAGAGGTGAGAAAGTCAAAAAATACGGCTAAACTGGAAAATAATAATAAATACAAATTTCCAAGAATAAGAATAACATATATTCTATATATAATAGAAATTGTGTAAACTGAAATCAAGTATGGAAAAACAAGAAGAAGAAACATTATCGAACTGATTTTAATCATTTTGTGATGCCACCTTCAACCAAACATATCATAGGAAAAGGGAATGAGGGTCCATTTGGAATACATTTTAATTTAAATGTTTTTTAAGAATGCATTTTATAAAAAACATTTTGTATAAAAATTGTTTAGAATTTAAACACTCATATGTTTGGTTGCATTTTTTGATAGGTGTTTTTATATACAAGTTATTGTATACTAAAAACTATTTTTTAAAAAGTTGGTTTTAAGTGTTTCTCTCAGAATGATTTAAATTACAAGTTCAATCCTTCAGCTTTCAAGTTTGTGTCTAAATAAATTTCTGAATTTTAATTTATGTGTTTAATAGGTTCTTTAAAATGTTAGAAGATGTCTAATAGATTCTTAAACTTTCAATTTTAAAATTTAGACACAAAATTAAAAGATGAGAATTTTATTAAGACACAAACTTCCTTTTTATGTTTAATACATTTGTTACTTTTCAAAAATATTGAATATATTAGAAGCTTATTTAAAAACAAAATTGAAAATTTAGAAATCTATTAGACACTTTTAAAGTTCATAAACTTATATAAACAGAACTAAAAACTTAGAGACTCAGTTTAAAGTTTACAGGTTTTTCAAAAAAAAAAAAAAAGTTTAGAGATTTATTAAACTTGTAATTTAACTTAATGATGTTTACATATAAATAACGTAATTGACGTAATTAAAATTTTTACTAGATTAAAGACTGAAATGTTTCAAAAAAAAAAAAAAAAAAGACTGAAAAATTGTATATTTAGCCCCAAGTATGTATATAACGTGGACATGAAGGGAAAATTGATCAAATTAATCATAACATTTTTTGGTTTATTTAAAGATATATGTTTTGACTTCCATAGAGAGAGTGTTGGTTTTGGCTTGACTCTTACTATTATTATTATTATTTTCGTTTTTTTTTCTTTCTTTCCATATATATGAACTTTGTATAGAAAAATTTAGAAGAAATTTTTGAGGTTATAAATTCTTACAAAACGGGAACAGAGCATATTTTTCAAGTAAAATTTGACCTTTTTTTTTCTTCTTTTGATCTTGTTTTTGATTGGTCTCCTTTCTTTTGCTCTCTTTATGTCTACAAAAATTAAAGGGACAGTTATATAGATGGCAAATTAGACCAAATTAATAGCAAATATAGTAAGTTGCAAACTAATTGCATATATAACAAAATTAATTGTACAAGACCAAAAAAATGTCGTCAGATTCTATCCGTGTCTATCACTGATATATTCTGATTATTCAAAGTCTATCAATGTCTATCGCTGATAGACTCTGGTTAATCGAAATCTATCAGTGACTGATAGATTTCGATTAAGGAGTCTATCAGTAGACTAATGATTCTGAGATAGATTCTAATTAACCAGAGTCTATCAGTAATATACTTTGATAGATTTTGCTATATTTGTAATTTTTTTTACATTGTGCTATATTTGCAATTATACAATTCTTATTTGCCACCCACTTCAAATTCTCAAAATTAAATGGTAAGGTTTTATATGCAATGATTTTTTAGTTATGTTTTTTATTTTCTAAAGTCAACAACATTTGAAGTGGAAGATTCCAACATCTAACCTTATAGCAAAGCTACATGCATGTTCAGTTTTTTTTTTTTTTTTTTTTTTTGAGTACATCAACATTTGGGGGGGGGGGGGATTCGAACCTCTGAACTAATGGTCGAAGGTACATGCCAAATTACCGCTGAGCTAAGCTCACTTTGACTACATGGCCAACATATCAGCACGGTTAAAAGAGAAAAGAAAAATATAAAAGGAAAATATTTTTATTAAATAGTTTTTTCTTAAAAATATATGAGCATTGTTTAGCTGTTAAGACACTACTTATCCATTCTCTTGAGATTTTGAAGGTTCAAATTCTTATTCATACATTTATTATAGTCATAAATCTAAGACAAATTTATATTTATGAGAAGAGGATGGTAGTCAAACTCACTTAAAATCACATATTAAATAAACAAACCACTGAAAAGACCCATATTTAATATTAATCGAAGTACCATATTCTTAAAAATTGGTAAAATTTTGTAAAAACTTATGTGATTTAGATACACTTATATCTAATAATTTTATAGGAGGAAAAAAAAATTAAAGAATTACTAAAGCATTTGAGAGAATATGTAGTGACCGATCTGAGTGTTACGAAATGACAAAGACATGAGTACTTGTTGTTTTAGATCGAAATTTTGAATTTGCTATATCATAGCGTATTGGATAAGGCACCAATTACGATCTTAAAAGTTGATGGTTCAGCCTCATCTCCAACGTTGTTAAACTAATTTTTTTTTAAAAAAATGCAACTCATTTATTTTCAATGTATTTATTCAAACCAAAAAAAGGGAAGAGAGAGAATAAAATGTGTGGGCTAGGTTAATTAGCCATTAAAGAAGAACCAAACTATTGCCAAGAACTCCCATCTTTCCACATAGTTGACTTTTGGATTACATAAATAGCAATCAACAAACTCCTCCCTCACAGCTTTTAGGAATATAGCTTCACATTTATTTGCAAACTTAAACATATGAAACATGGTTTCTAAGTCAAATTCCATAAAAAGGTAGTCAAAAGCTCCCTTTAAGAAAAAATTATTAGATGTTCTCGGTGTAATGAGGCCTCCTCTAAACTGTCGAATGTAAATCTTCAAATTTGTCTGCCACTAATAATCGTTGGATACAAAATCAAGGTACTTTTACTATTTCTCTCTTTTACATCTAACAGTTCAAAACTACCAGCCTCATTGTACTGGGAGCACCTAAAAATTTCTCCCCAAAGTATGTTTCCTCCTATAATGGCTATTCGTGGAGCTTCTTCTTTCCATCTTGTTTTGTAAAATTCATACCCTTTTCTTCAAATTCTTTGTTCTTCTTCAACATGTCTTCTCCACTACCCATCAACTCCACCATAGCCAAGTTTCAAAGCAAGCTTTCTTCAATAACTCTTGGAAATGTCTGCAAAGTTATGGCATTTTCAGGGCTGGCCTTCTTCATGCTCTATGTTTTCTCGTTTTCAACTCCAAACTACCAACCCTATGATCTTCTTACAAGCCTCAAACAAAAATGCCCGATCAAAACTCCGTCGCCACCCGTCGATCCTCCGACCAACAAATTAAGCTTTTGAACACTTGAGAAATCGAGATAATACTCAGTTCCTTTCACCTTCTTCTTTCTCAATAATTTTACACAGAGGGCAACACCTCATTTATACAGAGAATTATAATACACAAATAATGCGAATAATTCACAAAGGAAATATAACCAGGACAGCTGGTGCACAGACGGTGGCTACGGTCTAACTGAAGAATATTTTCTATCAACAGAATTTAACAAGGAAATATTCTGGATTGTCCTGAGGTCACTCTTGATTGAATTGGGCTGGCCATCACTTGCCTCCGTCTTATGTATGGGCTTGGGCTCGTTATCAACACATTTTTCCTCAATATCCCCCCTCAAACTGATAGCGAGCATAGCTAGCTATTTTTCTCTGATTAATTAAGTTAGTCTTTTACAATTATTTGCCCAAATTTATGCATTTTTATGTTTTATTTGTAGGAAGTATGTGTTTGAAGCTTAATTCAGCAATTGGAGTCAAATGGAGTTCAATCCTAAAAAAAAAAAAAAAAAAAAAAAAAAATTCATATCGTCGCGACGCTAGGACCAGCGTCGCGACGCTCTCGCGAATTTTCCAAATCCGAAGTATCGAGACAGCGTCTCGACGCTATCGGCAGATTTTCTATAAATTCATCATTTTGTGCTACGGATTGGGGGAGTCCAATTGGTTAGATTTTAGCCCTAATTTCGACTAGAGACCTTTTGTGGGAGCTAAAGGCAAGGCCAAGGAGCGGGAATCAAGCGAGAAGACGTGGAGATCGTGACGGGGACGTGCGGTGTCGGCGGATTCGAGTTTTCCTTTCTCTTTCCCTTAACTCTTATAGTTTTTATGGCTTTTCTTTCAATTAGTGTTTGTGGTTTAAAGACTATGAATTGCTAGTTGTTTGTCTTAGGGTATGATGTAGTTGCTTAAATTGTTGGATTGAATTTTGGGTATGAATGTGTTCTTATTCTATGCATGCAATTTTATGTGTAATGCTTTCAATTACTTGATCACTAATTGAATGATTTAAGTGTTGAATCTAACTCGGGAGAGAGGATTTGGCCTAAGACTTGCTTTGTTCAATTGCATGACTAGAGTAGAAATTCTAAGTTTGTGACGGGATTTAGAATATCTCTAGAAGTATAACAAGGACCGAACCGAATAATGCCTTGCATGTTAATGAACTTAGATAGGGATATCAAGTTAGTTATATGCATGAGAATCAATTATACTCGGGAGAGGTAATAGTGATAAATGTTTCCTTGGCTTGTAGAATAATTGCACGGTCAATTCATTCCTATTAATCAATCCTCAATCTTAATCAACGAAATCAATTCCCTAAGAGTCTTTCCCTTTGAGTCTCCACCTTTATTTTATGCTTTTTGTCTTTACTTTTATCTTTATCATTGAGTTTTGCTCCCTAAATAAAATTGGACAAAAGTATTCACGATACTTAATTTGCTAGAAAACCAATCCAGAGGACGACACTCGTTTTACACGAAAACACTATATTATTACTTGACCCGTACACTTGCGGTTAGCAATTTGCGCATCAAGTTTTCACTTTTTCCTCAATATCCCCCCTCAAACGAGAGGGGAGTTCTACAACACCGAGTTTGACTCTAAGATAAGCAAACTGAGAATGAGACAACGGCTTGGTCAAGCAGTCTGCAATCTGATCAGCTGATGGAACATAACGCACGTCAAGTTGACCATTTAAAACGAGATCACGAACATAGTGAACATCGATCTCGATGTGTTTTGTTCGAGCATGAAATACTGGGTTTGCAGCCAAGGCCCCTGCACTGATATTGTCACACCACAAAACAGATTTAAGTGGGCAAGGAACACCTATTTCAACCAGCAACTGCTTAATCCATACAAGTTCAGTGGACGCTAGAGCTAAGGCCCGATACTCTGATTCAGTACTTGGCCGTGCCACCGCTGTTTGCTTTTTAGAAGACCAAGATACCAAGTTGTCACCGAGGAAAACACAGTAAGCTGCTACTGATTTTCGGTCATCTATGTTAGATGCCCAGTCGGCATCCGAATAGGCAGATATATTCAGATCAGTCCCTTGTTGTATGTGAAGACCATAATGTTTAGTACCATGGATATACCGTAAGACTCTTTTGACAGCTTGCCAGTGAACATCTGTGGGTTGCTTGAGGAATTGACTCAGTGTGTTGACAGTATAAGCAATGTCCGACCTCGTATGAGTGAGATATTGAAGTGCCCCAATAGTGCTTCTGTAGAGAAACGGGTCTGCCATTGGAACACCATCAGTTATAGAAAGTTTGGTGCCAATTACACTTGGAGTTGGAGCAGGTTTGAGGCCACTAAGCTGTAGCTTTTCAATAAGATCAGTGACATACTTTGATTGGTTCAACAGCAGCCCACTCGGAAGATAATGGACTTGAATGCCCAAAAAATAACTGAGAACCCCAAGATCCTTTAGTGCAAAGCGAGAGTCAAGTGTCTTCACCAAGCGGTTAATAAGATCATCATTATTGCCAGTAATAACCACATCATCCACATAAACTAGAAGTAATATAATAGCAGTTCCAGATTTGTAAATGAAAAGAGAAGTATCAGACCTTGAATTCGTGAATCCCCAAGATATTAGTGTTGATTTGAGAGTGTTATTCCACGCACGGGGAGCTTGCTTAAGGCCATAGATTGCCTTATTGAGTTTGCAAACGTAGTTAGGGAACTGATTATCCACATATCCTGGGGGTTGGCTCATATAGACATCCTCATCAAGTTTTCCATTTAGGAAAGCATTGTTGAAATCAAGCTGTCTTAACTTCCATCCCTTTGTAACAGCCACACTTAGGATTACCCGAATTGTTGATGCCTTGACAACGGGGCTGAAGGTCTCGAAAAATTCAATGCCAGGACTTTGATGGAAGCCCTTAGCCACCAAGCGAGCCTTGTAACGTTGAACTGAGCCATCGGGATTTCTTTTGATCCGAAAGATCCATTTGTTTCCAACAATATTCATCGAAGAGGTTGGTGGAACAAGGTGCCATGTCTCATTCTTTACAAGGGCAGAGTACTCTGTATCCATTGCTTCACGCCAATGTGGAACAATCAGTGCATCCTTAACTTTTGTAGGTTCTGTATTCGTCCAGTCAGTCAGTGTACTTGCCAGCCAGGCCTTCGGTTTAAACACACCAGCTTTGGCCCTGGTGATCATTGGATGAGAGGGTTGAGGGGGTTCTATAGGAGGTGACTGAGTTTGTGTGGCAATAGGCAGAGTAGAGGGAGAGGAACATGAATTGTTCAAGGACTGATTGTGTGGGTCAGGAGAGGGACTGTTTGGAGATTTTATAGGATCCGGTAAGGCAGGATTCAATTGTGAAATAGACTGAGGTGAAGGTTGTATAGGAGATATTTGACTTGCTGGACAGGGAGATATCTGAGGTGAGAGATTTTGCTGGGTGAGAGCAGGCTGCAATAATGAGGATGTAGGCTCATGTGGTGGAGATAAGGCTGCGGTGGGAGGTTGAGGAAACCATACTTGAAGTGGTGGTGATGTAGGTTGACTCAGAACTGGGTTAGGGACAGGTATATTCGATTCTCCGAAACCTGTAGCATAAGGAAACTCTTCCTCATTGAACTGAACATGACGTGAGATAAACACACGGCCGCTGGCTGAAGCACATTTGTGGCCTTTGTGCAAAGGACTCGGGCCAAGATAAACACACTTCTCTGTGTGATACTGGAACTTATGCTTCTGATATGACCGGATGCACGGAAAGCATGCACAACCAAATACTCGTAGTGCTCCATAATCAATTTTCTTGCCAAACATTCGTTCCATTGGAGAACAACCCTGAATAACCTGCGAAGGAAGACCATTTATGAGTAATGTAGACATTAGAAATGCATCCCACCAGTGTTTTAGAGGCATAGAGGCTTGGGCTAGTAAGGTCAAGCCGGTTTCCACTATGTGACGATGCTTTCTTTCTGCTCTCCCGTTTTGCTGTGAAGTGTGAGGACATGTTAGTCTTAGTTTAATGCCTTTAGCTTCACATTCTCGGTGTACTTGAGCATACTCTCCACCATTATCGGTTTGTAAAGACTTAATTGAGCAGCCAAACTGAGTCATAACTAAAGCTGTAAAGTGTTGAAATGCAGCAAACGTTTCACATTTTTGCTTCAGCGGATAAATCCACACAAACCGACTGTAATCATCCAAGAAAATGACATAATATCGATAACCCTGGACAGAAACCACAGGGGCTGGACCCCATAAGTCAGTGTGAACTAATTCAAAACGAGAAGATGCTTGAGACAAGGAACTAGGAAACGGCAGGGCATGTGCTTTGCCAAGTTGACATGCATCACAGAACAGTAACTTTTCATTAACTTTAACTGGAAGATTACATAGTTTTGCTATTGATTCAAACACTTTCAGGGACGGATGCCCAAGACGCCTATGCCAAGTAACTTTAGACACAACATTGACACTATTTGATAGAACAAAAACTGAGGATCCAGCATTATTTACTCCTGTTTTAGCTACTTTGCTACAGCCCGCTGATCTTAGTGTATCCACTGAGGCAACTTTCGCATTCTCAAAACGATATAGGCCATCATTGAGCACCCCTTTCAGCAATACACGACCCGTACCCTTGTCCTTTACCAGGCAAAAGTCATCATGAAATTCAACAACCACATGATTATCTCTAGCAAGCTTAGAAACACTTACTAAGTTCTTTGCAATGTTAGGAACACAAAGCATATTATCAAGTCTTAGTTTATTCCACCCATCAGATAAGCAGGAACTACCAACACAAGAGATTTCTAGTTTGTTACCATCACCTATAGTCACACAGTCAGTACCTTCATAATCCGTGGGGTTGGTAATGTTGTTGTAATCAGCAGTAACATGGTTTGAGGCCCCACTGTCAGCGTACCAATTTGGATCTACAACTGTGTCTGGGGTGGCTACAAATGGATTGGTATTTTGGCTTGCTACGAACGCATTTGGTGATGGAACTGATTGTGTATTCGGTCTGCTATTGTCTCCCCTGTTTTGGCTTTGAGGACCAGAAAATTCTTTATTAAAACGTTGATAGCAGGTCAAGGCCACATGGCCTAGTTTTCCACATACCTGGCATATGGGTTTGGAGTTATTGTGATTGCCATATCCTCGACCACGCTGACTTCCTCTGCCTCTGAAGCCTCTTTGGCCTCCCCTTCCATAAGAGTTCTGCCTCCCATTGTTGTTGTTGTGTTGGTTTCTCTGGTTTACCATATTGCTGCTATTTGCCATATTGACTGTAGTGTTATGGCTGAATGACACCGCATTCTTCTATGTGTTTTGTAGCTCAAGTCTTTTCTCAAACACCAACAATTCAGCTTGCATTTCTGACCATGTAATGTAACCTCTACCTTGGATCATTGCCACAACTGGATTATACTCCTCGTCAAGCCCTAGAAGTACTTGTGACACCAAATTCATAGTAGTAACAGAACTCCCTTCTTGACCAAGATTATCAGCATGACTTTTCATTAAACGTAAATACTCAGCCATTTTCATACCTCCTTTTCGTGTCTGTTGAAACAATTGTCGTAGGTAGTCTTCCTCAGCTCTCGATTGAACTCCAAAGAGTTCTTGTACAGCCGCCCATAAATCTTGAGAGTTTTCGAAGCCCATTACCTGTGTTGCAATTTCAGGTGACATCGAATTGTACAGCCACCCGAGTAATAGTTGATCGATGGCAACCCAGGACTCATATTGGGGATTGACAGTCTTTTCTGAAGCTGAAGACGACGCTCCACTCACGACTGCTTCGGAGCTTGATGCTCCTTCTCTTGCTGCAGCAGCAGACGGACTCTCGGTCACTGCTTGAACATACTTTGGAGGGCATGGTTTTTCACCAGACAGATGCCCCTCCAGCTTATAGCTTCGAAGAATTGGGAGAGCGAGATTTTTCCAGAGCAAGAAATTGCCTCTGTCTAACTTAATTGATGTAATCTGATTTAGCAGCTGGTTGAGAGGAGGGCTGCTAAAATTGGAAGTTCCAGATGACGCAGTGGTGGCTCCGGTAGAATTGACGGTGGTCATTTTTGGCTCTGATACCAAATTAAGCTTTTGAACACTTGAGAAATCGAGATAATACTCAGTTCCTTTCACCTTCTTATTTCTCAATAATTTTACACAGAGGGCAACACCTCATTTATACAGAGAATTATAATACACAAATAATGCGAATAATTCACAAAGGAAATATAACCAGGACAGCTGGTGCACAGACAGTGGCTACGGTCTAACTGAAGAATATTTTCTATCAACAGAATTTAACAAGGAAATATTCTGGATTGTCCTGAGGTCACTCTTGGTTGAATTGGGCTGGCCATCACTTGCCTTCGTCTTATGTATGGGCTTGGGCTCGTTATCAACACCTTTTTCCTCAATACAACATCCCCCACATCGTGTTTAGCATCGTCGGCTCAATGAACACATGGAAGTTCAGGAGATATTATAGCGAATCTTGGTGGCGACCCAATGTAACCCGTGGCCATGTCTTCTTTAAACGGCCACCCTCTATCGAGTTCCTACCATGGTCAAACTCATCTGCTCCATTTCGGGTCAATGAAGATATCACAAGCTTTGAGGTGTACCCTAAAATCAAATGGCCAGACTTGGTGGTTAAACTATTCTTTTAGTCTTTGAACTTTTGGTTGTGTCTATTTAGTTGATAAATTTTAAAAAGTTTCGTAGGAATTTTCCTACAATTTTATGGTGTATCCTATTTGGATCTCATATTTAAAATGTTTTTAATAAGTCTCTCAATGTTCAACTTATTAACTTTGTTAGTTCATCATTTACATGACATACAACCTGTATTGTTTAAAGATTATCTTTGTAATTAGTTTACCGCATGAGAAGACACAACTATGTCAAGCAGATAATGGTAGAATACTGTTACACACAAAATTGAAAGTTCAATAACCTATTAGAAACTTTTAGAAGTACAAAGGCTAAATAAATACTCCATTGAAAATTGAGAGACCTTTTAGGAGTATGTATTGTGTAAAACACAATGACTAAATAGATGCAACTCAAAATGTTCAAAGATAAAACTTATAATTTGACCTTTAATCTTAATTTATTTATACTATAATACCATATTGAATCCAAGAGACATAAATGAGTTGATACTTCATGATTTATTTAATCTTTTATTCATATTCTTCCAAACAGGTGAGAGTCTTTCGAACTGTGATGGAGTCATTTAGAGAAGGCGACAAAGATGCAAGGTGGTATGTAATGACAGATGACGACACGATAATATTTGTGGATAATTTGGTGAAGACTTTGGAAAAATATGATCATAAGAAGCACTGGTACATTGGGACGAACTCAGAGTGTGTGAAGTCTAACTTTGGTTTATCCTTTGACATGGCTTTTGGAGGAGCTGGTTATGCTCTGAGTTACCCACTTGCAGCATTGGTGTCAAAAAGGTTGATGGTTGCATTGAGATCCTTACTTGAGAGTTAGTGATCAAATGTTGTTCTTTTGTTTGGCTGATTTGGGATTCTCTATTACTCATGAGATGGGGTTTCACCAGGTAAATAAATAGCTATTTCCCTCACCAATTTGAGTTTAAAATATTTTTGCATAGGTATCCTATCTTCTCCGTCCAATTTGAGCATAGTTCATTTAGTAGATAAGTCACGTAATTCTTTCTCTAAAGTTGAATGTTTTATCTCTAACTGCATATTCGAGCACAATTCATTATTTTTGTCACATTTTTTTGCAGATGGATCTACGAGGTGATGTATCAGGCTTTCTCTCGTATCATCCACAAACCCCTCTCCTCTCCCTCCACCACATAGACCTCATCGATTCCATCTTCCCAAACATGGACCGCCCCGCCGCCATCAACCACTTGATGATGGCAGCGGCGGTCGACCAGTCCCGACTATTGCAGCAAACCATCTGCTACCACCGGCCGTCGAACTGGACGTTCTCAATGTCATGGGGTTACTCTGCCCACATCTATGAGGCCATAATGGCTAGAAACTATTTGAAGAGACCATTGGAGACTTTTGCACCATTTGAACAAACTAGGGCTCCTATTTTCATGTTCAACACAAGGTCGGGGGTGTTTGAGAACCCTTGTGAAGCTCCCCATGTGCTGTATTTTGAGTCCATTGAGAGAGATGGAGAGGATAGGATTGTTACTACTTATTTGAGGAAGTGGGCTTGTAATCTTCCTCCTTGTGCTTCTTGTGGGAACCATTCTGCTGAATACATCTCCAAGATTAGGGTTTTTTCCTCGGCTAAGATCCCTTTGGAGGTGTGCTCTCTCTCTCGTTCTTGCTTTCTGGAAAAGTTTTAGGGGAGGAACTTACAAAATAATTTACACTAAATCAATTTTGGAGTAATGATTTTAGTCCTTCGACTTTAGTACTTAACGATTTAGTGATTGTAGTAGTTTAAAATTTGCAATGATTTAGGAGTCTGTTTGAAATGATGTTTAAAAAAATGTTTTTAAACATTTAAAACGTCATTCCAAACATATATTTAGTCTCATTGTGAAAAATCTCCTTTAAGGTATAACTATAAGGAAGGTTTCATAAATTGCTAAGAAACCAAAGTTATTTTAAAGCTACAATACTAAATTGTTATATAGTAAGCATCTACATCATGTTAGGGGGATTTTTCATGGTAGGTGTAATTTCAATTTAAACTAGGAGAACTAATGTATTTGACATGCCTCTGATAAAATTAATCTAGACTTATATTCAAATACATTATACATGAATGCATAATTACATACATGAATAGTTGAGATTCAAGGAATAGTTGGATACAAGAATTACAAGAACATTTTTCTTTCCTTCTACTTTTATGTTTTTAAACAATGATCTGGAAATTTGTTGTTTTCTTTTTAAATCGTAGAAGAAGGGGGAGAAAGAGGGTGTAAGGGACAATGGACACGACACAGATCTCCACAGTGGTATGATATTGTTCACTTTGAACATAAGCCCTCATGGCTTTGCTTTTGGTTCACCCCAAAAGGCCTCATACCAATGAAGATACTTGTCCTTCCTTATAAACCCATGATCCTCCCATTATCTAGCCAATGTGGGACTTTAGTCGCACTCCCAACAATTGTTGAATTAATATTTGGTTATTATGTTTATTGCACGTGCAAGTCATTGGCCAAATTAATTACTCCTATCGGCTTGCCCCTTCTTTGGTTTCACAGCACTCTGTTTCAGAAATGTATAAATAGCAGAGTGACTTTGTGAGAATTATCATGTGTGAGTGATAACTCTTGTAAGGTGCTGAACCTTTTGTGTGTTCTTGTTATCAATAAAATCCTATCTCCCAGGCTGTTCAAAAGTGGATGTAGACACTAGGTCGAACCATTATAATCCACCGTGTTAATCTCTTCCTTCTCTTCTCTTGTGTGTTTACTATTACAGGGGAAATGCTCAATGATGTATTATTTCCACTGATAAAGTATTTATATTACATGAAATAACTAACCAAGATTGAAAGATAACTACTTGGCTTAACAACTAAATAACAAACTTAATAAACCTCCAATACTCCCCCTCAAGATGGAGTAAAAATGTCTGTGAGACCCATCTTGAATAATAAAGGGAATAGAACAGAAGCAAATAAAGGTTTTGTAAAAACATCAACTAGCTGGAGATGAGAACGAACAGGGAGAAGCCGCAAGAAGCCATCAGCAACTCTATCACGAACAAAGTGGCAGTCCAGCTCGATATGCTTCGTTCTCTCGTGAAATGTTGGATTAGAGGCAATGTATAAAGCAGCCTGGTTGTCACAAAACAGAAGAGGAGGGGAAGATTGCTTAACCTGCAAATCACAAAGTAAAGAAGAAAGCCAAACAAGTTCACATGTGGTAAGTGCCAAAGCCCGATACTCAGCCTCTGCAGAAGACCTTGAAACAGTGGTTTGTTTCTTAGACTTCCAAGATACCAAGGAATCACCCAGGAAATTAAAACGCAATAACTAGAGGTAGAGCGACGAGTATCAATGCAAGATGCCCAATCAGAATCGACAAATGCTTTCAGTTGAAAGCTATGTGTAGGCCGCAACATAATCCCTTGACCAGGGGAAGACTTCAAATATCGCAACAAGTGATGAGCAACAGATAAATGGGACTTACAAGGCTTTGAGACATATAGGCTGAGTTTGTTGATCGTGAAGGCAATGTCAGGTCTAGAAATGGTTAAGTAAAGTAAACGGCCAATAAGCCTTTTGTACGAGGATGGATCAACAAGCAAGTCAACATTGGACTGCTGTAGTTTCAAATGAGGATCCATAGGCACTGATTCTGGTTTAGCAGCAAAGAGACCGACATCTTCAATGAGTTGAAGAGTATAATGGCATTGTGACAAATAAATTCCTTTGGCAGATCAAGCAAGCTCCAAACTAAGGAAATATTTCAAGGTGTGCCTAAATCCTTAAGCTTAAACTTGTCGTTTAGGATGGATTTTAACCGGTCAAGTAGAGAAGAATCAGCACCGGTTAATATGATATCATTGACATAAACGAGCAAAGCCACAAAGGTTGATCCAGAACCTCAGACAAACAAAGAATAGTCTGCTTTGGATTGGTGAAAACCAAGAGAAAGCAGAGTATCCGAGAGGCTTGCTTAAGGCCGTAAATAGACTTATTCAACCTACATACAAGATGCTCCCCCTTAGTAGAAACAGGTATGTTAGGTGAAGGGATAAAAGCCCTATGCAGCAGAAAGAATTACCGAACTTACTCAGAGTCTTAGATTCTAATTGAAATACCAATACAATTTTCAAAATATTACAACAATAAATCTATATTTAATGGGCTGTATGTAGGCTATAAACATGCTAAATGATTAACTAGATTAATCCTAGTGATCAAGGATTTCATAGAAAACTTACTTTTGTAGAAAGCTTTGATCGATTCGCCTTTTCTTGCTAATAAGATCGAAAATGCAGCAACCTTCTTGTGCGAACACCACCAATCGACTACACTGGTATATCTCTAAGACTTCTTGAAGCAGGAGACTTGTGGGAGTCTTTTGGGAGAGATCTCTGAGAGAAGAAGAGACAATGAGATGCCTTTCACCCCACCCAGGGGTCCTATATATAGGTAAAGGCCAAGACCTTTTCCTAATAGGAAAATGTCTATTAATAAGTTCAAATCTATTATCTGAACAATATCTAATTTTAATAAATAAATAATTAATTTCATAATTAATTAACTACCCAATTAAATATCATATATTTAATCTTAGGGATTTTATTAAAATATGAATCCAATTCATATTAAAATTTAGGAAAAAATACACTTTTGGTCCCTGAGGTTTGAGTTAGGTTTCATTTTGGTCCCTGAGTTTTCAAACTCAACAATTTAGTCTATGAGGTTTGGTTTTAGTTTCATTTTGGTCCCTCCATCCATTTTCCCGTTAAATTCTAACGGTTTGCTGACGTGGCAATATTTTTTTAATTAAAAAAATTATTTTTTAATATTTTGAAATAAAAATAATATAAAAATAATATTTTTTTTTAAATTCTTTTTTCTTCTCTTTCCTCCTCCTCCTTCTTCTTCTTGTTCGTCTTCAAGTGCAGCCACAACCACCGCTTCCGGCCACCACCGCCGGTGGTGGCGGCGGGCGGTGTCGCCACCGGTAGGTGTTTTTTTTTTAAATCTCTCTTCCTTTCTCTCTCTCTTCCCCACCGGCCAACTTCAGATCTCTCCTTTCTTTCTCTCTGTTTGAAACGGCGACCGTTCCAAAAAAACAACCGGAAAACGACAAACTTCAAACCGGAGCAAAAATGTTGCTTTCCTTTTCTTCTTTTCTCCTTCGAACTTCAAACGATCGCGAACGTTCAGATTTGGAAAAAAAACCCACTACGTCGTCCTTTTCTTCTTCGAACTCAGCAGATCTGAACTCAGCGTCGCCGTCCCTTTTTTTTCTTTGCTGCGAACTCAGCAGATCGCGAATAGATCTGGCGATTCGAACAGATCCACGAACAGACATGCTTTCAGATCGCATAACCTCCCCCCTCCCTCTCGAGATCTAGAACGATCCCACTGGGGAAAACTCTCTCTCCCTCGTTTCCTTCATTTTCGGCCCAAGCAACAACCAACCCATGTGAACGAAAACGAATCCAACCAGATCTGAAAACGAACTAAGAACGAAAACGAACCTGCATCGTCGTCGCTGCTAATCTTTTCTTCCCCTTCGATTCCAAGAGAAAGAGAGGCGCAAGGGTGCGACAGCGAAGGGACGGAGATGGGTTGGTTTCAGATATGAAAAGTTCTTCAATTTTTTTTAAATAAAAAACAGACGAAAAAGAAGGAAGAGGGAAGAAGGAATGAGAAAAAGAAGAAAGAAAAGGAAAAAAAATGAAAAAAAAAAGTCGCCGGCGGCAGAGCGATGGTCGCCAGCTGCCGGTGGTCACCAGTAGGTGTGGAGAAGAAGAAGGGCTAACAGGTGTGAAGAAGAAGAGAAAAAGAAGGAAGTGGGGAGAGAAGAAATAAAATTAGAAAAAATTAATATATTTATTATTTTAATATATTTTTATTTTATAAAATTAAAAAAATATTTTTTAAATAAAAAAATATGACCACGTCAGCTATCCGTTACTTTTTGACGGAAAAATGGATGGAGGGACCAAAATGAAACTAAAATCAAACCTCAGGAACTAAATTGTCGAATTTGAAAACTCAGGGACCAAAATGAAACCTAACCCAAACCTCAGGGACTAAGAGTGTATTTTTCCCTTTTAAAATTTATTTGAACTCTATCAAATATTTTCTCTCAAGAATTAATTTTTGAAATTAATTAAAAAATTATATTATAAAGTTTCATAAACTTTATATTATAATGCATCAACATACATTATTCGATTCCCCAGATAAATTGAACATTTTCAATTTATATTTAATTGCTTCAAGTCTCTTTACGAGCTACCAGTGGGACCTAATGGACCTACAGATCAGAAGCTCCAACGATACGAGACTAATCGGCTTAAACTCATTAACCAAGTTAGTCTCCATTCGTTAACTGTGAGTCACTCCACTAACGACCCACAGCTGCACTCTTCTCACTGCAGAATATTTCTGTGTCCACGGATATCGACCAATAACGACATGTTAGTCCTTCACGAGTGTTCGTAACTCCACCTGGGTCAAATTACCGTTTTACCCCTGAGTTACCTCTACTTTCTTAAGTACCAGTGCTCCTCTAATGAACAACCTTTTTGTGGTCCAACCATCAAACAGAAACCCCTCTCGGGCCAGTGAGAGGGTAGGGTCCTTTGTTCAAGACTCGGAGACACCACTTAAGGGAACACTCATCTACTTCCTCAAAAGTCGGGAAGGAGTGAATTCCATCTTGTGTGATTATGTTCCCAGCTCCCCACTCGGTCTTGTCCCCAAAATGGTAGGCTTATTGAGTCGGCGTACTGGCCACTCTCACCCATACAAATCAAAGGACTATCCCTCGTGAACAGGAGTCCATAATCCACTCAGGATTCAGACTAAGTTGCCTAGGTCATCCTAGTGAAATAGAAACCTAACTAGTTAACAGTGTTACAACTAGCGGTTACTATTTCACGGTCCGGTCTTATGCAAATTAAACTCATTGCATAGGATACCCCCGCTCACATGTCCCCTACAGGAATGCGTTGGATCATTGCCTTTGTATCAAATACAAAGTGGGTCGTATCCATAGTGTCACCAGGATAAGGTACCCAGCCTTATCCCTATACTATAGACCTTTCAGACTGTTTCTTGAACATTGATCCCCGTATGTCTCCACATACAATTCAAGACTCATCCCACAGCCTAGGATGTTTAGTTTATTGGATTAGGGTTATTTAGGCAAGATGTACATAATATAGACAATAACTCTTTATTGAAAAAACATCAAACAATACTTTATTTATGTTCGATCAATCATTACATTTACTATCTACGAGTTTTAGGGCATAAAACTCAACAGTATCAACGCATTAGATCTTGGCAAGTCTATATGTGAAAAAAGGTCACTTTGATCACTGGAAAGAGTGACCGTGTGAAAGGGAAAAATAGACTCATGGAAGACTACATCTCTAGAGATGAAAAATTTCCGATTTTCAATGTCAAACAATTTGTAGCCTTTCATACCGGGTGGATATCCCATAAACATAGCAGGTGTAGCTCGTGGAGCAAACTTATATCTATTGGCAGATAAGGTGGACGCAAAACAAAGGCAGCCAAAGACTTTCATCATAGAATAATCAGCCATAGACCCATTCAATGCAAAATAAGGAGATTTCCACTTTAGAACATGTGAGGGAGTTCGATTGATCAAGTAAACAGCAGTTAGAACACACTCACTCCAAAAATGTAGGGGAACACGAGACTCAAAAAACAGAGCACGAGCTACATTCAATATATGTTGATGTTTCCTCTCAACAACCGAATTTTGTTCAGGTATTGCTACACAGGAAAACTGATGAACAACACCCTTTTCAAGAATTTTTTTTTCAAACAACAACTCAGGAGCATTATCAAAACGAAAGGCTTTGATACACTTCCCATACTGAGTTTGAATGAGTTGGAAAAATTGAGGGATTATAGTAAGTACATCAGACTTATGTCGTAGCATATAGACCCAAGTATAACTCGTACAGTCATCTACAATAGTGAGGAAATATGAATAACCAGCATAAGAGGGGGTGGCAAACGACCCCAAATATCAGCATGTATCAAGTCAAATGGTGCAGACGCAAGATTATTATTTGAAACAAAGGAAAGCGTTCTTTGCTTAGCCAAAGGGAAAACACCACAAGGAATAGAAGAATCACATCTATAAGATTCAATATGCATAATATCTTTCAAAATATGTAAATGAGGAGGATAGATGGCTAAGCCTGGAATGCCACAGAGCAGAGGGGACTTTTTGTGTAGCAGCCGTACAAACAGCAGAAGCAACATCATTCGCATGATCATCAAGTATGTAAAGGCCATCACGTAAACTACCCCTGCCAATCGTCTTCAAAGTGTACCTTTCCTGAATTGCACAACAATTAGTAGAGAATTGAACCATAATAGAGTCATCAGAGGTCAGCGCACTAATGGATATCAAATTGTACTGAAACTGAGGAACAAATAATACACGATGAAGGCATATTGATCCAAGAAGCGTGACAGAACCAGCAAAGTGTATAGAAATTCTTGTGTTATCGAGCAGAACTAAAGAGGTAGCAACAGGAGATAGGTTGGTAAACAGTGCTTTATCAAAGCAAATGTGAGTCGATGCTCCCGAGTCTATTATCCAAGAATTACGAGAAGAACAGGTACCTGCCAAATAGCTTGGATTGAAGCATAGTTAGGAGACTATGGCATTGAGCAAGAGCATCGACAGTATCAGTTGGAGTAGAAGAAACAGACGGATTCCCAGAAGTGACAGAGGATGCAGTCTCAGTCTTCGGTTGCTGTGGGGGACGCTGGCCTCCTTTTTGACGATATCCAGGGCGATATCCATGGAGCTTATAGCAGCGACCAACAGTGTGACCCAACACCCCACAGTGAGTACAAATTGGATGATCCTTGCGCTGCTTGTTGCTATGCTGTTGTGGATTGGAAACACTAGGTTGAGCAACAACAAAAGTAGTTGCATTTGGCAAAAGAAGGAGAGGAAGAGATCGTTATGTTCTTCTTGAGCGACTAACGAAAAAGCCTTCGAGATTGCGGGTGGAGGATCCATGAGGAGAATCTAAGATCTCACAGGAGCAAATGAGTCATTTAATCCCATCAGAAAACTCATTAAGTATTCGAATTGGAAGAATTGTTGAATGGCCTCCTGACCACCGCAATTACATCGTCCACATGAGCATCCAGGACGATAAGAGACATACTCATCCTAAATTCCTTTCAACTGAGAAAAATAGTTGGTGACCGTCTGTTGATCTTGAGTTAAAGTTGCAAGTCTTCGTTTCAACTAAAAAATACGAGGTCCATTCTTGCGTTGGAATCGATCCTTGAGATCAAGCCAAATAGCATGAGTCGAATCAGAAAAGATTATACTAGAAGAAATACCTTTGGATACGGAATTCAGAATCTAAGCAATTACAACATTGTTGTTGCAAATCCAGGTTGGAAGAAGATCTCCAGTTGGTTTGGGTAAACTTCCATCGATGAACCCTAGCTTGTTCCGAATTGAGAGAGCTAACAACATGGACCTACTCCAAGTGACATAGTTGTCATCAGTAAGTAGATCTGAGACCAGAACAAGGTTGGAAGTATCAGAATGATGGAGAAAATAGGGGCTAGAAGAATCAACAACGGAAGAAATGGTTTGAACCGAGGAAGAAGATGAAGAAGACATGATCGGCAAGGAAATCAGAAAATTTCTCGAAAACAGGGGAGAGAAATTTTTCTCTAATACCATATTACAGGGGAAATGCTCAGATGATGTATTATTTCCACGGATAAAGTATTTATATTACATGAAATAACTAACCAAGATTGAAAGATAACTACTTGGCTTAACAACTAAATAACAAACTTAATAAACCTCCAATATTTACTTCCTCTCTTATTCCTTAGCTCGATCTTGGGGTGTAATGGTGGTCTTGAACAATAGAGGGGAAGAAGAAAGAGGAGGGAGAAGGCGACAATGACGGTGGTGGTGGACAACCATGGGAGAAGGAGGGTGGGAGAACGCAGAGGGAGAAAAAAGAATAAACATTTTTTTAAAAAAATTAAAAATAGAAAATAATAAAAAAATATTTTTTTTTATTAAAAAAGTGTTACGTAAGCATTCGGTTAGTAATTAACGAAATCGCTTTGAATTCGAACCACATATCTCTTGGTCATTGGTTTAAGCTTTGAGATCTCTTGCAGCGGCGGATCCAAAACTTCATGCCGGGGGGGCTATATAGAAATGAAGGAAAAATATCAATTTTAACCTTAAAATTGGCAAAGTGTTTCAATTTTTACCTTACACTTTCAATGTTATCCACGTCGAACTTTGATTAGTGTTGTAATTTGTACTTTAACTTTAAAAAGTATTGAAGTTTTACCTTATGGTAAATTTTTGTTTAAAAAAATTTCAATATAAATATAAAAGAAAAAGAATGATATTGAAATAACAAAGTTGGATTTTTTTCTCTTGTACAAAGATTATACATTTGTTTCATGCTATTCATTTTTAAAATTTTTTTTACTGAAATTTAAAAATAAATTTATTTATTTTCAGGTAGGTTGATCCAAGAAAAGAAATTTTAAATTTATAAGGTTGAAATTGAAACAAAATTTTATTAATGTTTAACGGTTAACACCACGTTACAAAGCAACTAAAAGACAAAAAGAAAATCAAAATAAAAAAAGGGTTTGCAAAATAAGTAAAGGGTTTGCAAGTTAACAAAAATTAAGAAGAAAAAAAAAAAGATCAAAATGCTTGTAAAAAAACTGATGCCGCTAGGGAAAACTCGAAAAATTTAAAAGGCGAAAATGCGAAAATTTGCGAAAATGCACATAAATAAAAACAAAACTAAAAAGGAAAACTCACGAAAATTTGCGTTAAAAATTTAATAAGGGACTCAAAACACGGGTTTAGAGATTCAAACTATGGTGGAAGGGGGAATTAGGGGGGCTAATGCCACTAGACTGAGCAACTAGATTGAAATATGGTTGCGGCTTTTAATATAACTATAAAACAATTTTAAGTTGAGGGAGGGCTCGGGCCCTTAATAAATCCGCCGCTGATCTCTTGATCATTGATTCAAGTTTTAAGCCAGTTGAGCTATGCTTATGTTGACCTTTTAAGTCTCTATTTGTGATGTCATAAGTCCCACTCTACCACTTATGAATTAAGAATTCTTGAGAAAAGAAATCGTACAAGTCCCCCCATTGGCTTACTTATTTAACAAGTCTATCATGAACCACTCCCTATTTATGAGTAGTGGATTGATCAAATCAAAGAGTAACTTCAAAATCATTTTTTCTTTTAAAAAAATCCTACACTCTTGTTTTTCTTGTTTTGTTTACAGGCAGGAGGAGTAGAGTGCTGTGATGTACGAATGGTGGACACATGAATGTCACAGAAGTGAGTTACAGGCCTTGTTATAATGGAGAAGTGATGGCTTGAAAACCTTAAGCTCTCCTTCTTGGTTGGCTATGAAGTTTAGCAAGTTTGCTTCAAGTTAGATGGCAGAAACTGAGTAAAATTTTTTCAATCTGTTTTGAGTTATCATGAGTTTTTGATAGCAGAAATCAACAAAAAGACATTGGCATATTTTCCAACTTGTTTGTGTGTAAGTGTTAATATATTATTGTTTATGTTTGTCAATGTGATATTGGAATTACCCTCATTTGATTTTTCTTCTTCCAAAATGGACTTCGCCGAATTAATTACACGACAACCATTTCTCTAGTTAAAAGTATTGATATAAGATTAAATTTAGTATACCCCATAAGATTCAGCTTTTGGGTTGATTGGGTGATTTAACATTGTATAGAGCGGCAAATCTTGTATTTAAGTCATTTCCACCCCAATTAATATTAAGTTCCACTTGTTGGGCCTTTTATAAATGTTGAGATTCACAAGTGAGCTAGGGAATGGTAAAAGTATTGATATTAAGATTAAATTTACTATAACACATCAACTTAAACTTTTGGGTTGAGCGGTGATTTAATATCTCTCACCCTACTAACTCCTTTTCGTTAGCATAGGAGTGTTAGGAGAAAATATATACTAAGTCCTCTACCCACCTTTGCCTATCGTCCAACCCCTCATATTCTCCTTCTCTTTATTCGTCTTCTCTTTATATATACTAGGTTTGTACCACATGCATTGCATTTGTAATAATTTGAGTAAAATATTATGAACTAAAATGAATTTAAAACTAATTAAAATTAGTTATATACATTCTTATAAAAGTATAAACAATCGCTGAAAATTCACATTTTAATACGTACTTATTATCCATCAATATAATCTTTCTCTTTTAAATGATTGACATTAGTTCTTCTTGCAGATATCGATTTAACTTGATTACTCCACCCACCACACCTGTAATATGAAATCAATATTAGTAAATAGTAGGATAATGCTAACATAACTACATAAATAATGTATCTCTACTAACCTATCTGAGTTTCTGCTTGTTTATCATTTGTCAGGATTTTAAAATCAACAAAATTTTGATTCTTTGTGTTGTATATTTCTCCTTCTAGTTCTTATATCTCAGCGCCTCGACAACCCCGGCCTCGGCCTTGGCAGTCTTGGCCATTCTGCGTTTTTTCTCGATCAGGTTTCGCAGATCTGTTCCTGTTGTGCGGCTGATAGTAGGCGTTGAAACGATGTGGTCATGTCTTTTGTACGTGCTTGGTTATGGGCTTCTCAACACTGTGTGATCTGAAGACTTTAGCCCCTGATCTTGCTGGTAATGTCGTTAATCTTCTTTCCCTTCGATTCTGTATCTGACTCTACAGTGTATTCCATTGGTTCCTTCCCCTTCCTCGGATCCCTAATCAACCTCTAATCATGGATTTTAGTGCTAGGACCAGATTTATCCAAGATACAAGGTATCCTAGACAAATTATGATCCATCGCACTAACTTTGTCCTCGAGGGGAGCAATTTTGACATCAGCCCGCCTCTCTCGGGATGAGGGCGGTGGAGACCGAGGCCGAGGAGATTGGGTCCGAGGCCATCCTCGACTTTCTTCTCGTGACCTCCGTGGGTGGCGGTCACCGTCCGAATGTTCTGCGTCCAGATCCTAGTTTCTCTTCTCCATCCCCTTACTCATTGAATGTCGGATGATTTAACCAGCAAGCTTTCTTCCCCATGGACGGCGCCAATTGTTGATGGTCAAATTTGGACAGGCAAAGCTCACCTGACCTTCACGTGACACCAGCACTGAATTTGTTTGAGAGGGGGGAAGACGTGGCTTGCAAGACAGAAAAACCTGCACACCGGTGTGGTGCTTGCCACACCGCCTCCGATGCTTAAGTCAGAAAGCTGAAGGAGGAGAGCAAGAGAGCAAGAGTAAGAGGAGAGAGTTCAGAAGATGAGTTTTGGGATCCCGAAGAAGGGTTTAAATACCTTTTCTTGCCTTAGGGTTTCTAGACTTTCAGAGACAATTCGGGCTGAACCAGGTGGAACTGGGGCGTTTAGGGGCACCAGGGACCGAGCTGGAAACTCGGCCCACACGAGTGAGCCGAGTGGTCGGACTCAGCCCAAGGCCGAGGCCGAGCATGGGATTGGGTTGGGCCCAATCTCTTCGGCTCACCCTTCTCCAGGGTCCGCTTCTTGGTCAAGCTTCCGGGTTGGTGTCGCGCTGTCCTGCTTAGTCCTCGATTTTCGGAGTGGTCCAAAATCACCTACAACAGAGATCTCAATCCTTGCATGAACATTTTGATACCTAATATCTATTGGTTTTATATGACCGTTATGGATCATATATGATTTTCCCTTTTCAAGTTTTTCACTGATTTTGTCAATGAGCTCATTGAACAAAGTGATCTAAACACATGCTCCCTGCATATAAGATATTTGTGTAACAAAATATGCAATTATATATGTTAAACATGGAAAAAATAACAAAATGTGTAATACCACGTTGTCCACAACAATCCAATTTCATAATTCTTACTGGATCTCCCTTTTTGATTTTGAATTTTCGGATTGAGAATTTTCCACGGATGTAATCCTCCAACCTTTGTAAAGAAGTTTGAATTCTTCGATTAACATATATGACATTTGCATAAAAAAAATATAAGAATTTTTTTTGAAAAAAAATAATACACAAAAAAAATCATGACATCAAGATTTTGAATTCAATTCACTATTTGATTTTGAAATGAAATTATCATGTTTGATTTTAAATTGACAAATTCAAACTTTAGTGAAAATTGATTTTTTTAAAGAAAATTGAAAAATTCAAAGTTCTTTCCAGTAGACAAGTGAAACAAAAAAAAATAATAATCGAAAAAAATCAAATTTTAATTGATTTTTTTTTTTAAAATAGAAAATCGAAAAAATCGAAATCTTTTTAGTCGACAAAAAAAATTAAATTGACAAAATCAAATTTTCATTAAACATAATTACAAAATCAAATTTCATTAAAATTTTATTTTTTTAAAAAAATTGACAAAATAAAAATTTTTCCAGTAGACACAAAATGTGCAAAAAAGAAAATTTAATTAAAAAAATATAATTTTAATGAAACTTGATTTTTTTTAACAAAAAGAAAATTGATAAAATCAAAGTCCTTTCTCGTAGACACAAAATGTGAAACAAAAAAAATTGACAGAATCCATTTTTAATGAAACTTGATTTTTTTTTTCTTAGAAAAAAAAATTAAAATTGGCAAAATTAAATTTTCATGAAACTTGATTTTTCATAATTATTTTTTGAGAAAATAGAAAATTTTCCTATAGATACGAAACGTGAAACGAAAAAAAAAATATTCGCAAAATCAATTTTAATGAAACTTGATTTTTTTTAAAAAAAAAAAAAGAAAATTGAAAAAATTGAAATCCTTCCTGTAAACACAAAATCAACTTTTAATGAAACTTGATTTAAAAAAATGACAAAATCGGAATCACATAAAACGTGAAACCAAAACAAAATTTATTGACAAAATCAAATTTTAATGAAACTCAATTTTAAAAGAAAATAGACAAAATCGAAATCCTTCTCAGTAGACACAAAACATGAAACAAAAAAAAATCGACAGAATCCATTTTTAATGAAACTTGCTTTTTTTTTTTAGAAATAGAAAATTGAGAAAATTGAATCCTTTCCCAATAGACACAAAACATGAAAAAAGAAAAATTAGAATTGACAAAATTAAATTTTTATGAAATTGATTTTTCAAAAGAAAAAATTTGACAAAATAGAAATATTTCTTGTAGACACAAAAAATGAAACCCAAAAAAAAAAATCACAAAATCAAAATTTAATTAAACTTCGTTTTTTAAAAAAAAGAAAATTTATAAAATCGAAATCCTTCCTAGCAAACACAAAATCAACTTTTAATGAAACTCGATTTAAAAAAAGAAAAAAAGAAAATTGACAAAATCGGAATCCTTCCCAGTAGACACAAAACATCAAACAAAAAAAAAACTTTTAAAAAAAGATATTTGGCAAAATCGAAATCGTTCCGAGTAGACACAAAACGTGAACAAAAAAATTAAATTAGCAAAATCAAAGTCTTTCTTAGTAGACAGAAAATGTGAACAAAAAAAATTAAATTGACAAAATCATATTTTAGTGAAACTTGTTTTTTTTTAAAAAAAAATTTGACAAAATCGAAATCCTTACCAGTACACACAAAACGTGAACAAAAAAACAATAAATTGAAAAAATCAAAATTTAGTGAAACTTGATTAAAAAAAATGTCAAAATCGAAAATTTTCCAGTAGACACAAAATGTGAACAAAAAAATTAAATTGAAAAAATCAAATTTATAATAATAATAATAATTGAAGGGAAGTTCTTTAAATAATAATAATAATTCAAGGTAGGTACTTGAAGCGAACAATGGGAGGAGATAAATAATTGTAGATGTGAAACTTATAGATGAAATACAGACCTCTTGATCATCAGTACAATCTTATGCCAGTTGTGTTAGGGTCATGTTGGCATGGTATAGATATAGATATAGATATAGATAATTCTAATTTATGTAATTATTTATTATTTATTATTTTTTTGGTTGAAATTGTATAAATTTATTTAAGTATGAATTAATTGCGATGAATTTAATTTGTTGATTTAGGCTGTGATTATTGAAGTAATTTGATTATTTATATTGAGATTACTTCATATATAATTTGTTGATTTAGGTTGAGATTAATTAATGTAAGCTGTTATTTGTTAATTTAGGCCTCGTTTGATAACCATTTGGTTTTTAGTTTTTGGTTTTTGAAAATTAAGCTTATACACACATAATTCCACTTATAAGTTTTTTGGTTTTATTAGTATATCAATCTTCTATACTTTGTTTTAAAAAACCAAGTCCAATTTTGGAAACAAAAAAAAAAAATAGTTTTCAAAAACTTGTTTTTGTTTTTAAAATTTGGCTAGGAATTCAAATGCAACCTTAACTAGGATGAAAGCCATGGTAGGAAATCTAAGAGCAAACAAGCATAATTTTCAAAAACAAAAAACAAAAAACAAAATGGTTATCAAACGGGACCTCAGTTGTTATGTTTTAAGAAATGTACAAATTTTATGAACCGTAGTAAACTTATTTAAGGCCAACAAATATAAAAGGAAAATATTTTTATTAAACAGTTTTTTTCTAAAAAACATATTTTCATTCTCAGGTTGGAAAGTTCAAATTCTCATAGATAAATTTATCTTACTATATATAAAATCTTACTATATATAAAAGGGGCTTAAGGAGGAGAATCTTTGCTTTCCTCTTTTGCTCTTATAATTTTAATAAATGTCCATTTTGCCCTTCTATATTTGCTAAAGAGACACAACTCTTAGACGTGACTGTTCAAGCATAGTTAGTTACACATAAGATGCATCCATTCGAGGATTAAAATTAAAAATATATTTTACAATAAAAAGGGGTCATTAGTCAAAAATACCCCTGAACTTTGAAAAATGTTTCAAAAATACCCTTGCCGTTAATTTTGGATGGAAACTGTTAAAGTTTGAGTTTCAAAAACACCCTTGAACTTTCAAAAAAAATAAAAAATACCCTTATTGAAAAATGCTTCTTTTTTTTCCCTTTTCCCACCGTAAATTAACTCTTCTTCCAAAAATTAATGAGAAACTTTACTTATTTGTCATGTATTCATAATCTATGAGCTTTTTTTCTCTTTCAACACATCCAAAGCACTTGGCTAGATTTTCGTATCGAATCTTCAAGATGACTTTTGTTTTGTTCTTGAAATTCTACATGTGTTGGTAGTCTTTTCAATATTATTTCCTAGCTTTCTCTATATTCCTATTACGAAAAATAAATGAAACTATTGTTGTGTAAGGATTCTAACAATTCTTAAATATCAATAAGAAAAAAATCATATATAAAACTTTTGATTATTAATCTTATAAATTGGACCAAACTCACAGTCTTACAAACCTTTCTTCTTCTTATCATTAAGATACACAAACAAAGAGAGAGCAAAAAATGAAATAATATATATACATATATATGTTGTTTTCTCACACTTATCTTCTTTACGCTTTTTAAAAGATAAAACTTGATTTCAAAGGCTTTTTTTTATTTGGTATTGTGTTGCACACAACCTTTATAAGCAAAGTTTTGCATTAATTTTCATGGAGAAAGAATTTACGGTGAGAGAGGAGGAAAAAGGAAGAATCATTTTTCAATAAGGGTATTTTTGAAATTTTTTTGAAAGTTCAAGGGTATTTTTGAAACTCAAACTTTAACGGTTTCCATCTAAAATTAACAGAAAGGGTATTTTTGAAACATTCTTCAAAGTTCAGGGGTTTTGAAACTTTTTAAAGTTCAGGGGCATTTTTTAAACAAACCTCATAGTTTAGGGGCATTTTTTTATAATTTAGCCTAATTTATATTTACCTATTTGGAGAAAGTTCTTCAATAAAATGTATAGGAGCTATATTTAAATTGTCGAAGTAGTAATGGGAGAACAGGGAAACACATTTTGATATCATGATTTCCATTAATTAAGTCCACCTAATGGCACAAAATGATATCCATTCAAGTTCGAAAGGAAACAAATTTCCTGTTATATTATGTTGTGCGATGACGTTAAACAAAACACAAGGACAAATTATTCTGAATATTAGAAAATATATTTCTAAATATGTAATTTCACATTAACAACTTTTTTCAATGTCAATACAAAAATTCTTATCAAATCACTTGAAGATCAAAATTTGTCATCCAAACATACAAAAAAATGTTATTTTCAAAGAGGCTATACTTTATTAAATACTTTAGTTTTTTTTTTTAAAAAAAAAATCAACTTATATAATTCTTATGAAATATATTTCTTTCTTTCTTTTTCTCCAAAATACAATCTCGAAGCCCACCGATAAATTATCCATGAGATAATAAACTATCTTTATGATGCCACTTTTTATGTTTTATCAAATTTAGTTTACAACTATTATATGTATTTTAATTTTAATTATATATCTTTTATTATTTTTTCTACCTCTTACATTATAGTTTAATGACAAATATTTACTATTTGAACTAGATGAAAAATATATTTATTCAAAAGTTAACTTTCACAGTAAAAAATATATTCCAAAGATTTCAAACCACGTGCAAAATATTTCATATTTATTATTGTAAATGAACATAGAACAAGATAATATATAGTTTTAGACTTCTAGGCACCATTTTTTTTTTTTAATTTTCAATCTAAAAAGTGAAATTTAACGTCCATCGCACGTGTTTTTAAACTAGTATTTATAAGAAGAGGATGGCAGTCAAACTCACTTAAAATCACATATTAAGGACGTGTTTAGTTTAACTTTTCAAGTGTTTAATTTTGAAAGAAAAAAAAAATCATTTTGAAAAAATTTCTAGTGTTTGACAACCACTAAAAATGACTTATTAGAAAATGAGATTGATAAATAAACTATTTTGGGAGAAACACTTGAAACCAACTTTTTAAAAAAGACTCTTTAAGTAAACAATAACTTGTGTATAAAAACATTTGTGAGGAAATACAACCAAACATATGAGTGTTTAAATTCTTAACAATTTTTGTACAAAATGTTTTTTAATAAATGAATTCTTGAAAAACATTTAAATTAAAATGTATATACCAAACGGACCCTAAATAAACAAATCACTAATTAAAAAGACCCATATTTAATATTATCGAAGTACTATATTCTTAAAAACTGGTAAAATTTTGTAAAAACTTATGTGACCCTTATATCTAATAATTCTATACGAGGAAAGAAAAAAGAGATTACTAAAGCATTTGGGAGAATGAGAAGTGACCAATCTGAGTGTAACAGAATGACAAAGACATGAGTACTTGTTGTTCTAGATCAAAGTCTGAATTTAATATATCTATTGTCAGTTCGAACATAGTTTATTGGATAAGACACCAATTAATCTTAAAAGTTGATGGTTTTCAGCCTCATCTCCAAGATTGTTTAACTAATTTTTTTTTTAAAAAAAATTATGTATTTATTCAAACCAAAAAAAGGGAAGAGAGAGAATAAAATGTGTGGGCTAGGCTAATTAGCCATTAAAGAAGAACCAAACTTTGCCAAGAATTTCTATCTTCCCACATAGTTGACTTTTGGATTACATAAATGGTAATAAACAAACTCCTCCTTCATAGCTTTTAGGCATATAGCTTCACACTTATTTGGAAACTTAAACATGAAATATGATTTCTAACTCAAATTCCATCCCAAAAAGTAATCAAAAGCTCCCTTTAAGAATATGTTTCCTCCTATAATGGCCATTTGTGGAGCTTCTTCTTTCCATCTTGCTTTGTAAAATTCATACCCTTTAATTTCTTCAAATTATTTGTTCTTGATCTTCAACATGTCTTCTCCACTACCCATCAGCTCCACCATAGCCAAGTTTCAAAGCAAGCTTTCTTCAATAACTCTTGGAAATGTCTGCAAAGTTTTGGCATTTTCAGGGCTGGCCTTCTTCATGCTCTATGTTTTATTGTTTTCACCTCCAAACTACCAACCCTATGATCTTCTTATAAGCCTCAAACAAAAATGGCCGATCAAAACTTCGTCGCCACCGCCACCCACCGATCCTCCGACCAACATCTCCGACATCGTGTTTAGCATCGTCGGTTCAATGAACACTTGGAAGTTCAAGAGATATTATAGCGAATCATGGTGGCGACCCAATGTAACCCGTGGCCATGTCTTCTTCGAACGCCCACCTTCTGCTGAGTTCCTACCGTGGTCAAACTCGTCTGCTCCATTTCGAGTCAATGAAGATATCACAAGCTTTGCAGTGTACCCTAGAATCAAATCGCCGGACCAGGTGGTTAAACTATCATTTAACTCGAAAGCTAAGCTCATAAATTATAATATATTTAATATTTGGTTAAATTATAAGTTTAGTCATCTCAATAAACTTTTTGGTTTCTTTAAACTTTTGGTTGTCTATTTAGTTTATTAAGTTTTAAAGAGTTTCATAGGACTTCTCTACAATGTTATGGTGTATCCATTCAGATCATATATATATTTATAATATTTTTAGTAAGTCTCTAAATCTTCAATTTTGTATCTAATAAATACTTCCTAATAACCTTGATAGTTTATGTTTACTGGACATACAACTTGTATTGTTTAAATTAGATTATGTCCAAAATTAGTTTATTGGCGTGATAAGACTCAAAACTATGTCGAACGAATTAAATAGTAGTCCTATTAAACACAAAATTGAAAGGTCGATAATCTATTAGAAACATTTTAAAGTAGAGAAATTAAATAGACAACCCCTTGAAACTGAGAGATTTGTTAGAAGTATTGTATTAGTGTAAAAACACAATGACTAAATAGATTCAACTCCAAAAGTTCAAAGATAAAAGCTTGTAATTTGATCTTTAATCGTTTATTTATACTAGGGGTGTAAAATTTTCGAGTCGGGTCGGTTGTACGAACAAACTGACCCGACCCGATATGGGTTCAGTTGTACGGACAAACCGACCCGACTTGGCCCGAACCAATCGGGTCGGGTCGATTCAGTTTTCTTTTTTTCCTTCTTCTTCTTCTTTTGTTTTTGCCCTAAAAAACCCACTTCTTCTTCTTCTGGTTTTGCCCTAAAAAAACCCAAATCACAGACCCAACTTCATGCGAAGCAGAAAAATATTCTTCTCTTCCTCTGTTTTTGCCCTAAAAAAATCCAAATCACAGACCCAACTTCTTGCAAAGCAAAATACCCAAATCACAGACCCAAACCACTGTTTCTGTTTCTTGAAAAAAAAAAAGAGAAAAAGAAATCGAATTGCTTGGAGACGCGAACGAGTGTGAGAGGGAGGAATTGGCGGCGAGTTAGTCGGGAGCTTGAGACTGCGACAGCCGCTGAGACGGCGTTGGGCTGGAGCGAGCGGTGGCGGCGGCGTACGGCGGAGCCGGGTGCAGCGACTGGTAATGGGAGGGAGGAGGTAGACGGCGAACCGAAAGAGAGAGTAGAGAGAGCCTGAGAGCAAAGAGAGAGTAGAGAGAGCAGAGGGTTTTGAGAAAAATAAAATGAGGGAGCGGCGCTGAGACTGAGAGGTGATTAGGGCAAAAAAAAAAAAGAATATATATACATTGGTTTAGACACCGAATCGAACCGACCGGTTCGGTTTGGTCTTGAAACAGTTTTTTAAACCAAACCGACCGGTTTGGTTTGGTTTTTCGGTTTGGTTCGGTTTCTTACACCCCTAATTTATACTATGATACTAGTTTTAACCCAACGACTTAAATGTGAGTTGACAATTCACAATTTATTTAATCTTTTATTCATATTCTTCATACAGGTGAGGATCTTTCGAACTGTGATGGAGTCGTTCAGAGAAGGTGGCAAAGATGCAAGGTGGTACGTAATGACAGACGATGATACGATAATATTTGTGGATAATTTGGTGAAGACTTTGGCAAAATATGATCATAAGAAGCACTGGTACATTGGGACGAACTCAGAGTGTGTGAAGTCTAACTTTGGTATATCCTTTGACATGGCTTTTGGAGGAGCTGGTTATGCTTTGAGTTACCCACTTGCAGCATTGGTGGCAAAAAGGCTGGATGGTTGCATTGACAGATATCCTTACTTGATGCTTAGTGATCAAATGTTGTTCTTTTGTTTGGCTGATTTGGGATTCTCTATTACTCATGAGATGGGGTTTCATCAGGTAAATATATAGCTACTTCTTCTCTCACCAATTTGAGTTTAAATTATTTTTGCATGCGCATCTTATCTTCTCTGGCCAATTTGAGCATAGTTATTCATTCAGTAGATAATAAGTCAAGTTGAAGGTTTTATCTCCTAAGTATATATTCGAGCACAATTAATTTTTGTCACATTTTTTGCAGATGGATCTACGAGGTGATGTATCAGGCTTTCTCTCGTATCATCCACAAACCCCTCTCCTCTCCCTCCACCACATAGACCTCATTAATCCCATCTTCCCAAACATGGACCGCCCCGCTGCCATCAACCACTTGATGATGGCGGCGGCGGTCGACCAATCTCGACTACTACAGCAAACCATCTGCTACCACCGGCCGTCGAACTGGACGTTCTCAATGTCATGGGGCTACTCTGCCCACATCTATGAGGCCATAATGGCTAGAAACTATTTGAAGAGACCATTGGAGACTTTTGCACCATTTGAACGAGCTAGGGCTCCCGTTTTCATGTTCAACACAAGGTGGGGGGTTCTTGAGAACCCTTGTGAAGCTCCCCATGTGCTGTATTTTGAGTCCATTGAGAGAGATGGAGAGGATAGGATTGTTACTACTTATTTGAGGAAGTGGGCTCGCAATCTTCCTCCCTGTGCTTCTTCTGGGAACCATTCTGCTGAATCCATCTCCAAGATTAGGGTTTTTTCCTCTGCTAAGATACCTTTGGAGGTTTGCTCTCTCTCTCTCTGGTTCTTGCTTTTTGGAAAAGTTTTATGGAACTTACAAAATAATTTACACTAAACCAATTTTGGAGTAATGATTTTAGTCCTTCGACTTTAGTACTTAATTAATGATTGAGTGATTGTATAGTTGTTTAAAATTTGCAATGATTTAGGATCCGTTTGGAATGATGTTTAAAAAAGTATTTTTAAGTGTAAAAAAAGTGTTTTTAAACACTTAAAAAGTCATTCCAAACATATAAATCTCCTTTTTTTTTTTTGAGAAAATGTGAAAAATCTCCTTAAGGTATAACTATAAGGAGGATTTCATAAATTGCAAAGTGACCAAAGTTGTTTTTAAGCTAATATACTAAGGGGTCGTTTGGAATATATACCTTTTATTTTAAATGTTTTTGAAGAATGCATTTTCTTTTAAAAATTTTGTATAAAAATGATTTAGAATTTAAACACTCACATATGTTTGGTTACATTTCTTCCTAAGTGTTTTTATACACAAGTTATTATATACTTAAAAACTATTTTTAAAAAAAATTGCTTTCAAGTGTTTCTCTCAAAATGATTTATTTCTCAATCTCATTTTTTAATGAGTCATTTTTAGTTGTTGTCAAACACTAGAATTTTTGTCAAAATGATTTTTTTTTTTCAAAATTAAACACTTGAAAAGTTAAACCAAACATATCCTAAATTATTATATAGTAAGGAATCTATATCATGTTGGGAGGGGGGGGGGGATTTTTCATGGTAGGTGTAATATCGTTACAGATTAAAAGTAGGAGAACTAATGTGTTTGACATGCCTTTTAAAAGTGTTCATGGATGACTAAAAATATTGTTTTCAAAATTTGTAGTGTTTGGTTAAATTTAAAGAAAAAAAATTACATTTTTAATCCCTGAAGTTTGAGTTAATTACATTTAGGTTTTTTGGGTTTTCAAACTTAACAATTTTATCTTGTATTTTGGATTTAGTTTCAATTTGGGTCCCTCCATCTAATTTTTCATTAAATACTAACAGAATAATGCTAATATGATATTTTTAATAAAAAATAGTTTTTTTTTTTTATTAAAAATGATATATTTATATTTATATATATATATATATATATATATATATATATACACACCTTCTTCATCTTCTTCTTCCACCACCACCACTAGCACGAGTGTTGACTACTATCATCCGTCGCTCGTCGTCGACCGCTAGCTTCTGCAATTTTTCCCCATTTTTCTTTCCTTCTTCTTCTTTCTTCTTCTTCTCTCCCTTTTTCATGTTCTAAAAACAATGATCTAGAATAGTTTCAGATCTGGTGCCCAATTCAGTTCAACAGATCTTGAAATCTGTTGTTTTTTTTTTTCAAATCATAGAAGAAGGAGGAGAAAGAGGGGGAGAGGAAAAAGGAAGAATAAGAAGGAGGGAGAAAATGACAGTGACGGTGGTGGTGGATAACCATGGGAGAAGGAGGGAGGGAGAAGGAAGGAGAGAGAAAAAAAGTGTCACGTAAGCATTTTGTTAGTAATTAACGAAACCGCTTTGAATCCAACTCTTGCTTTTAAGTCTTCGTTTTTTTTTTTTTTTTGACAACATTTGGATAGGGGGATTCGAACCACAGATCTCTTGGTCATTAGTTCAAGCTAGTTGAACTATGCTTATGTTGGCCTTTTAAGTCTATTTGTGATGCCATAAGTCCCTCTCTACCACTCATGAATTAAGAATTCTTGAAAAAAGAAATCGTACAAGTCCTCTCATTGGCTTGCTTATTTAACAAGTCTATCATTAACCACTCCCTATTTATGAGTAGTGGATTGATAAAATCAAAGAGTAATTAACTTCAAAATCATTTTTTCTTTTAAAAAAATCCTACACTCTTGTTTTTCTTGTTTTATTTACAGGCAGGAGGAGTAGAGTGCTGTGATCTACGAATGGTGGATATGAATGTTACAGAAGTGAATTACAGGCCTTGTTATGATGGAGAAGTGATGGCTTGAACCTTAAGCTCTCCTTCTTGGTTGGCTATATGAAGTTTAGCAAGTTTACTTTCAAATTAGATGGCAGAAACTGAGTAAAATTTGACTGTGTGAGAAAGATGGCAGATATATAAAATTCATTTTAAACTTCTATATAAAATTGAAAATTGAAAATTTGGTAAGGAGCAGTGGATCTGATTTATATGAGAATCTACTTTTAACAACTAGTGCAGAACGAAATTTAAGAAGTGTGTGATTAAAAATGTGTATTAAAAAAATGATTTAATAGATTACAATCAATTTTACCAAACACAAAAAATGGCTAAGATTTGTAATCACTTTTATTGCTTTCAGAATCAATTCCAAATGCAACCTTACTGATCTTAAGGGGAATTGTGGTAAATGGCTAGACAAAAAAACCCCTTTTGTTTTATGGCTAGAGTAGTTTAGTATTTGGGGATGACTACCATGATTTTAGGAACTGCCAACCGATCTATTTTTCTCCATTTTACCCTGGTATATACTTGGATACATAGATGCCGTTAACAACTGCCGTTATATACCTGAGTTTTTTTTTTCAAATTTTCGTTGGATGCATGCCGATTTACATGGATTCCGTTTTCTTCTCTCTCTCCAACGGTCAAAAAAGATTTCCCTATATTTTCGCTTTCTTCTCCCTCTCCAACCGTCTAAAAGATTTTCCTCGTTTAAATATCATAGCTTAATTGAAATCTTTTGCATATCATGTTCAAAATAGTGGCTGTCATTTTTTTTAATTAAAAGCTTTCTCAATCACACATGATGCCGATACACACATATTACAATTTTGTTCGGGGGTGTCTGGAATGTGAATGACCTCTACAGTGACTTCAAGTCTGGAACTGTGGTTGTTCTTTATGATTCCAACCTCTCTTAGGTTAAAGAATGTGTGGCTAACTACCTCAACCTCTCAGGCAGTAATGGTATTTCTCGGTTAACACTCTTTAGGGGCTGGTCGAACAATCCAATCAATATAATCCTTTCAGAAGATAGGGATGTTTTTTATGGATGATCAGTTGGTTTCAAAATGGTATATACAGGTATTGCTGCATAGTTGTGGACGTGCAGGGGGTAGATACTAGTATACACAACGGGGGGCAAGTGCAAGCTCAGCCCGGGGGGAGAAAATTTCAACTTCATTAACTCAGATGGGATCGACGCGTGATCGACAAGATGCCTGTATCATAGGGGTGCATATTTTCTTGCACAAAACATTTGAAGAAGGCAGTTTATACCCTTGCCCTAAAAAGAAGTTTCCAATTCAAGACTGTTAAATCCAACAGCAAATAGTTTATAGTGGCATGTATAGACGACTCATGCCCACGGTATATACACGCATCTACTTATCGCATGAGGCAGCTATGGATTGTCAGGAAGTTTACCAATGAGCACAGTTGTTCCATTGATATGTAGTTCAGATTGATCACAGACGAGCGACTACAAGCGTTGCGTGCAAGTATGCAGAGATTATAATGAGGACCGCTATCAGGATGCACTGCACACACATTGGGATATAATTGAGTATTCTAGGAAAAATCATGGAATCACTATTATTAGTTATGACAAAGCATGTAGGGGAAGAGAGAAGGCTCTGAATGACATAAGAGGATCCCCTGAAGAGTCCTATGCGCAAATTTCAGTGTTTGCAGCAAGGTTGATAAAAAAAATTCAAGTATTTACCCTCTGTCATGATGATTTTTAACATTCCATATTAGTATATGCTCATATTTACGATCATTGTTTTCAGGATCGAAAAAAATCCAGGTATTTACCCTCTAGCTGTTTCTCTTTTGCCATGTTTGGCAGAATGGGGAAAAAAAAAGGTAGTTACATAATAAGTTGTTTAATCGTATATTGACAAAAAATACTTGAATCCCTAAAAACAAGGGATTGTGTATATAGTAGTTTTAAACTCAAAGAAAATCTAGCAGTTATTTACATACCAGTGGTCTTTCACCTTCAGAAAAAACTTTTTACGGTCCTCGCGGGGAAGAAGCTTTCACCTTCAACGAGTAAACTTTTTTGTTTCGGCAAGAAAGGGATGTCGGACAGGGGCAGTCGTGGGGGACTGTAGAAAATGTGGTAGACCACCTACCGGCAAGTGCATAAGAAATGTGGAAGAACACAAGTACTACAACAATGGAAGGAGCGGCCTCAAACGCAGAAATCGAATGGAAGGATTTTAGGGCTCAAAACTCAAAATGTAGAAGAACAAAGCGGGGGAGATAGGTTTTAGGGTCTTCAACGCATGCAAGGGGGAAGATAGAAGGGTTTACATGATTTGACAGCCCATCAATGCGTCAGGTATGTTTTTAAATATAATTTCATTTATACCCATTGAACATTAACGATTGTGGGGGGGAGTTTTTTCACAGCTATGTTTTAAATTATGGATTACTGTGTTCATATGGTGTATTTACCTAATGAACAGTAAGCCGCCACTTAGTGAAGAAGGTTTCAAATTATTCTAAATTTCATTTATGACCATGTACCTTTTTTTTTTTTTTTAACAGAAGAATTAGCTTGGTTTTTTTCCAGAAACCATTCTTCAATATTAGGAAGATGCTAGCATTTCCAGTAAGATTCAAATTAGGTTGTTAGTTTGTTGCAAATATTTATTTCTCTTTCTTTCTGATAAAACTCCAGCATTTTAGATTGTATTTCTCTCTCCCAAACTCTAAACTAAACGTTACATTCATCTTAGATTGTGTGTTTCTCGATCTCTCCAAAATTCCAAACTGTTTGTTAGGGGCAATTTCGTCTATTACAATTAGGAATTTATTAATTAAAGGGATAAGTACATGATTAGCCTATAAATGAACCCTATATTTCGTTTTTGTTCAAACCTACCATTTTTTACGCAAATAGCCTAAGAGCCTAGAGTTTTTACATATAAATTGTTATTCAATTACATTTATGCCCTTTTTCATATTTTTTGTATTTAAAATACAACAAAAATCATAAAAGAAAAATTATATTTTATTCTTTCCTATTACAAAAATTCAACTCATTAATTCACTCCTACTCCCATCTCTCACATGGCTCACGGTCTCTCCCTCCTTCCCTCACAGTCTCTCCCTCTTTCTCTCGGCTTTTCCTCTCCCTCTTCATCTCTGATCTCCTCTCTTTCATCTATGATCTCCTTTCCTTTTCTTTGCCGCCTGCCGTTGACGACCAACCACCATCGGAGGTGCCACCGTCATCATAAACTCGAACCAGCACTTGCACATCAATGCACGCTGCAAGCTCGTCAACCGCCTTCCTCCTGTCGCTATCACACCGTGGATGTCGCCATATTTTGCAATCGTCGTTGTTGTTCAAGCTAGCTACGTCCCAAACAATCAATTGTCGATGCCGCTGTAGGGAGGGAGCTCAATGAGAAGTCACATGGTTGTCGGAGAATAGAGTTTCTGAAAAATAGTAAAGTTTTTTTTTTATATATACAGCTGTATATTTGTTTCATACCATGGTTTTTTTAATATATATATATAGTTGTATATTTGTTTCATATCGTGTATATATTTCCTAATGTAGTAGTATATTTAATAATATGAGGGATATTGTATATAACTTTTTTTGAAAAAGATACATATCAGTGTATATATTTATGCAAATAAGTGGTGACAAACAAATATATGGAGTATATATTTGCAAATAACGGAATATACCCAGTGTATTTGATGAAATCCAAAATAGGGAAATTTTTTATTATTATTATTTAAAACAGTAGAGTTTTTATGGTTGTATATTGATTTTTACAATATTAATGTAGGAGGTATATTTTCTTTTGAAAAAAATATAGGGGTATATATATTAGCAAGTAACTGAATATAACAAGTGTATATTTAATAGTATAGTTATGAAAAAAAAAAAATCAGGTATATGTGGCTACAATAATGATTAAAAAAAATAAAAACTTAGTACATATTATATATAAACTGGTATATATGAATATAAATGTTTTTTCGCAAAATAAAAAAATCTAGAAAAAACGTATATGATACAAAATCAATGCTAAGATTGTGAGACATTTAAGAAAAACGTATTGTATATATATATATATGCACACATACATACATGATATATATAAAGTATATATGAAATCATATAAGGCATATATGAAATTATAAACGAATATCGACACTTTTTTTTTTTTTTGTAAAATGAAAAAATCTTGAAAAAAAATCGTTTAGACCATACCAGAGCACGAAAATGGAAGGAAAATCTACCGGTAATTGAATAAAATGGAAGGGAAATCAACTGGATTCATTATGACATGAAATAAAATCGGTACAATAATATTTTCCTAAAATTAAGAAATTTGTTTATATAATATTTTATATAATAATTGATTCTACAATTTTAATTGAAGAGAAATTATGACAAAAAGGGCATAATGGTAACAAAAACTGTTGGAAATCTAATCTTGAAAATCTTCAAAACTATTGACATATATGAAAATATGCATCTCAAAGAGTCCATCCACCAAAATTTCTCTTAATTAAATCACGTTTAGTCATTTTATTAATTCCTAAACATGTTCGGCCATTTTTCAAACCCCCCAATTAAATCTAACCAATTTTTTTGTTGCCCCTTGCTTAATGGGCTTTTACAACCATCAGAAAAAAGAAGCCCAAATGAATGGAAAATTGTGGTAAATGACTAGAAAAAATACTCCCCTCTTGTTTTTTGGCTAAGGAAGTTCAATAATTGCATGCATGACTACCGCCTTTTTAGGAACTGCTTTCCAGATTTTTTTTCTCAATTTTACCCCTGGTATATACGTTTATACACAAACGCCGTTAACAGCTGCATACAGATTTTTCCCCCATTTTTCGGGTGGATGCACCCTGATTTACAGGGATTTAGGGTTTGATATCCTTCCCACGGTCAAACAAGATTTTCCTATATTTTAGGCTTCTTCTATCTCTCCAACCGTAAATTTTTCCCTCATTTAAATATCATAGCTTAATTTATTCATTTATATACATTGTGGGGGGAGGCACACAACTTATATATTGGCGTGGCTAATATGCATGTATATAATAGTACAGACAGACAACATAGTGTCATTCAATAGACATTCCAACACACTTTCACCCTTCAATACATATGACAGTTATATCCAGATACATACATCTCAATTTCAGGCTCCAGTACACACAAGCAGGTCATAAACGGTGTAAATAATATATGTATGTTTCAGTACATACTGTTCTGACCGGGTCAACTACTTCAACTACATCTTTCTTAATCCGTTTGTTCTTTTTTTTGTTTTTTCTTGCAGGGTCCTTCTTAACAGCATCCTGGGTGATTTTCACAATAAAAAACAATCAAATTATAATAACATATGTCACAAGGGGGTGGATGTAGTTGGCCTTTTTCACACAAATCACGAAATATTGCAAAAAAAAAATCCCTAAAATCAAGGGATTGTCTATAAAGTAGGGGAGAGACACACAACTTATATAATGGCATGGCTAATATGCATGTATATAATAGTACAGATAGACAACAAAGTGTCATTCAATAGGCATTCCAGCACACTTCACCCTTCAATACACAGGACAAAGTTAATCCAGATACATACATCTCAATTTTAGGATCCAATATACACAAGCAGGTCATAAACGGTGTAAATAATATATGTATATATCAGTACATACCGCTCTGACGGGGTCAACTTCTTCAACTACATCTTTCTTAATCCATTTGTTCTTTTTTTTTTTTGTTTTTCCTTGCAGGGTCCTTCTTAACAGCATCCTGGGGGATTTTCACAATAAAAAACAATCAAATTATAATATCATGTCACAAGGGGTGGATGTAGTTGCCCTTTTTCACATAAATCACGAAATATTGCAAAAAAAAAAACAAAAAACAAAAAACAAAAAAAAAAAAACAAAACAAATCCCTAAAATCAAGGGATTGTCTATAAAGTAGTTTCAAATAAAAGCAAAATCCAGCCGTTATTTACAGACCTTCGATCTCTCAGCTTCAAAAAATCTTTGCTGGCAGTCCTTGTCAAGAAGAAGCTTCAATGAGCGAGCGGTTTTCAAGCGGGAGGAGGAGAAGATTTTTCCGGCTGATTGTCGGAGGGAGGCTCGTCGTCGGTAGGGTGTAGGTAATGTGATACAGCAGGTACAATTCTGTATGTTGCCCATGAATAAAAATTGCAGTATCTTTGTTAGAGGCATGCAAGGAAGCACTGAAGTACATATGGGAAGGTGCGATTCCATTACATGTTCATCTCCATGAATTTGAAGTCACCACCGCCCCTCCTCCTCCACCTGCAATGGTAATTCTCTATTCCCCCCTCGCTACAATTTCCCTTTTGTAGCTATCAATTTTGCAGCTCTCAATTCGATCAATGGATGATTATCAGTGTCTCATTCTAACTTTGCATCTTTTTTATTCAATTTGTAAGGGTTGTATTTGCTGCTTCTAGTGATTTCAGTTTGGAGTTTAGAAAAAGGATTGATTTGATACGTATACTGTACCCCCAAGTAGAACTTTGGCTGAATAAAAAAGATGCTTCCCATGAATAAAAATTGCAGTATCTTTTGTCATGACTTGCGGTTTTCAAGATGGTAAATCTAGATTTTCAAATTAGGGTGGTTCCTTGAATTTTTGAATTTCAAGCTTCCTAGAATTTCTCTAACTTTTTTAGGGTTTATTTTCTCTCTCATAAACTCTGATTTTAATTTTAAGGAACACCTTAAACAGTTTGTTGGGGGGCATTTTTGTCTTCTACAAATAGGGATTTATTAATCATAAAATCGTTTAGCCATCCATTTAATTTATAAACTTGTGTAGCCATTTTTCAAGCCTACTATTTATTTTTAGTCATTTTTCTTGTTGCCCCAATGAGAATAGGATGATGCTTCATGCTCCTCTCTCCACATACACAAACAATACTTCCTTTTTTTTTGGTTGGGAAAACAACATAAATAGTCAAATTAATGCATTTTGATATAAATGGATTTTTTTTTAGATATTGCAAATATAGTCCTTCACATAGAGTAGGATATTTGATTATTCTAATATGACTAAAATACCCTTAAACAAAATTTAAACATAATATTTCATAAGTAGTATGTCTAACTAAATCTAGAAAAAAAAAAGATCCAAAATAGATAGTATATCCTAACTAAAGCTAGGAAAAAAGGGAGTAGTGAGTAGAAATTTAAAATGAAGCTAAAGAAATAGATATAAAACAACTACTTAAAAAATTGTTAAGTTATATAATAAAAGAAAAAGTGTTCAAACAAAGGGGCAACGATTTTTTAGAGTTTAGAAGATAAATCCTACATAATGCAAAAAAAAAAAAAAAAAAAAAAAAAAAAAAAAGTATATAGAAGAAATATAATAGGGGTAGGGTTAAATAATAAAAAATAAGGTGCATGTTAATAGAAACTAAAGATATATAAAAGTAAACAGAAAAGACAACCATTCTTTTGAGTTTAGTGGATAAATCCTATATAACACCCAAAAAAAAAAAGTATAAATCCATCAAAAGCAATAGAATATAAGTAGGGTTAAAAAAAAAAGAAAAAAAAAAAAAAAAAGAAAAAAAAGGTGCATGTTAATGGAAACTAAAGGTAAAAAGTAAACATAAAAAAATGGGTCTAATAAGTCAAAAATTAAGTGAAGTGTATATCGAAAAAACTAAAAAATTTATGGTATATAATAATCTAGAAGCCATAAATAATACAATAGTACGAAAATTATATAAGTATATTGTATATAATAGTAAATACTAATTTAGAGTGGGTAAGTAATAAAATAGTATCAAAATTAAGCACATTATATTGTAAAATGTTCATAAACTAATTTAAAGACAGTAAACAATAAAATAGCATCAAAATTAAATATAGCGTGGATGATATAAGGCTCCTAGTAAATGGGAAAATACCTTTTTGATCTCCGACTTCTAACAAATAGGTGCATTTAGTATCTGAATTTTCAAAATAGATATGATATACAATTTAATATCATCCACGCTATGTACCAAAATTCTCAAAAAAGGAAATTCTCAATTAATTAAGTTGAATATACTTTATGCTATCAATCCGAGTATACTTCAATTAATTAAGTATTAGTCATTTAAAAAAATTAATTAAGTAGTTAGTAACCTTATTTGGAGGCTAATTTCAAGCCATCACTCTCATAATTGTAAAAAGAAAAAGATAAAATATCTTATGCTTTAATTTTGTGAAATAGACATCCATATTTACACTCATTAAAAAAAAATTGTATGCCTTACTTCATACAATTAGCTCTAATAACAGCACATCTTTCTTCATTCAATATATAGCAAAAAATAAGAACTCGATCAAAATAGAAGAATGAAAGTAAAAGTTTTTCAAAAGGTTAGAAACAAAATTACTGAAGAACACATGACATACAAATATTCACAACCAAGTTTTTTTTTTTTTTTTTTTTTTTTTTTTTTTTTTTTTTTTTTGAGTTCAACAACATTTGGGGTGGGAGGATTCGAACTTCTGACCTCTTGGTCGGGGTACATGCCAATTACCGCCGAGTCATGCTCGCTTTGACTATTAGTGACTAAGTTATATGTCAAAGAAATTCAAAAATAATCTAGAGACCCATTTTGTGAATGGATGACCCAATAGGATAACATCGAGGGCGAGTATTCAAAAATCAAATCAAATGATGTAGAGAGGATATTTTAAAAAGCCCACACCATCATCAAAAACAATAATAATGGACACATCTCTAGGCACCATTCTACCCACCATCTTATAAACCTTCTTTTTTTTTCTCTCTTGATAGTGATGAAAGCGCATGCGGGCTACCATATGTAAAAGAAGAAATAATGAAGGGTTTGGTGTTGGCAATTCAAAGCAATAGAGGGCAAAAGTTACTGTCATTTCCACAAAGAAAACATTTCTATGAGTGGAGCGCACACACACATTTGGATGGTCAAGAGGCACCATATTAGCCACATTGCTTTTCTTTGCATTTTGAGTGTGTGAATGTGTGTTTTTAACATGTGTTTGGGCGTGCTCGCCAATCGCTTGTTGTCGTTGTTGATGCGTATTTTAGAAGTTTATGTGTCGGGTTGTGCTAGTGAAAATCTAACGACATAGACTAAAATTGACATTTTTTAAATGTCGAGTTGTTATTAGCTAGATGTAAAGAGTAGAATGGTGGGGCGTGTTGATGGAAAGTTGAGGATTGAGACTAAAAAGGTGGGATTTTTCGAAATTTCAATGGTAAAGGTATGAAGTTTTAAAAAAATTTGGATCCAAAGATGATGGAAAATGACGTGGACTAAAATGAAATATTTTAGATATCCAAAAATGAAATATTTTAGATATCCAAAGGCATTTGTTCTTCTTAGTTAATTTATCACCTAAATAATTGAATAAAGAAGAAAACACAAAAATGGATGTCTATGCTAATGCCAAATAAAAGGATTTTGCTCTTCAAACTTCTAACTAGAGACTTTTAGTGCTTGCATATATATATATATATATATATATATATATAAAAGTGTAAGCTCAATATATTTGGATATATATTTAATTTCTTAAGGGATCCCATGTTTTTGAAACATCAACTCTGATTATCTCTTCTAAATGATTAAAATTAAAGGATACTTATAATCCTTGTCTTTGACTCTTTAGTCAGTCAAATATTCATTTTTACATGCATGATATCTATTGATTCTTTCTTAGTTTTGTACATCTTGATGATGGTATTACTTGGGTTTACATGTTTTTTTTTCTTCTAAAGCAAAAATTGGATGTCTCTAATGGGTTTCGAATCCAACAAAAATAATAGTTTCCTACCTGAAAACAGTTTTAGAGTGTACGACAATCCACAAAGATTGGTTTGATTTATTTATTAAAAAACTAAAAAAATATTAAATGGAAAGTTTTGAGATTTAAGTGAAAATAAACAACTAAAGAGATAAACCAATGTGATGGAGAGATTCTAGGGTTTCATTCATCATTGATGATTCAAAGATTAATTTCTTTATTTCTTCCTAAATGGGTTATGGGTTGTTGGGAAGTCCTAGCAACCTATCCCTCCTTACTTAATCGATAATCAAGGAATATCCATTCACTACAAGAATAAGGGTCTACGACATCGGTTTTCTTAAGCTATTGTGACGGTTATTAACCACTACAAGTCATTTTGCAGCGGTTGTTTCTTTCCAAACACAATCATTTGAATAACCGCTGCTAGGTGTGCTGTGGTTAGGAAATCGCTAGGAACGTTTAACAACCGCTACAACTTCTTATAGCAGCGGTTACATAAGCATTGAGAGCATTTGATAATTGTTGGAGATGTGCTCTTATTACGATAGTGTTTGTCTTATATAGCAACACTTTTTTTTTTTTTTGCAACAATTTTAGTTACTATCTAAATATGTGGCATTTTTATTAATTATTTTTGCATCATTAATCTAATTTTAATTTATTGAAATAATTTTCGTTATTAATTTGCATCAATTATGAATTTCATTTACTTATTATTATTTTTTTGATATATTATAGGAGTTTTCACTGAATAAGTTTGAAATGAATGAATCTACTTTTTTTAGTGCACGCTTGCATAATTTGCACAACATATGTTTTTAAGAAATCACCCACTCCAATCATGTATATATAAGTATTTTAAAATTAAACTCAAAATACACTACAATGAAAAGTTAAAAATCTAAATAACAAATTTGACTAAAAATTCAAAACTTTTCATTGATATCAATTACAAGTGAGAATAAAAAAGAACAAATTCAACTATTTAAATACTCACAATGAATCAAAGAAAATATCTAAACATACAAACTCGACAAACTTTTCAATGTTCAAGACTATCATACCTTTACAAATTACATAAACTCCATGACATATGAACAAACAAAAGGCCCTCCTAACCTTGGTGAAAACAATTCCTCGTGGAACTAAAGCACCCTTACAATTTGCTTGATACAAAAGGTTAAATTTTAAAGGAAAAAATACACTTTTGGTCCCTGAGGTTTGGTTTAGGTTTCATTTTGGTCCCTGAGGTTTCAAACTCAACATTTTAGTCCCTGAGGTTTGCATTTAGTAGCATTTTGGTCCCTAAATCCATATTTCCGTTAAAAACTAACGGTTTGCTGACGTGGCACCTATTTTTTTTATTAAAAATTTATTTTTTTTAAATTTTAAAAATAAAATAATTTAAAAATATTTTTTTTAAAATTTTCATTTTCCCTCTCTTTTTTCCTCTCCTTTCTTCCCTCTTTCTTCCTCCACCATTTTCAGACAGGGATCAAAGAAATTGAAATCCAGCCATAAACACTACTTCCACCTACAAATTTCTTTGTTTTCCTAATACATTCTTTTCATGTTTTAAAAAACCAAGCCAAATTTTGAAAACTAAAAAAAGTAGGGCCCGTTTGATAACCATTTGGTTTTTGGTTTTTGGTTTTTGAAAATTAAGCTTATAAATCATACTTCCACCTACAAGTTTCTATGTTTTGCTAATACTTTTCTTTCCTTGTTTTTAAAAACCAAGCAAATTTTGAAAACTAAAAAAAGTAGTTTTCAAAAACTTGTTTTTGTTTTTAGAATTTGGCTAGGAACTCAAATGTGTCATTGGCAAATATGAAAACCATGGTAGGAAAATTTGAAGAAAACAAGCCAAATTTTCAAAAACCAAAAACCAAAAACCAAATGGTTATCAAACGGGGCCGTAGTTTTCAAAAACTTGTTTTTGTTTTTGGAATTTGGCTAGGAATTCAAATGTGCCCTTGACAAAGATGAAACCATGGTAGGAAAATTGAGAGAAAACAAGCATAATTTTCAAAAACCAAAAACCAAAAACCAAATGGTTATCAAACGGGGCCTTAGTTTTTTGTTTTTTGTTTTTGAAAATTAAGCTTGATTTTCCCTGATTTCCTTAGAATGATTTCCATATTTGTTAAGGACACATTTGCATTCCTAGCCAAATTCCAAAAACAAAACACAAGTTTTTGAAAACTACTTTTTTTAGTTTTCAAAATTTGAGTTGGTTTTTGAAAACATGGAAAGAAAATAGATAACAATACAAAAAAAACTTAGAAGAGGAGTAGTGTTTGTAGGCTTAATTTTCAAAAACCAAAAACCAAATGGTTATCAAACGGAGAACATCTATCTACTTCAAGTTTCTAAAGGGAAAACCCTTTTTGGGATCTTAAAATCTTTTATTGATTAATAAAATTTCTTTCGAGTTTTATGACACAATTTCTAGCTTTAGGTAACTTGATTTTTTTTAGAAAGATTTTGTTTTCTTTTATCTCATATCCAAAACTAAATGCCATGGAAATGTCAATGAAAATATAGATAAATGACCGAATTTTTTCTTTTTAAATTATAATAATAAAATATTCATAAAAAATATTTAAATTAACAAATAAAGCATTTCACTCCTTTTAAATAAGTTGAAATAATTTCTTATTATGAAATATTGTGTCTATATAAGTGATATTTTCGTTATATTTCGTTGATTTTTCTATGATACAATAGGAATGTTGATTCACATCCTATGAGTATATAAAAAAATGTCAATAAATATGTCGACATATTGACATGTTGATGAAAATTTAATATCCTAAAATGATGTTGTGACCGAGTCGAATGTGTTGAATAGTATAACCTCTATAACATTTATTTGCTCATTGAAGTGCACTATATCATGTTCTTCCATCAATGCAAAAAGATATCATTGTGTCCATATGGGGTTGCAGTGAGAGCAATTTGGATTGGTTGTTGGAACAAGAATAACGCAACCTTGCCTCCTTAATTGGAGCTAGGCTCTAGCATTGGTACGTGTTGGTGGCTGAGTGTGTTGATCTGACTAGGTACTCCATTATTTTGACTGAGGTTCCTTTGAAATTGAAAATAAGATCATTGAGTGGATCAACATTATTTCATGAATGAAAGTTATAGCTAGTTCCTATTTAGAAGAAGCTAAATGGTAGATGTGAGAAAATTTGATGTCTCGTATTTGCAATGAGTAAATTGAATGCAGAAGAAGAAGAAAAAAACTAGAGAGATGTTGAGATACTGGTAAATACTAGGGGTGTAAAAAATTCCGGTCGGGTCGGTTGTATGGACAAACCGACCCGACTAGACTCGAACCGATCGGGTCGGGTCGGGTCACCTTTCCTTTGATCAAATCAGAATCCCAAACTCACGCTGCAACATCGAAAATCGTGAATGGAGGCTTGTCCGTGCGTTTGTAGGTATAGGTATTGCAGCTTTATCGCTGCTAATCACGCAAATCTGGAAATAGAGAGAGGATATGAATGATTCATGTCCGCCGGAAATCATTCAAAGCTTAAACGGAGTCGTCGACGGCTACAAACGCGCGGACATGAATCATTCAAATTGTGAATGGAGTCGTCGACGACTTGCTTCACGAATTTGGAAGTGAGAGAGGGAGAGAAATAAAGAGAGTATCGAGAGGGAGAACGAAAAACTGAGAGGAACAAATACCCAAACCCGCTCACTGCCAAAGTCGCAAACTGTCGCTGCTTGTCGTCGCCGATCACTTCACTTGCTGGAGGAGACGCGGTTCGGGTGGAGGAGACGACGACTGAGTAAACGTGGGAAAGAGTCTTCAAAAACAAGAGGCACGACTGAGTAAACGTGAAGTCTTCACGGTGTAGAGGCGACTGACGCTGACGGACTGAGAGAAGATGGGGGGAGGAAAAGAGGCGCGATGGACTGAAACCCTAAATTAAACCTAAACCTAAAATTTCTATTTAAAGTGAAAGTCAAGAACCGAACCGAACCGAGTCGGTTCGAGTCGGGTCGGTTTGGATATATGTAAAAACGAACCGAATCGGTTCGGTTCGGTTTGGTTTTCTTCACCCCTAGTAAATACATGGGAATAATATAATAAATTTGATTTTTAATGACGGTCTAAAGATTTCATGCGTGGAAATAATGACAGAGTAGAAAAACGTATAATTTATGCAAAATTTTAAAATTTTGATCCTATAGTAATGGAAAAGGTCTGTCATTTGGTTTTTAACTTTTAATGATGACCATTGACCGTCTTTTTCGTTGTTTTTTTTTTTTTAAATAAGAAATTTTAAAAATCATGATGAATGCGAGGGAGAGTTGTGTGTGAGAGTCATCTTGGAGGCTCTTCATTTAGATTGAGCTAAATCGTTTTATGTGTCAAATGGAATACAAAGTGAACAAGCAACTTGTTGGATTGCTATCATCTGAGGTACTATTCCAATTCAAGGATATATATTCGATCCAATATCTAATATCGAGAGAGATTGACTTAACTAATTGAACCATTTTTTTTAGGTTTGACAAATGATGTTGAGTCTAAACACTCACTTCAAAACTCGTGATGAATTATACATTATCTAAGTCTTCTTTCATGAATATCTAACTTGATGATACTACGACTGAAGAGGATTGGTTTTTTTAATCTTTAAATTAAAAATATGTGTATTGATTTTTAGTTTTTATTTTATATTTACATGAAGGGTATTTTAATCATTAGGTCTCATTTTTGCTCAACACAATTAGACAGATTATCATAGGAAACTCCCCATGCTTATGTATAGTCATCAATAGTCATCAATAGTCATGCATCTTCTTCCATAATATTGTTACTCATCAATTTACTTTTAATTGATCAAAATCACCAACAAGAACTTAGCTCAATTGGCATAAAGTTGTACTAATAACTAGGGGTGTAAATTACCCGGAAAAACCGACCCGACCCGACCCGGTTCAGTGCCTACCCGGGTCGGGTCGGGTCGGGTTTTTTTTCCATCTCTTCGAAGATTTCAACCACTTCTCGTTCATTTCATCCTCAGCCAGAGAGGGAAAAAAATCCCCAACTCTTCAACATTAGTAGAGAACACAGAGGCAAATTCAGTAATGCACAAAAATTAAGTACTAACATTAGCAGAAACACATCTCTTGAGAAAAAAAAAGGGGACTTCTCATTCATTTCATCCTCAGCCAGAGAGAAAAAAAAAACTCCAACTCTTCAACATTAGCAGAGAAACAGAGGCAAATTCAGTATTGTACAAAAATTAACACAACTCTTGAGAAAAAAAAGTACACACAAAGCAATACAATCCAACAAACAAACAAGTATCCATTTCCTTGCACTCCAAACCGTTTCTGCGCACAATTCACACTTCAATTTCAAACAAAAACCAACAAACCCACCGTAATCCTTCCTTTTTCCTCCTTCCTTGCAACCCCTTTTCATCGTTTCTTCTTTTTTTCCTCAATGGCGAATCTGTACGGAACTTCCCCTTCTTCGGATGTTGTTGGTTTTCCCCATGACCCATCGCGGCAGCCGGACTCCACCTCCGTTGCCGGAGTGTCCTGCATGCTTGATTTTCCCGAGGATCGGCTTCACTCGAGTCGTGTTTTGAACCACGCTTTGTCGGATTGTAGTGTTAGGGATGTGAGATTTGCCGATGCTTCGTATTTGGCTGTGAACTCCACTTACGGCGGCGTGAAATTGTCCGATCCTGGGGATTTTGTCAAAGAAATTTGATCCTCTTTTGAAGGGTGGCGATGTGCCTGAAGTTCCGTCCAGTACTGATCTGCCTCGAAGTTCATCGAAGCGATGTAGAAGTGCTGGAGTCCATAATATGTCGGAGAAGGTCAGTTTCAAATCTAAGATTCGAAGACGAAGACGAGGAGGTGAGAGACGAACCCTAGATCTGAGATTCGAAGACGAGGAGGCGAGAGACGGAAGATGAGGAGGTGGAAGACGAAGACGTTTGAAACCCTAAGTCTGAAAAAAAATAGAAAAATTTCCGTATATATTGTTTTTCGGTTCGAGCAATGAAGAAGCAGGGACCGAACCGAACCCTCGGTTCGGTTCGGTTCGGTCAGGATTTAAGTTGAAACCCGAACCAAACCGAACCGAACCGGTTCGGTTCGGTTCACCAGTTCGGGTCGGTTTTTTTCACCCCTACTGATAACCACAAAGTCTGTGGTTCTAGTCCCTCTTCTTCACATATTGTCAAAAAAAAAAAAAAAAAATTTGATCAAAATCTATTTTAATACTTATTTTTATCCATCTATGCATATAGGTTAGTGGAAAAGTATACATTACTATCTTAAAAGTCAATGTGGTTTCGATCTTATTTCAACATTGGTTAAACAAAAAAAAAGAAAAAAAATCTTTTGAAACCAAGATAAAATAAATATAAAAGTTTAGAGAAAATTAAAGTAATATTTCGACTTTTATTATTTTATTTTAGAAAGAGCTTTGTTCACTATTTGTCAACTTGAACATAGTTTGGAGTTAGTTAAACATTAATTTCTACTCTTAGGTTCAAATCTCCATCCTTATGTCACAAATATGAAATTATATATATATATATATATATATATATAATTATCATTCTGTTTTATGCAGCTTAAATAGTACATGTGGCTAAAAATTAAGGAAAGTAATGTAAATATAGGATTCTATCCTTAGAAAGCATGAAATAAAAATACTTACCTTGACCATATATTTAAATAATAACTATTTAATTTTAAAATTCAATTTCAACAGCTTCAAAATTAAGTAGGTCAAAATACCATTTTAGTCTCTCTACTTTAATATTTAATTCATTCTCATGTACTTTTAAATGTCCAAATTTATAGACTAGTTTATGGTTAATTTTTCTTTTAAAAAAATGTCTTTATTAATCTTCTCCCTATAAATTTTGAAAATAGATTCACATTATTGTTGTCTTTTCTTAAATGAAAGTTATTATTATTATTTTACTAAATTTGATTAAAAAAAAAAGTTAACTCCAAGACTAACAATAAAGACTAATTTTAAGATTTATTCAAAGTACAAAGGTTGGATACGTAAAGATAGTCTCACACGTCGTGTATAAATGAAGAAATCTTTGCTATACAAATAATGACAACAAATCATTAGGTAAAAGACCTTCTCTAATAATCTTCAAAAGCAAAATAGAATCATTAAAAGCATTTTAAAGATATACATATTATCCATACATACACATATCCTTTTTCTCATGGAATAAACCAAACAATTCACATGGTAATTTACATTTATTGTCACCAAATAATGCCACTTCTCATTAAAAAAACGACATTATTTAATTTAGACAGAATCATTCAACCTACCCTCCATAATGCAATAAAGCCAATTATTATTTTGATTGCAAAAGCCAAAACCCTAAGAACCAAAAACTTTGAGCACTTGTTGAAGGTGGTGGGCGGTATCCGGCGGATGAGCCCCAAGCCTTGGCCGGTCCGGCAGCACCCACCGCCCCTCGCCGTTTCTAACCATCCCTTTGTTCTCCTCCTGCCGCCAACACGGCGGCACGCCATACTCCCTTCTCAAAAAGTCACAACTCTTGTTCACAAGGGCTATGTCTCTCTTCGTCGCCAGTCGGAACCGCCGCCCCTTACCGTGATACCCGTCGACTAGGTGTAGGTGAGCTTCGAGATTGTGCGCACACCCGAGATCATTCGTCGGCATCAGAAACGGGCTATGTGTGTGGTCTAGTGCAAGTTCTATGCCAACGTGTGCATAGCTCCATGGAAAAGCCATAGCTTCTTCTAAATATCTTTGGAATTGTAACTTCTCGTTGGCTATGATACCTGGCACCATTGGAACCTGTTAAGAATATGAGTAAAAGATTAAATGTAAGTAAATCTTTACATATAACATAGAAAGTTCTGTGTACGAACCCTAAGAGGTGATCTTAAATTATTTTTTAGCTAAATAATAATTTAATATTGTATTAGAGTGAAAATTTTCATGTCGAAATTTCTAAAAGTATATAATATATATTATAATAATTGTAAAGGGAAAGATTCAAACTATACTTAGATTGACAAATCACTCGTAGATCTAGTTAGAGGAAATATTAAGAGTATACTTACCCCTGATAGAAAATCTTAAGAACATAAATATAACATAAATTTTATCGTAATCTATCGTCTTAAGCTTTAAAGTTAGTGAAAACCTTGTCATGTATATTGATCAATCGTAGCACCTTAACTCCGAGCTCCTCACACCGTTCCTTAAACTTGAGATTCCCGACCCGAGGACCGGCAAATGAATAGACGGTGACCGGAACTGTCGTGTGGTGGCTGTCATTGCCTCCGGCGACAACGTTCAGCTTCATCTCAGCAATGTCGTACGCTGTAATCAAAGCCAAAGCAGCTCCTAGACTATGGCCAGTGACAGTGATGCTAATTTCTTCTCCTCCCAACGTGCAGTACTGCTCGACAAGTTGTTTAACTTCAGCTAAAATCTGCTCACGAGCTGAAAATCCACAGTAGTCACAATTTTGCTCTTTCATGGTGTACAAATCATAGAATCCAGATTCAATCTTCACCGACGCGTCGTCGGGATTAAAACCGGCTGGTCGAAGAATGTCTTTGAGGTCATGGATCCATTCGAGATACGTGACAGTTCCTCTCCAAGCTATGACAATGTCACGACGGCCGAGTCGTTTGATCTCATTAATATCGGTGGCAACCGCGACATAACCCATCCAGTTAGCATGTTGACTCCAAACTCTGCTCGTTAAGGACAGAGCAAAGAAGGAAGGAAGAGTTTTAAGAAAATTATATGGAAAGATCAAAATTAAAAATTAGTTTTAAAATTTTCTATCTAGAGTTTTAAAATTTTCTATCTAGTTTATTACTTCTTCCTAACTTTTCAAATAAATTATAAGCTTGGTTTTTGAACGTACGTACATTTTAAAGAAAATATCTAATAGATTCTTAAATTTGAATAGTTGTGTCTAATTAATAGATTACTAAGCTTTAAAAGGCGTTGAATAGTTTCTAAACTTACAATTTTGTATTTAAAAAAATCATTGATATATTAGAAATATTTGAACTCCACAAACTTGTTAGACACAAATTTGAAAGACTTAAGCCTTGTTTGATATAACCATTTTGTTTTTCGTTTTTGGTTTTTGAAAACTAATTAACTTAAATCGCATTTTCTTTGTTTTGTTATCTCTTCTTCCCATGTTTTAAAAAACCAACTCAATTTTGAAAACTAAAAAATGTAGGTCATGTTTGATAACCATTTGATTTTTTGTTTTTGGTTTTTGAAAATTAGACTTATTTTCTTTAAATTTTCTTACCATGGTTTTCATTTTTTGTTAAAGACACACTCATGAATTCCTAACCAAATTCTAAAAACAAAAACAAGTTTTTAAAAACTACGGTCCCGTTTGATAACCATTTGGTTTTTTGTTTTTGGTTTTTGAAAATTATGCTTGTTTTCTCCTAAATTTCTTACCATGACTTTCATCCTTGTTAAGGATCATTTGAATTCCTAGCTAAATTCTTAAAACAAAAACAAGTTTTTGGAAAATACTTTTTTTTGTTTTCAAAATTGAACTTGGTTTTTGAAAACAAGGAAGAAGATTGATACTAAAACAAAGAAACTTATAAATGGAAGTAGGTGTGTATAAGCTTAATTTTCAAAAACCAAAAACCAAAAACCAAATGGTTATCAAACGGGGTCTACTTTTTTTACTTTATATATGCCAGTTGAGTAATGCTCTTGTTGGTTTTTTTTTTTGGTAGAATTTGGCTAAGAAGTCAGATGTGTCCTTAATAAAGATGCAAACCATGGTACAAACATAATTTTTAAGAACTAAAAATCAAATGGATATCAAATGAGACATTAATTATTAGTTATTTTTTAAGATCTACACACACATGAGCAGCAAAGTTAAAAGTTTAACGATCTATGAGACATTTTCTTAATAATTTAGGTCCCGTTTGATAACCATTTCGTTTTTTGTTTTTGGTTTTTGAAAATTATGCTTGTTTTCTCCTAAATTCCCTACCATGGCTTTCATCCTTGTTAAGGATCCATTTAAATTCCTAGCCAAATTCTAAAAACAAAAACAAGTTTTTGAAAACTACTTTTTTTTGTTTTCAAAATTGGACTTGGTTTTTGAAAACAAGGGAGAATGTTGACACTAAAATAAAGAAGCTTATAAGTGAAAGTAGGTGTGTATAAGCCTAATTTTTAAAAACCAAAAACCAAAAACGAAATAGTTATCAAACGGGGCCTTAATAAATCCATCAGATTCAACTTGGAAGGGTTTAAAAGATCAAATCTACCAAATTAAACCTTATAATTTAACAAAAATTGAAGGGAAAAATTTCACCTGTTGTTAGGAAAATTCGAGGCTTCTCCCCTGGAGAGGTTGGATTTCTTAAAGAAGTTAGGGAGATTGATGTTGGAAGTAGCATAGAGATATCTTGTGATATCGTAGCCACGGTCAGCCATTAGAAGCTTGTCAAAGAACTGGGAAGGTTGATACTTGCAAGTGCCACAATACTTAGAATGAGAATCAAAATCAAAGGAGTCATAGCAAGCTTGAGAGAATTCACCATAACGAATGATTTCTTTTCGAAGGTGAAGATTCAAAGGGTCAAGGAGGCCTTCCCAATTGTTGAAGCCTTGAATCTCTCTCCAAATTTCACTCAATGGAGCAAGATTTTCCATTTCATCTTCTTGATATTCTTCCTGATCATCCACAGTTGTTAAAGAAGGTGAAGCTGATGAAGAGGATGAGCACTTTGAGATTGGAGTAATGAAATTATTGAACAAGTGATTATGTGAAGTGGGTTTTGTGGGAAAAAAGAAATTGTTCTTGTTCATGTTCTTATGGAGGTGATAATTGGGGGAAAATGGGGAAGAAGATGGAGGGAGTTTTGTGAATATGGGAAGGGTAGAAAAATGTAGAAGAGAAGATGTGGCCATGGATATGGAGGGAGAGAGGATAATAGTGCTTGAGAGAGAGAGATCAAAAAGTGGAGAGAGAGAGAGAGAGAATGGTGGAGGGGAGGCAAGTATGAGACATATGAAGAGCATTTACAACTTAAAATGAAATTTTAGGTGTGTGGTGGGGAGAGAGAAGGGAAATATATCTCAAGTGGGGTTTGCATGTTGCAAAAGAGAATTAGAGGCAAATTTTGAAGTGTTTGCAATTGAAAGTTTAGGTCCCGTCTGATAATCATTTGATTTTTGGTTTTTTGAAATTATGCTTTGTTTTTTCCTAAATTTCCTACCATGGCTTTCATCCTAGTTAAGATTGCATTTGAATTTCTAACCAAATTTTAAAAACAAAAACAAGTTTTTGAAAACTACTTTTTTTTTATTCCAAAATTGGACTTGGTTTTTTAAAACAAGGTAGAAGATTGATACTAAAAACCCAAGAAACTTAATTTTCAAAAACCAAAAACCAAAAACCAAATAGTTATCAAACGGAACCTTAATCAGAGAGATTTTAATTAGGTGTGAAGTAAAAGAAACTTTATAGGACATGTGGCAACATGAGGGATTTTTATGTCCCACAACATTAAAGTGAAAAAAGAAACGTGTAGCACTAAGAGTGCTCGATCTGGTTATAGTATTTTATAGTATCGTCCTACTATCTTACATGATACTAGGTATGGTTTTTATCGTATTTCTATCTTTTAACTATGATCGGTTTGTAAATGGTAATTCACTAGCACAAACATTCTTTATCATCTTAGAATCATTCAATATTCAACAGAATTAAAGTAAGGTTACGTTTTGATGGTATCATCCAAGATTCCAAACTAACTAAAGGCACAAAGCAACTTCTTATTTATCATTGACTCAGTCTCAAAGTGTGTGTTCATAATTAAAAGGGGTAATATTTTTTATTACCTATAAAGAAATCTTAAATACAAGTATAAAAGTATAGTCTATTTTAATATCTAAACTTTTTAAAAAAGAAACTACTTTTTTCATAGTTATATTTTATTATTTTGTCACTTAATATTTCGAAAATTATCTTCTAACACATATAGTTTATTGAATACATGTTTATATCAATATACATTAATGTACTTGCTTTAAACTACATTAAATGACCAAAAAAACTATATTCCTTGACTAAGGGATTATAATAAAAATAAGCATTTTGAAAGTTGGTTGATCAAAATAAAATTTAAAAAGTGTTTAAACTCCCTTCTCTCTCTTATTAGTATGAAAAATAACGCTTTAGATCAAAACACAAGGATTAAGACACATTTAATAAGATTCTTTATAAGTTTTTTTTTTTTTTTTTTTTGAAAAATATAAGATTCTTTATAAGTTGAACATTAGAAGCTCTGGATATATATATCTAGGGCTTTCATTTAGGGCTTCCATTTGGGCTTCAATTGTGATTTACTTGAGCTTTCAACAAAGCTTTTATATCCAACAACATACATATATTTCACAACATTTTTTAGATTTAGCTGGCCAGATTTTATTGGAATTTTTTCTTACCATTTTTCTGTCTCCTTAAGTTCTCACTATGGTGAGAAATAGCAAGAAAAAAATAGTCACAATAAAAAGCAGCTAAAAACTAGAGATACTCAGAATTATGACTATCGTGACTTTAGGAGAAGAGAGTGAAGATTTCTCTTCTATTTATACCCTTGATATACACTCGTATTCACACATCGCAAAATAGATTTTTTTTTAAAAAAATATTATTGATATTCTCTCACTATACTCTCCCACCGTATTTGACTCATACTTTAGATTTATGCATTTTTAAATTATCCCTAATTTTCTGAATTTTTCCATTATAATAACAAAAGCAATGAGGTTGGAGGAAAGACAAAATGGAGCATAGGTCGCTGAGGAGAGACAAAACAAAGCGAGATTGAAAGAAATCGAAAGGATAGCAGAGTCGCTTCAAACCAGAAATGGCTGTTTGGGAAGATGGAGAGTTTCAGATAGTGTGGTCTCTTAGGAAGATGAAGGTTTTTATTTATTTATTTATTATTCAATAAATGATGGCAGATAATTATTGTCTCGATTTGATCTTTTTTCATCGGTGCATGCAATAGGTGGCTCAATTAGTGTGTTCTAAATCTTTCAATGTTGTCCATTTTACTTGTTAGGATTATTGATCATTTTCATGTTCAATAGACGATGCATATATTCCAATATACTCATATTTAAATTTGTAATTATCAATATTGATCTCAAAAGCTATTTTCATAAGTATATGTACACATAGTCGTTAATAGGTAGATATATATATTCCAATATACTCATATTTACACATATCATAGTGTAATCATAGATCTAATTAAAATTATATATATGCATAATAGAATAAGTGTAATTATCAATATTGATGCGCATCATTTTTACCCGTGTATTCATATGTAATTACCACATTATTTTCCCCATAAACAATTTTCACAAATTTTTGTGTACATTTACTGGTTGAATTTGCAAACTATTATACTAGCAATTAATTTGAATTATTGTCACATATTCCAATTTACTCTGGTTTGTTAAGAATTGTTTTTAATTTTCTCTTATTTCTCTCCACATATTTCTCTCTATTCCCTAATACTCTTATTTTTTTTTGTTAGGATTGTTTTTTCCACTACATGGATTAAAAATGTAAATCATAATTGAGGGTATTTTCTTGGTAGCACAATTTGAAAGTTCTAATAGTAATTACGTTTAGCCATATTTACAAAATTTAATGCACTTAACCATTTTCAAGTTATACTATTTAAAATTAGTCATTTTGCTTTTTTTTTAAAATTAGTCATTTTGCTTTTTTTTTTTTTTTTTTTTTTTTAGGATTAGCCATTTTGCTTATTGACCCATGATAAATTAGCCCAAAGCCAACAAAGTCCAAACCCAAAAGGGTTTGGCCCAAAGCCAATAAAGCCCAATCCAAATGGTTAAACTCATCAAAGTCCATAGGGAAATCCTTGTAAGTGAACACAAAAAAAAAAAAAAATTAAAATACCGATTTAGATATATAAACATAAAAAAAATAAAAGAGAGAAAAATGGCCAAAATGTGATTCTCACGTGGTGTATTTGTGTCTCAGAATTCCTGTTTTACCCTTGACTGAACTATTTAACTTTTTCATCCTAACAATAAAGAGAATGTATCTAAACCTCTCATCTGTCTCAGTTTAGTTCTAATTTTTTCATATAGATTATTCTGTTTCTGCCAGATTTTATTTTAAATAAAAAGATTATATTCCCCAATCTTGTTCTAAAAAAGATATGATTTATTGATTCGTTTCCCCTCCTCCCTAAGATCTCAAACCAACCGTTCATGCTCTTCATGCTGTCGACCACGATCACTCATCCGAATATGCCTTTGTTCGAGTCCATGAAGTTGAGTTTGTGTGATCGCTCTTCACAAACTGTGAGGCACTTTGCAGTTTGAAGCTGGCCACTGTACCGATATGACTACTAAACTGCTTCCATTACGGAAGCTTTCAAGGATACTGAAGCTGTCGTCTTCTTCTTCCTCCTCTTTCAAGCTATCGTCTCCTTCTTCCTCCTCTTTCAGGAAGTTTTCTCAAAGCAATTTGAATCGCTCAAATCGGAGTTCAAACGAGAAAGTTACAAGCAAAAGAAGATTAGAAGAAAAAACCTATGTGGCACTTGATGTGGACCTCTTGTTTGTATGGTTGGCTGAATCAATTTCTTCCATATTCCTCCTAATTTTTTTTTTTTTTAATATAACAACATTTGGGGGTAGGGGGATTTGAACCTCTGACCTTTTGGTCAATGATACATGTCAATTACCGCTGAACTATGCTTGCTTTGGCTCATATTCCTCCTAATTGTAATCCTTTTTAATTCCATTTTTCATCCTAAAATTAATCTTTTCAAATTATATTTTCAACTCCAATTTTCTCCTAAAATTAATCCTTTCAAATCTCAATTTTTAATTCCTCAATTTCCTCTTAAAATTCATCCTTTTACAACTCTCCAATGGCCAAAATTTTACCTCCTCACCTATAAATTTGAGCCAATTTTCTCTTTTCATACACACACTCAATTGATCAAATTTAAGCCTTCAGGTCTTTTACTCTCCTCCAAAATCCTCTCATATTCTTAATCCAGCCTATTTCAACTTTGTGAGGAATTTTTTAGTGAAAATTGTGAGTGATCTTATTTGTGTAATTTGCCTTTGAGAGGTATATCTTGTTGTGAGATTTTTGTATTCTTTTCTTTATTGGGAATTGTAATAAGGTGTGGGTACACCTTGGGGATTGAATGAGTGGTTTAATCCTAAACTGGAAAAGGATTTGTAGTGGTTTGATCCTGAACCCGATTAAAAGGATGGTAGTGGTTTGATCTTTAACCTGTTTAAAAAGATCGGTATAGATTGGGTCCTGAACCTGTAAAAGGATTAGTAAAGGTTTACTCTTAAACCTGAAAAAAGAGACGGTTTGGTTCTCACCCGTAAGAGAGTCGTTGCAGTAAAATACCCAAAAAGAAGTCTTGGGGAGTGGAGTATATCTTTCTCTCTACTCGTTTAATTCTGTTATTTTATTTATCTGAGTAGATTGCATATCTAGGAAAATCATTATACATTTCTAGCATATTGCATATTTTAGAGTGCTTATTAGATTAGTTTAGATTAAATCACTTTAGTTTAATTTAGTAAAATAATTTATTACGCAACTCTATTCACCCTCTCTAGTGTTGTCATATGATCCTACATATTTGAATCAAAATTTTTAAGGCGAAAGTTTGTAAGTTCCATCCCCTTCCCCTAATTTTTTACAATCTTCAAGCCTTTTCAATTAGGTAATTGTTTTAGATACTACTTGATTACTTGTACAAAAATCATTCAAAGGTTGAGTACAGGGTATTTGTGTGAATAGATATTAATGTATCAAATTTGTTCATTAAATACAAGATATTTGTGTATGTTAATGTATCAATTTTGTTCCTTAAATACAATATATTTGTGTATCTTAGGAGCCATGTTGGTTATAATAGAGGGGGCTATTATAGCCCACTCAGTGTTTGGGGTATCAACAAAAATAAATAGTGAAGTGGGTTATTTTTACCCTCGTGTTGCTACAGTAACCACCATTGATCAACCCACCCGATTATTCTATCTATTCTCTACAGTAACTCTCTCCTCTCTTCTTCCATGTGACTGCTTGACTTTTGCGGCGACCTCCGATGACTTTTTTGGTGATCGCCGTCGACTTTTCGATGATCGCCAATGACTTTTCTGGTGACCGTTTTTTTTTTTTTTTAAAATTTATCTTCTCATTTTCACTTTCAAAAATATAAAGGAAAAAAGATGAAAAGAGGTAGAAGAAAAGAAAGGAAAAAAGAGAGAAAAATTTTCGATCACCGGAAAATTCGTTGGTGGTCGTCGGAAATGTCGCTGACTGGCGGATGTCGCCAACGTTAGGGTGAGGAAGAAGAAGATGATGAAGATGGAGGTTGAGGAAGATGAAGATGATGAAGATTTAATGGAAATGGAGGAAGAAGATGATGAAGATGAAAATGGAAATGGAGGAAGAAGATGAAGATGATGAAGATGGAAGAAGAAGATAAAGATGAAGGAAGAAGATGAGGAAAAAGAAGAAAAAGGAAAAAGAAAAAGAAATAAAAAACTAATAATAAGATATTTTTTAAAATATTTTTTATTTAAAAAATTAAAAAATATTTTTTTAATAAAAAAATGCATGTCACGTCAGCAATCCGTTAGGGTTTAACGGAAAATTGGACGGAAGGACCAAAATGAAATGAAATCCAAATCTCATGGGCTAAATTGTTGAGTTAGAAACCTTAGGAACCAAAATGAAACCTGACCCAAACATCAGGGACCAAAAGTGTATTTTGATTTTTGACCTAAACACTTACAATTTTTTTAGGTCAAATTTCTTTCCTACTTTTAGCAACATCGAAGGTTAACCAAGGTTAACAACTTAAAAAAAAAAAAAAAAAAAAATCCTAACCATATTTTGTGCATATTCAACAATATTCATACAACCAAACAAGACCAGATTGTCAAAAAATAACATAACTTAAAATCAATAATTTCTTAAGATTGATGGAACAACTATTTCATATTGATACCTTTGATTCAGAATCTCATGTCAAACAGATTAGCACCCCAAATAGAGACTAATTTAACCCATACTAAAATAATCTGCACCCCAAAACTATTTAACTCCACAAATTATTATAACCCCCAGACTATAATAACCACCAACTATTATAACCAACTCAGCGTCCCAAACAGCCCCTTAATGTAACAATTTTGTTTCTTAAATTTAAATATATGGTCTTTTCTTGTGTCCTGAATGCATAAATATTAAAATCATATTTTTTTAGATACTTTTACATGTTCACATTCTTTGAGTTGGTATACTGGTTGGGATTCTCGGTATTTTTCCTCACCTATGGTCAAATATATGTTTTCAATGTCCGCATTTTCTTTTCTAGGGTATTCGATTAATTTTTAATTCTTTTGTATTTTCGATTATTTTTTTTATTATTATCAACAAGACCATTTTTTAAGGAAAATTCAAACAGATTTTATTTATTTTATTTGAATCTAAGATTTCGTTTAACTACTCTGTAATTCTAATTATCATTAAATGGTATTTCGATAAGTTGCTAATTTTGATTTTTTTTAATTCAGAAAATTAATTTGGCCATTTATCTAAATAATAGGTTTAGTTGCTATTTTTCAAAACGTGCTTTTTATTTTGTCTATTACTTACTGTTAACCCAAGTCCAAACCCACAATATATCCATGGAGAGCTCTATAAATAGCAAAGTTATTCTTCATTTCAAGCATTCAAAAAAAATCAAAACCAAGAGACGCATTAAGTCAGAAGTTTCAGAATTCAGAAGACTTTGAGGTCCAAAGATGTTCTGAAGACTGAAGACTCGCTGAAGACTTTGAAAATCAAAAGACTTTAAAAACAAAAATCTTTTTGAAGATTTGAAGACTTTTAAAACAAGTTAAATAGACGTTAGAAGTACACAAGACTTTAATAAATATTTTAAGAGGATCAACAAGCCAAGGGTCTATTCAAGAAAACCAACAAGTCTGCTTAAAAACAAGTCGTCCAACCCTTGAGTCATGTACAGGTCCAAGAGAAAGAAAAAATTAGATGATCATATATTAGATACTATACTTCACTTACATACAAATCAATACAATTTTTTGTTCAATTGCACAAACTAAATTAATTGTTGAAATCTCGTGTGAACAATTACGTGACTCATATTTATATATAATTAAAAATAGTAGTTTCGTTTCCAAATTTGTCCTTGTTTTGCTTGTTCCATTTTGCAGGCAAATTTTATTATGCTCCTTTCTCCATTTTGTACCCCTTCAGTTTTTTTACTCTTCCATTTAGCCCTTAGACATTATTCAATTTTTCTTTAGAAATTTCGGTCCTATTTGATAACTATTTGGTTTTTAAAAATTATGTTTGTTTTCTCCTAATTTCCTTGCAATGGTTTTCATCTTTATCGAGGAGACATTTGAATTCTTAGCCAAATTTCAAAAACAAAAAACAAGTTTTGGAAAACTAATTTTAGTTGGGTCCGTTTGGTTGGTGATCTGAAAGCAGAAATTTGAAAACAAGGGATTCAATGAAAACAGAGTTGTATTTCATGTTTTCAGATATGTGTTTGGTAGCAGATTCAGAAATTGGATCTGAATTTAAATAATGGTTCAAAATGTGTTTGATAATATATTTATAAACGATAAATTATTTGTAGTTATCAACTAAATACTAAGTTGAATATAAAACATTATTAATTTATTTATAAACATGTTACGTGTTATAAATTTTTTATTATTATTATTTTATAATATTATATAATTTATAATACATTATATTATGCAAATTTTAATTTTCCAAAAATAATTTATAATACATTAACTGCCAAAGCGAGCTTAGCTCAGTGGTAATTGGCATGTACCCTCGACCATGAGGTCAGAGGTTCGAATCCCCCCACCCCCAAATGTTGATGTACTCAAAAAAAAATTGAGTTTATAACATGAAATACTATATATATTTATTAAAGTTTTTATCTTTTTTAATTTAATTCTGCATTTAAAATTTTGAAATTCAAAATCTGGATACAATGAAAACATAAAAAAGTTGTTTTCAGAATTTTCACTATTTGGATCACAGAATCCGAAAACAGTTTTCAAAAACACATCTGCCAAACGCATATTCACTGAATTCAGTGAATCTGAAAACATAAAACAGAATCCGAATTGCCTACCAAACAGGTCTGTTTCCAAAACTTGACTTGATTTTTGAAAACATGGGAAGAAAATAAATAACATAACAAATGGAAATAGTGTTTAACAGTTTATAAGCTTAATTTTCAGAAACCAAAAACCAAGGTCCCGTTTGATAACCATTTGGTCGTTTTTGAAAATTATACTTGTTTTCTTACAATTTCCTTTCAATGAGATTCATCTTGGTTAATTACACATTTGTATTTCTAGCCAAATTCCGAAAATAAAAACAAGTTTATGAAAACTACTTTTTTTAGTTTTCAAAACTTCATTTGGTTTTTTTAAAACATTGGAAGAAAGTAGATAACAAAACATAGAAATTTATAGGTGGAAGTAGAGTTTGTAAGCTTAATTTTCAAAAACAAAAAACCAAATGGTTATCAGATGGGCCCAAATGATTGTCAAACGGGACCTTCATTATTCATTTTTTTTTTCTTCTTCTTTTGGCTTAGATTGACAATCCAATTTGGCTTCTTCTAGATTCAACTAGACATTTTAAAAAATTATACAAGAAATCTTGACATTTATAAAATATGGTGTTATTAGAAAGCTTCATATGTGTTAGTTATCCCTTTTATATAATTAGACTTTTTTTTAGTTCAATGATATGGAGTTGGAGAAATTCAAACTCATGATCTCTTGGTCATAAACAAGTATTTATGTCATAATCAAGTATCTAGATGTAAATTAAAAAAAAAAAAATCGCTTGATTTTTTCCCAAACTTAGTTTTTTTGAAACTTGCAGGGATGGGTAGAGTTAAAATCCTCATCTTGTTGTGAAATAAAAGACAAGAAGTGATTCCAAATGTGATTTTATAAAATCCAAACACTTACATCACCCCCATATTGATGAGATCAGTCTTCTTCAATAATTAATATCATCAGTTCCCTATTGATTAGATGGGGGAAAATTCCAATTGAGTAGCTAGGTTGTTCATGGAAAAATCTACAATTTTTTTGTATCTAATTAGCCACTATTGAAAAAGGGTTTGAAAATTCTCTAAAATGTGATTTGTATTTGATAGATATATGAATTTTAAAAAGTGTCTAATAGTTTTATAAGTATTCAATTTTGTATTTAACTTAAATCATGAAACTTTTACTCTCAAGTCTAATAAATTTCTGATTTATGAAACACTATGATGTTTATGAACTTTTATTTCCTTGTTGGGATAATACTACTTTTTATTATAGACCGTGTAGGTTAAAAGCTTGGAACTTTAGTCTTTGGATTAATGAAGGTTACTTTTCTGTTTTGTCTTTTTTTCCCTAAAAGAAGTGTAAAGGTTGAAATTTTCTCTGTTAAAAATATTTGAACTTGTTTTCTGATTTCGTTGTTCTAATAGGTAAATTTACTTAATAGAAAATAAAACATAAAAATGACTGAAAAACATGCATTGGAGGGCCCTCAAAAGATTTTAAGACCCATTTGGAATACCTTTTAGTTTAAGTGTTTTTCAAAAATGTATTTTTTAAAAAACATTTTGTATAAAAATTGTTTAGAATTTAAGCATTCATATATTTGGTTCCATTCCTTCGTGAGTGTTTTTATACACAAGTTATTATATATTTTTTTAAAAAATTGGGTTCAAGTGTTTTCCTCACAATGGTTTATTTCTCAATCTCGCTTTTTAATAAGCCGTTTTTAGTGGTTGCCAAACACTAGAATTTTTTTCAAAATTAAACCAAACATATCCTTACAATGGTAGAACAAGACCTTCCATAAGCTATGAAGTCTCATATCACCATAACATTATAATAAATTTTAAAAAAAATATTTTTAGTTATATGAGAACAAGAAAATCAAATGGATTTGAATAAACCAGTCTCTAGAGACTTTCTACATGAAAAGTGTTTTTTCATTTAATTAGAAATGGACCAGCCACTCACCATAATATATGACAAAAGCCAGTAGAGAAAGAGTGCAGATAGCTGAAGGTACGTGGAAAAACAATTCACCAAAAGTTTTTCAATTATTATATATATATACATATATACACACACAAGAGAGAAATTAGAAGTTCTCAAAAAAAAAAAAAAAAAAAAAAAAAACCTTTTAAGAGAAAGGAGGAGGAAATTACCCAAGAAAAAGATAAAGTTGGTGATATGTATAATTACTTGTGGGTCTTTTTTTTTTTTTTTTTTTTAAACTATTACTTGTGGGTCATTGATATATAGAATTTTTATAGTCTTCATTGACTAATTAATCAGAGTACTATATAAACAATGAAATGATTATTTACAAAGAAAACCCTTCTTTTTTTTTTTTCACTAGAAAAATAGTGTGAAATCCTAAATATATATTTTAGGGAAATTACAATGGGTAGCAAAAAAAAACATTAGGATATTTGCAAATCTAGCCATGGTTTTTTAGATTAGCGAATATAGCAAAAAAATTTAAATCTAATTTCCAATTTTTTATTATTCTAATTTTACCCTTGTTGATTTATCAACTCATATATCAGATAGTATATCAGTCGTATATCTGATATACTTTATATTTGTTAACTGATATACTTAAAAATTTGATATACTTGAAATTAGTCCAACCCATAAGAAAAGTCTAAAAAATACTGATTCATGTCTTTTGATATATTCAAAACACTACTAAAATGATACACTCATATTTTACCTCAAATGAATATTGATTGATGTATGATGTATTATTAATATATTCAAAATACTACTAAAATGATACATTCATGTTTTACCTTAAAAATGAATATAATGATCTATCCAATATATTAATGATATAATTGATATATATACTTGATTTGATGAACCTTTGATATACTTGATTATGAGTATTGATATATGAACGATACACTTGATATGAATGTTGATATACCAAAATGATATCTCTTATATGTTACTTCTCTTTACTTCTTTCATCGTGTTTTTTTTTTTAAAAAAAAATAAATTGTGTTGTGTTATTTACATATTTTAAATTAAATGTCTGTCTTTTATAATCTAAACATTTATCTTCTATACATATTATGAATGTTGATATATCATTGATGATATACCTCATTTGTTATTTATAATTATATCAATAAGATGAATTTCAAGTATATCATTAGTATATGAATAGGGACATTTTTTATTAATATTGTAATTTTTAAAACTTATTATTAAAATATAGTTAGTTTGAAACTTATTATTTAAATATTGCAATTTTAAATTTTCGGTCAAAGGTCGTCTCAAGAGACGACCTTGAAACACGTGTCGCACACCAGCTGACAATAAATTTTAAAAAAAAAAAAAACCAAAATTCGCAGAGGTCGTCTCTTCAAGAGACGACTGGTAAGGTGGTGAATGTGGGACTTTTCTTCCTCCCCATACCAGGTTCGAATCCTAGCGGCTGCACTCTTTTTGTTTTCTTTTTTTTCGTTTTCTTTCTTTTTTTCGTTTTCTTATATCAGCAGTTTTTTATTTTCTTTTTTCTTGTTTCACTTTTCTTTCAAATTTGAAGTTTGAAATATACTTAAAAATCAACAATTTTATATCATTTTCTTTATATTTTTATTTTGAATTATAAAATTATTATAACCAACTTTTTAATTTAGCTAATTGAGATAAAAGAAAAATAAAAATGAGAAATATGACAGATAAATCAAATTGTTGTTATCTTTATACCAATAAATTAATTTAATATATAAAATACACATTTTCTTTTTTCACTCTTCATTGAAACCATTGTTATTGGTATAAAAATAACAACAATTTGATTTATTTGTCATATTTCTCATTTTTATTTTTCTTTTATCTCTAAAATACACATTTTCTTTTTTCACTCTTCATTGAAACCATTGTTATTGGTATAAAAATAACAACAATTTGATTTATCTGTCATATTTCTCATTTTTATTTTTCTTTTATCTCAATTAGCTAAATTTAAAAGTTGGTTATAATAATTTTATAATTCAAAATAAAAATATAAAGAAAATGGTATAAAATTTTTTATTTTTAAGTATATTTCAAACTTCAAATTTGAAAGAAAAGTGAAACAAGAAAAAAGAAAATAAAAAACTACTGTTATTTTTTAAAATAAAAAACTAGAAACGGAAAAAAAAAAAAACGAGAAAAGAAAGAAAACAAAAAGAGTGCAGCCGCTAGGATTCGAACTTGGGATGGGGAGGAAGAAAAGTCCCACGTTCATCACCTTGCCAAAAGTAGTTTGATTAAATAAAAGTGCAGAGGTCGTCTCTTGAAGAGACAACCTCTGCGAATTTTGTTTTTTTTTTTTTTTTAAATTTATTGTCATGTCAGCTGGTGTGCGACACGTGTTTCAAGAGTCCTTTGACCAAAAATTTAAAACTACAATATTTAAATAATAAGTTTCAAACTAACTATATTTCAATAATAAGTTTTAAAAATTACAATATTAATAAAAAATGTTCATATGATTAGTACTCACTAAAAATGCAATTTCAAATATATCATTAATGTCTCAATAGTATATCATTAAGATGATATATAATATATCAAATGATATATTTGCTAATATGAGCATAACTCAACTGACACAAGACAATGTACATTTGATCCAGAGGTTAGATGTTTGAATCTTCCACCATACATATTGTCAAAAAAAATACTAATATACCTAATTATTCATTAATGAATTATATAAAAAAAATTCAAACTAACGAAAACTCGTGTGTATACTTCATGAATAAAGTATATTATATTCACGAAATATACATCTAATATACTATATATTTAGTAGATTAGATTGATATGCCAAATTTAAAGTAGGTGGGTTGACTGATATAACAAATTTAAAGTGGATCAGCTGACTGACATACCAAATATATCAATCACATTAAATAAATGAATGATGTATCTGATATACGGTATATCAATAACATCATTGATATACTTCTTAAACCTCCGTGTTTTTAAGGGATTTTTTCGACATTTCAACTTTAATGTTTGGGTTGGGCCATATTTTTTTTTTTGTGGAGAATTTGTAGTGGGTGGCAAATAATAATTATATAATTGCAAATATAGCACAATGTAAAAAAATTGCAAATATAGCAAAATCTATCAGAGTATATTATTGATAAACATTGATAGACTCTGGTTAATTAGAATCTATCTGATAGACTTCGATTATCAAATTTTATCAGCGATAGACTCTGATTAATCAGAATCTATTAGTCTACTAATAGACTTTGATTATTCAGAGTCTATCAGTGTCTATCGCTGATACACTCGTGTTAATCAAAATCTATCAGTGACTATCATTGATAGACTTTGATTAATCAAAGTCTATCAGTGATAGTCACTTAAAGTCAAAACATAGTAATGATAATTTTAAAGTCAAAACATAGTTTCGTTGATTGAGTTGCCAAAGTGAGTATAAGTCAGCGGTAATTGACATATATCCTTGATCCAAAGGTCAGAGGTTCGAATCCCCCACCCCAAACATTGATGTACTCAAAAAAAAAAAATAGTTTCGTTGATTGAGTTGAAAATACACTATGTTTTTAATGGAATGAAATAGACACACCATTATTGAAACGTAAAAATCAAAAGAAGTTCTCATAAAAATTTTTGTTTTTATTGATAAACTATATGAGCAACCAGCCACACCAACACATGCCACATCAGCCACCATCTCAACAACCAAGAGCAGAATCTCAATAGATCAGAAAACACATCACACGGCAATATCACAATCAAATGGAAAACACTGATTTGCACAACGGCTACAACAACTAATTTCCTAATTTTTCTATGCCATATATAATAGCCCTTGATTCTTTCCTTATACAACAAACCGCTTATATTTTCCTACTATATTTACATTGATTTACCTAAAATATTTCTCATAATTATCCAGTGTACCGTTGGGGTAATTACCAAAACCAGCCTTGAATTATTTAGTGATATTATTGCTGCACTTTCCTTGTATATAGAACCAAAGATTGAAGATCTTCTTCGGGCCTTCCTTTTTGTTTTGTATTTAGTCTGCTGGCAGACTGATTTTTTGTATCAATGAGAAAAATATTATCTTCGAGCTACCGCTTGTGAAAAATAGTGCTTGAGTAGATCTTAAAGAGTTTCTATCACAATTGGATCATTTATTTCTTTATTTATTACATTTATCATCACCATTTTAACATTTAATGATTTGAAAAGAAAAAAAATTATGTAAGAACTGACTTGAAAAGAAAAAAAAAAAAAAAAAGAGACTAAAAACATAAGAGATGAAATTGGCAGATTGAAAAAATAAAGGGAAAAAATACACTTTTAGTCCCTGAGGTTTGGGTTAAGCTACACTTTGGTCCCTGAGTTTTCAAACTCAACAAAAATATCCCTGAGATTTGGATTTCGTAACACTTTTGGTCCCTCCGTCCATTTTTCTGTTAAACTCTAACAGTTTGCTGACGTGACACCATTATTTTAATAAAAAATTATTATTTAAATTTTCTAAATAAAAATATATTAAAATAATATAAAATATTATTATTTTATTTTTTAAAATTATTTCTCCTTCTCTCTCTTATTCTTCTTCTCCATCATCTTCTTCTTCATCCTCTTCTTTCTTCTTCTTCAAATCTCCGACGGTCGGCGGCCGGCGACCACCGCTTGCCGTCGGCGACTGTTTTTTTTTTCTTCTCTTCCTTTCTTCTTCTTTCTCCCTTCTTTTTTTTCTTTTTCCTCCCCTCTTTTCACTGTTTAAAAAAAATAAAATAAAAAACGAAGGAGAAACCCCCTTCTATTCCGGCGCCGGAGAGGGAGGAAGGAGGTCCCTCTTCTCTCCCTGTTCCAGATCTGGAATGGGGAGGGAGGAGGGAGTCCGTTTCCGGCGTCGGAGATGGATGGAACGGGGTCCCTCCTCCCCCCTGAATCTCCCTCTGTTAAAAAAACAGAAGAAAGAAAGAGAAAGGAGAAGAAGAGAAGAAGAAGAAAGAAGAAAAAAAATTCCGGCGGCGGCCGGCCACCGGAGTTTAAGAAGAAGGAGATGGGGAAGAAGGGAGAAGGAGATGGAGAAGAGAAAGAAGAAGATGGAGAAGAAAGAGAGAGAGAAAGAATTAAAAATTTTAATAAAATAATAATATTTTTATTTTTTAATTTATTTTTATTTTAAAAAATTAAAAATTAATTTTTTAATTAAAATAATAGTGTCACGTCAGCAGTCCGTTAGTATTTAACGACAAACTGGACGGTAGGGACCAAAGTGTTCTTTATCTCAAACCTCAGGGGTATTTTTGTTGAGTTTGAAAACTCAGGGACCAAAGTGTAACTTAACCCAAACCTTAGGGACTAAAGTGTATTTTTCCCAAAAATAAAATTAAAAGAAAAAAAAAAGAAGGAAACCTAAACCATCGAGGAAGGATGTACTTTCAAATCTCCAAATTTAGTTTTTGTAATTTCAATAAATCTTAGAATTGGTCTTTTGCAAGAAAAAAAAAACTCAAAAAATCTCTATTAATCTTCCTGCTATGAACTTTGGAAATATATTTGTTGTTGCCAAAATCTAGATAGTAAGAACTCGTCTGACCTTCACGTGACAACAACCATAAATTTGTTTGAGGAGAGAAGACGTGGCTTGCAAAACAAGTAAAACCTGCACAGATATGGTGTTTGTCACACCGACTCTGATGCTTATGTCAGCAAGGAGAAAAGAGGTACGATATGAAAAACAAAAAGCAAGAGGTAGAAGAGAGAGTTCAGAAGCTAAGGTTTTGGATCCCTTCTCCAAGGTTGAAGAAGAGTTTTTACACCTTGACTCATTTTTTGGGTTTCGACTCGTTTGAAGATTGGATTCAAGTTGAACCAAGTCGAATCGGGCTAGGCAAGGACTTTAGGAACCTAGTATGAGGAAAAAAAACTCGACCCACACCATGGCCGAGGCCAAGGGAGCCCAATCCCTTTGACCTTTCTTTGCTTTGGGGTTTGATTATGAGTTGAATTCTCGGGTTAGAGCTATTTTTTCCTCAGTTTCTTGATTTTTGGGATAGTCTAGGATAACCTATAACAATAATATTCACATGGTTTCTTTTCTTGAATGACATTTTTTGTTATTATTTTACCAATTTTGATTAAAAAAAAAAGTATAACTTCAAACTAACCATGAAAAATAGTTTTAAGATTTATAGAAAGTATATAAGAACTAAATTTAGACATTTGAAAGTCCATTTATATAATAAAATGGGATGAGTTCCAAATTTTAACAAAAATTTAATTAGTCAATTCAGAAAGAAAACCCCCTTCCTTTTTCTCTATACAATAGTCAATTAGTCATAAATCATCATTCCCCCATCTTGCTCTACAAGTTATTCTCTTGTCCTTGTGCTTCTTTTGAAAGTTTTCTCTCTCCTACCTCAATAATTCAACCTTTTAGTCCTATATATAAAGTCTCATCCTTCTTAACAAAACCATACACACCCAAAGGATCACTTGTCTTCTTCCAAGTTTTGTCAATCCCAAATCTCTCTCCTTACCCCTTTCTTCTAAAGCACATATATATACCTTCAAACAAGAGCTTCGTTGAAACTCTTGAAAATGTCACAACTTTTCACCAAATGTTGCAGTTCAAAATCCGGAAACCATGCTTTAGACAGCCAAGAATACATGAAGAAAGGGAACAATCTTTTGAATTGGAAGATGCCAAAAATTCCCACAACAACACTCTACAAAAGAAGCAACAAATTCAGCTTTTTCCTCTCCGATCCCTCCATCAAAATAAGCGAAGCAAGAGCTTCATTTGGCAATGGCAACAGAGCCATACGACTCATCAACCCCATAATGAATGCATTCGAAAGCAAAAGATTTTACGACATGTTCAACGTGGGGCTGGTTCAAATTGGAGTCAAAACCTTAACCAAAAAAATCCCACAAAACGCCTCCATAACTCTCATCGTTCGCGATGCGAGACACGACAAGATCGAGGGTTCGATTCTGGGATTGGTGAAAGCAAATCTAGGAGATGGGCCTCTGTATTTCAATGTTTTTCCAAACATGACAATGCCTTTGTTCGATAATGAGTCGTTTGGTGCGTTGGTTTTGAATGTGATTGTCAAGGGTTTTGAGCAGCTTCTTGTTGGGGCTGAGCCCATCAGTTTGATGGTTAGAACTGTTTGCAAATTGCAAAGTGATGAAGCGCCTAGTGCCTTGTTGGAGAGCCCAGATGGGAAGACTGTGTTCTTTCAGACGGATGTTGAAGGTTCCAATGAAACCGTTCAAAGGGTTACTGCTTGGGATAAAGTTGTTTGCAACCTTGTGCTCTCTGGTGAGGATAAGAAAGCTCAGAGCTGATGAAAAGTGCTCAAGGAAGGAGATGGGTTTTTGTTTGCTTTGATGGAGCTAGCTTAATCTCTTTTGAATGTGTGTGATTTAATTTGTTTTGGCTTTATGGTTGGCTTTAGATTAATATGTGTTTATTTGGGAGTTTAGTTTACTATGTTTGAGTGGGTCAATAATGTGTGTCTATAAATCAAAATGTGTACTCCAAATTGTGTGTCTATATATATATATTGTAGTTTGTAATCTGTATTTATTGCTTTTTTCTTTCTTTCTTGAGAATATACGTTATAAATGTGTAGAATGGAGGATTTGAACTTTTGACGTTACACAACAATCTCATCATATTAGCCGATCACACGCACTCTAGTATTTATAACCTTTAGAGGAAGCTGTAGTTTGTGAACAATTTTGAGGGGTTTTTAAAGTGCCTAATGTCTTTTCTAGAATTAAGGATTTAGTTAGACGTAAACCAATGTCCTTAATTTATTGACATAGGACAAATCATTCAATAAGGGTTGTCACAACTACGTGAAATTATTCTGTGAAGTTACCACATTGAGACAGATAGTCATTTTGCACTCGGTTGGGTAAGAGAGAGAAATTGTAAAAGTATCTCGACTTTGTATCCATAAGTTATTAGGGGGCAGACAAGCATTAAGATTCACATTCGATGGCGACAACAATAATTTGTCTAATGTGATAGTCTCTTCAAAATTGTCGAATATAGATCTTCAAATTTGTTTATCTTGTAATAACTGTCTAGATACAAAATCGAGATACTTTTAAAATTTTCTCCACTTATATCTAACCGTGCAAAACTATCCAATATGACTATGACAGTCTCATCAAATAATTTATCCGTTGTTCTTATCTCTCAAAGAAAGGAAGCAAGCAAGAAGAAAAGACAAAAGAAGTGATGACACTGTAAAGAGAAATGACTGTAAGGTAACAACTATTCATGAAAGAAGACAATGCAATCATTCATGAAGAAACATGACTATTCATATGACTATTCATAAAAGGCACAACACAAATACAGCGCTGCAACAAAAGCCATACAAATTACAAAGTAATTAATTAACTAAGTTGATCAAAGCATAAATGATCACACACCCTCTCCTAAATTAAACAAATTATTGCTTCATTAAATTAAAAACAAAACCCATCTCCATCCTTCCCCTTACTTCTCAGAGAGAATTGAGTTCATCACTTTGCAAGCAACTTCATCCCATTTTGAAACCTTCTGAACAGCAACATCGGAATTCTCAAAATCTGTCTGAAAAAACACAGTCTTCCCTTGTGGACTCTCAAGCAAGGCCTCGGGCAGATCACTGCCTTGCAGCTTGTAACAAGTCCTCCACACGACACTGATTGGTCTTGTCCCCGCAGGAAGCTGCTCAAAGCCCCGAACGACGACAATCAAAGCCAAGGCATCCAACAACTTAGGATGAAACAAAGACATCGTAATGTTTGGAAAAACATTGAAGTACAGAGGCCCATCACTCAAATTCGATTCCACCATCCCCAAAATCGAATCCTCAAACTTGTCAACTCGAGTGTCGAAAACACACAGAATAATCGAGGCATTGGAGGGGATTTTTGTGGTCAAAGTTTTGACTCCGACTTGGATCAGCCCGACATTCAACTTGCTGTAGAATCTCTTGTCCTTGAACACACCAGCCATGAAGGGGTTTTGAGATATCAAGCTGAAAGCTTGGCTGCCATTGCCACAAGAGATTTGCTCTTCTTTGGTTTTGATGGATCGGTCGGAGAAGAAACTGAATGGCTTTCTTCTGTAGATTTTGGCTGTGGGAACTTTGGGGATCTTCCAATTCAATAGATTGTTGCTTTTTTTGATGTATTCTTCACTGTCTAAAGCATGGCTTTCTCCTCCAAGGTTTGAACTCCAACAGGGTTCGAAAAAAGTTGGCATTTTTTTTATATGAGAAAAGGTTTAAGAAAAAAATGGTTTTTGATTTTGGTTTTTTGATGGGTTTGGGTCATGGTTCTGTCATGGAAGAAGATAAGGCTTTATATAGAAATTGAGTGTTGTGTGTATTATTGAGTGAGAGAGAGAGAGGATTATTCAAAAGTATGCAAAAGGGGACAGATTAAATTGTAGAGCAAGGTTTTGAGTTAATGCTATGTGATTGTGATGGGACCCTTTTGTATTAGGAAAAAACTTGACTACAATATAAGAATCTCCCTATATACCACTATTAAAATGTCGACAACTATGAAAGATAAATTTTTTTTCTCATTTTCTACCTTTTTCTTTTTTAGTTTTCAAGATTTTAATGGGGTATGTAGGGATCCCTACGTAGCGGTATGTAGCCAAGTTTTGTTCTTTGTATTAGGAAGAAAAAAAGTTATTCCATGGTATAAAATTAACTTTATGTTTAAATTTTATGTTGGGTTGGGACCATGTACGTTTGGTTTCATTCTTTTTTTGCTTTTCTAAATGCCCATTTTAGTTCTTGAACTTCAACTAGTTCCCTATTTAAAGATCAATTTAAATCTAATCTTTATTTTAGGCAAGCTATATGTACCTAAAACACAATTATTGAGTGTATATCAACAATTTAGTTTGATATCATCAAACAAGAGATGAAGTGAGAACTTAAAAAAAAAAAAAAAAAAATCACTTTTGGTCCCTGAAGTTTAGGTTAAGTAACACTTTAGTCCCTGAGTTTTCAAACTCAACAAAAATACCCGTGAGGTTTGAGATAAGGAACAATTTGGTCCCTGTCGTCCATTTTGCCGTTAAACTCTAACAGTTTGACGTGGGGCCATTATTTTAATTAAAAAATCATTTTTAAAATTTTTTAAATAAAAATATATAAAAATATAAAAATATTATTATTTTATTAATTTTTTTTAAAATTCTTTCTCTCTTTATTCTCCATCTTCTTCTTCCTTCCCCACCCTTCTTCCTTCCCCATCTCTTTGTTCTTCCACTCCGGTGGCCGGCCACCGCCGGCTGCCGGCTGCCGGCTGCCGGCGGCGGCGGTCGTCGGAATTTTTTTTTTTCTTCTTTCTTCTTCTTCCCTTCTTCTCTTCCTCTCCTTTCTTTTCTTTCTTCTGTTTTTTTTTTAGCTCCTCCCTCCCCGATTTCGACGCTGATGAATAATTGAAGATGTGAAGTAATTAGTTTGCTTGTTAGTTTGAAGAAATGCAGTGCACTGAAGTGTTACAAAACCAACGTGTTACAAAATTTATAGATGTGGAGAACATCAAACACTATATTTTGTGAAGGAATAAACTGAGATAAGCCCACAAAAAGTTGTAGTAGCTACTTCAATGTTTTCTGTTATTTTTATTCAGAGTAGTAATAATTTATATTGATATCATGTGTGCTATTTTCTGACAGCACATCTAAGGAGATATCAGATTTAGAGGTGGAGCTCTAGTCCATCAGAAACCTTCTGTCCACTCAGGCTGCTTTAATTCATGGTTTAGCTGAAGGGGTTCATGTTGATTCAGTATCTTCCTCTGTTTCTGAAAGCACAACTCCAAATGGCTTCAGTATCTTCCTCTGTTTCTGAAAGCACAACTCCGAATGGCTTTTTAGGTTCAGGGGATGACAATCCTTCGGATATTGAGAAGTGGCTAGTGGAGTACCCTGATACTTTGGATGTTCTCTTAGCTGAACGAAGAGTTGACGAAGTTTTGGAAGCCCTTGATGAGGGAGAGAGGATAGCTTCTGAGGCGAAAGAAAAGAAAACCTTGAGCCCAGCGGTAATTTTATCTCTCCCGGAATCGGGGAGGGAGGAGCTCCTCCTCCCCGATTCTCTCTGTTTAAAAAAAAAAAAAAAAAACAGAAGAAAGAAAAGAAAGGAGAGGAAGAGAAGAAGGGAAGAAGAAGAAAGAAGAAAAAAAAAAAAAAAAATCCGGTGACCGCCGCCGCCGTTCGCCAGCAGCCGGCGATGGCCGGACGGCGCCGGCCACCGGAGTGGAAGAAGAAAGAGATGGGGAAGGAAGAAGAAGATGGAGAATAAAGAGAGAAAGAATTTTAAAAAAATAATAATAAAATAATAATATTTTTATATTTTAATATATTTTTATTTAAAAAATTTTTAAAATAATTTTTTTTTATTAAAATAATGGTGTCACGTCAGCAAACTGTTAGGATTTAACGGCAAAATGGACGACATGACCAAATTGCTCTTTATCTCAAATCTCAAGGGGCCGTTTGGCCCACTGTGTTGGTTATAATAGTGGGGGCTATTATAACCAACCCAATGTTTGGGGCACCAACAAAAATAAGGGGTGGAGTTGGTTATTTTTCCCCTCCGTGTTGCTACAGTAACACTATTCAACCCACCCCAATTATTCTATCCATTCTGTACAGTAACTCTTTTCTCTCTTCTTCCATGTGACTCATTGACTTTCCTACCGACAACCGGCCGACGACTTTTCCGGCGACCGACGTCGACTTTCCGATCACTTTTCCGGCAATCACCGACGACTTTTTTTTTTTTTTTAATATTCTCTTCTCGTTTTCATTTCGAAAAATATAAAAAACGAAAAATAAAGAAAATAAAAAAAAATAAAAAAAGGTAGAAGAAATGAAAGGAAAAAAGAGGGGAAAAAAATTTCAATCGCCGAAAAATTTGTTGGTGGTCGTCGGAAAAATCGAAAAAATTATAGAGAGTTAGATACTAGGTTGTCTTTGTATAAATATGGAGTTTTATTACATAATTACTTTTGATAATGAAGTATATGAATGTTTACCTTCATCGTACCATATTTTTCATTCCAAATTATACTTATCGTATTTAAGTTTACCGTGATAATAATAATTTTTTAAAAAAATACTACTCAAGCTTTTATTTCATGTGATTTCTATTTTATTTGATTCTTTTGATAATGAAGGTAAAATGAGTTTTGAATAAGTCTTTACCATTTTTATGTTGGAAATACAGAAATGAAACAAATATGGTTTTTCTATATGAAATCATAAAATTACTTATTTTGTGAAAAAAAACATGACTCTGAAACAAAGAAAATCAACCTTTATCTTAAGTTATTCTTGTTTCCTTTTAAGTTAAGGACATAATTTAACCCTATACCTATAACTTTATTATTATTATTTTTTTTACCGCTAAACTCAAACATTTTTCTTATTAATATTTGCAAAATATGGTATTTAACGTACAAAGTTGCATGAGGAAAATAAACAAAAAATTCAGGAAAAAAAATAATTAGCTTGAACCTTTGATTCAGAACCTAATGTTAAACATATCAACATTGCAAACACAGACTATTTTAACCCATACTAAAATAATCTGCATCCCAAACACAGACTATTTTATCCCAGACTATAATAATCTGCACCCCAAACACAGACTATTTTATCCCAGACTATAATAATCTGCACTCCAAACACAGACTATTATAACCCCCAGACTATTATAATCCCCCAGCTATTATAACCCCCAGCTATTATAACCAATCCAACGCCCCAAACAGCCCCCAAGGGTATTTTTGTTGAGTTTGAAAATTCAGGGACTAAAGTGTTACTTAACCCAAACCTCAGGGACCAAAAGTGTATTTTTCCAAAAAAAAAAAAAAATTGTGTAGAACTATATATTAATTTATTCTCTTTATGACATCAAAATCTAGAATTTGTAGCTCACAATTCAGCCGTCATCACATATATCTAGTCCAATAGGAATGACCCACAATTTCATCACCTTTCTTTTTCAATGGAAATTTCCTTCTCTCTTCTAAAGTTCCTTTCATATGGACTTGTAGTAGAAAAATTTTTAGGTTTGTTTTTTAAAAAAATTTTGAAGATTTTGCTTTAACAGTTTTAATTCATCTCTTCTAATTCTATACAAATTTTCCATAACAATGGAGGGTTTTTAAGGGCAAAAGAAAGAAAGAAAGAAAGAAAGAAAAAAAATAAATAAATAAATAAATAAATTTAGCAGGTGTTTCTCTCCAAATCAGTAAAAATTTTCATTATACTTTCATTCTGTTGTTAAATTTCAATTTTGGAGAGAACTGATTTAAATCTTAAATTTCTCTGGTTTTTCTTAGAAGGGAAAGGTTTTCTAATTTTTCAAGAGATTTTGATTGAAATTTTCAGAAATTACTCAATTTCTTTTCATAAAACTAATAGCTATAAAAAAAAGTTATGAAAATAGTGGATTGGAGGGGGGTTAATTCTAGATTAAACTTTTTGAACCACTGTGAGAGAGATTTGGGATTTTGAGATTAATGTTGGTTATGTTAGGAACTCAGGACATTGACCTTGTTTCATGAAATTGTTGGATTAATTTGTTAAATAATGGACTCTAATAATCAAGGTAAGTAATTTCCATATATCCTTTCTAACAGTTTTGTAACTCTCATTCTCGTTTCTCGTTTCTCCTTTTCAAAGTATCACATTCACTAAGAAAGATGAAGATTATGAGTATTTAATTATAAGTTAATATTAGGATCTCATTTCTATAGTTTTTTTTTTGTAAGTAAAACTAACCCAAAAGTAAAGTTATGAGAGCTTTTGCTCGAAGTAGACAATATCATATTAAAATTAAATATAAGATTGAAAGTTCAAGTGCTTGTTAGAATATTTTTAATCATTAAAGCGTTTAAACACTGTCAAAACATAAATCTATGGTGTGTGTCTACTCTATATATTTCATATCGTCTCCTTCAAATATCTATACTATTTAATTTATGTATTCCAAGCAAATTTTAGGTCGAATTCAATAGCCTAAAACTCCCAAAAGGAAAACACTTAATTATTGATGGGTAAAGAAAGAAAATTAAAAAACCATTATTATTAATTTAACAACTTTTTTTTAAAAAAAAAAATAATTAACAACTTGAACTTGTTGACAAAGTTGTCTATTCCATGGGAATAAGGGAAAAAATAAGACCAAGGTCTATGTTTCTATATGGTCAATCATTGTCATTGTGGATAGAAAAAAATGACCCAAGAATAAAGAAATGCCACTACATCTTTTCCCCTTTTTGCTTAATTTTCTTCTTTCTTTTAGATATGGTGAAAAGATTATTGTAGGTTATTTCCACGAACCTACTCGATCTCAATGGAATTCTTTTCATGAACCAATAAAAAAGAATTGATTATAATTGATGATTGATCTAATATTTTGTAATACAATAAATAAGGCATGAGAATTTCAACTACATTCACCTTGATAGACTGATCTCGTTATAGTGATGGAGATATATGGTTTGGATTTTAATAAAGGACTACTTGCACAAATAGCAAACTCAACTAAAATAATAGCAAAATTAGCAACATATTAAAGTATTTGCAAAAATAGCAAGATTTAACATCCAACTCATCTTACATTACTAAAAAGCCCATCTGACATGATTATCTAGCCCATTCAACCTCCTTTTTTTTCTTCCTCCCGTTTCTATCAAGTCTATCATTGATAGATTCTATCGGTGATAGAATTTTATCAGTTATTTCTACGTTTTGTTTGGAATTTGCTATTATTTTCTATCACTAATAGATTTAGTAAGGTGATTGGGTTGTAGTTGTTCAAATTAGGTGATGGAAGATTTCTATCAGTGATATAAAACCTTTAGAAATTTTGATTTCTATCAGTGATAGAAAACTATATTTCTATCATTGATAGAACTATCAGAGATATAAATCTACTATCACTGATAGAAAGTTATTTATATCACTGATAGAAAACTATCAAACCGGGGAAAACGGAAATTAAAAAAATGATTTAAAAATTTTCTATATTTGCAATTAACCATTAGAATTTAGCCACCCATTAAAATTTTCCTTTAATAAATCCCCATGAGGAATAATTATGGCCTCTTTAATTTTTTGTTTTTTTAATTTATCGAGTAGATTATTGTTTTGTATGGTCCAATGCGAGAAAAAAAAAAGTATGTAACTACAAAAGAAGCCATCATAGGAGTTGAATCTTTCCACTTTATACTTTTACTTTTCCTACACCTACTTTTTATTTATTTATTTCAGTGGATTGATCTTCCACTAATGAGTGGTGTTAAAAGTTTCTCAAAAAAAAAAAAAGTGTTGTTAAAAGAAATATATATATATATATATATATTATTCAAGTACTTATGTATATGTTAGCTCAAAAAATTACTTCTAAAATAAAGATTAATTAGATTTTACCTGTTTAATTTTTATAAAATCCTACCACTCATCAATTCACAATATTTATTCTTCCTAATACATTGTTGACTAGAACTGTAATTTATATAACTACATGAGTTTCAAACATTATCTAATTTTCTAAATTTACTTCAATATCTCTAAGAAGAACAAGATGAAAAAAAAACAAAAGATATTTTGGACCAATCTCCTCAACTTTTCTATCTCTTTCACCTCTCTCTCTTGAGTCTTTGACATGTCATTTTTACTAAGTGTCAAAAACCCACTCTTTTTTAAAAAAGAAAAAAAAGAAAAAGAAAAAAAATTAAAGGTGTTTGATAATTTTTTCCCTTCTTGATTTTCCCTTTTTAATTAAAAAAATGAAATTTGAAATGTGCTTGACACAATGCTTTCTTATTCTCTCAAAAAAAAAAAATTTCTAAAATAAAGTTGATATAAATAAAATATGTTTTTAAAAAGACCGTATATATTCAAAATTATTATGTTATATTTTTTTTTTAGCATTTATTATGAATTTTATAAGTAAACAAATGCTAAAATAACGTTTTTTTTTTTTTTTAGATCAAATGGCGATCATCTCATTAAGGAGAAAACTCAGAACAAATTACATCAGAGGCCTCAGGAAGCCATTCCTCAAGCCAAATAAAATCCACATAAGTGAAAGCTAAAGACGCCATTACATGAGCAACCATGTTTCCTTTCCTAGGTGTGAAGGAAACTCTGCAGGAAGTATCATGGCGAAGGAGATCACGTATCGCACGCATCATAACTCCCACCTCTGAAACATCCTCCACGTTTCCATTTAAAAAGTTTGCTAACCTTAGGGAGTCAGTCTCTACATGGAACCGAAAGAAACCCATTTGGCGTGCAGCTTCAATGCCCCTGAACAAAGCCCACGCCTCAGCAAAATCAAAATTCCAACAACTTGGCAAAACGAACATGCTGACAGCAGCACCTCACCCCTCCCATTTCTCAAGACCACGCCGCCCCCAGCTATACCACAACCCGGTCTCACCGACGCGTCAGAGTTCAATTTTAGAACATCATCCTCCGACGGCCTCCATGCACACACAGCAGCACACTGCTGTTGGCCCACATCACCCGCGACCAACCCCACCGACGGCCTAACCTACTGAAACGAGGCAAGAAAAACAGCAACCCACTCCATTAAGTTTCTGTCCTCCGCAAGCCCCCCCAGAACAGCGTGTTCCGCAAACTCCATACAGCCCACCAAAAAATAGTCACAAGCTCAAAATCTCGAATACTCATTCTTTCATTAAGAGCCCACAACACAGAAACAACATCAGACCTCACACCAGAGAAGTCTAAAGAAGCAAACTTTGAGCCCAACCACATTGATTTAGTCATCGGGCACTCCCAAAAGACATGTAGACTACTTTCAGGAGACAAATGACATATAACACACAAGTTAGGAATGTCCATACCTCTTCGAAGCAAATTATCCTTGGTGGGCAGACAGATGAGGGATAGCCTCCATAGGAATAGTTTCACTTTGCTGGGAATGTTCGTCTTCCATAAACCAACCCACCAACCACGCCACTGAGCTGAGTCTGAAGGCGAGGGGCAATCCTGAATTTTCAATCTATGGACCAAGCGATAGCCACTCTTGACAGAAAAGAGATCGTTCTTCTGAAAATGCCAAATCAATATGTCCTCCATAAGCATATTTCCAAGGGGGATTCTCAGGATGGCCTCACAATCTGCAATAGTAAAGTGGCTCCGAATTTTCAGCTCATCCCAATGACCTGTATCAGAGAACAGATCCCGAACACAGCTAGTCAGCGGCAAAGAAGGATAGGAGTGAACCTGTAACGAAAAGTCATTCAGAGCCAGTTAGAAAAATAGATAGGGGCAGACAACCCATTACCTATTCGCCAACGACAGCCCCTTTCCAACAAACCTCGACCCCTCAGCAAACTCCTCCACATGTATAAGGGGCGATGGCCTACACCTGCCTTCATGAAATCATCATTCGGAAAATACCTCCCTTTGAGCACCGAGCCCATGAAGGAGAACGAGTCCTTAAGCAAACGCCAACACTGTTTGGCTAAGAGTACCTGGTTAAAAAGCTCCATATCTCTGAAACCAAGCCCTCCAAGGCATTTAGGGAGACAGAGTGAATCCCAGCTCACCCAATGAATTCGCTTGGACTCCCCTGATCCATCCCACCAGAAATTAGCCATAAGGCGATGGATCTCTCGGATCAATCTCTTAGGAATTCGGAAACAATTCATCGTGTAGCAAGGGATTGCTTGCACAACTGACTTAAGCAACACCTCCTTGCCTCCCACTGAGAAGAACTTGCCCTTCCACCCCTGCACTTGTTTCCAAACCCTGTCCTTTAAGAACTTCAAGGTGTTGAAACGGTTACGGGGCATAAAAGAAGGAAGACTCAAATACTGAAGGTGACACGGTCTTACTGAAACAGAGAGAATCTGGCTTACATACTGCCTACAATCCTCACCAGTATTGGGACTGAACGCAATAACAGATTTCTCATAATTAATGGTCTGCCCTGAGGCCCTCTCATATAGCAACAAAAGCTCACAGACCACCCACCCTTCACTAGCCCTCGCTCTGAAGAACAACAAGCAATCATCGGCAAAAAATAAGTGAGATACAGAAGGGCAAGATCGAGCCAACTGGAAGCCTGAGATAAGGGATCGAATCTCAGCTCCCCTAAGCAGACAAGACAGACCCTCTGCACACAGTATAAACAAGTACGGAGACAACGGATCTCCCTAGCGGAGGCCTCTAGATGGGATCACATGGCCAACCCTTTTCCCATTCAGATTGAAAGAAAAGGAGACTGTACGAACACAACGCATAATCAAATCAACCCATTCCCGAGCAAAACCCAAACGGAGCATGATCTGCTGAAGGAAAGACCACTCTACTTTGTCATAAGCTTTTCTCATGTCAAGCTTCAAAGCTGCCCACCTAGAGGAGTCAGCTGACCGCTTATTAAGTTCGTGAATGCACTCAAACCCCAAGATGGCGTTATCCACAACACATCTACCTGGAATGAACGCACTCTGATTTGGGGCAACAATCCTGCTCAAAATAGATTTCATCCTGTTCACCAACATTTTCGAGATTAGCTTATAACTTACATTACATAAAGAAATGGGCCTAAACTCCGAGAGTCGACGAGGGGACTTAACCTTTGGAATAAGGACAATCATTGTCTCATTAATGGCCAGCGGAGAGGAACCTCCATTCAAAACCGATAGGCAACTCTGGATAACATCATTTCCAACAATCTGCCAATGCCTTTTATAGAAACTACCTGACAGTCCATCCGGACCAGGAGCTTTATGGGGGTGTGTTTGTTTTAGTGCTATAAGAACCTCCTCCATAGAAAAGGGCCTTAAGAGCTCGCTATTCGTATCATTAACAACACAAGGAATAACATCCTGCAAGGCCAGATCGAGATCCCTAGGATTGGGGTTCGATGATGTAAATAGACTCTGGAAATAATCATTTACCATCTGCACAACCACATTCCTGTCCTGGCACCAGACACCCTGCTCGTTCTCAAGCCCAGATATCTGATTAGTCTTTCGTCTATATGATGCCCGACGGTGGAACCACCGTGTGTTACAATCCCCCTCCTGAAGCCAAAGTTCTCGGGACCTCTGCTTCCAGTATAATTCCTCCTCCTGGAGAACCTCTTCTAACTTAGCTTTCGCCTGAACCAGATCCTTTCTGGATCCCGAGGCTCTAAGTTAGCAATAGCAGTCTGAACCCTCTGATTAGCCTCCCTTATCTGCCTGGGATAATCCCCCAATTTAGATTTCCCCCAATCTGACATTACTCGCATGCACCTATCAGTCAACAGTCGCAGGCTCTGAGGACTCGAACTAGTGGTATCCGAGAACTCAGGCACCCATGACTGACGGACCAAATCCTGCAGATCAGGGTACCGAAGCCATACCTCATCAAATCGTCTAATACGCTGTCGCCTGGAGACCTGTACAGTAGGCGGGCACAGGGTCAGTTCCAGCAGGCGGTGATCTGATCCACTGTAATCCAGATGAGTAACCATTGAGTTGGGGTACAAATCCTGCCAGGAAGGAGTACTGAAGCAATGGTCTAGCCGCTCATATATTGTCTCACCTCCCGGCCAACGGTTGCACCATGTGAAAGGGTCACCAACGAAACCAAGATCCATCAGACCACACGAATCCACTGCATCCTGAAAGGCAGCCAACTCAGCCACTGATTTGTCTCTTCCCCCATCCTTCTCCTCATGACATAAAACAGCATTAAAGTCCCCCCCAATAAGCCACAGGGTATCAGGACTGCCCCGCAACTTACTAAGAAGGGACCATGTCTGGAATTGTAACTCAGCCGAAGGAAAGCCATATATGCTAGTGAATCTCCAACTACTATCCTTCCATTGCACCCAACCATCAATGTGATTACTGGAGTACGATAGGAGACTGAATGAAACCGTCGAATCCCAAAGGAGAGCCAAACCCCCACTCCTGCCCTGACAATGAACTGAAAAACCACAATCAAACGCTAAACTCCTCCTCACCCTTTCCATCTTGAACGTTGTAGCCTTCAAATAAAGTTTTTGTTTATGATTTGAAAAACTGAAAATAGAAATATGAAACTGAAAAAAAAAATTATTATGTTGGTTCTAAATTTTGTATATAATTTTTGAGAACATTTCTTAAAAAAATGGAGAGAAACGAGAAACAAATAACAATTACCAAACACTAATATTTCTTTAAAAAAAAATTGGAAGCACCGAATTGGAAAGAAATGAGAGACAAGACCATCACCAAAGAATATTCCGGTAAAATGACAAGGTTAAATATATGTTTTAGTCCCTAATGTATTTTGGTTCATTTTTCAATCCGTCTCTATTTAGTTAAAAGTTTTTCAATTTAGTCTCTTTTGTTTTAACATTTTTCAATTATACTTATATTATTGATGAATGCTAAATGTACATGATATCTAATGAGAGTTGATAGAAATTTGGAGGAAATTAAGCTACCCTATGAGAGGAAAAAAAATCGATACATTTCTAGAAATTTCTTAAAAGCTTAGATGATGATCAATTTAAATTTCTATATTCTAGAGAGATCTAATTTCAAATCTAAATTTCTATCAACTCATTAATCATCAGGTCATATAAAGCTTACTATATCAACTGCATTTAATATTCACTAATCAAAGCAATATAATAGAAAACCTGTTAAAATAAACGATAGAGACTGTTGGGATTGTAGAATCATAAACTATCTACAAAGCCAAATGAGTCAAGAGGTTAGCATCGTGTGACTCTACCACAAAGATGAATGAAGAATCATTATATGTAATTTGTAACGTTGAGACCCTAGGCGTAGCGTCTCAACGATACCACAATTACCCCTCCAGTTGAAGACGTGTGTGATGTTGCCTAACACTACAAATTCATAACATCATGACACTGTAGCAAGTGATTATATAAGAATTTTAACTATTTTTAGTATTTGGTTCAACTGATTATAAAATAATTATTTTGACAACATTGAGATGTGATTCATCATCAATCATCACATTTTATTTTAAATTTAATATGTAATTTCTATTGTCTTATTTTAATTCAATTGAATTTATTTTTCCTTTTTTTTAATTGAAATAATATTCTTTGATATGCTTTTTATAGCAATTTTTTTCTTATCAAAATATAAAAAATATCTAAAGTAAACAAAATATTGTAAATTAAATCATATGAAATTTAAATTAATTATATCGTACAAAATTTGAAATTAAATATCAACATATCTTGCAATTATTGAAATATTATGTCTAATTTTGATTATTACATTAAGTAACAACAATTTAATATTAATTTACCAAACACTTTAATTTTTATTTTTTATCTTTAAAGCTGAACCTTACCAAACACTAATTTACTTTCTATAACAGCTGTTTTTTTAAAAGCACAATTCACATCAATTATCTTAAAAGCTACAACAATCTCAAACTAAGCCTAAAATCAAAATTAAAAATCCTCTCTAAGCATTCTAGATTAAATCATATATTTAGATTTTTCTTTTCTGTTTATTATTTTTATCCACAATAACGACCAACCATATTCAAACAAATAGGGAAAAATAGGTCATTGAGATTTGGATTAGGATTCATTTTGGTCCCTAAGTTTGAACACTCTACATTTTGGTTCCTAAGATTTGGATTTAGTTTCATTTTGGTACCTCCATCCAATTTTCCGTTAATCACTAAGGGGCCGTTTGGTGCGCCGGAATTTGATTGGAATGGAATGGAATGTGATTACCATGGGAATATTTTGCTGGAATCATGATTCCGATGCCTGTGTTTGGTGCATTTGATTTGGGTTGGAATTAATGGAGAGAGAAATAGTGGGACCCACCAAAATTATAAGGAAAATAGAAAAATAAATGGTGGGTCCCATCAAAATTATGAAGAAAAATGGGGAGAGAAATAGTGGGACCCACCAAAATGTGGTTAAAATAGAAAAAGAAATGGTGGGTCCCATCAAAATTATGAAGAAAAATAGAGAGAGAAATAGTGGGACCCACCAAAATGTGGGAATGGATTGGAATTCACATGCCCACCATTTCATTCCAAACTCACACCATTCCAGGGCAACCAAACATGGGCATCCATCTCCAATTCATTCCAACCCATTCCAAACCCGTGGGCCAAACGACCCCTAATGGACTGCCACCAAAATGAAACCTAACTCCAAACGGACCAAAAATGTATTTTTCCTAAACAAATATATATTACAAAGTCTTTCATCCTTTTCCCATGGAATAGACAACTTCACCAATCATGTACTCAAGCTTCCTCCACAAGTTCAAGCTGTTAAAAAAAAAATAATCCTTTTTCAAAGTGCTCTCTTTAATTCACACTCTCTTATATTTCCAAAGTGCTCTCAATAATTCACTCTCTTATAAAAGGGTCACCTTATTTCTTCACAAGAATCACATCACATCAAATATTTCCAAAGACTTTCATAGTATTTTGGTGCATTCCAAGGAGCCAAAATCAAAAGGGGTATCATCATATTTGGTTATTGGTTCTTCTTCAATAATCTCTCAAGAAAAAGAAAAAAAATGCCAAACTTTTTCAGGTCTTGTAGCTCCAAATTCGCCGGTGATCATTCTCTAGAAGATGAAGAATGTGTCGAAAAGGGAAAGAAATTAGTGAAATGGAAGATGCCAAAAGTCCCAACTCACAAAATCTTCGAAGAAAGAAGAAAAAATCTCTTCAACTTTTCATCCGATCCTTCCATCAGAACCACAGAAGGCAAACTCAGCTTTGGAAATGGTGGAGGAGCCTTCAAATTATACACTCAAAACCCTTCTTCCTTTGGTGGCAAAGGAAAAGTCTACAGCAAAATGAACATAGGCCTCGTTCAAATTGGAGTCAAAACCCTCACCAGAAAAATCCCCTCGAACGCCTCGATCTTCGTGTGCGTTCGTGACAACAGAGTTGAAAAGGTTCAAGATTCGCTCGTGGCCTTGGTGGAATCCAAGCTGAGAGATGGCCCATTTTACTTCAATGTTTTTCCAAACACAAACTTGTCTCTCTTTGGATTGTCTTCCATCGCTAATGTTTTGAGTGGCAATGTTTTGATCAGAGGGTTTGATCAGCTTCCAGAAGGGTCTGAGCCAGTTGTGCTGACATGTAGAACATGTTACAAGCTGAATCCAAACAACTTTGGACCAGAGGCTTTGCTTGAGAGTCCTGTTGGGAAGACTGTGTTTTTTCAGACAGAGATTCTTGGAGAGTCCAATGATGTTGTTCAGAAGGTGACCATGTGGGACCAAGTTCAGTTGCCTTCTGATTGGCCTCCTCGGCTGCACATAACTAGGTTTGATCGTAAATTGATTTTTCCGCCGAAAAAGAGCGAGGGCAAGTAACTTAAAATGGTTGAGTGTCTGTTTGGAGTGACTTCTTAAGGATTTAAAGACACTTAGAAAATCATTCCAAACGAGTACTGTGTCTCTTGTTTTTACTTTGTATTGGAGGGAGTGATCTTGTTTTTTAATGGGTTATTAATTAATATCATGTTAGGGAATAAATATTTTTGGGTAATTTTTATGTCGGGTGTGTGTTTGTCTAGTGAGAAGAAAGGTAGAAAGGAAGCAATGGTTTACCTTTTGTATAAGCCATTTTGAAAAAGGCATGGAAAATATGTATAATGTCTTTGGATTAATGTATTTATATATGTGTTTTTTTATATAAATAAAATGTACACTTATTGAGTTGGTTGCCCTTGATGGATCTTCTCTTTCTAAATCAAAATGTGTAGAATGTCTTTCTTTAGAGACATGGCTTTAAGGACTCAAGAAGACCTTAGAATGGTCCGATAAAAGCATTAAATATATTTTAATCTAGGAAAAAATCAATTTTGACTCCTAAACTTAGCTGTATCAATTTTAACCTTAAACTGTCAATTTCATCAAATTGAACCCCAAACTTAACAAATTGTATCAATTTGAACCTCAAACTTGCATAAAAATTGCAATGTAGACCTTTGGTCAACTTTTCATTTGAATTGCTATTAAAACATGTAATTGACAATTTCCTTTTCTTTTTTTTTTAATTCACATTGCACTTTAGTAGTCGAGTTAGTGTTTTGTAAGAAATTTGTTAGAAAACCCCTTTAAGAAATCAAATATCTCAAACTATTCTTCTCATTATTATCAACAAAAAAGAAAAAATCACAAAGTTATGGGCAACAAGAAAAATCCAGCAAATATGAGAAATAAAAAACTCGAAATTTCTTTATTTTTGTTTCCTACATTTGTACATTATTCTAATTATCAAGAAAAAAACAGTAAAAGAAGAAAAAAAATCCCATAGCTTTTAGTAACAAGAAAAAACCAGCAAATATTCGAAGATAAAAAACCTCCAAAGTTTTTTTGGTTACATAATCTTAGATAGATAGTAGCAAAAAAAAACTCTCACAAAGTTCTCAATAACAAGAAAAAATCATCTAAAATAAAGTTTCTCCAATATTTTATTTATAAGAAAAACTAATTCAGGTGTAATGTGAATTAAGGGAAAAAAAAAAGGAAGAAATAATCAATTATGTATGTGGTTCAAACGGAAAGTTAACCTAAGGTATACATTGTAACACTTATGCAAGTTTGGAGTTAAAATCGATACGATCTGATAAGTTTGAGGTTCAAATTTGATGAAATTGAAAGTTCAGGGTTAAAATTGATACAACTTGTTAAGTTTAGGGTTTAATTTGATGAAATTGAAAGTTTTGGGTTAAAATTGATAAAAACCTCCCAAGTTTGGGGTTAAAAATGATTTTTTTTTCCTTTAATCTTTCAGCTCAAGCATTTGAGACACTGAGTGACAATCATATATATGCTCCTTTCTCTATCTTTATGTATATTTTGGAGCCTCTTTCGAATTCTCGATCGTCAAATACGTTAATCTTTAAATACTGAAGTTAAGAGACCTTGAACAATTTTCAAAAGGTCACAAAAACATATAGGGCCCGTTTGGTAACGTTCTCGTTTCTTGTTTTTTGTTTCCAATTTTATTAAGAAATCTAAGCATTTAATAACTATGTATGTTTCTTGTTTCTCATTTTTTAGAAACACTCCCAAAATTTGTATAGAACTTTTGGGAACAACTAAAACTAGTTTCTCCTTTTTTGTTCTTGTTTCCAAATTTTTCTAAACATAAATAAGAATATAGGTTTATTATTATTGAATGTATAGGTGTTAGGGTCATGAAATTCTATTTTTCTTTATTAAAAATGAAGAAACGGAAACAAAAAATTATCAAACGGGCCCATACTTTTTATCTATACAGTTTGTTATAAAAGCATACGTGGAGTTTGTCTAAATTCTTCTGCGACATTGGGAATTGGCATTACTAAAAGTTAATTTTTAGTGACGTTTTTTACTAGTGCAGCTGATTTTTTTAGTATTAATTGGTAACATTTTTTTTCCTTCATTGCTAGGAGAGTAATAACATTTTTTAATGTCCAATGTCTTTTTTAACTACGATGCTTCTTCTATAACTTTTAATTTGAAGGTTTTTTTTTAATCTCTATGTATGTTTCTCACATACGTTAGTCGCTAATAAAGTATCTTTTTCCAAAAAAAAAAAAAACAAGGGAAAAATACTCTTGATCCCTGAGGTTTGGGTTAAGTTTCATTTTGATCCCTAAGTTTTCAAACTCAACATTTTTACTCCTGAGGTTTGGATTTCGTTACATTTTTGGTCTCTCCGTCAAATTTTCTATTAATACTGATAGATTGATGACGTGGCATACACATTTTTTATTAAAAAATATATTTTTTGAATTCTTTAATGAAATAAAATATTAAATATTTTTTTTATTATTTTTCTTTTTCTTTTTTCTTTTTTCTTCATCTTCTTCCTTCCTTATCTTCTTCCTCTCCATCCTTCTTCTTCAACTTCTTCTTCTTCTCTTCACCACCAACGGCTGCCGCTGGCAAGGGACAAATTTTTTTTCTTTTTTTTTCTGCCTCTTCCTTTCATCTTTTTTTCTTTCTCCTTCTTCTTCCTTTCTTCCCTTTCTTTCTGTTTTCTTTAAAAAAAAAAAAAAAAATTCCTATCACGGTGGTCTTCTTCTCCGGCACGACGCACACACAGATCTAAAACACAGACTCGAGCAAACTCGAGTGGTCTTCTTCACGAACTGCAGATCCGAAACGCAGTGTCGTGTGGTGGTCGGCTTCAGGCGTACTCGGCGTTCCTAAATCTTTCATTCCAGATCTGGTTCGATTTGAGATATCTCTATATAAACTGAAGCTCTCTTGAACGACGGCGTGAAGGGAATGTTGAACCAGTTGATTCCCTTTAGCCAGACTGGTGGGTCTGATGGCATTTGCTCTGTCGAGAAATTTCGGCCAGTAGAAAATCTGATCAATCAACACCACCGATTTCATATCTCGAATCGCCTCGTTGAACCGCCATGCAGTTCCAAAACTCTCTGTCTTCTGTTGCGTGAATCGCTTCTAAAGCTTCCCAGTCAAGAAGAAATCGAGTCGCTCGTCGAGATACAGAGCGAAGGTTCGAACAAAGGTGGTGTAATCCCACTGACTGGAATTTTCTGAGGACGAGTTTTCCGAATCACTCTGTTTAGCTATTTAAAAAAGGGGGGGCTGGAATGAGCTCAGATCTAGGCTCGTTCCATATCTGAGTTTCCGTTCTTCAATTTTTTTAAAAAAACAAAAAAAAAGAAAGAAAAGAAGGAAAAACAAAGGAGAAGAAGAGGAGAAGAAGGAAAAAAGGGAAAAAAAAATGTTGGCCGACGACCGATGACAGTGGCTGGAAGAAGAAGGGAGAAAAGAAAAGGAAAATGAGAAGAGGGAGAAAAGAAAAAGAAAAAGAAAAAGAAAAATAATAAAAAAATCTTTATTATATCATTTTATTTAAAAATTAAAAAAAAAACTAATAAAAAAATGATGTCACGTCAGAAATCCATTAATTATTAACAAAAAAAAAATGGATGGAGGGAACAAAATGAAACTAAAACCAAACCTCAGGGGCTAAATTGTTGAATTTGAAAATTCAGGATCAAAATGAAACCTAACCCAAACCTCATGGACGTGTATTTTTCCTAGAAAAAATAGAAGTCACTAGTGGTTCCAGTTTACAATTTCCTTTTTTATTATGTGAGAGAGTTTCCAGAACAGATGTTATCTATACTTATATACATATCCATGAATCTACCCTTCTTCTGGCCCATGAATAACTGTATATTTGCATTCCAAACACACCAACATTAATAAGATCACATGCTAGTAACTAAGACATACCAATATACAAACAATTGAACCACGTTTTTATTTTGGATTATAGGAGATATTTCGTACCTGTTAGTAATTGTTTCCTTAGTTTATGAATCAAACTTCTAATTAGTATTTTTAAAATTATAACAACTAAATGGTTACCAACCGAAATATATGAATCAAAGTATACGAAATAGACATATGTATTTTTAGACGGAGTGATTATTACTAATAAATTTTATACCATCTAAACCCGTTTATCCTATAAAATCATCATTTTGTGAGTGAAGGGAGTTCCAAACGGGTAGGTTCATGGAAAATTCCTACCATCTTTCTACATCATATCAAAAAGAAAGAATCTCAAGAAAAGGAAGGAAAATAAAGCAAAGAGATAAGAAGAGGTTGTGTGACATTTCTTTATTACAATGACCACTTTTATATGACAATGATGGCCAAATAGTTAAATAGGCATCAGGCTTATGCCAACCCTTCTTCCACAAGTTAGACAAAAAGTGTATTGAGAAAGTCCATATCCATGGTCTTTCATGTCTATATGGGACTTGAAATCCACATTTATGTGTGTCAATTGATAAAATTATAACAACTAAATGGTTACCAACAAACCAACAAAAGCATAGTTCAACTGGCATGAAGTTTGTATTGATAACCAAGAGGGTTTGTAGTTCAAATCTCCTCACCTCATGTTGTAAAAAAAATAGTTACCAACAGAAGTATAATCAACTAAAGTATACGAGAAGAATCATAAGGATATATTTTTAGCCTAATTAAAAGAAATAATTACTAATAAAAATTTTACAATCTAAACCCATACATCCCATAATCATTATTTCAAGTGAAATGAGTTCCAAAGGAGTAGGTTCATGGAAAAATCCTACCATCTTTTCACATCATATCAAAAAGAAAGAATCTCAAGAAAAGGAAGGAAAGGTTAAACCAAAGAGATAAGAAGAGAGGTTTTGTGTGACATTTCTTCATTACAAAATGGTCACTTTTTTTATGTACTATATGATAATGATTGGCCATAAATAGTTAAAGTCTTGTGCCAATCCTTCTTCAACAAGTTAGACAGAAAAGTGTATAGAGAAAGTCCATTCATAAAAGTAAAGCCTTTTTATTTCATATAATTATAGAAAAAAATACATTTTTAGTCCCTGAAGTTTGGATTAGGTTTCATTTTGATCCTTCAGTTTTCAAACTCGACATTTTAGCCCCTGACGTTTGCATTTTGTTTCATTTTGGTCCCTTCATCAATTTTTCCATGGCTCACGTGGCACCTATTTTTTATTTAAAAAAATAATTTTTTAATTTTTAAAATAAAAATAATATTAAATTAATTTTAAAAAAATTATTCTCTCTTCTTATTATTTTTATTATTCTCTCTCTTCTTCTTCTTCCTCCAACTACTGTCGTCGGCTGCTGGTCACCGACAGCTTTTTTTCTCTCCCTCTTATTCTCCTTCCTTCTTCGTTCCTTTTTTTTTCATTTAGGCCTCATTCTTGATCGGTCCGTCCATCAGCAACCACGACGAGCTCTGGTGGTGGCTCGTTCTAGATCCACGTTAGTGTTGAGTCGTCTGTGTTCCGACATGGCTGGAACGAGGGACGCAGGGCTCGGTTGAGCGTAGATTGAAAAATCTGGAACGATCTACGCTGTCGAACGATTGGTTCGAACATTTGCGTTCCAAATTCGACGTTTGCAAATCAGTTCGGGGCTTGTCGGAAACACCACAAACACACACATCCAGTCGTCCCCCAACACACACATCCAGGCCTCGCTTCACTTGCCGGAAACCACTACCGACTACTCTAGCCGTCCACGAACACGCAGATTCCAGCCCAGATCTATTCGTTCCAGATCTGGAACAAAGGGGAAGCCAGCGAGAGAGAGTATTGGGTTAGAGAGAGAGGAGCGACGACACTGGGTTATCGGTTGTGGGTCTCACCAGATCTGGGTGGCTAGTGCGTGAAAGAGAGGGAGATAGGAGCATTGGGTTTTTTTTTTTCAGTTCGTTCCAGTTTTTTGTTTTTTTTTTAACAAGCGAAAGAAATGGAAGGGAGGAAGAGGGGAAAAGAAGAAAAAGGGAGGAAAAAAACAGTCGTCGCCAGCGAGCAGCAGTCGACAGCGACCAGCGGCTGTCGACGGTAAGGTTATGAAAGAAGAAGGTTTATAGAGAAGAAGAATAGAAGGGTTATGGAGAAGAAGAAGGAAGAAGAAGAGAAAAAATAATAAAGTATATATATATATATAAATTTATTGATATTTTATTTTTAAAAATTAAACAAAATTAATATAAAAAAATGGTGTCACGTCAGCAATCCATTAGTATTTAACGGAAAAAATGGATGGAGGGACTCAAATGAAACAAAATCCAAAACTCAGGGGCTAAATTGTCGAGTTTGAAAATTCAGGGGCCAAAATGAGACTTAATCCAAACTTCAGGGACCAAAAGTGTATTTTTTCCATTATTATACCTTCTTTTTCGGTCCTTACTTTTGATTTTGTATCAATGATCTCAAAAGATTTGATTCAATATTTGTTAATTTGATAATCTCAATAGTTTCTATCGGTTAAAATAGTAAGACCAAGTAAGTATACATGTATGAATTGACTCACATATGTATATAATATAAATATGTGCTTCAATTGGCATATACCCTCGATCAAGAGGTCAAGGTTTGAATCCCTCATCCCCAAATATTGTTTTATTAAAAAAAATGTGCTTCAATTTAGTCTTTTAACATTGAATGTTTTTCAATTATTACCTATGGTCTAAAATGTTTCAATATATATTCTTTAGGCATGTTTTAACATTTTTCAATCCTAGTACATATTGTCTAGGAGTGAATGTTAAATGTGGTTGATGGTAGGCTTGCATGATGTTAATATCAATGGTAAAATTTAAAAGAAGAAGAACCATGCATTTAGAAAAAGAAAATTCTAATTCCTCCTAAACTTTAAAAAGTTGTTAAAAAGTTCAACATTTTTTTTATTTTAAATAATGGTTTACTTCCTCTAAATTTCTAGCAACTCACTATCATGTCACCTAAGCTTATGGTCTCAGCATTTAACACACTAACTAAAGAAAATGATGTAATCCAAAAAATGTTAAAAACATAAAGAATTAAATCAAGATTAAATATAAAAAAAGAAAAACATTCAAGAAATGTCACTACTGCTTTTCTCTTTTTTCTTTTTTTTTTGACACAGATCTTTCAGTCATTAGTACAAACTTTATATCAATCGAGCTATGCTCTTTTTTTCTTTTTTCTTAATTTTATTCTTCTTTGTCTTAAGATTTCTCTCTTTAAGATATATATAGGTGAAATTATTTTATTAAAAAGAAAAAAGATTGCAGGATCTTTCCCAGAACTTACTCATTTGGAATTATTTCCACTCAAAAGTATTGAAGAGTGAGCTCATCTTGGTGATGTATGGATTTGGATGTTAGTGATAATTCACATTAGCAATGTCTTCTTTTTCATGAAATAGATTATTTGTTTTTATGGTCCAATCCACAAAAAGAAGTAGCTTGGTAATAGCTAGATAGAAGCCATCATAGGAGTCAATTATTAATCTTTCCACTCTCTATCACATATACTTTCAATTTTCCTATACTTACCTTTTATTTATTGAATTTCAATTAGATTCTTCAACTAATATTGGTGGTATTTGAAAAAACAAAAAGAAAATACATATGTTATTATTGTATTGTTGTACACTCAAATATAATATTATATGTATATGATGTGAAGTTTTGGTATAACATGTGAAAATTGGGGTAAAGATTTTTTTTTGAAGTATTGTGATTATTAACTCTTGAGTTTATTTAGATAAACAATTTAAAGATTAAATTACAAGTTTAGTTATTGAATTTTTAAGGTGGTGTCCTATTTGGTCCCTAAACTTTAAAAAGTGTCAAATAGGTTCGTAAATGTTCAATTTTGTGTCCGATGGGTCTCTGAACTTTAAAAAGTATGTAGTAAGTCCTTAAACTTTCACTTTTGTGTCTAATAGGTTTCTCAACTTTCAATTTTGTGTCGACATTTTTTAAAATTCACAGGCCTACTAGACACAAAATTGAAAGTTCAAAGACGTGTTTAAACATCTTTTGAAGTTCAAAGACCAAAATATACACAAACCTAAAAGTTCAAGGACTAAACTCGTAACTTATCCCAATTGAAAATAGCACATGAAATGAAATGAAATACCAAAAGAAAAAGGAAAAGAAAAAAGTCTCTTAAAAGGTTAGATTTCACCTATTTGATTTTTATAAAATTTTACTATTAATTCTCAATTATTCTTCTTTAACAAATTGTTGGCAAGAACTCTGTAAGTTTTCTAACTTTCCAAATCTTTGAGTATCAATGCTAGATCTAATTTGTAAAATTTGATAGGATCAGCGGCAAAAAATTATTATTTAGAAATTTCTGGGACACTCCACCATATTACGTACGATATTGTTCACTTTGGACATAAATTCCTATGGTTTTACTTTTGGTTTTCTCTCCAAAATGTCTCGTACCAATGAAAATAGTTGTTCTCCCTCATATACTCATGATTTTTCCCTTATCTAATCAATCTAAGACTTTAGTCACATTCCCAATAACATTAAAAGAAATTTAAATAAATAAAAGTAAGAATGGTTAATAATTCAATATAAATCACATTAGATTAGTTCTTTAGTCCTTGATTTCCCTTAGAATTCTTAGGGACGCAACTATACAACTTATAATTATATAACAGATCCTATTTAAGTAAGGTTATATGTCGTTGGCACTACAAGAAAAGTTGTTTCTACCAACGTGTTTTCTCCCGACGTTGTTAAACACGTCGGGAGAAGAACCCTCTGCCGACGCACAACATATACGCGTCGGTATCTCTACCGATGTCGTTAAGATGGTCCTCAATCTCTCACGTCATCATTTTTTTCATCTTTATATCTCTCCGTCTCTAAGTTTTAGATATAGTTACCACTCTAGATTGTGTCACACTGGTTAATTAAGTATCAATAACATCTCTCGAGGATGAACGAAATAAGATACATACTGAAAGTCCCTTGAATACCTTATTTAATTATATAATGATTTGGAGTTCTGTTGATCAGAACTGAGTATTGCACTAATTCTATGCAGTTTATCACCTTCTTGATCCAATCTTCCTCGAATTCCAATTTACTCATCATTCTTCTAGGACGAAGAGTCATTCCATTCTGTCTTAATGTCTTACTCGTGTCTAGCTAATTTATTCCAATAAGGCCTTCTTTCTCATTCCTTTTGTTATTAATGACATGGATGCATTTAAAACCTCTATAATATCATTTCCTCTTCATTTAATATCAGAGGACGTCAAAAATACTATTATTGATTTTGTCTAACTATTTACAAACTCGTTATTAACTTGATCGTCGAAGTGTAGGTGGCTCAACACCATGTGCATAATTCTTATCTTGCAGGACACTCGTTCAATTCCTGTTCAATACAAATTCACCGTTGATCTGTTGATCTAAATTTCAGTACCGACATTATTGTACGTACACACTTGTTGTCTAACTTGTGGACGAAGGTTGGCAAGACTAATAACTACTTTTCAATTATCAATTTTGGCCCATCACTGTCAAAGATAGTCCACAGAAGATTAAAGAAATGTCAAAAACCTCTCTTTTTCTCTCTTTTTGCTTAATTTTTCTCCTTTTTCTTAAGATTCTTTCTTTAAGATAAAGTGTGAAAAGATGGAAGGATTTTTCCACTTCCAAGAAACCTACTCATTTGGATTTTTTTTTCCACTCACATTAATTAGAGTTGATTATTTAAGACTATCTTAATTAGGATGATTTTTCTTATTTAGGGTGATGAATAGGTATAGATTTTATAAAAATTTCTTAATAAAAATCACTTGGGTGGAGTTATTCTCATGTCCATGATTCAATTTTTTTTTTCTTTTTGGGAGTGGGAGATTCGAACCTCTGATCTCTTGATCGAGAGTACATGTCCATTACCGCTAAGCTATACTCGCTTTGGCCAATATAATATAGTTGTTATAAATTTCATGAGTGTATCAATTAAAATTGTATGAATTAAAATTATTGCTAATTAACTTGATGGAAAACAACATATTTTATGATAGTATATAGCTCAAATTCAATTGTGATTCAATCATTTTCGCATTCATATATCTTAATTATATTTAAGATTAAAAAAATTAATATCTAAGTTTTTTTTTTTTTTTTTTTTTTTTTTTTTTTTTTTTTTTTTTTTTTTGCTTCAATTTGAGCTTGTATTGAACTTTATTCGACAACCTCATACTCCACGATCATCTAGTGTTTCAATGAACAATAGAATAACTACTTTAACAGTTCAATAAGTAAAGAAAGCCATCTGAGGATCAAATTGGTCTCCACTATCCCCAAAAGAGAGTCTTGTAAATTTTCATGTCTTGCATCTCTAAGGCACAAAAAGCACTTTGGCGTTGAAGTGCTTTCTTGTTAAGGCTTTGACTCCAATTTGAACCAATGTCAATGTGGATTATTGAGTACTATTCTTCACAAAAATAATAATCAAGTTTAGATATCCATCACCTTGGCTTAGAGAGCCTTTGTCTTGTTTGGTTTTGATGAGGGAATTATGATATGACAAGTAAGTGAGGAGGTTTGTTTGGTAGATTTTGGAAGTGGGGAGAGTTGGAATGTTTCATGTTAGAAGATCTTTGCCTTTTGTTCACTATATATTCATTGTTGTCTAAAGTGTGGGATGAGGCTAATTTAGATTTGTCCCTTTCTAACATAAAATTATGGATCCGCTACTGGGTTGTAATAATGCTCTTTTATAGTTCTTGAAATTAACAAGATCGGACATTAGTAACTCTATCAAAATGTTAACTAGGATGTAGTTCACATTTTAAATTAATTTATGTTTACTGAATCACAACAACAGTGGGAGGTTGTCAATAGTGGGACGACGAAAGGGGGTGAAGGGGCGATAGAGTGGGAGAAGGGATAGGGAGAGGAAGGCAATAAGGGTTGGGGGAAGGGTGAAAGGAGAAAGGAGACAATGTTTTCAACTAACATCAACGTGATGTTTTGGTGAAACGACAATTTAGTTGACCAAGTCAAATATACCCCAATCCTATATATACATTTAAACTTTTGATTTTAGTGATTATTTAAAAGGATTTTAGAGTGTATATCCTAAATTTAATTCAATTATATATATATATATATATATATATATATATTCAGAAGATGACAATCTTGAACTTCCAATGCAAGTTTCAATGCATACATGATGTGTAATTTGTGACAATCTTCTTTTTTTTTTTCAACTTAATTTGTGAGAATCTTTGAACTTAATTGTTAGGCAAGTTTCAATAATGTTTACTTGATTTGTCTAATTTGTGACCAAGCATTCTGTAGAACATCATTTTCATGGTACCATATTTTCTCACAATGAAAGACATTTCAAAAAACACAGTTCCTTTGAAAAAGAGGAACCCTTTTTCCTTTTACAAAAGAATTCCAATGATAAATATATATTCATCATTATGGGGTCCTTTCCCTCTTTATTGGTTATTATCTTTGTTTTCTATTGCTCATCTTCAAATTCCTTTTTTCTTTTTAGCCATTCAAAATGAGGGTTAAGATGATCTTTCCAAGAACTTGTCCTTGCTCCTATTTGGACTCTTATATTTTCAATGAAATTGCAATAACATTATATTCTAGCTATTTGCAAAAATCTTGATCATCATTGCATAGTTTGATAAACTATCCTAAATAACACCAAGTGAATTTGAATCTTTGGATCATCTGGTGCGTTTATTTAATATCACTGTATACATGAATTGAAATTTATATGCATGGAAATTGGTAGAAAAGATGAAATTGAAACTACGAGAGATTAATAATATCAAACGGGGTCAAAGAGATGTGTTTTCATAGTTGTCTTTTCCAAGTACTCTACTTATTCAATCATTCCAACTTTCCTTTACACATGTCTACCACTTAAAATTGTAACCTTAAGAGAGAAAGAGCTCTTTTAACAACAAGTTTCCATGTCACAGTAAAATAGAAGCAACATTTGGGAGCTTAGAAATAACCATAATAATAAGTTGGTTAAATTAAAAATTTAGTCCCTGAATTTTCAGAAAGTTGTGTCAATTTGATTCCTAGTATCTAATAGGTTTATAAACTTTCATTACGTGTTTTAATAGATCCCTTAAACTTTAAAAATGTTATAAGCCTCCTAAACTTTCAATTTTATGTCTAATAAATCTTTGGTGTATTTGAGATTTATAAAAATTAACCAATCTACTAGATATAAAATTGAATTTTATGCTTATTAGGACTACTTTCAATTTTGTATTTGTAAATTATAAAAAACATCGAATAGGTCAATGACTTATTAGATACAAAATCCAAAGTTAAGGAACCTATTGGACACAAAACTGACTGAATACTTTTTAAAGTTCAATGACCTATTAGACACAAAATTGAAAATTCAGAGACTTCCTTGAAACTTTTTAAAGTTCAGGGACCATATTGGCATAACTCTAAAAGTTTAGGGACTAATAAGTTATACGTACAATCAAGGCTTCCAATGACATCAGTTCTTCATCACCAAAACCGATGCACCATGATTTTTTTTTTTTTTTTGACAAAATACATTTTTTTAGTCTCTGAAATTTAGATTGAGTGTCTATTTGGTCACTAAAATTTCAAAAGTGACATGTTTGCATGCCCTAAAAATTTGATAAATGGTTTTAAATGGTCTTTGGACCGCGGTTTACATGGAGCCAAAATTGAAGCCACGACCCAAGCCCATTCAAAATTAGGTTTTGCAGCAACTTTATTTATGTGTACTTTTGCAGCAAGCATTTTTTTTTGTGTTGTCACCTTTTCTTTGATTTTTTTTAAAACAAAAACAAGATTTTTGAAACGATTTGTTTTAGTTTCGTTTTTTAAAACATGGGAAGAAGGTAGATTTTTAATTAAAAAAAAAAACTGAATTTTCAAAAATCAAATGATTATCAAATATATTTTCACAAATATCCAAGTATTTAAAAATTTACATATCTAAATTTTATGTATATTTTCCTTACCATTATATTTCCCTTACTATGTTTCTCCCTCCATAATAAATTATTTGATTTTGTTCATTATCTTTCCTATATTATACATACTAAATACTAATTATGTCTTAAATTTGATTTGAAAATTTCAAACTGCTTTTTTTTTTTTAAATGATCTCATGATTTTAGCATTGATTTTGTATGACACAATTTTTTTTAAAGATTTTTTCATTTAATAAAATCGTTGATATTCATATATAACATGAGGTACATATTAATATATACCATATACACAAGTTTTTTTTTTTAATCATTTTTGTAATCACATATACCAACTTTTTTTTATAACTATAATATTAAGTATACAAAATACTACCACAAAAACCTTACTGCTTAAAATTAGAAAAATAAAAATAAAAATAAATCTTCTCCGACAACTGTACAGGGAAATTTTCTAGTACTACGGTAGTACCTACTCTCTTCATTCAGCATTTGACACGTCATTTAATGAGCATTTAATGATATAGTATTTTATTCTATGGGTCCCACACCATTCTTAAATACTCCTTACATGACAAACAATAAATGAAAGTAGTATGGAAAATTTTCCATACTACCGTAATACTAGAAATTTTCTCCTGTACACAACTGTCCACGACATTCATGAGCAATGATGACGCAATCCAACTCACCAGTTGGTGGCGTCTTTGCGTCGTGACCAATGATGGAAGTTGTTGCTGTGAGAATGGTTCCGACGATTTACAATTTGTGGCGGAGGAGGTTTTGGACACAATCTGCAATTGGTGGAGGAGGGAGAGCGACGATGGGTTATGGCAAAATGTGTGAGGGGAGGAAGAATAAAGGAATAGGTTAAAAATTACTTTTGGTCCCTCAACTTTCATGAAAGTAACAATTTGGTTCCTGAACTTTGATTTGTAACGATTTAGTCCTTGAACTTTCAATTTTGTAACAATTTAGTCCCTAAATATTAATAAGTAACAATTTAGTCCTTATACTTTCAAATTTGTAACAATTTAGTCCATGTACTTTCAAATTTGTAACAATTTAATCCTTGTCATAAAAAAAATTTCATCAAAATTAAATGTCGATTTTTATTATTTAATGATTAAACTTTGTAGCTTATAAACATATCGGGTCCAAATTAATTTATTAATCTATCTATGTAAGAAATTTCATTAAATTTGTACATTAATTTTCATGATAGGGATTAAATCGTTACAAATTTGAAAGTACAAAGACTAAATTGTTACTTATTAAATTTTAGGGACTACATTGTTACAAAATTAAAAGTACAAGGACTAAATCGTTACAAAATTAAAAGTATATGGACTAAATTATTTCTTTCATAAAAGTTTAGGGACCAAAAGTGATTTTTAACCAAAGAAATATGAAGGGATGCGCGTTTAAATAAAAAAAATGTTTCTTCCCTTATTTGAGGCAAGATAATAGGGATATTTTAAGGGTTTTTTAAATTTTGAAAAGTGAATTAAATGGGTTGAAAATTTTTTAATAGAGAAATAAAAAATGTCTTTTCCTTTATGACTTTTGTTGCTTTTTAAATACTAGGTTTTTACCACGTGCGTTGCACGTGTAATAATTTGACTAAATTATTATGAAGTAAATTTAATTTAAAACTAATTAAAATTCCCTATACATTCTTATATTAGTTTTGTTGTTTTCTAATATGACTACTTTGAATATAATATAATATATATGTGATTTATCATAGCAAATGGAGTAACAATAATTATGCTAGATAATAATAAAAATACATTTTTAAAGAAATCGGTTTATATAGTCAAAACTTCTTTATATACAACATTTTTGGTCAAATTGCCGCTTGATTTGATCAATACTTTTGTCGTTGTCATAGAAATCCCTCTTGAAAGTGCTACATATAGTTGTCCATGCGGGAAAACATGTTGAGGAAGATAAACTCCAACATTAGGTAATGTCTGTCCTTGAGCTTTGTTAATAGTCATGGCAAAGCAAAGTCGTACGGGAAATTGCTTTCTTTTGAATTTAAATGGATATCCTTCATCATTTGTTGGGCTCATTGGTATGCGTGGAAGAAAAACTTTCTTTATTGCATGTTGTCCAGTTGTGATTTATGCATAAATGACATTTTTGTGAAATTCATGACAAACCATTCGAGTTCCGTTACATAGACCGTTTGGTGGGTCTAAGTTTCTCAATAACATGACTGGACAATGTTTTTTCAATATCAATTTGTGAGGGACATCATTGGGCAATAATGAATTGAGGAATTCTTCTTGGTAGTAATTATGTGTGTCGTCAATCGCCTCATCAAAACTCATGAATTCTTCTATTTTTCCAGGAAATAGATGAATCATTTTCTCATTCATTTGATCAACATATTCATTTGTGGTTGACAGAATTGCCCTACTTGTAATATACTCTATCAAAGTAGCATTTTTTTCAAGATTAGGATAAACAATATTCAATAATTTTAATACTGTATCATCTTCGCTTTCACCTGTAACGACAACATCATTTGGGAGGCAAATATAGTCTTCTTCTACAAATGGTTATGTTCCATTACCAATCCTTAATAGATATTCTGTAAAATGTATGTCATTTTGGGCTCTCATATTTTTGGTTAGTTGTAGTTTTTCCATTTGTTCCCAAACAACAATCAATTTCATAATTCCTAAATGTGTAATACCTTTTTGTCAACAACAATCAATTCCATAATTCTTAAAGGATCTCCTTTTCTACTTTTGAATTGTTGGATTGGAAATTTTCGGAGAACAAAGACTTTAATCTTCCAACCTTTATCAAAAGATTTGAGTTCTTCAATTAACATATCTGCCATCTGAATTAAAAAAAATATAAGAAATTGTTTGGGAGAAAATAGTACACACAAAATATAATATTTGAATTTTCATGACATTAAGAAAGGAAAATAAAAATGAAATTTATGTATTAAGTTATATTCACAATAATTATAACATAGATAAACAATCGAAAGAGATGACTACTTTTTAAACCTAAAAACCAATTAGAAAACATGGACGATTTATGGAGAGAATTTAGATTCAAATTCTAATTTGATTAGATTTTGGATAGAGTGTATATAGATCATAAGATAAATAAAAATATAGACAATCTATTTATGGATTTTATAGTAAATGTTATATTTGTAATAATACATGTAAAATTGTAAACAAAATCGACAAAGGGTTAACAAATATGACAATCTATTGTTTATAAAATACATTATTTTGAAGAAAATTTAGCTCCATAAAATATAAATTGTAGCAAAAATAATCGAAAAATTAAATTAAATTGTTTAATCACTATTCATGTGTCAATTTTCTTGAAATAAAAGAAGTTGTAAATGAAGTGGACAAAATTCAGATTAAGACATTAAAAGTGGATATTAAGACATTGAATGCATAAATGACATAAAATAAATAATTATCTTCTTATTTAAAAAAAAAAATTAATTATCTTAAAATATATATATATATATATTGACAATATGGGGTGGGGGATTTGAACCACAGATCTCGTGGTCATTAATAATTATTTTAAAATATTTGTCGTTTTATTTTTGCCAAATAATTTTTGCTTGTGCATCACTAAAATCAAGTTTGTAAAGAATGATATGGTTCAAATCAAAGAATTGATAAATCAATTTAAGAAATAATTGAAAACAACACCGGAACATGGAATTAACCGTAAAAAAATATTTGTACTAAAAAAAACCGTAAAAAAAAATTGAATTCATTCAATCAACTCTATCCTTTTTTTTAAATTAATATTTTTTATTTTGGATTGCATCCTATAGAGAATTGATATGTTAGCGGAAGGAAACAAATTCAAAATTTACAATTTTTTTTTAAAATAAAACACATAAAAATGGCAGAAATCGACAAATTCTATGCAAATCCCAACCAATCAATTATTTTTTAATTTTTTTAATCAAGAATTTCATTAAAAAAAAAAAAAAAAAAAAAAAAAAAAAAAAAAAGAGGAACAATAATTTTTTGAACTTATATTTTAAAAAATGATCTTTTTTTTTTTTTGAAATATTTAAAAAATGATCTAACACATATGAAAATAATAATAATAATAATAATAATAATTCATTCAAGGCAAAATATCACTAAAATCAAGTTTGTAAAGAATGATGGTTCAAATCAAAGAATTGATAAATCAATTTAAGAAATAATTGAAAACAACACTGGAACATGTAATTAACCGTAAAAAAACATTTGTACTAAAAAAAACCGTAAAAAAAATTGAATCCATTCAATCAATTCTATTCTTTTTTTTTTTAAATTAATATTTTTAATTTTGGATTGCATCCTATAGGGAATTGATATGTTAGCGGAAGGAAACAAATTCAAAATTTACAATTTTTTTTTTAAAATAAAACACATAAAAATGGCAGAAATCGACAAATTCTATGCAAATCCCAACCAATCAATTATTTTTTAATTTTTTTAATCAAGAATTTCATTAAAAAAAAAAAACAGAGGAACAATAATTTTTTGAACTTATATTTTAAAAAATGATCTTTTTTTTTTTTTGAAATATTTAAAAAATGATCTAACACATATGAAAATAATAATAATAATAATAATTCATTCAAGGAAAAATATCACTAAAATCAAGTTTGTAAAGAATGATGGTTCAAATCAAAGAATTGATAAATCAATTTAAGAAATAATTGAAAACAACACCGGAACATGTAATTAACCGTAAAAAAACATTTGTACTAAAAAAACCGTAAAAAAAATTGAATCCATTCAATCAATTCTATCCTTTTTTTTAAATTAATATTTTTAATTTTGGATTGCATCCCATAGGGAATTGATATGTTAGCGGAAGGAAACAAATTCAGAATTTACAATTTTTTTTTTTATAAATAAAACACATAAAAATGGCAGAAATTTACAAATTCTATGCAAATCCCAACCAATCAATTATTTTTTAATTTTTTTTAATCAAGAATTTCATTAAAACTAAAAAAAACATATCCAAATTACAAATAACACGAAATCTTCGAGATGAAGAAAGAAGACGTTATTGATCCAACAAATCCAAACTAAAACATTCTAAAAAAACAAATCCAAACTAAAACAGAATCCAACCGAAACACAACAGAACCATAAAATATATAATTATTTCTTAAATTGATGAAACTTTAATAATAAATTAATCAAAGCCATAAAATATATAATTTATCTCTAACCTAAACCTTTCTAATTCAAACACATCAATTAAAAGCCAAACTAAAAAAAATACTTCAAATATAAACGAACAATTGGAAGAAATTGGAAAATACCTGAAATATAAATGAATAATTGGAAGAAATTGGAAGAGATAAGTAATTTAACACCTCAAAAAAAAAAGTTTGAGGGAAAAAAGAAATTAAAGTCAGTCAGTCATAACAAAAATATTATAATTATAATTAAGAGATGTACCTGAAACCAACCATGGAGGGGACGAATAGTTTTGATGTGAAAACTAATGGGAGAAGGTGAACAATTTATAGAGAGAATTTAGATTCAAATTTTAATTTGATTAGATTTTAGATAGAGTGTATATAGATCATATGATAATTTGATTAGATTTTAGATAGAGTGTATATTTAATTAAAATAATTATCTTAAGATTTGTTTTTTTTTCAAATTTTCATATTAATATTCTCACGTAATAGTTTTTTTTTCTTTTCTTTTTTTTTTACTTCTTAATTAAAATAATTATATTTAATTAAAATAATTATCTTAAGATTTGTTTTTTTTTTCAAAATTTCAAATTAATATTCTCACTTAATGGTTTTTTTCTTTTTCTTTTTCTTTTTTTTTTACTTTTTAATTAAAATAATTATCTTAAGATTTTTTTTTTCAAAATTTCATATTTTAATTCTCACGTAATGGTTTTTTTTTTCTTTTTCTTTCTTTTTTTTTTAACTTTTTAATTAAAATAATTATATTTAATTAAAATAATTATCTTAAGATTTTGTTTTTCAAAATTTCATATTTTAAATCTCACGTAATGGTTTCTTTTTTTTTTTCTACTTTTTAATTAAAATAATTATATTTAATTAAAATAATTATCTTAAGATTTTGTTTTTCAAAATTTCATATTTTAAATCTCACGTAATGGTTTCTTTTTCTTTTTTTTTTTTCTACTTTTTAATTAAAATAATTATCTTAAGTTTTTTTTTTCAAAATTTCATATTTTAATATATTATATTTTGATTTTTATTAAATTACGAAATTTGATTATGGAATTTGAAAACTAATTATGTAATTATCTTAAATTTACAGGGGTATTTTAGTCTAAAAATGTTTTTCACGGATCCTTGCTTTTTAATATATTATATAGATAAAGATTATAACTTGCCAATATATATATATATATATATAAAGATTATAGAAGATGACATAAAAGTAAATGAATAATAACTTATAGGTAAAAGACTACCTGTGTTAAAAATGGTAGGTTTGGACAAATCTAAAATATAAGGCTCATTCATTTATTTATTTATTTATTTATTTTTATATCAAATATAGGACTCATTTATGTACAAACCAAGTAGAAAAATGGTATTTGAGAGCTTGAAGAAACTTTAATTTACGAAAAATGTTTGAAGGTTCGATTAGTGAGTTACTATTCAAGCTTTTGAGCTTAGGAACCCGAGTCCATCTTTAAGCCTAACTCACACAACTACTTTTCTCTCAAAAAAATATATATAATTTTCAAAATCATACACAATTAAAAAAATATAAAATAATTAAAAATATATATATATATTTTTTTTTATTATTAAAAAATCATACCAAATTCACCCTCTCCATTTTGACATATTAGGAGAGTTCAAATATTCTATAAGGTAATATTTACAGAGACTTCCAATCATCTTAAACCTAAGAAGACGATGATATTTGTCTTAGGTTCTTCCACTTTTTTTTTTCGTCTCACTTTTTTCTTTTAACTCTTTTACCTCCCAAGGAAGTTTATTCTTCCTTTATGTATTCTCTACTATTTTACTATATTGAACAAAAATCAACCAACTTTTCAAGATACATTCTTAACTCGGGCTAAAAACTCTCACACGACACGAACAACGCGACATATATCCGACAACCTGATTTCAAAAACACCCAACATAGTCATGAACCAAACATTACTTAGATATCAATAATGTCATCTCAACTTACCAGACTAAACAGAGCGGATCACAAGAGAAGCTGGAAATGAGGTAATTTTATTAAAAGCAACCTTAAAATAAGATACAAAAATCCAAGAAAACGGTAAATACAAAGCTCATGCAGACAAACAATTAACTTGGGTACAAAATTATACCAAATCCAGCAGCATCCATTCATTCCAATTGTTACAAAACAGTAACAAGTCCAAGGAGAGAACGAGACTATTACACTCGTTTGCCCTATTAACATCGGCTTCTAAGAGGACAAAATTTAAACTTCCCTAACCAAATCATTCGTTCCTCCCATTTTGATAAGCAGCCACGTAGTTGCGAATGACTTCCATTGCTAATTGATGAGCATTCTTATTCTGAAGCTTTGCAAGGTCGTCCATGGCTTCGTACGTATCCTTATCAGCAAAAAGCTTCAGGTTGTAACGTGCTGGTGAAAGCACAGGACCATCCCATTTTTCAACCAGCTCTTTAAGCTTCTCAAATCCCTGAGCATTAATCAAAATGACCACAATTATAAATTAAAGTAAGACAATAACAAAGAGATCTAAGTTCTCAAATTTACATACTCACCAAGCGATTTGTGAAGTCTCCAAATGATTCTTTAGAATGTCGTTTGCGCTTCCAATGATAAAATAAAGGTTCCAATATTTTCTCGAGGTCGTGGATCTTAACCTTATCCATAAAAGTCCTTGCCAATGACGTTTGATTGGGTTTTCCCCCAAGCCATATCTGTTTTGAGACAAGAACATAGCATACGTTAAGCAGCACAAAGATATGAAATCTGAGTACCTATTCTAAAAAGTTTCCACTTAGAAAGGTTTAAGGAGTAAACCATTGGCTTGCAAACATGATACCTGGTAGCTGTTAGGACCATCGCCTACAAATCCAAGTTCAGCCATATAAGGCCTAGCACAACCATTTGGGCAACCAGTTATCCTTATGACAACAGATTCACTGTACTTGAGACCAACCTGATAATAGGAAAAACATAGCCATAAATGCTTAACTTAGAGATGTAATTTATGTTTTAGCTAAATATATATTTCAGTCACTAATGTTGGATGTTTTTTTTCAATTTAGTCCCTATTGTTTAAAAATTTTCAGTTTAGTCTCTTACATTTTAATCATTTTCAATTATACCCTTTCGGTTTGTCAAGGCTCAAATTGGCATGGTGTGATACTTAGTAAAAATCACATCTTGCGCCTAGGTGTGCAAACACAGATAATTGTGGCTGCCCACCAATAATATACCTTTTCAAATACAGCTCGAACTCGCTTAAGGATGTCTGGAATTCCTCTCTCAGCTTCTGTTATTGCCAAAGGGCAGAGTGGCATGGCTGGACATGCCATCGCAGTTATGTTGAGGGGATCTACATATCTTGGGTGCTGTACAGCATAATCAGTCAAATGAGTGCAAAAGTAATCAGTACAAAAGAACAAAAAATGTTTCACAAAAGAAGAGGGAAAACAATTCCAACTTCCATGTTAATAAACCACAAATCTATATCCATCCTAGCAACAGCAGCTCAGTATCCATTATGGCATTATGCATATTACAACCCAGAAATTACAGATCCTTACCACTAGGTGTCTTATCAACACAAGCAACTTTCAAAATCACATCAACTATGTATTTACAGACGAACTGAAAAGCTAAAACTACTCAATTCTAGGAAAGCCAATTGAGATGTTCATGCTAAGTTGAAACTTATATTTCCAAAGAGAACTTAATCACCAAGTAGTGCTAAAGAATAAGAATTTACCAGCAGACCACTTTGTGCAAGAACTGTGGTAATGGGCCGCTTCCACGCATTGCGAATGTTGGACAAGATGATGTTTTGATTTGGGGTGATCCGAACATCCAAATTATATTTCTCTATCACCTCTCTTAATGTCTTCTTCATTTTCCCAGCAATACGACCACTATCAACATGTAGTCCACAATATAAGCTACCATCACCCTGAAAAATAGATAACATCATCAGACAAGGTGTACGATAAATGTTGAAGTCTAAGGGACTAAAGCCAACCCTCAAGGTAGACTATTCATTGGCTGATAGTTTCTGGGGTCACTAAAGAAACAAGATCGACATTATTGATTATTGTATCTAATTTCCCAGAGATGATGCCATTTGTTTTCAACATTCATGATCGCCCAACGCCTACCAAGAAAATTAAATTTCCAATGATATACTCATGATAAAGTAGACCCATTTTGCTGACATGTATATAATTACTATACACATTTAATCTACAGATTCAATATGATAACGTTTTTAAGTTTATTCAATGCATTTAAAACACAATTCTCATGGAAAATGATATTTTGGTGAATATGCCAAATATAAAAATAAATCATATGAGGATCTAATTCAGTATATATACATACATAAGATACTTATGCAATTTAAAATAGCACATATTTTCTAAATATATATTACAGCATATATACATCACTCATGATTGAAAAAAGAACGTGACTGAAACAATACAATATTCCACGACTACAGAAAATTCTTAATCATGCAAAATAACCAATGTACGCATCCATGCATATGCATGCATGGACAGAGTTTTAAATTTTTAATAATTCAATTCTAATAGATGATGGATGATCTAGAACTACAAGAAGAAGAACAATATTTGATTAAAAGATATTAAGCCAATAGGAATTGAACATTACAGTGTGAATGTTGCAGCCTGAATACAAGAGATGACATGAGGCTCTCTACCTCAGCATTTAAAAGAAGCAACAATTCAAATATGATGTCTTACAGGGTTCAAAACAAACCTGCTCATGCCAGCCTAAGTAACTTTCAAACTTCCATTCTGGTAATTCCCGGAAAGGTTCAAATTTCTTCCCATAATATTGCTCTACAACGCTCCTAAATTTTTCAATCCCCCAGGAACTGATCAAATATTTGAGTCTACTATATCTGCGATCATCTCTTCTACCATTTTCACGTTGTGCAACAACAATAGCTTTAACTGCATATAAAATATCCTCCTTTGGAACATAACCTAATGGCTCTCCCAAACGAGGAAATGTGGTCTCTACTCTATGAGTTCTTCCCATGCCTCCTCCAACCTGCAGCAGAAATCATAAGCAAAAAACTATCGGGATATGGGACATTTTATCCCAAAAAGAAATTAATAACTTCAAATTTCTAATATTTGTAAGTACTAAATCCACTTACATATATGTTGAATCCTTGAGGCTCCCCCTCAGCATCAGAAATGACAACAACACCAATGTCGTTTGTGAGAATGTCTACAGAGTTATCTGTTGGCACAGTCACAGCAATTTTAAATTTTCGAGGGAGAAATTGAGTTCCATAAATAGGCTCAGGAGAATCCGGAAAATTCGTTCCATGAGAATTGTCATTACGGGCCTCTGCCACTTCTGGAGGTTCTGCCGTCATGAATCTCTCCCCATCAACCCACATATCATAATAAAATCCTGATTGAGGTGTTAACAGAGCAGCAATGTTTTCAGCAGTTTGCTGTGCAAAAAGGTAATCTTTTCTCACAAGTGGAGCAGCTGGAGCAAGAACATTCCTGTTCAAATCACCACAAGCACCAAGTGTTGATCCCATGCTTCTAATAATGGTGCTCATAACTGTCTTCAGATCCTTCTTGAGAACTCCATGCAGCTGAAACGTTTGTCTGGTGGTTAGACGAAGCGTTCCAATTCCAAATTGATCGGCAAGATCGTCCATTGTCAAGTACAGTTGGTTTGACACTTTCCCACAAGGATTCTTGGTACGAAGCATGAATGAATAAGACCTCTGTCCTCGCTCTTCTCTGTTATACTGCTGATAGCTCCCGTGGAATTTGATCAATTGTGTGGCAGCCTCATTTATGTTAGGGGCATCCGTCAACAACTCCTCATTAAGAGGGTATCTTATATAATTGCTATGTTCTTTGAAAATTTCAACCTTACTACGCTTTGGCTCAGCTGCAACCCCAGGCTTTGCCGGCTGCAAAATTGACCACAAATTTTACAGAAATAAGAACCTAGCACCTTAAAAATTCACCTTATTAAACCAAAACATATCTCCAGAAAACGAAAATACATGCAGCAACAGCATTAACTTTACAGCCTTCATGTTATTCCGTGGAATGGGTTAACAATAGAGACAGATACAAAGAAATATCTAGTTTATTTTCTAAGATAATCAACGAACTTATATCTAAGGTAGAACCGAAAGTAAAAGAGACCCATCAAAAAAAAAAAAAAAAAAAAAAAAAACTTTCAGTAGCCCAAAAAAATCAAAAGAGAATATATTCGAGTAAAAATGTTACACGATCGAAACATAAAGCGAATCTTTCGACACCATGCTGCGATCAGTAATGAACTTCACTTCCAACACTCACTTTCCGGAAAAAAAACAAATTCAGGGGCAAACAACCACGTTTGGCAAAAGAAAAAAACACCCAACTTAAATTCTCACGAATTTCGTTGCTCAAATGCAAGAGGAAACAGAAATAAGCAGCCGAATAATCCAAACAGAAAGTACAACAAAAAAAAAATGAAGTAAAATCGACGTTTCTGCATTTATTTCAATCCCAAACAAAAAGGGTACTAAAAAAAATGGAAAATAAGAACCGGGAACAAAAGAATTACACGAAATCAAAACAAATTCACATTCGATTACAAAGATCCACGGCAGAAAGAACCCGAAAAAGAGACTGAAAGAGTGAAATGGAAAAGCAGATTGTACCGTGGAGACGGCTCGAACGAGCAGAGGGCGGGAGGAGGAGGAAGAAGGGGAAGAAGAAGGGGCGAAGAAGCGGAGATGCCTGGCCAAAGCGAGGGAGGTGGTGGATTTGAGGCCATGAAAGGAGTGAATCTGGAGAGTGGGGTCGGTGAAGACGGCGGCGTTGGAGGCGGCGAAGGACGTCGTCGTCATCGGAGAAGGGAGGAGGAGGTAGGGTTGAGGGAATTTGGAGAAATGGTGAGTGAGTGAAGCAGAGAAGAAGAGAATCAGATTGGATGGCAATGGACAAAAGCGAATTGAAATATCAAAAGTGAAAACGAAAACGAAGTTCTCTTTTGGGAAATGGATTTTTTTTTTAAATAAAAATGCCGAAAGGGCGTTTTTGTGGGCTGTTTGGCTTAAACCTGCGCCGTCGTCACGTGCCTGCCACGAGTTCCCGTTCTCCCCCACGCTCACCCTCATTTCCATTCACTTCACGCGCCTCTTTTTCTTTCTTCTTTTTCTCTTTTTTCTTTTGGCTAAATTATAAAAAATGCCCCTGAACTATGGGATTTGTTTCAAAAATGTCTCTGAACTTTCAAAAGTTTCAAAAATATCTCTTATTTTTTAAAAAATGTTTCAAAAATACCCTTGTCGTTAATTTTTGTTTGGAAACCATTAAAAACTTTAGTTTCATTAATATTTTTTAACTTTTAAAAGATTTTAAAAAATAACTTTATTAGAAAATGCTTCTTTTTTTTTCCTTGTCCCACCCTAAATTCTTCTTCCATGAAAATTAACGAGAAGTTTTACCTATTTTTTATGTATTCATACACTAGGAGCTTTTCTTCTCTTTTAACACATCATCCCAAGAGCTTGACTAGATTTTCGGCAATGGTATTTTCGAAACATTTTTAACGGTTTTAACGGTTCCCATCCAAAAATTAACTGCAAGGGTATTTTTGAAACGTTTTGTAAAGTTCAAGGGTATTTTTGGAACTTTTTAAAGTACAGGGGCATTTTTGAAACAAACCCCATAGTTCAAGGGTATTTTTTATAATTTAGCCTTTTCTTTTCCTCGAAATTCAAATATAAACTAAAAGGTTAAAAATCGTTTTGTAAAAGTAATAATTCTGTCTCTCAAGTTTGATTTGCAACAATTTGATTCCTATACCTTCAAATTTGTAACAATTTAATTCAAATATAAATTAAGATAGTGTTGTTTCAGCTCCTAAAGAGGTTCGAGAAGCGAGAGTGCGATCGAGAGTACGACTTCGAGAGCGAGAATCGAGAGTATATTACGTACTCTCGTTTCAGCAAAGTGCGACGGGTCGGAGGGGCAAGGCGGTCATAAAGTGTGCACGGTGACTTCAGAAAATGGGCATTCTCCATTATTTTGAAAAGGCATGGCAAATTTCATTAGGACCTCCGAAAATAGGTCATCTGTACAAATTTTTCTTATATTAATCTAATTTTTAGTTGGTAATTACAACTATTTTTATGGTTTACAAATATATTATATCAAACACATTTTGAACAATGGTTTAAATTAGAGTCTATTTTCTAAGCTAGTTTAAAGACACGTGCGATGCACGTTAAATTTCATTGTTTTAATTGAAAATAAAAAAGAAAGACGGTGTCTTTTGAAATCTTTGGAATATATAAATAGTTAAGTCGTGCTCAAATTGACAAATTCACCTTTGTATTTATCTTAATAATTTCATCAGTCATTTTTTCCTTTCTTTTGTTTTTTTTAGAACTTTGATAATAGCACAAGTTATTTTGTTATAATATAGATGTTTGGGGTGAAGATTTGAATTTGGGTGGATTTGACTTAAAATGTCAAATCCAAATTTGTCAAAGCTTGGCATTTGTTCGTTTGTCGACAATCTCATGGTTTTTTTTTTCTTCGGTACAATATCATGGGTTTCAACTATATTTCAAATCTACTCCTCCAAACTCACTCTCACACATACTAGTTTTTCCAAGTTTGTACTCTAAACATACATTTTTTAAGTCATAATTGGTTAAACTTCCAAACACATGGCATGAACTTTCAAAGGTGCCTAATAGATAGTGATCTGAAAATAAAAGCATGTGCGTTTTAAATTATTAAACGATGGTTCAAAATGTGTTTGATAATATATATTAAAAGAATCTAGGAAATTAAAAGTGTTTTTAGTTATGATCTTGAAAACAAAAATTTGAAAAATAAGAGATTAAATGAAAACCAGGGTTGTATCTTCATGATTTCAATGTTTAGATAAGTTTCTGGTAGCAAATCTCTATACTATATATAAAAGGGCCGGTTGCAAAAGTAGCAAAATTGCCCAAACTAATTGCAAAAGTAGCAGCCCGCAGAAATATTTGCAAAAATGGCAAAATCTCACCATCAGAAAAGTAAAATTACTAAAATGCCCATCACTGATAGAAAACTTTCTATCACTGATAGAAAATTTTTCTATCACTGATAGATTCTAACAGTGATAGAAAAACTTTCTAACAGCGATAGAAGTTTCTATCATTGATATTTTCTATCACTGATAGAAAGACTTTCTATCATAGAAGATTTCTATCAATATATATATAAAAATTGACGAGGAAGAAGATGATGCTCGCGCCAATCAGTTTTTCTATCACTGATAGATTCTATCAATGATAGAAAAAGTTTCTATCAGTGATAGAAATCTCCTATCACTGATAGAAACTTTATTCTATTAGTGATAGAAACTTTCTATCACTGATAAAAAATGTTTCTACCACTGATATAATCTATCAGTGATGGAAATATCAGTGATAGAAACTTTATTCTATCAGTGATAGAAAGACTTTCTATCATAGAAGATTTCTATCATTTTTCTACCACTGATAGAAGATAGAAAGACTTTCTATCATAGAAGATTTCTATCCATATATATATATAAAATTGACGAGGAAGAAGAAGATGCGCGCGCCAATCAATTTTTCTATCATTGATAGATTCTATCAGTGATAGAAACTTTTTCTATCACTGATAGAAATATCAGTGATAGAAACTTTATTCTATCAGTGATAGAAACTTTCTATCACTGATAGAAAATTTTTCTACCACTGATAGAATCTATCAGTGATAGAAAGACTTTCTATCAGTGATAGAAGATTTCTATCAAAAAAAAAAAAAAAAAAAACTGACGAGGAAGAAGAAGATGCGCTCGCCAATCAGGGGCAAGGGCAATTTAGGAATATAAAAAATTAATTCAAAAATTTTGTCATATTTGCAAATATTTTTAAAAATTGCTATATTTGTCATTATTTACCCTCATGTTGCCACCCATTACAATTATCCTATATAAAAGGAGTTTAAGAGGGGAGAATCTTTGCCTTCGTATTATGGCCTTACATTTTTAATAAATTCTCATTTTGCCCCTCAATGATGGGACATACTCTTCGAGTTGCGGTGTCTATTGAGAGAAAGGTTGAATAGTTGCAATGTATACTGGTAGGACATGACTGTTTAAATAATGACGATGTATTTCTTTGAGTGTATGTGTCTGTTCATTCAAATGTGTGTAATTAATATCGACAAGACACGATTATTGGGTGGAGGTGGTTATACATCAATCGATGCATCCATTCGCATATAAATGTCATCCATGTATAAAAGCATTGAACTATGTTATATAATTATTTTTTTCGAGTTAGTTTTTCATTTATTGGCTTCCATGTGTTCTTCATAGATAAGTGATTTTTTTTGCAAAGCATGTTGTTGTTGTTGAGATTCATGAATTTTGTAGTTATATTAGTTGTATCTTTAGATTCAAGAGTTGTTATTTCATGAATTCCCTTTATTTCATAAAGTATATTATCCCTTTCAGCTTTTGTTTTGTTTTTTTTCCACTCAGATAATCAGTTCCACCATTTGAACTTCAATCACTTGTTTCGAAATAGATGAGAAAGACTAGTCAATTATTATATTCCTTCCCCATTTTATTTTCATGTGGTTGGTTATTTGATTTTACTTAAAGATCATTGTGTATGAAATCACGATAAATTTCTCTCCAAAAAAATTGTGGTTTGAAACTAAAAGTTAAAATTGCACTACATTTTTCATTCTTCATTCATAATGGAATTACGTTTCTTATAACGTGTAAAAGTTGTAAATACTTTACTATAAAATTGTAGATTGCAATTAATTTTTGTCTTTTACTATTGTGTATGTTACCAAAAACACAGTGCACTCTGTCTTTGTGTAAAATTCACTTCATCATGAAATTTTGATGAAATATTCTTTTTGAGTTGCATGAAATTTCATGTTGAGATTTCCTTTTTTATTGTTGATTTTACTGTTTGTGTTTGTGGTTTGATGGATTTTATACTACATATTTGTAAGTGAATGTTATATGATTAACTTTTTCTTTGACATGCATGTTCAACTATGTTTGTGGATTTTTATGCATATAATATGACTTTTCTTATAAATAATTACTTTATCTAACAATTAGCCATCATCATTAGTGTAATTTTTTTAATTTTTTTTCACTTATTTGATGGAAGTTTCTTTTTCATTAGTGTAAATTTTTTAACTTTCAACATAAAAAATTCGATTTTCCACCCCTACAATAATTATCAGTTTCATACTCTAATATGTTTGATTCTAGGGTTAAATATATCATTTTGTCATAAACAATCATTTTTCAATTTCATTTTTCTCATTGTTTTAGAAGTTCTCAATTTCAACCCTAATGTTCCAAAAAGTTTCAATCATATCCCTCCACAATGCAATTGCAAATTACTCGATTATGCCATTGAAAATTGACTAAATAATAATAGTGTGCCATTTATTAAATATTATCTTATATGAATTTGATATTTTCATTTTTCAATGTTAAATTAATTATTCACCGAAACTTTTGTTTTAAAAGGTCTCCACTTCATCTAATCACGTCCAAATAACTCAACAATTTAAGCATAGCTAAGTGGATAAAGACGACACCTACTATAATCAACTTCTTGAAGATCAAAGGTTCGACGATCATCCACCCTAAAATTGTTGTACCAAATTATAAACACATGCAACCCAATTACAAAAAAAAAAATAATAAAATAAATAAATAATATAAAAAGAGAGAGAGAGATAGATTATTGTGATTTTAAAACATCATATAGAAATTTATATGGAGTTGTTTTCATATGTCAATTGAAACATACTTCAATTAGTTAAAACATACATATACCGTTAAAAGATTTTGAATTCTCCTGCCTGCACATGTGGTCGAAAAAATAATAATTAATTTGTATAAATGAAAAAGTCGATCATTCCAATATTTTTATAGAAAACTCCAAATCTTTCAATGTTGAATGGTTTAAAAAAGAAAGATTGAAAACATCCCTTTCACAATAGTATGGATTTGACAACAAAAAAGTGAGAAATTTTGAAACATTGGAAATGAATTTAAAAAGGGAAATCCTCAAAAATGGCCAAAAATTATAGTGTAGTTTTGAAAAATGGCCAAACGGTTTTTTTCAATGAAAAATGGTCAAACCGATTTTTAAACCTATTTTCACGTTAATTATTCTTCCAATTATACCCTCAAGTCAATTTTCACGTCTCATCCTATATTTGAGGAAACATGTTTGATTTAATTTTAAAAAAAGATAATCATAACAAAACTGCCCATGAATCATGAGATCGATAGTTACAGCTTATATCTTCTCTCTTATCTATTTAAATTTTTATATTTTGAATCAACAAATCATCATCTTCGTCATCTTTTCCACCCATTCTCAACTTTGATTGATTTCTTGTCTTTACTTCTTTCCAACACTGAGAAGGCTATTGATTATAGGTATGTATTTCTTTTATTCCTATTCATCCTTTTATTCCCGAAAGTAATTTTACCTACCCTTTGTAAAATTACATATTTGTATTCTGAGACGGTAAATGCTTCAAATACAATGTGTATGCAGGTAAATTCTGGGAAGGTCTCTGTATTTGCGTGATGAAAAGGAGCATGTGAAAGATTTTGGAAGGTTTTCAAATTCTCCATTTTATTATTTATTTCAATTTCTTTAGTTGTAAAAGTTAAATTGATTTGATGTGCTGATTTTTTAGATCATCAATTTTTTTATTTCAATTTCTGAAGTATTTATTTTATGTACTCCTATTTTTCCTCCATAAATAATGATTCGGTTTAAATTGACTCTTCGAGTCAATTTTCAAGTTCCATTCAATATTTGAGGAAGCCCCTATCTGATTTAATTATATATATAAAAAAAAAAAAATTAGTTATTCCATGAATAATCAAGCAATCGGTAGTTACAACATATATCTTCTCTCTATCATCTTCCACCGGATCGATTTCTTGGTCTTCACTTTTTTCCAACGTTGCCTCATATTTGTATTTCTTTTTTTATTCGTATTCATTCTTTTTCTTTGCAAAATTAGATCCCTATATTCTGAGATCGTAAATACTTCAAATACAGTGTGTATGGAAGTAAATTCTGAGAAGTCCCTGTATTTGCATAATTTTTCTTTATCAATATACTGTATTTCTTTTATGTACCCTTATTTTTTCTCCATAAATCGTGATTTTAATTTAGTATAAGATTTTTTAATTTATTCTGTTGAGACACATTAGTATGAGTCTTATCTTGTTTATTTTGAAATTCATTGATTTAATTTGGTTTAAATTAATATCTAAATCATAGAATCTCTTCCTATCTTATAGTGTATTTCGGTTATGGGAAGACTAATTAAGGACTAATCAAATTCAAAGACCCGACTAATCAAATAGAAAAACAGTGTTATTAAATAATATCAATTACATTTTATTTTTTGATCCGATGTTTTAGATGCATCAGGTTGTTCTTCATTTTTTATTTAATCCTAGTTGGAACGGATAAGTTCTTTAAGTTGTTCTTCATTTTTTGATTGAATCCAATATACTGTGTTTAAATTTTGAGTTCTCCTGTTTTTTCTCTCTTGTTTGAATTTAAATAATTTAAGTTTCCAGATTTATCTGTTTAATTTGTATTTCTATTATTAATTTGGTTGTTGAATTAATCGGTAACAATGCTAGATTTTCTCCCTTCTTTATAGTGTATTTTAATTTAATTTATTTCTGAATTAAGATTTGGGTCGGGGTATTTTCGTCCACTTTGTTGCCAAAAAAAAAATTACTAAATTTAGGTTTTGGCCATTTCTCGAAATGAAAACACGAATGGCCCTTTTTCAAAACCGCTATTTTAAAATGGTCATTTATCTGGTTGCCCCATTTAAAAAATGGTGATGTAATTCAATAAGCAAATAGTATATCTAGTTTTCGTTTTGTAATTAGAAAAAAAGGTTAAATTACATGATTAGTCCTTGAACTTTCAAGGTTATGTCAATTTGGTCTCTGAACTTTAAAAAGTTTTAAATAGATCCTCAAACTTTTAATTTTGTTTCCAATAAGTCCCTGGAATTTAAAAAGTATCCAATAAATCCTTAAAATTTCACTTTTGTGTCCAAAATGTCTCTCAACTTTTAATTTTGTGTCTAATAAGTCCTCGACGTATTCAACAATTTTAAAATTCACAAGCCTACTAGATACAAAATTGAAAGTTTAAAAGTCTCAATAGGTATAAAATTCAACTTTATATACAGTAGATTTGTTAATTTTTAAAAATATCAAATATATCAAGAAACGATTAGATACAAAATTGAAAGTTCAGGAACCTATTAGACATTTTTAAAGTTTGGAGACTTTTTTTTTTTTAAGAAAAGTTTGGAGACCTATTAAAAACAAAATTGAAAGTTTAGAAACCTAGAAACTTTTTAAACTTAGACATAATTGATACAATTCTAAAAGTTCAGAGGCTAAACTTGTTATAAAACTTAAAAAAAAAAAGTATATATATTAAAAAAAACTGTAGTCGAGAAAATACTTAACAAAATTGGTAGTCAAAATAAAAGATTTCAGTCAAATATACATATATTTTTTTAATATTGATTTTGTACTGACATTCTCGGCGGCCGCGTAAGTGAATAAACCTGCTAAGAAAAGTTGTCACGCGCGTGAAGAGGCGCGTGGATTTTGTAGCAATGGTTCATTGAACCTGGACTTCACCCAAGTCTTGGATTAGTTAAAAATCAAAGAAAACCCCTAATTTGGTATTCTTTTCCCACTCTAAATAATTATTTTGTACCCATTTTTTGGTTAAATTATTAAGGTTAAAATATTGTTTAAGTTCCTATACTATGTTGGTTCTATTTTAGTTCATGCATTTTCAAATGTGTGAATTGAGTAAATGTAATCTGAATAAATTTTAAAATTAGTCATTATTGTTAGTTCGAAGTAAGTTTTTATCGAATTTTGTAAAACAATAATAATAATTTGGACAAACAATCAAATTATACCTCTAAACTTTTGAGATTGTATGAATTAAAAATCTTATACTAATAAGTGTATTAATTAAAAGGCTAAATTATAAAAAATGCCCCTGAACTATGGAGTTTGTTTCAAAAATGCTCCTAAACTTTCAAAAGTTTCAAAAATACCCCTGAACTTTGAAGAATGTTTCAAAAATACCCTTGCTGTTAATTTTGGATGGAAACCGTTAAAGTTTGAGTTTCAAAAATACCCTTGAACTTTCAAAAAAAATTCAAAAATACCCTTATTGAAAAATGATTCTCCTTTTTTCCTCCCCTCTCACCGTAAATTCTTTCTCCATGAAAATTAATGCAAAATTTTGCTTATAAAGGTTGTGTGCAACTCAATACCAAATAAAAAAAAGACTTTGAAATCAAGTTTTCTCTTTTAAAAAGCGTAAACAAGATAAGTGTGAGAAAACAACATATATATGTATATATATTATTTCATTTTTTGCTCTCTCTTTGTTTAATTTGTGTATCTTAATGATAAGAAGAAGAAATGTTTATAAGACCGTGAGTTTGGTCCAATTTATAAGATTAATCAATCAAAAGTTTTATATATGATTTTGTTCTTATTGATATTTAAGAATTGTTAGAATCCTTATACAACAATAGTTTCATTTATTTTTCGTAATAGGAATATAGAGAAAGCTAGGAAATAATATTAAAAAGACTACCAACACATGTAGAATTTCAAGAACAAAACAAAAGTCATCTTGAAGATTCGATACGAAAATCTAGCTAAGTGCTTTGGATGTGTTGAAAGAGAAAGAAAGCTCCTAGATTATGAATACATGAAGTAAAGTCTCTCATTAATTTTTGGAAGAAGAGTTAATTAACGGTGGGAGAAGGAAAAAAAAAAGCATTTTTCAATAAGGGTATTTATTATTATTATTTTTTTTTTGAAAATTCAAGGGTATTTTTGAAACTCAAACTTTAACGGTTTCTATCCAAAATTAACGGCAATGGTATTTTTTAAACATTTTTCAAAGTTCAGGGGTATTTTTGAAACTTTTTAAAGTTCAGGGACATTTTTGAAACAAACCCCATAGTTCAAGGGTATTTTTTATAATTTAGCCTAATTAAAACCCTGAACTTTTATACGTATATTAATGTACACCCTCCTTTAGATTCTATTCGAAAAACATTAGCTCACAGTCACACACGTGCGGAGACTTGTGATTGTATCAGTTAAACCTCTAAACTTTCATAAATGATTCAATTTAAACCCTAATTTAAATGTTTTTTTTATTTAAAAAAAATCTCTCACACATGTGTAGACTTCTAAGGTATGAACCTAATAGAGTGTATATTTGATTTTTTTTTTTTTTTAAACTATGTAAGGTGAGGGATTTGAACCTTAAACCTCTTGGTTGATGGTACAAGTTTTATGTTAGTTTTGTTAGTGAGTGTGTAAATTGGTACACTTATTAATGTTCAGGATTGATATTGATACAATTATTGGTTTAGGATTTTAATTGATACAATCCCCTAGTTTAGGAATATAAATTGATTTTTTCACTAATAATTTTTATTCCATAAAAGACTTAATGTAAATATCTTTTCAAAATTTATAAAGAGAAGACTAGTATTTTTTTTTTATTTTTTTTTTTATTTTTTTTTTATTTTTGAAAAGGTAACCATAAACGAAAAGTAGCAACTAATTTTAAGATTTATTGAAAGTATAAAGACCAAATTTAGGCATTTGAAAGTACAACTAAAATAGAACAAGTACGAAACTATAAAGACCAAAATGATATTTTAGCCAATTAACTAATATCCCTTGAGTTTTTTTTAGCTTAGTTTCAATTTAGTCCTTATGTGTTTGGTTTAGTTTGAAATTTAAAATTTATTTGTTAGGGCCCGTTTGATAACCATTTGGTTTCTTGTTTTTTGTTTTTAAAAATTATGCTTTTTTTCTTTAAATTTCCTTAGAATGATTTTTATCTTTGTTAAGAACATATTTGAATTCTTAGTCAATTTCCAAAAACAAACACAAGTTTTTGAAAACTATTTTTTTAGTTTTCAAAATTTAACTTAGTTTTTGAAAACATGGAAAAAGGTAGATAACAAAATAAAGAAATAGGTTTTTAGTCCCTGAGTTTTAAAAAATTAAAAAAAAAATCATATGAGGGACCTGTGTTAAACCTATTTCTCAAAATTCAGGGACTAAAAATGTCTATATTAAAAACTTAGAGACCTTTTAAACCTATTTTTTAAAGCTCAAGAACTAAAAAGATCTATTTTGAAAACTTAAGGACCAAATGCGTGTTGGGTTTAATGTCCTATAAACTCGTAGTTTGTAAATCATTAAACATATTCTATTTCCAATAAAGACGTTATTGAGGTTATTCAGTAAAAGATGTTATTGAATATGTAAATTGCGAATGATTAACCTAAATCCAATAAACTAAGATCCTTGACTATAAAATGAATACTCGAACTATATGTAGGGACATATCGTAGGATCAAGTTCAAGTTTATAGTCAAAATAGTCTATAGTATAAGGATACGGTTGGGTGCCTTATCCTGGTGACACTATGGACGCGGCCCACTTTGTATTAAGTACAAACGATGAGATCCTAAATCGTTCATGTGGTGACATGCGAGTGGGGGCGTCCTATGCAATGAGTTTGCATAAGACTGGACCACGAAATAAGTCACTTTCTCTTTATAACGCCGTTTACTGAAGAAACTGACTATTTCTCATAGATGACCTAGGTAACTCGTTCTTAATCCTGAGCTATCTATGAACTCCTGTTTATGAGAGATTATCCTTTGATCTGCATGGGTGAGAGTGGCCAGCATCGCCGACTCGACACGCCTACCATTTTGGGGATAAGATCGAATAGATAGCTGGGGACATAGTTTCGCAAGACGGAATTCACTCCTACCCATTTTAGGGATAGCAGAGAGGTTGTTCTCTTAAGTACTAACTCCAGGACTTGAACAAGGGGCCCCACCCTCTCGTTGGATCGAGAGGAACTTAGGTTTGATGGTTGGACCGCAAACCGATTGTTCATTAGAGGATTAGTGGAACTTAAGGAACAAGAAGTACTATAGGGGTGTAACGGTTATTTGACCTAGCTATAGCTACGAACAACCTATGAAGGAACGACTTACTGAACATGGTTAAATCAAGTGGACGGAAATATATCTATAGTGAGGGGAGTGCAACTATCGGGCTATAGTGGAGTGTCCCGATAGTTAACGAATGTTGGCTAGCTTAGATAATGAGATTAGTCGGTTAGCCTTGAATCGTTGGAGCCCATGATCTATAGGTCCATTAGGTCCCTCTACTAGCTCATATCGGATTAAAGCCTAGAACATATTGATAGGAATTTTTGAATCGTTCAAAAACGGGAAATAGGGTTTTTATCGTAAGACGTGTTCGACACAATGATTTAATTATGAATTAAATTAGGAATTGAGAGATGAGGTATTTGAAAGTGTTTTAAATACCATATATATGTATTAGGAATCATATATAATTCATGACATTAGGTGATAAAGATTGATTGGATCAATCATATCAAAATTACTTGGAAATGTCCCAATTAATTGCCTAGAAATCAATTTCAATTTTGAATTGAAATTGAAATGAATTGCAAGCTGAAAATTTACAATTAGGATACAATTCATAATGGATTTAGTGGCATTTCCACTCTTGCATGATGATGCATAGTGGAAAACAACACAACCATGCACTAGATGCATGTGTTGTGAAGTAGACACCTAGAATCCACTTTGAGTTGCATCTTGGCCATGTGGCTAAGTGTCATGAAACTTGTCTTTGCATGGGAGATGTCTATAAAAGGGGCTTGAATTAGATTCAAGAAGAGCAAGCTTTCATTTAGTGTTATGCTGCAAATTTTCTCCCTCAAATTCTCTCTCATTTCATCTCCTTCCAAAAGCTTGTACCATCAAGCATTCCCTTCTATCTTTCTTCTATAGACTCCCACAAGTCTTTCTAGGCCCAAGAGAATAGTAGGGAAGACTCTAGAGGTTGTCCAAGGAGCATAGGAGAGGCAAACACCACAAGGAGTTCCACATAAGTGAGCTACAAAGGTTGGTGTTCTCTCAACTCTATATTCTGTCTTTTATAGAACATGCATGCTTTAGGAGCAAAATTGAATGTCTTAAGTGCTTCCGATCTTCAATTGCTTCCGCATGTGTTATATGAACACCTTCAATGGGCCTATTCCCCAAAACTTAAAAATTTATGGGTGAAAATAGTCTTTATAAGCTTAATATTCAAAAATCAAATGATTATCAAACCTGACCTAAGTTTTAATTTTTTCTAATTTAGATCCAAACCGATATTTTGCCACTTGAAAAATCATCTATTCTCAATTATTTTTTACGTAACCCTAGACTCTAGTATTTCCAATCAACTACCACCTTAATTACATAAAATTATTAAATACACATGAGCATAACTGACCCAGTAAGATACTTTTTTCAATATAGTTATTCACATGAGATTTCAAAAAAAAAAAAAAATTAATTCGTGGATTAAATTATTAGTGTTGGTTTGTTGACCTTAAGAATCAATCGAAGTCTTGAAGTCTTGTGCGCTTCAAAATTTCTTCAATTTATCTTTGAAGTCTTCAGATATTCAAAGCGATTTTGGTCTTCAAAATCTTATCCTCCTTCAACGTCTTCAAGTATTTAGGAAGCCTTCAGTCTTCAAATGGCTATAGTGTAATTTGATTGTACTAATTTGTGTCATGACGTAATTTGATTGGATTAATCTATGTCATCATGTAGGCATGGTGAATTTTGATTAGACCAAAATTTACCTAATTTATGACATGTAACAATCTCATTGGGATTGAACTCAAATGTTACCGGATAAACATGTAACATTATTTGATTTTCCAATTTAATCTCATTTAATTTAATTTGAAGACACATGTTAATTTATAATTGGTCCCAAATAAAATAAATAATTTTGTCGCTAACTTAAAATAATCACGTGGTGATTAAGTTGATGTAAGGGTTCCAAAATTGAAAATGGATGAAACCAACCCAAATCGAATTGGTTTGAGTTTTTAAGTATAAAATTAAAGAACAATTGGCCCCTTCTATTTAGATAAGTTTTATCAAAGAGAATTTGCCGTGGGTGGCAAATTGGTCCAAATTAATAGCAAATATAGCATAATGTAAAAAAAGTTGCAAATATAGCAAAATCTATCAGAGTATATTATTGATAGACTCTGGTTAATTAGAATCTATCTGATAGACTTCGATTATCAGAGTAGTCTATCAGTGTCTATCGCTGATAAACTCTGATTAATCAAAATCTATCCGTGACTATCATTGATAGATTTCGATTAATCAAAATCTACCAGTGATTCACTGATAGATTTTGATTAATCGAAATCTATCAGCGATAGATACTGATATACTTTGAATAATCAGAGTCTATCAGTGATAGACACGGATAGAATCTGACAATAGCTTTTTGGTCTTGTACAATTAATTTTGTTATATTTTCAATTAGTTTGCAACTGTGTTATATTTGCTATTAATTTGATTCAATTTGTCATCTATGCAATTGTCCCTTTATCAAATTTAGGCTTAATTTGGGCTGGTTGTGGTTGTTAAAATAATTGTTGTCAACTATGCTTTTATAAAAATCAATTGTAATAAGAAGCAAATTAGCATTACATAAAGTTTAATTTTAAACCTCAAAAAGAAAATTAGAGTGTTTGGTAAATTAATACTAAATTGGTGTGATTTAGCTATAATTACTCAAATAGATACATTATTTCAATTATTTGTATATTAAATTTTAATATTTAAAATTGTTAGAAGAAAATTATGTTATATTCTATATGATTTCAATTATAAAAATTATATTCAAATTACACTAAATTATTTGATAAAAGATTAGGAAACTTAATCTTTATATAAAAGAAAACATTGCCAACAAGAGCTTAGCTCAACTGGCATAACCTTGTACTGATAACCAAAAGGTCTGTGGTTCAAATCTCCCCTCCCCAAATATTCAAACATTGAATTCATTAATAGACTAAAACATATCAACAAAAATAATAATAAATTGTTGATATAACTTGTTTCCTAAAATAATAAAGATCAAACAAAAAACTTGCTAATTGAATAATATATATATATTTTGCAATGGAATAATTAATTTTAAAAAATCTGTTGGAGGAGGTGGCAAATTATATAGTATGCTAATTTCAAAAGCATCTCTTTACCCACATTCTTTAAATTAATAAAAAAAATATATAGTTTTATCAAACACCTAAAACAGTTAAAATTTTTCTATAATCACTTTCAGTCCTTCTAAAATCAGCCCTAACCGCACCTTTAGTCGATTAAATTGAGCATTGGTCGATTTGGTCTTCAAAAATTAGGTTTTGGTGTCAAAGTTATATTTTCTTAAGAATAATACTTAGCTACTGACATACCCCATTAAAATCTTAAGAACTACAAAAGAGAAAGTTAGAAAATGAAGAGAAAAAAAAATTCTCCCTCCAAATTGTTAAGATTTTAATGGTGGTATGTAAGGAGATTCGTACGTACCAGTATGCAACCAAGTATTGCTCTTTGCTTAAACCAATAGGTTAGCTCCAAATTAATTTTGACCAAAACCCAACTTTGGAATTTGGTATATTCCAAGCAACCTCAAGTACCAAAACTATATTCAAGTCTCTTTTTTTTTTTTTTTTGAGAAAATATTCAAGTCTTTTTCTTTAGTTCATTTGGAGTATGTGTCATTTTAGTTTGGAGAATATATTGGGCTCAGGTAGCCTATGTTCAAAGAAAACTCAGTTTAAGGTGGCTTGGAAATTTCATTGTTACCAGCTGCTGTCAAACATCTCATTATATAAATTATATATTATTGAGAGAGAGAGAGAGAGAGAGAGAGAGAGATATGATGCTTTTCTATGCAGAAGTTGAAAAATGAAAGGTAGATGAAGATTTTCAAGCAAATTCTTACACAATTTGCAACAGTAAATGAAATCACTTTGTTGGCCTAATTGATTATATACACACAATCACACACTGAGGTCCTCAACCAAGATTCTTCTTTTACCCTTTTTTTTTTTTTTCTCTCTACAACTGATCTCAACTACCCCAAAACAGACACCCTAAAGATAAAAATAAATATTTCAAGAGGCCCTTTTAGACTCTCCTCCATATTCTAATCCTGGCTATCCCAAAATGTCTGTTCTACCACGTAAAACATATTCAAGTTGGGGAAAGGAAACAAAAAACAAAAGAAAAGAAAAGAAAGAAAGAAAATTTCAGAGTTTCTTCCCTGAATCCATCCATCCATCCATCCAAATCCAGGAAATCAATCAGCTTCCAACGTTTGTGATTCATCTACCTTCGTTAGTTTGACGCAACGATCCATCTCTCATTAACTTTAAACTCAGACTGTTGAATCTTTCTCGTGAATACTGTCTCGACGCTTTTCTCCAATCTGTACCGGCCTTCATCATAGCTGCAAACTCCTCGTAGCTTATACGCCCGTCCTGACAGAAATAAAAAAGGAAAATTGTAAATGTGCACGCCGCACACAACGACCGCCATGAGGGGTGGTTTTGGTGATAAAGGGCTTGAGATAGTTGGACTTGTCAAGGTCTTGAGTTCAAGCCTCGAGTGGAAAACTTAATAGTTCAAAACTCTAGTTGTCTCTCAAAGTTGGTCTCAGGGTCAACAAAGCCTCACTATGATGAAATGATAAGTGATAAATGAAATAAATATTCTTATTACAATCCTTTTTCAGTGGTCCCTTATGATTCTCCAATGTTATTAAAAAATGCATCTTTGCATATGATGTAACGGTCCTCCATCAGAAACAAAGAAGTCAAATGCAAGCATTCTAAGGAACAGATACTGACCTTGTCCGTGTCCACGTCATGCATGATGGCATCGATAACCTCCTCACCGGTAGTCTCGTCGTCATCATTAAGTGCATTTCTAAGCTCTTCAATTTCTATGTAGCCGCTCTGGTTTTGATCAAAGAACGAAAAAGCTTTGTGCAGGTGTTCGTCATTGGCCATCTTTTTAAGATGGACCGAAACTGCGACGAACTCTCCATAATTCAATGTTCCATCACCATCAAGATCAGCCTGTCAAGAGTTTAACACTTTGCTTAGGTTAACAACACAACCAAAAACTTGCCATTGCTATGTTTTACAGCAACGCAAACAAGATGGAATTACTGGAGCTCATCTCGTGCGTGCAACCTAACCATAGGAACATGTCAAACTCCTTTTCTTTTTCCAACATTCACATTCAGTAGTTGCATTATAATCTTATTTGATTTTTCACACATTTTTTCATCGAGAAAAGTGCGAAAGTCTGAGCATAAAGTTCAAACTAAGATGATGAATGATTGTGCATAGCTCAAGGAGCAATCAGACCCAGATCTGTAGTGATATATTATTTTGAAGGCACTGGTTAGAATATAGATGGGGTTAGAAAAAGAATGCTTACAGATTCGACGAGTATCTGAAGATCGGGGTCGGGAATCTGCTGGCCAAGCTTTTGTAATCCAACACGAAGCTCCTCAAGGTTTATCCTACCTCTTTTGCCTGTATCCATCATTTCAAACGCCTCCTTGATTCCAGCAACTTCCTCTACTGATAAATGCTCCGCAATAACCTAATACAATATAATTCAATTTCAAGACAATTAGATTCATCGATATTGAATATTCAGTAAGAATTTCCAGAACCGTTGTGAAGTTTTCCTTGTAATCAAGTTATTATTACCCGCAGAGCTCTTTTCTTCAGCTTGTTCATGACAGAAAACTGCTTAAGCCTTGCTTTCACAGTCTCACCCAATGAAACATTTGGTGCCTTTTTGGCATTTTGTAACCACGGATGTTCTACATATGAATAGAAGGGAAAATCATTTAGTAGTGAAGCACAGAATTGAAAAGCCTAACATAATCATCAGTAACGGAATAAAACTAGTACCAAGCACTTCTTGAGCGGTGAGTCGCTTTTTGGGGTCAGGATCAAGCATTTTCCTCACAAGGTCCTTTGCATTGTCAGATACTATAGGCCAAGGGTCCCTCTTAAAATCAATTACTGAGCGAATGATAGCCTGTGCAACCCCCTGCTCAGTTTCTGCTTGCAAAATATGAAGAAACTTAACCAAACAGAAATAGAAAATGGACAAGAATTTTCATATACATGACATTCTTATGATATGGTCACAAAAATTTTCATATACACCATTTTTTATGATACAGATCATAATCAGACTAGACGTTAAACAAAGGGAATTTATTTGACTGACTTGTGTTTTGATACAACAAACATTAGTTGAATTCAAGTTTCTTTTTAGTTCCATTCCTTAAGTGAAAAACAAAAGAAGAAAATACACAAGTCATGGGAAACAAACCTGCCCAAAAAGGTGGAACACCACAAAGTAAAATATAGAGAATAACCCCAGCACTCCAAACATCAACTTCTGGACCATAGTTCCTTTTCAGGACCTCTGGAGCCATGTAATACGGACTTCCGACGATTTCATTAAACCGCTCACCTAAGGGAATCATATATTTGTTACATTACACTTGCAAACATTGAAAAAGACAAAAAACAAAAAAGTGCATTACATGAAAGCAATCATGTAAAACAAAGAAAGGTGAAAAGCAGTTGTTCCGAATGGATCTAATCTAATACCAGGTTTGAAGAACACCGATAACCCAAAATCAATCGCCTTTAACGGAGCTGTTTCCTTCTTATTTCCGAAAAGGAAGTTCTCTGGCTTGAGATCACGATGCATAACACCGTGTTTATGACACATCTGCATAGCAAAATATATATAACTATATGAGCATACCATATTGCTTCTCAATAAGCTCAACACAGATGGAAGCATTGTCACCATCAATGACAAGTTTCAACCAGAAATGCAGTCAATCGTGCAGGGCCTTATGTTGAAGTTGAAAACACGAGAAGGGTTTAAAAATCAGCAGCAACAAAGTTGCTCCAAATACTAGTTATAAGTTCTCAGTTAAATTAAAAATTTAGTTGCTACCCTTTTATGGTTTTTTCCACTTATTTTCTAAATTTTTAAGAGTCATTATTATATCCTTAAACTTTAAGTGGTGACCATATTTTAGTCTTTCCATTAACACCCTAACTAAATCGTTCGGTAGCATGACTTTAGACAAATTTTGGTTGATTTGACATGATGTGATAGACAAATAACATAAGAAAGTGGACAACTCGATGAAATAAAGTGACATGGTCCTTAAAAGTGATTTGATATGTTGCTTTAGGGAGAGGGTATCCTACATGTGTCATTTTAACTTGTCCAGTTGTTCACTTCTCCACTTCCTTCTACCATCTATTTGACATGTAATGCCAAATCAACCAATACTTTTCCTTTTAACATGCCCATGTTATCATTTAGTAAACAACTATATAGAATCAACATTCAAATTTCATGGCGTAAATTAAAACTTTCTAAGGTTCAGAAAATTGATAAACACATCTATCAAAGTTCAACGACTAAATTAGTAACTTAAACTTAAGTAATAATCGAATCAAACAATCAAAAGAAACTGCTATCAAGACCCATTGAAACAGCTCAAGCACACCAAGAGACACAATCTTATCCTCGCCCTTTCAAACAAAAACAACAAGAACCACAAAATTGGAGAGCAAAAAGAACCAACAATAACAACACATAAACGTGAATACTTCACCTGAACAACTTCAACAATAGTCCGCATGACAGCAGCAGCTGCTCTTTCTGTGTAATGACCCCTCGCAACAATCCTATCAAACAACTCCCCACCTTCACAAAGCTCCATCACAATATGAACAGCATGCTCATCCTCATAGGTGTCTTTCAATGACACAATATTCGGATGCTTAGGCAAATTCTTCATAATCTCAACTTCCCTCCTCACATCCTCAATATCCACAGCCGTCCTCAGCTTCTTCTTCGAAATCGATTTGCAGGCAAGTTTCTCTCCAGTGGTTATATCAGTGCACAAATACGTTATTCCAAATTCACCTCTTCCAAGCTCGCTACCCAGATCGTATAAAGCAGAAATGTCTCGACCAGTCGGATCTTTCAACACCCAGTTCCCACCGCCATTGCCATTGCTCACAGCATAATCAGCTGCAAATGGGTTCGGCTTCTTGTTCTTCCCCTTGTGGTGCTGCCCTGAAGGAGTGGCCGGCGAAGCACAGCAATTCCCCATGAATCAAATCAGATCCTCGAGCTTTCAGAGGGTCTGATTCTTTCAATAGATTCTAACAAAACCCAATAAAGAAAAAAGGGAAAACAGATCTAAATGTCACAAAAACAGGGCAACGATTAAGACAGAGAAAAAGGGGAATCGAGATTCTAAAGAAGATATTAAGAGGGTATTTGAAAGCAATACGTTAGAAAGAAACAAGAAAAAGCTTCATATGAATGGAGAGGGAATAAGAGAGGAAAAGAAAAACAAACAACAAACGCAAATATCTTCCAGAATTATCCAAAAGCGAGAAAGGATAGTCTTGTCATGGACCAAACAAAAGGGAAAGATGGAAAAAAAAAGCACAAAAGAAAAAGGTAAAAAAAACCCAAATCACAATCAAATTTCTTAACGTCTGTTTGAAGAAATACAACACGAAACAGAGAAATCCCAGAAACCTCACCTGAAATCCAGATCAAAATTTCTTCGAAAAACACCCAGAAATCGAAATGGGTCTTTCAGAATCTGTTGAAGAACTGAAAGGAAAAGAAAGGAAAGTTGAGAGAGTTCTTCAAGGGGGAAAGGTTAAGAAGGAGCAAAAAAGTAATTCAAAAGTGTGAATGCACCATGGGTTCTCTGAGAGAGAGGTCAAAGCTCAATCTGCAGAGACCTTTCTCCTCTCTCTCTCTTTCTCTCTGTGAGTTTCTCTCAATTCCAATTTCTCTCTCCTTGATTCATTGAAGAGAGAAACCTCTCCTCTTTTTCTTCCTTTCCCAATCAATGGGTGAATTTTTCTTTTTTCTTTTTTTTTTTTTTCCTCTTTTTTCTCTCTAATAATAATTTATCTTTGGAATTGGGTTTGAAGTTTTTTATTTTATTATTGCAAAGAAATTTTCCCAAATTTTATTACTTAAATTAACATATATTCAATCAGACATAACAAATGTGTCCCTCCCCAATTGCTGAAACTCCTTCCATTTGCATGTGAATGATCCAAAAATATTGCTCAAAGTACCAATTATTATCAGTGAAAAAAAATACTGTATTACATTTATAGCCTTTTGTTTTCAAAATTACAAAAATAAAATATAAAATATACGTATGTTCTTTTTAATTACAATGTCACGTTACAAAGATCGATTGGTACTATTTTAAAACCCCATAACTGTCAAAGTGAGCATAATTCATCGGTAATTGACATGTATCCTTACCCTTGACCAAAAGGTTAGAGGTTCGAATCCCTTCACCCATCCCTAATTCTTGTCGAACTGAAAAAATGTTCATGGTCAATCTCAACACTACTAAGACACGTTATTATTCAAAAGTCGAAAATTTGATCTTTTATTTGGTCAAGTGTTGAACTTAAATATGGAGAGAGTGGAAGAGATAAAGATTGAAAAGTGTGTTCTTAAATTCATTGATTTTCTATATGCTAAGTATTGTAAAATGAAAGTTCAACTAACAAAACCAATTATTGTTAAAGAAATACCTACTTTTAAAAAAAAGTATTGTTGATTTCAAAAAGAAAAAAGTATTGTTAAAAGAATTTAAAAGTACTTGTTTAGAGTTCTACTTCGCTCGATAAATGTAGGTGAAATTTTGAATCTTCCACCTTGAGATAAGAAGCAAATATCATAACTTTTTTTTAGTTCAATAAATATTTTAATTGTAGAACTATACCCATGTTGGTAAATAAATAAATGCATTTTTCTATATCATGATATACTTTTTTTTTCTTGAATTATGGTATACCTGTTTAATAAATTATATTCAAATCAATTTAAATTTAGTTCAATATTTTGTTTTAATAATAATTGATGTTGAAGGCATGGAATCTATATATTGATTATCATTACAAAATCAATTTGTAATTGTTTTTTTTTTTTTTTAATTTTAGCAACATGTAGAGTGGAGAGATGCAAACATTTAGGGTCCATTTGGTAAGTGATCTAAAAACAGAAATTTGAAAACAAGAGATTCAATGAAAACAGAGTTGTATTTCATGTTTTCAAATATGTGTTTGGTAACAGATTCAGAAATTTGATTCCAATTTCAAAAATTGTTCAAAATGTGTTTGATAATATATCTATAAACCATAAACTATTTGTAGTTATCAACTAAAGTATTAAGTTGAATATAAACTATTATTAATTAATTTATAAACATTTTATATGTTATAAATTTTGTATAATTATTATTTTATCATATCATATAATTTATAATACATTATATTATACGAATTTTAATTTCACAAAAATGAATTGAGTTTATAACATGAAAATACTATATTTATTAAAGTTTTGGTTTTTTTTTTTAATTTAATTCTGCACTTAAAATTTTCAAATTCAAAATCGGGATACAATGAAAACATAAAAAAGTTGTTTTCAGAATTTCCAATATTTGAATCATAGAATCCGAAAACAGTTTTCAAAAACACATCTGTCAAACGCATATTCACTTAATTTAGTGAATCTGAAAACATAAAACAGAATCCAAATTTCGGATTGCCTACAGGCCCTTAACTTCTTAATTGAAGGTATACACCTTAACTAGTCGAGTTATGCTAGTTGACAAAATCAATCTATAATTAAAAACTTAAGAAAACACATATCTACAATTATTTTTCTTTTTCATAAAAACATATTTTTAATTATTTTATATAGAAACACATATCTAAAAATATAATGATACCCACATAACTTTTTTTTTTAAAAAAATATCATTAAAAAAAATCTCAATCCTTATATCGTTTTGAAACAAGGGGTTAGAAAAAAGTTGTATCACATCTAAGAATTTTTTTTTTTAAAAAAAAAATACACTATTGGTATAAGATTAAAAAAAATATACTATTGGTATAAGATTCATCAAGACGTGTGCAGGTTAATTTGAATATGACATATATATTTAAAAAATCATCCACCAAATGCTACAAGACATATTTAAAAAAAAAAAAAAAAATTAAACATACTTTCTTCATCAATGCTTCAAAGAGGGTTTTTTTTTTCTTTAGATAAATTTTCTTTGCTCACTTTGAAAATGTTGCAATTGAAGACTACAAAGAACAAGTTGGAATTTTTAAAAAATAATAATAAAAAAAAAAAAATGTAACTTTTAGTTAAAATCAAAACCAAATAAATGTAGGGGCTGAATAGCAAACAATTGTTCAACAGATGTACAGTTGGTTGGACTTTTTGGACTTTTCCATTCCCAAAGTTCCAACCTTTATGCAAAGTAAAATGTGGATATAATCTTCTTCCTTCCTTTGGTCACATTTTGCAACTACTTTTTGGACTTTTTTGTGCTTCAACTAAAACTATGAAAAGTATTATATCAACTTATTATTTTTTTTTTCTTTGCAAAAAATAAAAAATATTATTATATTTTTCATATTTTCTTTTTTTTTTTATGTTTTAAAAAATTAACATGTGCTTTGAATATGTTTTAAAGCTTTTTTTTTTTTTTTTTCACATACATTTTCTTAGGGTTGTTGATAATTTTTATGTGTTTTTTTGTTAGTGGTTTTTTTTTTTCACAATTTTTTAAGATCATAAGTTTGATAATTATTTTTCTTTCTTATTTTTAAGAAACGTTTCTTGTAAACAAATTTTAGAAATAGTTTTATAGTTCATATTTTTGTTTCTAATTTTCAAAACATAAAAGAAGCACTTTTTTTAAAGGTGAATTATTAAAAAAAAAATGCCCCTAAATTATGGGTTTTGTTTTAAAAATATTCCTGAACTTTAAAAAGTTTCAAAAATACTCCTGAACTTTAAAAAATGTTTCAAAAATACCATTTGCCGTTAATTTTTGGATGGAAACCGTTAAGCCCCCGTTTGATAACCATTTGGTTTTTGGTTTTTGGTTTTTGGTTTTTGGTTTTTGAAAATTATGTTTATTTTCTCCTAGATATTCTATCATGACTTTCATCCTAGTTAAAGTTGCATTTAAATTCCTAGCCAAATTTTAAAAACAAAAACAAGTTTTTGAAAACTACTTTTTTTTTTTTGTTTCCAAAATTGGACTTGGTTTTTTAAAACAAGGTAGAAGAATGATACTAAAACCAAGAAACTTATAAGTGAAAGTATGTGTGTATAAGCTTATTTTTCAAAAACAAAAAGCCAAAAACCAAATGGTTATCAAACGGGGCCTAAATTTTCACAACTTTGAATATGTATTAAAAATAAATATACCATCAAAACTTTGAATATTTTTTAATTTAAATTTTGATAAACGAGAATGAAAAAATGTATCAAATCAATTTTTTCCTCATAAAAAAAAAGTTGAAACAAAAAAAAAATATTAACTAACAGGAATTAGGGACATTGTCAACTCTTAACAACTATTTTTAAAAAGCTAAATATATAATTTAGTCTAAAAAAATATCAGATTTTAATTTTACCTTGATGCTTTGTTGATTTCAAATTTATTAAGAATGTATTGCATAATAGCAATTAATGTCATTTGTTTACTTTTTTAAAAAAAGTTAAATGCATTTGAAATTAATTTTTTTTTTTAAAAATGGTAACTGAGGATTTAAAAAAATATTATTTTTTATGAGTCAATATTATTTCAATATTAAATATCTGACATCATCCTAAAAATTCATTATGTGTGGATCAAGTTATAAAAGGAAGGATTTTTTTGGGGAAATTCTATATGAACCTAACCCTACTTTCGTTCATGTTAAGAAACACTTCAATCGCCAACAAGAGCATAGCTCAACTGGCATAAAGTTGTATTGATAACCACGAGGTTTGTGGTTCAAATCCCCACACTTTCATATTGTCAAAAAAAAAAAAAAAAAAAGAAACACTTCAATCAAAGTGGCAAAAGATTTCAACTTCCCTTTTTCTTTTATTTATTTATTTTAAAACTGTGTTCTCCATCTGTTTTTCTCATATAATAAATTATAAATATATATGTTCACACGTAACTTCGAAGATGGAGACACGTGGAATAAATAATATATTTTATTGATGTTTGTATGCGTGTGGGTGTACAATCTCTAATGTTAATCCTCTGATTCTCTCTCTTGTGTGTGAATGTGTTTCACTCGAGGGCTGGAACGCTTGATCTCGAGTCTGACGCTTTAAGGAATTCTTGGAGCTTGAAGTCTTCCAGTCTTGAAAGAGTCTTCAGTCTTCAAGAAGTGTTGATGTCCTGAAGAGTGTTTGATCTTCAAGGAGTGTTGAAGTCTTGAAGAGTCTTTTGGTCTTCAAGGATTGTTCAACACTCGAATTTATGGATTGTAGAGAGTCTTCGGTCTTCAGACTTGGTGGAGTCTCTCTGAATTCTCTGGTTCTGCTTGAGAGCTTTGAAACTCTGAACTCTTGTCTTTGTGAGAGTGTAGAATTTCTGAACTGTCTAAAATTTCTGAACCCCTGAAATGGAGGAGAACCCCTCTATTTATAGAGTTCTCGTTGGATGGGCCCTGGTGACTTTTGGGCCTATCAACTTGGACTCGGGCTTTTACTGGTCCTGGGTTCGACTATTTGGTCTTGGGTTTGGTTCATTTTTTTTTTACCCAAAACCATATGACCCAAATACTTAAAAGACCCAAATTTGACCCAATTAATTATTTTGTTAATTAATTGGTCAAATTAATTAATTTGATCAAAATAATTCATTTTCTAATTAATTGATCAAATAGAAATTTGACTCTTTAAATTTATAATTGGCCAACTTTGTCTTCAAATTAAATTTGGGACACATGTCGATTTATAATTGGTCCCAAATTTAATTATTTGTAATTTCGTCATTAATTTTAAATAATGACGTGGCAATTTGTGATTGGACAAAATTTCTCATTCAACAATATATATTTGAATATGTAAATATTTTATGCTGAATATATGTTTTAGTCCTTAATGTTTGAGTGTTTCTTTTTCCAGTTCAGTCTCTTATATTTTATCATTTTACATTTTAGTCTCTTATTGTTGGTGAGTTTTAAAATTTATTGATGATAAACTTACATGATATAATACTCATGGTCTGTTTGGAATACCTTTTAGTTTAAGAGTTTTTCAAGAATGCATTTTTTTTTTAACATTTTGTATAGAAGTTGTTTAGAATTTAAACACTCATATGTTTGGTTACATTTACTCATAAGTGTTTTTATACACAAGTTACTATATACTATCTTTTCAAAAAAAAAAAAAAAAGTTACTATATACTAACAAACTCTTTTTAAAAAATTTGCTTTGTGGTGTTCCTCTCAAATTTTTTTTGTTAAACTAACAGGTTGATGACGTGACATATACATTTTTTATTAAAAAAATATTTTTTGAATTCTTTTAACAAAATAAAATATTAAATATTTTTTTAATTATTTTCTTTTTCTTTTTTCTTTTTTCTCCATATTCTTTCTTCCTTATCTTCTTCCTCTCCATCCTTCAACCTAATTTCAGCCTTCACCACCACCAACCTGTCTTTTGCCATTGATCATCGTTCACCGCCAACCGGCCGTTGGTTGATTTTTTTTTCTTTTTTTCTCCTTTTATTCATCTTCTTCTTTTTTTTTTTCCAAAATTGAAAGGGATCTCAGATTAGAGAAACAAAACCCATGCCGTCAGATTTCTTTCACTATTAAAAAAAGGAACCAAAACGAAGGGGTTCCAGATCTGGAACGAGCCCCTTCCTGGCGATGTGGTTGTTCTCTTCTCGCTCTGCACCGTCTTCTCTTCTCGCTCATTCGCAGATCTAGAACGACGAGGTCTGCTTCTGCACTATCGCTGTTTCCATTGTGAAATCCACTAGATCTAGGCTCGTTCTTCACTGCCACTGGGCTCGTTCCAGATCTGGACTCTAAAACGAGGAGGAAACACGAGTTTCAACTAGATCTCTTCTCACTCGCTCGTTCCACGTGTTGATCAGCCGCTGTCGCGCGGAGAGAAGAACATCTGCTTAGGTTTCTTTGCGTCTTCGCCAATTGATTTGTTGTTGCACGTGGTGGACCAAGAAGGAACCCTCACTGAAAAGTGTCAAGGAGGAAGGTGAACAATCACATCGTGATGGAAACAATGGCAGTGCAAAGCGAGCGAGAAGAGAGGAAGGAAAAAGTAGAAAGTAGAAAGAAAAAAAAAAAGAAAAAAAAATTGGTTGTTGCCGACCGCTGGCCGACTACTGACGAGCAACGGTCGACGGTCGAAGACAAGTGGTGGTTGCCGGCGAAAATAGCTACAATATTTGGGTTAGAAGAAGATAGAGTTGTGGAGGCGGAGAAGAAGAATAAAGAGAAGAGGAAGAAAAAAGAAAAAATAATAAAATAATAAAATATTTTTTTATTTAAAAAATTCAAAAAATAATTTTTAATAAAAAAATACATGTCATGCCAGCAATCTCTTAAGGATAATAGAAAAATTTGTCAGAGGGACTAGGAGTGTAACAAATTATCCAAACCTCAGGGGTAAAAATGTTGAGTTTGAAAACTCAGAGACCAAAATGAAACCAAACTCAGACCTCAGTGACCAAAAGTGTATTTTTCTCTTAGAATTTTCATTTCTGAGATGATATTTTTTTTCTCTTCCCGGGGGTGGATTTATGGCTCCCAATTTTTTTTTCTTAAATTTCTAAAAAAGAATAGTTATTATAATAAAAATATTCCTACTTGTTTGGTCGAGTGGTTTATTCCTCTCTTTCTAAATTACTTGAGGTTCGCACAAGCTCAAATCTTGAAATGTTAGAACTTAGAATATATGTATATTTTTTATTTTATAAATATTTCAACATAAAAACTCTATTTTTGGTGCACATACTCCTTCTCTTGAGGTTGGAGGTTCAAATATTCATACAAATAACTAATAATAAAGACTAATTTTAAGATTTATTGAAAATACAGGAATTAAATTTGAAAATTTAAAAGTATAGGAACTAAAATAAAATGAGACTCAAATTACAGGAACCAAAAGGATATTTTAAACAAATTAATATCAATGTGTTCAAACTAAATTTAGTCTCTAGGATTTAAATTAGTTTTTATTTGGTTCTTAGATTTTAGAAACTAACACTTTTGGTCCTTGATATTTGAATTTAGTTTATATTTGATTTGCGAGCACATGTCAACGATTAATTAGCACATACTCCTTCCCTTGAGGTTGAAGGTTCAAATCTTCATACCTCCACTTTTGTTTTACTAAAAGGAAACAAAATCGAGTCTAAGTCTATAAAAACAATATAAATAATACAAATATTTTTTAATTTTTAGAATTTACTTAAAAAAAAACTAATACATAAGAAGAAATTAAAATTCTTATAAAAAAAACACTCTTACTTATCATTCGCAGAGATTTATATACAAATTTTACTATAAACTAATAATAAGGACTAATTTTAAGATTTATTGAAAATACATGGACTAAATTTGAAAATTTAAAAGTACATGGACCAAAATGAAATGAGGCTTAAATTACAGGGACCAAAATGATATTTTAACCAAAATAATATTAATGTGTCCAAACTAAATTTAGTCTCTAGGATTTAAATTACTTTTTATTTGGTTCCTAGATTTTAGAAACTAACACTTTCGGTCCTTGATATTTGAATTTAGTTTATATCTCGTTTGCGAGGTTCCAAAAGTGACATCTTTGGTCACCAAAGGTTAGAATTTGATTTTTAATTGGTCCCTAAAGCATAAAAAAGGTTTTTAAAAGGTCCCCAAGTAGCACTACAAGAAAAAGTATTTTTGCCGACGAACTTTCTCTCGACGCCAAGAAATGCGTCGACAGAAGTCGTCTCTCCCGACGCGTAAGAAATGACGTTGAGGTTTTTTTTTTTTAAGCTTTATGCCAAAATGATATTGTTGATATGATGAAATGATATTGTTTTGGCTTCTAAAACTTTATCAAATTTTGGTCTCGCAAACTATATTTTCTGGATTTGTCCCTGTTCTCTTGTTAATTCACTTAAAACATTTTGTCATTTAATTTTATCATCAACCAAATTTAACATTCACCAACACAGAGAGACCAAAATTGAAAAATGTTAATGCAATAGGGACTAAATTGAAAATTTATTAACGAACATGGACTAAATAGAAAAAAAAATACTCCAACATTAAGAACTATAACATATATTTAGCCAATATTTCATTAATGTTATGTGAGCTTTCAATTTTTAATTCATATAGTTACAATACCTAAGTATGAGTATGCCAACAAGAGCATAGTTCAACCGGCATAAAGTTGTACTAATGACCATGAGGTCTGGTTCGAACCCCTCACCCCACATATTCTAAAAAAAAAGAGTCAAATAGTCGGAATCTCTATCTGACATTTATAATATTATATATTCTAAACAAATCATTAAAAAAAAATTGAAAATTGTAACCAAATAATAATAAGAAAATGTATATGGTGAAAACTATGTTCCTTTAAAATTAACTAAATATATATGTAAGCGTTATGAAGCATAGAAAATTCACCAAGACATTTGTTGCCAAATAGGAGAGTTAGAAAAGATGATGAGTTAAAATAGTAGTATATTTTTATGATTTATGCATAGTTGAAATTCCTAAAAATAATAATTTCTATATTGTTTTCCTTTAAAAAAAAAAATCATAGTAAGAAGCAAATAATTTGATTAGATAAAAGTTCCTTAATTTATTGGCACAAATTAGCTAGCATTCATTGAAATTTTAGCATAGGCAATCCAAGCAACTATTTATCTTAAATCCAAACAATTTTTCATAAGTTTTTGCATAGATCACACGTGTTAAAACTTTTAGGTTTCGTTAATTTACCTTTGAGAAATATTCTATATCCAATAATATTCCACGAATAATGAAAGAGAACAATATCATTTATAAAGTTGGTTATTTAAGAGACATCTCCCTATGTTAAACCCTTTCTTATTTTATTAAAAAAAAAAGTTGTAACTTTAGAAAATTCTTAGTTGTACTTGTGAAAGTGTTGGTCTTTGAATCATCTTAGGTACATTTTAGCAAACCTTTCTTGTACTTGTGAAAGTGTTTGGTTGGTCCTTGTATTCATCATTTAGGTCAAAGAATGCTTTTTGTTTTTTAACCAACAAAATCTCTCTTATTGAAAAATGGGAAGGATTTTTAGTTGACTAAGGAGAAGAAGACCAAGAAAAATGGTAGTTGAAGAAAATGTTGGTGAACAAAGGTCATTTTGGATGTTACTTTAGTTGAAAAAATTATTCTATCAACAAAAGCAAATTGATAGACTTTCATGAGCCTTTTAGACAGATTTAGAAGACCGGAAACAAATACCGAGTCTTCTGCTAACAGTTTTACATGTGTGATATTAAATTTTTTTCAACATGTTGATATTTCTATCAACATTTTCATTTGTCCAATGGATTCAACATCAACATAAGGAGTGAATCGACATTTTTATTATACCTTTAACTATTGATGACATATTAAAAAAATAGTGACATGTAACTAATGTGAACATAATATTAATAATAAGTATATTTTAACTCATTTAAAAAGTGAAAAATATTTATTTATTTATTTAAATAATTTTTTTTGAACTTTTTTTTTTAAAATTTTTCCACAAATAGTGACATTGGCATTTCCATAAAATTGGAACTTCGATATTTCCATCGACATCAACATTTTAAACCTTGGTTAATAGTGAACACTGTTTGAAGGAATATATTTTAGTTATAATCATTGAGAAAATAACTATTGTTTAAGAAGAAAGTTTAAATTCAATATTGGAGATACATACAGAGGATGTGTTGAATATAGATCAAGTACGAAATGTTTGTCAAAGTGAGCATATAGCTTAGCGATAATTGGTATGTATCATCGACTAAAATGTCAAAGGTTTGAATTCTCCCACTCTTAAATGTTGTTGATTTGGGGATTCAAACCCATGATTTCATAAACACATACTTTATGTTAGTTGATCATCGAAAAATGAGAAATTTCTAGTATGAAACTCGGACAAGATTATCATATTTTTTTGACAATATGTGAGGATGGGGGGATTCGAACCACAGATCTAGTGGTCAGTGGCGGATCCAGAACTCTATGTTAGGGGGGGCTTGATATATTTTGATATTAGTTTGTTAAATAGAAAATATTATTGGCATTTTTTAGGTTAAAATACTATTTTAGTCAATGTACTTTAGGTTTCATTTCATTTTAGTCTGTATACTTTTAAATGTCCAAATTTAGTCCACGTACTTTCAATAAATCTTAAAATTAGTACTGTACTAAAAAAAATCTTAAAATTAGTACTTATTTTGGTAGTTTGAAGTAAATTTTTATCAAATTTAGCAAAAATAATTATAATAATTTACATTTAAGAAAAGACACAATATGAATATGTTTCCAAAGTTTTTACGAAGAGGGCTAGAGAAAAAAAAATACAAAACAAAACAAAACAAAAACAAAAGTTAACAATATAACTAACAATATGTAAGATTTACTTAAAAGTGCAAGACTAAATTTGGATATTTGTAAACACAAAGACTAAAATAAAACAAATCTCAAAATAAAAGACAAAAATCGTATATTTTACTTATTTTTAATAAAAATATATAAAAATGAAAATAATAATAATTATAGTTTTTGAACTAGAATTAATTATTTAAAAAAAAAAAACAATCTAGCAGCATTTAAAATATTATAGGTGTAATTTATTTTCTTGTATCGTTTTATTAAATCGAGTAATAACTTTTTTAATCATATATACTTATAAAAGTTTTATAAGAAAACGAAAAAAATTTATTAAAAAAGAAAAAGAAAACAATTTTTTAAAATATATTTTTAATAAAAAAAACGGACTTAAAGTGATAAAAACAAAAACATACATTTCAACGGGCTCGAACTCAGACACTGGCGGTAATAAAAAAAAAGGGACTTAAAGCAAAAGGAAAAAAAAAACATGCGTTCAGTGGGGCTCGAACTGGGACACTGGGCGTGCGACAGGGTAAAAAAACATGCGTAAATGGGGATCGAACTCGAATATAGGCACGCGGGAGGGGGGGCTTGAAGTCTCATTGCCAATAAGCCAAAGATAATTTTCAATAAAATAACTGAACTTTTTACTATTAATATAATTTATAATAAAGTTCAGGAGGGGCTCAAGCCCTCCCTAGGCCTACCGTAGCTCCGCCGCTGCTATTGGTCATCAATACAACTTTATGCCAGTTGAGCTATGCTCTTGTTGGCAGACAAGATTATCATATGTTGTCGGAAGGAGTGGTAATCAATTATTTATATTTGGGAAAAATACACTTTTGGTCTCTGAGATTTGGATTATGTTTCATTTTGGTCTCTGAGTTTTCAAACTCGACAATTTAGTCCCTGAGGTTTGGATTTCGTTTCATTTTAGTCCCTCCATCCATTTTTCTGTTAAATGTTAACGGAATGCTGACGTGGCAAGTATTTTTTTATTAAAAAATATTTTTCAATTTTTAAAAATAAAATAATATATTAATTATTATTTTTTATTATTTTTATTTTCTTTTTTCTTTATTCTTCATCTTCTTCTTCTCCATCTTCCTTCAACCTAATTACACCTCATTACCAGCAGTTCTCTTTCGTCGCCGCCGTCCCTCGCCGGATTTTTTCCTTTTTCCTTTTTTTTTTTTTTTTTTTTTTCTCTTTTCCTTTCTTTCTTCTCTTTCCCTTCTTTCTTATCCTCTTTTCACTGGTTAAAAAAAAACGCTCGTCCACCATGAAGTACAGATCCGGCGCGAGCAGATCCGATATCTTAGCCTGACGGAATCGACAGATCCGACAAGAGCAGAACCGCGAGCAACGGGCTGCGACTGAACTCCCTCGTCGAGACCCTCGACTGAACTCCATCGTCTCCCTCGTTGAGACCCACGACCCGACTACCACAGATCTGGACATCGGCTGAACTGGTGACGACCACACGATTTTTCCAGATCTGGGCAGCTGAACGCACGACGACCAGCGTGAATCTTCAAGCAGTGGTCGTGGGTTTTGATTCGCAGCAGTAGCCTTGGGTCTCGACGGACCACACGATTTTTCGATTACGACAAACCCACGAAATCTCAATTTGAAACGAAACCCACTGGGGTTTCGCACCATGGGTCGTTTGCTGGAATCGGGCTATGTAGGGATGTCCATTTGCCCCGCGGGGCCGGGGCCCCGTGGGGACTCGCCCCTAATGGGGCGGGGAATCCCCGTTTAAGCGGGGAATGGGGGAGGGAGTGGGGGAAAAAAATTCCCCGCGAGCTAAATGGGGATGGGGACGGGGAATGTATTCCCCATCCCCGTTCCCCGCTCCCCGCCCCGCTCACTTTTTTTTTTAATTATTAACATTATTGTTATTATTATTTCTCACTATATGTAAATTTAAAGTTTTATTGTTAATGATTTAGAAAATTGGATTGATTTGAATTATATAGTTTAAATATTTAAATTATATGTATAGATAATTAGATAGTTTGATATGAAATATTATTTTGTTTATAATAGGAGATTTAAGAATTTTTTTTCTTTAAAAAGAGATTTTTTAAAGAAATTAACTATCTAAATGAAGAATTTATGTGAATAATTAACTATCTAATAGAAAATTAATGAACATTTTTCATGCAAAGTTAACTATTTTGAAAATTTATCAAAAGAATATTTGATTTAATGAAGACAAAAAAAAAAATAAATGGGAAATAATTCCCCGCGGGGAACCCGATCCCCGCAAATTCCCCGCGAGGAATCCCCGCCCCATTCCCCACGAAATTTAATGGGGAATTTCGCGGGGATGGGGACGGGGAAGCCATCCCCGTCCCCGCCCCGCCCCGTGGACATCCCTAGGGCTATGGAGTCGTGGGTCTCGACGAGGGAGACGAGAGAGTCCAGATCTGTAGTGGTTGGGTCGTGGGTCTGAACAAGGGAGACGAGGGTGGCTGAAAGAGAAGAAGAAGAGAATGAGAGGAAAAAAAAAATGTCGCCGGCCGCCGGCAACCGACGGCAACAGTAAGCTTGGAGATGGTGGTAATGGTGGTTGAGAAGAAGAAGAGAATGATGATGGTTTTGAGGAAGAAGAAGAAAGAGAGGGGAAAATGGGAGGGAAATGAAAATTAAAAAATATATATATATTTAAATTATTTTGTTTTTTTTTTTTTTAAATTTTAAGAAATATTTTTTTAATAAAAAATAAATAACACGTCAGCAAACTGTTAAAAGTTAACGGAAAAGTGGATGGAGGGACTAAAATGAAACGAAATCCAAACCTCAGGGACTAAATTGTCGAGTTTGAAAACTCAGGGACCAAAAGTGTATTTTTCCCTTTATATTTCTAAGCATCCAAAATTGTCACCACAGAATTCAGGTAATATAATTAATGAATAAAAAACGTATGCAACATAATATTACTATTTTGTCAAAAATATATATATATATATTATTACTAAAATTTTAATGTTTTTATAATTTTTTTCGTTTGTCTTCTAGATTAACCGTTTTTCACCAAATGACAAGATTAACTATTAATACATAATCATTTGTCAGGTACAACGTATCATATTTTAAAATGTAAACTTAATATATTGAAGTAAATGGAAATATAGGAACCAATAAGAGCCTAGCTCAACTGGCATAAAGTTGTACTAGTAACCAACCCTAAAAAACAAAATGAAATTATAGGAACAACCGTTATTTTGCTCCAATTTTCAAAAAAAGAAAATGTTTTTTTAGAAGAAGAAAAAAGTTATTTTGCTCCAGCTTAGGCGTTTATTGCATACAATACATTTAAATTACAGTTCAATTATGATGTTTTTTTTTTCCGAGTTCAACAACAATGGGGTGGTGGATTCGAACCTCTGATCTCTTGGTCGAGAGTACATGTCAATTACCGTTGAACTATGCTCATTTTGGAAGAAAAATTATGATGTTGTTGGGTAGTATTTGGAAGTGGTAGTTAATCATGTATTGTTTATTTAGTTGTTTGTCACTTCATGCCAACTCAATTAAAATTAATTTAATTAGTAAAAGACCTACATATTATATATTTCATTAAAGGTCTTAACAGTGGCAGATCCAGAACTTGATGTTAGGGAGGGCACAACTTGGTATAAATTTATTACAAGTTCAGTTCTTGAAAATTTAGATTTTGGTCATATAGTCACTAAACTTTTAAAAAGTGTCTAATAAGTCCCTAAATTTCAAATTTTTTTTGTCTAATATTAATTCCTGAAGTTTAATTTTGCATACAATAGGATTTTGACATATTCAAAATGTTTAAAAAATAAATGTTATATTAGACATAAAATTTAATCTTGTGTACAATAAGTTCTCGATCTATTTGACATTTTATAATATTAATGTATTTATTAGCTAAAAAATTGGAAGTTTGGTTCAAATAGATACAAAATTAAATTGTATGTCGAATAGAGCAATTAAATTATTATTTTTTTTTCAAAATATGTTTAAGACCTATTAAATACAAAATCAAAATTTCATACATTTATTAGACATTTTTAAAGTTTAAGAATTTATTAGACACAAAATCGAAAGTTTAATGAATTCGGAGACTAAACTTGTAATTTAACTTTCATATAAATACAATTTTAAATTAGTTGATATTTAATATTTAGATTAAGTAATATTTAATTACAAAATTAAACCTGATAGAATTATCCACAACTAAATACATAAGTAAGGAATAAAACTTTAAAATTTTAAGTTTTTTTTTTTTTTTTTAAATAGAATTAAGTTTTTTATTTTTTATTATTTTTTATGCTATTAGTTTCTTTAAAATAATTTAGTAAAGATTAATTACAGAAGTGCGATAACCAATAATCGAACAAATAGCTTTCAGAAAAAAATCGAACGAAATAGCCACACAAGCAAAAAAGGAAATAAAACTACGGATATGCGCTATCAAAGAATCAAACCAAGGATGGCCAACAAACCACGACAATATGCCAAAGCAAGCATAGTTTAGCTGTAATTGGCATGTACTTTCGACCATGAGATCAGAGGTTCGAATCCCCCCATCCCCAATTGTTGATATACTAAAAAAACCCAAAAACAAACCACGACATAATATTTTAAAAATTAGAATAAAACATATTATACACATATATAATTTATAATTTCAGGGGCACGTGCCCCTCTTGACCTCTACGTAGATCCGCTCTTATCTTAACAACAAAGATTACCTAGAGGTACATCATCCAAAAGCTTAGCGTTAATTTAGAATTGAAACTTTCTAAAGTTCAAAATAAATAAATACCATGCTCAAAGTTTAATGGATTAAATTTATATTATTTTTAAAAAATAGATTAAACTTAAAAGAAGAATAAATGCACAAATTTCATGCTATCATCTTAATATATATGTATTTTGGTTATATTACATTTGCTAGACTTTTGGCTCAACTAATTACGCCGCGATTACAATTTCAATGTCTAAGCATCAAATATAAAATCAAGGGTTAAAATCTCGATGTCGATGGAAATGTTGAGGTCTCAATTTTATGGAAATGTCGATGAAAACATCAACAAAATGTCGATGTCGATGGATATTTTTTTAAAAATAATTTAAAATAAAAAAATTAAATTAACAAATAAATGTTTTACATTTTAAAAATAAGTTAAAATACTTATTATAAATATTATCTCCACATTTGTTACATTTTGTTATTATTTTGTTTATATTTTATTAATTTCCTTACGATATAATGAAAATGTCGATTCGCCCCGCATGTCGATGTCGAATCCCATGGACATGTAGAAATGTCGATGGAAATTTAATACCTTATATATAATAATGCACTCATACTAAAAAAAAATGTTTTATGAAAATCTTTTATTAATAAGCAAACTTCAATTAAGAATATGATCCTATAACTTAATTTAAGTGGTTAAATTAAGAAGAAGTTCTTTTTTTTTTTTTTTTTTGAACAGGAATAATATCAAAAACAAAACTACTCAGCACAGCTTCTCGAGGAATTAGGGCAACTGTCCAAAATCTCACTCTAGTATCCATCAACCAGCTGATGCGACACTTCCTCAATCCAGATGTCGTCGACCGCCTGCTCCACCGCCAGTCTCGCCGCCATATGAGCCAACTGATTCGCCTCCCTCCGGCACCACCTGATCGAGAAGAAGGAAAAGTCCTTCAAGAGATGGCGAACCTCACGAGCGATCTCTCCAACTTCCGACATATCCACCTTCTCCGAACAGATCAGCGCTGCCACATGAGCTGAGTCGGTTTCGATTTCCAGCCTACTAAATCCAGCGTCTCTTGCAACAAGCAATCCATCTCTGATTGCCATGGCTTCGAGAGAGTCAACGTCGGTCATATTGTGGATAAACTTCAAGGCCGTAAGCATCATCTTCCCCTTTTCATCTCTAATTATCGCACTTGTGCCACTTGATTGTGAATCTCTGTTTATTGCCCCATCTGTATTGAGCTTGTAGTTAGGAAATTTAGGAGGAGACCATTTTTCCTTCTCAGGCCGAACCCCCCCTCTGTTTTCCTCCCCTGAAACGCCCTGAAATGCGAGAGATAATCAACCACCCAACTCCACCCCTCACCTTCAGCTAGGCCTGTCTCACTCTTAGAGTGTACCACCTTATTCCTACTGTTCCATATCCACCAACACAGCCCCATGAACTCATCAAAACTGGTTGGGGATAAGTTGCTCTTACACCACCACAGTAAATCAGCCGCACCCTTTAAGTTCTGAGACTAAAAAATAGGAGCAAACGGTGAAAGCCTCCACTGCTTCCTCACCCATTTACAACCCCAAATAGCGTGAAAGGTCGATTCCTCGCCCTTTCTACACCTCGGACACATCACTGAAACCCCCATACCCCTCCTCTGTAAATTGTTCATAGTAGGGAGAAAATCATAGAAAAGCCTCCAACAGAAGAATTTGATTTTGGAAAGAACTTGCTTACTCCACACAAACTTCCACCATTCCTTAATCAATTCTGAATTCGAACAAGAAGCAGTCTCCTTAAGACTGCAGGCCAACCTATAACCACTCCGAACAGAGTAAAACCCATCCTTCTCATGGTGCCAAATGACCTTATCCACTCCCACACGCCTAGGCCTCGGGATTCGAAGTATAACATTCGCATCAAGCTCCCCAAACAAATCATTAACCACGTTGCCATCCCAAGCCCCATCAGAGCCTAACAACACATCCACCTTAGCCTCTGGATCGATCCCCCTCCCCTGAATGACTTTCAAAGTTGAATTTCTAGGGAGCCAATTGTCACTCACTATATTAACAGATTTACCATCTCCAATCCTCCACCTAAGCCCTTCCTTCAAAAGAGATCTCCCCCACAACAAACTCCTCCACACATTTGAACCCCCTCTTTTCTGCTTAGCCTCCATAAATGAAGATCCACAGAAATACCTACCCTTCAGAACCCTCCCCAACAAGGACTCGGGATTCTCTAACAGTCTCCACCCTTGTTTCGCCAAAAGAGCTTTATAAAATAGTTCCAAATCCCTAAAGCCCAACCCTCCATTAAATTTCGAAATACATACCTTCTTCCAGGAGGCCTAATGGATCTTCCTCCCTTCCACATCCCCTCCCCACCAGAACCTTGCCAAGATGCTATTGCACTCACGGACAAGTCCCTTGGGCAATTGGAAACATGACATTGAGTAGGTAGGCACAACCTGCAACACTGCCTTGATAAGAATCTCCCTTCCCCCAGCAGAGAAAGAGGATTGCTTCCACTTATGGAGATTGGCCCATAACCAATCATTCACATGCTTCAATGACAAACTTCTACGACCAGCCATCACCATTGGAAGGCCTAAATAACGGTCATGGAGGGGAACAAGCTTCACTCCCAAGGCCAAGGCTATATTCTGCCTCGTTTAGTCGTCCACATTTGGACTTAGGCAAATACCGGACTTCCCATAGTTGATTTCCTGGCCTGTTAACTTGGAATAGGCCTTCAGGCACTTGGCTACTTGGCTTGCTTCCGAAACCTTTGCCCTGAAAAACAACAAACAGTCATCTGCAAAGAATAAATGAGAGACAGAGGGACTAGCCTGTGCAATTTTAAGCCCACTGATCCTCTTATCCTCTTCCATCCAACTTAATATTCTTGTTAGCCCCTCAACACACAACAAAAACAAATAGGGGGACAAAGGGTCTCCTTGCCTAAGACCCCTGGATGGTTTAACATGCCCCATTTTCTTTCCATTAATCAAAAAGGAATAAGACACCGACGACACACAGGCCATTTTTTTCCTTTTTTTTAAGACAAAAAGAAATTCCTTTAGGTAGAAAATTGAACTTATAAGATTTTTAGAACATAAAGCAATGAAAAATATAAATAATATTTTAATGGTTTTTTTTAATGGATTAACAATGATTCGTTAATTGTTCATGGTCATACGCAATTATTAGCCGTTTTGTTAGCTATAAGCCTATAACATAACAAAAACGTGCTATATTTTAATGTCAATATAATAGAAGTTATTTTTTTAAAAAAAAAAAATAATAGAAGTAATTAAAAAACCATATTACCATAAGAACAAACTATCTAATTAAACTATAAAAAAAAAAAAAAAAAACTTTTTTAAAAAAAAAACTCAAAAAAAAAAACAAAAATAAAACAAACTCTCGCTAATTTCCAAAAAAAAATTCAAAATAATTTATTCATTATGAAATTTTATAATGCTAATTTAATTTTGATTTGTCTAATAAAAACATATATATAGTCTATAAACTTTAATGGAATTAACAATTTAGTCCCTAAACTTTAAAATTTATAATAAGTTAAGCACCTTTTCATGAAAAAACATTAGTATAATTTAATGCGAGATTTCTTATATTATATATATAGATTAATAAACTGATTAGAGATCAAATGTGTTTATAAACTACAAAAGTCATTCATAATAAAAACATTGACACTTAATTTTGATGAAATTTTTCATGGTATGGAATAAATTGAGACTATAGTTGCATTTGAGATTGATTTTGGGAGCGTTAAAAGCGATTACAAAAAATCTTAACCACATATTGTACTTGGTGAATCTAATAAATAACTTTTATGAAAAAAAAATAAAACTTTTATGAAAACGTTCATTCACAAAATCTATTTCTACTTGCTTTGATAGGATGAATGCAACCATTTTTTTAAATAATTAATACGAAGATTTTTTTTTTTTTTTAAATACTACAACTATTTCTCCTAATACTTAACAAATAATTTAGGATAGGCAAAAAAAATAAATTTAAATGAAAAGCATATAAAATTTTAAACAATTATTTAAAAATTATAAATTAGCAAAAAAGGAAAAAAAAATATGCAAATTTGGAATCATAACAATTTAGTATTGATTTACCAAATACTTGCTTTTTCAAATTTAAAGCTAAAATTTAATAGTTATTTTTCTAAAAGCACGGTTACCAACTAGGGGTGTCCATTCACCCCACGGGGATCCGCCCCAAACGGGGAGAGGGAGTGAGGAGAAAATTTTCTCCATTCTCTAAATGGGGGTGGGGACGGAGATTGTATTCCCGTCCCCATCCGCGCAAAATTGCAATTGATTGACATTTAATAAAAATTAAAAAAAAAAACGAGGGAATAATTCCCATGAGGAATTTTGTGAGGACGGAGAATGATTTAGGGGACGGGAAAGGCTTCCTCGTCCTCGTCCTCGTCCTCGTCCTCCGACTATTACCAATAATCTATAATTCTATAATATATTAAAAAGCGAGGATCCGTGAAAAACATTTTTAGACTAAAATACCCCTGTAAAGTTAAGATAATTACTTTAGTTAAAATCTAATTATTTTAATTAAAAAATTAAAAGATACAAAAATTAAAAAGTCTGTAATCCGTAAAAAATTAAAAAACGAATATAAAATCTTGAAAAAAATATTTTCCTATCAAAATCTAATTAATTATTCAATTATTCAAAATTAAAAATCTAATTAAATATTCAATTATTCAAAATCTAATGTAATACATAAAAAAGCAAGGTTGAATTTCCGTTTCTAAGATAGAGTGAGGGATTGGAATTTTATTTTTACTTAATAATTCAATTATTCAAAATTTAATTATTCAAAACAAATTTGAATCAAATTAAAACGATGGAAGGAGGTTGAATCGCTGATAGAGAGAGATTGGAATTTTATTTACTAATTATTCAAAATCTAAATTAGTTTTCAATTTTTGAAATCAAATTTGAATCAAATTTTGTAATTTAATAAAATTCAAAAGAATATGTGATTTGATCAAAAAATCTAATCAAATTAGAATTTGAATCTAAATTCCCTCTATAAATTTTTCATCTTCTCTCATTCTTTTTCACATCAAAAACTATTCATCTCCTTCATTCTTCGTTTCAGGTACCTCTCTTAAATTATAATTATAACGTTTTTGTTTAATTTTATCAATTTAATTAGAAAAACATCATTCTCAAATAATATTATATGTTATAGACCGATCTTAATTTCTTTTTTCCCTTAAAATTTATTTTCTAGGTCTAAAATTAGTTATCCCCTCTAATTGTTCATCTTTATTTTAGTTTTTTTTTTTTTTTTTTTGTTATAATTTGATTGTAAATGTGTTCGCATCAAATTGTTGAATAAATAAAACACCATGATCCGAAAAGTCGAATTACATGTAAAATTGTCCATTCAACTGTTATTTTTGTTTTATCAAATGAAATATGAAATTTCTAATCACAAAAATTTGAAAATCTTTACCGACGAGAAGTTATATTTATTTGATGTAATTTTCATATACATACAATTAGACACCAAAAAGGCATATAGGTTATTCTTTTGTTTCACAATATGTGTACTAGAATGATTTTGATTTATTCATAGATAATTTATTGGTTATGAGAAGGATTTTGATTTTGTTAATTTAGAATCAAACATGATAATTTTATTCAAGATGAGGGTACCATCTTTTCAGGGACAAAGAGCATTTTGGATGAGTTTAATTAGGTTTAAAAGTAGTCATCCCCTCCAATTGTTCATAAATGTTATAATTATTGGGGATGTAACTTAGATAAATTCCATTTTTATTTTCCTTTCTTAATGTCATGGAAATTTATATATATATATATATATATATATATATATATATATATATATATATATATATATATATATATATATTTTGTGTTAATTAGATAGTTATTAAATTTTTAAAAAGAAATTTGGAAAAGATTTTGGAAAATGAAGCTATTTAGTTGGCTTTATTAAAACCTGAGGCGGATTTAGAGGATTTTGGATTATTTTTCAATATTTTTTTTATGATTATTTGTAATTCAAGTTATGTATTTTTTTCTCTTTTATTTTTTCTAAAATATTTTCTTCTTTAATTTTTCATGTCTGTTGGAAGATTTATTATTATTTTCCTTTTACTTTTTCGGTATTCTTCTTTAATTTTTAATTTATGTTTTTTAATTTATGATTTTGTTTTAAAAAACAATAAATACATAATATTTCAAAAATCTTATCTTTAATTTAATGCTTTGTTTTTTTCAAAAAGGTATTAAGTGTTTTTTTTTTCCTAAAAGTTGATATACCTAAAATTCTTTGCTTAAAAATTCTATGAATTTATCAGTTGTGGTATTGTTAGACTCCATATTTTTGTTTGACTGTTTTGATTTTACTTATTTTATTTTATTTTATTTTGAGTCTAACAATTTTACAAGTTGTATTTTGTTTAAAATAAATTACTAAGTAAATCTACTAAAAAAATTAATTACAATAATTTCATTCAATTGCACAAAAAAATATTGGGATTATTGTGTAATTTATTTCTAAATTGGCCAATGTAATTATAGAATGAAACTGTTGTAATTAAATTTTGTCTAAACTCACTTAGTAATTTATTTTAAAGAACAAACACTATCAAAATTAAAGAAAACAAAATAAGTAAAATCAAAATAATCAAGCAAAAACATGGAATCTAACTTAGGTTTTAAAATTCATAATTAAAACTAAAGAAAAATTTTATGACTACAACTTATAGAATTATAGAATTTTTAAGCAAAAAATTTTAGGTATGTCAACTTTTAGGAAAAAAAAAACACTTAATACATTTTTTCAGAAAGCAGAGCATTAAAGATGAGATAAGTTTTTTGAAATGTTAATATATTTATCATTTTCCTAAAACAAAATCATAGATTAAAAAGCAGAAATTAAAAATTAACGAAGAATATGAAAACGAAAAAATAAAAAAAAATAAACGAAAACATAAAAATAAATAAATAAATAAAATAAAGAATAAATATGCCAATAGAAATTAAAAATTAAAGAAGAAAATGTAAATAAAAAATAAAAAATAAAGAAAGAAAAACATAACTTGAATCTGCCACACGTGGATTGTCATTTAAAAGAATATTTAAAAGAAAATCATGAATGTGTGAGATGCGGATTCATTTTGCACACAAGAATTGTAATATAAGCCAACGAATCAGCTTGGTTTTCCAAAATCTTTTGGAATGCATATGTTTTTCCAAATTTCTTTTTAAAAATATACAATAACTATCTAATTAACCTGCACTCTTTTCTTTCAAATAATCTTTTATCTTTTTATTTTTTTTTTATTTAGATAACAACACATGCTAATCTTCATATTTTTTTTTTATTATTTAGATGACAACACATGCTAATCTTCATATATATTTTTTTATTTTGAAATGTTGTTGAATGATAAACAAGTAGAAACTCATATAGGTTAATAGAGATATATTACTTATGTTAGCATTATCATACTATTTACTAATATTGATTTCATATTATAGATGTGGTGGGTGGAGTAATCCAAGTTAAGTCGATATCCGTAGGAAGGAACTAATGTCAATCATTTAAAAAAGAGAGATTATGTTATGGACAATAAGTACGTATCAAAATATGAATTTCAACGATTGTTCAAACTTCTAAATATCATTGTCTTAAATTGTGGTTTTGATATGTACATGTTCAATACGATGAATACACTAATGGGACAATTCTTTTAACAAATATGAAGATTATTGCATTTAATATTTGGTTTTATAAAGACTAAATTCTAAAAAGGTTATTTAAAAAAAATCTGAAAAAGAAGCTCTAATATGAAGTAAAATAGTATCAGAAATAAATAGAAATAATTCAACAAAATTAAATAAATTTTAAAAGTCACTTAAATATTCAAAATCAATTTTCTTTTTAGAAAAGCGATTTTCATTAAAACTTTATTGAAATTATCTACACCGTGATTCCCATATATTTTTATATTGTTGTGTTTTAAATTAATTTTTTTTTTAAAATAATTTTGAGATTCTAAAACCAATGGTTTTATATTCATGTTAATATTATATCTTAATAGCTAAACTATTTTCAAGTTAATATTATATCTTAATAGTTAAATTAATATTAATTCGAAAAAATATAATATAAAACATTTAAAATAATATGATAATTTATGTTTATTTGACTAAAATGTGTAACCACCATCATTTACATGTCATGTTTAAGAACTATGTAAATGTAAATTATTAAAGCAGATAAAAAAAATAATAAAAAATACATTGTTTTAGTTTAAATATAATTTCCTTTGAAACATACAAACTTTTGGAAACAAAATGCATCAATTAAGAATAGATCACTTTCTCCCATTGCCACTTTATTCTGAAAACGAAATAAAGTACGACACTATATTCCCTAAGTTATCTAAACCTACATACTTCTGGGAACGGAATTGGAAAACTGTAAAATTTGTGGTTTGGATGGGCTATAAAACGAACACCGATCAACAAATAAATAAAAAAAATATAATGTAAACAAACCAAAATTGAGGTGCAACATACAAATACAACAAAAGAGATGGTGTTGAACTAAACAAGATAGATAATTACTCAACTTTAAGAGATAGTGTTGAACTAAACAAGATAGATAATTACTCAACTTTTTCAAGGTTGGAGTTAAATAGAATAAAATTGGAAAGGAGCGAGAGAGAGAGAGTGAACGAGGAGAGAAAGAAGAAGTAGAGAAAGAGTGGGTGATTGAAAAGAGGGAGAAATGTAGGAAGTAGTCCGATTGGACAAAGGATAGAGAGAGAATGAGAGAGCAAGAGAAATTGACTAAAATAGATCAAATTTTTATATTTTAATAGTTTGAGTGATTAATTTTAAATTTTATCATATAGTTTGAGGGTTTAATTTTTATAAAGAAGTTTGGACTTTATAAACCAATTTCTTTAACATGTATTATTTTTTATTATTATTTAGCATAATTATTGTTACTCCATTTGCTATGATAAGTTACATATATATTATATTATATTAAAATTAGTCATATTAGAAAACAAAAAAATCATCATAGAAGTAGAAAAAACAAAACTAATATAAGAATGTATATACAATCTTAATTAATTTTAAATTAACTTTACTTCATAATAACTTAGTCAAATTAGATGGTAAAAACCTAGTTATTTTAAAAGCTATAACATTCTCATATTAAGCATTTTTTTTTTAGCCAAAATGAGTCGGCATGTATGTCCGACCAAGAGGAGGTTCGAATACCTATAAAATGCAACATTTGGGGTGGGGGGATTCGAACCTCTAACCTCCTAATCAAGGGTACATGTCAATTACCGCTGAACTATGCTTGCTTTGGCATGTTGTTTAGAATACTAAATTCTTACTTTTATATGGAAAATTCAAATACCAAAAGTATTTTTTTTAATCTATCTATATATATTAATACTTGTTATTGTTTTTTTTTTTTTTAAAAAAAATCATTCAACAACTCTAATGTGCATGTCTTTTGCTCATTTATTTGATATAAATAAATTTCTAAGAGAAAAGGAATGTTTGTAACTCACATTTAGATAAACAAACATATAGATGAACAAATGTTTTGAGACTATGAATACATGTTTAGGTGTCAGAATAAGCATAGTTCAATGATAATTGACATGTACTCGTTTTTTTAAGATCGAAGGTTCAAATTTTCATACTTCACGTTCAATAAAAACATTTTAGTTATTGCTATTAAATTTTTTTTATTTTTTTATTGGGAAAAATACACTTTTGGTCCCTGAGGCTTGGATTAAGTTACACTTTGGTCCCTGAGTTTTCAAATTCAACAAAAATACCCCTGAGCTTTGAGATAAGGAGCACTTTGGTCCCTGCCGTCTAATTTTCCGTTAAAAACTAACGGTTTGCTGATGTGGCACTATTTTTTTTATTAAAAAATTATTTTTTAATTTTTAAAAATAAAATAATAATAAATTAATTCAAATATTATTTTTTAAGTATTTATTTTCTCTTTCATCCTTTTATTCATCTTCTCCAACACTTCTTCTTCAAACCCTCTTCCTTCCATGACTCAGCCACCGGCCGCCGTCGACCATCGACCGCCGCTCGCCGGCGGCCGGCGACCAGTTTTTTTTTTCTTTCCTCTTCTCTTCTTCTCTTTTCTTCCTTCTCCAACTTTTTCTTTAAAAAACCACGAAACGGAGGGACGTCTCCTTCTCCTCCAAAAACCGTCCAGATCTGCATCCACCGCCAGGAAATCAACTCTCTCGCCGTTCACGAACCGAGATCTGAAGCAGTAGCAGTTCCTGACCAAGATTTGAAGCCATTCGCCTGAAGCCGTGTAGGAATCTTCGTTCGTGACCAAGATCTGGTTTTCAGACTTACAGCGAGCAGGGCTTCGAGTGGCATGGATCGTTCGGAGCTTGCCGTGGATCGAGCGAAGACGAGCGTTCTGAGCGAAGGTACAACGAGTGGTGTAGCCGATGGGTTCGAGCGCCGTGGATCGTTCGAAGCTCGTCGTGGACGACGTCGGGCGTTCCAGACCTCGCCAAATCGACCTTGCCGTCGCCGTGGACGATGCTTGCCAAATCGACCTCGCCGTCGCCGTGGACGAAGTCACCAAATCGACCTCGCCGTCGATCTGCTCACAAACCCAGATCTGGGTATTTAGTTTTTTTTTTTAAAAAGCTAATAAACAGAAAGAAAAGAAGAATGAAAGGAAATAAAAGAAGGAGAATAAGAAAAGAAAGGAAAGAGAAGGAAAAAAAAAAAAAAACCACCGTGGTCGGCGGCGGCCGCCGACGAGCGACGGTGGCCGGAGCTGCCGCCGGCAGTTACAGGGATGGTGGGTGGTGGTGGTAGGTGGGTGAAGAAGAAGAAAGGGGGAGAGAAAGAGTTGTTAATGAAATGATATTATTTTAATAATATTTTATTATTTTTAATATATTTATATTTAAAAAAATTCAAAAAAAAATAAATAAAAAATATATAGTGCCACGTCAGCACTCCGGGTTTAACGACAAATTAGACGGCAGGGACCAAATTGCTACTTATCTCAAACCTCAGGGGTATTTTTGTTGAGTTTGAAAACTCAGGGACCAAAGTGTAACTTAACCCAAACCTCAGGGACCAAAAGTGTATTTTTCCCTTTTTCATTTTTTGCTAATCATTCAACAAAAGTCCCAACTTATTTCACAATTGAAAATTTGACTCACAATAAATGGCTTCATCAGATAAATGGATGAAATAATTATATGTCAGATTTACTACTATTATGAAAAATTTACAGTAAAGATAAATCATGATTTTTTTTTTTTTTTTTGTGCAAGTTTAGAGATTAAAACATAATCGAAAGTTTATCATGAAGTTCAAGAATCAAAATATAATTTTAACCTAAACAAAAAAACAATATACACATTATTATTATTAACATATAAAAGTATACATATACCCATTTAAAAAGAAAATACACCACAATGATCTTACTAGAGCAATTGAGCTAACGTGAGCATAGTTCTGCATTTTAGGTATCATTAACATTCCCTTTAGGTAGAATACTTTAAATGTCCAATTTTGGTCCTATATTTAAATAAATTTTAAAATTAGTCCTTACTATTAGTTTGAAGTTAATTTTTATCTAAATAAAAAAAAGAATAATAATAATTTTCATTAAAAAAAAAAAAAACAATGTCAATATGTTAACCAAATTTTTAGACAAAAGGCTCATAGAGACTAAATATTTTTAACAAAATTTAATCACAAATAAACGATGGGGTCTAATTTTGAGATATATTGAAAGTATAAAGACCAAAATTGGACATTTGAAAATACATGGACTAAAATAAAATAGATCTAAATTACATAGGTCAAAATAGGATTTCAACCTTCTTTTTTTACACTTTTATTTCACTTCTACATATTTCTTATACTATTTTGTATTTACATTGTAACAAAAAATTGATCTATTCAATTCTTTTTTATAATAATGGTGTTTTTCTAATCTTTTATAATTTATAAATATTTAAATAATTATTTTATAAGAAATTTAAATATTAATATTAATATTAAACTAATTGAAAAAAAAATAGTATAGTTAAATCAAAACGATTTTTACTATTAATTTATTAGTTTTTCAACAAAAAAAAAAAAAAAGTTGTAGCATGCTTTTTTAGGTTTAAAAGTGAAATTTATCCCACACTAATTTACTTCATTATTACAACTTATTTTTCTTAAATCACAATTACCTAGAACTATTCTACAAGTTATAGCAATGCTAAACTAAGCCTAAAAAGAGTCTTAAAAGTTCATGTATCAAATTTGAAATTTAACCAAAAGAAGAGAAGCCCTAGGTTTGGATAAAAAATTATAGTCTTGAACTTTCGTGAAAATAACAATTTAGTTCTTGAACTTTAACTTGTAACAATTTAGTCAATGTATTTTGAAATTTGCAATAATTTAGTCACTAAACTTGGTTATGTAATAATATAGACTATGTACTTAAAAAAATTGAAGCAATGTAATCCCTATACCATGTATGTAATGCCTCAAGTCCAGGATTCAGAATACAAATTTGTCACCTGACGACCTCGACACCATACTTATCTTAACTGGCTTCTATAAAAGTGAAGGTTGTCCTCATAGGCAAACACGAATCCTTTTAGCATGCTTTGTCCTCACTCACATGCTTCCTAGGAAAATTCTCAAGAGATCACCAACATAGAACTCCACCAAGCCATGCACGCTTCACTTTGGAGTTTCTATGATTGAGTCACCAACACTTTGTTGGTATACGTAGTTAATATCAATTATTGTAAAAAAAAAAGTAGTTGATATCAATTCTCTTAAACTCATCTTTACCATACTTTCGTATCGTCAAGATCCCTCTCATTCGGATGTGGTCTCAGTACATTCATGTACCCTTCCTATACTCAACATCTCAATGTAAATTCCATCAAAACTAAGCCTCAATTTTTATTATTGTTGTCTTATGTAAAGTGAGTTTAAAATATGCAATAGAGACTCACAAACGTGCAAGTATACACATCAAACAGCAAGTGATAAGTATGTTTTTATATCGTTTCCTCAGGGATTGAACTCATGAAATTCACTATTCTAAGTTTGCTTTTAATGCAATTATAATGTAACCAAGGACCAATTTATATTCATTAAGTAAAGTGCAAGTAATTTAAAGATGGAATAAAACTTAAAGTGGCATAAACTTAAGGAAATGACAGTAAAAATAGTGATCAGGTAGAGAAAGTAAGGTTCAGATTAGGGGCTGTACACTCTCACTAGCTGTTTATAATAGCAAAACTCATGTAACTTCCATTTCACCCAGTACTTTTCTACGAGTATTTTCCAATTCTCCTTAAATTTAGGTGATTAAACTCCCATTTAACCCCTCTTTTTAGCTCTATTGTATGGTGCTTTAGGTGGATATTCATCCCTAAATTACCCAGTAGTAGCTGCCACTTTTTGCAAGCTAAAGTAAAGTAAAGTAATCGATTGTTAATTGCTTTTCCAAACTCATAACAACAATGCTAAATAATGGTTGATCAAGCAAAAATCTAGCTTAAAAGATGAAGAACATTGTTTTCTAAAAAAAAAAAAGATGAAGAACATTGCACTTTAAAATGGAATTTATAGAGTTTTACAACCAACAAATAGCAAGTTAAAGCTTAAGCACCCTAATCCTCAACTAAGAGGATTTAGCTCATGTTCAAGGTGAAAATAAAGGAAATACAACAGTAGACAACCATATAGATCATCCTTACAACTTTTTTTTTTTTTTTTGAAAAATCATCCTTACAACCTTTAATACAAACTAAACACCAAGAAGAGAAGAATTAAAAGGAGAATAAACTAAATAAGAAGCTTCTAGGAGAGATTCCAGCTTTTTCAAGTTGGGAAGTCTTCAATCAGTTGCTCCCTTGTCTTTTTCTCTTCCTTTTTGTCTCTAACAACAACAACTTCTAGGTGAAAATCTTCCTCCAACCAATTACCTTCTTCTTTTGGCCATCAATTCTATTTATACCAGCCTTCTTCATTGGTTTTAAGGTTGATTGGGCATTTTCCCCCCACATGGATCTTCCCTAATGGGTTGAAACAATACATATCAGCACACTTGGCTACCAGTTCAATTAATGAGCTTCTCACATGGGATAGCACGTGCAACCACTTAAAGCTTATGCCCTTGATCAATTGCTATAATCCCAGTTGCTATAGCAAAACCTGAGTGCAAGGAGCCTTGAATTAGCTTGAAAGATAACAAGTTTGCACCAAATTCATTATAAGCATAGCCTGAAGGATTGGAATTTCGTAATTCCGTAAAGCGGAAGCGTGATTGGGACCGATTCGTAATTAATTTTTGTTTAATCTAAAATACCAATACATTGACAATAAAATTAGAACTATTCTAGATTTATATTAAGGCTAAACATACAAAAATATTAGATCTAAATCTAATTTATATAATAACAAATTACTTACTCTCGTTGATGACTCAGATTAAATTCACCAATTGCTTGTGAAATAATCACGAACTAGTGCGAACACCACCACTATGGCTACACCGGTATGACTCTGAGACTTCTAGAGGCAGGAGACTGGTGGGAGTCTAAAGGGAGCCTTCAGGAGAATTCTCTGAGAGTAGGAGAATGAATGAGATGTCTTTCACCCCACCCTAGGGGTCCTATATATAGTAAAGGCCAAGACCTTTTCCTAATAGGAAAAAGTCTCTAATTTTAATAAATAATTAATTAATTCCATAATTAATTAATTACCCAATTAAATATCATATATTTAATCTTAGGGATTTTATTAAAATTAATATGAATCAAATTCATATTAAATTTATTTGAACTCTTTCAAATATTTTTTCTCAAGAATTAATTTTTGAAATTAATTCAAAAATTATATTATTAAGTTTCATAAACTTTATATTATAATGCATCAATATACGATTCCCCAAATAAATTGAACACTTTCAATTTACAATTTATACTTAATTGCCTCAAGTCTCTTTACGATCTACCAGTGGGACCTAATGGACCTACATATCATAAGCTCCAACGATACGAGACTAATTGGCTAAACTCACTAACCAAGTTAGTCAACATTCGTTAACTGTGGGTCACTCCACTAAATACCCACAGCTGCACTATTCTCACTGTAGAATATTTCTGTGTCCACGGATATCGACCAATGCAGTAAGTCAATCCTTCACGTGTGTTCGTAACACCAGTTGGGTCAAATTACCGTTTTACCCCTGGGTTACCTCTGGTTCCTTAAGTACCGCTGATCCCTCTAATGAACAAGTTGTTTAGGGTCCAACCACTAAACAGGAGTTCCTCTCGGGCCAGGAGAGGACGACGCACCTTTGTTCAAGCCCCAGAATCAGCCCTTAAGGGAACACACATCTACTTACCCCAATAGAGAAAGGAGTGAATTCCGTCTTGTATTGTTATGTTCCCAGCCCCCATTCGGTCTTGCCCCTGAAATGGTAGGATTATTGAGTCGGCGAACTGGCCACTTTCACCCATACAAATCTAAGGACAATCCCTCCTGAAAGGGGTTCATAACAGACTCAGGATTGAGATTGAGTTACCTAGGTCATCCTATTGAAATAGAAACCTAAACTAGTTAACGACGTTACATCTAGTGGTTACTATTTCGCAGTCCGGTCTTATGCAAACTCATTGCATAGGTTACCCCCACTCGCATGTCTCCTACATGGATGCTTTGGATCATTGCATCTGTATCGAATACAAGGTGAGCCGTATCACATAGTGTCACCAGGATAAGGTACCCAACCTTATCCCTATACTATAGACCTATTAGGTTGTCACTTGGACACCGATCCCCGTATGTCCCCACATACTAGTCCAAGTTTCATTTAAACAACCTTGGATCTTAGTTTATTGGATTTAGGATTTATTAATGTAAACTCGATTATTCAATAACCAAATTACTGAATTACTCAAATAACGCTTTATTGAGATCGATTAATATGTTTCATTTACTATCTACGAGTTTTAGGGCATAAAACGTAACATAGCCTACTAATACATCAAGCAATGAGGAATTCTCATTTTCATGCACAATTCAAGCCTAAACATAACAAAAATTAGAGTTCTTAAGCCTAAAGTGCAAGCCATTAGCTCTTATTTCTAAGAGCTATCAATTATGTAATGATTTTATAGTTTATAAACACATTTTGTCCCTAATTAGTTTATCGATCTAAATATGTAAGAAAATCTATTAAATTTTAAGGTTAAATTACAAATTTAGCCCTAAACTTTGAGGTCCGCCTATATTTGATCATTGAACTTTCAAAATTACAAATTTAGTTCATGAACTTTTGAATTTTTTAAGATCCACAGATCTACTAGTCACAAAATTCAAAATTTAGGGTTTCGCAAGACATAAAATTCAAATTTATATATAATGAATCAATTATTTTTTTAAAATTTCGAATTTGTCAATGTTCTTTTAGACACAAAATTGAAAGTCTAGTTACCTATTAGACACTTTTAAAAGTTCGAAGACTAAATAGACACAAATTTCAAAGTTAGGCTCGTAATTTAACCAAATTTTAATAATATTTTTCACAATAAAAACTAAAACGTTACAAAATTTAAAGTTCATGGACTAAATTGTTAAGTACGAAAGATAATGAAGTAAAGTGTTACAAAATTGCGAATACACCAATTAGACTGCAAGGGATGGCAACGGGGCGGGGTGGGGCCGGGGATGCACTCCCCATCCCCGTCCCCGCCCCATTCCCCGTTTTGGGGAATCGGCGTCGGGGTCGGGGAATCCCCGTGGGAAAAAATCCCTGCTTTTTTTTTTTTAAAATTATTTTAAACAAAAATTAATTAAAATTAAGATATATATTAAAATTATACATACTTTTATATTAACGTTAGTATTAAATTTATTTATTTATTTAAGTAATTAATTTTTATAATATTAAATATGTTTTATTATAAATTTAAACACCTAAATTAAATAGAAAAAGAAAAGAAAAAGAAAAATATAAACTAAACAATACAATAAACCAAAACTTAAGAATTAAAAAAAAAAAACTTTATAGAAGGTTATTTATCAATATAAGAATAATATTATTATTATAAACAATTATAATATATATAATATATATTTTAAAAATAAATAAATAAATAAATTATTCGGAGCGGGGATACCATCCCCATCCCCGCCCCGTCCCCGACCGGGGACTCAAAAAGGATCTCCGGTTTGACCTCCATACCCGATCAAACCGGGGATTCCCCGCCCCGTTAGGGGCAGGGCCTCGTGGGGATTTTCGCCATCCCTAACTGCAACTAACCACACTTTAGGGACTAAATTGTTATTCTTGCGAGATTGAAAATGTTTTTTTTTTTTTTTTCATTTAAAAAAAAAAAAAAAAGCTATGGAAAGCTTATGAAATATAAAAGCAAATGCAGGTAGGTCCAGAGGCTGAAATGGCAGAAGTTGATTGGTTGAGATGAAGAGAAGCCAATGCTTCTGCGTGTTTGTTGGTGGTGAGAAAAGAGGGTGAAAGTGAAGAAATTGTTTCTTTTTTTCTTTCCTTTCTTATTAACTTCACGAAACGTTCCCCAATTTTTCTTCGCAACCAAACGCACTCACAGCGGCGAAGAAACAACGGGAACATCAAAATTTTCCCCTTTTCTTTTTCAATCAAATCGCCCCGTGAGATGAGGAAAACAGGAGGAACCGAGAAGAAGAGGGTCAGAAGGCAATCAACTGCTGTTCAAAATGCTGCCAAAGATCCCAATTCCGATACCCCTCCTAGGGTTTGCCCTCTTTTTCCCTCTAATTTTTTTTTCTGATCTGGGTTTTTCTTGCCTTAAAGAGGGAATGATGGGTTCACTATGATCCTTTGTTTCGTTTTGTATGAGGACACGATTGGCGCATCCGTGCCCAGAATGCGTCTTTCACTTGTGGGCATTGATGTGTTTTTGGACTTGTTCTGTGAATTTTTCTTTTGGGTTCTTATGTTTTTGTGCTTTTGCGAGAAATGATTGATGGGCGTGAAGTTTGCATAATCTTTGCCATCTGTGATTTGAAGTTCCTTAATGCAGAAATGTATGGCGTGTGGCTGGAGAAATGATTAACTCTGGCACCCATTTGCGAGAACGTGCTAGCGAACTCATTCATTGTTTTGGTTTCTTCACGAAGAAAGAGAAAAGGAGTGATTAATGTGCATGCATTGCAAAAGGGTTTTTGTTTTGTAATTCTTAGTTTTGCAGCTTTGGAGTGTAGGCAGGAGGGCAATTGGAAGTTCAAATTGTAAAAGTATTATAGCCTGGGTCTCAATGGATCGGATTTGCATTCACCTATATGGGCGTTGTTAATTGTTGTTTTATGGTTTGAATTTAGAAAAGTATAACTTTGAGGTTCTATCACTCTGAATAAATTGCAATTTAGGAGTATTTTTGTATTTTAGTTACGAGAAATGAAATGTTATTTGATTTGATAGTGTTGAAGGCATTAGACACCATCATTTCTTCACATTTGAATCGTTTTAGCTTCTTTAGATTGACAAGAAACATCTTGAAAGATAGTGTGATGGTTATCTTGTGAGAAGGTGATTGATTGATTGAGTGCGTGCGAGTTAAAAGAGAGGGTAAAGTAAAAATGCTTTTGTTTTTGTTCCTAGTAAGTTCTTTTAACCTCTGTTTAGTATTGGAGTCAGCTGCCTTTTGGCTATCAATCATGTTTTTTTGTCATTTTTCCAATTTCTGAAGGAGCTTTTCAGCTTTTCAAGAGTTTTCAATTGCGAATGCCTTGGTGGTTGCACACTTCTCTTTTATTCAGTTACAATTTATGAATTCGATGCTGCCGTGGTTATGTTGTTATAGCTTGCTTTGTTTTTGTATGCTCACCACTTTTTTTAATCAGGATTCCAAGTTTGTTTATTTCATTTTGGCTTTCTTGCTGATCACACACTGTATATATTTTTAATCTTCAGAAACAAGCTGCAAAGAAGGACGTATTTCAGTTGTTTGCTGAGAAGGTGAGAGATCACAAGGATTTAGAATCAAGGTGGGCTGTTTTACAAGAGACACGTGTTGAGTATTTCAGAGGCAAGGATTTTATTAGTTTTTTGAGAAATCATCCAGAGCTCAAGGATATTCTTGATTCAGATAAGAATTTGGAAACTGAAGATATTGGCAATGCATTGCTAAGTAAGAATCTCTTAGTTCGCTGCGATCGTGTGGTCAAAACTGTTCGGCCTGGAAAGAGAAAATTGTCTACATGGCCAGCACATCTGGAGATATTCCCGGTATGGATTTTTAATGCATTATATCTCTCTTAAAATTGGAGACCAAGCCTCATTCTCTCTACTCCATATAAATTTGATGTTTCTTTTAACTGCAAATAAATAGTCGTAGAATACTTTTTAAGGTTGTATTAAAATTTTAAATTCCAATATACTCAATATTAATAAGTGTTTCTTTTGAAGAAACAATTCTGTTGAATTGTGAACACATACAGTTATACCGAAGGATGGACTGGGGTTGCTCGGTGAAGTCTAGATAGGAGAATACAGAAGCCTTTTTAATCAGCCAGTGACAAGAAAAGAAGAATGTTGCTTAAAAGACAAATATTAGAATTCATAGAACCATAGCTCAAAGAAAAGGCATGAAGTTGTGTTCTATCCCATTTTTCACCCCAATACTCAAATATTCCTAAAAGTATTATCCCAACTTTTAACCGTTCAGACTCAAAAACTAGCAGATGGGAAGGATTTGAATCACCCACTATTCATTATGATTTTTTTTTACATGAAATAATTTTGTTTTGTATACAAAGATTTGATCTGCTTCTATCGAAATAGAGGATTTACTTGCTGATATAGTCATATAGATAAGTATACATATTCAACCATTAGTTATTCGGTGGCTAGCATGTTGATGCAAATTTCAAGAAATTGAGCGAGGAACTTATTTACAATCTCGTTCCATAATTTAGTTGAATATCATGTTCTCGGACCATTTTCCCAGGTTTTGATTGTGCAACTTCCTCTTGCAGGATCAGGTGTTCTCTGAACATGATGCCTTTTTTGCTTGGACATTTGTTAAGCGGCGGCCGTTTTGGCAGACACTTCTTTCATTTTGTTGGCCTGTGTTAACTCTTGCAATTTGCTTGTTTCCTGTATATCCTCATCAGTGCAAGCTTTTGATACTCTACTCATGTGCTGGGGTTCTGCTTCTTATACTCTCGCTTCTTTTATGTAGGTCATACAGCCCTTTTCATTGATTTATTTTTTGTATTGTGCTTCATTTATTATCTATAAATCATTTATATGATGTCCTTAATTTAAGGATTGCAGCATGAAGTATTGTGGTAGGATGATATCACCAAGTTTTTGAATGTTTTGTGCTTATTTGCTATGTTTGATTTACTTATTTTCCATTTTTTTTTAATTTTGTGATATTTTGAGTATTCCAGTCAGTTTATGTGCACCTTGGCCATGTTGGACTTCTACACTCTCATTTACTTTTGATATCTGCTGCAAGTTCCTGTTGTTTGTATTTTTTTTCCTCATCAAGCATTTCTTTTTTCATTTTTGAAAAGTAAAATACAGGAAAAGCATAATTTTGTTTTATATTTTTATTTATTATTATCCTAGGAATGAAGCAAGCAGTGCTAATTTTATGATGACCTCTTTAAGCCATTTATCTAAGGATGAGGCAACATCAAAAAGTAATTATTGTTGGATATGATGGAAAAAAATCAGCAAATGATTGCAATTTTTCTTTCTAAATTGTTGGTCTCTAGGTGGACTTGGCTACTTACCAAAAAGATGAGAACCATCTCAATTTTGAATTCAGTTTTTGATTGTTATTTGTGATAGTAGCTTGGTTGGTTGATTTGTTCATTTATTATGTTTTTTCTTTGCCAATGTAGAAGAATGATATTCACTTGGCTAGCACACCAAAAGGTTCTCATTTGTTTTAGAGGATCCCAAGTGGCTTGAGCCTTAGCAGTTTCATGTTTTGATTTTCCCAAGTCATTGCAACTTCTTTAGCCTTTACTATCAGTGTATGGTTTTTATTAAGTATGGCTTACAATCTTTTTTTAGTTTATAGTTATTGTTACATTGATGAAATAAATATCACCATACTTTCTAAGTGCCTACGTTGGCATTTTTTGGTCTTCAATAAAAATTTTTAGAGCAGATTCTCTCTTCTAGGTCGATAAAGTTACATGTTTTCTTTTAAATTTGCAGTGAGAGGAGCAGTATTTGGAATTTCGTATATTCTTCTGGGCAAGCGTATGTGGTTTTTCCCCAATATTCTCGCCGAGGAAGCAACTTTGCGAGAATTATTCCGTTTTTGGCCAAGTAAAGATGAAGAAGAGAAACCAAAATGGACAACCAGACTTTTCTATGCACTAGTGGCTGTACTGATCATACTACTGATGAGGCATCATGCTCCCGATGAGGCTGCCAGAGCAAGGTTAGTGCCATATCTTTCTAAACTTGCATACCACTAAAGAATAGGGGAGAGAAGTCTATATATGATAATTTACCACAATCTTTTTCGAAGTGTCCGAAACTAAAGAGCAGTTTAGAATGGATCAGTTACACTTTGGTTCACTGAAGAAATTCAATTTTGAAGGTAATTTGAAAATTTTCGTGTAGCGGGTTTGTCGGATGATGGTTGCTAATAATCTCGTGAGGTCTTGTCCAACCTAGATAGTTAAAGAAAGACACAGACACTGTTTGTAACCTACTTTTGTTTGTTAGGGGCATCTGCTCCATTTCATTTCCCACTTTAAAAGATATAATTATATGAACAAATACTCTGTTTTCAGTCCTGAACTGTATTTGCTCTTGCAGATATCAAAAGCGTGTATCGAATATCATTGACGATGTTCTCGAATGGTCTCCAAGACTTGCTCTTTCTGGCATGATGGAGAAGCAGCAAACGGTTGTCAATGCCACAAAGCCAGACCCCGACATGGCAGAGAACCAAACAGGTGACAGTACAGGTCCAGATTCTATCCCTGACCAACCTGAGCCCGAAAATATCGACGATGTAGAGCATTCTGATCAATATAATCATGATGATGATCATACACATCAGTAGGTCTGTCCAATCTTTTGTGGAAGAGAAGAACCATGATAAGCGTGTTCCTATATGAGCTTTGTTTTTGTTTTTGTTTTTTTTTTTATTTTTGTTTAAACAGTTGGTTTTTGTTACTTATAACCTTTTTTAGGAGTCACAGAAGTTGGTTTATATCCAAACTAAAGTGAGGTTTTTTACTGAATTCTTCTTCCTGATTTATACCACAAACCATCTGTGACATGTACATGTAAACTTTTCTTTAAAATGCTTCCAATCAATCATCTGTACTTTTTTGTGGAAAATGCTCTGTCAATTGATTTCACCAACAGTAGAAGTTGCTTCCCCCACGTCCTCCCGGTATCGGTCGTAGAATAGTCGTTCCTCGCCGAGTCTCTCTTCTGTGAACCTGTCTCTCCAATTCCCTTTAGCTGTAATTTTATCAAATGTCCAGATTTATCCCACTTTTCTCAGCTCTCTTCAATTTTCTCTCACACTCACAGAGGCTCTCTTCCCTGGTGGATGAAGTATTAGGAATAAGAAACTTTTAACAATCTGTTAATGAAGTTGGTTGAAGTTGTTTCTCTCATACACTTGAGGGGCTAAAATGTGAGGAACAGATTTTTAACAATCTGATAGAAGGCAGAATAGGATTTTTTTTTAAAAAAATATTTTTTTAGAGTTCTCAACCACGTGATATGAATGAATTCGAACCTTCAACCTTTTTGGTTGAAGACACAAACTATATGCCATTTGAGCTACCTAAAATAGGTTAACAGTTGATTGAATTCGACTGCAAAACTGACGAAATTGGATTAAATCAATCAGAATAGTTACCAAACACCGTTTGGCTTGCACTCCCAATTTCGAGTGGGAGTCAATTGTGTCAGTTCAGGGTCTTTTTAATTATTGAGATAATTGAAAAAGTTTTTTTTTTTTTTTTTTGGTTTCGAGATCCTTCATACTAAGACTACAAAGAGCCATTTGGGCCTTGAATTGAGTTTACTTGAGTTGGGTGGACTATTATAACTCAACGTTTGGAACGTTGGCTCAATTAAATAGGGGTTGGATTATGGGCAATCTTTGTAAATGGCCATAAAAAAAAGTCAGGGCATCAATTTCCATTTTTACTCTCATCTGTAATCTCAATATCTTTTATCCTAAAATTAAGGAGAGTGTACCTAAACAATTTCTCCCTCCTAATTTAATCTTAAATTATTTGAATAGCTAGATTCAATTTCCCTATATTACCAATTGAATTAAAAAAAAATATATGAAAGTCATTGTGAACCGAGGGAGATTCGGCCATCAATCGAGCAAGGAAGCAGAAGTTGAGTTGGAAGATGAGGTCAAGGAATCGATAGAGGATTTGATTTTCTTCATGGATCAATACTGAATGTGAATCTTTCTGGAGTGTTCTTAATCAAAATCTTTCATTTTGTTTGCAATTTTATTTTGCTTTTATGGAGGAGGTTCTGGTCGTGTCGGCTTTATGAGATTTATGGAGGAGGTTTAATTTCATAGTCATGAGGGCAACTGCAATTTGGTCTCTATTCATCTTCCAACTTGTTCTCTTATCTTGGGATTTATGGAGGAGGTTTAATTTCATAGCCCTTTTCTCAGTCCACTAAATTGGTCTATGATCATCTCCCAAATTGTCTCAGGAGTATTCAACGGAAAGAAAGAAACCTAGAAAAAAAAGAGAGAGTGGGGTTTTGGTTTGGAACCTGCATTTGAGAAAGTGGGATTAAGTAATGTCAAGAGAAATTGGTGAAATTGGAGATTTTGGAAGAAAAGGTCTAGAAGCCGACAAACATGTGTGTTCCTTTAATGGATTTTTCTCGAAATTCCAATATATTGGAACTCGTTCTCTCCTTCTGGAATCGGCATCGGCGATGAATTTATCCAGCTTGAATTCCTATTTTGCACAATATGGCAATGGAAAATCCAAACCTTTTCCTCTGAGGTGGGTTTTTTGGACTCTAAATATTGTTTTAGCTATTGTGATTGTCCGCTAAGAGATATTGCAAGCATATTTCGACGTGGTAAAGGAGTATTGGAGTTGTACATATTTGGTGCGCAAGGTACTTTCTAATGTGAAACTGGAACATATAAATTTGAATTGAAGTTCTGATTTCACTTCACATATTTGAATGTCTGATATAGGCACTACCTCATTTGTTCAATTTCTTCCACCCCATGGTTTCTGGTTGCAGGGATGAAAAAACGTACCATCTTTTGCTAGACATTTACAGGGTATTTGTGGTTATTTTTTTTTTTTTTTTTTTTATTTTATTTTTTTATTTACAAAGAGACAAAGACACTTTCATTGTACTCTTTAGGTATGGATTACCATGTCTTTCTATGACTCAATGTTTCAAAAATATTTGCGTATTTTAATTTCTAAAATCTAAATTAGATTTTGTTCTTTAAAATTAAATACATGGTATTTCTTTCGTCATGTTTTTCAAAGACCTTTGGTGCTTCTAGATTTTTATTATGTATGTATTATATTATTAACCAATTAGATATAGATTTTTAATTATTTTGTATTTTCAAATTTTTTTGGTTGCTTAACGTTGATTTGTAGGTGAATTGGTTTGATTTAATTTGAATTTTAGATTTGATTTAACTAATTCAAGATTTTCGGTTGTATTTCTAGTCTGAGGGTATTTTCGTAACTAAATATTTCGTATTTATTAATTCATGAAATTAATTTGGCCATTTATCTAAATATTATTAGCAGTTGCTATTTTTCAAAACCGACATTTTTTTGGTTAGCCCATTATTTTACCTCCCGTTTTACTATTATAGTTTACTCACATTCTTTCAGTCCCATTGCTGCTGGCGATTGCCGCCAATGTCGGTGAAAATTCCGGCGACCACCACCGGCGAGAAATTTTTTTCTTTCTTTTCTTCTACCTTTTTTCTTCTATTTCTTCATTTATTTTCATTTTGAAAAAAAAATGAAAATAAGAAGAAAGAAGGAAAAAAAATATATATTGAAAAAAAATTCTGGTCACAGCGTGGCGGCGGTTCCAAGTTCCTTTTACCCATACGTACCTAAGAAGAACTCCGTTTTGTGCAGTGATATTCTTTTGACATTTTGATTGAAAATATATCATTTATTTACTAAATAATACACACTTGAATAACACATGGATTATGCACATTTTTTTTTTGTTCAGGTACATGGGATTTGATATGTACTCTTTTTCTTAAGGTCGAAGGTTCAAATTTCTATACTCCATATTTTTTGTATTAATAAAATGTTAATGAATGTTGCATTTCTTGCTTTTTGATTGAATTTTTTTAGATGTTAAACATTAGAAAAGTTTGAAAGATTTATTTGATGGTCTATTTTTTTAGTTGGGGATTAAAATAAGATGTCTCACTCTATGGGTTGGCATTTAATAACTTTTTAAAATTAGTACATTTTAGGAGTTGTTTTAGATACATATTCACATTGTAACTTCTATGGCATGGAAATCATTATTATTATTATTTAACCAATTTCATCCCCCTAATGTGTTCAGAACTCAAGTCTTGCTAGAGATCCAATAAAGTTTGAAATTGGAACTTGATAAAGGATATAGCTTATATAGATTAACCCATAAAATACGTGGATCGGTTGGGGTAGTTCTGATCGAGAAATTATTCAAGGAAATTACTGCAGAGTGACACGTAGTTTTACACTGTTAGATGTATGTTGATATATATAAGAATAGGATTTCATATATCAACCCTCATGGATTGGTAAATGTTTGTACATAAATGATAGGACTCAATTATTTGTTATATTTATATTACTAGATAATTTTTATGTACAGGATTTTTTTTTTATGGAACTAGATTTTTTTTTTCTCCCTCGCGCCGACAGACCCCCTCAAAGTTTTTTTCTTTTCTCCCTCACGCCGTTCCGTCGCCATCCATCGTCTGCCGTCGTTCCGTCGCGCGTCCATCGTCTACCGCCGTTCAGACGTACGCTCATTCTCAAACAACAAAAATAGGTATTTTTCATGGATGAAACTCAAATGGGTATTTTTCTAAAACTGAGCTCCCAGCTTCCTTCTTGGGCTTCTTCTCTAATCTCCCGTTTTAGAAACCAATACCATCAAAACCCATTTGCAAAAACCTCTTTCCCGTTGGGGATTTGCTGCTCTATTTGGACTCTTCTTTCTCCATTTTGGTTTTTTTTTTTTTCGAAGTTTGTTTACAATTTTGAGTTGGTTTTAAGGCTTTTGGGATGTGGGGTTAGAAGAAGAAATGTTGGGAGTGGATGTGAAAATAGGACACGACTGCTCCAAAAGGTAGCTTTCAATGTGAAAATATAGGACACGACCGTTCAATGTGTTTTTGTTTCTGGGAGTGAATGTGTTTTTGTTTTTGTCCTTGACTTCTGTTGTAGAATTCTTTTATCTTTACTCCACACGCATATGGCAGCTCGCTCGAAGTCCAACATTGTAGATGGTAAGATGTTTTCCCTTTTTTCCAGAAAATGCAGAAATCGTGTACCATGTACACGATTTCTTTCACTTCAATCTCGTGTACCATGTACACGATTCTTATGTGAATCGCGTCAATGTACACCTCACCGTCACGTCAACCAAGGTAAACTCGTGTACCATGTACCACGAGTTTTTACCACCCTACTTTTGTCAATACTTTCAACTTCCACCTCTAATTTGTAATTTCTTATTTTAAGTACATTATTAAAATTATAATTTTTAAAACTACCTTAATTTTATCATTTCTTTTTTAAATTACATTATTCGAGAAATTAACCCTTAAAATTACCCTTCTAATTTTATAAGGGAGCTAAAAAAGATACACACATACACACATATATATAAATCAATTATAAAACATACCTCTGAACTATAAGGTTTGTTTAAAAAATACCTCTGAACTTTAAAAAGTTTAAAAAATATCCCTAAACTTTAAAAAAATATTAAAAAATACTTTTACCGTTAAGTTTTGGATGGAAAACGTTAAACTTCCAGTTTCATTAATACCCTTAAAGTTTCAAAAAATTTCAAAAGTACCCTTATTGAAAAAAACATTTCTCCTTTTTTCTTTCTCCCTCTACAAATTCTTCCTCCATGAAAATTAGTGAGAAATGTCTTCATGTACCATGAGTGTTTCTTCTCTTTCAACTCATCATCCCAAGAGCTCGACTAAATTCTCATGTTGAAGCTTCAAGATGACTATTGTTTCGTTCTTGAATTCTTCGTGTCATTGACTTAATTTAGTTGATAACTTTTCAATATTATTTCATCACCAATCACGACCCATTCACTTTCTCTATATTCATTTTAGGAAAAAGAAACGAAAATATTATTACATAGTGGTTCTAACACTTCTTAAATATTAATACAAAAAAATCATATATAAAATTTATGATTAATTAATCTTGTAAACTGAACCAAACTTATAATCTTCTAAGATTTCTTTTACTTATTACTAACATACACAAAGGGAAAAATAATTATGTTTTTTTCTCCCAGTTATATTTTTTACACTCCTAAAAAGAAAACTTGATTTCAAACTCCGTTTTCATGTGGTGTTGTGTTGCACATAACATTTAGGGAAAAATACACTTTTGGTCCCTGAGGTTTGGGTTAAGTTACACTTTGGTCCCTGAGTTTTCAAACTCGACAATTTAGTCCCTGAGGTCTGGATTTCGTTACATTTTAGTCCCTCCATCCATTTTTCCGTTAGATTTTAACAGATCGCTGATGTGGCACCTAATTTTTTTTATTAAAAATTTACTTTTTTATTTTTAAAATAAAAATAATTAAAATATTATTATTAATTATAATATTATTATTTTCTTCTTCTTCTTCCACAAGACTTTCTTCTTCAAGTCTTTCCAGCAGCAACCCCGCTGGAAAATGCTTCCCGTCGGCCACAGTCGTCTGCCGGCGGCGGCGGCGAAGTTTTTTTTTTCCTTCTCGTTTTACATCCCTCTCTTCTTCTCCCTCACCTCCCTCACATCCTTCTTCTTCTTCAGACCACAAACTCGCCGGAGCTGCCGCCTGCCTCGCCGGAAACGCAGCTACTGGAGATCGCTAACGTTGGAGAATCGGTGGTCGGAGGTGGCGTTAGTGGCGGCGTTTCCAGAAGCTCCGCCGCTGAAGACCAAATCGCCGCCGTACACAAATGAAACCTTCACCGGAATGAAGCTGAATCGAAGCGAAAAGATCAAAGGGGAAGGTCTGAAACGAAGGGGAAATCCCCTCCGCTTCAGATCTGGAACGAAACAGAGAGAGGTGAATGAGGAAGAGGCGTAGCAGGTTCGGTCTAAGGCGGAAGTGGCATTCTCGTGTAGAAGGTTGAAGGTTCGACGATGCCGTTTTTTGTGTAGAAGGCTCGACGGAGCAACGAGATTCTAGATGACAGCTCGATTTCCAGATCTGAAACGGCGGCTTCTCGTGTGGATAAGCTCGATGGCAGCTCCGGGGAGGCGTTCGACAGCTCTGGCGAGGCGCTCGACATCTCCGACGAGGCGTTCAACAGCTCCAGCGAGGCGGCAGCTCCAACGAGGCAGGCGGCAGCTCCGGCGAGTTTGTGATCTGAAGAAGAAGAGGATAGAGAAGAAGCTTAAGAAAGAAGATGAAAAAGAAAAAGAGAAAAAGAAAATAGAAAAAGAAAAAGAATAATAAAAAAATATTTAAAATATCATGTTATTTAAAAAATTATTAAAAATATATATTTTTTATTAAAAACTAATGCCACGTCAGCAATCTGTTAGTTTTTAACAGAAAAATTAATGGAGGGACTAAAAATATAACAAAATCCAAACCTCAGAGACTAAATTGTCGAGTTTGAAAACTCAGGGACCAAAGTGTAACTTAACCCAAACCTCAGGGACCAAAAGTGTATTTTTCCCTAACATTTATAAGCAAAGTTTTGCAAGAGAGGGGAAGAAAAAAGAAGAATCAATTTTCAGTAAGAGTATTTTTTATATATTTTTTTTAAAGTTCAAAATTATTAATGAACCCGAAACTTTAATGTTTTCTATCTAAAATTTAAGGGCAAGGGTATCTTTAAACATTTTTTAAAGTTTAGAGGTATTTTTGAAACAAACCTCATAGTTCATAGGTACCTCTTTTTAATTAGGCTAAATTATAAAAAAATACCCCTGAACTATGGAGCTTGTTTCAAAAATGCCCATGAACTTTGAAAAGTTCCAAAAATACCCCTGAACTTTGAAAAGTTTCAAAAATACCCCTGAACTTTGAAAAATGTTTCGAAAATATCCTTGCTGTTAATTTTTTGATGGAAACCGTTAAAGTTATGTGATTATTTATGTGATTTTCCAAGGTTTTTTTTTTTTTTTTTTTTTTTTTTTTTTTTTTTTTTTTTTTTTTTTTAACTAAAACTTTAAGAAATGTCTGATAGTCCAATTTTCTAGGATCTTAAGGTAAGATTTGATTCCAATAAAAAATGAATTTAATGGAAACAAAAACTTTGTCTTTTTTATTTTTATTTATTTTATTTATTATTATTATTATTTTGTGAAGGGCTTCCCTACGATAGAGTTGAGGAATGGTAAAATTCTCTCATATTCTTGAGGTGAAGAATTTTTTCCAATATTGGAAATAATTCTAATATAGCCAAATTAATGGATGGATTCCACTTGGGTTTAATACTATTTTGGTCTTAAATTGTGACAACATTTCAAGATATTTAGTAAGTAGTGGAGTGTCATGCTCAAATTATGTTTGAAAAAAATGAGAAAAATGAAAAAAAAAAAAAAAAAAAAAAACAAATGAACCAAAGCCAAAAGTATAAGGACCAAAGTAGTATTTAAACCATTCCACTTATTTACTTCAATGTTGGAGGAGTGAGAGATCAAATAAGACATTGCTTTAAAAATCTTATTTTTTCTAAATGACTTATAAGAATCTTTTTTTTTTTTTTGACAAAATGTGGGGTGGGGGGATTTGAACCACAGACCTTGTGGTTATCCGTACAACTTTGTGCCAGTTGAACTATTCTCATGTTGGCAAACTTTTAAGGATCTTTCTATTTAGAACATTCAATATAAAATTTTGGCCACGATATTTTTATTTTTATTTTTTTAAGGGAAATTGTGGTAGATGACTAGAAAAAAAATAAGCCCTTGCGTTTTTTGGCTAAAAAAGTTTCCTATTTTCGGGTGTGGCTACTGCAAATCAAGGAACAACCCGTCGGTTTTTTTCTTCCCATTTTTACCCCTGGTATATACGTGTATATACAGACGCCGTTTACAACAGTGTTACATGTCCGAGATCCTTTTTTCCAAATTTCATGGGATCCTTGCCGTTTTGGCTCCAACTGAATTCCATAGATTTCGTTTTCTTCTCCATTCTAACAATAAAAAACGATTTTCTTTATATTCCCGTTTTCTTCTCCTTCTCCAACCGTAAAAAATGATTTTCTCTCTCTCAATTAGTGTTTAAAACTTGTTCAAATATATAGCTTAATCTAGGTCTTTTCATAACATGTGGAAAATAGCGTCTCTGTCATACTTTGATTGAAAACTTCCCAATAACACAAAATGACACAACAGATTACGATTCTATGTCGGTGGTGTCTGGAATGTCGCGAGACTCTATAGTGATTTCAAGTCTGGAATTGTGACGGTTCCTTGTGATTCTAACCTCTCTCAACTCAAGGTATGTGCTGCGAACTACCTCAATCTGTCTGACAGTAATAGTATCTGTCGGTTAACACTATTCAGGAACTAGTCAAGCAACTCGATCAGTATAGTCCTTTCAGAAGATAAGGATGTTTTTTGGATGGTCAGTGGGTTTCAGAATGGTACGTATAGGGATTGTTGTGTAGTTGTCGACGTGCAAGATGTAGATACTGGTATACACAACTAGGGGCAGTCGCAAGCTCATCCCAGGAGGAGACAAATTTTGAGTCTGTTAACTCATAATGGTATGTACATGGATTGCTGTGTAGTTGTCGACTTGTAGGATGTAGATACTGGTATACACAACCGGGGGCAATCGCAAGCTCATCCCTAGAGGAGACAAATTTTGAGCTTGTTAACTCAAAATGGTACGTACAGGGATTGTTGTGTAGTTGTCGATGTGCACGATGTAGATATTGGTATATACAACCAGGGGCAGTCGTAAGCTCATCTCGGGGGAGACAAAATAAGCTCATCTCGGTGGAAGATAAGGGGTTTTACTCGATTTTACATGCAATCAATGGTTGGGTAAGTTTTTAAATTCATTTTTTTATACCTAGTTTGAACATTAACGTTTTAGTGGGGGGATTTTTCCACAACCATGGTTTTAATTTGGAAGTTCAAAGGTTATACAATGTTTACACAACCATGGGTGCAATTCTTTGTAATTATGTTACTGAGTGATGTATTGTGATTATTCCATTTGTCATTTGTGGCCATGTAGTTGAGTGTATTCATTTTTCATTTTGTGTTTGTAAATCATTGTTTCATCTGCATAGAGATATCAGGGTTTTTTTTTTTTTTTTTTTTTTTTTTTTTTCAGAAACTCGTTCTTCAATACTAGAAAGATGCTAGAGTTTCCCGTAGGATTCAAATTAGGTTGTTGAGTTGTTAGGTTGTTGCAAATATATATTTCTCTCTCTTCCTAATAAATCTCCTGCTTTTTAGTTTGTATTTCTCTATCCTAAATCTAATCTAAACGTTAGGGACTTTTTAGACGGGTTGTTAGGGGTAATTTTGTCTAGTTTAATTAGGAAGTTATTAATTAAAATCACGTTAGCCAGATATTTAATTTCTAAACTCTTTTAGCCATTTTTCAAAACCCACCTATTAAATCTAGTTATTTTTCTCGTTGTCCCTTTTTTTAACGGTGTTAGTAGGCCATGCACAAACAGCGCTGGATCAATTTTTGGTTTTTGCTTACCTTTTTATTTTTTTATGTATTAAAAAAAGTTTTATTTTCTTTATTTTGGGTCCTAATCACACAACCAAAAAAATTGGGGTTGACTCATTTTAAAAATATCCCCTTAATTATTTATATCAAACTTTGGGAAAAATATTTTTTTGGTTTCTAAGTTCTGAGGAATAGATGCATTTGATCTTTGTGTTTTTAAAATGGACTTTTTTAGTCTTTGAATTTTGAGAAATAGGTGCATTTGGTTCCTAAGTTGTTAAAATGGACATTTTTAGCCCATGAATTTTGAGAAATAAATTTAAAAGGTCACTCATATTATTTTTCAACTTTTTTAAAATAATATATATTTTTTTTTTTTTGAGAAAAATACCTTTTTGGTCCTTGAGTTTTGAGGGTTAGGTGCGTTTGGTCCCTAAGTTTTCAAAATAGACTTTTTTAGTCCCTGAGTTTTGAGAACTAGGTTTAAAAGGTCCCTAAGTTTTCAAAATTGACCTTTTTAGTCCTTGAGTTTTGAGAAATAGGTTTAAAAAGTCTCTCATTTTATTTTTTCAACTTTTTTAAACTAATAATTTTTATTATATTTTAATATTGAATGGTTTTTTAAATTAACAAAATTAAAAAGTATTAATTTATAAAAATTAAAAAAATAATATGAGGGACTTTTTTAAATCTATTTCTCAAAACTCAAGGACTAAAAATGTCCATTTTGAAAACTTAGGGACCTTTTAAACCTATTTCTCAAAACTCAGGGACTAAAAGGGTTTATTTTGAAAACTCAGTGACCAAACACACCTATCCCTCAAAACTCAGGGACCAAAAATGTAATTTTCCCATTTTTTTTAATATATTGAATGGTTTTTTAAATTAAAAAAATTAAAAAAATATATTAACTTAGAAATCTTTTTAAACCTATTTCTCAAATCTCATAGACCAAGAGACCAAACATATCTATTTCTCAAAAATTCAGGAACCAAAAAAGTATTTTCGTCTAAATATTCAATGAAGATTTTTACATTGTTGTGGTTAAAATTAGCAAGTGAATTAATGGAAATTGAACCGAGGGTAAAAACTGCAATACTTATTTAACTTCAAGGTCTAATTTAAAGAATTTGAAAGTTTATATCAAAACTGATACAATTCTGATGAGTTTAGAGGTCAAAATTAATTTTTACAAACTCAACTTTGGATTTTCCCACCCACTGACCAGTCAATGTGTGACAAAGTCTATTTACTTATAAACAAATGATTCAAAGAGAACAAATATATCAATGGCCATCAACAGCAACATCAATGGCATCATTCCAACTCGCCATTCTACTAACCTTCCTCTGTTTCTCCCTCCCCGCCGTCTCCACCGCCAGCAGCCGCCGTGCTTTGGAGGTCGGAGTTTACAGGGACCAAAACAGCAACCAAGGCAGAGTGTCCCAATTGGATCAATGAGCTTCGACGGAGTTCGAAGTTTAGCGGCACAGTGTTGTGGTCTAATGCACTTGAGAAATGATATTGTTGTATTTAGAAGTTGTGGAGAAACTTGTGTGATCTCCTAGAACAAAGGTTCTCATGTCGTGCAAAACTGAGCACCTTCCACGTTAATTGACATGTACTCATTTTTAAGGTTAAAATCTTCATACTTTCAATTTTTGTACTAAAGAAAATTGTATGAGTATGATTCAATTATCAGCTAATTTGGATTGTAGCTTAGTTGATTAAAACATATATAGTTTGGACTAAGAGATTAGATATTGGAATCTCTCACTCTCACACATAGTATATATAGTATACTCTCACAATCTCAAAAAAAATTTCTTTCTTTTCTTCTATTTCTTTCTTTATTTTCATTTTGTATTTTTTGAAATGAAAATAAGAAGGAAAAAAAATGAAAAAATCTGGTCACTGGCAGTAGGGGCGGTCATCGGAGGTTGCTGAAGGTGGCGTCAGTTCCAAGTTCCTCTCTTCTCCATATGTACCTAAGAAGAATCCTACTTTGTATAGGTTGTGCTAATTTTTAAAAAATTTAGGTCCGTTGATAACCATTTGGTTTTTTGTTTTTGAAAATTAAGCCTATAAACACCACTATCAACTATAAGTTTATTTGTTTTGTCATCTATTCTCTTCCTATGTTTTCAAAAACCAAGTCAAGTTGTAAAAACTAGAAAAAATATACCCCGTTTGATAACCATTCGGTTTTTTGTTTTTGAAAATTATGCTTATAAACACTCATTCCACTTATCCATTTCTTGGTTTGTCACCTACATCTTTCCCGTGTTTTCAAAAACCAAGTCAAATTTTGGGGAAAAAAAAACTAATTTTTAAAAACTTGTTTTGTTTTTGGAATTTAGCTAAGAACTCTAATGTCTCCTTAACCAAGATGAAAACCATGGTAAGAAAATTGAGAGAAAACAAGCATAATTTTGAAAACCAAAACCCAAGTGGTTATGAAACGGGGTCGTAATTTTCAAAAACTTGTTTTTGTTTTTGAAGTTTGGCTAAGAATTCAATTGTATACTCAACAAAGATGAAAACCATGGTATGGAAATTTGGAGAAAACAAGTATAATTTTCAAAAACAAAAAACCAAATGGTTATCAACAGGCTTATATTAATTTGATTTCAAACACTAAGAGCTCGTTTGATAACTTTCTTATTTCTATTTCTCATTTTTTAAGATACAGACATGTTTGATAACTCATCTTGTTTCTTGTTTCTAAATTTGTAGAAACGTTTCTAGAAAAGAGGCAAATTTTGTTCGCATGCATGTATCCATTCTCTCTCTTTCCTATTGTCATCTCTCCTCGTCCTCTCTCATTTCTCTCTCTAATTTTTTTTTTACCATTTCCTTATCTTTTTAATTTTTTTTTTGCTTTTCCATAATTTCTTTCTCTTTCCTTTTTTAATCTTTTTTTTTTCTCTTTATCATTATTTCTCTTTCTTTCTTTCTTTTTTTTTTTTAATTTTTTTCTCTTTTAATTTTTTCTTTCCTTTTTTAATCTTTTTTTTTTCTCTTTACCATTATTTCTTTTTCTTTCCTTTTTTTCTAATTTTTTTCCTCTTTTCTTTTCTTTCCTTTTTTCTAATTTTTTTCCTCTTTTCATTAATGAGCTTTTCGTTATTATTTTCTGTTTAAATATCTATTTTTTTTCATTAATTTTGGTAGGTTTTTAATTTATTTATTAAATAAACTAATTAATAAGACATTTCAAGCTTGCCATTAATTATTGTTAAAAAAAAAAAAAAAAAAAAAAAACTTGCCATTAATTGTAAAAAAAATGATTTCTCTTCTTGATCTTCGGGATCATGGGTTAATGCGGAATATATGCATTCTTAAAGGAAAATAAAATGATTTTTATTATTCAATCCAAAAAATGTAGGTATATAAACTCATTTGTCTAACCTTAAATAAATGTATCACTACCATAAACATACAAAAAATATATACCAATAGCATGTTTTGCAATAAATTAATGATCGTTGAAAATTTACAAAGTTTGTAAATAACAAATTAGTCTAATTGAACTAACTCGTGTAAGCCAACATCGTTAAAAATAAATTGGTTAGAGTGAAAAATGATATTGCAAATCAAATTTAAAAAACATTTGAAGGATACATTTTTTTTTAATTTGTGTTGAGACTGAATAAATACTATAAACTTTATATAATAGTTTTATATTTATTTTAATGTATGTTTTATATATTTTTTTTATATTATACGTAATAAATTTTATTTCAACTAAAAGACAAGAAATAAAAAACCGTTATCAAGCACATTTCTATTTCTTTTTTAGAGAAACAAAAACAAAAATAGTTATTAAACATCGTTTCTATTTTTAGTTCGTAAAAAACAAAAAATAAAAAATAGAAAACAAGAAACGAGAATGTTATCAAACGGACCCTAAACAATATTTTCTTTTTCCTCATTACTTCACTAATTATTCTTCTACTCCACAACATCATAAATCAAAACACTCCAACATAACTCTGGTTTGACAGAATACAGATATACTATGACCATCAAAGCTGAAGGAAAGACTTCAGAACTTCACCATTTTTTCACCTGAAAATTATAATTTGCAACAATTAACTGTCCACCTTAGACATAAAAATCTAAAATCTTTCAAGAGTAAGCTTTGTGAATCACAATCTACATCCATCCTAAGCCTTATGATTCATTTAGTTTCACTCTGCTATATAATACAAGAGGTCAAACTCCCCACTCCCTTAAGTCATCATAAACACTGTACAAGAAGGCAAAAAGAAAAAAGAGAATGGAATGAAGAAATCCCTAGACTTTAAAGAATCCTTTGAAGCCATGAGATCCTGCAAGTCACATATCATTCCACATTCTATTTTCTCCAGAACAACAGAACAAAGCCAAGAATGATTTGCCGCCTAGCGTGCTTTGCCAGGAATGCAGTACTTCTACAACCAAGCGATCGATCCCCCGAACCAATTTTGGTCGTCGTCTTGGCATTCACCTCCAGTGGCTGGTGTAGGCATCTACTCAGAGGCCTTGTTCGTCAAGGAGCTTCCATTCTGCTGTTCAGAACCATCGTTTAGGTGGTAACCACTCTGGTTTACGTTATCAGAATGCATCTCCTTTCCATCAGCTTCGTTTTTCTTGGCGAAACGCCCTCCACTACCCCTCGTCCTTCTTATGGCGTGCTGGTGTCTAGACTCATGAAGGTATGGCTGTTGAATAAGAAGAGTGAGCAACACGGCCAAAAAATATATATATTAAAGCAAGTGTGAGTAAATATAATTGATTCAGTGGTTGTAACACGCTTAAGCATAAGCGGTTTCTAAAATAACTCCTTGGTATCCATATTTATTAACTACACTACCGATAGTTAGATTGATTGAACTGGTTTAAATAGCAGACAGAACCACAGCAGAACAACTAGTGTTATAAGATATTGAACATGAGTACAACCTATATCTATATCCCAAGTACTAACCTTCAATCAATATTGTCTATCAGAACATATAAATCTTTATTTGATGAATTATTGTTTAAGAGATTATTCAAAATTCACAGTCCAATCCACCAAAAAGATACAAAATCCACCTTTCTGGCTTTTATCAACTTCTTCTCAGCCTCAGCTTTTGCACGTGCTTGCCTTCGCCTCAAAATTCCTTGGTACTGCTTCGCATTCACGAAAACGGGGTCCTGTGCTATCTCAATGGGCAACGGCATTCTAGGATGTGGCGCTCCAACCATAGGATAGCCCTGTCCATGACAAAAATTTACAGCTTACTACAAAGCATGAGAATTTTGTCATTGGAGACTAGACAAATGAAAACATCAGCTCTCTCTGTATTCTGGAGCTATAATAGTTACAAGAAATTATCACATAATAACTTTTCTTTTTAGGTTAACACAAAAACAGTAGCTTTCATTAAAGAAATGAAGATTGAAGAAGACACAATGTAAAATCCCCTGCAGACAAACTACGGTATGAGTAACAAAATTTGAATGATAAAATGTAAATGTAGAAGAATTGTTCTTTGAACTAATCATGGTATGAAGAGTATTACATGTAAAAATAAAGGTCCTAATTCAAATCTTCAGCATTGACCACCCAACTATCGGTATAATATTTCATCAAACATCCACAAAAACGATTTTTCATGAAGTTGGACCAAGACCCTTTTGCAATGGGATTTGAAGTTCCATTTCTTAAGAGGGTTAAAAGCCCTCTGTGTCATTTGGCTTTTGATTTCAACAACTATGATAGATGAGCACAGCCAAGTAATGACAAGAAGATTACAGTGACACCACTCTCTTATTTGTATGAGGTTGAGATAATAACATACCAATGGCTGATGGCCATAGAAAGCCATCATTCCTCCATAATATGGATCCTGATATGGATTTGATGCACATGCCTGCCAAAAGTACGACAAGAAACACAGGAATTCTTTAGTAATATAATTATACAATCATAATTTCATCAACTTTTAATGGAATCTTTAATTCTGAAACTAAAAGCAGGACAATTGCACTGACAAGATAAAGCATTTTCTAAGATTGGACAGCAATTGAACTCACAATAGAGTGACCAACAAGTTCGAGTTGTGTAGACTGTGTCAGACATTCACCGTGCATAGCTGGTAAAGCGGATGAAACATGCTGCATCTTCTGAGCATCCTGTCTGTAGCTTCCAGCTGAAACCATGATATGCTATTGTTGTTAGGGCATATTTGGTGGGTGTTTTTTTAATTTTTTTTTTAAAACATTTGATTGTTCATGAGCTGAAACAGTCATATGAAAATTATCTTGTTTTGCACATTTCGATGTTGCTTTCTATTTATTAATTTGCAATGTAATTATGTAACACAATACAGTGAGACTAATATTTATCATTATGCATGAATTGCTTGCTTTTTAGAAAAGCATCAAAACACAAATATTTGAAAACAACAAAAGGTGCTCTTGCTATATTTTTTTCTTCTTAAGATAGTTTTCATAATCAATTCTACCAGAGTTTACTTTTGACTTCTAAAGTTGTTCTCTACTTATTAATTCTTTTTTTTTTTTTTCCTTTTTGTGGGTAAAAATTTAGAAACCAGCATCCAATTTCATAATAACACCTTCAAAGAAGATAAGATTCAATATTGTCAGGCACAAAACAGAAAACCTCAAACACTGTGAAGTGCTTATTGGAGAGGGAACTTGCTCTGATAGATATGAATTGAAGATGTACCGGAATGTGGAGATCCAGTAGCTTGCACTTCTTTGGAAACATCATCTTCTTCGTCATTTACGTCGTTATTAGACACAGACTGGCCGTCATTTGACTCTGAACCACCATTAGGGAATTCAAGAGAAGTTGAACTGGAAGCATTTCCCCCTACCACAGGTAATGGAATAGGATTGTACCCAATACCACGCCACCAGGGTTCATAATAGATACTCGTGGATGGAGCACCATTTGGATCAGATTCAAGCTGATTATTGGTTTCAGATTTTGACTGCATACCTACAAACCCTTTGAAACAAACAAAAGAGCCTTGAGTTCTCAATCATCACAGAGTGAAAAAAAATTGATAACCAATAATTCAGAAAAGCATCCTTTTCTATTTCCAGTTACAATTTAAGTATTATTCTATATCAATTGTAATCATAAAAGATTCCAAACATAAATTATTTCAAGCGTTTTAATTTATGATAACGGTAAGTTGAAAGCTAACACACAGATCCTTGTCAATTGTCATGGTCTAAATTGGTATAACGTCATCTGACCTAATTACACAGCTAGTTAAGGAGCTGTTAGACCCTTCAGTCACTTTCTTTAGGGAAAAGTTTTCTTCTCCCTCTACTATAGACTATACTATAGCAAGGGCAAGGAGTAAAAAGTAACTGCAGGAGCCATGAAAAACACTAAGAGAATATATTTTTGGAATTTTTGTAGGGATGACCCTCTAAAATAGACGGAAATGATAAATGTCCCACCTTTTCAAAACAAGGATATATGTCATTTTGCTTGCATCAGTATCCTAGTAAAATTACCATTTTACTCTCTACTCTAACCTCGCTCTCTCTCGCTACTCTCGCTCTCTCTCCAATTTCTCTCTCCAATCTCTCACTCTCTCCAATTTCTCTCTCCAATCTCTTGCTCTCTCTCCAATCTCGCTCTCGCTTCTCTCTCTCTCCAATTTCTCCCGTCTCTAATTTCTCTCACCAATCTCTTGCTCCCTCTCTAATCTCGCTCTCGCTCCAACCTCTCGCTCTTAAATGCCTTAAATGCACGTTTTCATATAGAGAGTAAAATGGTAATTTTGCTAGGATGATAACGTAAGCAAAAGGCATATATCCTTATTCTGAAAAGGTAGGACATTTTTCATTTTGGCCTCTCAAAATGGGTCATCCACGCAATTGTTTCTATATTTTTCATGATTCAATCCTGTACTATTACATCTTTTCAATGCCTTTTGACAAAAACCTTAAAGAAAATGTTTTTCATGATTCAATCCTGTACTATTACATCTTTTCAGCACTTTTTGACTAAATTGTTTTCCACATCTCTTTTGTTTTACATAATATGTATGACTCAATTTAGTTTTCCTGGATGGCTTGGCTACACTCCCCCATTCCTCTCTCACTCACTCTCTATCTTTTTCCCTTCACACCTCTTGAAATCTAGGGTTTATTTTCCAAAAATTGATTTAATGATGCAGACCATCTAAAGTTGAGGCCACAAAAGGGCATAAAAAGTACAAAAACGCAGATCAACAAAATACTATCAACCAGGTCATATCGAAATTCAACTAGGACTTAATCCAAATGCCTTTGTTCCCACCAATGAAAGCAAACCAAATAAAGCTAAACTAGAAAGTATTCCAGATTAAAGCCAAAATTAGTCAACAAAACCAATAAGACTAACATAGATCCTGTTTTTTGATAACAAATGAACTAACAAGTAAAATCTGAAAGTTACATACCCCTAGAAATTTTATAAAGCTACACCTTGTAATAAATAAAACTATTTTCTCTAAACAGTTCCTTTCCAACATCCTAGCCTACTTTTAACTTTCAAGATCCAACAGACTATAGTACCAGGTCAGGTCATACAAAATTCGTACACGCTTAAATTTAATATAACAAACAAACAAAAACAAAGAAGAAGAAGAAGAACTAATCCCAGATAATCACACTTCAGGTTCTGCTCCTTTTGCATAAAAAATTAGAAACTAAGTAAAAAACAAATTCATTCACTGGTTTCCAGAAAGTCACATGCACTAAACTCCCAGCAACAGCAAATCAAGTTTCACAAGTTAAACTCCCAATTATTCCACCAGCTATGTGTTTCTTGGTGTCCAAGTGATGCAAAAGTGAACTAGCCAGAATCAGAAAACCCAGACACAGAGAAAAGTACAGACAAATTTTCAGTTCCTTTATCCATCCTCTTCAAAATGCTTTATCAAAGCTGTGATCATCTGACACATGATTATCCAGTAACCTCACAAGAGCACAAAAAAAAACCCCAATCCTCCCTAAAAGAAGCCAAAAAAAGAAGAAAAATTTCTCATCCATAACACATCAATCAGCTTTCAAGTTCCAAAACAACACCTCCAATTTCCCCAACAATCGCAAAACCAAAACCAAATCCCAAAAGAATCGATAACCCCACAAACCCAAAACCCAAAAAGAAGGGCAAAAAAATCCCAAAAAAGTGAATTGCGCGAATACCCTAGAAATCAATGAAACGCCAGATATGCAGCCATAGAAAATCCAAGAAAAATTGCTTACCGGAAGGAATTCGAGTAACGTCCAAATGGAGAAAGGGGAAAAATCTGATGGGGGAGAAGCAAAAATGGGAGAGAATTTAACCCAAAAAAGAAAAAGAAAAACACAGAGAGATTGAAATTAATCCCTTTGATGAATTGAAAAAGCTGTGAATTGGAAAAATGAAAAATTCTCAGTAGGAAGACTCTGTTTCAACTTTGAGGGTATTTAAATCACAAAGCTGTGGATATGATAATCTCACCTACTGTGGGACCTACCAAAGCTATTTCACTCCTTTCCCTCTGACACGTGGACGCCTCCCCTAGCCTCCTCTTTTTTTTTTCTTCTTTTTCTTTTTCTTTTTTTATAATAATTAATATTCCAGCAGAATCTTATTTCGAGTTATTGCTCTTCTTAAGACAATGGGACTAAATATAATTTAATCTTATTTATACTATAATATGAATTCTCATCGTTAGTTTTTATACATTAAAATATATGTTTTGTTGATGATCAAATTTCGCTAGAAAACTTACCTCCGTTCCACATGACAATCAACAGTGAATTTGTATGAGAGCGAGGAAGACGTGACCTGCAAGACAAGTAAACGCTGCACCGGTGTGGTGTAGACCACACGCACTTCAATGCTTAAGTCAGTACCGAACTAGGAGACGACTGAATGTAAGGAGCTCTCGGAGTTACCTGTGTTCTCTCTATATTTTTTTGTATCCCCCGTTCTGGACAACTTCAGCTGTATTTATAGGCTTTTCCCGGTAGGGTTTAGGTGATAGGTTGGACCCTAGAGAGAATCTAGGCTCATGGCCTTGGTCGGCCTCGACATTGGGCCGAGGCTGACCGCTCTCCTTGGCCTATTCCCAGGCCGAGGCCGAAAAGAACATAGTGGGCCGGGGAAGGTCCCGACCCTTCTTCTTCTCGTGTTGGGCTCCTCATCTGTTTGGGCCCGTCAATTCTGGCTCATTTGGCCTGTTGCAATGATGAATATTTTTTACCCATAACATGTTTGATTACAAGTTTAGTCCCTGAAGTTTTAGCATTGCAGCAATTTGGTCTACGAACTTAAAAAATTTCAAATAAGTCTTCAAATATTCAATTTTGTATTCAATAGATCTTTGAACTTTAGAAAGTATTCAATAGGTCATTAAACTTTAACTTTTGTGTCCAATAGGTCTCTCAACTTTCAATTTTGTGTGAAGTCCTTGATTTATTCGACATTTTTTAAACTATTCACAAGTAGATACAAAAGTGGAATTTTAAAGTCCTAATAGACATAAAATTCAATTTTATATCTAATAGATTGGTTAATTTTTAAAAATGTCGAAAATGCTAGGGACTTATTAAAGTTTAGATATCTATTAGACATTAGACATTTTTAAAGTTCAAGGACCTATTACATAATTGAAAGTTTAGGAACCTATTAGACACTTTTTAAAGTTTAAGGACTAAATTGACACAAGATAAAAGTTCAACCACTATGTAATTTAACCAGAAATATAATATATGGCACTTGTATTTTCATTAAGAAAAAGTGTTTTTTGTTAACTTTTCAAACTGTATTTTGCAAAGATCTTAACGCAACTACTTTTAAACCCAACTTGTCATATAAGTATGACATCAGACACAAGTTTATATAATATTCTATTTTTTTTTTTAAAAAAAAAACAAGTTTATATAATATTCTAGTTAGGTGTGATGTAGAAGCTTAGTGACAATAATAAAAATGAAGTTTATCAAGATTAAACATTCAATATAAAATAATTTGAAGGTTAGTATATCAAAATAAGATTCAAATAAATTCAATTTTTTACCATGAAAAAGATTTTAATGTGTTAGATTATATCTAATAAATATTTCTTTTTCAAAATATAATAATATAAATGGAAAAATACACTTTTGGTCCCTGACGTTTGGGTTAGGTTTCATTTTGGTCCCTGAGTTTTCAAACTCGACAATTTAGTCCCTGAGGTTTGGATTTTGTTTCATTTTGGTCCCTCCATCCACTTTTCCGTTAAATCTTAACGGTTTGCTGACGTGACACTTATTTTTCATTAAAACATATTTTTTAAAATTTTAAAAATAAAATAATTAAATATATATATACATATTTAAATTTTCATTTTCCCTCCTATTTTCCCCTCTTTTCTTCCTCTTCTCAACCATCATCATCTTCTTCCTCTCAACCACCACACTTCTTCTTTAACTCAGGTGGCCGGCGTCCGACGATCGCCAGCCGCCGCGGGCACTGTTTTTTTTTCCTCCTCTTCTCTTCTTCTTCTCTTTTCTCCCACTTTTCTTTTCTTAAAAAAATATATAGAGGAGGGAGGGAGGAGGGATCCCTCCTTCCGGCCGAAATCGAAGGAGGAAGGAGTCCCTCCTCTATTAAAAAAAACAAAGAATAGAAAATTGGGAGAAGAGAGAAGAATAAGAGAAGAGGAGGAGGAGAAGAGGAGAAGAAAAAAAAAACATTACCGGCGGAGGGAGCAGTGGTTGGTTGCCAGCCACTGGAGTTAAAGAAGAAGGGTGGTGGTTGAAAGGAAGAAGAAAAGAGGGAGAAAAATAGGAGGGAAAATGAAAATTTTAAAAATATATATATTTTTTTAATTTTTTATTTTTAAAATTAAAAATAATAATTTTTTAATAAAAATAATAAGTGCCACATCAGCAAACGACTAAAATCAAACCTCAGGAGCTAAATTGTTGAGTTTGAAAACTCAGGGACCAAAATGAAACCTAACTCAAACTTCAGAGACTAAAAGTGTATCTTTCTCGAATATAAATGTGAACCTTTGAACTACAAAAATAATTGTGTTCAAGTTTGCAAAAAATTTTCACTATTGTGTTCATAGCGATGGTTTGTTTATTTTCAAATTTAACATTTTTATTATTATCTATATAATTTATTAAGATTACTTCATTATATATAAAATTATGACTTATAATGTTTTGAATATGGGTATGATTTACTCAAAGTACAAAATTACAAATAAATAATGAATTTTCTTTTCAAACTAAACATTTGAAGAAAAATTCCATTTTATCTTTGTATTTCTCTTATGAGTTTATTTTTTTATTATTTTTTTAACGACAATATGGGAGTGGGGTGAATTGAACCATAGACCTATTGATCATTAGTACAACTGTATTTCTCTTATGAGTTAATATCACCTTTCAATTTTATTGAAATTAATTCTAAATTTGAATCAAAGTTATTCAATTATTAATTGTTTTATTTAAAATTTGTAGCTAGTAATCAACGTTCTAGTATTTGGATGACGTTACTTTTTATATTTTTTTTAGTTTGGAATACATTTTTATTTACTTTTTTTTTTTAACCAATACATTTTTATTTACTTAATTTAGTGGTTAGGTTTAAATATTTTCATGATTTGGTTTAAAACACTTTTTGTAGCTTAATTTTTTAAGTGATTTGGTGTATTAATTTGTTGTTTCACGAGTACTTTTTTAATTCAATTTTGGTGAGATGTTTAATTTTATAATTTTATTAAATTTTAGAATTCAATTCAATAAAATTCAAAGTTTACTATTCATGAGGTTAAAATTATTATTTTTCTTTTACTCAAAACCAACCACAACACAAAATCAAATAAAATAAAGGACTAGAATGGAGGATTAATATCTCTTAAAAATAATAAAATATATTTAAGGATTAATTTATCAATAAGTTTGAATATGTAGAAATATATTAATTTAATTTGGGCAATCAACTTCCATACTTATTTCAAATTAGATGTGACACCCGAGGTTAGAAGGGGTACATGAATGAACCGAGATCACATCCGAATGAGAGAGATCCTGAGGACATGAAAGTATGGCCTAGATAAGCTTAAAAGAATTGATAGATACTACCTATACCAACAAGGTGCACCTTCCTTTTCGGTGGCTCAATCATAGGAACTCCAAAGTTAAGCGTGCTTGGCTTGGAGAAGTTCTATGTTGGGTGACCTCCTGGAAATTTTTCTAGGAAGCATGTGAGTGAGGACAGGCCTACCTCCTGGGAATTTTCCTAGGAAGCATGTGAGTGAGGACAAAGCATCCTAAAAGGACCCCATGTTGGTTTGTGGGGACAGTCTTAAATCTTAGAAGTAGTATTAGACAAGTATGGTGGCGTGGCCAGGTCGCAGGGGAATGCCGGGGCCGTTAAGGGCCGAATCCGGATTCCGAATCCTGGGCCTGGGGCGTTACATTAGATGTTTTGATTTGATTTTTTCTAAGTTGGAATTGCCTAAAAAACTATTTTTTTTTTTTTTTTGACAATATGAGGTGGGGGATTTAAACCACAGACCTCGTGGTTATCAGTACAACCTTATGCCAGTTGAGCTATACTCTTGTTGACAATTGCATAGAAAACTTTATGACTCATTTAACAAAAATTTGAATCCGTTTTGAAATTTGATACCATACGCGCACGTAATTACTACATGACTAAATATTTTGATAAATAAAAAAAAGATACTTAGATTTTTGTTAAATAAGCAAAAAACTCTGCAAACCAAAGGAAAAAGAAATTTTAGCAAAAATCCAACTTTAAATTTTTTCTTTTTTTTTAGTTCAACAATGTTAGGGTGGAGGTATTCAAACCTCTAACCTTTTAATCGATAGTACATGTTAACCGCCGTTGAGTTATGTTCAGTTTGATAAATTTAACTTTAAGTTAGCGTTATCATACCCCTACATGATCGAACTCCAAATGAAAGATTAAAAATGCCAAAAAATAATAATAATAATAATAAAGAGAGAAATACTTATCTAAATTTAAGGTAACACTCACAAATTGCAATACTTAATCCAAGACTAAAGTTCAATATGACGAATTTGAAAATTCATGGTAAAACTTAATATATATGACTAAATTCAAAGGTAAAACTTATTTAAAAAAAAAAAAAAAGAAGTTGATGATTTGATTTTTAATTTAATAAAATTTGTGTTGTGATGGGTGAGGGTGATTTTAACATTTCCACTTTTGGAGAATAGAGAGAGATTGGAACCCACGTAATGCGGTGTTGACTAAAGAAATTCTACCAACACGTGGCACCATGCCATGGACCACTTCAGCACAGAACTCACACTACCGCTGCCCACGTGTCTCTAACTTTATAATATTTTTCATTTTTAAATTCAACCACATCCAAACAATTTTATTAGATTTATTATTTAGGTATCAAACTTTATATCATTTTTTTTTTTTTTTTTAATTTTGTATACTTCAACCACACATCGGAATGACAGATTCAAATCTCTGACTTTTTGGTGAAGAGTACACCCCAATTTCTGTCGAGTTATACTCACTCCGACTTTATCTCATGATCTTTGAATGTCGAGTATTGTTGGCAAAGTTTACAAACCGTCGTCAAATATAGTGTTTGTGACGGTTCCACCGAACTTTTTAGTTTGTTAACTCTTAGATTTGTGTTTATTTAGAGGCCGTTTGATAACCATTTCGTTTTTTTTTTTTGTTTTTGTTTTTCATTTTTTTAAAACAGGATTGTTTGATAACCATTTCTGTTTTTTGTTTTCTATTTTTTAAAAACGTTTTTGAAATTATAAGCAAATTTCAAAAACCAAAAAAAGTAGTTTTTAAAAACATATTTCTGTTTTTCAAAAACTCATTTTTCTTCTAATGCTTATTAATTTTTCCTTTTTTTACCTATTTCTTTCTGACAAATTCTTTTTTATATTTTTTCTCTCTCTAAAACATTTTTCTCTCAACAAAATTTCTTTTTTTTTTCTCTCTAAAATTTTTTCTCTCAAAACTTTTTTTTCCTCTATAACTCATCTATTTCTAAAATTTTATCCATATATAACTTTTCTATTCCTAATAAACATATTCTACATTTTCTTTTGAAAAAAAAAAATCTCCCAAAATTTTCTCTCACTACAACTTTTCTTTATTTTTCTAATTTATCTTTATTTTTTCTAGCATATCTTTTACTCTTAACCTTGTTATCTCTCTAAAATTTCTATTTTTACTTAATTTTTCTATCTAAAATTTATCTCTTCTACCCTAACTTTTTTTCTTTTTTTCTATAACTAATATCTTTTATGTAGTCTAACTAATGTTCTCTCTCTAAACATTTTTTTTCACGTCTCCAACTTTTCTATGTTTAACTTTTCTCTTGAAAATATTATATTTGTGTCTCTAAATTTTTGTTTCAATGTCTCTACACATCTTTCTCTCTCTAAAAACATCTTTTCATCTCTCTAATTTTTTAAAAACTGAAAACCAAAAACTGTTATAAAACAAGTTTGGTTTTCTGTTTTTAAAAAACAGAAAACAAAAAACAGTTATCAAACATATATATGGTTTTTGTTTTTAAAAAACAGAAAACCAAAAACCAAAAACCAAAAAAAAAAAAAAAAAAAAAACTAAACTGAAATGATTATCAAACGGGGCCTTTGTAACGCCCCAGCCAGGCCTAGGATTCGGAATCCGAATTCAGCCCTTAATGACCCCGGCATTCCCCTGCGACCTGGCCACGCCACCATACTTGTCTAAATCTACTTCTAAGATTGAAGACTGTCCCCACAAACCAACACGGGGTCTTTTAAGCATGCTTTGTCCCAACACGGGGTCCTTTAAGCATGCTTTGTCCTCACTCACATGCTTCCTAGGAAAATTCCTAGAAGGTCACCCAACATAGAACTTCTCCAAGCCAAGCATGCTTAACTTCAAAGTTCCTATGATTGAGCCACCGAAAAGGAAGGTGCACCTTGTTGGTATAGGTAGTATCTATCAATTCTTTTAAGCTTATCTTGATCATACTTTCATGTCCTCAGGATCCCTCTCATTCGGATGTGGCCTCGGTTCATTCATGTACCCCTTCTAACTCGGGTGTTACAGCCTTAGTCTTTAAATTTCAAAAAAATATCTAACAAGTCTCTAAATTCTCAATTAGGTCTTTGTACTTAAAAAAAAATCTAATAAATACCTAACTCTCAATTTTGTGTCTAATACGTTCCTATCATATTAAAAAAAAGTTAAACTAATTAATCTATTAGACATCAATTCTATATCTGAAAAGGACCCTAAACTAATTAAAAAAGAAACGTTAAAAAGTCAAGAACCTATTAGAAACAAAATTGAAAATTGACATATTTTACACAAAATTAATATTTTAAAGGCCTATCAAACCTTTTTAAACTTCATGAAGTACAACATTGAAAGTTTAGGAATCTATTAGACATTATTTTAAAGTTCAGAAACCAAATAAACACAAATCTAAAAATTTAGGTCTCGTTTGATAACTATTTGGTTTTTTGGTTTTTGAAAATTAAGCTTATAAACACTACTTCTACCTCCAAGTTTTTTTTGTTTTGTTACATACATTCCTCCCATGTTTTCAAAAACCAAGCCAACTTTTGAAAACTATAAAAATTTGTTTTTGTTTTTGGAATTTGGCTAAGAACTCAAATGTGTCATTGACAAAGATGAAAACCATGATAAGAAAATTAAAAGAAAACAAACATAATTTTCAGAAATCAAATGGCTATCAAATAGGACAACCTTTAGAGACTGAACTTATAATTTAACCCACTTTCAAAAGTTAAAAAAAAATGGATCCATAAAGTTTTGATGGTAAACAATAAACTGTCAAAACTGACTCATAAAATAGATTCTGAAAATTCAACCACATTTCTCTCAAGAACACTTGCATCAACTCATCATCATATATTTCTCTCTTCTTCTTGCCCTGTTGATTCTTGGAAGACACATTCTCAAATGCCATAATCAAAATAGAGAAAGTAGCTAGAGAGAGAGAGATAGGGAGAGAGAGAAAAGGAGAGAGATGGGGAGGAAAAGTACAAGGAGAGAGAAAGTAGAGAGAGGAAGTGTGTATATGAGATCAAGAAAAAGGACCAATTTTTATATTTTGAAATAAATTGGAGGGTTTAATTTTTACCTTATTAAAAGTTTGTGGGTTTAAAGTTTTCACTTTATCAAAGTTTAAGAATCTAATTTTTGCAATTAATTAAAAGTTTATAAGTGCAATATATTGTAACAAACATTATAGTTCAAGAGTTCAAGTATATGTACGAGCATGCGACCATACACCTAAGTTGGAGTAAATGTGAATCTTGGACAAACAAATATTAGATGACAAAATAATATTGTAATAAGGTATTAGGGACAAGGAGATTATATGATATTGTCTACTTTGGAAATAAGCTCTCGTGACTTTGCTTTGAGAATTACTTAAGAAGCCTCATACGAATGAAGTTGTTATCAAAGGAATTATATATATCCATGATAATTTTCTTTTGTAACGAATGTAGGACTTTGTTTGTATTTTCAACAAAAATAAAACTGTTGAAAGTTCATAGATCAAATGAGACTCATATCATAAAATTGAGTAAAACGATCATTTTCTTAAGTTAATTAAGTTAATAGTTATTTATTGAATGAACTGTAAATTTAAATTAGTAGTGAAATTCATAAATTGAACTTTTATTTTCTTAAATAGTATCCTTTTAATTAATTGTGCAAGTTGTTTGATTTGGATGAGATTATTTTTGTTAATATTGTTTTTTCCTAGATAAGATAAGACATATTTTATTTTAGTTTCAACATTTAGAGTGTGTTTGGTTTAACTTTTCAAGCTTATAATTTTGAAAAAAAATTTAGTGTTTGACAATCATTAAAAATGGCTTATTAAAAAAATAGATTGAGAAATAAACGATTTTGAGAGGAAATACTTCAAAGCAATTTTTTTAAAAAGAGTTTTTAAGTATATAATAACTTGTGTATAAAATTACTTATGAGAAAATGTAACTGTTTAAATTTTAAACAATTTTTATACAAAATGTTAAAAAAAATGCAAGATATTCTGAACGGGTCCTTAAAAGTTAGGTTTAGCATTTTTTTATTGTTTGATTTTGAGGTTAGGTTTGAATGTCTCTTTTGTGATTGAATTTAGACATTTTGTTGATTGATTTTAGATGCTTTAGTGGAAGAATTTTTGTATGATTTATTAATTAATTTCTCAAAAATTTTCTAATTAGAGTAAATGTATTGATTTCAACCCTTATCAATCTCATAATTCAATGGGATGAAATGGAAAGATTATTGGAATGTTAAATATGGAAAAATTGAATAATAAATTTTCAATTTTTGAATAAATAATATAAACAACATATTCTAATAATTTTAAAAATCAAGTCCATAAAGCTTGATGAATATTTATATTATTATTAACTTTATCTCTACTTAGAATTAGTTAAACACTATGAAATTTTTTTATTTTTTATTGGACAGAAAACTCCAAGTCTACAAGTTTAATCCAACATGTCCACCTACCTAGGATTTAAAATCCTACGTATTTTCTGGCAACCAAATGTAGCAAGGTCAAGTCGTGAGATTAGTCAAGGTACGCACAAGCTGACCTGAATACTCACAAATAAAAAAAAAAAAAAAAAGTAATAATAATCTCATCATCGACTAATTCTAACCTAACACCGGTAGTAACTCTTAAAAAAGAAAACAGTAAATTTTTAAGTCAAAAGATATATATCTTTTTTATTCGTCAATTTTATATTTTTTAAAATTAACTTTTGTAACTAATATTATTACTAATCTCTTTTAAATAGACTAGGTGAATCAAAGGTTGATGAAGTCAAGCAAATGAAGTTAGCAATATCATTGTAATCAAAGACGTTGAGAGGGGAAAAAAAGATTTAATGATTTATAAAGAGGATATATTTTTTGTCGTCTCACTTTTGTTCTATTTGTAATTTAATAAGAACATTTTGGTACAACTTGGTTCAATACTATAATATATTACTGATAAAAGATGTAAATATTCTCAAAGTAAAGATGTTGATGTTGCTTATAAAGATATGATCGCATCTTCTATATAAAAAAAATTGATCGTATCTTCTGCATTTATATCACTTTGCATTTAATTGTTGACTTATATTTGTGTCATTAACTTTATTATTATTATTATTTTTAACTTTACTAGTTTTCAATTAATTTTAGATGCTTTGAAATCCTTCCTTTCTTTTTTTTTTTTTTTTCTTTTTCTTTTCGTATCTTTAAATACTTAAAACAATAATCGGAGACCCATAAAAGAAAATAAAGAATATAAAGTTTTAATCAAGTGGATTGAAGGTGAACATCCTACTATCTTTTTTTTTCTAACATAAGATCATAGTTTAAATAATTTTTTACCCCTAAAATTTTAGAAAGAATATAAAGTTTTAACAAAGTTGGGTTGAAAATTTAAAAAAAAATATATATATTAAAAACTCGAACAAGATCCAAAAAAATACTTTAAGATGTTGGACCTGGGCCTATTCATTTTGGGTCGTCGTCCTAGTCCAATAATGAAAGTTACTCATATGGTAGTAGTTTTTCGAGTTATAATCTTTACCAATTAAACCAGTCGTCATTCGACCATTTACCGACCTAACAATAAAGAGAAAAAAAATGTGTATATGCCTAAAAGAATGTGACAAGGGATCATTTTGGGACATTAGAGTCAATCAAAGTTGTGAGTGCAGAATTTAATGCAAGTCATGGTCTAAAGAAAGACAAAGCAATTCTTTTTCCCTATAATTTTTTCTTTGTAAAGCAAAGCTTAAAACACAATGTTGGACCTATCAAAAGCCTCTTGCAACTATTTTTTCCAACCATCTAATGAGAACTAAAGCTGACACATATATATTTTCTCAAATTTTCTTTTATTTATGATCAAAATTATTATTTTTTTGTTTAATTTGAAATTAAAGATAAAGCAAAGAAGAGACATTTGGAAGAAAAAAAAATCCAAAACCAAAAAGTCCTAAATGCCAAAATTAACAAGCATAAATTTTATAACTTTATTTTATAATTTGATGGAAAAGGTTGATTTCTAGATATTCTAGATCAAGATCAAAGATTTTGACCCATTGATATTTATATTTTTATTTAACGGAGAATGAAAATTATGTTGATTGATATTGTTAGAAGACTCGTAGAAACGAATCAAGAAAAAGCGTAGTTTTATTTTTTGGAATTTTGATAAAGTTTATTTTAAACATTTTTTTTAAAACAATACAAAAAAGTACTATCTAAACCATCTTTATCTTTTAAATAGAATTGTTATCCAAGAGGGGGTAGCAAGTTCAAAATTTTAGTTGTCTTTATAATTTGTCCTTTTAAGTTTTTTTTTTTTAAAAAAAAGAGTTACAAAATTATCCACATGAAAGTTGTACAAAAAGAAAAAAAATAAAGAATATTGAACAAAAGTGTTAATTAATAAACTCACAACTAGTGATTATTTCAATTAATAGCTTAGTAAATCAATAATTACTTCACAGCTATGTTATCAAATCATTTGGTGATAATGAATTATTTAAAAGATGATTGATTTTGCAATTAAAAAAAAAAATACTATATGTTATAGGTAATTTTGGACCACACCGATGTACAAGGAGCTGACGAGGACAACCGGACAGAAATAGGGCTAAGAGATGGACCCCAGAGGCGAAACCGACAAATGGGACGGGTCAAGACCGAAGGGGTCGGGCATTTGGCCCGACCCCCCTGCTCGGCCTCTGCCCAAGGCCGAGGCCGACCCTCGGCTCGCTTGCGCGGGCCGAGTCCCACCAACTCCGTTCGGTTCGTGCAGCCTCTAGCCACCCCGGTTCCGCCTGGTTTGTCCCGAAATGCCTTCGAATTCCTAAAAACCCTAGGAGCATGAGCAGGTATTTATACCCTTCTTCGCCACTGAAGAAGGGGACCCGAACTCTCTCTTCTCTACTCCATACTCTTGCTCTCCAGCCATTCCTTCCATTTTCTGACTTAAGTATCGGAGGCGGTGTGGCTAGCACCACACCGGTGTGCAGGTTTACTCTTTTGCAGACCACGTCTTCCCCCGCTCTCAAACAAATTCACTGTCAATTATCACGTGGAGCGGAAGTAATTTATCTAGCGAAATTTGATCATCAACACTATACATGGAATATATATATATTAAAAGTATACATCACATTAATTACATGAATAACTTCATTAACGTACAAACGTAAAATTAGAGATGAAAAAAAATACCACGACTCAAAATTTGATTGACACTTCAAATACTTATCAATTAGTGAATTACAAATATTATTCTATAATAATTAACTAGTGATCTAAATATAGTCAGGATTGATTAGTATCAACTAAAATCCACCCTAATTTTAAATTTCAATGAAAAAATTAAATATAATTTCTTTTATAAAATTTGATAAGAAAATTTATCATCTCTAAATTTGAAGCTTCGATTCCCACTTCACATCTATTGAACTCCTATATATATATATATATGTGTGTGTGTGTTAAAAAACAAAACGAGTAATGTATCCATTTATTTCTTTTTTCTTTTTAATTAAAAATATCACATTACATGAAAATTCGAAACTACAATAATTAATGGAAGTCAGAAATATCTTAACTACTAAATTATGTTGGGGACAATACCAATACTAGTCTTGTGGAGTCCAAAATTCAACCTATTTTGTTCAACAAGGAGGCCCACCACATGGAGGAAGAAGACATGTAGGGCACAAAGAGAACCCTAAATTAATATTTTGGTATATAGCTTTAATTTTCTCTTGTTTTTCCTCCTTTAAACAAAGCTTAGGATCCTCCCTTTGCTTCTTTTAATACAAAACTTTTTAACCACCACCACTAACACACCACCTCACACCTCTCTTCTTTCCCACCCACAAAAAAAGGGAACCTCCAAATTCTTCTTCTTCTTCTTTTTTTTCCTTTTAAGTTTTCTATCAACTAATTAATATGCATTTGATTGTTGACAAGTCATAGTACATTCACTTTTGAATTACTACAATAATAGAAAAAAAAATAAATGTTTTTTTTTTACCTAATTTGATGTGATTTGTGATATATTAATTAGTTGACGAATATTTCATTGAAAAAAAAAGAAGAATGTATTCGAGTATTTGAATCAATTGATTAGGTTTGTGTAGTTTGAATTTAAAAAGTTAGGTCTATATTTCGATATATGAGTTTTTATTCCAACTTATGAGTTTTTTTTTTTTTTTAAAAAAAAAAATTGTTCTTATAAACTAAATAAACTAAACTTGTGAAACCCTGACTTTTATGCTATAAAATAACTTTTACAAATAACAAACCTACAAATCATACTTGGGTTATACAATCTAAAATTTCTATAACCCTTCTCTAATCTTTTATGTGTAGTCTAAACATAGATTATACAAATTAAAGTTTTTCAACTTATTCAATACCAAAACTTTGGGTAGAGTTTGTGTATAATAATTTTTCAAATTTATTTCATAAAGTGATGAGTTCTTTTTCTACAACAATGTAGGTGGGAGAAATTTGAACCAGCTTTGACCTCTTGATTGAGGGTATATGCCTTAACCAATTGAACTATGTTTAGATTGACAAAATCATGTTAATTGATGTATATATTTGGTGGCACCTATGATTGAATTTTAATTTATTTTCTAATTTGGTCTTTCAACTTTTATCCACTTTTTATTTTGATTCTTTGATATTTAAAATTTTCAATTTTTGTACCCAAACAACTTTCATTAAAGTTTACCATTCATTCATCCCCTTCATGAATCAAACTTTCTAAATATACTTAAAAGACAAAAATGAAAACTGATAAATAGTTCACAACTAAAAACTAATCTAATTAGGCAATATCTTTGAGATCTAAAAAGGGGTTGGAAGAAAAACAAAAACAAAGTTTGACCCAAGAGATAAAAACAAACATTGCATAAGAAAATTCAATAAAACCACAAGCAAGCAGAGCCCAAATTGCCAAACAAAATTTGACCTAAATGACAAAGATGGGCAAAAATGACATTTTAAAACTAATTATACTCACTCTAAGAACCATTCAATATAAATTCGAAAACATCTCTCTCATATATTCAACAGTGTAAAAACTATTAGTCACATTGTTCCAATCTCCTCCAATAATTTTTCAAAAGAGTAACACCATTGAAGGTAAGTTTCAAAACTTATATATCCACTATGATAACCCTTCAACATAAATTTGAAATACATTATTGTATAACCTCTCTCATATATTCATCAATGTAATTGTTTCGGTCTCCGACAAATATTAGATTACATGGAGTTTCATCTCAAAACCAATTGACAATGAGTGGAGTAGCCCATGGCCTCTTTGGGTTCACCATTTTTGGATCCGATCCTAATTTTTTTTTTTGGACCGAATATCCGTTTGGGTTTTATGGGTTCTGATACCATATTAGATTACATGGGATTTCATCTCAAAACCAATTGGCAATGAGTGGAGTAGCCCATGTATCCACTTATCTTTTCAATGTGGGATCCTTAACCTCCATTAATTTCTCGAAAGAAGGGCTAAATATTTTGGTTTAGGCAAAGAAAACAAATGTTTTGGAGGGTAAACCTAGGATTCTATGAAAGTTTAATCAGCCCCATGTTATGATATATTATATGTTTTAAAAGGGCATAGGAAAAAAAATATGTACTTTATTTCAATCACCAAAAGCAAAAGTTGATTGCTTTGCTTGATGACATAAGGTTTCATTGTTGGAATTGGAAAAGGAATCTCTCTTCCTTCACTTTAAGAGAGAGAAACACACACACAACTCCAATCCATATGCGAATAAATAAAAAATATATATATAATATATAGTAATCAAAAGAAGAAGAAAATTTAAATTTAAAACAAAAAAAAAAAAAAAAAAAAAAAAAAAAAAAAAAACCCAAACCCTAAATATAATTAAAGAACAATTTAAACCCATCATGTCTGAGATTTTCCTCATTCCAATGTTGTTTTTTTCTCTCTCTCTCTAATGTCCATAGTACAAAGAGACAATATGTTGTTAAATCAATTTGAAAAGCCAGGCTATGTTGTTTAATAAAAGCTGTTTCACACGGATTAACTTGGATTGTGTTTAATTTTTTTTTGAGTTTTGAACTAAAATTAATTAAAAAAGTTTGCATCTTTAATAATGTAATTATGGAAAATTCATAGGATCTTGTTTGTTTGTTTGATGCTCTTTCTAAGATGGGGTTTTTTTTTTTTTTTTTTTGAAAAATTAAATAAATTTGAAATGGAAATTCAAAAGTGTAGTAGTTTATATAGGGCCCATTTGTGAAGAGATTTGTGAGAAGATGTGTGTAAATATAAGATATTATAGAATAGAAACTTAGTGGAAGAAAGTAAGTTAGTGACTTTGTTTTGAATAATATTTTCTTAGTTTGGTTCCTAAAATTTAATAAAGCTTTCAATTTTCCCTCCCACAAATCATCCCAAGTTGTAATTTCCTTCTCTTGAAAATACACAAATTTCTAATTTTTTTAACTAAATTTAAAACCCTAACTAAAAAAAAAGTCAATAAATAGAAAACACTAACTCATTATCACATGAATAACAAAAGATATATCATGTATTCAATAAAAAAAAATATTTAATGATGTCATCATGATGTATAATAATAGTTGGAAGTGGATTAAAAAATTTACATGTCCTTTCATAGCCGTTGGATACAAATTCGAGATACATTTACAGTTTCTCTCTTAGTAAAAATAGATCGCGATAGAGGCCAAAGTGAGCATATGACACATACCTTCGACCAAGAGATTAAAGGTTCGAATCTCCCACTCCCAAATATTGTTCAACTAAAAAAAAACACAAAAGATCACCATAGAGATAATTTAAAGAAGCCCTAAACTATAACAATAAAATTGAAACTAAGCCCAAATCATAAGATATAAATTAGCAATTTAACTTTACAAAATAGACCACAACATTAACCGATTAAAACCCACATGAACAAAAACGAAACTTTCAAAAAAGACAAAATCAACTCGTGTTGGGAGTGCGACCAAAGTCCCACATTGACTAAATAAGAAGATAATCATGGAAGAATATCATACCATCGTGAAGATATGTGACCAAACGTAGAAATACACACCTGGATGAAAAATAAAAAGGGTGGTATAATATACATAATTGAATCAAAACCTGAATCCTCTCGACATGAACAAAATTATTAATAATAATTGAAATCTGTTATCCATGAAAAAAGAAATGAAAAAAATGATATAGAGATTCCCAAAAAAATTGACATATGAATGATTGAGAAGGCGCACGAGTCGTTTCATAGGATTCTCATATGGGGTATTGTCTTGTGATCACAGACACACATCACACTCACTAATGCCCAAAACCCTAAATCAAAACCCAACACACACACACTTACCTCTCTGCTCTTCTTGTCCCCTTTTCTTCCTTTTTCAACCCTAATTCATGTCTTTTTCCAAATACCTTTTTACAATATATATATATATATATACATATATATGCTTTTTAAAAAAAAAAAAAACTTTTTTTTTTTACTCTTCCATCACAATTAAAAATGATAGGGAAACTCGTTCGGTCGCAAACTATTAGAAACCGCGTTTGTTGAATAACTGGTTAGTGATCGATTCTTTATTTAAAATAGGTTAAATTATCAAAAATACGTCTTGAACTTTTAAAATTTTCATTTTAGCTCTTAAAGTTTGAAGTTTGTTTTAGAATGATCCTTGAAGGATTTTTTTTTTTTTTTTTTTTTTTTTTTTTTTTTTTTTTTGTTAAACTCATGAATGGAAAATTACGTGTTTGCATATGTATTGTTGCTTATGTGAACAGATTTGGACACATATAAGTGGAAAAAACAACAAAAACATATGCAAACACATCATTTTTTTGTTAATAAATTTAATGAAAAAGGTCTCCAATAGTCATTTTGAAACAGACTTCAAACTTCAAGGGCCAAAATGAAGCTTTTGAAAGTTTAGAGGTATAATTTAAACCAACCACATAGTTTAGAGGTATTTTTTATCATTTAACCTTTAAAATATGATGGTCAAAAATTATATATTAACCACGGCCATGAGTTGGCCTAGTGGCATAATGAACAATAAAAAAAAAAAAAAGAGAAATTAATGGATGGTCATATACCTAGGATTTAATATCCTGTGAGGTTAACTTTCTTCAAGCTAACATAAACTCAACTGATTAAAGCATTGTATCATCGATATTTTAGAGCGGGAAGGCTAAGAAGGTAGGAAGCAAAATAAAGTTTTAAATAAAATGAAAATCTCTCACCAATGAAAGCATTTCCAAAAGTAGACTGTGTAAGAAACCTTTTTTGGAAGTCTTTTATATATGCTGCAGGTTCTTGAAGCATCAAGAACATTTTCTTTTCACAATCTTGATCAGAGTGAAAGTGAAGATCTTTTGATCTCAAGGACCATACAAAATGGTCCAAATCTTTTGCACATTTTGGGTTTATTTTTATTTGATCAAATATACAAAAGTATTGATGGAATCCATATACAAATAAATAAATACCCCAAAAAAAAAAAACTTTTTATAGTATCTATACTTTTAACTATGGTAATATTTTGGTCCTTATACATCTTTTCCTGACAATTTAGTCCTTTGTACTAAAAAAAACTGTAACTACTACTAAATCATTAATGTTACAAATTTTATTGTGATTTTTTTTTTGACAACATGTGGGAAGAGAGAATTCGAACCACAGACATCTTGGCCGTCATTAGTACAGACTTTACTAGTTGAGTTATGCTCATGTTGAGTAGTGGGGTGTTGGTTAAGTGCATGTAATACATTAACCAATTGAACTACCCAGATGATATAGAAAGTATGTTGGCGTTTCACATTTTTTTTTTTGACAATATGTGGGGTAGGGGGATTCGAATCACAGGCCTCGTGGTCATTAGTACAACTTTATGTCGGTTTGAGCTATGCTCTTGTTGGCTGTTAGCGTTTCACATTCATTTACCTATGCTTTCATTAATGAATAGTTAACTCGATAATAACTTAATTGTATGCAACTAAATCATTAAAAATAGAAGTAGACATTATAAAATCAAATACATAGACACAAGAAGGGAGTCAAATACATTGAACATATGATATAAGAAGGTGAAAAAAAATATAATGTAAGAGAGAGAGCTTTTTACACAAATTCTAAAAAAGCCAAGTCTTTGGCCTTTACTTTTCTCAGGTTGACTAATTATTCAAAAGCTGATATCACAAACACAAACCCAAATCCACACACTTACATTGCACACTCATGAATAAAAGTCAGAAATATTACATTAAATTATCCAAAAAAAAAAAAAAAAAAAAAAAAACCATCATAGCCATTGCTATTTCCTCATAGCCAAAGCCATGCAAATTACATATATAAAACCAGCCCCATGGTAAAATTCAAGCTGAATTTTTCTGATCATTAATATCAAATTAAACAAAGAAAAAAAAAAAAAAACTGAAACATCTCCTCTGTTTCTAACAAAATGCCCTACTTGTAAAATTCTTATACTCTCTATCAACAATTCCCCATTTTTTTGTCTATGAATTTGATCAATTATGGAAATTAACCTTTCCCCATTGGAAAACCTCCATAATAAAGATGAGAGAACTGAAACCCAGAAGCTAATTTTAAGAACTGAAAAAAAAAAAAAAAAAAAAAAAAAAAAAAACCCTAATGTCATTGTTGTGAGAAGAAGAAGAAAAGCTCTATATCTGGTGAAGCAAAGAAGGCAATTGGAGAAGTTCTTTGTAAGGAGCAATTTGAAATGAGTCTTTGCTTTTTTGGAGCTGGAGGGCAAATTTTGATCTCTGGGATTTTGAATCTCTCTGCTTTTGGAGTACAACACTCTTCAAAATCAGAGCTTGAAGCTGATTCTTCTTCAATGGTGGCAGCAGCAGCAGCCATGGCTGAGGAGCTTGAAGCTTTGATTATTTCTTCTTCTTCTTCTTCTTGTTCTTTTATTTTAGTGGCAATAATCCTTCTAGCTTGATTGTTGTTGTTGTTGATGTTGATTTTCTTCTTCTTCTTCTTCAATTGGGTTGTTGTTGGCTTTCTTCCTCTTCTTCTTCCTCCTTTAGAAGCCATGGATGCAATTTCTTCTTGTGCTTCCTTCAGAAGTGCTTCTCTCAAAAGTGCTTCTTTTTGTGAGATTTGTCACACCCAGAAGGCTGTGGAGAAACCCATTTCAGGGGATTGAGAGTTTTGGTTGGGAAGAAGCCATTGGAGGTGGGTTGAGTTGCAGGTTTTCAGGTTTAAGGAGAAGGAAGAAGAAGGGAGAAGGAGAGAGAGAGAGGGTTTAATGGAGGGATTTGTTATATAGTGAAGGGAGGGAAAACAAGCCACATGGTTGCTTTATGTCATATTTTGAAATGTGTTATCATAGTTTTTGATTTTTCTTTTCAATGAGAGGATAGTAATTGTCCTTTTTTTGTTTCCTTTTAAAAAAAAGTCTTCATTGTTCTTTTTTTTTTTTTATTAAAAAATATATTGTGGTAAAAATTGGCTTTTAGGTTGTAAAAATTATCTTATGTTCTATGTAGTTTGGGAAAGTAATTTATTAATCCTCCTAGCCCAATGTATCAAAGTGTCAACAAGATTATAGCTCAACTTTTGATCGAGAGATTAGAAATTCAAATCTCTCATCCCACATGTTGTCAAAACAAGAAAGAAAGAAAGAAAGAAAGAAAGAAAAATGTTAAATGTATCAAAGTAGCTAAGATATCTCTAACTCCACTAGGGATCCCAAATGTTCAAATCTTGACCTTCGTATTTGTGATGTCATATTATCGAAAAAAATGAACCTATTAAACTATATAACATTTGGATCAAGAAATTTACGAGATTTTAACATTTTAAGTAGGTGGACTATCATGGAGTTTGAATTCATTCTCCTAAGATCACTTTTACACTTTTACACTTTTGTTTTCATTTCATATGTTGTAATAGCAGAAGGTCGATATGTGATAGTTAAAGAATCATTAATTATAAACAAAGACATTATGTGTTGCATGATACTGAATAAGAGCTTCTTTTTTTTCTTTCGACATAAAGCCAACAAGAGCATAGCTCAACTGGCGTAAAGTTGTACCGATGACCACGAGATCTGTGGTTCGAATCCCCCCACCTCACATATTGTCAAAAAAAAAAAAAATCTATTGGCATATGATCTATATCTTTAAGATAAATGATAACTAGGTCCTTAAGTTTTATGGTTGCATCAGATCAATTATTAATAAACTTTATAGAGTTTTATTTGTATTTAAAACGTTTGTTTTTGTGTCTAATATATTATTGAAATTTGAAGTTTTTTCATCCACTTAATGCTTACATGACATTTAAAAAAAAAAAAAAAAAAAAAAAAAAAAACGTATCATACTAACGATAAAATTACTAAACCTTGTCAAGCAAACAAATAATTTTAGGCAAATTAAATGAAAATCTAATTTTCTAAGCTTTAAACTTATCCCAAATTGAACACTAAGAAAACATTAGCAACACAAAAAAATTGTAAATATGACAAAAAAAAAAAAAAAAGTATAACTTGAGTTAATTAGTAATTTACTATAATCTATCTCAATCAATCTCTAAGAAAATAAATCATTCTAGACAAAGTTGTGAGAGTGAATCGGTTAATATTATTACAAAGTCAATAGCTAGGTAATTAATAGGTTTTCTTTTTAAAAGATTATATATAATTTGTAATTACTTTATACAAATATTAAATTTTATATATATATAAAGTAAAGGTATCCAATGAAATTTTATTAAATTTTTATTTGACATGGCACTATGGACGGTTTGGCAGGTAGCATTATCCACAAACACACACATAAAGCAAATGTGATGGTTAAAAAATAATTAATGCTCAACATTAATGCCAATAAAAAAAAATGTGAAATTTTATTAAAAAAAATTGATTAACAAATTAAATATCCAATTCTTGCCAAAAAAAAAATTAAATATCCAATTAAAGTCTATTATTCTAACTCTTCAAGAAAAAAAAAAGGTCTATTATTCTAACATTATTATTTTAATCCCAAGGGAGCCTTCATTTTCATATAGGTATAGATTCGTCTACTTGTTTTGTTTTTGTTTATTTTATGATCAATTTAAAAATGGTTGGATTTGAGTATTTAAATATTTAAGATACTACATGTATTTTCGACTAAAAGGTCAGGGGTTCTAATCTCTCCACTCCTAAATGTTGTTGAACTCAAAAAAAGAAAAAAAAAATCTTTAAAATATTGTACTAATTATCATTATCAATGGTTTGATTTTCACTCCATAATTGTCGAACTTAAACAAAAAATTCAATTTTGGAGGTGGAGGATTCAAATCTCTAATCTCTTAGTCAAAGGTACATGCCAATTACCGCTGGGCTAAGTTCACTTTGACATTTTTACCTAATTTGTTTGACATGTGAGTATTGTAACTATTAGTACTAGCATATATAAATGTATTGACATAAACATATTTTAGACCTAAATAGATGAGTTAAAGTAGTAAAAAGTGGTGGATATTGAGTAGTATACTAATAGTAAAGATTAAAAAAGTATTATTTTTTAAAAAATCATTATCTAAAGTAAACCTCTTGAAAATTTATCTTTATGGTATCGTTTGATAACTATTTGATTTTTTATTTTTGATTTCTAAAAATTAATCTCGTTTCCTTTCAATTTTCTTATAATGATTTTCATCTTTGTTAACAAACACTTTGAATTCCACACCAAATTTCAAAAACAAAAACAAAAACAAGTTGAAAACTATTTTTTTTTTAGTTTTCAAAACTTGACTTGGTTTTTGAAAACATGGAAGAAGGTAGATATATAAAGAAACTTATTGATGAAAGTAATGTTTATAAGCTTCATTTTTAAAAACCAAAAACCAAAAACCAAATGGTTATCAAACGAGGACTATAATGTTTACTTTCCTGTTCAAGTTTCTAGATTACACTTTTTTTTTTTTTTCAAAATGAAGTTTCAAGGACTAAACTGAATTTTGCACACAATTTAATTTAGGAAAAAATCAAATTTTATCCTTATTAATCTTTACTTTCATTAAAATATTGCACTTTAAATTTAGATAAGTGTTGCAATTGTAAATTTAAACTTGAAAAAGTATGACAATTTTTACTCTTTGATAAATTTTTGCCCAAAAGATGTAAAAATAATAAATATTTTCATATGCATCCAATAAATTTTAAAGTATGTCGTCAATGATATAAAATTGATAAGGTTACCCAGAACAATGACTTTAATGAAAATTAGTGTGTGAATTAGCAAAAAATCGAAATTAGTGAAAATCAAACCGATGGTAAAAATTACAACATTGATCTAAGTCTAGATTCTAATTGGATGTAATTGAAAGTTTAGAACGAAAACTAATTCTACTCACAATTTTATGGGTAAGTTTTGTTTTTTCTCTTTTAATTTAATAGATTGTTGGTGGGCTGGGCTCGCTATTCAAATTAATTTGAAGATGGGTTGCCTAAAAGGGATCCATTGTTACCCCAAACCCACTATATATATTAGCTAAATTCTAATGATTAATTGCAGATATAGCAAGTTTTATAAAAAATTACAAATATAGTAAAATTTTTAAATCGTTTTTTAATTCTTGTTTTGTCCTTGTTTTGATTTCTATAGGTGATAGATTTCTATTAGTGATAAAATCTATCACTAATAGAAATCTATCGCGGATAGAAATCCAGTGATAGATTTCTATCACTAATAGAAATTTATTGCTAATAGAAATCAATAGTGTATTTGATTACGTGATAATTTTGTACATATCTTTTGTTTTTCTTTTTTTGTTTTGTTGAGGTTTCCCCTTCTTTAAATTTTAACTTCCGCTTTGTGTTTTTCTTTTCTTCCGGTTCAATTTCTATGTTGTTTTGCTTCGACATCTATAAAAACAAAATCAAAACAAAATCAAAGACATAGGTTTTAGAAACAAAAATGATAGTTTTCTATCAGTGATAGAAGGATAGTTTTCTATCCCTGATAGAAATCGTTTTTATCACTCATAGAAACCTGTCACTTATCTATCAATAACAGAAAATCTTCTATCACTAATAGAAAACAATAGCAACTTCCAAACAAAATGCAAAAATCTTCTATCGATTCTATCAGTGATAGAAAGATAGAAATGTGTCAGTGATAGGTTTCTATCACCGATAGAAATCTATCTTTCTATTATTGATATTGATAGATTTTATCACTATAGAAACCTGTCGTGATACTTTGATATTTTTCAAATAATATTTTTATGTTTTTTTATTATATTTTTTTCAGGTTGATCCTATTAGAACGTACAGTACAAAGTAATTAACGGATATAACTATTTCTATCACTGATAGAAACCTTTAGATCTATATTGTTGGTGCAGAGAATGTAAGAGAATATGAAAGATGTGAACCGAAATCTCTAAAATTCAATTGATTATTATTAAAAGATAATTAGAATATAAGGTAAATTAGTGAGTTGAATTTACCGGTGATAAAAATCTATCAATGATACGTTTCTATCACTGATAGAAACATGTCTATTAGTGATAGAGTGATAGGAGATTTCTATCGCTGATAGAAGTGATAGAAATCTATAAGTGATATATTTCTATCAATGATAGAAACGTGATAGAAAGTTAGATTTCTATCACTGATAGAAAACTATTTAGTGATACGTTTCTATCAGTGATATAATTCTATCACCGATAGATGGAAGGGTAATTTAGTAATTTAGACTCTATGAGTATGATATTTTGTCATTTTTGCAATTCTTTTTGCAAGCTGCCATTTTTGCTAATATTTTGGTCAATTTTATTATCTATGCAACCGACCCTTAATGAAATTTGTAATAAATTTTAAAAGTATGATGCATGTAGATTTAAAATTATGGGCGATTTTAATTGTTTTCACGATAGATATACGAGTAAATTAGAGATTGTCATGTCAAAGCGAACATAGCTCATCGGTAATTGATATGTATCATCGATCAAGAAGTCAGAAGTTGTCATTTCAAAAAAAATAAAATTGGTGAACATATTGTGGATGTCTTCTCCTTTAATAATTTTGTACTTCATTCATTAAACTATGTCCATATTAACACTTAACTCCTCATATTACTAAAATATTCTTAACAATTATAAAGTAACGTGCTTCCAAGATGAAAACTATATGTCATCGCATAACCTATTTTCTTGTGTGAAACCTGCGAAGAAAAGAGAGTCTATCTTTTGAGTTTGTCCATGATTGAAAAGGCACTATGAATATAAGATGAAAGTATGAAGTAATTACAAAAGTGCTGCAGCAGTCTGTTTTGCACCAGAATTCAGCATATTCAAATTTTCAAGCCCCATAGTCAACTTTTTCATCATGCTCTCCATTGAATCAAACCTTGCATTAAAAGATGTAACTGTGTCAACCTCTATCATTCCTTTATTTTTCTTCCCAGGCACACTTCTTGAATCAGACCATTGGCAACTATTTGTGGAAATTCTCTCCAAAATGGCATAAGCTTCATCATAAGTCTTGGATAATAAAGCACCATTAGCTGAAGCATCTACCATGTTTTGAGTAGCCCAATTCAACCCATTATAGAAAGTTTCCATTTGAATGCAATGGGGCAGACCATGGTGAGGGCATTTTCTCAACAACTCTTTGAATCTTTCCCAAGCTTCACTAAAAGATTCATCATCAAATTGTCTAAAAGACACTATATCCGATCTAAGCTTGGCATTCCTTGTGGGAGGAAAGTACTTAATGAGGAATTTCTCTGCTAACTCATTCCATGTAGTGATAGAGCCAGGAGCAAAGTTATTTAACCAAGCTTTGGCACCATCTCTCAAAGAATAAGGAAACAAGGTTAACCTCAAAGCATCTTGAGAAACTCCTTGAATTCTAAATGAATCACTCACTCCCAAAAAGGATTTAAGGTGTAGGTGTGGGTCCTCAGAAGGTAATCCATGAAATTGTCCCACTATTTGCAACATTTGGAACATCACAGGCTTCATTTCAAAGTTTTGTGCCTGTATCTCGGGTCTAGCTATCCCAGGGTATAATTCATTAAAGGTAGGGATGGCATAGGCTCTAATAGCTCTTCCCCTATCATTGGCTATAAGGACAGGGTTTTCAGCTTGATTCTCTAACCTAGGTTGCTGATTTATCTCAAGATTAGGCTGCTGGTTGTTTTGGTTTTCTTGATTTCCAGGAGGTACAGGGGGTAAAAGAGGTGGTGGATCCATCCTATTGTTTCTCTCCCTTTGTTCCCTTCTCCTTCTATGAAAAGTCCTTTCAATTTCAGGGTCCAAATTGAATTCTAAATCAGGGAATTCGTTCATACACAGCTACCAGCACCTGCAAAATCAAACAACCAAGTTAGAAGCTGTTTTAGCACCAATTTCACCAAATTTCAGCTTAAAAATAGCAAAAATCAACTCAATCCCCGGCAACGGCGCCAAAAACTTGTTGCCTTGTGCAAAGTGATTCTAAATAAGCAAGAAAAACTCACAAGCACACGTGCAAGTGCACACGATCAGCAGCAAGTGATAAGTATTTTTATATCGTTTCCACAGGGATTGATGCAAGAAAATCACTATTTCTAAGCCTATTTTCAATGAAATTCTAAGTAACCGAGGAACAAATATTTTTCAATAATTAAATGCAAGAGATTAAAAGGATAAACCAACTTAAAATGACAAGAACTTAAAAGAAATTCACAAAAAACAGAAAATCGCACAGAGAAAGCAAGGTTCAGATTAGGGGCTGTCTACTCTCACAAGCTGTTTGCTGTAGCAGAACTTTATAATTACAACTCACACAGAAATTTCTACGGGAATCTTCCAATTCTCCTCTAGTTAGGTGATTAAACTCCCATTTAACCCCTTCTTTTTAGCTCAACTGATTTAGTGCCTTAGGTGGTTATTTATCCCTAAATACCCACTCATTTTCATGACCTAAAAAGGCTAAGGTAAAGTAAAGTAATCGGTTATCAATTGTTTTCCCAAACACTTAATAACATTGCTAGAAAATGGTTGGCCAAACGAAATTCTAGCTTTAAACAATGAAGAACACTTTACTTTAAGTTGCAATATATAAAGTTCCACTAAAACAAACAACAAGTTCAAGTTTAAGCACCCTAATCCTCACCTAAGAGGATTTAGCTCATGTTCAAGGTGAAAATAATGAAAATACAGCAGTGAACTACCATACCATTCATAATTACAACCTTAAATACAAACTAAACACTAGAAGAAGGAAGAATAAGAGAAAAAGGATGAAGAAAAGAAGCTTCCAAGGTAGATTCCAGCTTTCCCAAGCTGGAAATCCTCCTTTAGCAGCAGCCTCCTTGTCTTTTTTTCCTCTCAATGACAGCAGCAGCTTCTAGGTTTAATTCTCTGCTGATCCCCCCTTCATTTTGGGCAAAAGAAGCATTTATATCATCTCTTTGCATTGATTTCAGGGCTGATTAGACACATTCTTCCACATGGACCTTCCCCTATTGGTTGAGATGAGACAAATCAGCTCACATGCCTGCCAGCTCAATTAATGAAAGCTTTCACGGATTTAGCACGTGCAGTCACTTAATTTCCAGACTTTCTGCCTTCTGTTGTGGAATCAGCTGCTGTAGCACAACCTGAGTGATCATATACCAGAAAAATCAGCTTAACACATAAGAATTCTGTACTAAATTCCAATCAAGCTTGGCCTACTGATATGTAAAAATATTCATCAAGATTGCTCATTTTCATGCACAAACCAAAGCTCAAACACATCAAAGAGTAGAGTTTTTAAGCCTAAGAGAAAGCCAATAGCTCTTATTTCTAAGAGATATCAAACCCCCAAACTTGAATCATTGCTCGTCCCCGAGCAATGCTAGCCTACAAAAACTCTAACTCATTATCCCATATCCAGCTTGCAGTCAACATGGCCTAACTAAAGCACCTAGCTACTTCTTGACAAACTTGCACCTCTGAATGCCTACAACTACTCAACAAGGCATTACTCTTTAAAATACCCTTTCAACTTGGCATTTTCAAATTTTTTAGTGCTCTTCTAATGATCCTCTAGCTTAGCTTATTTACAAAAGCCATCATACCAAATTATACTAGCCTATGGACATCAAGGAAGCCACTAACCTTCAAGCCTAAACTTAGCTTAAACCTCAATCCTAAAGCTTGCTAAGCAATCCTATAGTCTCTTTGCCAAACCTCTAAAGCTTCTAAACTCAACCTAACACTTCTCTCTTTTTTTTTTTTTTTTTTTTTTTTCACTTAGAAAATCTCATAGGTCATAGCTCTTTGGTCCAAGAATGGCAACACTTTATGGTGAAACTCACCTTAGCCTCCAAGCTCATCACCTAACGAGAACTACACTCATTTCCCTTAGAGTTGACTAAGATTTGCTCTCTAGCAACCACTTCCTTGCTTCTTAGAATGGCGACACTTTTTGGTGAAGCTCACCTAAGCCCTGGGGAAGATTGTAACTTTCAAGTTAACACTCATCCCTTTATCCATCTCATTTGAACTTTTCTTTTCTGCTCATTTTTTTTTAAATGTTTTCTCTTCCCTTGAGCTACTTTTTGACGCAGGGGAAAACTATGGGTATCATAAATCCCCCTGGTTACTAGGCAAGCTCAAGGAAAACAGAAAACCTTCAAAAAGGGAGAGGAGTGCATCTTAGGCAAAACTAAAACAAAGAGGAATGCATTCTAAGTTGTCTTTTTTTTTGCTTTTTTTTTTCATTCATTTTTTTTTTTTTTACAAGGGTTACCTCACCCCCAAACTTAATCCATTCATTGTCCCCAATGAATGAGAAAGCAAGGAAAGGACCCCCAAACTTATTTTTTTTAGAGAAGTTAAGGCTTATTGCTTAGGAAGATTATAAGGTTTGGGCAAAAGGACTAGGAACAAGTTTTCCTAAGATTTGAGCTAAGCTAAGGAGGAAAATTAGGAAGCTTCCCATCTACCTAAGGACTTAAAGCACAATAAGATAATCAAACTAAGCAATTAGGCTAAGCTATTGGGGATCATAAGACAAAACACTCCTTTTTCATATTAAAACAGAATTTTTGCTTTTTACCAAGAACAGCTGCTGTAGCAGCATTCAGCAAGGCTAGGCTTAACCAAAAGAACAACCAAGAGCTACATCTAGGCCCTAAAATAATTCTAAACAAGCTGGATAAAGCAATTGTTCTACTAAAATGATTTCAAAATAAGCTCAAAGCATTCAACAGCTCACCAATCTTAGAATTGTGCATTAGGTTACTTTGTTAACTCAAAATAGCATTTCAAGCAAAAATGGCACTTTCTAAGAATTAATGGCACATCATCACAATAGCCAACAAATTGCAATAAGACAAAACAGGGCCATTGCCCAATTGCAATTTTTTTTTTTTTTTTTTTTTTTTTTTTTTTTTTTTTTTTTTTTTTTTTTTTTTTTTTTTTACTTTAAGCATATTCCAACAACTCCATAAGAGATAATTTCATTAAGCAAATTTGATCTTGCCTTCAGATAGCCAATTCATATAGTCAGCCACACTCATTTTTTTCTTTGCAACAGCAGACAGAAGCAATAAAGTAGAAATAAATACATTTAAGCTCCAGAAATTCTATGCACACCCAAGCATTTCTAAATTTGATATGCATTCAAATGATTTGAACATTAGAACATGCACACCTATAGAACTTTCATTCATACACATTTTCTTTTTCTCCACACAAAAGCTACAGAAAGCATGATAGATAACAGACAAGCAAACTTAAAACTTCCTCCCTTGATTATAGCCAAATCTGAAAATTCCTCCCATCAAATCACAGCTAGCCCACTGCCTTTTCTGCCATGCCTGCTGCAGCTTCTGATATGAGCTTGCTGTCAATCTGCTACAGCTCATCAGAATTTTCTTCCTAGAATGATTGCAACCTGCAAACTTTCCTTCTTAAATAGAGCAATATTTTGATTCCCTTTTCCATCAAATCAATTCTTTCCATGGCTGTCAATTTCCAATACCCCAAAATCTGCTGCATCAAGATTTTCTTCCATTTTGCATGAGATTCCCTACCAAAAACCAAAGCTTGACAGAAACATTAAACTCAATAACTAATGCAAATTATCAAAAAAAGAGACTAACTTTAAAATATTAACTAACAACTAATGGCTACAAATTAAAGACATCACAACAGAAATTTAAACTTGCTATTCATACAACCTTCAGAGCTCAACATAGAATCTGTAACTTGAAAGCACACTGCCCTTTTTCTTCAAATTTCAAGTTTCCAACAAATTGCAAAAGGCATAACACCTTTGGAATTCTTCTCCCCAATAGTGTTTTAGCCTTTGCCCATTCAATTTAAACTCTCTCCCATCATTATCAACACATTGTTTAAACACAAATGAATCATCCCAAAAATAAAACTTTATCTCATGGAAAAACTTTTTCAATTGTTGCTTTGATAAACCATGGGGCAATGTTCCAAAAGCAAGGTAATTGGTAAGGTCAACATACCAAAGTGTTTTCATTTTCTTGGTGTGAGCTATTGTAAAAAACTGCTCATCAAGGAAATAATTTTCAATCTCAGGTTGCTGAAATAATTCCAATGAACTGAATGGTTGTGTAGGTGGATTTTTCTTATCAATCAACTCTAAGGATTCAAAAGTCCTATTAAAACCAAAAACTTCACCTGCACTACTTTCAAGCTCAAGCTCCAATTTGTCTAATTCCAAATCCTCAATTCCAATTTTTTCCAACTGCTGTATGTGATGCTGCAGCAGTTCCTCCTCAACTTGATCATCAACCAACTTATCTTTCACTTGAATGACAGAACACTCTTCAATATCAGTGGGGGACTTTATGGCATCAAAGACACTAAACTTCACTTCTTGGTCATTCACCCTCATAGTTAGCTCACCCTTTTGGACATCTATCAAGGTTCTCCCGGTTGCTAAAAAGGGCCTTCCTAGAATGATTGGGACATCCTTGTCCGCTTCATAGTCCAAAATGATAAAATCAACCGGGAAGATAAACTTATCTACTTGCACCAAAATATCCTCAATCTTTCCTTCGGGATAGGTGATAGATCGGTCAGCAAGTTGTAAAGTCACAGTGGTTGGCCTTGCTTCTCCCACTCCTAATTTCTTGAAGATGGACAATGGCATGAGGTTGATGCTAGCCCCAAGGTCACACAAAGCTCTTCCCAATTCTTTGCCACCAATAGAAACAGGAATGGTAAAAGTCCCAGGGTCTTTCACTTTGGGTGGAATTTTGTTTGTCAAAATGGCACTACACTCCCCAGTCAAAGACACGGTTTCATACTCACCCAATCTTCTTTTCTTGGTTAAAATATCCTTGAGGAACTTTACATAGTTGGGCATTTGTTCCAAGGCCTCAACTAGTGGTATATTAATATGAAGTTGCTTCAAAACCTCAAGGAATTTCTTAAATTGACCATCTTGATTTTTCTGCTTAAGCCTTTGGGGAAAGGGTGGTGGGGGTGGTTTAAATGTAGGGGAAGGCGTAGGAATTGACTTGGAAGGAGCTACAGGGGCTGCTCTAGGGATTTCTTCAGTTTCCTCATTTTCAGCCACTTTTTCACTTGGTTTTTCTGCATTTTTTTCACTGTCATTTTGTACATCAACTTGCTGTCCAACTTTCTTTGTTTGGGTGGGTTCTTTCTTTTCAACCAATGTCCTACCACTTCTCAATTCCACAGCTTGAACTTGCTCTTTTCTTTCCCTTTTTGAATTTTCAGTGTCAGAGGGAAGTTTACCATGTGGCCTAGCTTTCAATTCACTAGCTATTTGGCCCATTTGCACTTCTAGATTTCTTAAAGATGCTTGATGGGTTTGAATTGTGGCATCAGTTTTAGCCATGTATTCCTTGAACAAGCTCTCTAAAGAAGTACCTAGAATATGTTGGTTCGTGGTGTTTTGGTATTGAGCATTCGCTTGTTGGTTTTGTTGTCCAAATCCAAGTGGACCATTCATCTTTTGTTGAGCTTGTTGGGTGTTGGTATTACTTCTTTGACTTCCCCAAGCAAAATTAGGATGATTTCTCCAACCGGGATTATAGGTATTGGAAGATGGGTTATTCCATTGGGCATTTTGGTTTCCAACATAGCACACTGAAGCTGGATTACTTGGGCAAAACTCAAAAGTGTGATCCTCTCCACAATAAACACATGAATTTGTGGAATTCTGGTTTATATTGATTGCTGCAGCAGTCTGTTTTGCACCAGAATTCAGCATATTCAAATTTTCAAGCCCCATAGTCAACTTTTTCATCATGCTCTCCATTGAATCAAACCTTGCATTAAAAGATGTAACTGTGTCAACCTCTATCATTCCTTTATTTTTCTTCCCAGGCACACTTCTTGAATCAGACCATTGGCAACTATTTGTGGAAATTCTCTCCAAAATGGCATAAGCTTCATCATAAGTCTTGGATAATAAAGCACCATTAGCTGAAGCATCTACCATGTTTTGAGTAGCCCAATTCAACCCATTATAGAAAGTTTCCATTTGAATGCAATGGGGCAGACCATGGTGAGGGCATTTTCTCAACAACTCTTTGAATCTTTCCCAAGCTTCACTAAAAGATTCATCATCAAATTGTCTAAAAGACACTATATCCGATCTAAGCTTGGCATTCCTTGTGGGAGGAAAGTACTTAATGAGGAATTTCTCTGCTAACTCATTCCATGTAGTGATAGAGCCAGGAGCAAAGTTATTTAACCAAGCTTTGGCACCATCTCTCAAAGAATAAGGAAACAAGGTTAACCTCAAAGCATCTTGAGAAACTCCTTGAATTCTAAATGAATCACTCACTCCCAAAAAGGATTTAAGGTGTAGGTGTGGGTCCTCAGAAGGTAATCCATGAAATTGTCCCACTGTTTGCAACATTTGGAACATCACAGGCTTCATTTCAAAGTTTTGTGCCTGTATCTCGGGTCTAGCTATCCCAGGGTATAATTCATTAAAGGTAGGGATGGCATAGGCTCTAATAGCTCTTCCCCTATCATTGGCTATAAGGACAGGGTTTTCAGCTTGATTCTCTAACCTAGGTTGCTGATTTATCTCAAGATTAGGCTGCTGGTTGTTTTGGTTTTCTTGATTTCCAGGAGGTACAGGGGGTAAAAGAGGTGGTGGATCCATCCTATTGTTTCTCTCCCTTTGTTCCCTTCTCCTTCTATGAAAAGTCCTTTCAATTTCAGGGTCCAAATTGAATTCTAAATCAGGGAATTCGTTCATACACAGCTACCAGCACCTGCAAAATCAAACAACCAAGTTAGAAGCTGTTTTAGCACCAATTTCACCAAATTTCAGCTTAAAAATAGCAAAAATCAACTCAATCCCCGGCAACGGCGCCAAAAACTTGTTGCCTTGTGCAAAGTGATTCTAAATAAGCAAGAAAAACTCACAAGCACACGTGCAAGTGCACACGATCAGCAGCAAGTGATAAGTATTTTTATATCGTTTCCACAGGGATTGATGCAAGAAAATCACTATTTCTAAGCCTATTTTCAATGAAATTCTAAGTAACCGAGGAACAAATATTTTTCAATAATTAAATGCAAGAGATTAAAAGGATAAACCAACTTAAAATGACAAGAACTTAAAAGAAATTCACAAAAAACAGAAAATCGCACAGAGAAAGCAAGGTTCAGATTAGGGGCTGTCTACTCTCACAAGCTGTTTGCTGTAGCAGAACTTTATAATTACAACTCACACAGAAATTTCTACGGGAATCTTCCAATTCTCCTCTAGTTAGGTGATTAAACTCCCATTTAACCCCTTCTTTTTAGCTCAACTGATTTAGTGCCTTAGGTGGTTATTTATCCCTAAATACCCACTCATTTTCATGACCTAAAAAGGCTAAGGTAAAGTAAAGTAATCGGTTATCAATTGTTTTCCCAAACACTTAATAACATTGCTAGAAAATGGTTGGCCAAACGAAATTCTAGCTTTAAACAATGAAGAACACTTTACTTTAAGTTGCAATATATAAAGTTCCACTAAAACAAACAACAAGTTCAAGTTTAAGCACCCTAATCCTCACCTAAGAGGATTTAGCTCATGTTCAAGGTGAAAATAATGAAAATACAGCAGTGAACTACCATACCATTCATAATTACAACCTTAAATACAAACTAAACACTAGAAGAAGGAAGAATAAGAGAAAAAGGATGAAGAAAAGAAGCTTCCAAGGTAGATTCCAGCTTTCCCAAGCTGGAAATCCTCCTTTAGCAGCAGCCTCCTTGTCTTTTTTTCCTCTCAATGACAGCAGCAGCTTCTAGGTTTAATTCTCTGCTGATCCCCCCTTCATTTTGGGCAAAAGAAGCATTTATATCATCTCTTTGCATTGATTTCAGGGCTGATTAGACACATTCTTCCACATGGACCTTCCCCTATTGGTTGAGATGAGACAAATCAGCTCACATGCCTGCCAGCTCAATTAATGAAAGCTTTCACGGATTTAGCACGTGCAGTCACTTAATTTCCAGACTTTCTGCCTTCTGTTGTGGAATCAGCTGCTGTAGCACAACCTGAGTGATCATATACCAGAAAAATCAGCTTAACACATAAGAATTCTGTACTAAATTCCAATCAAGCTTGGCCTACTGATATGTAAAAATATTCATCAAGATTGCTCATTTTCATGCACAAACCAAAGCTCAAACACATCAAAGAGTAGAGTTTTTAAGCCTAAGAGAAAGCCAATAGCTCTTATTTCTAAGAGATATCAATAAAATTTCCACGCTTCAAAAGAGTAGTAGTTAATTCTTGGGAAAAATACACTTTTAGTCCCTGAAGTTTAGATTAGGTTACAGTTTGGTCCCTGAGTTTTCAAACTCAACACTTTTGTAATCAAAACACAGTATAACGACGAAATACATGTCCTTTTATAAACAAATCAAAAGGACCTCTTTTAGATACAAAGACAATAACACCAAATCTTACCACACCTAAAAAATGAAGCATCAACCTAAATCCTAATACTATCTAGTAGAGACAAAGAGTATTGATTTGCCATTAAAGAGTATGAACATTCTTTCATTAGATGTCACACTATTTGCTATTGACGGATGAGATTTTAAAATTAAAATTAAATTTCAAGTACCATACAAGTTTGTATAAACTACAAAGTAAGATCTAAAAGCCTATGGTCATAACTCAACCAATAAATCAAAGGCCATCATAAGTTGTGAGGCGAGACCCATAACTTAGATCATCATAATCTGGATGAGACAAGTGCCAAATGATCATAAGAGACCATAAGCTACACGATAAAACTTGAAAATCTAAGCCTCATCTCAAGTAAGATTATAGACTATGAGATGAGTGTAACAAAATATGGTGACTCACAACTACTTAAAACAAGTCTAACAAAAGGTACAAAGCTCAATGAAATCACATCCAATATCTTGTCCTCATTCTTTATGCTTGCAACATTGAGCTACCCAAAAAAACTTGTCACACACCGCGATAGTCATCAAGTCAACAATGATAGTCGGCTAGCATGACCAACAATCTACTAGCATACATCTTCTCTATATATATTAAAATGGAAAAGAGTTAAGTTCAAACTTCCAAATTTTAGACTTGAACTGACTTGCACATCAAAGTAGAGATTTAACGAACACCATATAAATATCTCAATTATCTTGTTGGTAACCACACTTGCATTCTACACTACTTTCTTGCCAACTCACCTCTAATTAGACTGCACAAACTTCATCTTGTTGCTTGTTTAATGATCCAACAGCAATTATAGTAAACAAATTCAAATCAACATCATTAACTTTAGAAAAATCATTGAGCAAGCATAACAATTCATTATAATTGTAATTTTCCAAAATGTTAGCTATTAGTGCAAAGTAGATCCACTTACTTCCAAATCTTTTTATCATTCAACTTAGAAAACCCACCAAATTCAAGAAACCGTCCAGATGAATTCGAGCATCAAAACCAAAATATCTTCAATCTTTTTTCCTTAAGAGGAAAAAGGGAATGATTTTTCATCTTAAATTCTGAAAGCTTTGGGCTTGGAGAATTTTGGACCTCACCAAATTGTCTGGTTAAGATTCATCCAACTTCAAATCTCCCACTGCTCCCACCATTCCTCCCTTCCCTCACATCTTCCTTCAGCACCCCCGCCACTGTCGGATAACAATCTACAGTTTCTAATCTCCAAGTTTCTTCAATACCCATTTCCAAGCTCTGGCTGTAAATTTAGGGGTTCCATCTTGTTTTTCAAATCGATTCACAACGAGGGGTCGAATTTGATTGGTGTATTTCCTCTGGTTTTAGCTTTCTAAAAGGATGGTGGGAGCTTTATCTGTTGTGGGTTCATCAGTGGTGGACTCGCATACTTCCCCATGTTTGTGTTTGGATGCTTTGCCCACAACGAGTATCAATCTCAAAAGTAGTGGGGATTTTGTAATGAAGAAGAATTCAATGGGTCGAAAGCGTTTGCCGAAACCGAAGAACTTGGATCTAAGCAGCTCGTTCGTCGATACTGGCCGCGAGTGGCTGCTCTCGGCGGATATGATAAACAGGAGTTCAAGGAAGCAGCACAAAAACAGAAGACTTGTGGTTGTTGATGAACTTGGGGGGCAGTATGAAGATACCTTTGACGATGTTAAAATGGTAAGAATGTGAATTTGAAAAATGATTATTCATCTGTTTGCTTAAAGATAAATAGGCTTATGAGCATGTTTTGATAGTTTCTTGAGACATTGTTGCAATGTTACTGTGTCTTTGGGGAGTGAAATGTATGTTACTGGATCTGAACAAGAAAGCCCATGTAGCTAAATGAACGTTTTAACTCTGATTCAAAAGTTATTTGAGTGCGTGGTTCTAACTTCCTGCTCAAAATGTTGCAGTTTGTGTAGGATTTAGAGTTGCTTTCATGTTGATAAGACATACTTTTGGATGCTTTGGAGATTGTAGTTCTTGAAACGCTTCATTTTAGTTTTGCAATGATTTGGATGCAATTCATCTACGCTAAGAAGTCTTAGCAATTCATGTTTCTTTCTAGTTCTTGATTCTTACTATGTTGATAAAATTAATGATATAGGACAACGCAACAATTCTTGTTAGATGTTGATGGGGCTCTAAGCCTAGAAAAATGATGGGGAAATTGTGAAAATCCTTTCTTCCAAATGATCATGTGAAGATTTGCTAGAGAGCTAAGGAAGTTGGCCTTTATACTAATACTCTAAAGGCATATTAGAGTCTAGAGCAGCATTAGCACATCTATTCTCTTGCTTGTTAGTGCTTTCCAAAGATTGCAGGGAATTTATTCTTTTTTTTAGGATATATGTGAGTGTTTGGACCAGCTTGCACGTACCTCAACTAATCTCACGGGACAACCATCTGACCTTACTACATTTGGTTGCCAAGAAACACATAGGATATTAAATCCTAGGTAGGTGGCCATCGTGGATTGAACTCATTCCCTCAACCCTTTATTTTTCCCATGGCCCTTATTGACCACTAGGCCAACTCATGATGGTTCGAGAAATTTATTCTTAACTATGGTAAACTAAGAAAGACTTCTTTAACTTACCTGCTGAATTAGATCGATCAGTTAGTTGGATGCTATGGACTGGTTCCACATAACAAATGGTATTAGAGCCAAAATTTTGGTTAAACCATGGTTAATGGGAACTTTTGACTTACGTAATATTGGGAAGTGCATTAACATAAAAAGGGCATAAAGAAGTAATACAAAACATGTAAACTATAAAAGATCGTCCCATACTAGCACTTCCACATGATAACTCTACCAAAGGACCTAGTACTTGAATAGCTTTCAATACACGTTACAGTTTTGACTACTCAACAACCAATAGAGTCCCAAGGTAAGAAATAGCAAGTCACACCAAAGGATGTGGTCAATACAGTCATAACCACACTTGTAACTCAATTCACATGGTTTCTTAAAGCCACCAGTAAGATACACATGAAATACAAAAGCCAACAGGTTGATGCAAGAAGAGACTGGTAATTTTCTTTTTAGTGCTTATGAGATGCTTGAGACTTAAGTTTTCCATCATTTTTGTACGAGTTAAGTGCTGCATTTTCAAATTATTGTTTGAGACTTCGTTTTTAGTATGATTTTAGGGGCTGTTTGGGGTAGTGAATTGGTTATAATAGCTGAGGGTTGTAATAGTCTAGGGATTATAATAGTCTGGATGTTATAATAGTCTGTGTTTGGGGTGCAGATTATTATAGTCTGGGATAAAATAGTTTGTGTTTGGGGTGCAGTGTTTGAGATGCAGATTATTTTAGTCTGGGTTCAAATAGTCTATGTTTCAAGCTGACTGTTTTTTTTTCATGACTTTTTTTTTGTTTATTTTCCTCATACAACTTTGTACTTCAAATATTAATAAAAAAATATATTGGGTTTAGTTGTAAAAAAAATAAAGTTTTGGGTACAGGGGTTAAATTATGCGTTTAACTTAAAAGGAAACAAAAATAACCTAAAGTAAGGGTTGATTTTCTTTGTTTTTTAAAAAAATAAAGTTTTGGGTACAGGGGTTAAATTATGCGTTTAACTTAAAAGGAAACAAAAATAACCTAAAGTAAGGGTTGATTTTCTTTGTTTTAGATTCATATAGAAAAACCATATTTGTTTCATTTATGTATTTCCAACATAAAAATAGTGATGCTTATTCAAAACTCATTTTACCTTCATTATCAAAAGAATCAAATAAAATAGAAATCACATAAAATAAAAACTTGAGTAGTATTTTTTTAAAAAAATTATTATTATCACGGTAAACTTAAATACGATAAGTATAATTTGGAATGAAAAATATGGTACGATGAAGGTAAACATTCATATACTTCATTATCAAAAATAATTATGTAATAAAACTACATATTTATATATGTACAAAGACGACCTAGTATCTAACTCCCTAGAAATTTTCCGATTTTTCCGACAACCACCAACAAATTTTTCGGCGACTGAAATTTTTTTCCCTCTTTTTTCCTTTCATTTTCTTCTACCTCTTTTCTTTTTTTTTTCTTTATTTTTCGTTTTTTATATTTTTCGAAATGAAAATGAGAAGAAAGATTATAAAAAAAAAAAAAAAAAAAAAAAAAAAAAAAAAAAAGAGGTCGTCGGAAAAAGTCGTCGGTGATCGCCGGAAAAGTGGTCGGTAAGTCGACAGCGGTCGCCGGAAAAGTTATCGGTGGTCGCCGGAAAAGTCGTCGGTGGAAAAGTCACATGGGAGAAGAGAGAAAAGAGTTACTGTACAGGATGGATAGAATAATTGGGTGGGTTGAATAGTGGTTACTGTAGCAACACGGAGGGAAAAATAACCAACTCTACCCCTTATTTTTGTTGATGCCCCAAACACTGGGTTGGTTGTAATAGCCCCCACTATTATAACCAACACAGTGGGCCAAACGGCCCCTTAGTGTTTTCCAGTTTTTTGAGCTTTATACTTCTCCCACCCTTTGAAAAATCATCTGTCTACAAGTTAACAACTGAACTGATAGAGGCTTCTCTGGTTGCAGCAAATACTTAATTATTTTACATACAAGGCTGTGAGGACTGTTATGAACCAGCTGTATGAAATGAACCCCCCACTGTACAGGTGGCTTTACGAGTAAGTGCTGTTTTTTTATCCTGGTTTAGTCGTGTTTCAAGCTGAATTTGAGTTGCTTAGATCAAAACTTGGACATGATTTTGACCTTTTGCTTAAATATTCTTTAGCTTTTTTTTTCTTTTCTTTTTTTAAAATTATGTATATGTGTATATATATCAAATGGACTAAACTTGATTGCTATGTTACCATGTTGCTCATCTTTTTTTTTTTTTTTTGAAGAAAAGCTCCTCTTTGATATAGATTTCTGTGTCCTCTATTTAATAGTATACCTTCTTATAGACTTGATGCCTCTTTTTAACATTTTCACATTAAGGATGAGGGAATGGGATTTGGGGGGAGGGAGAAGAAGGATGGGAGATTTTGAACGTGCAGACTTAACTTAAAGTATTTTTGCACTTTGAGACTGGCCATTTTTCTGTGTTACAGGAACTGGGGTCAGTTTACAATGCTGGTTTCCATATAAATGCATTAAATAGTTGCAGTATTTTATGTCATGGGAACTCAAGTTTAGCTGTCAAATTATTTGTTGTTGGTATCGTCGTGCTCTTGAATTTGATCCAGCTTCTTTTCAACAGTTTCGTCTTAACTAACAAGCCATCAGAAGGAAAACAATTCATTCGCACGCTTGTAAAGGTACTTCTTAAAATCCATACCTACCTTCATGACTTGGATAATATTTAGTTATTAGTAGTGAGGAGAAGAAAAACCTGCACTAATCTATGCTTAGCACATCTTTTCCTCTATTGGTTTTAGACTCTTGCTGTGACTTGTTCCAAAGATCTTATGTTTAAAACGGCTTTATAGCATTTGGCTCTCTCAGTTCACACAGATGTTACAAAATATGATGTGCAGCAATTTGATGGTTAAATTATATGTTTAGTTGCTATGCTTTAATTTTATTTATAGTTTAGTCCACCTTTAAAAGTTCATTGTAGTTGGTCAAACGTCTCAATTATTAGTTTGGATTTTGGACTTTGGAGTAATTGAAATCCAATATACCAAGTTATTGGTGATTGCACTTGAGGAGTCACAGAAATCTAATGGATATTATTTTTAGTAATCTAAAATAACATTAACCCAGCTTTTAAAACCCAGCTCAAACCTATGCTTTTCAATCAATGTGACTTGTCAAATTCTCAGGTCATAGGAATTAAATGTCATGTCCATAAATAATTTCATGATAATGAAAATTTTAAAAGCACTGAGGATCCCCCAATTTGGAACTTAGGTTAGCACACAACAAAATTGCAGTCTAGCTCAATATGAATTCATTAATACGAGAACTTCTATACCTATAGAGTTTTCCAAGGAACAAGAATTCTAACCTACTACTAAGTGTTTTTTTTAAACGAGAAACAAAACTTTTCATTGATATAACTTAATATGGATTCTCGAGAAATACGCCCGAAAAGTAGTTGTTCTAAGTGTATATAAAGCTCCATAACTTGCTGACAAATTAAAAGTAGGAAAAAGAGCTAAAGTCGAAGAAAAGCTTATAGAATGGTGGTTTAGTATGTGAAAAATGAATGTACATATTGGAGTGAGAAAAAACTGTGGACCTCACGATTGCATGCCAAGTTACACAAAGACCCGTGCCTAAGTGAGGTCACCTTGCTCGACACAAGGTAAGCTTAAATACATGGCTAAAATGCTTCCAAATAATCCAGTTCGAAGTTTTTTTTGTTCTGAAATACAGTTCAAAGTTAGTATACAAAGATTTAAGGCCATTACAGTCTTGAGGCACGCCTTGTAAAATAGGGTTTTACTGCATCTGAATCATTGTTTTTCTAATTGACAGGAAAGGCAAGATCTTGCTGAAAGAGTAATGGTCACACGTCTCCACCTGTATGGCAAATGGGTGAAGGTATTGCTATTGTTGTAATATTCCTTCAATACAGTATTTTCTGTTAAGAAGCACGGACACTTTAGTTTGACTAGCTTGTCCGTGTCCGACACGTGTCAAACACTTGGATACTCTGACCCTTGTTGGACACGTATAAGACACTTGTTAGCACAGTTGAAATGTGGCAACTACTAGTTGTACAAAGTCAGTATAGGTCCATATCAAACACTTGTTAAGTATACTAAAAAGACACAATACTAAATGACAAAATAATAAATTTTAAGAGTGAAATACATTAAACTCATTTTTTTAAGCATACAAATGCATAAACTTAACGATTTTGAATTTCCTTGTATAAACCTGATATATATTTTTAAAAATGTATATTTTACTAAACGTGTCTGTGTCCTAGATTTTAAAAAAAAAATGACGTGTCACTGTGTTCGTGTCATATCCGTGTCTCGTGTCTGTATCCATGTTTCTATATAGGAAGGCCAACATTTATATGGATGGAAACATAAGTTTGCAGACAATTATTTCTTCTGTGGTGTAGAAATGTAACCATGCTGAAATATACCAAGAGATCTCGAACGAAAACGTGGACTTAATGCGAGAACGACTTATGGAGACTGTTATATGGCCTTCAGATGACACAAACACAGAGAAGATTGGCTAAAGAATGAGTAGTTTTGAGTTCTCTCTCCCTTATCAATTCTTCTTGTATTGCATCCTTCAATCCTAATTAGTTTGATTGTCGAGTTGCCGATCTTATTCTCACCCATCAAAAAATAGTTCAGCGATGCAGTCGTTTTTTGTTGAAGATATGTATGCAATCAGTCATTATATTATGTAAGATGTATATATATTTAGCCTCCATTTTAGTTATTCTGAAGGTATAATGTAGAGCTGGGATTTTCTCAGAACTTATGCTTCTATTTATATACATGCATATTGGGATGAGAGGGTGCCAGAATGAGCAATCAATTTACTTGTTCTGTCTTTATTTTTCCCACCTCTGGTTTTGTTTGTTTGCACAACTTGAAGTGATCAGACATTTGGATGGAACTTAATCAGAGGATCTTAAAAAAGCAGTTCCATTGGATTGATCGTTTCGAATTGGCTAGGGTCAAGACATCTCATTGGCGTTCTCTTTTTAATTTCTTTTTTTAATTTTCTTTGTAATTTTGTTGCATTTTCTCTTACCTTTTTGAAGTTTATTTAAAATTTGTATCTTTTGAACATTAGACTCGAAGGTTTAAAACTTCTCTTGAGACTCAAGCATGGATAACAGAGTATGAGTAGATTAATTAGTCGCACTCTTCCGAAAACTATTTTTGAACTTGACCAGTTATAAATAGAATGCAACAGAAATAATGAAATATCACATGGAATTTGTGGTATTGTCTGCTCTTGATGATCAAAGGAAACCTTGTCATTTGATGTACATATACCATGGAGATCAATTCAACTGTTAAATGTACCATGAACCTAAAACATTGCATCTTTGTACACTTTGTAAAACAGGTTGGAACACACAAGTAATCTAGTTTTGACTGAAGTGCATCCCTTCCTCCTGGATCACAGAATAATGATGGTTCTGCTCCCAAAAGCCACATATATGAGTTATAAACATGGATCTACACCCAATAGAACTCCAAAGCTTTGCCCATTCATGCACCTGTTCTAAAATAACAGCTATAGTTCTCAGCTCAAAAGACTGATTCATATGATTCTCTCAATGTGTTGATATAAAATGGCCTTGCTAGAACTTATATCATATTCATCAACTATAATCAAATTCACATTAATTCAATTGGAAACAAAACAAATGAGGAGGAAATTAAGTATAATAGTGGATTTGGACCATTTCATAACAGCAATTACTTGGAAGTTTGAATCTGTTTGAAGGAAAGGAATTGAATTACTGTCCTTGGATGCTTGAATAGTATAAGCTATCCGTGAAAAGGTACAACTTAGCCAAACAAACATGCATTTAGTTTTCGGAGTTTTTCCTTGACAAAGCTTTAGGATATATTTCTCTGAAAAAAGCAAGCTACTGGGTCTTGGTGAACGTTGGAGCAAGGTATGAAAGTGACAATTTGTTGCCTATATACTTAACCCTCCAAACAGAACAGCAATTGAGATGATCTGATGAATAATGAAATTTTTTTATAGGCAATATTTACGAGTCTTATATTACACTTTCAAGCCAAACTGACCATATGATCATTTGATACAAAAAGAAGAAAAAGAAGAATTTGGTAGAGAGAGATCAAAATTCCCACCAATAGAGGCTGGAATGCATCCAAAAATTAAGATTTTTATGAGTAACCTGTAAGGTCAAGAGCCGCCCGTGGAATATACTGGAAAACATACAAAGCTTTCATGTTCCTGGAAAAGGCAATCATCACAGCAGAAGCAGAATTTGGTTAGTTAGAGCTCATGTTACATCTCTTTATTCATATATTTTGGTTATATTATATATTTCACGAGTAGAGTATCTGTGACATCTGCTAAATGAAATAATAAGTAGCATTTAGTTCAATTGGACATTTGGGAAGGGAAAGCAGAAGTAACTAATAAGATTCAAACATACCAAATGGATCAAAGCCGCCAATGAAAAGCTCAACAATATCCTACAGAAAAGGTTGATAAAAAACAAAACTGCAAGCAGCGCTCTTCTTCTGGGTTTTGAGGATGGGAAAATTTATAATGTAATACCATCACCAAAAGCTATTAGTTGTCCAAGCACGGTTCTCACACGGAGCTGTAAAGGAGAAAAGACGAGGTATTGAGATAATATATAAAGGGGAAGAGGGGAGGAGGGGAAAGTGGGACTTAAATGGGAAACATCACCTTCACATCCAGGCACGGATCATTGACCATATTCTTTATTTGAGAAACAACACCAGCATTCCGTAGCTTCGTAACCCGATCTAGAGCACATGTACTTGAAGGCAAAGTAAGATTTATTATTGTCCAGACAGCAGCAATTCGAAGCTGACTGTTGTCACTCTGCAAAAACTTCACCACAAATGACTGGATCACATCATCTCCTTGTGGAAATAGTCGTTTCATTACCCCTTCTTTATGAAACTCATTTCCACTTGCAACATTGCAAAGTACATACATTCCCTGCATCAATCATACTTAAATAGTTATTCAACTAAATGAAGCTTATCATTTTCTGCTCTAACTCCTCTTCTTCATTCCGATATGGTTTACTTAATAGTTAATGAATACTCAATACAATACCATAACTACAGATTTTATTTAGTCCTATAAAATTTCGGAAGTATCATGGCTCACAATTTCAAAATCTTTATCAATGTTTACATACACTAGTGGTAAGTACCATGTGCTAGTATGAGAATCCTTTGATACCGTTTGAAAATGAATAAGCTGAAACTTAGTTGTTCAATAGGCAGACACGCCTATTTATGAAATCATGGTTTATTTATTTATTTAAAATTTGTGGTTGGAGAACCAACACAAAGAGGTATAAGCACCTGCAGCACTTGCTACAAAAGTACTCTATATTCCTTTTTTCCGGCTGGAGACTTTTGTGGGGAAGATGGGCTTTCAGGAGTTAGGCCAATAGTGGAAGAGGGATTGGGGCCGGGTACTTTGGGAGTGGGGATAGATTTTGGGCAAAGGTCCTGGGCTTTTTTATTGGGGGCTTTTGAGGAGTGGGTCCCATCTTTGCTGATGGTTAAGGGTTTTTTGGGTTGGAGTTTCTTCTGGAATTTTGGGAAAGGTGCTCTATATTGACGTCCTTATCGAAAAAAATCATGGTTTTTTAAAATGCATTTTTAACATTTCAGTTAGATATAAGCACCTGCAGCATTTCAGCTGTGTAATTTTTTTCCTATGTAAGAAACCCACCATCATTCTTAGCCTTCCCATCAATATTGGCTCCTTTAAGAAATTTCAGATTCTTCCTTCCTTTTTTTTTTTTATATCCGCAAGTGTTTGGACCAGCTTGCACACACCTTGACTATTCTCACAAGACAACCACCTGACCCTACTAAATTTGGTTGTCAAGATAACTAGTAGGATATTAAATCCTAGATAGGTGGCCACCGTGACTTGAACTCATTCACTCTGAGCTCTTTGTTATTTACATGACCATTTTTGACCACTAAGCCAACTCGTACGAGTTGATTCTTCCCCATATTTAATGTCAGTTTTCTTGATATGAGTAAGGTAGACATGTAAAAAATAGGAACTCTAGGCAAATGCCACAAAAACATGAGGAAGTGTATCATACCGAAACTCCAATGGAAAGGAGAGAGTTCTTCATTTGGCAAGTTTTCCCAGGGTCATTTGCTCAACCAATTTCTAGAAATTAGAAAATTTTGGGTTTCCATCTAAAGGGACGACCAAGTAAGATGCAGGCCACAGGCTCACAGCACAAGTAAAGATGTCATTTTCCTTATCCTTTCTTCACTTAAAGTAAGACTTTTGAGTTTTGACTGAATTTTTCCATCTTTATCTTTGTTTTCACTTTTTTAAAAGGAAAAAATTGAAAATAATTCTATTGATGTTATACGCAAGGAGAAACCTCAACAGAATCCCAGAGACTAGTTTAAAGGTCCTCGTGACCTTTAAAATAGAAATATCTCTCTAGTTTGTCATTCTCTATGTAAAATAGTAATGCAGAGTGTCAGACCTGTTATAAGATCTTCCAGGAGGGAGAACATAAATGGTTTGATGTACCATGTTTAATCAATGCCCGTGTCTATAGTGTTTAGGTAACATAATTACTGTATGTTTATTCAACATGGCTGTTATTAGCCATTATTAAGCTGAGCTCAGAGTTACATAGTTACTATTGGATCCTTAAAATTATAGCTTAAATTCTCTCTTATCCAATTGGAGAAATCTTTTGTAATCTTTTGTACAGGTTTTCATTTTGTATCGTTTCATTTAATCAATGAAATTGTTTCTTATAATTTTTTTTTTTTAAAAAAAAAAAACCTAGTTACTATTGGTAACTAATACCACTTTGTAAAATCAGGCTCGTTCTTAGAAATAGACTGCCTCGCAATCATTCTTAGCTTTTTCCTCGCCCAAAAAAAAACTTTCCTTCTGAGTATAGATCCTATTCAGAAGTCAAAAACAAAACAAAACTAACCTGCACTCCAATTTGATCTCTTGAAATACTTCGCAATTGCCGGCCAATAGCATTCAATATGATGCCATCTTCAGCAAACACATACTCAATTGAGTTCTCACTTCCATCAATTAGATTGCGCACAAGGGCCATAGCATGCTCCTGTACAGAAGGCTCAGGATCTGAAACATGAACATACGCAGAAATATTGATTAAACACAAATAAAATCAACCACAAGGATGGACAAACAGAGTTCAACAGTACCACAGACAAGGCTGGCTAGCAAGGAAGCTGTTAACTCCATGAAGATCCCTTCTTTACACATGTTGTTTGCGAGGAACACTAAATTCCTTAAAGCCCACAATGCATTAAGCCTTATGTCCAAGTCCATAGACTTTGATAATCGAACCAGCTCTTTCACACCTCCACATTCTACAAATATTGATCTCTTTGTTGAAAAGTCGACAACTATGTTGCTAATAGCACCAAGTGCTGCAACCTGGTTAAAGAGTATGAAATAATAAGTATTACGCAAAAGTCAAAACCAAAAGTAACTCAATAGTTTTCCAAACAACCTCTTTCTATCTGAACATTCAATGACTTAAAATTTAGGAAGATTCCCACCATTTGGAAACTTGAGTTAGTGAGATAAATAGGTATACCTGAACAACGTTAGAAGGATCGTGTAAAAGCCGAACTAAGGGAAGGACAACTGCTTCGTTCATAAAGTAACCTGCACTTAAATTCTGAATAGGATGCCATTAAAAAGCAGGGGGAAGGGAAACAGACGATGTATGAATATCAGAATAGCTAATAATAATATAACATTGCATACCTTGATTGATCGAGAGACACTTCTCAAGCAAGTGCAAGCTGCAGTACGTAGGTCACTACTTTCATGTTTTAGAGCATCGATCACTATGTTCATTACCTAGTCATGATTATAAGCAAATAAATAAAATCCATAAACCTTGGCAAGTTAAATTCAAACAAATTTCAGATTTCTTAACTTCCATCAGTCGGCAGCTTAGTTAAATTATCGAAAGGTAAAATGAAGAAAGAAAATTTTGTGTACCCACTACAATTAATATACTTTCACAAACGTGTTGCTTCTTCTTCCTTCTTTCCTTTTCTTTTCTTTTTCACTTTTTTTTTCCTTTGATTCAATTGGAATGGACCAGCTGATATAATTTAACCTTTTTCCTTGAAAAATTTGGAGGATTTGGAAACAGATAACAGAGACACCTTTGCTAAAAGGAGTTTTTTTAAATAAATAAATTAAAAAAAAAAAAAAAAACTTAATAACAAGGATCAGTATCAACTTAGGGCCATTTTCAAAAAAAAAAAAGTATCAACTAAGGGCAGAAATAACCACAAACAAATATTCAAATAGACAAGCAAACAATTTTAAATATCAATTAGTTCAGGTACCTAGCCATGTTGACTTAGTGAAAAACATGACTAACATCTGGACTAGGAAAACTGCACAAGTTAAATACATCGTAATTGATAAATGTTACAAACAAAAACCAACAAAGTTGACTTAAATGCAATAAGAATAAGAAACAAACCTGCAACGAGAGAAACCTAGACCTACAGCTCTCCAACATTGAGCACAGATGAGAAAAGGCCAACAATATTCCTTGGAAACGTCTAGGACTTAACTGATCCTTTTGCAAGTGATTGTAAAACTTATCAATTGCATTTGCCTCAAAAGCTAGTTTCTGTAGCTCCTCCTTCTCTGCAATTAAACTCGAAAAAACAAAGGAAGCTTCATCTCCAACTTGACCTGGATTGTCGAGAAGCTCAAGCAAACCATGTATCAATTTCATTTTGATTCCTATATCTTGCAGATAACAAGGTGACGAATTCCTTATAACAATCAAGCATTCGCAGGCTAGCAATCTTGTCTTAGGATTTCTATCCTTCATCAATTCAATTATATAACTCAGACAATCTTCTCTGCCAGGTTGCATGAACTTTGCAATGGCTTCAACATTATTCTTAAATATTGTAGCAACAGACTCTAAACTAGCATCCCTTTGACTTAGAGAACCATCAAGAAGGCCAATAAGCTTCTCTAGAACTCCACCATGAAACAATGCCTTCTGCTCTGCAATTGTCTCACAGGAGTGAACAATGATACTTGCCCCAAGTCCAGTCACATTTTCATTTTGACTATTCAATAATGAAAGAAGAAATTTGGTGTTTTCCTGCTGAATGAAATCATACTTAGGAGCCAACTTTGATTGATAAATCATTCTTAGCGAGCGAGCTCCCGCATCCACAACCTTAAAAATAGAAAAAAGTATATCCAACAAAGTTCACATTATGATCGAAAAGTGAGTTTAAAAAAATTGCAAATAACGAATAAAGAAGACAACAGCAAAAGGTTGCATTATGCACACAGCAAATTCTTGTAAAACATTTAAGGAATGATGTATAAAAAGAAAGGTTAAATTGGATATAAAGTCCTTTACAGTTTGTCTCAATCAACAAAACAAATTGTCTAGACCTGGGAATTTTTCTTGATATCCCTTATTCAGTATCATTTTAGAAGACTCCAATAAGAATTTGAAAGGAATGACTCCATTTTTTCTTAAAACTTTTTTTCCTTACAAACGATGTAATCATCTACTCTCAACTCCTAGAAGAATTCAGACATCAGACATCAGACATGCTGGATTCTGAGGTGGCAAAGCTGAAGTATCCTTGGTGACATCAGACATGCTGTTATTGACCCGTTGCTGACATGGGTTATGAATCAGCTTAAATTAAGGCAGAGCTGATGAAGTTATAAGTCAAGTGCGTTGTTGCTGCTACCAAACAAATTTCTGTTATGTCTACAGCTGGAGTGTGTGTTAAGAAGGGGAGCCAACATCTGTACCTGATCAATTTTATTGTTTCCAGAGAGTGAAAAATTGGTCCTTGTCTTCGTTTTTCTATTGAGAGAGAACTGAGTATTTTTCTCTGAATTGTAGAGAGATTTCTCTGATGGTGGACCTTCGTGTAGTGATTTATATGGAGTTCAGGGGAAGCACTCTGTAATGCCTGAGTTATTGGGGTAGTGAGGAAGACGGTTGTGACCTCACTGTATTGTTCAAGAGCATACCTGCTTGATATATCTGTGGATGTAGATCAATATTTGGGTCGAAGCACTATAAATTAGTTGTTTCTCTCTTATTCTTCTTATTTCTTTTTTCTGTTGATTAAATGTGTCTGTGTCTGAACTTGTTCTTGCTGATTAGTGGCTGTTAAATGTGTATTTGTCATTGTTTTGTGATTGATTACTAAACCGAATATCAACAGGTAGTTCTAAAAGAGTATTTAAAGAATCTGCTAACCCTGCCAAAAGAGACTAGAAAGAGGAGCTATCCTTCCCACACTCAAAAGGTCTAGCTTTGCTACCTTTAAAAACTATATTACAGTTCCAAGGAGATCTTCTTTTTCATTTTAACCAAGCAATTCGAAGAGGCCATAATAGAGAAGATTAGAAGAAGAGAGGGTCGACGCCACAGAAAAGCAACTTAAGATTAAGCGACGGAATTAAACGTACATCCGAGCATTTGTAACTTAAAATTAAGCACAAAAATGCAAATTGCAATAGACCAACACCAGATACTCCTCAATTTCTCCAGAAATGCAATTCCCAAATTGGAGCAAAATTGATAGAAAGAAAGAAGAGGGGAGGAGAGGGGCACCTTGGGATCGGGATCGGAAAGCAACCGAAGCAGTCGAGGGAAGGCTCCGGCATCGAGAACGGCGGAGACACCGGCGTCGACGCCGCAGGCAAAGCTGCCAAGAACAGCAGCGGACTGGACGAGAATGTTGGGGTCGGAAGTGGAGGAGAGAACTGCAGCAACATGGGGGACAACGCCGAGCTTGATGAAGGACAGCTTCTTGGTGCGGTTACCGATGATCTGGTTCTTGATGTCTCTCAATGCCTTGAGCTTCACGGCAGCGTCGGCGGCGGTCAATCGGCCGACGAGCTCAGAGGAAGGCTTGGGAATCGCAGAAGAAGCTGAGGTTGGCATCGTCCCAGTATCGACAGTGCTACTGGGATGGAAATGGCATCGAGGCCACAGCAGAGAGAACCCCTCACAGAGCTTTGAGAGCAACAAGACAACCTCCAATGGAGTTTCTGAGGGGAAAGGGAAAACTTTTTTTTTCTCCTTTTTTTTTAATCTTCCAATAATTTGATGGTGCAAAAGCAAAACAAACCTCAATTCTTTGATAATGTGTATTTTTATGAAAATTATTCTAAATATAAATACCATTTGAAAAGTATGTGGATAAATATATAAATGCAAATATGGTATTATTGTCCACTTCTTTCAAGTTCTTCTAGCACCAACAATATATAGCGCCAACAAAACAAGAGCATAGCTTAACTGGCATAAAGTTTTACTACTAACCACGAGGTCTGTGGTTTAAATCCCCCACCCCATATTGTAAAAAAAAATAAAAATAAAAATAATCATAAGACACCTTTCAAAAGAAAAAAAAAACAATATAGGGAGGTGGGGACTCGAAACTCTCACCTTTTGGCTGAGGATATATAATTGAGCTATTCTCATATTTGCACGGTGTTTTTTAAAGTTTAAGATGCACTAGGACATAATGGCCTTCTGGGTGCAATAGAAAATTGAAAAATCAGACAATTGAACTAATTCAGTGGTTTGGTTCTTTATTTTTTCATAAGATTGGACATCTCGATTTGATTTTTTAAAAAAAAAAAAACTGAACCAAACCGAGAGTACATAAATACCTTTTAAAAACCTCAAGTTCTTTAGTTTTTTCAGCAGTTCACTTCGTTGTCTCTCCTTCTACCTTCTTTGTTCCCCAGCCTTTCATCCTTAATCTTTATGTGTTCTTCTTCATCTCCTAACCATCTCCGTCGATTGTCACACATGCAATAGGTAGTAGTCATCGTTCTTTGCTTTGTCCAATGCTAGCAACAGTGGCACCTCCCCCTTCGTTGTCTCCCAGGTATCTTCTTGGATCATTACACACCAATAACAATCGTTCTACTTCACTTCATCCAGTCGAGTGATAAAACCTACAACAGCTTGAGAGTCATCGGATTTAGTGGTTTTTGCTTCCATCCATTTAGACACACAATTCACAATCAAGAGTATATAATAAAAACTACAAGAAGAGGGTAAAGGGCCCATAAATCAAAACCCCCATACATAAAAATCTTCACAAATAAGAATTAGAACTTGAGTCATTTTATTCTTATGTGTCATTGCACCTACGTTCCAACAATCTCTTACGACTCTTGGAAAAATTGATATGTTCCAACAATCTCTTACGACTCTTGGAAAAATTGATATGCATCTTTAAACAAAAATTCTCAATACAAACCACTATATAAGAGTTTTCTAGCTATTCATCTAGATTTGAAGTGTCCTCCACGTGCATAATCATGGAAAAAAAAACTAAAATAAATTGGAATTCATTCTCAGACTTACATCTCCTAATAACTTGATCAAAACAAAAAAAAAAAAAAAAAATTATAGAAAAAACTCATCCCAAACATAATACTTTGACTCACTTTTTATTTTTTTTTTATTTTCTAGACTTACTAAGACAACAAGGTAGTTTCCTGTAACTAATTAATAGACCAATATCAACATATACCAATGAATCATACCTTAATTTGGAACAAATGCTCATTTTTAAAATCATAATTATCGAATTCTCCGCTCCTTTTTTATTTTTTATTTTCATGTTGAACTCCTTTAGAATGACAACATATTTGTGACTATTTCTTCTAATTACAGTATGATATTGTCCACTTTGGGCATAAGCCCTCATGACTTTGCTTTTGGATCACCCAAAAGACCTCATGCCAATGGAGATACTTGTCCTCCCTTATATACCCATGATCTTCCCCTCATCTAGCCGATGTGGGACTTTGGTCGCACTCCCAACACCCATAAATAGTGCAGATAGTAGTCTATTGAACAATTAAAACAAGAACACCACCACTTGGTGACCCGACTATTCTCGGAGTAAATGCAAAGGATTGGTCGTGGGACCAAAGAAGTTGAATTTTAGAGAAGTAAAATTACACAGAGAGAATTTGTCTGTGTAAAACTTGAGAGAATTGAGAGATACTTGTGAGGAGAATGCCAGAGCCAGAGACATTCAGGAACCAAAACACAAATCACATCTGTGTCTTTTGACTGATGGGATAGGGGAGTTATCATAACTCCCCATTTCCCATCCCTCTCTCCTCCACTACCGAGACACACGTCTGGGTAGTTTTTTATTATTATTATTTATTTTATTTAACTAATTAATAATTAATATAATAAATATTAATTAATTAAATAATTTAATTCATTATTATACATTATATTAATCAAATTAATATAACCTAAGGTATCAATTTGATTAACTTAATTAAATCATATTAAATTAAATTAATCAATTAGTTAATTCTTTAGTTCAATTAATTAAATATCATATATTTAATTAACCTTACATTTTAATTATATCTCTCTCATAACCTATAATTTTAATATAAATCTAATTCACATTAAATTTAACTTATAGTTTCAATGTGAATCCAATTCACATTTAATTAATATTTGAACTCCTTCATATAGTTTTTTTTTTTTTTGAAAAGATGAACTCCTTCATATAGTTATTCTCTCATAAATTAATTTTAAATCATATTCAAAATTAAATTTATATTGTAAAATTAAATTAATTAAATAAATTTTATATTATAATGTATCGACATACATTATATTAATTCTCTTAATGAATTTGAACATTTCAAATTCCATTGAAGACTAAATTACCTCAATTCCCTTCCTTTACGAGCTAACAGAGGATCTAATGAACCTACAAATCAGAAGCTCCAATGATACGAGATCAACATACATTATACTAAATTACCTCAGTCCCTCCTCCCTCCCTCCTCTATTTTATAAAAAAAAAAAAAGTGGGAGGTCGTCTGCCACCGGAGTTAAAGAAGAAGGGTGGTGGTTGAGAGGAAGAAGATGATGATGGTTGAGAAGAAGAAGAAAATAGGGGGAAAGATGAGGGAAAATGAAAATTTAAAATATATATATATATATATTAATTATTTTATTATCATTTTATTTTTAAAACTTTAAAAATATTTTTTTAATAAAAAAAAATAAGTGTCACATCAGCTAACCGTTAGTTTTTAATGGAAAATGGATGGAGATACTAAAATGAAACTAAAATCAAACCTCAGGGGCTAAATTGTTGAGTTTGAAAACTTCAAGAACCAAAATGAAACCTAACTCAAACCTCAGGGACTAAAAGTGTATTTGTCCCATAAATAAATAAATATATATATATATATATATATATATATATATATATAATAAAAAAATATTATTTTTTATTGAACAAATTGAGTTTATCTTATTGATTTCGGCTACACCATAATGGCTGAATTTTCACTACTTTTACTTTATCGTGGAAAAATATATCATTTATGTATGTTTAGAAACGATAGATGTCAATTACAAGGGTAGAAAAGAGTTATTCTACTATCGACACGCTCATCACTTCGTAAATGATCAAGAGATGCTTTAAGATATTAAAGGCTCGTTTTCTTATATTTTGACATGTTTTTATATCCTATAAGAGCACAAAAAAATATACCTATAATATGTTGTGTAATTCATTATTTAATTAACATGTCAATCATAATAGCTACTTAAATGTTTTAAATATGTTTATTTTGTTATTTGTCTTTTAATCAATTAGTTAATAGTTAATGTATTCAAATTAGTTGTATTTTTAACAACAACAATATATTAAATAAAAATATTATAAAAAATAGCATAAAATTAGCTTAAACTTTCTTTTTATAAAAGATATAAAATTAAAAAAAAAAATCAATATCAAATGATTGGTTGGTTTTTAGGGGAAAAAAAAACAGAAAATGAAAAACAATTATCAAACATGTTTTTTTTTAGAAAACAAAAAACGGTTACCAAACACATATAGTTTTTGTTTTTTAAAAACAGAAAATAGAAAAACCAAAAAACAAAAACTATGAAATGGTTATCAAACTGGGCTTAGTCTTGGTTTGTGGTTTTTGTTTTTTGAAAATTATACTTGTTTTCTCTCAATTTCCTTATAATGAGTTTCATTTTTGTTATTTATACATTTGCATTCCTAGCCAAATTCCAAAAACAAAAACAAGTTTTTGGATACTACTTTTTGTAGTTTTCAAAACTTAATTTTTTTGAAAACATGAGAAGAATGTAGATAACAAAACATATAAACTTTTAGGTGGAAGTATAGTTTATAGGCTTAATTTTCAAAAACCAAAAACCAAATGGTTATCAAATAGGATTAACCATTTGAATTTTTTATCACATTGAGTTAAACTTCAACCAGGCTTAACCAAATGGTGGTGGAAGAAAAAGACGAAGAAGAAGGTAAAAAAAATATATTTTAAAGTATATTTATTTTATTTAAAATATTATTTTTTATAAAAAAATATATTGTTTTTAAAAAAAGTGTAATGAGAGCATCCCGTTATAATTTAACAGAAAAATTGGATGAAGGGACCAAATTGAAATGAAATCCAAAACTTGATCGTAAAATTGTTGAGTTTTAAAACTCAGGAACCTAAATGCAATATAACTCAAAATTAAATATAATTTTTTTCAAAATAATTTATAGAAATAAAATATTTTTTAAAAATATATATATATATATATTTAATAGTTGTTGACAACGTCTTGAGTAGAAAATAGACATGCCAAAGTGAGATTAGCTCAGCGGTAATTGGCATGTAGGATATTAAATCCTAGGTAGGTGGTCACCATGAATTGAACTCATTCTCTCTAAGCCCTTTATTTTTTCTATGGCCCTTATTGACCACTAGGGCAAGTTTCCAACAAATTTCAAAGTTCTAACCTGAACATTAGGTTAAATTACAAATTTAATCTCCAAAATTTAAGGTTTGTGTCTATTTGACCTTTAAACTTTCAAAATTACAAATCTAGTTTTCACAAAAGAGACTAAATCGTTACAAATTTTAAGTATAAAGTCTAAATCATTACATGTGAAAGTTAAAGGACGAAATTGTTACAAAATGACAAGTACAGGGACTAAATCGTTACAAATCAAAGCTCAGAGATTAAGTTGTTACTTTCATGAAAGTTCAGAGACTAAAATTAATTTTTACCCTTAAAAAAACGTATAAACATTAATGGGTCAAACATATATTTAGAGTATAATAGGTTGATCAAAAGATAAGAGATGTACGATAATTTAATTGTTTACCATTTATAAAATCATTAAAAAGAGAAAGATAAATATTTTATAAAGGGTTTGAAAATAAAGATGTGAAGTAGACTACTAGAACAGTAAAAGAAATAAAAGATTATAGAGGATTTCCAATCAGAACAGAAAAAAGCAAAAAGAACCAAAAAAAAAAAAAAAAAAAAAAATCGTCGCCTGAGAGATTCGAACTCTCGCGGGGAAACCCCATGTACTTAGCAGGCACACGCCTTAACCACTCGGCCAAAGCGACTTTTTGTTGTTTGAAGTTTGTTTTATTTGATGATTAATTTAAATAAAGTAATTGCACCATAATAACGATAACAATAATAATTAAGAAAATGGACGAAATTTTAATACGAATTATAATGATTGTTATAGTCAAATCCATAATTTCTACAATGATTTAACTCAATATAATTTGAAAACGATAATATTAACCACCGAATAAAATTGGTTTTCACATTAATGTTAAGTTGCCATCTTCTTCTTTCTTTTTTTTTTTAAAGAAAACATAAAATTTGTTGATGTCAAAATTTGGCCAAGCGACTCACCTGACCTTCACGTGACATCAATGGTAAATTTATTTGAAGAGAAAAGACGTGGCCTGCAAAATAAGAGAAAACTGAGCACCGGTGTGGTGCTTGCCACACGGACTCCGATGCTTAAGTCAATTGGGAGATCGTAAGTGACGCAAGTAAATTAAAAATTAGGGAGAAAGTTCAATACCTAGTTGAGTCCTCTTACTTTGGGGTTAGTCTCTTCTATTTATAGTTGAAATTAGGATTTTCCCCTTCCTTTTAGGAGAGGGAATAGTCCTAGTGATTGATTCGGACCCAATGGGCCTTCGTGGGCTTGTTTCTTCTCTGGGCTCTTGTCATTGTGACTTTTTTAGAGTTAGGTCCAAATTCACCCATAACAAAATTTATGTAAAGAATTTGGGTTTGTTCATAAAATATTATATATTCGAGAGTTTGATTAGAACAATACTTATAATTCAATGTTGGTTTGTGCAATTTACAATCTTTAAGGATTTAATTGCAACACTTTATAAGTTCGAAGGTTGATTAATCAAATTGAAATTTTGAATATGTGATGGTAACAACCTTATAATTCATCAGGATTATTCCATTTTAAAATTTTATTTATATAATCTCCACATGTGTATAAAACTTCTTTAATGCAAGATTAACGTATTATTAGAGAGAAATGTTGAAATAGAATGAATATTAGCGGGCTTTTCATCAATATGAATGTTTTTTCATTTTTTTTATATTCATTTGTTTTTCTTTACTTAGAAGAATTAGGTGACTATTTTTCTTGCTACTTAGGCACTATTTTAGAAGAATAATAAATTTTTTCCAGTGATTTTAAATGGATTTTTGTGAAAAATGGTTATAAATCATTAATGGAGGTCGAAATTGATAAACTCATAAAAGTTTAAGATTTAAATTGATACAATTATTAATTTGAAGTTTTAATTGATACAACTTTCAAAGTTTAGAAGTATAAATCGATTTTTTCCTATTCATTTTACATGAGTCAACCATCAATTAGGTAAATGAACCATTATTGCAATTGCAAAGCAATACAAGTGATTTTGTTGTTTTTTTTTAACAGTTCAACGGATATGGAGGTGAGTAGAGGTTCTAACACCTAATATTTTGTTTAACTAAAACAAAAAAGGTTTTTTTTAGGTTAAAAATTCGAATCTCTAACCCTCGGTTGAATTAAAAGAAAAATGATTATTTTTCATGATTTTTTCGAAAACATATTTTTTCTAAAATATAATAGAATTATAATTACTTTTTAAATATTAACAAAGTAGTATTGGAGCTTCTAAATTGTTACTTTCACGGTTTATGTACTCTCAATTTTGTAAATAAAATTTTGTAAACATGAAAATAACAATTTAGTTTATGTACTCTCAATTTTGTAACAATTTAGTCCCTAAAATTTCATACGTAACAATTTGATCTTTGTACTCTAACATTTGTTATTATTTAGTCTCTGTCATAAAAATTATTGTTGAGATTTAATGAAAGATAAATTAATAAACTAATTTGAGATCCTATATGTTTATAAAGCTACAAAGTCTGATCATTAAATAATAAAAATCATTTAATTTTAAGGAAATTTTTTTGCAATAAAAAATTAAATTATTATAAATTTAAAAGTACATGGACTAAATTGTTACAAGACTGAAAGTATAAAAACTAAATCGTTACAAATCAAAGTTTAGAGACTAATGCCCCGTTTGATAACCATTTGGTTTTTCAAAATTATGCTTGATTTCTCTCAATTTCCTTAATATGGTTTTCATCTTTGTCAAGGACACCTTTAGATTCTTAGTCAAATTTAAAAAACAAAAACAAGTTTTTGAAATTGTTTTTTTTTAGTTTTCAAAAATTGACTTGGTTTTTGAAAACATAAGATGGAGGTATATAACAAAACAAAGAAGTTTTGAGGTAGAAATAGTGTTTATAAACTTAATTTTCAAAAACAAAAAACCAAATGGTTATTAAACGGGACTAGCCAATTTTTTTAATAAAAACAATTAGAACCTTTACAAGTATTTTGTAAAAGATTTGCCAACTAATCAAAATTTCCCATGTTATTCTCTTGCAAACTGAAGACAAAAAAAACAGGAAGGCAGACAAGTTACAGTTATCAATCTGCGTCCAACATCGCCATGTTCATAATTTGGAGCTTCTTCTAACGGTATCCATCGCCTCCATATAATTCTTAACAACACCAATTCCCGCAATTCTTCTGACCCTTTAATCTCCCATTTTCCATCCTTCAACCCAATTCTCTCTCTCCTTTTTCTGCTCTTTGGCAATGGCCATCCCTGCTGTGCTTGTTATCGTTCCTCTTGGCCTGCTTTTCATCCTCTCCGGCCTCATCGTCAACGTTATTCAGGTTTTCCGAGATTCCCTTTTCCTTATTTCCTCTCTCGATCATTTATTCTGGGTCGAATCGCCTTTTCTGAATCTGGTTGAGTTGCATTTTCCATTGTTGTATTTGCAATGAAAACGGGTGAATTGTTTTCGGAATGGGTTTCATCTATATGTGTTTTCAGATGGGCAATTGATCTTTTCGCAATCCTGATTTAGTGATTCATGGACTTCAATTTTTTATGATTTCCGATTTGCGAACTAGTTATAAATCTAGATTGTTTGAATCTACAGCTGCTTTTTGCGTGTGCCGTAATTGAAAATGGAGAGGAATGAATAAAATCTGAATGTCAAAGTGCACTGTCCTGATTCGTGCAGCTATAAATTTAATGAAGTTTATTGTACAGATAGTTATTGTTTCATAATTTTGCGACGAGATCGTAGTGATCTGAACAGTGTTTTACTTCTAAAAACTAAAGATATACAGGGTACTGGCATGATATGAATCGGATTGAATCAATTATTCCCCCTCTCCTATGTACAGTTATGGTTTTCAATGTTCTGTCAATCAAAGCTGTTGAGTTGGTTTTTCTGAATTTAACATTTCTGATATTCGTATTTGTCGGTCAACTCAGTCTTTTACTCGTTTAGGAGCTGTTTGGTCCACAGTTTTGGAGGGTTCGTTAAGCTTGGGTTTATCAAATCTGGGATTGTTAAGCCTATGTTTATATTGTGCAGAAAGTATTTGTTAAGCCTTTGTTGGAATTGTGTGGAAAATAGGCTTGTTAAGCCTCGTTTTTAAGCCCTCAACAAGGATATATATAATTGTCTCATGTAATTCATGAATTTAACTTTCAGGCACTTGTCTTTGTTCTCGTTCGTCCCATTTCGAAGTGTTTGTACCGGAGAATCAACAAAGTAGTTGCTGAATTGCTATGGTTGGAACTCATTTGGCTAATCGATTGGTGGGCAGGTGCCAAGGTGTCACGGTTTCTTTAAAATATGTTTTGGTTCTTAACATGCATCTATCTCTTTGCTATTGATGATATAAGTTTGATACTGAGTTACCCTTTTCCTCAATTAGTTATTCTTTTGTGGTGAACCTCTTTCTATAAAATAAATCAAATATGAACTTAGAACATTGAACAGCTAATATTAACCTAGAATTAAAGGAGCATTTTCCTAATTATACCATTTCTTGTGAGTTGAGTTTGCTTAGGTAATTTTTTCTCATTGCAGGTTGAGGTGTATACAGATCAAGCAACCTTCCAATTAATGGGTATGATATTAGAAAAAAGTTGAAAACATATATGAGTTGCAACTAGAACATAATCTCATATGTGCAAAATTACAGGCAAAGAACATGCACTTGTTTTATGCAATCACCGAAGTGACATTGACTGGCTTGTTGGATGGGTCCTGGCTCAGGTACTTTAAATTTATAGCCATCAGTTTATGCTATTGTTTTGAATAATTTTTTTCTTCAACATTGTGATCAGTAGATTATGTTAAGATCATATTATTTGTTTATCTTTCAATCATCTTCAAAGGAGTTGCTTTAGTCGTCAACTTAAATAGATTAGCCCAAGTCTACCATATATTACTTGAGGAAGATATGCTAAAACCTTTTCTTTTTCTTTGGTTGTTTCAAAATTAACCCTTCTAATTGCAGCGTGCAGGTTGTCTCGGTAGTGCCTTAGCCATTATGAAGAAAGAAGCAAAATTCCTCCCAGTAAGTATTGCCTGTATGGCATTTGCATTATGTTATGGATGAACAGATTGCAAGGACATCATTGAGAAGTAAAAGCTAAATGTGTTTTCGCATCATGAAAGTTCTAGAGATAATTAAAAGAATCCTGGCTGTGTTGCAGTAAAATTGTTAAAATCGAAATCCCATCATTTAAAAAAAGAAGAAAGTAGGATGTATCCCTCCTATCTTTGTTATTTTTATAGAGTTGGGTATGCATAACCAACACTATTTGTTTTTTTAGTTCAACATGTGGGGTGAAGATTTGAACTTCTGACCTTTTGATCGAGAATGTATGTCTTAATTAGTTAAGTAATGCTTAAGTTGACCATAACTAACACTATTTGACTCAGTTAACCTTTCCGGACTCTAATCATGAATCTAAATGATATTCAATAGTTGGCTATATTTTGCCTATTTACTTGTTGGAGTCTGAGAATGTCTTTTTATGGGTCTAAATTTTCACATTAAAACCTCAACTCCTTAACTCTCACCCGACTCTTGTGTAGTTCTAGTTTCCCTAAAGAATTTACAGGCTCTCTTTATTTTCCCCACTGTAGTTGTCAATGTTGGGATGCTGAGTTTGTTCATATCTCTTTCATTTTAACTATTTGAGTTTCTTGAAGGATTTATTTACTAATCGACATAAGACATCATGCTACTGTTGCAGGTCATTGGTTGGTCTATGTGGTTCTCTGATTATATTTTTCTAGAAAGAAGCTGGGCAAAGGATGAAAGCACTCTGGAGGTGAGCTTATATGCTTGCAATAATAGTTCCTTAAGCATTTTGGCTCACCTTTTCCCTTTCTTTTCTAACATTAGAGGATTTTTACTGCAGTCAAGTTTTCAGTCGCTCATGGATTTTCCCATGCCGTTTTGGTTGGCACTTTTTGTTGAGGGAACTCGCTTTACTCAACAAAAACTTCTAGCTTCTCAGGAATACGCTGCATCTAGAGGATTGCCTGTCCCTAAAAATGTTTTGATTCCTCGTACAAAGGTGATTAAATATTCCTCCCTGTTACGAATCGAATGCAGGAATAAATATGAAGTCAATTCTTACTATCAACCCGCCTGTTCTTTGCAGGGTTTTGTTTCAGCAGTGAGCCATATGCGTTCATTTGTTCCTGCTATTTATGATTGTACAGTGGCCACTTCCCCAAAAGACCGCCCTCCAACATTGTTGAGGATATTTAGAGGCCAATCTTTTGTGGTAGGCCAACAAACCTTAGAAGAATAGTTGACTGGTTGATAATCCATAACATTGCCTGAACATTTGCATTGTTTCTCTTGTTATTTACTAGTTCAAGATAATGCCTGTCCTTGTTCATGAAAACAACAATCGTCTATAAATGCATCGACTCTACTCTTTTGGGCTTGTATCATTTAGGTGTTGTTTGATAACCATATGGTTTTTGGTTTTTGAAAAGTAAGCTTATAAACACTACTTTCACCTATGAGTTTCTTTGTTTTGTTATCTTCTTTCTAAAAATGCTTTCGAAATCCAAGCAAAGTTTTGAAAACTAAAAAGGGTAGTTTTTAAAAACAAAAACCTGTTTTTATTTTTAGAATTTGAATAAGAATTCAAATAGTTCTTTAAGAAAGGTGAAAACCATAATAAAGAAATTTTGAAGGAACAAACATAAATTTCATATACAGAAAACTAAAAATGAAATCGTTATTAAATAGGGCCTTAGTTTGTGCATTTCTGTAACAACTTGCTTGAATAAAATATGTGTCGTTATAAAAGATGTGGTCTCCTTCCAAATAGATGTCTATTATTTCATGAATCTTGGAAATGGCCGAAGTGGTAGTCTGTATGAGTAAGGTGGAGTGGAGACTATTTTAATGTGATCTGTGTAACTAATGCTTTAAAAGATTCTTAACAAGTGAACGATAAATTCGAGCTAAGTGAGGGTGGTGTCATCAATGGTGTCCTAACTTAGGAATGAACTGATCTCAAATTGGGCTAATTATTTTGGTGCCAGAATAAGAGCATATTAAAACTCGATACTGCTTGTAATCAATCCTTACATATGTATGAATAAATTGATAGGTTTTGTTTTTTCTACAAAAAAAAAAAAAAAAAAAAAAAAAAAAAAAAAAAAAGTATATGTCTAATGTGTTCCCTTTGCACAGGTAAAATTGCAAGTCAAGCGACATGAAATGCAGGAATTACCAGAAACTGCAGATGGGATCTCACAGTGGTGCAAAGATCTATTTGTTACCAAGGTACGGGGAATGGTTGCTGCATATTACGATTGTCAAGGGAAAACTGTTGGAAGCTATTAAGCATCAAATAGATTCAAGTAAAATATTTCAAAGAACTTGAACTGCACTCTGCTACCTAGTTTTTGGATGTCCTTAAAAATTTCAAACAACAGAAATTAGAGGCAACAGGATTGATTGTTAATCTTTTTTCCTGTCTTTTTAAAATAGGTACAAGTTATCAGCTGATCTATTAGCTTGCTTGTTTTGGCCTTGTTGGATAACTATTTGGGCCCTGTTTGATAATCATTTGGTTTTTGGTTTTTGAAAATTTAGCTTATAAACACCACTTCCATCTATAAGTTTCTTTGTTTTGTAATCAACCTTCTTCCCATATTTCCAAAAACCAAATCAAGTTTTGAAAACTAAAAAAAAAACCAACTTTTAGAAACTTGTTTTTGTTTTTGGAATTTGGCTAGGAATTCAAATGTATTCTTATCAAATATGAAAACCACAGGAAGGAAATTGGGAGAAAACAAGTTTAATTTTCAAAAATCAAATGGTTATCAAATGGGGTCTTAGTTTTTTGTTTTTGAAAATTGTGTTTGTTTTCTCCTAATTTCTTTATAATGATTTTTATCTTTCTTAAGGAAACATTTGAAGTTTTTTGAAAACTACTTTTTTTTTAGTTTTCAAAACTTGGTTTGGATTTTGAAAACATTAGTAAAAAGTAGATAACAGGACAAAGAATCTCATAAGTGGGAGTAGTGTTTATAAGTTTGATTTAAAAAAAAAAAAAAAAAAAAAACCAAAAATCAAATGGTTATCAAACTAGACCTTGGTTATTTATTTTTTTGCTTTGGTTGAAGTCAATAGCAGAAATGAGTTTGCAAGTGAACATACTTTCAGCTTGCTTCTGTACTTTCCAATCTTTTCTTGCATTTTTCATTGCTTTCCTATGTCTCTTAGTTAAACTTGAACTTTGTCACTCTCTTTCTGTGTTCTCTCTCTCTGCTATTTACTTGGCAACTTTTCAGGATACATTATTGGAGAAGTATATGGTCAAGGATTTATTCAGTGATCAACAACCTATCAACATAGGCCGCCCAAAAAAGTCGTTATTGGTACGTTTGCTTAACATTAAGACTAATAAATTACACATCATCCTATATGCATTCTCCGATCTTCATATCGACCGATATTTCTTCGTCTCCACAGGTTGTTCTTTGTTGGTCATGTATCCTGGCTTATGGCATTGTTAAATTCTTCCAATGGTCTGAACTCTTATACTCATGGGAGGGCATTGCATTCTCAGCAGCCCTCTTGATTCTCATAATCCTCGTTATGCAACTGCTCGTTCATTCTTCCGAGTCAACACGATCTACACCGATCCAGACATCGTCTGAAGATCCCGCCAAGGATCGGCTACTTCAAAAATGAGATAAGATAAGCCTCTTGTCATGTGGCTATCCAAAAGGCATCATCACAACACTCATTCACATTCATTCCATTCTTTGTGCAACTAGGCAATTCTTTCAACACCAAAGTGTAGAAAGTGTGTGTGTGTCTAAAGCATTATTCCACTTCAGGCTCTTGCATTTGGTTCAAGTGTGTAGGTGTATTGAAACTTATTGTTTGTATAGCCATGTTTCCAATGCTGCAATTATGATTGGTAGAAATAGAGAACATCACAAGTTTTTAGGACCAGATAAATTGAATTATTTGGCCTGTTTGTGTAGTAAGTTCAATTCTATCCCATTCTTTTAACTTCAATGAAAAATGGTCCATTTATACTGAAGGGGGCAGGCTTTTTCTCCTCTCCTCTTTCTCTCTTTTTCTTTCATTCTTTCTTAGTACAACAATAGTGAGTTGGAGGATTGAACCATATTGACTCATCTCTCGAGTTTTAGGGTGTGTTTGGTTTAACTTTTCAAGTGTTTAATTTAATTTTGAAAAAAAATTCTAGTGTTTGGCAACCACTAAAAATGAGATTGATAAATAAGCCATTTTGAGAGAAACACTTAAAACCAACTTTTTTAAAAAGAGTGTTTAGTATACAATAACTTGTGTATAAAAATACCTATGAGGAAATGCAACCAAATATATTGGTGTTTAAATTCTAAACAATTTTTATACAAAATGTTTTTTAAAAAATGCATTTTTGAAAAACATTTAAATTAAAATGTATTTCAAACGGACTTTTAATCTACTCTCATTTTAAAATTGTTGTGTTGTAGTAACTTTGTTTTTTTTTTTTTTTTTTTTTTTTTTTTTTTTTTTTTTTTGTTTCAAATAAAGAGTACGAAAGGTGAAATTTGATATGACAGGCATGACTTAATGATATTGATAATCATTTTTTTTAATAACAAGGACTATCTATAGAATGTCAATGAATATTTTTTTTTTAATTTCATAAAAGATCTTAACTCACACTAATGGCCATCAATCTGTTAATCACATCGATGACAAATAGCGTTAGAAGCAACTACTTTTTAGAAGTTTGGTATTGAAATTGATGTTTTGAAATTACATGAACTAAAACGAACCATGGCTGAAAATGACCAAAATAAAATTGAGTAAAGTACATTTTAGGTCCTTGAAATTTGAACAAACATGTCTGGTCATTATGTTTTCAAAACTAACATTTTTTGGTCCATGATATTTTAATTTAGTTTCTAGGACAAATTACATTTTTGGTCTCCATCCTTGAAATTTCTAAGGGGCCGTTTGGTACAAGGTTTTTGGAAATGGGAATGAGCAAGGGTTTCTAATACCCTTGTTTGTTTCAAGATTTCTGTGGTGGGCCCAGGAAATAACGCATTCTCAGGCATCATTTATGCCCATAAGCAAGGGTTTTCTATGCTCTTGCAAAAGCATGAGTTTTCTCTTTTCCCATCTCTTCTTTTTTATTTTTATATGCAATTTTATTTTGAATATAGTTAATTAATTAACTAATGGCTACTAAATTAAAAATAATATAATAAATTATTTAATTAGATTAAATAATAATTTTTCAAGAGTTTCAATTTTTTTTAAACAAATACTTTTTTTAGGACTTTTTAACAAATACGGATGTAATTACATATTTATTAAAATTATAATTAATTAGTTAATATTATCGAAAATATATTTAATTATTGAAATAAAATCATTTAAATGAATTTAGTATAAAAATTCATTTTTCAATAATTATAATTAATTACTTATCGATTATTTATAATCAATTAATTACTTTTTTGGATTTCCTTATAATAAATAAATAATCATATTATTATTAAATATTTATCTAATTAATTTTTATGGATACAATATATTAAATTATTGTAGTTAAAGAAATTTATTAAAAAATTAATTAAATAATTTTAATTTGTTAAATTAACATAGTTTATCCCATTAAAATTATTTCATGATTATTATTTCATTAATTTTTATTAATAGTTTGAATTAATTTTGATTATTTTATTGATTAATTTATTAAAATTACATAAAGTTTACCTGATTAATTCTAAAAAATAAATATAGACATAATTTGTTCCCATAAAATCCTGATGACATTCCCATGCACAACCAAACACAGTTATCTTTGATTCCCAGCAATCTTATTCCCAGGCATAGTATTCCCAGGCATCATGTATTCCCAGGCATCTATAAAACCTTAAACCAAACGGGCCCTAAAGCATTTCGAGGTGGGGGTGGGAAGATTCAAACCTTTAACTTTTTGATTGATGGTATATGTCAATTACCGCTCAACTATACTCACATTGGTAACACTACCTCGATATTTAAAAAAGGGAAAAAATATACTTTTAGTCCCTGAGGTTTGGGTCGGTTAGGTTTCATTTTGGTCTCTAAGATTGCAAACTCAACAATTTAGCCTTGAGATTTGGTTTTAGTTTCATTTTGGTCCCTCCATCCAATTTTGACACTAATTTTTTTTATTTAAAAAATAATATTATTTTATATTATTTTTGTTATTTCTTTTCCCCCTCTCTCTCCTCCTTCTCTTCTTCTTCTCCATTCTTCTTCTTCAACAACACCGGCCGCCGAAGTCGGAGGATCGCTGTAGTCGTTATCTCCATGTGTTTCCGTTGCAAAACCTGCCTCAAAATTTTCGAAAGCCTCAGATCTGAAATGGATGGTCTAGGTCACGAACCGGTTGCAGATTTGAAATGGATGGTGGTGCGACATCTCACGTCATCTCTCATCTCCGATCTCTCCCTCTCACAAGTCGTCGACCGTGCATCTGAAACGAGGACCAGCAACCCAACACTCTGGCGCTACTACCAGAGGACAAGCAAACCTCGAACAGTGCCGACGTTCAAACTAGATTCAAACCAGATTTGTGTTTGTGTCTGATATACGAACCCACGCCCTTTTCGACCGTAGATCTACAATCCCACACTCTCTCCCTTTTCGACATTAAAGGGAAATCGCGCAACTCGAAGCTTCAGGACGGATCTTAGGGCTCCAATCACAGTGAATGGACCTGCAGCTGCGATGAGCAGCAGCTCCACGACGAACGGATGACGAGCAACACTGAAACGAGGAAGTTCATCCCTCCCCCTCATTTTCGATTCAGATCTGAAACGAGGAGGTCTGTTTCGATATATATATATATAGAAGAAAATAGAAGGAGAGAAGAGAAGAAAAAGAAAAGATGAGGGAAAAAAAAAATGACAGCGAACGGTGGTCGCCGACTGTCAACTAGTGTGATGATGAAGAGGAAGGAAGTGGAGAGAGAAGAAATAAAATTAAAATTTTAATTTTTTTAATATATTTTTATTTTAAAAATAAAAAATAATAATTTTTTTAATAAAAAAAATAGTGTCACACCAACAATCCATTAATTTTTAACAAAAAAAAATTGGATGGACGGACTAAAATGAATCGAAATCTAAAAGGGAGTTTGAAAATTCAGAGACTTAAAATGAAATCTAACTTAAACCTAAAAAAAAAGTGTATTTTTAACACGATTAAATTTAAACCAAATACTTTCATCAGCATAACCTCCATATTGAAAACTTTGTTTAAATTATAAAAAATACCCCTGAACTATGGGGTTTGTTTCAAAAATGTCCCTGAACTTTAAAAAGTTTCAAAAATACCCCTGAACTTTACAAAACGTTTCAAAAATACCCTTGCAGTTAATTTTTGGATGGAAACCGTTAAAACCGTCGAAAATACCATAGCCGAAAATCTAGTCAAGCTCTTGGAATGACGTGTTGAAAGAAAAGAAAAGCTCCTAGTGTATGAATACATGAAAAATAGGTAAAGCTTCTCATTAATTTTCATGGAAGACGGTGGGATAAGGAAAAAAAGAACGTTTTCTAATAAGGTTATTTTTTAAAATTTTTTGAAAGTTAAAGAGTATTAATGAAACTGAAATTTTTAATGGTTTCCATCTAAAAATTAACGACAATGGTATTTTTGAAACATTTTTTAAAATTCAAGGGTATTTTTGAAACTTTTTAAAGTTCATGGACATTTTTGAAACAAACCCCATAGTTCCGGGGCATTTTTTATAATTTAGCCTAAAACTTTTGTAACATCAAAGACAAGTCCACCAGCTTTCAGAAGGATCAACGTCCAATTCGGACAAAACTTCTAAGCTCTCCACGCATGGTGGCAATAGCATGCCATTAAAACCTCCAAAACCCTCAATTTCAATCGCTCAGCTAACCCAAATCCACGCCCAACTCATCACAAATCCAAAACCCCACATTTTCAACTCTTTGTTCGGTGCGTTCGTCGATTCCGGCGCCCCTGAAAATGGCCTCTTCCTCTTCAACCAAATGCTTCGCCACCCATCTTCTCACAACCATTACACTTTCACCTACGCCCTCAAAGCCTGTTGCCTTCTCCATTCAACCCACAACGGCCTCCAAATCCATGCCCGTCTCGTCAAATCTGGGCACCTTTCTGACATCTTCATCCAAAATTCCTTGCTCCATTTCTACATTGTCGATGACGACGTTCCTTCTGCTTCTCGAATCTTTGATTCCATGCCTGACCCAGATGTGGTTTCGTGGACTTCGATCATTTCGGGGCTTGCCAAGCTGGGTTTTGAAGAGGAGGCTCTGGGTAAGTTCTTGTCTATGAATGTGAGGCCTAATTCGGCTACTCTTGTTAGTGCTTTATCTGCTTGTTCTAGTCTTGGATGTCTTAAGCTTGGGAAAGCTATACATGGGCTGAGATTGCGGAGTTTGAGTGAGGGAAGTGTTAGTTTGGACAATGCCCTTTTGGATTTTTATGTTAGATGTGGGTCTTTGAGGAGTGCAGAGAACCTGTTTGATGAAATGCCTAAGAGAGATGTAGTGTCTTGGACTACAATGATTGGGGGTTATGCACAGGGTGGATTGTGTGAAAAGGCTGTGAGGATATTTCAAAACATGGTTCATGTGGGAGAGGTTAAGCCCAATGAAGCCACTCTAATTAACGTATTATCTGCATGTTCTTCCATGTCTGCTCTGCATTTGGGTCAATGGGTGCATTCCTATATCAACTCTAGGCCTGATGTGACAGTTGATGGAAGTGTTGGAAACGCTTTGATTAATATGTATGTCAAATGTGGTAGCATGGAAATGGCAATTATGATTTTTAAAACCCTGGAACACAAGGATATCATATCATGGAGCACAATTATAAGTGGGTTAGCCATGAATGGCCTAGGCAGCCAAGCTTTTGTTCTCTTCTCCCTCATGCTAGTTCATGGCATTTCTCCAGATGACATAACATTTCTTGGCCTGTTATCTGCATGCAGCCATGGAGGGTTGATCAATCAAGGCTTGATGGTTTATAAAGCCATGAAAGATGTTTATAATGTTGCACCTCAGATGAGGCATTATGCTTGCATGGTGGACATGTATGGAAGGGCAGGGCTTTTTGATGAAGCAGAGGCATTCATAAAGGAGATGCCTGTGGAAGCAGAAGGCCCAGTTTGGGGAGCTCTGTTGCATGCCTGTCAAATTCATGGGAATGAGAAGAAGTATGAGGAAGTTAGGCAATGGCTGCTTAGCAGCAAAGGGGTTACAGTGGGAACTTTTGCTTTGTTATCAAATACTTATGCTAGTTGTGATAGATGGAACGATGCGAATGAAGTTCGAGATACAATGAGAAGTAGAGGGTTGAAGAAAGTGGCTGGATGTAGTTGGATTGAAATTGGTTGATCCCTCGACTCCATTGGGTTAAATATGGAGTGGAGCTATATGGGGTATGATGTTGAACGGTTCATGTTTTTGGTTAGAAAAATACTTAGCTACATACCGAGGGATCTCCCTAAATACCCCATTAAAATCTTGACAATTAAAAAAGGAAACGGTAGAAAAGGAGATTTTTTTTTTTTTTTTTTTTTTTTTCTAGTTGTCAGGATTTTAATAGATCGGTATGCAACCAAGTATTGTTCAAATGTCCTTAAATTTTAGAGAGGTTTGAATTATGCTCTTAAAATTTCAAAAGTTTTATTAAGATTGTTTCAAAATAATTCCTCCAACTTTTTTATTAAAGCAGGGACAAAAATGTACGACAACGATGAGTTGTAAAAATAGAGGTATAGGTGGATATAAGTGGTTAGTATTATACCTTTATCATTTTAAAAGTTTCATTTTGAAATTTAAAATTTTGAATTATTTCGAAACAGTTGCATTAGTTTTCCCGTTAAAATGAAGATGAAAATACCACGTGAGAGTGAGTTGTAAACAAAATGTAGTAGTCTAAGTCACATTCAAAATGATGTCCTATCATTTGTAGTTGGGATAAAATGTTGTTTTTCTTTTTTCACGATTAAAAGATTGCGCAAACCACAAAGAACAAATTAAATTTGGGGGCATTATCTTTCAATTAATTGAGGAAAATGAGGGTTAAGATATGAATGGAGAAGAGGAATAGACAAACAAAGAAATTGAAGACAATCGAACTTAGGGCCGTTATTACTCAATAAATTTCTTGCCTTTAAGGATGCAAACTATTTTGTTTCATCCGTCAATCATTTTCTGTGTAGTTATCCTAGCTTCCAATTGATCGATGTTTTTTTAGTGATTCCACCATTTCATAATTTTTCTCTCATGAACATATTTCGCTCTAGAAGTTTTCTTTTTTGACTCCACTCGCTTACTTCTCCAATGTTTACTTTTTCACAATTAATGAGGTCTCGAATTTTATTAGTACATGATCTTTCTTACAATGTATGACTTCTTTCGTCATTTCGACTAAAACTCTAGCTCCTAAATTTGTTTCTCCATATAATCGACACCATTTTTTAATGTGATTAGAACCTTTCAATTTCTTATGGCTCACTGCCATGTGTGTCTATATGCAACCTCTATTTTTACCACTCATAGCCACATCATATTGTCATTCTTCATTTTAATGACAAAATTAATGGAATAGTTGTTTTAAAACAATTTTAAAAGTTAAGGCTAAAATGAAAACTTTTGAAATTTTAGGGACACAATTGAAACCTATTCAAATCTTAGGGACTAAGTTAAAACCTACCCAAAATTTATGGACATAATTGAAACATGTTACTTGTGTAGTTGTGTTCATATATACCATTATTTTTAGGGCAAATTGCAAAAATCACCCCTGAAGTACTGAAGTATGGTGGTTGTAACAATTAGACCCTTAGGGCCCGTTTGGTACAAGGTTTTTGGAGATGGGAATGGGCAAGAGTTTCTAATACCCTTGTTTGTTTCAAGATTTATGTGGTGGGCCCAGGAAATAACGCATTCCCAGGCATCATTTATGCCCATTAGCAAGGGTTTTCTATGCCCTTGCAAAAGCATAGTTTTCTCTTTTCCCATCTCTACTTTTTTATTTTTATATGCAATTTTATTTTGAATATAGTTAATTAATTAACTAATGGATACTAAATTAAAAATAATATAATAAATTATTTAATTAAATTAAATAATAATTTGTCAAAATTTTCATTTTTTTTAAACAAATACTTTTTGCTAGGACTTTTAAACAAATACTTAGTCTAAGTTTATTAAAGGAATGTAATTACATATTTACTAAAATTATAATTAATTAGTTAATATTATCGAAAATATATTTAATTATTGAATTAAAATCATTTAAATGAATTTAGTATAAAAATTTATTTTTCAATAATTATAATTAATTACTTATCGATTATTTATAATCAATTAATTACTTTTTTGGATTTCCTTATAATAAATAAATAATCATATTATTATTAAATATTTATCTAATTAATTTTTATGGATACAATATATTAAATTATTGTAGTTAAAGATATTTATTAAAAAAATTAATTAAATAATTTAGTTTGTTAAATTAACATCGTTTATCCCATTAAAATTATTTCATGATTATTATTTCATTAATTTTTATGAATAGTTTAAATTAATTTTGATTATTTTATTGATTAATTTATTAAAATTACATAAAGTTTACTGATTAATTCTAAAAAATAAATACAGACATAATTTGTTCTCATAAAATCCTGATGACATTCCCATGCACAACCAAACACAGTTATCTTTGATTCCCAGCAATCTCATTCCCAGGAATAGTATTCCCAGGCATCATATATTTTCAGGCATCTATAAAACCTTAAACCAAACGGGCCCTTAAACTTTAAAGTGGAAAAATTAAACCCTCAAGCTTTAAATTTTGAAAAAATTTCACCCCTCAACTTTTAATGGTAAAATTAAACCCTCAAACTATCATAATGGTAAAAATTGGACCAATTTTATACTATTTCTCTCTCCCCATTTTCGTCTCTCTCTCATTATCTTCTTCTTTTCCTACTTTCTGGACTTGAGAGGTTGAAGGGACGGCCCAGAAAACTAGATTTCGTTCAACCACAACTAGAATTCCGCCAATGAAATATGGTCGACGGTGATGAATTTACAAGATAAAACTAGATTGTTCCAGTCTTCTATGCTTTACAGATTTGTGTGCAAGTGGGCACCTAGAAGAAGGGTTTTGGTGAATATTAACTCAATTATTTGGAAACTGCAAGTTTCTGGGTCTTCATTTTCATTTTCTGCGAGTTTTTGTGAAAACGCAAAAAAGGTAGTTGCTGTCTAATTTAGGGTTTCATTTTCTCCTTTCACTTCCCTGCCAAATTTTTGGGTCTTCGATGCCTCAAGTGCAGAAAGAAGAAGAAAATGAGAGAGAGACTAAAATGGGGAGAGAGAAAATATGAGAGAGAAAGAGTATAAAATGGGTCCAATTTTTACAATTATGACAGTTTGAGGGTTTAATTTTACCATTAAAAGTTAAAGGGTGAAATTTTTTCAAATTTTAAAACTTGAGGGTTTAATTTTCCCACTTTAAAGTTAAGGGTCTAGTTGTTACAACCACTATACTTCAGGAGTGGTTTTTGCAATTTGCCCTTATTTTTACAACATTGACATGCCAAAATTCCATCTTCATTTCAAGAAAAAAAAAACTGATGAAAAAAAAATGCTTTGTAACAATTCTAAAGTTTAAGGATAAAAATGAAAAATTTGAAGGTTTAGAATTAAAATTGAAACTTGCGAGTTTAAGGACACTTTATATAATTTAAACATATTTCTTAAAACTTAAGGGCTAAAATGGTATATTTCGAAACCTCGAGAACCAAACTCACCCATTCTAAAAATTGAGGGTCCAAAAGGTAATTTTTCCAATAACTAATGAGAAGATTGAGGCTTCATAAAAAAAAATGATGAGAGATAAATGAAAAAAGTTGTAAAGTAATTAAAGTTTTTTCTTTTTCTTTTTTTCAACATGTGGAGTGGGGATCTGAATCTCTACTTCTTGATCAAGAATATAAGTTGTTGGCATAAAGTAGTCAAAGGTTGTGGGCTCATAGAATAAAGAATAAGAATAACTAAATAAGGGCACATTTACTTTGATCAATTAAATGAATCCAAAATGGTAGGACCCACTTCATTACGATTGATTGTGTTTACACGCGATGGGATCAAACGGGGTCCAATTCCCAAATTTGAAATAATATCTTTTAATCTCATTACACCAAAAAAATGTGTTTAATCTCATTCCCATTGATTATTAAATCCACACCTACTCATATTTTTAGGTTATTTTACTCACTTACCCTCTCTCTTTTCTCTTTCTTTCTAACTCTTCCTCCCTTCTCCTTCCTTCCTTTCTTTTTTTTTCCTAGAATTTCTTCATCTAAAAAACATTGAAACACATTTTTTTTTTATGATTTTATTGAAATTTCTTCTTATCCGTCTTCCATATTTTCCCTCCCTATCATATTTTTCATTTGTTTCCTCTTATATAACACAATAATAATGGCCAAAGCAAGCATAACTCAGGACATATGTTCTCGATCAAAAAGTCAGAAAGTTCGAATCCCTCATCCTCAAATGTTGTTGAACTCACATATTATTTTTCGTTAAACGAAGTTGGAACTCGAAACCAAATTCTTGTTTTCTTTTTTTTTTTTTTTTTGAGAAGAATAAACCAAATTCTTGTTATTGTCTTCGAGAGTTGCCAATTTCTAAATCAAGATCAAGATCAATATCGACATCTAGATCGAGAGTTGGCATTTTTGGCTTCATCGTGCCTTTTGTTCTATATAAATCGAGATCGACGTCTAGATTGAAAGCGAGATATTAATTTCGTTTTTGCGTCCATTTTTTTTTTTGTTTGTTCTGTTACGAGAATATCATTTTAAAATAAATTAAATAATATTATCTTATTAAATCAAATAACTGTAGATTTTGTTTTGAAAATTGTGAATTTTTTTATTTTAGTCGAATATATGGTTTGAATTAGTTAGATGAAGAAATTACTTTTTTATTTTTAAAAATCCTACGTTTTTTTTTAAAATTAAATTTAGACATTAAATTTTCTTCAAGAATAAAAATTTGAAGATGTAAATAAAAATGAAAAAGGACATATTTTTTTAGTTTATTATATTTTAATTAATTAGAAATTATGTCAATCCAATTCAAGAGGTAAGTAAACAACACTGAAGAGATTCTGATTACGATTTTCTTGTTGAGGATCCCACATTGAAAAAATAGGTGGAGACTTCATAATTTATAAGATATATGGGTTACTCCATTCATTGTCAATTGGTTTTGAGATGGAACTCCATGTTATCTAATAATTCTCAATTCGATCAGTCAATTTCAAGTAAACAACATGAAAAACAAAAGCATCCTAAATAATCCAACCAATAAATCATGCTTATTTTAGTTATGAAAATATTTCTTAAATTGTTTGGTTAAGAGTTGGTAAGAAAAAGACATTTACGTAAATAGTATAGTATAAAATCATATTTTAAAAAATAGCAAAAAAAAATCAACTTTTAAAGAAATAGCGTTATCGTTCTTCAAGTCCACGTAAGCCCAATAATAAAAAGTTAAATTTATACTATATTTGAAAAAAAGTGAAAAGCTTTGACATTTTTTAAGATACGTAATAATTTTATGTTAGGAAAATTGTAATGGGTGCCTAAAATCTAATGAATAATTGCAGATATAACAAGTTGTATAAAAATTTGCAAATATAACACAATTTTTAAATCGTTTTTTTTAAATTTCCGTTTTGCCCCTGTTTTGATTTCTATCAGTGATAAATTTCTATCACTGATAGAAATCTATCGCGATAAAATCACAATGATAGAAATCCAGTGATAGATTTCTATCACTGATAGAAATTTATTGTTAATAGAAACTAATAGTGTATTTGATAGAAACCAATAGTGTATAAAAACATAGGTTTTTATACATCTATAAAAACAAAATCAGTAACATAGGTTTTAGAAACAAAAATGATAGTTTTCTATCAGTGATACGTGATAGATTTTTATGAGTGATAGAAGATTTTTATCACCGATAGACCTTCTATCAATGATAGAAATCTTCTATCACTAATAAAAATCAATCTTTCTATCAGTGATAATTTCGATAAGTGGTAGAAGGTTTTCTATCACTGAGAGAATCTATCGGTGATAGAAGGTTTCTATCACTGACAGAATTCTACAGTTGATAGATTCTATCGATAGAATTCAATCGCCGATAGATTCTATCAGCAATAGAATTCTATCGCCGATAGAAGGGTATTTTGGTCATTTAGACGGTCTGAAGGTAATTTTTTTTTGTCATATTTGCAATTATTTTTCCAGGTTGCTATTGTTCACACGAGACTTCAAATGAATGAGACACGTGGAATAAACTTTGATTTGTATTGATGTTGTATGCGTGTGAGTGTACAATCTCTAATACATAATCCTCTAATTCTCTCTCTTGTGTGTGAATGTGTTTCACTCGAGGGCTAGAGCGCTTGTTCTCGAATTTGAAGTCGTCTCAAGGGCTTTGCAGCTTGTTCTTGAGATTGAAGTTGTATCAAGGGATTCGTGAGCTTCAAGGAGTTTGTTGATCTTCAAGAAGCTTTAGTCTTCAAAGTCTTGAAGGTTTGTTCTTTAGACGGATTTGAGTTCTTTTGGATGGATTGAGGTAAGCTTCAATCTTCAGGTTCGATGGAGATTATGAGCTTTAGTCTTCGGTTTTGCAGGAGGATTTGGATGATCTGAGCTTCGATCTTTGGTTTTGCAGTAGGATTTGAGCCTTGTTCTTCAGTTCTGCAGCTGAATTTGACAAGGATCTGAGCTTCGATCTTCGATTCTGCAGCAGGATTTGAAGGAGATCTTAGCTTCGTTCTTTAGTTCTGTAGCTGAATTTGATGAGGATCTGAGCCTTGTTCTTCAGTTCTGTAGCTGAATCTGACGAGGATCTGAGCTTCGTTCTTCAATTCTGCAGTGGGTTTTGAAAAGGATCTGAACTTCGTTCTTCAGTTCTGCGTCGGGATTTGAAGATGATCAGAGCCTTGTTCTTCAGTTCTGTAGCTGGATTTGATGAGGATCTGAGCTTTGATCTTCAATTCTACAGAAGGAGTTTCAATCTTTGATTTCTTCTGAGAGCTTTCTCTTATTCCTTTCTTTCTGCCCTCCTCTCAAATGAGCCAAGGTCTCCTACTTATAGAGTTTCCGTGGGCTTGGGCTTGGGCTTCGTTGCATTTGGGCCCATCCATGGGCTTGGGCCTGGAAATTTGGACTGACCCAATTACCTTAATGAATTTGGGTTTAAATTGAACCCAATTCAATCTAATTTCATGAAACTAGCATATTTTAATTTCACGAGCTTAGACAATTACTTGAAGCAAAATTTCTATGCCAACAACTATATCTGCTAATATTTTGTCCCATTTTGTTATTTATGCAACCAACCCTTTATGTTACTTGGTAGAATTCATGATTCAAATCTTCCTTCCCAAAATGAATTTTATTACTAAGAAAAGCAATAGTAATTTTTGTGTGTGCTACAATAATTCTTAATTTTAACGTGGATCCTCCATTTGATAATAATTTAGTTGATTAAACACCCATTATCTACTGTAGAAAAAAAAAAAAAGAACACATATATCATCTTTTAGTTGGACTCGATTCCACGTTGGTGGAATTAAAAGAAAAGGTATATCAAATCAGATTTATATATTACTCATATAATTGTATTCACTCGAGGTAAAACATGAGTATATAATTTTAATAGCATTTTGAGTATATTCTCAATATAACAAACATCAATCAACGTTCATTTGAGTTAAAACATGAACGTATTGTTCTATTAGTATGTTGAACATATCACCATTATTGGATCAATCAACTTTCACTTTAGGTAAACACATGGGTGTATCATTTTATTAATATTTCGAGTTTATCAATAGTATATCATATATCAATAAGATTTTTTTTGAATTTTTTATGGGTTGGACTAATTTCGAGTGTACCAAATTATTGGTATACCTATACACTAATAAAAGTAAAATTGAAATAAAAAAAAGTACAAATTTTATGTTAGTTGAACAACTATGCTCATGTTGGCAAATTGTGCTATATTTATAAATTTTTAAAAGTACAAATATCGCCATTTTTTTTGTTTGGCTACACGTTACAAATCCCCAAAAGTAAGTTAGGTTTTTTTTTTTTTACATGTGCGGACTGGAGATTCGAACACAGTTGATCATTAGTACACACTTTATGTCGGTTAAATTATGCTTATGCTTATCAACTCATTAATACAATTGCCCCAAAAGTAAACTTAGGTTGGGCAACTCATTATTTACTTTTGCAGGTAGGTCATTTATGTTTTGGGGGATTTTTTTTTTTTTTTTTTTTTTTTTTTTTTTTTTTTTTTTTTTTTGGAAAAGGAATAAATGCTTTAATTAGAAGATGGTACCTACCAGGGTTTTTTGGAAATGTAGGAAAGATATTGAAAAATATTAGAGAATAAGGGGGCTTTTGAAACTACTAGTTTTTTAGCACGTGCGTTGCACGTGTCTATCAAATTATTCATATTTTTTCTTATAACAATCAAATAATTTTATGGAAAATACAAATGATAGATTATTTTTATAATAAGTTATATTTAGAATTAAAAACAATCTGTTTTTAAATTTCATTAAAACAAAATGTGTTAAGTCATTTTGTAAGGTATATATGGTTGGATAAAAGGTGAGGTTCGAACTCCTACCTTTGCATTAAAAAAATAATAATAATAAAGCATGTTAAATAACAAATACAATAATAAAAAAATATATATAAATAATTAAAAAAAAGCATGTAGCATGCATAAAATAACATTAAAATACAGTAGTTAAGAAAAATCAAAGCTCTCTATACACATCCTTAAAATTGCATGTTAGTTTCTACTAAAAAAACCGATTATTCAATTTCATCAAATTAAAATTATAATCTTCCAAACTTACAAATCCCGATGTTGATTTGATATATGTATCCTATAGACTTGAATGCATAAGGTATGTCATCCTAAAAAAAATGTACAAGGTATGTCTAGAATTGCTTTCAATATTTGAGAGGCTTTGAGAGTAACGAAATTAGAAATAACTAAAAATAAAGAGAAAAAATTGTGGGTTTTTTTTTTTTTTTGAAAATGTTACAATTTTGTTTGGAATTGTAAACTTTTGAAATTCTATTACTCATTATTTCTAGTGAAAAAAAATTAATTTTTGAGAAATAAATAATACTACCTTTTCATATTCTAACTTTTTAGATTCCTTTATTGATTATGGGTTTTTTAGCCTTATGTATTTATTATGGTTGATAATGATTTACTTATTATTGATAATTATTTTTAAAAAATTAAAAATTTATATTTAATCAAGGGGGAGAGATATTGTCAAAAAATAAAATAAAATAATAAGGGGGAGAGATATTGTCAAAAAATAAAACAAAATAATCAAGGGGGAGAGATTTTAGGGAGGTGGTGAGGATGAGAGTTGAAAATTTATTAGAATGATTTTAATGTTTTTGTGGTTTCCGCTCTTTATTTTCTTTATTTTCTATTTTTTCCAAGGAAAAAAAATTATGGAAGTCATTTTTTAGTGAAGATAGTAGAAGAAAATTAAAGTTAGATAATAATATTTCAATCCACAAATTTGTGAACTCTTGTACTCCCCCAACTTAAGGGAGTCAATTTTTTTTTTTTTTTTAATTTTAGATTTTTACTTTAAGGATAGTTTATAGTTTAAGTATTGCATAAAAGGGCAAAGATAATATTGTATAAAAAAAATTATTTGTACTAAATTCAATTGTTAAAGAAAAATTGCAAACATAAAAATAAATTTATTATTATTAATTAATGTCGATGACATGATTGTAAATTTAGAAATAAAGGTAGGAACGGAGTAATTCAAAAATGACTTTTTAACACACTTCATTATATATATATATAAATCAATTATATGAACTAAAAAAATTATCTAACAAAATTAACATGTGTTTTAATTTTAAATTTTTTTAAAAAAATTCATAAGTTCTTTCTATATTATAAATAGATAAATTTATTTCATTATTGCATGTTAGTGTAATTGTAAAAATGAAAAAATTAAAAGAAATTGTTATTAATAATAAAAAATTAAGTTAATTGTGGTTTTTATATAAATAGTTATTATTGTTTTTTTACAATTATAAAATGATATCAAAATTAACTTATGCATTTCTTATTCGTCAATATTTTTTTCTTACAATTTTTTTTAACTGTTTTTTACAATTATTCTTAATTATTATCAATACATATTTTTTTAATGTTCTTACTTGTATTCTTAATTTTTTCTCCAAAAAAAAAATCTTATTTTTCTTAAATTTGAACTTTCAAATTGTTGTGAAAAATAAGAAGAAGAGAAAAATTTAGGGTTGAAGGAAATGAAATGATTATAAAACTTTTGACCTTCCAAAAATTTTATATTCTATAATTAAAAATGTTAATTTTAGAATTTAATTTTATCTACATGGAGGAAACTTTTTACATTCTACCTTTTCACATTCCATATATGCATTTAATTTCTACGAGTGCATTTAAATTGCATTATCTCATACACCAAAATCTAAGTAAACTTTATGTTACATTTTATTGTTTTTAATAAATCAATTTAAAAATATATAGTTATTTTCATTTTTTTTTATTTTGAAAAAGTTATTTTACCTAATTTGGACTAATTATTTGTTTTAATTACCTTTTTTTTAATTAAAAATTCTAAATCTTTCAATGCTAACTTTTTGTTATGTATTGTTTTTTCAACTTTTTTTTTTGACAATTTTTTTCAACCTTAATAAAGATAAAATTAATTTACTAATTTGATTTCATATTATAATTATAATCAAAGAAAAATTATTTAATTTCTTGGAGAATGTGGAATGAGAAAACTTTTTGTATCCCAATCGTTCATATTCCATATAAATTATGGTGGATAAATAATTCTTAATTTATTATTGATAATTAATTAATGTATTGTTTATAATTAATTTAAAAATTTGTGTGACATTAGGCACATGATTATTTTCTCAACAAAAGAAGCATACTTTGTAATTGATCAATAAGTTCTTATTTTTTCAATAAACATTTTAAATTAAAAAATACACTAATTATAAAAGAAAAAAAAAAGACATTAGCTATACACTCGTTTCTTCAAATACATTTGCTAACTTGATCACAATTGATAGACAGATACACTGTTATTCAAGTTTATCAAACTTGAGTTGTAATGTCGCAACTCCTAAGGTCTGGGATATAGATAACAAAACACATGCATCCTTTGCATCTTGAATGTAACACCAACAACCAAGAAATTTCCCTAATGTTACTTCGAAGGCGCACGATACTATTACCTAGGGGGTTCATCTTAAACTGAGATTTTCTTGATCTTTCAAGAACCATATGTAGAGCTTTTGGATGTCCTTCCTCCTGTCTTGGATTTGAAAAGTATATCATCTATAGAAGTTTTGAAGATTGGAGAGCTTTTGGGAGCAAGACAATGAGAGAACAAAAATAAAGAATAAAGAAAGAATAAAATTGTAGGTGTGTGATGAAAAAATGGTAAAGAAAACCCATTTTTATAGTAGTAGAATGTGAGAGTTATAAAACTTTTAAATTTACCTTTTGAATTAAATTAAAGAAAAAAATCATTTAAGTGGTAGGAAAAACCTTTAGTATTCCAACCTTTAAGATTCTATAAATTTATTATTGATAATTAGTTATTAATTAATTAATATATTATTTATTTGAGTGGTAGGAAAAACCTTTAGTATTCCAACCTTTAAGATTCTATAAATTTATTATTGATAATTAGTTATTAATTAATTAATATATTATTTATAATTAATCGTTAATGGCATATCTTGTAATTTAGTAAATCAAAAAAAGGACAAAAGTGTCCAAAAATGTTTTTCCAACATCCTCACTTTTTAATACAGTATAGATATAAATTTATTATTGATAATTAGTTATTAATTAATTAATATATTATTTATTTGAGTGGTAGGAAAAACCTTTAGTATTCCAACCTTTAAGATTCTATAAATTTATTATTGATAATTAGTTATTAATTAATTAATATATTATTTATAATTAATCGTTAATGGCATATCTTGTAATTTAGTAAATCAAAAAAAGGACAAAAGTGTCCAAAAATGTTTTTCCAACATCCTCACTTTTTAATACAGTATAGATATAAATTTATTATTGATAATTAGTTATTAATTAATTAATATATTATTTATTTGAGTGGTAGGAAAAACCTTTAGTATTCCAACCTTTAAGATTCTATAAATTTATTATTGATAATTAGTTATTAATTAATTAATATATTATTTATAATTAATCGTTAATGGCATATCTTGTAATTTAGTAAATCAAAAAAAGGACAAAAGTGTCCAAAAATGTTTTTCCAACATCCTCACTTTTTAATACAGTATAGATATAAATTTATTATTGATAATTAGTTATTAATTAATTAATATATTATTTATTTGAGTGGTAGGAAAAACCTTTAGTATTCCAACCTTTAAGATTCTATAAATTTATTATTGATAATTAGTTATTAATTAATTAATATATTATTTATAATTAATCGTTAATGACATATCTTGTAATTTAGTAAATCAAAAAAAGGACAAAAGTGTCCAAAAATGTTTTTCCAACATCCTCACTTTTTAATACAGTATAGATATAGATATAAATTTATTATTGATAATTAGTTATTAATTAATTAATATATTATTTATTTGAGTGGTAGGAAAAACCTTTAGTATTCCAACCTTTAAGATTCTATAAATTTATTATTGATAATTAGTTATTAATTAATTAATATATTATTTATAATTAATCGTTAATGGCATATCTTGTAATTTAGTAAATCAAAAAAAGGACAAAAGTGTCCAAAAATGTTTTTCCAACATCCTCACTTTTTAATATAGTATAGATTTAGATAATAGAGGTGTCGCGTAGGTCCAACCTACGCGACATGTAGTGTCGCGTCTCTACGCCCAACTACACACCAACCAGACGAACGAGATGGCGACCAAACGGCGACCAGATGGCGACCAAACGGCGACCAGATGGCGAGGAGGGTTGGTCAAAAATCGGTTCAGTCGCGTCTCTTGTAGAGACGCGACTGCATGGACGTTGTCAAGAACCTTCGCCGCAGTGAGAGGTCGCGTCATCGGAAATCACACAAATGTCACATCCGTTCAGTCGCGTCAGGAATCTCTGCCGCTCGGTCAATCAGCCGTCTGGTCATCCAGTCATCAGTCACATCGATTTTTTTTTTTTTTCAGGTGGTAGCTTTGGTGTTAAATATGGTGGTTGGATAGTATTAAATCTCCCACATATGAATTTGCTCTTGTTTTAAAGCTCATCCGAGAACTCACCCTCTCAAACAACATTGTTTTGTCCAAAACTTCCTCTATCAAAATTTGGAAACCATCTCTTTGAAGCAGATTTTTTTTCATTGTTGTGGAGTGTTCAAATCTTATAATCACAACGTAGGAGCACGTCTTATTCATCAGTGGTATTTTCTATGTTTTTACTTGTTGCTAATTATTTTGTATATTTTTACTTGTTGTTAATTCCTTTGTTATACTGATTTTTTTATTTGTAGTGATAATAAGTTATGAATATTGTTTTTTATAGGAAGAGACTCCAAAAACGTAGAAGGATTGTTGGAGCCAGCCGCGTGCATCTAATAGTGTTTTATTGGTCCTAGATTTTTTTTCTTTTTTTTTTTTCATTATATTTTACGTTTATTTTTTTTTTCTGTTTTAGTAGTGTTTTTATACTGATTTTTTTTACAGGACCAACTCTGCCGAGAAAGAAAAAGTGATCTTTGAGAACGAAGGTTTAAATACAGTGTATGATTTAAGCATGTAAAATGAATGTACATTTTCGGTTTGTATCTTGGAGAAAATGGACATTTGCATAAGTTTACGAATATGTGATGCATGAAATTTATTTGCTGAGATTAGAATGAATGTTAGTTTTGTTATGGTTTTGTTGAGGAAAATATTGAGTTTTTTTTTTCTTTTTTTCAAAATGCAAAAGTTGTTTTTAATTTTTTGTTATTGTGTTTTAAATTTTGCTTGGTGATAACTTTAACTGATATAAGAAAGAAAATCATTATATACAAGGGGCAGTTGCAAGAATAGCAAAAAATAATATGGAATTTGCAACCATGTCATCAGTTTTTTAATGTTGCAAATATAGCAAAAAAATGTGGGTCCGCCTAAACATTAAAGTTGAAAAGTCAAAAAAACCCCTAAAACACGCTGGAAGTTTAAAAAGTATATCAATGGTGTTATTGATATACTGTATATCAGGTACATCATTCATTTATTTAGTGTACTGATATACTAGATATTGGGTATATCAATCAACTGATAAACTAAATATATAGTATATCAGATGTATATTTTGTGAATATAGTATATTTCATTTTATGAAGTATACACATGAACTTTCATTAGTTTAGATATATTTTATATACTTCATCAATAAAGAATTAGATATATTAGCTTTATTTTGGGACAATATGTGTGGTAGGAGATTTAAACCTCTAACTTCTTGGTTGAATGTGTATATCTTATGTTAGTTGAGCTTTGCTCATGTTGGCAAATATGACATCAATATACTATACATCATCTTAATAATATACTACTGATACACTATTGATATACTTTAAATTACATTTTTAGTGAGTACTAATACAATAATGATATACTTAAAATTGCTTCTTATTGATATACTTATAAAAAATTTTGCATTCCACGACCTTCATAATATACCAACAATTAAAAATATATATCAATGATTTTTTTTTAATAACAAGTCTATCATTGATGTATTTAGCTACTCATAATCAGGTATATCAATGTTATTAATTATTTGAGTAGTATAAAAATGAGGTAAGTTCAAAAAGAACAAAAAAAGAGGTATATCAATGGTATATCAACATTCATAACAGGTGTAGAAGACAAACATTTCATTTAAAAGATGTAAATAACACAACATAATTCAATAAAGAGAAAATAAAACATAACAAATATAAGTAAAGAAAGTAACATATCAAGTATATCATTGGTATATCAACATTTAATCAGGTATAACAAATGTTATGCTTATCAAATCAAGTATATATTAGGTATATCAAATGTTATGCTTATCAAATCAAGTATATATTAGGTATATCATTGTATTCATTCGAGTATATCAAATTTGGTATATCAGTTCACTGATATACTTTATATTTCGTATATTAGTAAATATAAAGTATATCAGATATACTACATATATACCTGTTGATATACCAAGGGTAAAACTGGAATAATAAAAAAAACGGAAATCAGATTTTTAAAATTTTGCTATGTTTGCAAATCTAAAAAATCATAGCTAGATTTGCAAATATCCTAATATTTTTTGCTACCCATTGCAATTTCCCTATATACAAAAGTGTGAAAATAAGTTTTGCTTACGGGTTTGTATTCTGAATTTTGAAATAGAAAAATAAGTTGTTGAATTAATTATTCAAAATGGGAGCTGTACATTTCTTTTTACTCTCGTTGTGTTGTGTTTACTCGAAAGAAGGTTTTTTAGAAAAGTAAAAATAAAAGGAGAAAAATTAGGAAAACAGTTTTTTTAAGCATGGAGAAGGAATGTACATTTTCTATTTGCACTTCTTTTTTAGAAAATAGACATTTGAAAATGGGATGCATGAAATTCCATATTTAGTTTCCAAGGTATCGAGAATAAATGTCATATTTGTTATGATTTTGTTGAGCAAAATATTGAAATAAGTTTAATTTTTTAGTTGAATTATTGAAATTAGGTAATGTAAATGGAAAATAGCACGGATTTATATGATGCTTGGTTATCTTTTTACAGCAAAAACGTGAGATTGGAAGCTTAATTTTGAAATTTGTGGAAAAGAGTACAAAAAATATTAACACACAAGGTATGTATTAATCAATAAAGTGTAAAATATTATTATTAGGGGAAGGTTTATGAAATACATGAAAAAAATATATATGGTAACGAACATGGTTAACATATACGTATTCTCAAAAAAAAAAAAAAATAGTTAACATATACATTAATGCACGCAATTTATTTTTCTATATGAGTAATTATTTTCAATAGAGGATATTTATTTTTTACATATAGATTATAGTAAAATTAGAAATTACCCAAAAGAAAATTCAATTGATTGGATAAAATTACCTTTTAAAATATAAATAATGTGTATATGTTGATAAAATAGTAAAAATGGGAGAAAACCATATTGTTTAAATATGTCATAAACCAATACTTTTGTAGAAGTTCCTATGTTAAATTTGAAGCAATAGTGATCAAATAATTGAGATATGTATATTTTGAAAAAATAATTTGAAGTTCATATGCGTTTAATATTTCTTGTACTGGTTAATTAAATTTATTACGTTGTTTGTGTGAAAATTGGTGATAATAGTGTATGTTACTTGTTGTATAGTTGTATAAGAATAATTCAATAAATTGTCAAATTTTCAAAATGCATGATAACCAACTAAAATGTCCAACAAAATATTCAAAATGTATATTAGTAACTATATGCTAAACACTCAAAATCCAAATATAACCTTAAACCCTTAAAAACCCCAAACCCTAAAACCCTAAAACTAAAACCCTAAGACCAAAACCCCTAAAAACCCTAAACCCTAAAACTCCTAAACCCTAAAACCTAGCTTACCCCAAAACCATAACCACTAAATCTAAAACCTTAAAACTACTAAAATCGTAAACCCTTAAAAACCGTAAACCCTAAAACCCTAGAACTAAAACTCTAAGACCAAAACCCCTAAAAACCCTAAACCCTAAAACTCCTAAACCCTAAAACCCTGCTTACCCCAAAACCATAACCACTATTTCTAAAACCTTAAAACTACTAAAACCGTAAACCCTTAAAACTCCTAAACCCTAAAACCCTAAAGCTTACCCCAAAACCCTAAATCTAAAACCTTAAAACTACTAAAACCGTAAACCCTTAAAAACCCTAAACCCTAAAACCCTAAAGCTTACCCCAAAACCATAACCACTAAATCTAAAACCTTAAAACTACTAAAATCGTAAACCCTTAAAAACCCTAAACCCTAAAACCCTAAAACTAAAACCCTAAGACCAAAACCCCTAAAAATCCTAAACCCTAAAACCCTAAAGCTTACCCCAAAACCATAACCACTATTTCTAAAACCTTAAAACTACTAAAACCGTAAACCCTTAAAAACCCTAAACCCTAAAACCCTGCTTACCCCAAAACCATAACCACTAAATCTAAAACCTTAATACTACTAAAATTGTAAACCCTTAAAAACCCTAAACTCTAAAACCCTAAAACAAAAACCCCTAAACCCTAAAATTATTAAACTTTCGAAATGTATATTAGATATAGGCTAAACACTCAAAATCCAAATATAACCATAAACCCTAAAACTAACTCCAGCAAAGAAAACCCTAAAAACCCTAAACCCTTAAAAACCTTAAAACGAAAACCCCTAAACCCTAAACCCTAAATTCTAACCACTAAAACCCTACCCTAAACCCTAAATCTTAACCACCAAAACCATAAAACCAAAAACCCTAAACCCCTAAACCCCTAAACCCTAAACCCGAAATCTTAACCACCAAAACCCTAAACCCTAAATCTAACCCCAATAAAGAAAACCCTAAAAACCCTAAATCGTAACCCCTAAAATCTTAAACCCAAAAACCATAACCCTTAAACCCGAAAAACCCTAAACCATAAAATACTAAGTCCTTAAAACCCAAAAAATCTCTAGACCTAAACTCTAAAACTCTAAAGACCTACAGGACGTTGTCTAAGAATCATAAGCATTAAAAACAACCATAATCCGCGAAATATCCCAAATCTTGTGTGAAATTCATAAGAATTAAAAACCATAATCCATAATTTTAGTATATTTTAGTTGTTGACTTAGTTACTATTTCCTTCCAAGACGTTGTCTCAAAATCATATTTAGTGTCATAGTTATCATGGAAGACGTTGGATTTATATGCTACATGGGTGGGAATATAGTCCACGGTCTGAACGGTATAGAGTACGATGTCGGACCATCTGTTATGATCAATTTTGATCGGGATATTGCATTCGAAGAATTTATTCAAGGGTTATGCAATGGCCTATCAATTGATATAACTGGAGGGTTGGAGGTCATATTTAGATACGGAACTATTGGATTTGAAGGGTCTACTTATTATGTTCCGATATCATTACGAAGCGAGGTTGATCTTAGATTTATGATGACCCATGCTTCTTCTCTTCCCTCTAGAGTAGAGCTTTTTATCTCTCAACTGAACAACGTAAGTATAGCTCTTGAAGTTGATTATACCCCTGAACAATACTATATCCCTTAACAAGACTATAGCCCGGAAGTTGAAGGTGAAGATAACCTTGAGCTTGATGATCAGAACATTCCTACATTGGACAGAGAGAACATAGACTCTATGGTTGTGACGAACGACGATGTTGGAACGGAGTCTGATAATGATAGCACAGATGAAGCATCTGATGATAGTGTAGAGGAAGCGCCACAGATGTACGGAGTGCATGAAATCCCTTCCTTTTTCACAGAGTTGGACATGAGAGCTATCGATTCCCTTCCTAACACGGGGATTGAAAGAGAAGCAAGAGGAGATGATTCATTGGTGAAAGGGATGATATATAAGTCGAAGAACGACTTAATGAACGCCGTTAAAAGCTACTCTATCATTCGGCATCAGCACTTTGACGTCGTTGAGTCGAAGAAAAAGGTGTGGACAGTAAAATGTAAACGATTCGGCGAAGGTTGTTGATAGCGAGCAGAAATGTCGCTATTTTAGTCCCAATTTATTAGGCTTTTCTGTGCTTTAATCGTGTTTTTAATGAAAATATTTAATGAATTCCGTTATTTGGTCCTTAGGAGCAAAGTTGGTGATTTTGGGAGAAAAAGTGCAAAAAATGAAGCAAATGAAGCCCAAATCCAAGCATGGATCAAAAGGGGATCCAATGAAACCAATCATGATGAAAATGCCCAAAAGAAGTGAAGAGAAGGCCCAAAAATCAGCCCAAAACCGAAGCTGGAAATTCTGAAAATTGGGGCAGCGTCGAGACGCTATGCAAGGCAGTGTCGCGACGCTACCCATTTCTTGGGCAACAAGACGCGTGCGTTGCAGCGTCGCGATGCTGTGCAATGTAGCGTCGCGACGCTACCCTCATTCCGGGCCTATAAAAAGGCACCCTTGGGTGCCTCATGGACCATCAATCAATTCATTCTTCAATCCATTCTTTCCTTCCTTTGGCTCCTTTGGAGCCTCTCTCAAGGCTTTCTAGCCTTTTTGAGAGAATTCTTTAGTGAGAAATATTTTGGGGAATTTTGGGAGCATCCTAGGAAGCTCAAAGGAGTGTTCGGCGGAGCTCTGAGCACCAAGCAAAGGGGTTTTTCGACGGTCAATTCCTTTCCTTTTATGCTCTTAAATTATGCTTTCTATTGTAAATGTTGTGGATATTTTAGCTATGTATAGCTAAACTCCAATTTGGGGTCTTGGAATGAAATTATAGTTGAAACGTTGTTATAATTACCTGTCTCTTGCCCTTTTTCCTAATTATTTGTATGGATGTGCTTAATGCTTTATTCAATCTGGCCAATTGTGTAATGATTCGATCCTTAATGGAAACTCGACGGAGAGAAGTTAGGATAGATCATAATCCATGCAACTAGTTTAATTGCCCGTCGTGACACCGGGATTAGTTGATTAAACTTAGATTCCTAAAATGAATCAGAGCGTAATAATTAATGATTTTTAATGGCGCTAAGGACACTTAGGTTGTTAAAATGAATTAATTACAATTAGGGGAAACCGACAGGAGAACCTATGTGATTAACGGAGATTCTAGGAGTATAGTTAGTTGGGCAATGAGATAGGATAATTATAACCATTGTTTAGCTCATAATTGATTTTCAAGACCCATCTTCCCATTAAAAGAAAACTCTTTCTCCATATTTTTTTATTTGATTGATCAAATTATTTTCATGCTTTGAATTTTAAATTTCTCTTATTTGCATGAGCTGTTCCCTAAATATTATTTTGCCTAAGTACTTTTAGTGCTCAAGAGATTTTATTTTTGCTTAATTTTCGCTTCGCTTCTCTGTGGATTCGATACTCGGTATTACTACCGTTTTATATTACTTGTGCGACCCGTGCGCTTGCGGTAGCAAACAGCAAACAGTTGTATGTGGCGCCTTCGTGCCTGTTGCCTTAAGAAACATGGCCAATTTGAAATCACACAATACAATGGGCCACATTCGTGTGTTTATGCTAGGTTGAGTCAAGACCATAGACAACTAGACTCCAACCTCATTGCAGCTGAAGTCCACAGCGTCGTCCAGTGCAACCCATCTATAGACATTCGAGCATTACAGGAAATCGTAGTGCAAAAGTACGGATATTCTGTAAAATATTCAAAGGTATAGGATGGGAAGAGGAAAGCTATACAAAATGTCTTTGGAGATTGGGATGAATCGTATACGTTATTGCCATCTTGGACCAATATCCTATTGCTAACAAATCCTGGTACAAAAGTTGCATAGAGGTGGTACGAAACGGAGGGGAATAATAATGAAATAATATTTCAAAGTGTTTTCTGGTCGTTCGGTCCGGTTATCGAGGGTTTCAAGCATTGTAGACCATTGCTTCAAATCGACGGAACACATCTGTACGGAAAATATAAGGGCAAGTTGTTGATTGCTACATCCGTTGATGCAGACCGACACATCTACCCCGTTGCATATGCCATCGTACCAGAAGAAAGTTCCGATAAATGGGGTTGGTTTTTAAAAACGCTCCGACAGCATGTGGTCGGTGCGAGGGCCGATGGGATGTGTCTGACTTCAGATAGGCATAAGGGTATCATCTCGGCTGTACGTGACAAGGAGAACGGTTGGACTAATGCACACCATCGATTTTGTTTGCGACATCTTGCAAGCAACTTCAATGAACGGTACAAAGACAAGGTTTTGAAGAAGTTGGTGTACCGGGCTGGTTCGAAGTTTACAGTTGCTAAGTTCAACTGTTGCATGCAAGAGCTTCAATCAATTAATAAGGAGTGCATGAGATTCTTTACGTCCTTAGATCCGACGCAGTGGGCACAATCAAACGATGGAGGACATCGTTATGGTTGGATGACAACGAACGTAGCCGAGTGCACCAATGAGGTCTTAAAAGGAGCTAGAAAATTGCCCATCACTGCATTAGTTCAAGCCACATTCTATCGAACAGTAACATATTTTGCCACCCGACGACATGAAATACAGAAGTCTCTAAATTCTGGACAACAATTCACACGGTAAAAAATTTCTATAACCCATAGTTCATAAGTTCTGCTTCATGAAACTCGATAATAATTTATGTCATTATGTTAGGTATGCAATTGACATGCTAACTCCATGGGAAGCACGAGCAAACAGTCACAAAATCCACGTGTTCGATTATGACCTGGGTATATGTGATGTCACTACATCAATTAACCCAATAACAATGAAGGGTGGAACGAAACATCGAGTACGTTTGTGCGATGAATCGTGTGTTTGCGCGATGAATCGTGTGTTTGCAATAAGTGGAAAACATATGGCATCCCATGTTCCCATGCCATTGCTGCATGCAAAGAAATTGGAGTAGACTACCTGCGGTTTGTTAAACCTTACTATAAGCTACCAACTTATTTGGCTTGTTATGTGCCCCAATTTGAACCAATCCCAGATCAAAGTTGTTGGCCTGAACCAAGTGGTCAAAAAGTGGTTCCAGACGTCTCCTATGTGAGAGGTGTAGGTCGACCACGTAGTTCTCGCATCAGAAATGAGATGGATTGGAGGGAGCCCGCGGTCAAGATACGTTGTGGAGTTTGTAGGCAAGAAGGACACAATCGTAGAAATTGTCCTCATAGAGCATCTAGACGAATGCAATAGGCTGTGAATGTTTCCAAACTTTTTGTTACTATGTATTGAATATGTGTAACTTACGTATTTATTTATGTGGAATAAAAATCACTATATTACATGTGTGCAAACTCACCTTCTTATTATTAATGAAATTAACATTAACTGTTAATATATTTAAATGTTGTTAGATGGGAGACAATGATATTACGACGGGTCCGTATGATCCATCAGTGCTACACCTACAGGCCAGTCATCGATCCGAACTGGTTTGGGAGGATGTCTACATCAATGCCATGCATTGTAGACGTCGCGAGGTCGTGTTGAAGAGGTTTTCTACTCCAGACCCTCGTATTGAGCCCTACTTACGGGCTTTTAGCTTTTATGGGGTATCGTGCATTAGATTCATCCAGCTGGATTGGTACCTGATTACGGCCATGGTCGAGCGTTGGCGCCAGGAGACACACTTTCCACCTTCCACATGGGGAGTGTACAGTCACGCTACAGGATGTCGCAGTACAATTTGGGCTTCCTATAGACGGCAAAGCTTTGATCGGATCAGTGAACACAGACTGGTCAGTTATATGTCAAGACTTGATGGGTGTTACACCTGGGAACCGTATGCTGGATGGAGGTCGCATAAGTCTATCATGGTTGGTCGAACAGTTTGACAATTTCACCCATCTTCCAGAGGATGCCGATGAACAAGACCTCCGACGGTACGCTCGATCATACATTTTATCGCTCATCGGAGGCATGCTATTTCCTGATAAGTCCAACTCGAAAGTCCATCTAATGTATCTTTCGTTGCTTGAGGATTTTGATGAGGCTGGTACATATAGTTGGGGTACTGGCTGACTCGCCTGGTTGTACAGGAACCTTTGCAAAAGTTCAGTTATCGATTCAAGGGACCTAAGTGGTTCCCTAATTTTGTTGCAATTATGGAGGTGTGATCGATTCCCAACGTTAGCACCCCGACGACGTCACCGGTTCGAGTACCAACTAGGAGATCGGCCTTTGGCAGTCCGGTAAGAACCTTTGGCGAATACAACTATATTCCTTTGTGTAAAACATGATACAACAAAACTAATATTCAATATTGTAATTTGTAGGTGGAATGATGAATTTTCGGTGATCAGGACGCCAACACATGTCCTAGTCCAATACAGATATATGTTGGACACGATTAGGCCAGATCAGGTATAGTTATGTTTGACAGTAATTTATTTTTTTTTATCAACTTTTTCATTCCTAATTATGAATCTCAACTACAATTACATTCTATCGTTGTGTAGATTATATGGGAGCCGTATCAACACCTCATTAATATGTTACCGGAGTACTGTCTAATCGGTCAGGACATTTGGACAAGCAGAAGTCCACTCGTTTGCTTCTTCGCAGTAGAGTGGCATTTCCCTGACCGCGTTATGAGACAGTTTGGGTGGGTGCAACATATCCCCATACATTGTAACACAGACATGGTCCTGCACTCGTACAACTTACGAGGTCGTCATGAACGGGATTGGGCTACTTATCTAGCTCCATCCATTCAAATCTGGGAAGGACGACGTGATATTATTATTCACGGGCAACCAACCGATGGGGGTGTTGATGTGGACCCACGATACGATCACTGGTACGCAACTATCAGTCGTCGGTACCTCACGAAGGCAGGAGCCTCGTACCACTTCTTTGTAAGACTTTGTTAAAATAAGTAAGTTGAAAATATTACGTTATTATAAACTATGAACATTCCATTAATTATTAGATAACATGGGCTTCCATCTCAAAACCAATTGGCAATGAGTGGAGTGACCCTATGCCCCCTCAAGATGGTGCCTCTTTGGGTTCACCATTCTTGGATCGGATCCAAATTTTTTTCTTTGGACCAAATACCCGTTTGGGTTTAATGGGCTCTGATACCATATTAGATAACATGGGCTTCCATCTCAAAACCAACAGAAGAAGGCATAACAATTACATGAATTTAACTAGCACATAGGTAGAGAGATATGGAAATAAAAAATATGAAAGGAAGGAAAAATATCAGTGAGAGAGTGCTGATTTCTTGGGATGCTTTCAGCGGCTAGCAGCAGAAATTGATAGAAAAATATATCAATTTAAGGCTGCTATGGAGATCTATTTTCCCTTGATCAAAGGCTCAAAATGTGCCATATTTTGACCAAAATATACAGCAGAGTCTGTTGGCAATTTTCCATCAATATGTGCTGTAATCAAGGGATTTGATTTTCTATGTGAGATTATCTCTTCCCTTTCATCATTTCTCAAACTGGAGGTAGGGATCTCGCGAACTCCAAGTTTGCTTGTTAAATCACGAAAGGCGGCCTTTGGGAGGGGCTTGGTAAATATATCAGCAAGTTGATGTTGTGAAGGGATGAATCTAGTGATTAAGGTCCCTAATGCAACTTTTTCTCGTACAAAATGGTAGTCAAGTTCTATGTGTTTCGTTCGAGCATGAAACACTGGATTGTTTGACATTTGAATTGCACTAGTGTTATCACAAAAGAGTTTTGGAGTTTTAAGGAAAGGTATTCCTAATTCACGGAAAAGGAAAGTGATCCAAGTCAACTCAGCTGTCGCATTGGCCATGGATCGATATTCTGCTTCTGAGCTGGAGCGAGATACGGTTGGTTGTTTCTTTGAAGACCAAGAGATTAAATTAGATCCAAGGAAGGTACAATATCCAGAAGTGCTTCTTCTTGTTGTTGGACAACCTCCCCAATCTGCATCACAAAAAGCATAAAGGTTTAGTGAGCTATGTTTAAAGTAGGTGATCCCACAGTTTAAAGTTTTCTTAAGATAACGAAGTATTCTTTTTACTTCCCTGAGATGTTTCTCTCGTGGTTGTTGCATGTGTTGACATACTTTGTTGACTGCATGAACAATGTCTGGTCTTGTGAGGGTGAGGTATTGAAGTGACCCAACTAAGCTCCGATAAGATTGTGGTTCCACCAACTCATCATCTTTTGGAGAGATATTAGATGTGAGAGCCATAGGTGTAGAGATCGGTGAAGCATTCATCATTTCTGACTTTAGGAGTAGATCTCTTGTATATTTGCTTTGAGTTATGTGATAGCCATCCGTGAGATGTTGAACTTCAATACCTAGAAAGTAGTGGAGTTGTCCAAGATCCTTTATGGAAAATTCTGTACCTAGCTGAGTAATGAGAGAGCTCACAAAATTTGGTTCATTACCAGTGATAATGATATCATCCACATAGACCAACATTAGAACAAGTATGTTTTCTAGTTTGTAGATGAAAAGAGAGGGATCTGACTTACTACAACTAAAACCTATATGTAACAAGAATTGGGAAAGTCTTTCAAACCAAGCTCTAGGAGCTTGTTTGAGTCCATAGATGGCTCTTTTTAATTTGCATACATGATGAGGTAAATTAGAGTTGATAAAACCTGGGGGTTGCGCCATGTAGACATCTTCCTTGAGGAAACCATGGAGGAAAGCATTTTTCACGTCCAATTGCCTAAGATTCCAATTGTAAGAGGCTGCAAGAGCTAGAACAAACCTAATAGTTGTAGGTTTAACAACAGGGCTGAATGTCTCTTGATAGTCTAATCCTTCCACTTGGGAGTATCCTCGGGCCACCAATCTAGCTTTGTGTCTTTCTATTGTGCCATCTTCTTTGAATTTGGTTTTGAATATCCATTTGCAACCTACAATGTTAGTATTAAAAGGTTTACTTACTAACTCCCATGTATTGTTTGCATAGAGGGCTTGAAGTTCTTCTTCCATAGCTTGCCTCCAAATTGGTATTTTAAGAGCAGTCTTGTAGCTTTTGGGCTCATGGCATTGTGTTGTCTTCAAAAGAGCCGTGTGAGCTTGATTTTTTTCAACTTGTTGTTTGGCTTTTAACCTTGTAATCATTGGATGGCTGGAGGTATTTGTGGTTGATATAGAGTTGTGAGAACTTAAGTATTGCTCATGTTCTGCCATGGTAGAGGTTGGACTATCTGCAACATCAAAAGGTAAATCAATATATAAAGAGTTGCTAATATCAGGTAATGAATTTAAATAATCCTGATTTTGTGCAGCTGAGATTGTTGTTGAGCTGCATGGTGGAGGTGGATTGTGTTCTTCATTGTTGCTGATTTTCTTGACAATAGTAAGTTCTTCAGCCTTTTGGGGTTCAATGTGCTCCATATTTGATTGACATTCTGTTTCAATATGAGGATTGGTAGGATTGGTAGATGATTCTATATCCTCCAGCATGAATTTGGAATAATGTTGGATCCCCTTAGGTTGTGCATCAGTCACAGAATCCATAATTGATGGTGTAATAGTAGTGGATGGATTGTGCCATTCTTCAGTGTCTGTAAAAGTGGTTATATCTAAAGTTTTACAGCTTTGAGTTGTGGGTGCAGTGTGATTAGCAAAAGGAAACAATTGTTCATCAAATATAACATGTCTTGAAATGTAAACCTTGTTAGTTTTAGGATCAAGACATCTATATCCTTTATGGATTGTGCTATAACCTACAAACACACAAGGATAGGTTTTATTTGCAAACTTATCTTTAGCTTGACTTCTTAAATAAGGATAGCACCTGCAACCAAAAACCTTATAGTTGATATAGTTAGTAGGTTTCTTATAGAGAATCTCAAAAGGAGATTTCATTTTAATGGAGGATAAAGGCATTCTGTTTATGAGATAAGTAGCAGTTAAAAAACTATCAACCCAATATTTGAGAGGCATATTAGATTGAAAGATTAATACTAAGCCTGTTTCAACTAAGTGCCTGTGTTTTCTCTCAGCTACTCCATTTTGTTGGGGAGTGTGAGGACAGGACATTTGATGATGAATACCATTTTGATCCAAGAATTGTTTTAGTTTCAAAGAAGTGAATTCACCTCCCCCATCAGTTTGAAACACTTTAATTCTTTTCTCAAATTGAGTTTCAACCATCTTATGATATTTCACAAAACAATCATAAAAATGGGCTTTTCGTTTTAGAGGAAACAACCAAGTATATCTAGAGTGGTCATCTATAAAACTTGCATAATATTTAAAATTTTGGCAAGAGAGGGTAGGAGATGGTCCCCATAAGTCACAATGCACTTTATCAAAGGGAAACATGCTTATTTCATTATGGGTAGAAAAGGGTAATCTACAACTTTTACTTAGTTGGCACACTTCACAAATAATAGTAGATTTCTTCCAATCAGAGACAGTAATAAGATTGTTTTTATTTAAAAGCTTAATAGATCCTTCATTAAGATGACCAAGTCTTTTATGCCATAAAGAGTAAGGCAAGTTGTAGGGTTGTTTAATAGCAGAAAAAACAGTATCATTAGCAAAATTTGAATGAACAACATTATGCAACTTTAAATCAGAAAAGAAACTAGCAGAGGAGGGCAATTCTGATGTAGCAGATTTCAAGTTTGCATAAGCAAAAAAAACAGCAGCCGATGGTGTTTTGGACTGATCCAAAGCATAAAGTCCTTCCTTCTTAAGCCCCTTTGCTAGCACATGTCCCTGCTTGCTCTTAACAACAAAACCATTGGAAGTGAATTCAATTGAACAATTATTGTCATTTGTAAGTTTACTAACAGATAAGAGATTCTTTTTTATTTCAGGCACCACTAAAACATTCGTTAACTTTAAGTAATTATCATGTGAGTGAACATTTCCTTGTCCTACATGTGTGATTTTAAGACCTTCTCCATTACCTACAAATAGTCTTTCTTTACCCTTATAAACATGAGCAGTAGTTATCTTACCTAAGTCATTGACAACATGAGTCGTGGCACCCGAATCAGCATAGAGTGTTGGATCCAAGGCTTCTTCAAATGTGAGGGCAGCTAGAGCCTTGGGAATATCTTCTGCTTGGTATGAGTGATCAAACCTATTCCAACACTTTAATGCAGTATGATTAGTTTTGCCACAAATTTGACATTGAATGGACTTACCTTGGTTTGAGTTATGTGTGGAAGAGTAGGACATTTGTTTGGAAGATGTGGAATTTGGAGAAGAAAATCCTACTGTATTGTTGTGAGCAGAATAATAACTTCCTCCTCTTCCCTTTCCTCTTTGGTTGAAAGTTTCTCCCCTTCCTCTTCCTCTTCCTCTATGACTGAGGAATGCTTGATTTATATTGGGGAGAGTACCTTTTTCTTCTTCACTTTCTAGGAGATTCATTTGCTCATGTGCTTTCAAAGCCAAAACAAATTGATTGAAAGTGGGGTAGGGGGCTTTTGACAGCATAGCAGTTCTGAATTCTTTATAATGACTTCCTAAACCTCTAGCTAATGTAAAAACTTTATTCACATCATCTAAAGGCTTCTTCATAGCAGCTAATTTATCACACAATGCTTTAAATTGTTTGATATAATCCTCAAGTGATGAGTTCCCCTTCTTTAAACAATGTAAAGACTCACTAAGATGGATTTCATTTTCTTTGGTTATTGCTAATAGAGTTTCTTCCAGAGATTTCCATACCTTGTAGGCTGAATCTAATCCTTCAATCATGGCTAAGACTTCTTCAGAAATGATTCCGAGTAACCAAGAGGTTAGCAAGCCATCATTGTTGAGCCAAGTCTGAAAAATTGGATTAGTTTCTGCTTTACCTTCTTTGTTGATCACTTCTGCCGCTGGAGGTTTGTCTTCAGTTAAATGGTGTAGAACTCCAAGACTCCTCACCAAGGGCATGACTTGAGATCTCCAAAGCAAGAAGTTGGTGGTGCTTAACTTAATTGAAATTAAGCTAGAGCATTGGTGAAATTGTTGAATAGTAAGGGCAATTTCTGTGTTGGCCATAGCAGTTTTGTGTGCAGCAGATGAAGAGAAAGAAAAAAAAAAAAAGACAGAACCTATGTGCTATAGCTCTGATACCATGAACGATTGGAAGAAAAAATGTTTAATCTTCTGTATTGAAGGCATAACAATTACATGAATTTAACTAGCACATAGGTAGAGAGATATGGAAATAAAAAATATGAAAGGAAGGAAAAATATCAGTGAGAGAGTGCTGATTTCTTGGGATGCTTTCAACGGCTAAATATATCAATTTAAGGCTGCTATGGAGATCTATTTTCCCTTGATCAAAGGCTCAAAATGTGCCATATTTTGACCAAAATATACAGCAGAGTCTGTTGGCAATTTTCCATCAATATGTGCTGTAATCAAGGGATTTGATTTTCTATGTGAGATTATCTCTTCCCTTTCATTAATTTAATTTTCTGTGTTCTAGTGTCAGCAACCCACAATGACAGAAGCTATTAGAAGGGCCCTCCAACATATAACAAATATATACCACATCATACGTGAAGATGGAGGTGCCCCGGGTCAAAATGAAGATGATCCTATCCACCAACAAGCTGCTCCAGCACAACAACAGTATTACCCACAGGAGCAACACGTTGATGTAGATGATCCTATCCAACAACAAACTGCCCCAGCTCAGCACCAATATGACCCATAGGAGCAATGTGTTGATCTCACTCAACAACATGATGATCCCCCATTGTTCCCATATGTGCCTTCACCACCCTTGATGTTTGAACAAACATTCCCAGAACTCTTCTCTTCCCCTGATTTCATGTCGCAAACACCTACATTCTTCGGAAATTGGGAATAAGGTCAGTCTTCACATACTTACCATGCTCCGGAAGAACAGTATGTGACGTATCGAAATCCAAGTCAGGGAATACACATCAGGGATGCAGGTGATACGACAAATACAAGAGGTCGGGGTGATCGAGGCCAATACGTAACTCACCGATCACGAGCTAGGCGCCATAGGACCCCATCTTCTAGTGAAGACGCATAAACTATTGTTTGTAATTGTAAGTTTGACTAACTTTAGTGTATTAAATCCCAAATCTTCAATTAGATTAGTTTTTTTTTTCTAAGTATGATAATGCAAGATTCAATTCTTTAAAATAACATAATAATTAAAACTCGAATCTTCACTTAGATGAGTTCTTGAAATATGAAAACAATATTTAATGTTTTATATTATATGATAATTAAAACTCAAATGTCCACGAAAACACGTTTTTTTTTCAAGGACAATAATATATTCAATTTTATAAATTACATGATAATTAAAACGAAAAATTGTAATTGTTTCTATAAAGTTTAATTCAAGATTATATTGCAATTGTTTTGATTTTTTAGTAGACTCATGATATGATTCGTAATTGAAATAATTTTAATTTCCCAATGAAGAAAATAACTTCTTTCATGATAAATTTTTTTGAATAAATTTTTATAGGTTAGTTAAACAAAAAAAATATATATATAATCATTTGTGTTTTTTTTTTTTTTTTGAAATGTCGTTTGATTTAATATTATATATAGTTAAACAAAAATAAAAACAAAAAAAGAAAAAAGAAAACTGATAATGGCTAAAAAGTTTATTAGTACCATAATATTTTTAGTACTGATAAAAACAACAATTGATAATTTATAAAACATATAAACGATAGTGAAATATTTAAAATTGTTGGAATTAAACTTATAATCTAACTTTGATTTTGTTGTTATGCAAATTTGGACATCAAAAACATTTTATTTATAAAACAAATAATAAAATAAGATTTTTTTTAATAATAAAATGGGTTCAATCCAATGGTTTTTTTTTTAGGTTTCAAAGAAGATTTTTTATCATAAAAAAAGTTCCAAATCCAATGATTTTTTTTAGTTTTCAAATGGAATAATTTGAAAACATAAAAAGGATTCTTCTCAAAAAAAAAAAAAAAAAAAAACATAAAAAGGATTAAAGAAAAATTATTAGTTGGGTTTTTTTAATCATTAGTTAGTTAAGAAAAAAAACAAAAACCAAATCATTTCGTTTAATCATTAGTTAGTTAACAAAAAAAAAAAAAAACAAAATCATTAGAATTTAAAAAAAAAAGAAAAAGCACGAACCGGTGACGCGTGGCGTTGAAGTCGCGTCTCTTCATAGAGACGCGACCTACCGCCGTCTGAAAAAAAAAAAAAAAATTAACTTGTCGGGTCTCTAAGAAAAAGTGGGTGTCGCGTATCTCAAAGAGACGCAACACCCTATATATCTAAATAGTTTCAAAAGCCTCCTTATTCTCTAATATTTTTCAATATCTTCCCTACATTTCCAAAAAACCCTAGCATATGAGAAAAAAAAAGCATAATGGTACCATATGAGAAACAAAAAAGCATATTTTTCAAATCAGAAAATTTCCTTTTAAAATATATATATATATATATATATATCAGAAGATTTGAAAAAGTTTTCTTTAATTGTCTGTTTGCAGAATAAATTAAGATTGTAATTTGTAGTTCATATTCAGCATAAGAAATCACTTAAACAACAAAAGGAAGTCATCCAAAATAATTTCTATAACACATTTACACACTATTACTTCATCACATAAAATTCAACCACAAAAGGAAAAATTTTCCAAATAAAAATTTCCCTTTTGTCCCTACTAAACGAAAGAGCCACTTTTTGATCTGATATTTTTATTAACAATCGATGAATTTCTGTGTCAGCAAGAGCATGAAGTTTATCTTCTCTGTCAAACTCCATGGCGTGTCTTATTCCACTGCCTGCCCTTCACTTTATTCAAAAAGGCTCTTCTTTGGCAATAAAAAGTTGAAGTGTTTTTATGGACAGATTAGTTTTCCATGTTAGCAAGCACGAGCAGGCAGATGTGTTACACTGACCCATGTCATTTTCGCCACCTGCAGGTTTGAATATTCCAATCTCCTTTCGTTAGTTCCGATTCTTATCGATTTTGTGCACGAGGGTCTTAGGTTGTTTTTCTTATTATTGCTTTTTGATCATTGAAGTGCCTTTTACACTGCTTCTAGTTCTGAGAATTCGATCGTGTATTGGGCTTCGACAAGTCTTCTTAGTGACCCAGATGGGATCGTTGAAGAAAGAAGAAGATATTGAACAGATTGGGGAGGATTCGAAGGAGGCAATAGTTTACGTTAATGGGGTCCGGAGAGTTCTTCCTAATGGATTGGCCCATTTAACTCTTCTCGAGTATCTTAGAGGTAAAGGGATTTTTGGGTTTGTTCTGTTTTGGCTTTTAATAAGATTTGTAAGAGTTTTGTGCTGGTGGTTTAGAGTAATTTGCTCCATGAATGGTTTTTTATGTGTCATTTATGAGGGATCAGGTACTGTATGCCCACCAACTGTTTGTTTATCTGCAATGTTTTGATGCAATGTGTCAGATTAGCTTGCTATCTGAGCTGGGTTTATCTGTTCTTTTTTCGCTGAATTTATGGATCTTGGAATTTACTTTAAGATCAAATCTTAGGTGGGTTTGATATAACTTTCAATTAAAAACACTTTTTGTTGTTTGTTTGTTTCGTTTGGTCACTTTAAAAGTATCTGAAAGCATTGAAGAAATCATGAATGAGTTTCATCAATCAGTACTCTTTCAAAGGCGTATAAAAGAATACTTTTATGTAAAGTCATCCAAACTCACTGTTATTGTGTTGACTTTTTAAATTGGGTTCTCTTTCTTTCTGCGGATGTAGATACTGGTTTGACTGGGACGAAGCTTGGTTGTGGCGAAGGTGGTTGTGGAGCATGCACTGTTATGGTTTCCAGTTACGATGCAAATTTAAATAAATGCATGTGAGTCTTTACTTAGGTTCTTTAGAACTCAAGGACACAGTTGTACAACCTATAGAACAGATCCTATTTAAGTAAAATTGATAGTTTCTTACATGCATGCTTTCTAAAATCTATTGTAATCAAAGTATCAAACTAAACTTTGCATAAACATTATCTTCTTTCAGGCATTATGCTGTTAATGCTTGCTTGGCTCCTCTGTATTCTGTAGAAGGGATGCATGTAATAACAGTAGAGGGTTTGGGCAGTCATAAGCGTGGATTGCATCCTATCCAAGTAATATATGCCACTTTTCAGATCTTTTCAAGTGCTTTAAATATTTATGTTGTCATTTAGTATTCCATAGAGCTGTGGTTCTGCTGATAAAATTTCAACTCAGTTGTGAAGACTCTGATCCTTCTATTCCATTTCATTTAAAATTATGGATCTTATTATTCTGTTTTGATAGTAATCTTGATCTTATTGGCTTTAAAACTGTATATCAAAGTTGACTAGGACCCTAAATCCTATATCCTACTTGGGTTGAGTATAACTAAGAAGACTTCAAGCTAGCAATGGTCAACTATAATTTTGCAGTTTTATAAATCAGATTGTCAACTTTCTCTAAATTAATACATTACAGGAGTCATTGGCAAGCTCTCATGGTTCACAGTGTGGATTTTGTACTCCTGGTTTTATCATGTCCATTTATGCATTATTAAGGTCAAGCAAGAGTCCACCTAGTGAAGAGCAAATTGAAGAATGCCTTGCCGGAAATTTGTGTCGATGCACAGGTTACAGACCAATTATTGATGCATTCCGAGTTTTTGCAAAAACTGATGACTCAGTATACACGAATTCTTTGAATACTACTGCAACAGATGAATTTGTTTGCCCTTCAACTGGGAAGCCGTGCTCTTGCAAATCTAGACCTGCGAGTGAGAGGGTTCACTCAGAAAGTATAGCCTGTGGCAATAGGTGTGAGTCAGTTTCTTATAGTGAGATTGATGGCAGCACCTACTCAGATAAAGAGCTTATTTTCCCTCCTGAGCTGTTGCGAAGGAAACTAAGTTATTTGCATTTGAGTGGGTTTAGTGGGCTTAAATGGTTTCGACCCACAAGACTTCAAGAAGTGTTAGACTTGAAGGCCAGATACCCTGAAGGCAAGTTATTGGTTGGTAATACTGAGGTTGGAATTGAAACGAGGTTGAAGAATATGCAGTATAAGGTTCTGGTTCATGTTATGAATGTGCCTGAGTTAAATATGATGAATGTTACAGATGATGGCATTGAGATAGGAGCTGCAGTACGATTGTCGGAACTGCTGAACATTCTAAGAAAGGTTGTAGCAGAGCGTGCTGCATATGAAACTTCATTTTGTAAAGCATTTATTGAACAGTTAAAATGGTTTGCTGGGACACAAATAAGAAATGTTGCATCTGTAGGTGGGAACGTATGTACAGCAAGTCCTATATCAGATTTGAACCCTCTCTGGATGGCTACAAGAGCAAAGTTTAGAATTATTAATTGCAAGGGAAAGATTAGAACAACATTGGCTGAGAATTTTTTCCTGGGTTATCGTAAAGTGGATTTAGCGAATGATGAATTCTTACTCTCTGTATTCTTACCATGGAGTAGGCGTTTTGAGTATGTGAAAGAGTTTAAACAGGCTCATAGGCGAGATGATGACATTGCCATTGTAAATGCTGGTATACGTGTCTTCCTCGAGGAAGAAGGTAAAAATTGGGTTGTTTCGGATGCATCCATTGTTTATGGTGGGGTTGCTCCATTATCACTTTCTGCAATAAAGACTAAAAAATATCTAATTGGAAAAATTTGGGATCAAGTGCTACTTAAGGATGCATTGAAAGTCTTAGAAGAAGATATTTTGCTGCAGGAAAATGCTCCCGGAGGTATGGTGGAGTTTCGAAAATCTTTAACTCTAAGCTTCTTCTTTAAGTTTTATCTTTGGGTCTCTCATGAGATGGGGAGGCATAACCTTATTGAGGAGAAAGTTCCATCGTCACATCTCTCTGCTATAAAATCATTTCAACGGCCTCATGTTATTGGAAGCCAGGACTATGAAATCAAAAGACATGGGACAGCTGTGGGCTCTCCTGAGGTTCATCTTTCTGCAAAACTTCAGGTATGTAAAATTGTATCACTTCATATATTGTGTTAGAATATTGATAAAATTAAATTTATCCTAATCCATCAGCTTAAGCTTTTGGGTTCATTGGTAATTTAATATGGTATCAGAGTAGGAAATCCTAAGTTCAAACCCATGTAATGTCATTTCCTCCCCTAATTAATATTGATTTCTACTCGTTAGGCCTTCTACAAATTTCCAAGCCCACAAGTGAAGGGGAATGTTAGAATATATGATTAAATTTATCCTAACCCATCAACTTAAGCTTTTGGATTCATTAATGATTTAACATATGTCCATCATCACTCTCTTAGGAGTAATAGAATGTTCACTTTGCATTAGGGGTGAGCATCATAGACCGAAAAACCGAGCTGACCGACCGAAACCGACCGAACCGACGTCGGTCGGTCGGTTTTTTGATTAAATCGGTCGGAGTCGGTTTTTTCTATAGAAAAACCGACTCATCGGTCGGTCGGCGAGTCTAAGAAGACTCAAACCGACCAGAACCGACCGAAAATTAAAAATTAAAAAAAAAAAAAAGGTGTGAAAACGCGTTAGTACACTGGCTGCCGCAGGCAGCATTAATGCGCCTGCAGCAGCCTTGGGAAGACCATCAGCCAATGGTCTTCCCAAGGAATACAATGATATTTATTTATTTTTTTTAATTTTCTTTTACTTTCTTAAGCACTCCTTATCTTCTTCTTCTTTCATTTTTATTTTTTTTTGAAACCCCAGACTTCTTCTTTCCTTTCATTCTTCTTCTTTCTCTTTTCTTTTATGTTCCTTTCTTCTTCTTTCATTTTTATTCTTTCTCTTTTCGTTTATGTATTTTTCCTTTCTTCTTTCTTTTTTTTTCTTCTTCTTTCCATCTGCTTTCATTTTATTACTTTCTTCTTCGTTTCTTCTTTTTCTTCTTTCTTTCTTTTTTTTTTTTTACTTCTGTCGACTGGTTTATCTTCTTCTTCTTCTTCTTTTTTTTTTATCTTCTTCACGTCGCGCCCTAAAAACCGACCGAAGCCGACCGACCGCCGGTGTCATCGGTCGGTCGGCGTAACCCATCCCTTCCAAACCGACGAAAACCGACCGTCAGAAACCGACTTGTCGGTGGTCGGCGTCGGTTTGAGCCCAAAACCGACGCCGACCGACCGATGATCACCCCTACTTTGCATGAATGTTTATACAATTTAGAGTTATTATCTAGTAGCATTACTGCATTTTTGTCTTGGGAACGTATTAATGAATAAAATTTATTAATGTATTATTACAATTTATTTTATTTGTTCGGTGGGTCTATAGCATTTTGGACCCGTTACCTTTGCACTTGGAAGGAACTAAAAAATGCCCTCGTACCATTTTGTCCATAAAATATATCATATCTTTGATGCACACTCATATTAAGTTATTATTATTATTTAAAATTTCTAAAACAATATAAAATTACATAAACATGCTTACATAACATAAAAGTTTAAACATATTATATAAAAGACCATATTTTATAATACTTAGTTTATTGGATTGACAATAAACTCAGGGTGGGAATCTAATTTGGAATTTGAATTGATCATTTTGTTTGGTTTAATTTATGGAATGGATGGTAATTGTTTGATTTCTTTAGATAGGATGACTGACTAAATTCTCAATGAAATTAAATCGATTAATAACAAACTTGGTTGATCTTGTAGAATATATCATGGAGATTAATGTTAATATAGTATTTCTAATTTTAGGTTACAGGAGAGGCAGAATATGCAGATGACATACCTTTACCTCCTCATGGTTTGCATGCTGCTTTGGTTCTGAGCAAGAAGCCACATGCTCGCATACGTTGCGTAGATGACTTGGAAGCCAGGAAATCTGCTGGTTTTGCTGGCATCTTCTTGGCTAAAGACATTCCAGGTGATAATAAGATTGGGCCAGTAATTCCTGATGAGGAACTTTTTGCTTCAGAATTGGTCACTTGCGTAGGACAGGTAATGAAACCTTATTCTACATTGCCATTTCCTAACTGCACCTTGGTTTATGATTTAATATGATATGTATTATAAAGAGTTGGGATTAGAATATATGTACGGCAGCTTTGTGTGCTTTGTATGTAGTGTAGCAAGCAATAATTTGGTTCATGTTTTGGTAATGATCGCATTTTTTAAAGTTTGAGGCACACTAAGGGGCAATAGTCCTTTAGGGCTCAAGTGTGAGGCACAGAGGCTTTTTTTTTTTTTTTTTTTTTTTTTTGAGATGTAGAATAGGAAAATGTAAATAACTTTTTTATGCATGAAAAAGAAAGCATTATGAATAATAAGGTAATGAAAAGTTAAAGAAATTAGAGCTTTATAAGAGATGGTAGAGAAAATGAACATATTTTAAGAATATTTCCTAGTTTCTTCCTTAAAAATAATAATCAAAAAAGAAAAAAAGAAAAATTGTACAAATCGCCCTTGAAATGCAGTGGTTATTGCAATTGCACCCAAACTTAAGATTGTAAAATTTAGACCCTCAAACTTTGTCGAGGATAAAAATTGGACCAACACTATTAGACTTATAACACTTTCTGTCATTTGCCTCGATGGTTTAGCACCAACTCCATTGTCACCTTGAAGCTAGCCTTCCATAACCAGAAATTTGGTCTTCCTTTGCAAATCAGAACGAACAAAGGAAGGACCCAACACTAATTTGTAGAGCATTTGAAATTTGGACCTTGTATACGCCATTTTAACCTTTGAAAACCCATCCATCTTCTATAAACTGGAAATTTTCAGATTACTTTTTATTAAAATCTTCATTTATTTGTAGATGAAAGTCATAATTGCAGATTGAACTGAAAGGAATAAGGAATATCAAAATTTCAGGGAAAATTTGTCAACCCCAAGTTCCTAGCAATCAGAATTTCAATTGGAAGAACAACAAGTTAAAATTTAAAACCATTGGAGCTCAGATGGTAGTAGTAATGGAAGAAGATGAAGAGGCACCAGAGATTGGATTCCTAAAACACGTGTCCATCAGAGAAAATGAGCAATTAATTACTTTCATAAGACTCCAGCTCTTTTACCTGTCACTATCTCTAAAAGTTGTGAATAATTTGTTTTTTAAATTTAATTTAATGTTCTCTATTCTAACTTTTTGAAGAAAATGCAACTTTTTTACAGATTATAGGAGTGGTAGTTGCTGATACTCATGAAAATGCGAAGCTAGCAGCAAGGAAGGTTCATGTAGAATATGAGGAGCTCCCAGCTATACTATCAATTGAGGATGCTATCATTGCTAAGAGTTTCCATCCCAACACTGAGAAGTGTTTGAAGAGAGGGGATGTGGATTTTTGTTTCCAATCAGGTCAGTGTGATAAGATCATAGAAGGTGAAGTTCAAGTGGGAGGTCAGGAACACTTTTACTTGGAGCCAAATAGTACTGTGATATGGACATTGGATTCTGGTAATGAAGTTCATATGGTTTCATCAACACAAGTACGGTATACCTCTTTTTTGTTTCTTGCTTGCATGTTTTCTCCTATTGTGTGATGTTATATCCCTCTTTAAGAATGATAAGTTATGACAGCCTCTTTAAAACAGGGAGTTATAATGAATATATCAATGAGATTGAGAACAATTACCTTGTTTCTAGACCTTTTCTTGTTTTTATTTTTCTTATAGTATTTAGGAAATTGTGGGTATATCTAATCTTACATTTTCTGTTTGAACATTTTATGCAAGGTATTGAGCCATTGAAAACTATGCTTGATTGGTTTCCAATTTTCTGTATGAACCTTTGTTATAGGGGGCAGAAAGGTAGCCTTGTATCATTTGCATGATATGCGGGTTTTTTTTTTTTTTAATTTATTTATATATATATATATATATATGGGAAACAGAGACAAAAATATATTCAGCAAAAAGAGAGAACACACAGCCTAAAGGTCTTAGACTCTTGGGGATGGGGGGTCCCTAAGCCTAACTAGGAGGATAAAAAATAAAAGGCCTCCAATCTAAGTTGATGAGTGAGCGCTGAGTGCTACAAAATGAATCATGTGAAGCACTCCAAGAGGAGGCATTTAACAAAGTTGTTAGTAATATCGACTTGGGAGTTGAACTTCAATGTTTTATTTTATTTATTTATTATTAATTTTTTAATGAAAGCTGCTTTTCTTTTTCTCTTCTTTTCTTTTTCTTTTTTTTTTTTTTGAAAAGAAAAGTTGCTGGTTTTCTCATAAAACATTATTGTGAAACGTAATTCTTTTCATAGCCGTGCTCATCCTTGCTTGTTTTACATTCTCTAATGTATAATATTATAACAATATGATACCAAGTGTAGAATTATTTCATTACTTAGAAACCGTACATACGGTTACATGTCTTTAGTGTTATCTTTATATGTAGTGTATAAAAATCCATAAGCTTATCAAAGCAATAAAATTTTCACATTATAGCTAATTATTAAACTAGTCATAATTTGAAAATTTATAACTAATCAGTAATTTGGATTAAAAAAAGAAGAAGAAAACATAACTCTCTTTGGTAGGAACTCTTGTATAGAGTTTCTCCTTTTTAATATTTCATGTCATCAATGAAATTTTTGTTTCTTATAAAACAAACACAGTTAATATTTGTTAGTTTCAGGTAAAACTTTGTGATGTAATATTGACTTTTAATAAAATTAGAAAAAGAACCTGCAACCCAATCTTGTGTTTACTTCATAGGTGTATGACAATCAATTTTTTTTTACTATTTGTAAGAATGTATGAATATGTATTGGAATAAACTTTCAGTAATATATATATATATATATATATATATAGTAATGTAATTTATAATTAAATCTTAAGCTTTCTAGTTATCTTAACAAAGAACGATCAAGAATTGCTAAAATATTTCTTACTTTGTGCTACATTTTTATATATATTTTTTAGAAGACATTTTTATATATTTTAAACTAAAGATTTATAGCTTTAGATTTTAAAGAAAAAAAAACCTAAAAAAAATAAAATTATAATTTTTTTCATCTTAAAATTTGCATGTTAGATTTTTGATATTTTCAAATATTATTAATAAATAACCACGTACCATGTAAACACCACGTGGTACAATTTTTTGAGTTATGGAAACCTTAACTATAATGGTAGTAACTAGTAAGCCTACGTACATGAGGATTGTCTAGCAGTACAGGGAACAACCAAGGCAGAAGACTACTGGGTCAAAGAATTAAGGAGGGACGAGAGAGAAGTGGTGGGAAGTAAAAAGGAAAAAATAAAAAGAAGAAAAAAAGGGATTTTCACAGAAATACCGAAGGGGGGCTATAAGTAAGTAAAGGAAACGTGTTTATGATGGCCTGAGACTAACTCCTTATGGGCTAACGCCCCTCAAGCTGGGTCAAGTTGGGTAGTTAATGTTAATTAGACCCAACTTGAACTTGTAATCTTCAAATGTAGGCCTTCTCATATTTATGTTGGAGTAACAATTTCCTTTCATTAGTGTCTAGGCTGCATGTTGACACACCATATTTCCACCATATAACTTCTTCCAGTAATCGTCTATGCTATTTTCATCCAAGCTCTAGTATTTTCGTGTGCAATCTATGTATTTCTAATGGAATTCTACATCTTTTAGTTCCCTATTCCTTTTAATTAGAGTTTTAGCTCCAATGTCCTTGTTCTTGGTTCATTCTTACGGTGCTTTATTTATTTTTTATAAAAAAATTATTACTATTTGATAATTCTTTTAAATAGAGCTGACATAGTATTTTCCCAATTTTCCTTGTGCAGACTCCGCAAAAGCACCAGAGGTATGTTTCTAGTGTTCTTGGGCTTCCAATGTCCAAAGTAGTTTGCAAAACCAAACGAATTGGTGGTGGATTTGGGGGGAAGGAAACAAGGTCAGCTACGTTTGCTGCAGTAGCTTCAGTCCCCTCATTTTTGTTGAATCGGCCAGTGAAGATCACATTAGACAGGGACACAGACATGATGATTTCAGGGCAGCGGCATAGCTTTCTTGGAAAGTATAAGGTGATCTTTTATGTTCTTTGACTTTACCATTGGGTTTTCATTTAATTTCGATCTTTACAAACTTGGGAAATAAACACTTGATTATGTTCAATGTTGCTTGTGGCTTATAATGACAAGAAAAATTCCCCCTTTCCTAGATCATAGAACAGCCAGCCAGTATGAAAAGGAAAGACATCCTCAATAGTTGGATACTAATATATAGATGAACAGAAATAATTGGTGATGTGTGATGTCGTTATTCTTAGTTTTTCACGTATGAAGAATTGTTGGAATCATAGAAGGAAAAGACAGGCATTTTTTATCCTCATTGAAGTTGGCAATCTCTTTGGTTTGTGCGGTGATAACTGGTGTTTGGCAGGTGATTTTAATGTGACTAGGTTCCCCTCTGAGAAGTCTACAGGGGGGAGGATTACTAGATCTATGCGGCGCTTTAACAAAATTATTCAGGATTGTGATCTCCTCGATCCTCCTTTGGCTGATGGGAACTTTACTTGGACCAATTTGAGAGAAAGAGTGGTCTATTGCAGGCTTGATAGATTTCTCTTTTCTAAAAGTTGGGGAGCTCACTTCCCTAAAGCTAGGCAATCGGTGGGTCCTAGAATTACCTCTGATCATTGGCCCCTCATTCTTAATTTGGATAAGCTGCCTTGGGCCCGTGCCCCTTCAGATTTGAGAATATGTGGCTTTCCCACCCCTCTTTCAAGGCCTCTTTCGATTCTTGGTGGAACTATAGTGTTGCTGGGGAGTGGGAAGGCTTTCGTTTCCTTCAGAAGCTTAAATCCCTCAAAGAGAACTTGAAGAAGTGGAACCTTTCGGTCTTTGGAATTACCAAAAGGAAAAAGGATGAGGTGGTTGATAGGATGAAAAGCATTGATTCATTGGAGGTTCAAGGGAGCCTGTCTTCGGAGCTGAGGAGGGAGCGTATCTCCCTTAGGGTGGAGTTGGAGTCCCTGATCCGTTGTGAGGACACGAGTTGGAGGCAGAAGGCCAAGGTGAAGTGGGCCAGGGAGGGGGATGCTAACACTGCCTTTTTCTAGAATTTTTCCAAAGGGAGAAGAGGAAAGAACCGTATTGACTTCTTGATTAAGGATGTAACGACCCGACTTCTTAATAAGCCTTAAAGGGACCGTTACGACAATGCATGCTTTGGAGGCCTTCTTAAATAAAAATATTTTAAAACATAAACAACTAATTTAAGAAAAAATTTTAAAACAACTTTTATTCGGGATCCCAAATTTTAAAGGTTATAAATACGCTTAAATAATTTCTAAAGTATAAATGTTCATGGCCTCTGGAAAATATCTCAAAACAAATTTGCAATTCATGAATAAAGTAAAACAAGAGTTCTTAAAGCGGAAGAAAAATAAAATATGAAACTCGAGTCCTCTCATGGCTGTCTATCGGATTCTCATCAAACGCTTTTCATTTGCCCTTGCCTTTACCTGAAAAAAAATATTTTTTGAAAAGAATGAGTATTTTAAATACTCAGTAAGTGACCCTACTATTGAGGTTGGGTCACGCTTTAAAACACATTAAAATCAACAACAAATATCAATTTTGGTGGCTTTAAACTTTATTTTTTAAGCTTAGGATTTACATCAATTTCATGCATAACCTACACACGTCAATTTCATGTGTATTTCCAATGAGACAGAATATGCATCACTTTCATACATATTCTAGACACATCAATTTCATATGTCTCCTACAGAGGCCGTCAATTTCACGAAACCTCGAGGTCGTCAATTTCACAAACCTCGACTTAGGTACATCAATTTCATGTCCCTAAGCCCTGCGTAGGCATCTCTGAACGTACATCAATTTCATGTACGCTAAATTACACTTATAAATAATTTAAACCAATCCCTTTAATGGAATTTTCAAGAGACCACCAACTTGATTATTTTAAACATGAACAAGTGCAAATAATAATAATTTTCATGCTTCCAATTCTTTTCATAAACTCATGCATAATTGAAATATACTCAACTTTCATACTTTTAATAAATAGTAATAAAAATCAAGAACAACTCCTAACACAAATATTTTAGAAAATTATTTATTCTAAACACGAGAATTTTAGGAACTCGATTATTCGCACCCAATTAAAAGGTTCAATAGTAAGTTCACTTACCTTGGCTTAATCACTTTTGCAAAACTGACTTAATTCCTTAGCTTCCACGCCTTCAATCACACCAGAACAGAACGGTGCTTGCTGTTCGGGGTCTTCAAATCCACTCCAACCTTCCTATTGATTCACCAACCCGCTAACGGCCGGAATACGCGAACACAACGAGCTCGCCGGAAAACGAACACCACCCTACCTGGACTAGTTGTCGCTGATCGGAGAAGGCCCGCCGACGAACCCCGCAAGCTATCGCCGCCGCCTTGCTCGCCGGAAATCCACGAACTCCACGGACTTGCTGCAGACGCCGCACGATGAAGCTCATGTCTCTGTCGAATAGCGTCGTCGCGGAGGGGATGCTGCCACCGCCGCTGCCGGGGATTACGCGTCGCTGCTTGCCGGAAGTCGCCGCTGGTAGATCGCCGGAGATGGTGCTGCTGTGTTGACTGCCGACCGAGAAGAAGAAAAACAAACACAAGGCTGCTGGCTGCTTGTTTTCGAGTGGAGAAGAAGAAGGGATAGTGAAGTTCAGCTTCCCTAGGGCTGCGTGTAGTCTTTTAAAAGACCTAATGGGCTTGGGCTTGGTTCAACTCTCAGCATAATTACAAGTATGCCACTTAGCCCTAAATTTTCTAAAACTCCACCAATTTCCCTCCTTTTAATCCTTGAAAATTTCCACCTTAACTCCAACCTAATGAAATTTGAATTTTCCTTTAATTATAGGCGTTACAAAGGACAACGGAAAGGCGGTAAGGAAAGACATTGAGATAGAAGAGGAGATCATCTCCTTCTACGATAAGCTTTACGCTCCCCCTCCTGTCTCTAGGCCCTTTGTGGAAGGTTTGGATTGGTCCCCTATCTCGGTTAGGGCCAAGGAGGAGTTAGAAGCTCCCTTCTCCATGGAAGAAATTCGTAAGGTGGTGTTCATTTTTGATAAAGCTAAATCGCCAGGGCCGAACGGTTTCACTATGGCCTTCTTTCAAGAAAACTGGGAGGGCATAAAAGTAGATCTCTGGAAAGTCTTTGGCGAATTTCATGATCGAGGAGTCATTGATGTGGCTATGAGCGAGACCTATGTGTGCTTGATCCCCAAAAAGGACAAAGTGGCTCATGTTAAAGATTTCAAACCTATAAGCCTTGTGACTAGTTTGTATAAGATTATTGCGAAGACCCTTGCCAATAGACTTAGGAAAGTCCTTCCAGGAACTATTTCCTCGTCTCAAGGGGCTTTCGTTGCTGGGTGACAAATTCTCGATCAAGTGTTGATTGCCAATGAAGCTATCCAAGATTATAGGAAGAAAAAGAGGAAGGAGTTATTTTCAAAATTGATTTTGAGAAAGCTTTCGATCATGTCGACTGGGAGTTCCTTGATAAGGTCCTTGAGAAGAAAGAGTTTGGTTATAAGTGGAGAGCCTGGATTTGGAATTGTGTGAGATCGGCAAATTTCTCCATTGTGGTTAACGGAAAGCCGAGAGGCAAGATCTTTGCCACGAGAGGCCTTAGGCAAGGTGATCCTCTTTCCCCCTTTTTGTTCATTCTGGTGGTGGATGTTCTGAGCAGACTAATCATGGCTGGGGTGGATAAAGGGGTGATTGAGGGCTTTAAGGTGGGGTCGGAAAGCATTCACCTAACCCATCTTCAATTTGCTGATGATACCCTCTTCTTCTGCTCTTCGAAGGAAGAATCCTTCAGGAATCTTAATGGTTTCCTCTCCTTCTTTGAAGTTATCTCAGGTCTCAAGATTAATCGCCAGAAAAGTAGTATTTTTGGGGTCAATTGTGAGGATTCTAAGTTGGGTCATTGGGCGTCTCTTGTGGGTTGCGAGGTTAATCAACTTCCCTGCTCTTACCTCGGGCTCCCCCTTGGTGGTAACCCGAGATCGGTGGTCTTCTGGAACCCGATTGTGGAAAAGGTTCAATAGCGGTTGTCTTCTTGGAAGAAAGCCTTTTTCTCTAAAGGGGGGAGATTGAGGTTGATTCAATCAGTGTTGAGTGAGATTCCTCTTTACTTTTTGTCCCTCTTTAGGTTACCCAGGTCTGTGTGTAGGAACTTGGAAGGTCTCATGAGAAACTTTCTGTGGGAAGGTGTGGAGGAGGGGGGAGGGGCTCATCTGATCAGCTGGGAAGTTGTTTCTAAGCCCAAAGATTTGGGAGGTTTAGGCATTGGCAACCTGAGGTATCGCAACGAGACCCTTTTGGAGAAATGGTTATGGTGCTCCTTTAATGAGCCAAATGCTTTGTGGTGGAAGGTTATTGTGAGTTTGTATGGTCCGCACCCGTTTGAGTGGATTTCTAGTGGTAGGCTGAGAGGATCTAGCAAAAATCTCTGGACTGCTATCCCTTCGGGTTTTCCTCTCTTTTCTCAATTTATCAAATGCTCCATTGGAGACGGTTCTAATACCTATTTCTGGGAGGACTCTTGGGTGGGGGACAAACCTTTGAGCATTATGTTTCCTCGGCTTTACCTTCTATCGAAGAAGAGGTTGCATTCGGTAGCTTCTATCTTCCTTGACCATGATATTTCTTCGCCTTCCCTAGACTTCCGTCGCCCCCTCACTGATCGAGAAGCGACTGAGATCGCTTGCCTTCTTTCCTTGTTGGCTAACCAATCGTTTCGCCATGGGAGCAGGGACACTGGGTTCTGGACCCCGGAGCCTTCTACGGGCTTCTCTTGTGCCTCTTTTTTTCGGTCTCTTTCTTCTCCCCTCCCTCCTACGGGAGCCTCCATTTTTTCCTCTTTGTGGAAGGTTAAAGTCCCTAAGAAAGTGAAGTTCTTCGCTTGGGAAGTTTTACATGGTTGGGTGAGTACTCAGGATCGGATCCAAAGGTTCTCCTCTCTTGTGTTGAGGCCGCAGTGGTGTGTTCTTTGCGGGAGTCAGGAGGAGGACCTTCATCATTTACTTTGGGATTGTCAGTTTGCCTGCTCAATTTGGAGTCAGTTTTTTAGATCTTTTGGGGTTGCTTCGGCTCGTAACATTGATTGTTCTTCTATTTTCGAGGAAGTTCTTTGGCACCCCCCTTCCGTGACAAAGGGAGAGTTCTTTGGCAGGCTTGTTTTTTTGCTATTTTGTGGGGTATTTGGCTTGAGAGGAATAGTAGAATCTTTAGAGGAGTGGAGAAATCCATGTTTGAGCTTTGGGAAACGATTAGATTTAATTCATCTTTGTGGGCTTCTGGATCTAAATCTTTTTGTAATTATCAGCTTGGTTTAATTCTCTTAGATTGGGACCCGTTCCTGTAGTTTGGCGGGTGTTTTTGGTGGGCTTGTTTTTTGTATGCCCTCTTGTATTCTTTCATTTTTTTTCAATGAAAGCGGGTTTCTCATAAAAAAAAAATGTTAGACCATGTTAAATTGTTATTAACTAATAAACTCAATACCTTAAGCTGATGGACTACGACAAATTTAATTTATTAACACTTCCCATCTTTTGTGGGCTGAAAATTTTAATTTATTAACACTTTTCATCTTTTGTGGGCTTGGAAATTAGTATGAAACCTTATCAAATATTAATTGAAGAGGAAATGTCATAACAGAGGCTTGAACACATGACACCTCCTAGTTATATGCCATGTATCACCATTGAACCCAAAAGCTTAAGCTGATAGGTTACGGTCAATTTGATTTCTTAACAAACCACTTTATTGCTTCTACTTTTACAAGTATTTTTTCTTTGATTAAAATGTTATTAAACCATATAATGATTTGATTTTTAACTAACTCAGGTTGGGTTCACAAATGAGGGAAAAGTTATTTCTCTTGATTTGGAAATCTACAACAATGGTGGAAATTCATTAGATCTATCTCTTGCTATCCTTGAACGTGCTATGTTTCACTCGGATAATGTTTATGTGATACCAAATATGAGGGTCCAGGGAAAGGTTTGCTTCACTAATTTTCCTAGTAATACTGCTTTCCGTGGATTTGGTGGTCCTCAAGGCATGCTTATTACTGAAAATTGGATCCAAAGAATTGCTGTTGAACTTAAGAAAAGCCCAGAAGAGATAAGGGTAAGTTTCAATTTTCATAATGTTGATAGTTATTTTGTTGTATCGTATTAAGTTAATAACAGTGATATTGAGTGTTGTTCTCTTGTCGCTGTGACCATTACTTTAGCATTCTATATTTCTGTAGGAAATCAATTTCCAAGGTGAAGGGTATATGCTGCACTATGGTCAACAAGTTCAACACTCTACCCTAGGCCCACTATGGAATCAACTTAAGACATCTTGTGACTTTACTAATGCTCGCAAAGAAGTCGAACAATTTAACAGTCAAAATCGGTGGAGGAAGCGTGGTGTTGCTATGGTTCCTACAAAGTTTGGCATATCATTTACATTAAAGCTCATGAACCAGGTGGGAAAAGACTATTGCTGAAAACTATCGTTCTATTCTTGAAGCAATATTTCATACGTAAGAAGTCTGAGCCCGTATACTTTAATGACCATAATAGGCGGGTGCTCTGGTTCATGTCTATACTGATGGGACAGTTTTAGTTACACATGGAGGTGTTGAAATGGGGCAAGGGTTGCATACAAAAGTTGCACAGGTTGCTGCTTCTGCTTTTAATATTCCTCTTAGTTCTGTCTTCATATCAGAGACAAGTACAGACAAGGTAATGAGATTTATTTGAAACATTTATACCTTTTTCCTTGGATACTAATGCAGTGCATACCATTTTAGAGGAAATAGAACTTGATTTGACCTAATTATATATAAATTATATTTTCCATAGGTTCACAAAGGTTATATTTGTAGAGATATTATTTTCAATATTTCTCATCATAAGTCTGCTAAGTACCGCAACAGTGCACCTTGGAAATTTTCCTGTGACATATTGCCCTTTTATGGTTATTTAGACTTGAGCTTGCTCAATGTAGGTATGTAGGGTTCTTGAATTACCTGGAACTGTATCTACCTTGTCATGTTGTTTCCTATTCTATATAGTATGGCTTATTTGCTGCTTGTTCCTATCATGCAAGTTTGTACTTCCTGGTAGATCAAATAGCATTTCAAAATATTTTGACTAGTTGAACCTTGTCTCCCTTCTATTTTGAGCTTGTCAAACATTTACATGACCCATATTACTATTACATTGAAGAAAATAAGACTGGTATGTTTCAATTGATGGTTAGTTTTACCCTTCTTTCTTTTGTGAAAACAGGTTCCTAATGCATCTCCTACTGCAGCCTCTGCAAGCTCTGATATGTATGGAGCTGCAGTTTTGGATGCATGTGAGCAAATCAAGGCAAGAATGGAACCGATTGCTTCCCAGCATAATTTCAGCTCTTTTGCAGAGGTATTGTGTATATTAAGATTTAAGGGTTTGGTGAAAAAGAAAAAAAAAAAGAATTAGGAATGAGTTTGGTAACTATTTATAGTGTCTTGTAATCTAAAATTATCATTACTTGAAAATATTTTGTAAGAACAAAATATTCAAAACCATCATCTCTCTCTCTCTCTCTCTTTCTTTCTTTCCTTTTTTTTTTTTTTTTTTTTTTAAATTTCTTTATTTATACCATGTATTTTATAGGTCAACATGATAAAATAAATTTTTCTTTGTGTTTTTGAAACTTCGGAAGATAGTAAACAAGAAACCATAAACATAAGGAATATTTTCTTTATGTGTACAACTTTAGTAATCTTTTGTAAAAATGTGAAACGAAATATAAGGAATGGTTACGACAACATGTGTTTTTCCAAAAATGAAAATAAGAAACAATAAACGTAAAACAAGAACATTACCAAAACTAGTACAACCTGAGATGTTTGTACTTAGGGGTGTACAAAAAACCCGACAACCCGAGCAACCCGGACTACCCAACCCAAACCGTAAGGGTTGGGTTGGGTTAGGAATTTTTTCGGTTTGGGTTGGGTTGAATTTTTAGTAAATTGAAAATTCGGTTCGGTTCTCGGGTTGAAAAAAAATTGGTTCGGTTCAACCCAAACCGAACCGAAATTATATATATATATAAATATGCCATATTTTTCTTGTAATTACTGTGTGGCATAGTGGTTTATTCCCTTCTTTGTAATTACAGTGGCGTGAGGTCGAGCTCCACAGGCACCCATACATATATTTTTTTTTAATATATATTTTTTATATATTATCTTTTATTATTTTTTGAATAATAGTTTTTTTTTTTTTAGAATAAGGGTCTATTCTTTCTATGTTTTATTCTTTTCCGTGTTTTTAATTTTTTTCAATGATAACTTCGTACTCGGGCACCAAACAATTGTGTTTTTTATTTTATTTATTTAATCAAACTTCAAATAATTATATAAACTTTTTTTTCCTTCAAATTCCATAAAGCCAATAATTATTTTTTCCTTTTTTTGTTTTTTTTTAACTTCTTTTTCATTTAATCTACCTAATGTAGACTTTTAGGTCTTGAGATTTACATTATAGTGTTGTGGATGCCATAAATGTTTTTTTAAAAAAGAATTTTAAATAATAATAATAAAAAAGAAGACAACCCGACAACCCAACCCAACCCAACCCGAAAATAGAAGGGTTGGGTTGGGTTGGGTTGCAATGTATGTTCGGTTCATTCGGGTCGACAACCCGACCAACCCAAATTTTCGGGTTGGTCCAAAAAAACTCCCCAACTGTACACCCCTATTTGTACTAGTTTCAATGGTATCAGCTGACTAGAAAACCAGAAGTGCCTTGTATGTTTTTATGCTGAAACTATTTTGATTCGTGGTGGAGTGATCATTTGATAACAGTGTTTTATTCATAGTCTTGATGCTTTTTTTTTTTTTGAAAAATAGTCTTGATGCTTTAATTGTCAATTCTATGAAGCAGCTGATAATGATATCTGGAGAACGGCTAATGTTCAGATATGGATATTATAACTATTCCTGTATATGTTTTTCAAATTTTTTCCTTTCCCTCTCAATTCTCTACCCTAATTTCCTCCTTGAACCATTAATCTTCTTCCCTTTTCGGCTTATTCGTATCATTATAGCCATGCCCTATGTACATTTGTTTCCATTCTGTGTAAATTAGGGCTGTATTTTTCTGGTTCATAGGAAATAGAAAGAATTAGCAATTTAAACTTTGTTTTACAAATATCATGGTAGTATCTGAGCTTTGTAATACCTAAAACACATTTAAAAAAAAAAAAAACCAGCAACTCTAAGGCAATCACAAGGTACAAGGCTTGGGAATCAAGCCAAAATAAGAAAAATGCAAATCTGCATCACACTACTGAATCCATGTTTTAGATGGCACAATTCTTTCACTTGCAATTCTTTCTAACTGCCAGCTATTTGTGGCACTGTTTCCAATTTTGATATCATATGATAATCATCCATTGTTTTCAGCTGGCTAGCGCATGCTACGCACAAAGGATTGATCTCTGTGCCCATGGTTTTTTTATCACACCTGAAATTGGGTTTGATTGGACAACTGGTAAAGGAATTCCCTTTAGATATTTCACCTATGGTGCTGCATTTTCTGAAGTAGAAATTGACACGTTAACCGGAGACTTTCACACTCGGTCAGCAAACGTTTTCCTAGATCTTGGACATTCTCTCAATCCAGCCATTGACGTCGGGCAGGTACTCCTTATTTTTCCGTTCATGTCTCAACTTTCTTCAATTTTAGTGGAATATTTTAGATGCATTCTTATGATCCCTTTACATAATCTTTTTTGTTTATATGTTATTGTTGCATATTTTTATTTGATGAGATTTTCTCTCTTTCTAGATGAGAATGCAATGGTATATCCTTAATTACTTAGAAAAAGATAAAGGCTATCGACAAAATTTTGTTACTAGATAATAGATATCTTAGCTTGATGGTGCTAAGTGTCACAGTCGCGGTCTTTAGGGTCTCGTAAAGCGACTGTGCGGCACTTACTTTCGCTCACAAGTAAGTCAGCCAACTTGAAAACGGATCGCCGGTGGCACAACGGGCGAATATCGCAACCTCTACCCCCGTTCTTGGAAAACGGTTTTAGAAAATGGGGTTAGAGAAAAGATTTTGGAAAACGTTTGAAGACATTTTGAAAGAGTATTTGTTGCACAGACTATCAAGTAAGCAAAGGCACAACAACAGCTTGATAGCATACAACTCTCGGGTAGGAAGGTTTGACAACTAGTCGTACCCCCCTATAGTATATTATTAAGCATTTTAGCCTTGGCAGACTTACACATGAAAATCACGAGGAGTCATACACTTGAGAAATGCAAAGGAAAGTAAACAAGCGATACAAAGGAAATACATATAATGAAAGCATGAGGGGAAAGGGTTGACATGGGCATGCGGCCATGGGCAACACGCCTTGGACAAGCATGACCGTGACATCCTCCCCCACTTAAATGGTTGACGTCTCTGTCAACCGACGCTGCTCGAACTCTGCGATCTGGAGGGCAGCAGTCTTCAGGTCTTCGGCGCGCTCCCAACTGATTTCGGCCTCTGGGAGCCCCTTCCACTTCACTAAGAATTCTTGTAGATCCCGTCGTGGGTTGCCGACGCGACGGGTCCTTTCTGCTAACACTTCCTCGACTTCTTTATCGGCGACGTTCTTCATGGTGACGGGTGGTCGAATGACTTCATTGCGGGCGGTATCCTCGAGGTCGGGGTGGAAGGGTTTCAAATTACTGACATGAATGACAGGATGGATTTCATCCATGCAGGAAGTTGAACCCTATATGAGGCTTTCCCGACCTTTTGGATAACGTCGACTGGACCTTCATATCTCCGGATGAGGCGTTGGTCGCGGCTTCCCCGGAAACGAAGTTGTTCAGGTTTCAGCTTGATCAACACTTTGTCCCCTTCTTGGAACTCTAGAGGACGCCGCTTCTGATCTGCCCATTTCTTCATGCGCTTCGACGCCTTCTCTAAGTAGGCCCGAGCAACTTCAGAGGTTTGTCTCCACTCTTTGGTGAAGTTATACGCTTGGGGGCTTTTGCCTGCATACGGGTGATCGATGACATGGGGCATCATGGGTTGCCGCCCGCAAACAACTTCGAACGGAGTCTTGCCTGTCGAGGTGCTCTTTTGGCAATTGAAACTGAATTGTGCTACATCGAGCATCTCGACCCAATTTTTCTGTCTTGCATCGATGAAGTGGCGCAGATATTCTTCAAGCATGCTATTGAATCTCTCGGTTTGGCCATCTGTCTGGGGGTGGTAGCTGGAAGAAATGTTCAGGTTAGAGCCTAATAGCCTGAATAATTCCGTCCAGAAAGTACCGGTGAAACGTGCATCTCTGTCGCTAATAATGCTGGCAGGAACACCCCATAGTTTGACTACATGTTTGAAGAATAGCTGCGCTGTCATCTCAGCTGAACACAGTTTCTTGACTGGTATGAACGTCGCATATTTTGAGAACCTGTCGATGACCACTAATATGGCCTCAAATTCCCCAACCTTGGGCAGGTGGGTGATGAAGTCGAGGGAGACGCTTTCCCACGGCCTTGCAGGAACAGGCAAGGGTTCCAGCAATCCTGCTATCTTGGCCCTTTCGACCTTGTCTTGTTGGCAGATAAGACAAGTCTTTGTGAATTGCATGACGTCGTCGCGGAGGTTTGGCCAGTAATAACCCTGTTTCAGAAGGGCATAAGTTCTTTGCCACCCTCTGTGGCCTGCCCACAGAGTGTCGTGACATTCTTCTAGCAGGAGTCTTCGTAAGTTCCCCGAACGAGGAACATATAGGCGGTTGCCTCTAGTGAAGAGTAAGTCCTCCTCTACCCAATACTGGCGTGTCTTCCCTTCTTTCGCCAGTTGAATGATGGCCTGCGTTGCCGTATCGTTCGACAAATGTCTCTTGATGGTCTCGCGGATGGTTCCGTTCAACCTACTTGCTTTCAAATGAGCTAGCATGCACAGGGCCGCATGTTCGCTCTTCCGACTTAACGCATCTGCCGCTTGGTTGGCCTTACCCGCCTTATGTTCGAACTGAAAATCATACTCTGCGAGACATTCTTGCCATCTCGCTTGCTTGGAGGACAGTTTAGGCTGACTGAAGAAGTGACAGATAGAGCTGTTATCGGTCTTGACGACGAATTTGGCTCCGAGGAGGTACTGTCTCCAAGCTCTCAAGCAGTGAACTACTGCTAACATCTCCTTCTCTGAGGCGACGTATCTCTTCTCAGCGTCATTCAGTTTCCGACTTTCATATGCGATGGGGTGTCCATCCTGGGTTAGAACACCACCCAACGCGTAGTCTGACGCATCGGTCTCTACCACGAAAGGTTTGGTAACATCGGCAATTCCGAGTACCGGGCCTTCCATCATTGCTCGTTTCAACTCATCGAACGCAGTTTGGCAGTCTGGAGTCCAACTCCACGTCTTGTCTTTCTTCAACAACTCGGTCAAAGGACTGGCACGATTCGAGAATCCCTCTATGAATCGTCGATAGTAATTGGCCAGTCCTAAGAAGGAACGTAGCTTTGTCACTGTCGTCGGAACTTCCCAATCCCTGATGGCTGCCACCTTTCCTTCTTCCATACCGATACGGCCGGCTTCGATCACGTGTCCGGGGAAATTAATGCGCTGTTGAGCGAAGGAGCATTTCTCTCTCTTCACATACAGTTGATTTTTCTTCAATTTCTCAAAAACCAACTGCAAGTGAAGTTCATGTTCTTCCATGGTCGGGCTGTAGACTACTATGTCGTCGAGGTAAACCACCACAAATTTGTCGAGATACTCATGGAACACTTGGTTCATTAGTGTGCAAAAGGTAGCCGGAGCATTTGTCAGGCCGAATGGCATGACTAAGAACTCGAAGGCCCCGTACCTTGTGACGCACGTTGTCTTGGGTTCATCTCCTTCGGCGATGCGTACTTGGTAGTATCCCGACTTAAGATCTAATTTCGAGAAATACTTTGCCCCGTGGAGCCGATCAAACAAGTCGGTGATGATAGGAAGTGGATACTTATTACGCACCGTGAGCTTGTTGAGGGCTCGATAGTCAATGCATAACCGCAGACTTCCGTCTTTCTTTTTCTGGAACAACACTGGGGCCCCGTATGGAGCCTTCGTGGGCCTAATGAATCCAGCATTCAGTAACTCATCTAACTGTTTTCGCAGTTCGGCTAATTCAGGCGGAGCCATGCGGTAGGCATTTTTAGCGGGCGGTCTCGCCCCTGGTAACAGCTCGATTTCGTGATCTATCCCCCGCCGTGGAGGTAGGTTCCTGGGCAAACTTTCTGGCATTACATCACGATACTTGTCCAACACACGTTGGATCTCACTGGGGACTGGTGCTTCCAAATTTTCGTCTTCTGTCATTGGGATGACCATGAACGTGGGTTCGTCGTGTGCAAGACCTTTCTTTAACTGGAGGGCTGATATCATTTTCACTCCATTCGGTTGTCTGATACTGGTCGTCACGACCGTGGGGTTGGTTCCTGTGATCACCAAGCATTTTGCTAGGGGCATTGGAATGACTTTGTGTTCGAGAAGGAATTCCATTCCCAACACCACGTCGAAATCATCCATCTTTACAATCACAAAATCTGCATGGCCATTCCAATCACCCAGCTTGACAGTCGCTCTCTTAGCAATTCCCATGATCGGTAGGGCGGCTGAGTTTACCGCTTTCATCTTTCCAGGATCCCTATCCCACTTTAGGTTCAATCGTCGTGCTTCAGCTTCGGTCATAAAGTTGTGGGTGGCACCAGAGTCGACCATTGTACTCTTGGCCTGCCTCTGATTAACCCACGCCTCAACATACATGAGACCCCGTTCGAGCGGCTCTTTGGCCCCTTCGGATTTCCTTTGGAGGGCGGATAGAAACTTCAAGGCCCCCATGCGAGGGGTTTCCTCATTCGTCTCATTCGTCGTGTTATTCTCAACAATCTCAGTCTCAGGACTCACGCTGCCCGTCAACGAAGCTTGAAAGGCATTGAATGCTGTTCGACTAGGGCACTGGTACGATCGATGTGCCCCTTTACAGATGTAACAATAAGGTTTGTCGCTATTGAACTGCTGGTTCGGGCCTCGATACGAATTTCCGCCTCTTGGTTGGAAGTAATTGCGGTTACTTCCCCCACTTTTGTCTCCTCCCCCACTTTTGGGAGAGCTAGATCGCACGGGTCTATTTCCCCCGCTTGAGGAGGCTTGATTCCGTTTCTGTTCTTGCGGTTGGTCGTTGCTAAGATCGAACAGACGTTCTGCGGCTGCATAAGCGTCTGATAGTGACTGTACCCTCTGTTCATACAGCTTTGACTTCGCCCACGATTTCAATCCCTCTACAAAGCAGAAGACCTTGTCTTTCTCTGACATGTCTCGGATGTCCAACATTAATCCAGAAAACTGTTTGACATATTCTCGGATCGTTCCTGTGTGTTTCAACTCGCGTAACTTACGACGCGCCAAAATCTCAACGTTCTCTGGGAAGAACTGCGAACGTAACTCTTGTTTCAGTCTTTCCCATGTGTCAATGACACATCGACCTTCTTGAGCATCCCTATAGCTGGACCTCCACCACAACTTGGCGTCATCTGCCAGGTGCATAGTCGCCAAGGTGATTTTCGACTCCTCTGTTGTCGTATTCGTGGCCCTGAAGTACTGTTCCAGATCGAAGATAAAGTTCTCCAGGGCTTTGGCGTCTCGAACCCCACAGAAGGGTTTCGGCTCGGGGACTTTTACTTTGTTTAATTGGACCGCACCCCCTGTCGGGGTTTGGTTTCCCACCGCTCTCATGGTGAGGTTTAGTCTAGCGCTTAAGTCCGCCACTTCGGCTCTGACGACGTCGAGGGCGGCTTTCACATCTTCAGACAGTTCTGTGACCATCTGGACTATTGCTTTCTGGGAGCTGTCTAGACCATCGACACGCTCCTCCATTTGGGCAACAGAGCCCGTCGAGCTGTCCCCACGCTCGAAGTTGCTAGGTTTCGCAGCTCTGTTCTCGAGGTTTTCAACCCTCATAATCAATTCTTGGATGGGCATTCCATCCACGCGGCCAGCTACCGCATCGATCTTATCTGTCCTCGTCGCAATCTCTTCAAGACGAGATTCTAGGAAGCGAACCGAATCGGGGACTTCCCTCAGGTAGAGCATCTGCTCTTCGATCTCTACCAATCGTTCCACGTGGGTCTTGCCCAACTGTTTTACTGCCGACATGATTTCGGACTTCTATCTCAGGAGCCAACTGGGCTCTGATACCAACTGTCACAGTCGCGGTCTTTAGGGTCTCGTAAAGCGACTGTGCGGCACTTACTTTCGCTCACAAGTAAGTCAGCCAACTTGAAAACGGATCGCCGGTGGCACAACGGGCGAATATCGCAACCTCTACCCCCGTTCTTGGAAAACGGTTTTAGAAAACGGGGTTAGAGAAAAGATTTTGGAAAACGTTTGAAGACATTTTGAAAGAGTATTTGTTGCACAGACTATCAAGTAAGCAAAGGCACAACAACAGCTTGATAGCATACAACTCTCGGGTAGGAAGGTTTGACAACTAGTCGTACCCCCCTATAGTATATTATTAAGCATTTTAGCCTTGGCAGGCTTACACATGAAAATCACGAGGAGTCATACACTTGAGAAATGCAAAGGAAAGTAAACAAGCGATACAAAGGAAATACATATAATGAAAGCATGAGGGGAAAGGGTTGACATGGGCATGCGGCCATGGGCAACACGCCTTGGACAAGCATGACCGTGACACTAAGCAAATGCAGTTTGATACCAAGCAACCAACAGGATAGACAGCAATCCCGTAGCAATTTCAATAGCTTCTGTTTGATTCCATTTGACTCAAACTCTTGGTGGAGAATTCTTGTGGTTGATATGGATTGATTGTATCACATATCAGTGTTGTTATTTTCTCTTGGTGCCTGGAGATTTCATTACATTCTCAAGAAATAGATATATTAGAAACAGACGATACGATGCGATGCATTGACGATATGCACTTTTTCTTCCTTTCATTTATATAACAGATCGAAGGAGCATTTATACAAGGATTGGGTTGGGTAGCTCTAGAAGAGTTGAAATGGGGAGATCCAGCTCATAGGTGGATTGCCCCTGGTACTCTGTATACGGCTGGACCTGGAAGTTACAAAATTCCATCTATTAATGATGTCCCTTTCAAATTTAATGTTTCTCTGCTGAAGGTATTCTAAATTCCTGCTCTTTCATTGTTTTTTTACAGTGTCATTTTGTTCACTATAACTAAATCCAAAAAATGTTTGCTTGAATATCAATCCTTATTTTGAGCCAAGTGAAAACCAGTGAAATAACTATTCTATGGTAAAAAAACCCACCCTAACATCTATCAACTTAAAATTTTGAGTTCAGTGATGATTTAACAGGAAACAAGAGGGATACAATTCGAGTTGTTGATGTAGTCGGAAGCTTTTATCTTTCATTTTTTGTTCTGTTCAGATGCATTTGTTGTGTATACTGATTTCTTCGATAATCGACAGGGTCACCCAAACGTGAAGGCCCTGCATTCGTCAAAAGCAGTGGGAGAACCTCCATTCTTTTTGGCCTCTGCAGTCCTTTTCGCAATCAAGGATGCCATAATCGCCGCAAGGAAAGAGGCGGGACATGATGACTGGTTTCCTCTCGATAATCCTGCTACACCGGAACGAATTCGAATGGCTTGTTTGGATGAATTCACTGCTCCATTCGCTGGTCCAAACTTCCGCCCCAAGCTTAGCATATGATGCAGTTGTATGCTTAATTTGTTGCTCACATTATAGGATACATTATGAAATAATCATTGTCATGCCATCTTCTGCAACCTTCTTCTCTGTGTATATTCATGTCAAAACTTTGCAATAAAAATGGGTTGTAAGCATAGGCCAAATATATCTTCTTTATCATCTCAAAATTGTGTTTCTGCATTTGGTAAGGAAGATGAACAAGTCAATAAACATGTGTCTGTACTTAGTGTTCATAACTTAATATATGGTCTTCATTGCCTTGGACATTGAAGCTGAAAGGAATCAATACCTGTTAGACTTGAGATTTGGCTTGCAGTTGTGTTATTCATTAACTTCAATATGTTGGGCCAACCAGAGTATAGCTCAATTGGCATAAAGTTGTACTGATGACCACAAGGTCTGTGGTTCGTATCTCTCCACCCCACATATTGTCAAAAACACTCGAAAGTAAATATTTTTAAAAGAGTTTTTAAGTATGTAATAACTTGTGTATAAAAACACTCATAAGGAAACGTAATCAAACATATGAGCGTTTAAATTCTAAACAATTTTTATACAAAATGTTTTATAAAAAATGTATTCTTGAAAAGTACTTTAACGAGAAGGTATTCCAAATGGGTCCCATTTCAATTGTCGTCTTTTTAAGTAGAATCATATAAATAGTAGGATTGTAAAGGGATGATTAAGGAATGAGATCGAATTTGCTTGATGTGTAAACAAAATTAATTTTGAGTCATGTGTAGAGAAGATAATTATATTGACAACACTCTTTGAAAAATTCTCTGATCACCTTTGTTATATATTATCTAATTATTTTTATTACAAAAATATTTTTAATTTTGAAAATTTTTATGAAAAGTTATATTTTTTGTATTAATAAATCAATAAATTTTGTTACACCATTTAAAATTGACTATATAAACACTATCACATCATCGTCTAATATATCTAGTTAATTTTTTGTTTATTGGTTAACACACCTTAAAATCATTTAAAACTATTTTCTAAGAGTCGAGAATAGAGCGAATCAAAATTGAGAACTAAAGTATAATTACCTCATAAGATCCATTTTTATCTAAACATAAATGTACAAATAAAATACTATTTTTGAAAACTATGGGCAATTTACGGTCTAAAGTTTAAAACAAAGGAATTTTACCTTAGGAATCTATTGTAGACAATTCTTTTTATAGTTCATAAATATATTTTTACATGTAATTGAAAGTCTAATAACTTATTAGACATCTTTTAAAATTTGGAGACTTATTAGATATAAACGTTAAATTTTAAATATTTAACCAATTAAGGGTATATTTAGTTTAACTTTTGAAGTGTTTAATTTTGAAAAAAAGAATTAGTTTTGACATCAACTAAAAATGACTTATTAAAAAAATGAGATTGAGAAATAAACCATTTCGAGAGAAACAATTGAAAGCAAAATTTTTAAAAAGAGTTTTTAAGTATATGATAACTTGTGTATAAAAACACTTAGAGGAAATGTAACTAAACATACGAGTGTTTAAATTTTAAATAATTTTTATACAAAATGTAAAAAAAAAAAATGCATTCTTGAAAAATACTTAAACTGAAAGATATTCCAAACAGACTCAAAAAGTGATATCAGTATAATATACGTATGTAAATATTTATAGGAAAATTGTAATGGGTGGCTAAAATCTAATGGTTAATTGCAAATATAGCAAGTTTTATAAAAAATTGCAAATATAGCAAATTTTTTAAATATTTTTTTTAATTCCCGTTTTGCCCCTGTTTTGATTTCTATCACTGATAGAATCTATCGGTGATAGTAATTTATTGCTAATAGAAACTAATAGTGTATTTGATAGAAACCAATAGTGTATTTGATTACGTGATAATTTGTACATACCTTCTGTTTTTTGTTTTCTTAAGGTCCCCCATCTTTTAAATTTCAACTTCCGCTTTGTGTTTTTTTTTCCTTCCGATTCAATTTCCATATTGTTTTGCTTCAGCATCTATAAAAACAAAATCAGTGACATAGGTTTTAGAAACAAAAATGATAGTTTTCTATCCGTGATAGAAGATTTATATCAGTGATAGAAATCTTCTATCACTAATAGAAATCAATCTTTCTATAGTGATAATTTCTACGGTTTTCTTTCATTGATAGAATCTATCGGTGATAGAAGGTTTCTATCACTGATAGAATTCTACTACTGATAGATTCTATCAACAATAGAATTCAATCGCTGATAGATTCTATCAGCAATAAAATTATATCGTCGATAGATTCTATCAGCAATAGAATTTTATCGCCAATAGAAGGGTATTTTGGTCATTTAGATAGTCTGAAGGTAATCTTTTGCCATATTTGCAATTATTTTTCCAGTTGTTATATTTGCTAATATTTTGTCCAATTTTGTTATTTATGCAATCAACCCATATTTATATTTATTTATTGTTCGATTCTTAACGATTTCTAATAAATAGGAAAATTATTTTTGTTGTACTCAAACAAATTGTTTCCTTTTCGATTCTAAACCATTTCTGATAAATATATTTTCTATTTATCGCCAATATGTTTTCTATCAAAAAAAAAATATATATAAATATGTTTTTTTTATTATACTAAAAAAAGAAAAAGAATATGATTTTTATTCATAATTTCATTTATTTTTTTTTAAAAAAAGTAAAGGAGACCTGAAAATGGAGCTTTGGGGCCTGGGTTTATGGGGATTGGATTTACAGTTTGATGTCTTGTCTTTAGCTGCAATGGCGAAGGGCAGTTTCGTCAGAAAACTCCGCCTCTATTTAACCACGATTCGGTCCAAATGAATTGGTCTTTCCCTTGCTGAAGCTCTGGTTTACCCAAATTTTCTTTCCTTTTCTGTGAGTTTTTGATTTTGAGGTTGAGATCTTGACCCATCGGAACCGCCTTCTTCCGCCGCCTGCAAATCCCATCTTCTTTCATCTCTCAGGTGAGCCTTTTCTTTCCTTAGCTCTTCTTTTCACATGGGTTTCGTTTTGTTTCCATTTTGCTAGGCTCTTCTTCTTTAGGGGTTCTGTTTTTTTCACCTTTATGCTACTGTAATTGCACTATCTGCTGGATTTCTGTGTAAGCTGTGGGGATTGTGATTGAGAAATGCATCCAAAATTGTTTAAATTCCAAACTAGCTGCTCTACATGCCTGTATAAAGTGACCCAGTTGTTTGAAGAAGGTAAGGTTATGGGAAATGATTTGAAGAAGCTTATGTTTTACTGCCAGTTATTTTGATGGATCATTGTTTGTAATGATGGGCCTCAATTTTCTTTTTGGGAAGTGCAACCCTTTAGCTCCAGTGTATTTGGTTTGACCTTGTTGAAACTGCTTCTTCTTTTTCATTTTTCCTACTTTAGTTTTTGTTATCACAGTTTGCTCTCTTCTGCTGGCCAGATGGAGTTTGGAAGCTGTCTTGTGTTAAACTACCCTTAAAAGTCGAAGCTAAGTTGATATGTTATGGGATATTTGTACGAGGTCCAACAAACAATTAGCAATGTTGATTAGGGAGAAAATGACATTATAGGAGCTTGAGCATTATGGTACTGTGTTAAATAAAAAATCTAGAAGTTTAAACCGATAGATTACGGTATATTTGACCTGTTATCATGTTATGCATATTCTTAATTCTTAGCATCTTGCAGCTTAGATTCCAAAACTATTGTCATGAGTTACTGTGGAGGTTTTTGTTCTGTTGTTTGAAGAATGGGAGAACACTGCCAATGCGAGCTTAGCTCAGTGGTAATTGGCATGTATCCTCGACCATGAGGTCAGAGGTTCGAATCCCCCACTCCCAAATGTTGATGTACTCAAAAAAAAAAAAAAAAAAAGAATGGGAGAACACTCTTGTCCATTTTATGATTTGGGAACAATTCATTTGGTACTCAACAGTCAACTCTTTCTCTAAAAACAAGAATTACTCGATTGAATTTATTGGAAAAATAGGTGAAAGAACTGCATAAATAGTTGTTTCTCTTTATTTATCTAGGTCAATTTGATTTTCAGAAGCAACTCCTGCCTTAAGAATATGTGAAGAAGGTTAGACTTCAGTTTGCGGATCAAATTTCTTCTTGTAAATGAAATATTATGAAGAATTCTTGGGTTAGGCAGGACCTATCGACTTGATAAAACAAACTTTTGCTGTTCCCTATCTGATTTGATGTATGCACATGTGATGCTCTAGTTCTTTGTTTTTCACGTAGTTGTTGTCTTAGATGATGGATAATGTTTTCTGTCTGTGTTACATGTGCTCTCTCTTTTCCTAATTGTATCTTCTGGTACGTATCCATCATCTTCCTTGACGTTTTTATTTTTTCTTTTCAATTCCTTTTGTTCTGAATCGGTAGGTGTACGATTGATTTAGCGGTCTCTTCATATGCAGACTAGTTAACTGTGCCATAAGAGGGTGAAGATATCTGAGAATAGTGTGATGGTTAAAGCATACTCTCAGGAGTACACTTACAAACACCCGTGGGAACGGGTAACTTCTGCATCTTGGCGTAAATTTGCCGACCCTGAAAACAAACGTACGTTGTCCCATATTCTTGAAGTTGATACCTTAAACAGAAAGGTTGACCCCGAATCTGGGAAGCTATATACAACCCGTGCTATTACCATCCATGCCCCTGGACCATGGTTTGTTCGAAAAATTGTTGGTCAAGATATCTGCCATTGTGTCGAATCCACGATTGTAGATGCTCGGTCGCAATCAATGCAACTCACCACTCGGAATATCAGTCTCCAGAAGTTCATAGAAGTGGTGGAGAAGATCAGGTATGAACCTCACCCAGATAATCCAAACGGATGGACGATTTGCAAACAGGAGACCAGTATTCGCATCAAGCCATTGTCAGCACTGGCATCGATGGCCGAAAAAGTGGAGCAACGGTGTGCGGAGAGGTTCGTGCAAAACAGTGCCAAGGGTAGAGAAGTGATGGAGAGGATTTGTAAGTATCTCGAAGCTGAATCTAGCGGACTCAGAATCTAACTTTTACTTCCTCTTGTGGATCATGTATCGGTTCTGAGGGATCGGTGAGACCGTTGTCTGTTGTCTGTTTTCTGAGCTGTTTGTAACAAAATAATTCTCATGGAGAAACAGACAGCCTCATGTTATAGGATTCTCCCCAAATTTTAACAAGCTGAGATTTAATTATAGAGCATCATGTTCCATTGCAGTTCCCTGTCATCTTTAATTTTGGCTATGGAAATGCATTTCCTTCCTAGCTTTTGGTTGATTGTGAGTAAAATGGCCTTGATTCTATGAGAATTGTTTTCATACTTTATTTGATCTATGAGCTTTGCATAGAAATCTAATGTGTTGCAAAAAATTTTGGTAGTGGTTGAAAGTAATGTTGAAAAATTGATCCCAAACAAAAATTTGCTTTCATGCTAAAGATTTTTTTGATGGTGAATTTGTTATTTAGGACTTAACAAAGAAGGATGAATAGTAGAAATAAGTTTTAATGGTGTGCAACTCTTTTATTAGCTATGTTTTAATTTGTTTCTTTCAACTTTCATACTTAAAATACATACTATTTTCTCCAAAAAAAAAAAAAAAAAAAAAATACAAGTATACTTAGATTTTATTTCTTTAAGATTTTATGTATTTTGGCTGTCTTTCAAATTTTGCATAAATATTATTTTTTCGTTCAGTCGTTACTTTTCTATTTTAAAATTTAATACCAGAGGAGAAGGGAGGTGATAGGAAATTATCAAACCATTTTTCGAGCCTTAATTCACATTTTAATTTAAATTTTAGTTTCAGAACTTGAAAAAGAAAAGAAAATCAATATATTTACCTTAGTGAATTAAAATGTATTGAAAGGTATGTAGCGTGAATATATGTCAATGTCACAGTATTAATTTGCATTTTAACATCCCTATATAAAAAACAGAAATTTGAAGTCACATTTCCTCAAAAAAAAAAAAAAAAAAAAAAAAAAAAAAAAAAATTGAAGTCACATCCCTTCGTAAAAAAAAAGAAAAAAAAAGCTAATAAAAGCATAGTTCAATTGACATAAGACTGTATTAATGACCAAAAGGTCTATGGTTTGAATATCTCCATCCAAATGTTGTCAAAAGAAAAAAAAAACCCAAATGATTCTTTTCTTAAAAAGAAAATTAAAAGATTGTACAACCTTAAGAATCAAAATAAAATAAATGCGACAAAAATAGGCAAAAATGAGATTGAACCCCATCCATACATTTCTACGCCTCAATTTAATGCAACTTTATTAATTAATTCAGAAACTATATAAATCACTTTTTCAAAAATATCATCTGTGTGTATGTATAAATTATATTTTACAAATCTCTGGCCATTAGTACCAAAGTGGGTTTTTCTTTTCAACAAAAAAAAAAAAAAGTGGGTTTTTCTTAGAAATATATTTATTGTTATTATTTTGATATCCGTGAGTGTTTGAGTCGAACATAGACTAATCTCACAGAACAACCGTCTAACCCTACCACATTTGGTTGCTAGGAAAACATGTACGATATCAAATCATAGATGGGTGGTCATCATGGATTGAAGACATACTCTTTTAGTCTAAAAAATTATTAATATAAAATGAGATTTAAGAACTAGTAGTTATATTATACAATAAGTTTTTTTCTTTTTTTTTTTTTTTTGACAAATTAAAAACTAAAATGCCAATTAAAAAGGAGGGAAAAAAAAACTCTTCATCGATCAAATTGATCAAACGAATTTATTTAATTTGATACTGATTTAGACACACCAACCCACAAAATGTAAAGAGGTCTTAGAAGAAATTTACCAAAGAGGAGGGCATTCAATGAACTTTTTAGAGCACAACTGATGCTTACAAACAAATCAAACATGGGCAGCATGCATTCATATACGTATCCCTCGAGACTTTATGACACAATACAATCACGTAACACGCTTATGATGATAATGTTAAACCGCTATAAGAACGAGAAAAATACCGAAACCGACGTATTGCTTCCTACATTTTTCCTCGGACTGCAGAGATGCAACGATTGCCATACCTCCTCCAAATATAACAATACACAACAGGTTACAAGATATGCATGCAGCAAAGCAGAAATCATCTAGGTGATGATGACAATGATCAACACATTACAAGGTTCCAGCCAGCCTCTAACCCAATTTTGTGCTAGATCTTATCGAGCTTCTCTGCCTTCACAAGGGGGTTGGCTTTGGCAATTGCATCCTGTGCAGAAGTACGATAATCGAAGGAGCAATCGTGTTTGTCAGAATAACGATGAATGGCACAGAAAACGTTACCACAACGACAGTCAAATCCTGTTAATCCGACCCGCTTGTTGCAACTGTTGCAACGTCTAGGTCCGTCCTTTGGCTTCACTCCTCCACTGCTCCCTTCAGAAACAACCACAGGAGATGCCTGCATTGAGGTGATCTTCGGATCCACCAAACTAACTGGCACATCCACACTGGCGGTGACAAAGGGTTCATTTTGGTTAGAACTAGATGATCCATTCATGATACTTCCAAGAGTTGAAGCACTCAGTTTAGCCTGATCTTGTTTCAACATCAAATCCTTGTGGCACTTGGAACACATATTCATAGTAGCTGCACTTCCAAAGAAGCCACAGTTGTTAATGCACAGAAAGGGACCCTCAGGGGGAGCTTGACAGCTTGCCTCATCATGTTCCATGTTTTCAATCTCCTGCACTGCAACGCATTCACATGAATTTGTTTCTTTTCTTTTCGGTTGGGAAACAAAACAGACAGATACACATTTAACAACTACACATAAATTTCATTCAATAGGCAGAACAAATACAATTACTATTACTAAGTACTAACAGAGACGAGCTTGAAGATTTCAAATTCTATAACCATACAGGTGCCAATGAACAGAGAATGTTATTCGTGTATGCTTTGACTAAGAAATCAGGCATTTGGATGCGGTACTGATGATACTGCAATTAACTAGGGACATGAAAAGGTCAAGTATGATTATTATAGGCTAATTTCGAGGTCTCATAAGCCATTGACTACAGGTCTGAAAATGAAAAATTACACACATTATAAATTGGAATTAGATGAAGAATACAACTTGCCACAAGATTAAAATCATAAAATATAGAAGAGAAGAAAAGCAAGAACAAGTTGTCATAAAAGGTTATTCTAACAGAAGCATAGAACTTTCTTTCAAAAGGGATTCATAGGCACAAATATAGATTTCCTACATTGTCAGCAGAAACTCAAGATAGCTAGAGAGAACCAAAAGAATCAAAAGATTTAATTGTTAAATCACTAGAGTGATAAAACATGTTTAGTCGCATTCCACGCCACCAATGAGAAAAATGGCCATAATTTTGCAGTCTTTATGTCTCGAACACCAAATCTGACTCGCCAGCAGGAAGCTAGAACCCACTGCTGAACCTTTATCAACTACTCATGGAATTGTAAAACGAAAACCCAATACAAAAATTTGACACTGTGCCAACTATGATTTTGACAAACCAGGTCTATAAGTGAAAATAAAGCACTTCCCAAATCCTCTCAATAAGAGTCTTGAACAGTATCGTCAGCAACTCCAAACACAATTCAAGAGAGAAACGATCCTAATATATATACCTCCAGCACTACGCTCATAAATAACATCCATATTCAAATATGTCAACAAGATCATTACAACAACTTGTATCATTCAACACATATCTGCATAGAGGTAGTCGTTCAACACGAACTCGAATCAGGAGAAACGTTATAACACACGCATAAAAGAAAAGAAAACTTGGAAGTTAACATAAAAGGAAGGGAAATTGTCATACCCCTTTTGCTGGGACGAAAAACCCTTAGAAACAAAGGGTTTTCAACCGATCTCCAAGATAAAATTCACGTCCAAGCAAAACCCCTGTGTAATCAAACGAAATTAAAAAAAAAAAAAATTAAATTAAATTAAACAAAAATTCATCTACAAATACAAGGTACAGCAACCGAAATCCTGAAAGATAAAGATCCATTGGAGAAATTGAAAGAAAGGAGAAAGGGGATTAGAAACCCTAACCCTGGAAGAAACGGAACGGGCGATGAGAAATAGAGAGAAGGAAGAAGAAAGAGAGAATTATGTGCAATGTTTCATCTCCATTTCCGAAGGCAAAATTTCTCCGGAGGAAGAACTGTGGGTGAGGGTACTGATTGATGGCGACGAGGAGAAAGAACTTTATTAGCTGTGTAATTTCATCAACATTCTTTCATTGTCCCTTTTTTCAGTTTTTTTTTCCTTTTTTTTTTCCAATATTATTATTACTTTTAAATCTCATTTTAGTCTCTCAAGTTCAAGTTTAAGTTTGTTCTATTTTAATTTCTAAACTTATCAAATATTTATTTTGGTTCAATTTTTTTTTTTTATTTGAAAAAAGTTCAAGGTTGTTCTATTTTAACTTCTGAATTTTCAAAATGTCTATTTTAATTCCTCAACGTTTTAGAAATAATCATTTTAATCCTTACTATGTTACTTTTCTACCTTATAAATCTGTTTTGCCTGAGTTTATTTCTAACTTATTTTGCTTGAAATCATGCTCATATTAGCATACTAATACACATATTCAAAACTACTGTCTTTAATTTGTTAAAATTGAAATAAAAGTCAGCATCAAATATTCAAAATAGTTGTAAAATAAACATTTTAAAATTTCAAGGATCAAAATAGAACAAGTTTGAAAGTTTAGGGATTAAAATGGACAATTTAAAAGTTTAAGGATCAAAATAGAATAAACTTGAAAGTTTAGGGACTAAGATAAGATTTAAACCTCCTTCGCCTTCTTATTATTATTGTCGTTGTTGCTGCTATTGTTATCCGGTTAAATTACAAGTTTAATCTCTCAACTTTCAAGGTTGTGCCAATTTGGTCCCTGAATTTAAAAATTGTCTAATAGGTTTTTAAAATTTTCAATTTTGTGTCTAATAAGTTCTTAACATATTCGAGATTTTTAAAAATTGACCAACTTATTAGATATAAAATTGAATTTTATGCCTGTTAGGATCTTAAACTTTCAATTTTCAATCTAGTAGGCTTCTGAATTTTAAAAAATGTTGAACATGTAAAGGATTTATCGGACACAGAATTGAAAGTTGAAGGATCTATTGGACATAAAAGTGAAAGTTTAAGGATCTACTAAAAATACTTTTTTAAGTTTAGGAATCTATTGGACACAAAATTGAAATTTCAAGGACCTATTTGATGTTTTTTAAAGTTTAGAGACCAAATTGAGACGACCTTGAAAGTTCAAGGATTAAACTTGTAATTTAACCTTATTTTTATTGTTGTTGTTGTTATTATTATTACAAGGGTACCAACCATAGCATGTATATGTTTAATTTCCTTTTCCCTAATCAATACAATTTTACATCTAATCTTCACATTATATTTTTCAATCCAAGCGTAGCTCAATGTATAACACATCAATTACCATCTCTAAATTCGATCAACCGATACCTACTTGAGCCTAGCTCAATGCATAAAACGTCAAAATTCATCTCTAAATTTGATCAATCAACGTGAACTTGAGCATAACTCAATGTTATGCTCAATGGATAAAACATGAATTATCATCTCTAAATTCGATCATCTAATGTCAACTTGAGCATAACTCAACTGGTTAGACATATACCTTCGATCAAGAGGTCAGAGGTTCGAATCTCCTCACCCCCATATGTTGTTGAAATAGAAAAAGAAAAAAATTCGATGAACCGATTTCCCATCTCTCCAATTCAATTATGGAACAAACATTATTTGAATATTTCTTAGAGTTGGTTTAGGACAAATTAGAGAAATTTTGAGCAAATCTAGATTCCAATAATAAGATGGGGACAATAAGTATAAGATGACTTTAGTTAATTTTTAATTTTAATGGAATCTACCATAAGTAATTTGTAGGTATTAGTTTTACAAATAGGTCAGTGTTGATGTGATGAGATTGGCAAGGTTGCCATAACTGTTTCAACAACACATAGATTCTAAGTTCTCTAAATTACAAAGTAATTTTTTTTTTTTTTTTTTTTATTGAAGTAATTTTTGAAATATCTACCTTTGTCTTTGTTTTTGAAGAGAATTTTGGTTGTGGCTATTTCTAATGGTGTGATTAAAAAATCAGCTAAAGGGAAAAGGTTGCAATCAATGTGCTAAAAAGTCAATTGAATGATAAGAATGGGATGTAACTAAATTAAATAAAATGGCACCTAGAAATTTGCATAGGAATATAATTTCATAATTGACTATTGGAACTTTATGGGTTAATGAATACAAGAATGCAATATTAAGTGTTTTTTTTTTTTAAAAAAAAAGAGAATGTAGTATTAAGTTGATTTGAATAATATTGACATTTGTATTTATTAGTGTGAGAATACTTCAAAGTTATTTTGTTTGGTCAAATCATGCAAAGTTCATTTTCTTTGGACCAATTCAAGTTTACTTGGGTTTGATTTTGTAACGCACCAGGGCCAAGGTTCGAAATTCGGATTCGGCGCCTAACGCCCTCGACATTCTCCTGCGACCTGGCGACGTCACCATACTTGTCTGGAATTGCTTCTAAGAATGAAGACTGTCCCCACAAACCAACACAGGGTCCTTACATGCTTCCTAGGAAAATTCTAGGGTGGTCACCCAACATAGATCTTCTCCAAGTCAAGCACGCTTAACTTCAAAGTTCCTATGATTGAGCCACCGAAAAGGAAGGTGCACCTTATTGGTATAGGTAATATCTATCAATTCTTTTAAGTTTATCTTGACCATACTTTCATGTCCTCAGGATCCCTCTCATTCGGATGTGATCTCGGTTCATTCATGTACCCCTCCTAACCTTGGACGTCACAGATTTATCCATCAAGGTAAAATTGCAAAGATGAAAGGTTTTTGTCAAAGTAAGAAAATCTACTTTTCTCAAACTTTTCAAGTCAATTTATTTGAAGCATGTTTTTCTTGGTTGTTCTATTAAATAGAAATACAAAGTTGGGATTGTCATAATAAGGAAAAAAAAAAAACTATTTCATACTTGTTGAAACATTACATTTATCATCAGCATATAAACAATTCTATTTGGCTTATGACTTTTAGAGGGATTGAAAGGTCTTGCAAAGAGATTCGACCTCTTGCAAGGTTTAATACTTCCGGTCAAGTTTCAATTACCGTTGACTTGTGTTTCTTTTTTGGTTAAATCTATTTTTTGCGTAGTTAGTTTTTTTCTTGGTGTTTTTTGTTGGATTGTCTTTTTTACATCCTTTTATATTCCGAATGTTATTTTTATGAATAGAGAAAATACATATTCTTTACGATAAATGGTCACATATTTGAGATTAATTCATTCAATATGTCATTATTAAAGTACCTATATGGATATAAGTCATCCAACATAAATCAAATACATTGAGAACTATGACATGGTACCCTATAGGTTCCCAATTATAGCAACTTGATGTAATTTTCATTTCCATATTGCCAAAATAATAACAATAATAATAGTAATAAAAGATTTTCTTGTTAAAGTATGATCATTGATTCACTTTTTTATTTCTTAAAATGAACCTAAAAAAAATCACTTTATCAAGCATACATGTATTAGTAACCAACTCTACTATCTAATAAAATTTGTAGATTATTAAAATTAAACCAATGTCTTAAAACATTTTATCGATGAAGCTCAAACGCCAAAATGAAAAGATATAGATAAAAGTTTAGATGTCGAACTTTCATAACTATAAGCTATAAAATATGAGAAGAGTAAGGTTTTGACCTCAACCTAAGAAATCTTAGTATTATATAATATGGGATGACCCTTTAAAATAGGTGGAAATGATCTTTCTGCTCAATGAGATCTCAGTCAAGAGGAGGCGTAGCTAAGTAGGACAGATCGAATTTTTTTTTGTGATTTGGGTTTGTCTTCCTTGTCAGAAGAGGAATGGTTTTTTTGGGGATTCTTTGTTGCCTTTGTGGCTTTCCTCCGTAATTGATGAGGACTGGTGTGTTTGTGGATAGTTGTTGGTTTAATGAAGTTAATTATTTTTCAAAAAAATATATAGGTGGAAATGTTAAATGTTCTACCTTTTCAACCCTTTTGCTTGTGTCAGCATCCTAGTAAAATTACCATTTTACTCTTTACTCTAACCTCACCCTCTCTCTACTCTCCCTCTCTCTCCAATTTCTCTCTCCAACCTTTCACTCTCTCCCCAATCTCTTGCTCTCTCTTAATCTCGCTCTCTCTCCAATCTTGCTCCAATCTCTCTCCCTACTCCAACTCTCGCTCTTGTTGCATGCTCTCTAGAGAGAGAAAATAAAGAGAGAGAAACGAGATGAGAGAAAAATGACGAGTTTTCATATAGAGAGTAAAATGGTAATTTTGCAATGATAATGACGTAAGCAAAATGACATATAACTTTAAATTGAAAATGTATGACATTTTTCACTTTTGCCTCTTCAAATGGGTCATCTACGCATTTAATCCCATATAATACCTTCCAAATCTCTTTCCAACCATTATTTGACACGTGAAACAACTTGGTCTATTTTGGCAAAGTTGGTGTTGGCTCAATGCAAAGTTCTATTTACAATAATGGGTTGAGAATGAAATAGGCTTGCAGCACCTTCAGAATTTAGTGACCAAACTTAAAGTTGCAAACAAAACAAGAGGGTAGACAAAAGATTCTATTTACATTCATTAGTATCTTTGAAAGTAATGAAACAAAAAAAGGTGAATACAAGTAATGTTCTATTAAAAGGAAGGTAGTCGTACGGTAGAGTGCCATTGAATGAGGAGCAAAACACAAGAAACACAAAAATGCTTACCTGATACCACAAACTTACTCAAGTTAGCTGAAGGAGAGGCATTACAGGGCCCTGTGAGCAGCAAAGTAAGCTGACATGTCATCTTCAAAAGGAGCTGTAAGCCATCTAAAGAAGCAATATCACAATCAGTAAACTCATAATATTCATGAATCACAAACAATTTAATCTCCAAAATCACAACAATTCATCTCTATATACCTGTATAAATATTGCTTCCCTCAGTCCCATATCCAGCACCAATTTGATATTGCCCTCTCTTCTTCTTCGATACTATACCGTTCTTCCTCTCGTTTCTTTCTTTTTGAGTCTTCTGTGCAGACCCTCGATGGCAGGACTCAGCATCTACTGGGCGATGAGGTGGTTCGTGGTGGCTGTGGTGCTTCTACTTGCAGTGGCGAGAGCTCAAGACAGTGGAGGACTTGCACCGTTGCCTGCCATGGATGCTGGGACTGGATTTCAGGTGACGTTTTCCAGTGGCGGGGTTCTGCTATCGATGTTCCTCTGCCTTGTTGCACTTCTTTGCCATTAGATGTCAGATCTTCCTGCTTTCTTATTGATCAGTATGATTGGGTTTTGATGGTTTGTATGTATATGTTGTTGTGATGGTGCTGGCATTATTTTTCCTTCTTTTTGGCCATGATACTATATTGGAGATTTGATTCTACATGCTTTTGATATGTAATCTCTGAGGTTTTATAAATAAAGTTGTTTTTGACATTGATTTTTTCCAAAAAGAAGAAGATATTGCAAGGGATGAACATAGAAAATGCATGTAAAGTAAGAATAAGAAACTCAGATATGAATCTGGCAATTCCTCACATGATTTTTCAGCAGCCAAACAAAGGACAATTAACAAGAGAAGAAAAGGGTTTCTGTCAAAGTTCCAATAATTCAGGACTGACTCTATCGACTAAGAAATCAAAGTACTTACAATGAAAGCTTCCAAGAGAAGAAAAAGGCTTCTGTAAAGAATCTAATCACTAGAGACTGACCAATAAATACCATTAAATTCAAATCTAGATATTGCAATTAGCAGTGAGTGAGTGCCTTGAGATGATTTATTAGAAACATAAAACCTTGGGGAAACAGACATCGGCAATCCAGGTTCTAAAACATGTAATAGAAAAAATTACGAAACCCACTTGAGTAAGCGGAGAGTACAACAGTATGAATTCAAGTTCTCTTCCTCCCTCACCCCCCCCATCTATCTATCTACCATTTTATCTCAAATGCATAAAATAATGTTGATGACTGAGTAGCTTTCAAAAAAATACAAAGTACAACATTTTCAGTGGGCACAGCTGAACGTGATGACAGAGTATCAGAGGAGAACAATCGGCCATTCAAGATTCGATCACTAATTTTCAGAATCTTGAGTTAATATCAAATTTTGGGGTTTAAAAAATAGATATTGGAACATGATGCCTGAAAGACCCCTATAGGATTATTTCAAATAGTCCAAGCAATTAACATTCATCATGCAGCAGGCAATATCTTAAGCCACAATTAGCATAACTAAGCTGAAGACAATTTCCGATGCGGCAATATCAAAGGAGGGGCCAAGTATCTGATAAAGCTCAATATAATGATTTAAAAAAAAAACTCTTCGATCAGAACTGACAACAATAGCAAGCAGCAGAAATTGAACTGAAAACTCTGTACACTTAAAAACAACACAACTTTAAAACCCTTTCCCAGTCATCGTTAACATGTCTGATTATCAAATATCATATTCCCAACAATATGAAGATATGGACCCAATTGAAACTGGAAGTGTTTAAACAATCTTCATCTTCTTAGAAACTCTTTTGAATTCGACCATGCCATTTCTTTTTATAGAACAAAAAAAATTATAGTATAGAAATATGTGAGAATATTAACAAGAAAGAAGATGGTAAGAAGCTTTTTAACTAAAAAGGTAAATTTAAAAAAGGAAAAAAAAAAAAAAAGTGGCCTAACTAGAGCACATAGAAGAGAAGGTAGAAGGGAAAAATCTAAACTCTTACCTTTTTGGCAAAAAGAAAGTCCTTTATATTAATATATAAAGAAATAAATAAAAACTATACCACAAATAGTGTTCCATTGAAAAGACCAATCTAGGATGAACCATTAATAGATCATACTTGTAAGGAAGCCTAATTAGTAAACCCAATGCAAAGACACAATTAGGAAGATACAAGAGGTTTTCTCCTTTGCAAACATGCACTCACTTTATCCAACCCCATAATCTAAAAGCTATAACCACAAAAAAGTGACAGGGATACAACAATACACAATTGCAATGACTTGCTGTAAGAATTTGGATATCACAAAAGAGATAACACGTTTATTAAATATATCGAAATACATCTCTATATGTAAGTCTTACTTTCATCGCATTTCAATAATTTTCAAGCTAAAAAACTTCCATTTTAAATTATGACATCTGAGTATAAGGATAATTACCTATCACCTTCACCCTTTGGTGGTTTGTCTGAATACAAGGATGCTTACATCTGATCCGAATATAAGGATAAAGAAAGAAACCAGTTCATAGATTACCAAAAAACGAAAAAGAAAGTTGTATGAACAAGACATAACATCCATCAGTAATTTCATTTTATTCAAAATAATAAGGAACCACCAAAAACTTTGGTATTACAAGACAAAATTGAGATGTCAGTCAGATGCCTCAAATTTAATCAGAATCAATTGCTCTCACCCCACACAGAGGGTATACTACCTCACAAGAATATTGATTAAGCAAGTTCTAACTATAGAGTACAACAACTCATCGTGTTTTCTCAAGCTATTGTTCTATGTATACTGAAACAAATATCAGAAAAATGATTTAAGAACAATTGTACCCATTGAATCAAGCGTGGTTCACCCCCAATTCTCCTTCCTCGATCTTCTTCTTGTTCTTCTCGATTGCCGCCGCAACCTCCGCCGGCATATACTTCTCATCATGCTTTGCCAAAACCTCAGTAGCCGAAAAGTAATACTCCCCACTCCTCGCTTTTCCCGAGACACTTTTTGTAGAGACCTCATTCCTTATCTCATCGGTAAATGGCTTCACAAAACCTTCCGCCACGACCGAATGCCCCTCTCTAAACAAATCCGGCAACGACCCCTGATGGCGAACCAATATATCGGTGATCAAATCCGTTATCACGAACTCCATTTGAGAAGACGATGCCGGATGCACCACACTGCCTTCAAGAACCAGACCACCGAGACGAAACTTGTTCTTCGAGGGGTTCGCAGAGTATTTCTCGAGCGCATCGGTGGGCGTCACGTAGAACATCAGATGCTCTTGAAAATTACTGAGGACGATGACGATGAAGCCCGCGATGCAGCTGAAGGTCAGAGCGTAGGTCCAGAGCCGCCGAGTCTGGAGCTGCCTGGCCCGAGCTCCGATGTCGACCTGCTTCGGACGGGTCAGATTCCGGCGTGCAGTTGAGAGGAAGCGAAATCCAGAGAGACTGAAGACGGTCTGATCAGGAAGCCGACGAAGATCGGCAAGTGCAGAGGAGATAAGAGGGGAAGATTTGGGGATGGGGGAAGATTGAATGTGATGAAAAGTGGAGCGGAAACGAGCTGAGGAGCGCAAGAGGAAGTGTGATCTGAGTCGGAGAGCGAGATTTGTTGCCATTGGAGAAGAGATTGAAGGTTGAAAACAGGAATTGGGATTGAAAGGGTTTAGGGTTTTGTTGAAGGATTCTGAAAATCAAAATCAAAATCAAAGAATGGTCAGAGGGCTAATGGGGCGAGGTGGAGAAGAGACCAAAAGGGAATTTTGTTCTTCTTTCTGTAAAAAGTTGGATTAGAATGGGAAATGTGATTTTGTGAATGACAACCGACCAATCTTTCATGGAAAAGAAATAAACTCTTGGACTTTTGAAAAAGTCAACATAGCTTAGCGGTAATAAGTCAAATCAAAATTAATTACCCTGAACTTAACTTTAGACATTTTTATAAGGTTAAATGATATCAATTGTATGTCAATTTGAACATAGATACGATTATCGTTCAGTATAACTCAATACATACCTATGATCATGAGGTTAGAGATTTGAATATCTATCTCAAATGATGTTAGAATATCTATCTCAAATGATGTTCAACTAAAAAAAGAAAGAGACCAATTATTGTCGAATAAGTAGATGATGCAATCCTCGTTCTATGATGGTTGGACTAAAATTAATTGTTGAAGTTATACTTTATAGGAAATGGGAACTTGGATTGTTTTTTCTTTTTTTCATTTAAATTAATGTAGATGAGATAAGTGTTACTAGTGCGGAATTTAGATTAGGAATATATTCCACGTATGAGTATGTTTTTAAAATCTAAACAAAAAAAAAAAAAAAATGTCTTTGAAGTTTAAAGATATATTTTAAACTTCAAAAACAAGTTTGGTTTTTTTATTTTATTTTATTTTATTTATTTATTTATTTTGGTTTAGATTTGGAAAACATGTTTGAAGAGAAGATAACAAATAAAAGAATTCATGGGTGAGTGTGTACTTTGTAGACTTAATTTTAAAAAACCAAATGATTACCAAACGAAGTCTTAGACCCCATTGGATAACCTTTTTTTTAAAAAAAAAAAAAAAAACATGTTTGTTCTCTCACAGTTTTTAGTAAATTTCACATTTCAAACAAACACATTTAAATTCTAGGCTAAATTATAAAAAATACCCCTGAACTATGGGGTTTGTTTCAAAAATGCCCCTGAACTTTGAAAAGTTTAAAAAATACCCCTGAATTTTGAAAAATGTTTCAAAAATACCCTTGCCGTTAATTTTTTTATGGAAACCGTTAGAATTTACGGTGCAGTGAGGAAAAAAGAAGAACATTTTTCAATAAGGGTATTTTTTAATTTTTTTTTAAGTTCAAGGGTATTTTTTTAAACTGAAACTTTAACAGTTTCCATCAAAAAATTAACGGCAAGGGTATTTTTGAAACATTTTTCAAAGTTCAGGGGTATTTTTGAAACTTTTCAAAGTTCAGGGGCATTTTTGAAACAAACCCCATAGTTCAAGGGTATTTTTTATAATTTAGCCTAAATTCTAAACCAAATTTAAAAAACAAAATCAAGTTTTTAAAAACTACTTTTTTTTTTTTTTAGTTTTTAAAGTTCACCTTGATTTTTTGAACAATATATATGTAATCAACAAGAAAACTAGGGTTGTTCGTCACTTGATCAACGTTGGTTTTGGATAAAAACCGAGGTTGAAAACCAACCTATTGATTTCAGTCGGGCAATGATTGGTAGTTTTGAGATGCTTCTTGAAACCAATCGACCGAATACACGGTCAATTGGTCAATTTTGTTGGTTTTGTGATTATGAAGAATAGCTCAATAAGAAAGGTTTGAAGCAAAGGAGGAAAGAAAAAAGAGAAAAAGAAAACAGAGAAATAATCTAAAATTTCGGTAAAGGAAAATTCTCGGTCAAAAGTGTTGGGAATGACTTGGGATTTTTTGCCCTTGTAATATTGCTTGGGGTCTTGTCCCACATGGAAAGATTTAGAGTTGGGAAGAGTTTTTTTTATACCATCACTCTTCCTTACTCTTATAAAAGAGGTTTGGTGGTACTAAGACTTCTTCCCACATGTGAGTTGTCCATTGATTTGATCGATTGATCAAACAGATAGGTGAGTTGTCCATTGATTGAGGAAGGGTCACGCGGTGTTCATGCCCATAACCCACAGGTCCCAAGATCGAAACTTGGCTCTGATAAGTGATTTTTTTTTTTATGTAAATTTTGAGATTTTGGTTCCCTAAGGTCTCTAAAGCTACTACAATTGTGGAAGAAGGCCTAAGGGAAGTTTAAAAAAATCCTTTGAAATGGGTAACCGGAAAACGACATTCTTATTCACTGAAATTTTCATTTTTCTGTTTCGGGGCCTTCTTTTTCACTAAGATTTCAATTTGCATATCAAAATAGGCATGAGAGTTAGTTTGTTCAATGTAATTCTTTTTTTGATATCGTAATAATGTAATAGAAATAAAAACTCTATTCCAAGAGTAGAGATGTCTATTTTTCCAACCAGAGCATAACTTAACTTGTATAAAATGTATACTCTTGACAAGAGGTCAGAGGTTCAAATTCTTCATTCCACATGTTGTAAAAAAAAAAAAAAAAAAAAAAAAACTTAATTCCATCAAAAGCTATCCACATGTTTGGAACTGCAAAACCAACTAGTCAAGATTTCGGACTACTTGTTAGATGTGTCAACCACACACACATATAATTTCACCACTTAGTTATAACTTAGGTATCTTTAAGTTAATATTTTGTTTGGTTATACAAATCACAAATCAGAGTGGCACAGCGGAAGCATGATGGACCCATAACCCATAGGTTCCAAGATTGAAACTTGGCTTTGATAATAAGTGACTTTTTTAATAAAATTTGAGATTTGAGATTAACTTTGAATTTAATTTTTAGGAAAAATACACTTTTGGTCCTTGAGTTTTAAGTTAAGTTACACTTTGGTCCTTGAGTTTTCAAACTCAACAAAATTACCCCTGAGGTTTGAGATAAAGAGCAATTTGGTCCCTGCCGTCCCTGTTAAATACTAACGGACGGCTGACGTGATACTATTATTTTAATTAAAAAATTATTATTATTATTATTTTTTTGAGAAAAAAAATTATTATTATTATTATTATTATTATTTTTTGAGATAAGTTATGTATTAAAATTGATACTAAAAAGTTTGTGATAAAAATGACATTTTGGCTAAACTCATTTTAAACGTCGAGGAACTCCCAGACCTTGAAACCATCGTTTGCCGCCATTTACATCCTTCATTGTTCTCACTTCAGCTTGAGCTTCATGATCAAGCTTAATGTCAGTAATTTCATCTTCAGATATCCGCATTTGGTCCGAAGATCACCATTCCAAATCCCAGTCGTTTTTCTACTCCACACTCACTCTCTTCCACATCACAAAGACAAACCCATCAATTGGAACGCATCTCACGCCCTCATTCAATCCAATCCACTTCTCTCCCTCTTGGAAGAATGCACTTCCATGGCGCAGATGAGGCAAATTCACGCCCAAATGATTTCAACCGGCTTGATCTCAGATGGGTTTGCTCTGAGTCGCCTCGTCGCGTTCTGTGCAATTTCGGAGTGGCGAAATCTTGACTATTGTGTCAAAATTCTCGACAGTGCTGCGAACCCGAACGTTTTTTCTTGGAATGTGGCGATTAGGGGTTATTTAGAGAGTGAAAATCCCAGAAATTCTGTTCTTTTGTACAGGAAAATGCTGAGAAAAGGTGGGTCGATTCCTGATAATTATACTTATCCTCTGTTGTTTAAAGTGTGTGCTGGTTTGTCGTTGAGTTTCACGGCTAATGAGATTCTTGGGCATGTACTACAGTTGGGTTTTGATTCGGATTTGTTTGTGCACAATGCGATCATTCATGTTCTGGTTTCATGTGGAGAATTGTTGGTTGCACGTAAGGTGTTTGATGAAAGTTGTGTGAGAGATTTGGTTTCTTGGAACTCCATTATCAATGGATATGTTAGGTGTGGGCTGGCAGACGAGGCGTTGAAACTTTATTACAGGATGGGGGAACTGAAAGTGAAGCCAGATGAGGTCACAATGATTGGAGTTGTTTCAGCTTCTGCCCAGCTTGAGGATTTAGCTCTTGGAAGAAAGCTCCATCGATTCATTGAAGAAATGGGTTTGAATTTGACCATTCCACTTGCCAATGCGTTGATGGATATGTATATTAAGTGTAAGAATATTGAGGCTGCAAAGACATTGTTTGAGAACATGTCAAAGAAAACGATTGTTTCATGGACTACAATGGTTGTTGGATATGCCAAATTTGGGTTGTTGGAAAGTGCTGTGAGGCTGTTCAATGAGATGCCAGAGAAGGATGTTGTGCCATGGAATGCTCTAATTGGTGGCTTTGTTCAAGCCAAGCGTAGTAAGGAGGCTTTGGCTTTGTTTCATGAAATGCAAGCCAGCAATGTTCATCCGGACGAGGTTACTGTTGTTAATTGTTTGTCTGCCTGCTCTCAACTTGGAGCACTTGATGTTGGAATTTGGATGCATCATTATGTTGATAAACATAATCTTACTATGAATGTTGCCTTAGGAACTGCTCTAGTTGACATGTATGCTAAGTGTGGGAACATAAAAAAGGCTCTACAGGTTTTTGAGGAGATGCCAGGAAGAAACTCATTGACATGGACAGCTATAATTTGTGGTTTAGCACTTCATGGACAAGCACATGCTGCAATATCTTACTTCTCGGAGATGATTAGTACTGGACTAGTGCCTGATGAGATCACCTTTATTGGGGTCTTATCGGCTTGTTGTCATGGTGGACTAGTTGATCAGGGTCGAGACTATTTTTACCAGATGAGCTCCAAATATGGTATCTCCCCGAAGCTTAAGCATTATTCTTGTATGGTGGACCTTTTAGGTAGGGCTGGCTTCTTGGAAGAAGCAGAAGAGCTTATTAAAAGCATGCCTTTCGAGGCAGATGCCGTAGTGTGGGGAGCATTGTTCTTTGGCAGCCGTATGCATGGAAATGTTCATATGGGAGAAAGAGCAGCTTCTAAGCTTCTTGAGTTGGATCCTCATGATAGTGGAATTTATGTTTTACTTGCAAATATGTATGGTGATGCTAATATGTGGGAGCAGGCAAGGAAGGTAAGAAAAATGATGGAAGACAGAGGGGTGGAGAAAACACCCGGTTGTAGTTCAATTGAGATGAATGGTTTAGTTTATGAGTTTATAATTCGCGACAAGTCACATCCTCAATCAGAGAAGATTTACGAGTGTTTGACTCAGTTAACAAGACAGCTTGAACTTGTTGAGGATGAAACTTCTTCATTGAAAGAATTTTCCTCTTGGTGTTGATCTAGGTTGGCAGATTTGAGTTGAGAAATCTACCAAGCTCTCTCTCACATGCTTGTGCTCTAAAAATATCATCACTCCAAAGCTGTCTAGTTGCCCGAAGGATTTGAAAATTTGGAGATATCCTTTGAAGTTTTGGGTTCAAGCCTCTGAGACTAAAAAACGCCCTTGACATCTCCCACAGCTAGCCTTGAGTGGGTGAAGTCTTTCCGAGGATTAGTGAGAGGTGGGCTATAAGTATAATACAAGGAGTGGGGCCCTCCGACAACCCGGTTCAAAAAAGAATAGTTAATAAACGAAAGCTTTCTATTCTAGAAGTGATTCTCTTCGTTACTTTGAGATGATGCAGGCCTACCTCTCAGTTCTAAAAGCTTCTGCAGAAGGATCATCACTTGAAGAATCTTCTGAATGGTAAGAAAATGTTCTATATGCTGCATGTAATGAGTTCATTTCAAGCTTTTTAAGTTTCTTGACTTTTTGCTTGCATTTCCTTGTCCAGTTATATTTGAAGCATGACATCAACTTGGCAAGATCCTCAAACAGTTGAAATGAAATGCTAACCAGAGGTTCATATTCAGCTCATTTCTTGCCCCACCTTTTAGTTTTTATAACATGTCACCTGCAAGTTTTATTTATATGCTTCATGGAAGCATACGTGAGATAGTGGTTTGTTGGGTTATGATGATACAGGATTACGTACTCAGCCCTAGTAGCATCTCAATTTTTTAACCATTTTAAACTTGTTTAACCATGTTTTCTTCAATTCCTTTGGGTAAATCAATTTCAAAAGTGAGATAGATTGTAAATAGGTTTAAATTTTCATTTGGTCTCAAAACTTTCATGTGCATTCTATTTTGGTCCTTGGACTTTCAAAACTTATGTCTAAGTTAAACTTTACATAAAAAAAAAAAACTATTTTTAATATATGTTGTTAATTTTTTTAAAATTATTTAACAAGCATTTGATATAGGCATTATTACTTACTTGACGAGTAGATGTTTGCATATATAAATATTTGCCACATTAGGTTGAAAACAAGTCTATTTCTTTTAATCAAAGAAAGGACTAAAATAGTATTCATACAAAATCTAGGAACTAAAATAGAACATTAGTACTGTTACAAGTTTGAAGACCAAAATAAGATTTAAACCATATTATAAACTGCTTTACTTTCCTCTTACTCATTGTGACCATAGAACCAGAAATTATTAAGAACCTTCGTTACCTTTCCTTTGACCTTTGTCTTATGCACATCATCTACTTCACCAATGTGATTATATACTACTCTTTTTCCAGATTTTGGAAATGGCCTGCCGAGTGTTAAGATTCCCACAGGAAGGAAGGGCTTCGAGATTCATGTTCTGAAAAATGATCTTGTGGTAACTGGTAAGGATGACATTTCAAATTGGCTTCCCTATCATTTTCTTAGAGAACCAAAAAGAAAAGCTTTCTATCAATCCATGGGTTCATAACTGGGGCTGAGGGAATTTGTAGTGGAGCGGTAAAATGCACAGAGAAGTATGAAGTTTACCACTGACAAAAGCACTCTGCTAGTTTGACACTGACATTGAAAGATGAAAGCTAGAGAAGCGAATGAGATTAGATACCCGAAAAGTCCTAGCCATAAACGATGAGTATTAGGTGTTGTGCATATCGACTTGAATTTCAATGGATGAAAGATCGATGAAGGTGTTGAAATATGGATTCTGAAAAGATGAAGGAGAGGAGATGGTTGGCCTTTGTTTCTCATCTGAGATCTCATGAAGATGATGAAAAACATCCCTCAACCATTTAAAATGAGGCAAGTTATTTCTTGCAAGTCAACTGACAAGATGCATGGAACCATAAATTCCAGTGTGTTTACATGATTTTTGAGAATATAGTTACAGTTCCTTTTTTATGATGCAAGTTACTTATAGTCAAATTAGAAGGCATTTTGTATCTTATTTAAGGGATTTTTGTGTTTGGACTATGAAAAAGTTACACAGGTTGGGGTTGTGATCGAGACAGGTTGGAGGTGTGTAGTCACAATAAAAATTAAAAAAGGTCTAGGATAAATCCATATTTTTAAGATCATATTTGGAATAGGAATGATGAAATTATAATTAATATTTTTTTAAAAAATCAAATACAAGACAACAGTAGTAGGGATGTATAGAAAATTTCAAGAGCAAGCAAGGACATAAGAGTACCCTATAAAAGTATATAGATAATTCTTTCTCAAAATAAAATTGGAACTAAGGTTGGAGTTAGAGATAGAGGTAACAATAATTTTTTTTTTTTTCTTTTTTTCTTAAATAGTCGAGATAAATGTAGGGATGAAGACATGAAATATAAAATAAAAACCAAATATTTTAATTTAGGATCACACTCGACGTTGAAATTGATATATCCAAGGGTATGGTATTCATTATAGTAATTTTTTTTTTTTAAAAAAATCAAGGTTTGAATAAAGATTGAATTCATAGTGAGAGTAACCTCGTGCCCTTTTCTACCCATCCATCCACGTCACTTTCAAGTACGTACACTCTTTTGCTAAAACCTGTTCAAACTCTTCCAAAGAGCATAGTGTGGGTTACTTTAGCATCGTCGTACTCAAACACCAATTCAAACTACTTCTCTATCTCCTAACTCAGAAATCGTTTCAAACGGAGATCCTTCACTCTCTTCAAATAGATTTTGAGTCAACCGAATCCAATCACAACGCTTGCCTAAACTCGGAGGTATACCATATCAAATCAAAACATCAAACGCGTAATCGGCCGAGGAATTCGAGCCGGTGAAGATGATAACATGACTTCTTTCTTTTCTTTGACAAAAAGGAAGAGAAATGGTAAGTAGAGAAGAAGAAGGATGTGTGATGCGTGAGAGTCCACGTGAACAGTTGTGGCAGATTTAGGAGACAGAAGGAATAAAGAACAATATTGAGTGTTGTCCTTTGGCCTTCAGCTTAGGGTTTTGTTTTGGCTTTGTCTTTCTGTTGCAATTCACATGTCAAAGTCTCAAAAGCAATGTCCCATTTGCTAAGAGTTGTGTGTGATTGCTTTCACCCATGCCAGACACCATCAAACCCTCTCTCTTTCTCTCTCTTATCATCCAAACTCATTGGATGGACACCCATTATCACACTCAATGCCAACTAGTATGTTTTAATCATCATTCCACTATTATTTTACCCTAAATATAGGTCGGTCCGGAAACACTTTTCGTCTTTGTACTTTCGTTGAAACAACGATTTAGTCATCGTGAGGTTTAGTATTAAAACGATTTGGTTTATGTATTTTCGAATTTGTCATGTAGTTCGTGAAATTTGATTTGTAGCTATTTAGTCTGTGTAGTTTGAAATTTGTAGTGGTTTACTCTCGATCGTGTAAAATGTTGTTAAATTTGTAGTGGGGTTTCTTACTGTATATGTAAAATGATAAATTACTTAAGGACCAAAGTTGTTTATAACGGTAAGAACTAAGTTAATATATAATAAAAATTGATATTTCACTTTGGTGAGATTTTTCACGATAAGGACTAAATCATTACAAATTTTTAAATTACGACAGAGATTTATAAATTGTTACTTACTGAAGTTCAAGGTCTAAATTGTTATGAAATTGAAAGTATGTGGACTAAATTGTGATATATTAAAGTTTAGAAATTGAATTGTTATTCTAACTAAAATTTAAAGGCCAAAAGTGTTTTCTAAGCATAAATGTTTTGGCCATAATGTTTGATTGTTTTTTCAATTTAGTTCCTATTGTTTTGAAAGTTTCAATTTAATCTCTTACCTTTTAACAATTTTCAATTATATCTTTCTTGTTGGTAAATGTTGAAATTGACCCATGAAAAGCTTATATAACATGATACTTAATGAATTAACAAAAATATAGAAGTGGAGATTGACTACCAACTTCTTAAAAATTGGATTTTCTACCAACTTAAAAATTTGTCAAAGAAATAAAAAATCTCTCTTTAATAAGAATTTGAATTATGTCAAGGACTTGTAAAAAGGATATTTGAGAAATTTAATCAAGGTAAATGTAAAAGTTAAAATTTATCTAGATTGTACTTCGTGAACACTGATATATCATAGGATTTTTTTTTTTTGTTCAAGAACATTTGGGGCGGGGGATTTGAACCTCTGACCTCTTGGTTGATAGTACATGTCAATTACCGTGGAGCTATGCTCGCTTTAGAAATTCAATTGTATTTGAAGCTTATTAAGAGATGACCGAGAATGTAACACTGATGAAATATCAATGTATATTAATGAGTTAAGATTCATCTAGATGTTAATCATAGCACTTGTGAGAATTACTTAGTTCAGTAAACTCAACTCAATATGATATGATTATGAGTAATGAAACTATTTGTATATTTTTTAGACTCTCTTTAGTATAAATGCTTTTGTAGCCTTATCAATATCCATCCGTCACTTGTATTAAAAAATAAAAATAAATAAAAATTAAAAATTTTCCATAAACTTTGTCTCCCTATTTTTAAACTTCTTCTAAAAATTTATTGAGCCTTTTGAATATTGAATCACTTTTTTTATTTTACTATGGGTACTACATATATACAAATATCTAATAGACATTTAGAACGTAATAATTTGATTTCTCACTTTTTAAATTTGGTTTGTGATCAATATTAAACAAAGTAGTGTTAAAAATATTGGTTTGATTAAGTAAATTAAATGAGTTTGTGCTATTATTGTTAAAAAAAAAAAAAAAAAAAAGAGTTTGTGCTATTTTAGTTGACAATCAACGATTCTACGTGTAGGTTTCTGGCAAAATATTAGAAGAGCATAAATCTCACATCTGAATGATATAAGAAAATGATGAGCTCTAAATACTATAAAAGGGGTTTGTGGCTTTTGTTTCAAACTATCCCAATTAAAAATACTTTTTTTTTTAATTTTCGAAAAGCAATTAAAAACACTTTTAAGGAGTGTTATAAAGTTGAGTTTTTTTTTTTTTTTTTTTTTTTTTTTTTTTTTTTTTTTTTTTTAAAAAAAAAAAATTGGGATGAAAGAAAGAATGATGTGTGATTGTAACATTTTTCACATAGTGGATTTTCTTTCTAAAGGGTCGTAAGTGTTTTTTTTTTTTTTTTTTTTTTTTTTTTTTTTTTTTTTTTTTTTCCAAATAAGTGGTATGAGAACTTTAGGTTCATAGTTTCTTGATTTCTAAGTATGCCCTGCAGTCTTCTTTCACTATTCACAAATTTGCTAAAAAGTAAAGTAGATATATGTCAAATTTTATGAGCCTAGTAAAGTTTGATGTAGAAATTTGATAGAAGGATCAACTTCGGCTTGTGGCATGTGCAAGTCAAGGATGTGCTAATATAATCTGGATTACATAAGGCCTTGATGGGAAGACCAAGCAGTGGTGCTTCCGAAGAGTTAACTGGTGGGTGATGGTCCAATGAAGTCCAACGATGGTTCCAACAAAGGTCCTAAGAAATCCAATATTAACGATGAAGATTAAAAGGAATTAATGGATTTAAGAGCTGCAAGTGCAATAAGATCAAATTTGCCTACGAATGTTCTTGCAAACATACATGAAATTTCAATAGCCAAAGAGTTTTGGGAGAAGCTTGAAGCATTATATCAGACAAAGAACATCATGCAAATGAAAGGTTACTGGGAATGTAGATAGTTTGAGCACATGAAAAAAGATTGTCCAAGTAAAGCAGATTTGTTAAAGGGCTCTCGATCAGATGTTGACGATGTGACTTCCTTTGAAGAAAGATAGAATTCATCCTCATGGTTTGTCCACCTTACCATGTTAGAAGATATGATGTTCGCAATTCTGCAAGTTTGCACACATGGATATTGGCTTGACGATTTTACACGGTGTATATAGTGGAAGTTATGTCGATGACTCAAGAACTTCCAAGTGATTCAAGTAGGTGGAAGTTGACCATATATTTTAGGAAAGTTTATTGACATGTGATAAAGAAGAAAAAGAGTCTTGGAATGTGGCATTCCAAGTGGTATACTTTTATGAATAGAGTAGGTTAGAGTTCTTTGAGTTGAGGATTATGATTGACGGTGAAGACAATAATTATAGCAGGAGATATGAACTCTTCTAATATCTTGTCAAGTGGAATTTGTATAATTTTTTTGGCAAAATATTATAGAAGAGCATAAATCTCGTATCTAAAAGGTACAAGAAAGTGATGAGCTCTAAATATTATAAATCTCATATGAATAATGTGGTATTTACATAAGTATAATATTTCTAAATAAATCTAAATTTGAATCTCTCTAGAAATATCATATCTTGTTATAAGAGAAAGCAAGAAATATTATTTCTATAATAATTATTTTTTGGTGCACTCCATAAATTGATGAGTAAGTTCCATATTGATCCATCACTTGTCCCAAAAAAAAGAATTAAAAACTCAACCTTTTAATGTACTTCCATAAACTTTGTCTCCCTATTTTTCTTCTTCAAAATAATTATTGAGCCTTTTGAATATTGAATCACTTTTTGGATGGGTACTACAATATATACAAATATCTAATAGACATTGCTTTTTTTCATTGTTACAAAAATTAAGATAAATTATTGGAAAATATGTAAAAAGGAGTACATTACTTATACCATGCATTGAGATGTCTAAGAAAAAGTTATAAATCATGATGACATAGAGGAAAAACATTTAAAGCATGATGGGTGGAATAAAAGAAATGCATTTTTATATGAAATAAAATAAAAAAGAATAGTTTTTTCTTTAAAGAAATCAAATATCATTACAGAGAACTAAACTTTATCATTATGACTATTTGAAATAATGGCTAATTTGAGATACGCAGAATGATTTAATTTCATATACCTTTTGCTTATGTTACATACCGTTAACTAATTAAAAAGAATTGTTTTGTAATATGGATATTCTACTCGATACTTCATTACGGACAAAAATGATCTTCTCATAGGAATACCAACATGTTGGGATGGGGACGAGGATGTCTTCTCTATTCTCTTACCATAGAAATTTTCAATATCTGTCTCCATTCCAAAATTAAACTGGGGAAAGTAACTTTTCTGTTTAGTTGTCTGTTTTCGTGGAAAATTTGTCCATCTCTACTCTAACATGATAAATGATAAATAAAAAAAATGAAAAAAAAAATGATGAAAAGATATGAATGCTTCAATTCTTTTTATTCTTAGGAAGAATGATTCTCAACAAACCTCCAACAATCACCAACTCACCTTTTAAAAGAGTCAATAATGTGAGAGATGGTGTTTGGTGATCCTTCTTCAACTATTCTCTTTCCAAATTAAGGTCAACCACCTCTAAAGACATAACCAAAAACCTTGGAATTTGGTACATTTTTCAAACCCATTTCTTTGATTTTCACAAATTTGGTAGAATGGTCAAATTCATTTTGCAATCCTTTTTTAGTTAGACAATATTTCAAGGTGGAAGAATTTGAACCTCTGACCTTTTGATTGAGGGTACATGCCAATTATCGCGGAACTATGCTCATTTTGCAATCTTACCCCACACTAAATAAAGACTTCAATTTGATTGGTAAATTGATACCATTTAACCCGAACTTTAAAAATAATAATAATAATAAAACAAAGGAGACAAGTGGACATGAGTTGTCTACTTTTAATTGTCATTTCTATCATGTTATGTTAAATCAGCCAACATTTATCTAACAGAGACATGTAGCAATCTATTGATGATTTTAATGATAGAGACCATGTAGAAGTGAACAACCAGATAAAATATAGTGACATAATCCATAAAAAATATTTGGTATGTTGCTTCAATAGGCGAATATTTTATGCGTCACTTTATTTTGTTCAACTATTTACTCTAACATAATTTTCCATACATATGTCATATTTATCTCATTTAGTTAATGATAAAAGCTACATAAAATTATAATTCAAGTTCAATATACAAGTGATTTTTTTTTTTTTTTTTTTTTTTTTTTTTTTTTTTTTTTTTTTTTAAGTTTAGGGACTAAATAGACAAAAGTTTTAGATCCTATTTTGGTTGTTGTACTTTTAGGATTTTTTTTTTTTCATTTTGATCCATATATTTTTAAAATGCTCATTTTGGTCCCAATATTATAGCTTTTTTCTATTTTGATCATTTTACTTTCTTTTTTTTTTTTGAAGCATTGATCATTTTACTTTCAAAACGTTGATTGTGGTGCATTTTATTATTATTCTAATCTATTTTTAATTTTATCATTTGTATTCGGATTTTTGCAACTAGGATCTAAAGTGATCACCTTTTTAAAAGTATAGAGGTGAAAATGAATATTTATAATTACATATGGATTAAATGGAAGATATCAAGAGTATAGATACCAAAATTATCAAGATTTATGTACTGAATTTATAAATCAACTTTTATTTTTCTAAAAAAACAAAATTTAAACCAAATTTGCAAAGAAGCCCTTACATTTTGTCAAAAAATGGAAGGGAGGTGAGTGAGCAGTTGGACAGTTGAAGAAAGTAAACTCCACGCGCTCACCTGTCATTCAACGCGTGCTGCTGAAACGCCTCCCACAAAAAGACAAACAACCCATGCAAATCACTACAATTGTAGCTTTGTTTCAACTTTTTTATTTTTATTTTTTATTTTATTTTATTTTATTTTTTAAATTTTTTTTCAACTTAATTCTTATACTTTTAAATTTTCAATTTGGTCCCTATAATTTGATTAAATCTCATAGAGAGTCTCTAAATTAATACAAAAAAAACTCATTAATTTCCTTCAACTAAAAAGAAAACATCCATCGTCATCCTGAGCAACTAACTTAGGCATTGTTCAATTGGTTAAGCAACTGTATCATCCATCATCCATCTAAAGATGGAATATATGAATCTCCACCGTCACATATGTTGAACTAAAAAAATACTTTTAAAAAAACTAAAAAAGAAAAAGAGAAAATTACCCTTTTGGTCCATAAGTTTTGAGAAATAGGTAAGGTCATTGAGTTTTCAAAATGGATATTTTTAGTTAATGAGTTTTGAGAAATAGGTTTAAAAAATCATAAGTTTTTCAAAATAGATTTTTTTTAGTCCTTGAATTTTGAGAAATAAGTTTAAAAGGTCCCTCATATTATTTTTAAAATTTTTGTATTAATACTTTTTATTATTTTTTAATATTGAATGATTTTTTAAATTAAAAAATTGAAAAAAAAAATAATATGAGGGACCTCTTAAACTTATTTCTCAAAACTCAAGGACTAAAAATGTCTATTTTGAAAACTTGTGGACCTTTTAAACCTATTTTTCAAAACTCAGTAACTAAAAAAATCAATTTTGAAAATTCAGAGACCAAACATATCTATTTCTGAAAACTCAGGGACCAAAAAGGTATTTTCCCAAAAAAATTGTTAACTCAAGCACAAAGAAAACACATTATCTTTCATCAAATATTTAATTCTTTCCTTCATGCTTATGAAACAAACAAATGACCAACTCGAACATAACTTAATAGTTAAGACATTATATCTTAATCAGAATGTCAAGAATTCAAACCTTTACCTCTACAAGAAAACTAGAAGAAAGAAAATATTGTCACATGGATAAAGATAACGGATAAGATTGGAATAAACGATAGACGTGACTTGAAAATTTTAAAAGTACAAGGACCAAATTGAAATTAAGTCGGAAATTCTTACCCATCACCACTATGGGCAAATAATAGAGAGAAGAAGATTTGCAATTCAACAGAAAATCAAAATGGAATCTCTTGTTGCACGCAACACACAAACAAAAACGCGAACAAAAGAGACTCTGAAATTCTCACATGCAACAACAAAAACGAGCGGAAGAAAGAAAGCGAGAGAAATTCTCGTAGCCTTCAATCCCAAATTCGCCGAGAAATCTACAGAAGAACCAAACCCACCACAATCATTCAACCTTAGACTCTCTCTCTCTCTTTTCGCCATCAAAAGCGATCATTGTCGGTTTCTTTAATCCCTTCCCTCTTCCTTTGGAATCAATCCCTTTTCTTTTCTTCTCTTTTCATTTCCGATTTCACTTTCTTGTTGTTTTGGAGCACCCCTTTATCTTTCTTCGTCTCCTCGATCCATTTGCCTGCGTTTCTCTCTGTTTCTCTTCTTCTACATTTCCCTTCGCTTGTTTCACCAATTGGGTTCTTCTGCTGAGCTTTTGATTTGTTGTGATTCGGCGTCGGAGCTGGTTGGTTGTGTTGTCCGAATCGCTCCGGCGTTTGAATGTGAGTTTTAAGAACCTGCATTTTGATTCTCTCTGTTTTTGTTTCTGTTTTGTGTTGAAAGAAATGCTGGCTGACTGTCGAATGGTTGGTTTGGTTTGGTTTGGTTGTGTGTAATTTGGATGGATTAAGGGAATTTTGGGTTTGAATAGTTGCTTGCTTGATTTCCCTTTTTTGGTTTACTGTTGGGTTCTGTGTATGTTCCGCAGCCAAAATTGCGAAATGTAGAAGCAATGAGAGAGTTCAATTCCGATGGTGCTCTTTGATTGTTTTGCCTTTGTTAATTGTTACTTGATTTTGGAGAACTTGGATTTTAATAGCTTTCTTATGGGATCTGGGATGTGGTAGCTCAATGATTTGCTGAGATATGGTTTTGGCTGTGACAGATAATTTTAGGCGAAATTTCTTGACTGATCTGTGTAGTTTGTGTCTGTGTTTTATTGAATTATCTGCTGCTTCTTTAATCTAGGATATCATAAACTCTAGGGGCTGGTATTTCATGCCCTGTTTCTCACATTTAGGGGGAAAATGAAACTGGGTTTACTTATATCTCTCTTCTGTTTCAAGTTTTTGGTTGGAAAAGTTTAGTTTGATAAACTTTTGTAATGGATTAGCTTTGCCTAGGAGTTTGGAGTGGCACTTTGCTCTTTTGATTTACTGCCTGCAATGTTCTTTTGGTTTTGACGTTTCTGCATTGTACAGAATATTTGGAAGATTCAGTTGTATATGAAATGAGTTGGAACAACACGCATACAGAAGTTCATCATGTCAACACCACTTATCCTTATAACACTGCCGGAAGTTTTCTTGAATATTTTGAAGGCCTTACCTACGAACATGTAAATTTCATTTTTTCGGGTGCTTCACATTCTCAGGTACTTCAGATCTGCTTGCTTCTGTGTTCTAAACTCTTGAACTCGACTTCTTCCTTGCTATGTAACTATTAAAGTGATAGATTTTATTTTTTTGGTATGATGTCCTCTGTTCTAACTTTATGGAAGATCATCTTCTCCGCAGCAAATGATTGTTTTCTTTGTTTGTGGAATGAAAAGGATTTAATATATGCTTCTTTTTTTACACTGACATTTATTCTCTCTAGGGAGTGATCTCAGAGAATTGTCTTTGCATTTCTTTGTTTTTTCCTTCTTCCGACCTTCCTTTTTGAGTCGAATCTACTTTGAAGTTGAAATTTGCCTTCCTCCCTTTATATTTTATAAGCTAGCAAAAACTATTTCACATTCAACCGTAGTGCTTGTCTCTCTAGTTGCTTGAATTAATTTTGATTAAATGGAACATGACAATGTAACTTATTGAGTTTCACACTTGCAGGAGAATATTTATCCTCCACTGAATTCAAACTTTTATAAGTTTGGGTTTTCAGATTTTGGGAGTCCTACCTATTACAACCAACCTCCATCTTATAGGCTGCATGATCACGATCCCATAATTTATGAACATAGGAGGCTAGAAAACTCTGCAACTCAGCCTAATGTACAGAGTACAGTAAATCCTGAATTGGAAGAATTTGCAAATACTACAGCATTTGACAACCATGTAGAATGTAAGTGATAATTCTCAGTAATTGGATAATTCCCATCCCCAGAAAAAGTGTTTCAAATTGTTCTATATCTGTTGGGTTCACCATTGAAGTTTTGGTAGAGGTACGCAAAATATTTTCTTCTGTAACAATGTTCACAGTAGGAGTGAATCATCAAAAAAATATACACATCAATAACATTCTTCATTGTTTCTGAGGGGTTTCTTTTTAATTTTAATTTTATCGTTAATATTCATTGGCATAGAGAATGGTATATACTACTTCATTGAACATAATTGGCATGTAATAGATACAATTGGTTACTTTTTTCTTAATAACTATTTTTGGTTACTTGTTACTCGGTTCACTGTGTGCTGAATGGTACATCTTGAGGGAACACTGCATGCATGGATGAATTAAGAACTCTTGTAGAAGATTCTTATAATTTTTTGTTTAATTGAACACCAAAAAGGAATATGGTTCTTAAAACACAGATCTCCCTTGAATTTAGTTATTGCTTTATCTCTAAATGCTTATCCTCTCTCTGATAGCACTAACAATGGATTTTCTCTCAGGTCCAAGGAGACACCATAACTCGCATGATTTTCAGGTTTGTGGCTTTATAGTTTGACAGATTAACTTTCTACTTGAAACACGTTTATACTTGTTTGGCGGGATGTTTTTCCTCAAAATCATTGATGAACGGATCTTTATCTCTAACTGTAGGTTGTTTGGCAGGACAATGTAGATCCTGATAATATGACTTACGAGGTTAGCACATTTGACAAAAATTTGGTTTACCAGTTTTCTTCCTTTTATTTGTAAGTGAAATTATCAATTCGATCAATATATGGAACCTTGTAGTCAGAATAACCAAGAATGCAAGTTACAATGCTCGTGTCATCTCCAAGTTATGGGGATGGATACACCATGGGAGTTCTAAAATCAATTTTAAGATTTTTGTTTAATATCGAAGCTGAAGGTAGTCAAGCATTTGGTAATTAGTTTGACAAAGGGACAGGGGCTCTATGATAGGCCTGCTGAACTATTATACTGGAGATAACGTGTTAATGTCTGTTTTTTGGACTGATGTTAAACAGACTTCATACTTTATGGCATCTGATTGTCTTCAAACATATGCATTTTTTTCACTATTTGGATAAAAATCTATAATATTTCAAGTTCAGGAATTACTAGAGTTGGGTGAGACAGTTGGAACTCAAAGTCGAGGTCTTTCACAAGAATTGATCGCTTTGCTTCCGATATCAAAGTACAAATATAGTTTCTTCTCAAGGAAAAAATCTCGTGTAGAGAGGTATATCCTAGTTTATGATGTGCATTTAATGGAATGTGTTAAACTTCTTTGCTTTGCTTTCTTTGCCACTAACATTAATTTATAATCATATTATCCTCATTTTTAAGTTCTTGAGCAATGTTGTGGGCAGTTTTCTTAATTTCTCAGCAACACAACTTTGTAGCCTGTCTTAAACTAGTTTCATCTTGAATCAAGAATACGGAGAAACAAATTTTGATTATTAAGCATTCTGTCAGTTGAGAATCCAGTTTGTTCCTTTTACCTGCTGAGTCTAAGTTTGTTCGTCTTAATTGGATGTAGATGTGTGATATGCCAGATGGAATATAAACGAGGTGATCGGCGGATCACTCTGCCTTGCAAACATATTTACCATGCTGGTTGCGGAACCAAATGGCTTAGCATCAACAAGGTATTATTATTAGTAAGACTTGCTGGCATTGTGGAGTATTTTGTTGCGTACAACTGTCTTAACTTATATAATACAAACCGGATTCGTTTGCTGTTCGAGATTGCATAATAACCATGTTCATTCTGTAGTTAAAATGGGTATTTGATGGGAGGCTTTTGGGTGTTTAGCAACAAAATACCATGATTTGGTTTAGCAAAATGCAGTCACCTGTGCCAAACCTTTAGGAATTGGATAACCTCTCTAGTCAGGTTTTATCTATTTCAAATCAAGTACATCAACTTTTCAACCCTATCATCTGTAGGTTATGATATTAAGAGGCCGTTTGATAGTGTTTTACTTCACACAAAAACTTATTGTAGAGCTATTACTAAGTTGGCTTGTCAAGGTTAAGGTTGTTGTGCACTTAGAATCATTGTTTAAGCTCCATAATCTTCTAAAGAAACATAACTTATAGAAAATAAGCCACCTGTGAGAGAAAACCAATGAAAAACAACTTTTAGACAACAGTTATTCAAAAAAAAAAAAAATGTTCTCATTTGATCACAAACAGAAAACAATTTTCAAACCCAACTCTCAAGCAACTTCAATTCTTCTCTTTAATAAAGTAAAACTTAGATCTACTTTACTTGATTCTTGTCTTTAACAAGTTCTCATTTAGTATTGAAAGATCCACTTTAACATTTCTCAAGTGGTCCACTTTTTCAGTGAGTAATAATTTCTTATTTTGCAGGCTTGCCCCATATGTTACACAGAGGTGTTTGGCGATAATACTTCAAAACGCTAAGTTTTCAGTGTTAGATGACAGAAGAACAGAATCTTGTTCTTATTTATTATTAAAATTTTTGTGAAAATATGGAGTGGTAATCACTTAAATTTTCCCACTTTAGTAATATCCCAATGCTAAAGTGAATAAAGATTAGTTCCTTGTATTAGCTTTATCAGTGATTGGTGTTTGGATTGATTGATTTTTTTTTTTTTTTTTTTGGGTGACAAAGGTAAGAGATGTGTAAGGATAATATGAAATCCTACCTCAAGTGTCATTTGTGGTATATGAGAATGAAGAGGGTGAAAATGGAAAAGGGTTTGTTAGTTTAGGAATGGAAATAACTAGTTTCTTTGCCTTCTTAAGTATCCATGAACAAGGGTATTTTATAGGAAATTTGTAGTTGATAGTCCTTTTCTTATTGAATTTTATAAATATTGTTTTTTTAATCGATTTTAGTTGATATATTATTCAATCAACTAGATTGAATGTATTTAATTCACTGACTGACTTGTATATTTGATGTTAATTATCGATGTCGATTAGACATTTTTCTCATCATTTTTGTTAGGATCGATATTTCTTTTATTTTATGTTTTAATAAGGCATTTAAGCTCTTGCCAACATGAGCATAGTTCGACTAACATTAAGTTTGTTCTAATGACTAAGGGTCCATTTGGAATACATTTCAATTTAAATGTTTTTCAAGAATGCATTTTTTAAAAAACATTTTGTATACAAATTGTTTAGGGAAAAAATCAATTTTTACCCCTGAACTTTGGGGGTTGTATCAATTTTAACCCTAAACTTTCAATTTTATCAAATTGAACCCCAAACTTAACAAATTGTATCAATTTGAACCTCCAACTTACATAAATGTTGCAATGTAGACCTTTGGTCAACTTTTCATTTGAATTTCTATTAAAACATGTAATTGACATTTTTTTTTTTTAAAAATTCACATTGCATTAGTGTTGTGTAAGAAATTTGTTGGAAAAACTCTTTAAGAAATCAAATATCCCAGACTATTCACATTATTATAAAAAAAAAAAAAACACACATACACACACACAAAGTTATTGGCAACAAGAAAAATCTAGCAAATATGAGAAATAAAAAAAAACTTGAAATTTCTTTATTTTTGTTTCCTAGATTTGTACATTCTTCTAATTAGCAAGAAAAAAAAAACATCAAAAGAAGGAAAAAAAAAATTCACAAAGTTCTTAGCAACAAGAAAAAACCAACGAATATTTGAAGATAAAAACCTCCCAAATTTCTTTGTTTTCGTAATCTTAAATAGCAGCAAAAAAAAACCCTCACAAAGTTCTCAACAACAAGAAAAAGTCATCTAAAATAAAGTTTTTTCAATATTTTATTTATAAGAAACCAATTCAAGTGCAATGTGAATTAAGAAAAAAAGAAGAAATAATCAATTACGTATGGTGGTTCAAACGGAAAGTTAACCAAAGGTATACATTGTAACACTTATGCAAGTTTGGGGTTAAAATCGATATGATCTGATAAGTTTGAGGTTCAATTTGATGAAATTAAAAGTTCAGGGTTAAAATTGATACAACTTGTTAAGTTTAGGGTTCAATTTGATGAAATTGAAAGTTCGGGGTTAAAATTGATACAACCCCCAAAGTTGAGGGTTAAAAATGATTTTTTCCCAATTGTTTATAATTTAAACACTCATATATTTGGTTGCATTTCTTCATAAGTGTTTTTATACACAAGTTATTGTATACTTAAAAAGTCTTTTAAAAATAGTTGGTTTCAAGTGTCTCTCAAAATAGTTTATTTATCAATTTCATTTTCTAATAAGTCATTTTTAGTGGTTGTCAAATAGTAGAATTTTTTTCAAAATGATTTTTTTTTTCAAAATTAAGCACTTGAAAAGTTAAACCAAATACACCCTAAAAGGTCTGTGATTTGGATCTCCTCATCTCTACATGTTGTATAAAAAAGGCATCTAGGCTCTTGTTCGATACTCTTCCAAATTGCCTATGTAATACTCTTTTCCTTCATCTTTCAATGGTAAAATTAAACCCTCAAACTATTATAATTGTAAAAATTGGACGCATTTTAGACTCTCTCTCTCATACTTTCTCTTGTCATTTTAGTCTTCCCTTTCTACTTTGTGCAATTGAGGAGTTGAAGGCCCAGAAATTTGGCTGAAACAGACAAACAACAATGGTTCCTAAAACAAAGGGTTGATTCCCCAATATTGATCCAACATGCATAAATTTGCCTCTCGTACAGAATCACATCATTGAAAAGGAAATGATCGTCATTCATCCCTATGTTTATCAAACCAAAGCGTATGTGAGCTCGGAGAGAAACCAGGCCCATTCTACTTCTTTGATTTGGATGTAACTCCACATTCCATTCGGATTATAAAATGTTAAGTATACCTCGTAAATGACCATAAAAAAGTCGGTTTAGAAGTATAGAAAAAAAAAATTAGGTGAAATTTTTTTAATTTTAAAAGTTTAAGAGTCTAATTTTCACACTTGAAAGTTTAGAGGTCCCACTGTTACAACCGTCATACTTCAGGGGTGGTTTATGCAATTTATCCAATATTTAAGGTCTCGTTTGATAATCATTTTGTTTTTTGTTTTTGGTTTTTGAAAATTAAGCATATAAATATTACTTCCACTATAAGTTTCTTTGCTATGTTATTCTACTCGCCATGTTTTCAAAAACTAACCCAAGTTTAAATAGTTTTCAAAAACATGTTTCTGTTTTTGGAATTTGGCTAAAAATTCAAATGTGTTCTTAACAAAGATGAAAACTATGGTAAGGAAATTGGGAGAAAACAAAACATAATCTTCAAACATCAAATGGTTATCAAACGGGGCCTAAATATGTAATATATTGGAGTTATAACCGTTTGTATTTATACTATTGATCCCAATGTTATCATGATTTCTATCGATGAATACACTTCTGTTTGCCAAGTTAGTTGAGTTCAACAAGGAGGTAGAAAGATTTAAACGACTTTTAAGGAGGTTTTGGCCAATTGAATTATTCATGCTTGTAATTAAGATTCATTTGATAACCATTTTGTTTTTAGTTTTATGTTTTAAAAAATTAAGCTTATGAAAACTACTTTCATCTCTAGCTTTCTTGCTTTACTATCTACTTTCTAAAACGTTTTAAAAAACTAAATTTGAAAACTAAAAAAATGTAGGGTTTTTGAAAATTATGCTTGTTTTCTCCTAAATTCTCTACCATGACTTTCATCATAGTTAAGGTTGCATTAGAATTCCTAGCCAAATTTTTAAAACAAAAACAAGTTTTTGAAAACTATTTTTTTTTTTTTTACATAAAATAGCTAGTGTTTGTTTTTATTAACACAAAAAGCATGGCTCATTTACCATAAAACCCTCCCATGTAAAAGAAATGATGGTTTCGAATAAGAAAATTGTAAGGTGGAATATCCTCGTTATCTTTGCTCAAATAAGGGAAGAAGCGGTTTCATTTGCATCCCTTTCCCTCCGTTCGAGATGGGAAAAGTTCAAGAAATGATTTAAAATTCTTTATCTTATTGGAATGAAGAAGATTTAAAATGAATGTAGTTAAAATATTGTGTTTGGATGATAAGGACAAAAGAAAAGAAAATAAGAATTTTACTAATATAGATTTTCAATATTTATTTATTAATAGAAAATTAAAATATGACAGGGTCAGTTAAGTAATTTAATTCTCAATTCTATGAAATCTCGCACAATTCGATGTTTTTTTTTTGGAAATTCCTTAAAAATGACTAGAAATACAGTGTAGATTTGAAAAATGACAAATGAATGGAAAATGGGTTGAGAAAATTTGCGATGGATGAAAAAAAATGAAAAATCGGTTGAAATAAGTGCAAAACGTGATAAATGAAGAAAAATGGGGAAGAAGTCAAATGGTGGCAGACAACCTAAAATTTAATTGGAATTAGAGTTTTTTTTTTTTTTTTTTTTTTTTTTTTTTTTTTTTTTATCTATTTTACTTTTTACAACATGTGGAGTGGGGATTATTTAGACCATAGACCTTTTGGTCCTTTTACAATTTTATATATACGTCTAATTTAGGTGCTTTATCAAATAAAAAAATTAGTCTTCCAAAACTATACTTATGATAGTTGTATTTTGAAGGTTAAAATATCATTTCAGTCTCTGTATGTTGAGTTTTGTTCCATTTTAGTCCATGTACTTCCAATAAAGCTTAAAATTCGTCCCTACCATAAATTTGTTTTTTTTTTAATAAACCATAAACTTAAAGTTAATTTTTATCCAAATTGGTTAAATAATAATAATAATTTTCATATAAGAAAAGACACAGTGTGAATATCTTTTTAAAATTGATCAAAAGAAGATTAAAAGAGACTAAATTTTTTTAAGAAAAATTAACAATAAAGTTAGTATAAGGACCAATTTTAAACATTGTACAGAGACTAAAGTAGAATAAAATCCAAAATACTGGAACCAAAATGTTAAACATATTTTAAATTTATACCTACTTATAAATTATTTATAAAATTATCCAAGATAGGAAACTTCCTCCTATAAATTTCAAATGGATGAAATAGAAGTTAGATTGCAACCATTTATTTTTTTGTAAATTATCCAAATAAAAACTACACTAGGTGATAAAATAAATAGTTGCAATCCAACTTGTATTTAAAAAAATAACTGAAAATTCCTATTATCATAAAATTTTCATCATCTCTTACTTCACTCCTAAAAAAAAGGAAAGAAAGAATTTTGAATGGAATATTTAGGTAGTGGATGCTTTGAAGAAGTCCTAATCTCTTGGAATGATCATATAATATTTTCAAAAGGTCAACCTTTTTTTTCTCCCTCCTATTTGGGCAATTCAAAACTAAAGCAACTTGTTTGTTAGGTAGGGTTCAATTTGTCAATGTTAATTTGAGTACAATTTAATTTATTAGGATGTCAATAGCTTTTTTATCAATTGAAAGTTTCAATCGTTTGTCATACATTTGTGACGTTATATTAATAAAAATGTTAAATAAAAACTTTAGTCCTGAAATTTTGATAGTTGTAAGTAATTATTTAGTCTCTAAATTTTAAAAAGTTTCAATTCTATACATAAATTTTTTTATTTTAATTCTAGCAAGTTCTTGATGTTAACATTGTGAATGAAATGTCAGCTTGATATGTTGATTGAGCTAATGAATAATGATTTGATACGACCTGATATATGAGAATAAGTCAAATAGGAAAAAAGAAAAAAATAGTAAAAAAAAGAAGTGAATGGAATGAATAAATAGAATATATTTAAATTGAACTTTTGACCCATTGCATATATATATATATATATATATTTTTGCCAAGTACAAAAATGTGATATTATATTAACAAAAATAAAGAATTGGAAAAAAATAGCACGTTGTTACCATAACTATTTTTTTTTTTTTTTTTTTGAGAAGAGAAATATTCGTTGTTACCATAACTATTAATATAGGGTTGTAAATTGTAATATATAATAAATATTGTTTTTTGAAAATAATATATAATTAATATTAGCTGTATGTTGCTCCATGTGTTTTATTCCCAACCAGGTTTCTATGTCAACCATTTCCCTCAATCATTACTTCAAATAATGTTTTATTAATTAATTAATATTCAAATGTCTCATTGTTGCTCAAAATTAAAGTCTTTGACCCTTTGACTTTGAGAAAATTGCAATGTCTTCTTAATATATATTTTTAAAATATAACTTTACACCATCACGATGAAGATTAAACTTTATTTTATCCGAGGAAGATTCAAATATTTGATCTATAAAGAAAGGTACTACTATTTTAATGATTGAACTATGATCAATTTAATTCATCTTTTTGATTTTTTAATTATATTCTAATCTCATGTTTTAGATCAAAGGACAAGATTCTAATTTTTATTCATTTTTTAAAACCCCTAAAATGAGCATATGAAGTAAAATGTGTCATAGGGAGTACATGTCAATTATCCTATACTCACTTAAGTTTGGTAAGATGGGCCAACCTGAATATAAAATGTTGTCTCAATCTCCATTTTAGGTTAGAAATTAGAATTTTCAAATGTTGTATATTCTAAAAAACCAAAAAGATGAAAACTCTAATCTTCTTTTCTTTTCTTTTCTTTTTTTCTTGAAAACATGAAAACTCTAATCTAATTTTTAATATTTTGGGAAAAAAAAAATCAATTCTTATAAGGTATATCACAATTTTTACACTGAACTTTCAATTTCATCCAATTGCACCTTAAATTTTGATAAGTGTTGCAATCTTTACCTTAAAAATTTGATAAATATTGCAATTTTTTTATCTTTTAATAGACTTTCATTTGAAAAATTATAAAAAAAAATATTATTGTGTGTGTTTTTAAAACTATTATGAAATTTGATGCAATTGAAAGAAAAACAACTTGAAAATTGATCTAAAAACAATTGGGAGTTTGGAGAGATTTGTTCAAGGGTGGAAACATTAATTGAACTTATTTTATGGAGTTCTTGCATTTTGTTGATATTGGTGAGTTTCAAAAAAATTTTGCTTGTTTTTTTTTTTCTTTTTAGTATTAAAATTAGTGGGTCAATTTAAAGAAAATTAAACAAAGGATAAAAATTGAAACACTTGTTTAAGTTTAGGGTTCAAATTTCATAATTGATGAAAGTAAAAGTTTAGAATATATATTGATACATCATGTCAAGTATAAGTTCATTTTCTTCGTCAAAGTGAACATAGCTAGTGGTAATTGACTTATACTCTCGACCAAGAAGTTAGATGTTCAAATCCCCTACTCCAATTGTTGTTCAACTCAAATAATAATAATAAGAAGAAGTTCAATTTCTTCCTAATATTTATTATGGATTTTATAAGTCAAATGTGATTAAATTAATGCTTTTATTTTTTTCTTGTGAAAAACTAAAAAGATGAAATAGAGAAAAGAACACAAGAAACCAAACTTCTTCTTCTTTTTTTCATTGACAACAAAACAAACTTCTTTTGTGCTTCCAAAATTTGCAATACACCAATGATTTTTTTTAAACGTTTCTTACCAATGAGAAGAAATGTTAAAAAATAGTTACCAAAGGTATATGTTTCTCAAAATTTGTAAATAAAAAACAAGAAATAAGAAATAAGACTCGTCACTAAACATTTTCTAAAAAGTTAGATTTTGTTTTAGTTCTGAACTTTTTACTTGTTTTATATAGACATTTAAATTTTCAATTTCGCTTCCTCTATCCTCACTTATTTTATTTTAACCTTTAAAATTTATATATAAAAAGTATTTTAGTTATTAGTTTTTTTTTTTTTTTTTTTTTTTTTTTTTTTTTTTTTTTTTTGATAATTTCATTAAATTCATATCTATTCCAAAAACCAACCTTTTACTTACTAAATGCTACACATGAGGGTAAATAAACTCATCACTAGACATTTTTTGCCAAATGATTTACAAAAAGTTATTATCAAGGACTAAAATTATATTTTTTAATATAAAATATTCAAAAATTAAAATGGAATTTTTGAAAGTGTAGATACCAAAACAAAATAAGCATAATAGTTAAGCGACCTATATAGAATTTAAGCATAATAAAAAAAAAATTAACCCATTTAGTTTCTTTCTCCCAACAACTCGTTGACATAACATCTTAAAATAACATGTCACTCTCATTTTTGGAAAACATGCCCTTATAACTGGTTTAATATTATTGTAAATGCTTATCCTATAGTTTTTTTTTAATCATGTTAGGAATAAGGTTTATATTTTGTAAATAATCAAATCATATGCATATAAATAACCATTTTTAGACTAGGAGGGTCAAATATGCAATTGCGTCAAACTACAAGAGTTTGAATTATGGTGACTTAAAGCTAAAATATATTTTTCATCCTTAAACAATCAATTAGTTTTCAATAATGTCTTCAAACTAAATAATTATTTTCAAAATGTCTTTAGTTATAATTTCACTTGACTTGTTAAATAAGAGCACCAAGATATGATCTAAAAGTATGATTTTAATTCCACCATCTAAGTTAGAAAATTCATAAATTGTTTTACAAATTTTGTATTTCTAAACATAGGTGAACATTTTGTGTCTGAAGCGCTACGTTTGATTTAATTAGGAGAAGTAACAACATGACTCACTTTTTGATTAGAAGGACTTGTGAAACCGACTCTTCTTCTTGTTGGTTTAATTTCTTTCCTTTATGGTTGATTTCTTTAAATAACTCTAATATTGGTGTAGAAAATCACATTAGTGGCGATTCCTGTCCCACAATGGATTACCCAATGAGACCATTTGCTTAGTCTTAAATAAAAGCAATTTCTTCTAAAAAAAAAATAAAAAGAATCACATGAACATGATGGGGAGAACCAGTTAGCATTGGGTTCGAGTGACATTTTACGCTAAGTTGTTGATTCTTTAACATGAGTTGGTTTTGGCTCTCCCTTAGTTTCACCTAAGCTTCATCTTGGTCATGGATAAATAATCAAGTTCGAATCTATATGCAGTAACAAATAACAATTGTCCTATGAAAATTCGCTTTCACTATAGTTAAATATGTATAACTCCACTATTTTTGTTGCAAGAAGTACAAATTAAAAATCATTCATAACTTGTGGTAATTAACATCAATAATGAGAAATGAAGAAAAATGATCCTCGCTCTCATTAAGAAAAATTTTGAAACGTGATCTTTTAAATAAAAATGTACAATAAGTATATTGAAGAACATATAAGTATAATAAAAACAATCGTTACAATGGTACAAGTAAATTCAATTTGAAATGTGCGTGTGGTTCAACTCTTTTTTTAAGTCCAAACAAAGTGCTATGCATGTCCTAACACAGACAAAATGAAGAAGCTATTTTATATATATATATATATATTTAAAATTCTTTTTCATCATTGAGTTTATTATATTTGTTTGACTTTGAATCCTTAGCTAGCATATTTTTTGTTTAAAAAAAATTGATTTTGGCACATCTTGTTCTTGCCATTTTGTTGTCTAGAGTTATGTATGTTCTTGCATTTTTGGGACATTTAAATCTTCCTTTGTTTATTTTGTCGACAATGACTCCTCTAAACACGTCTTTGTTTTTGTTAGTCATTTGGATCAACCAATATTTTCTTATGGTGGCTCTCTCATATATCTTGAGTTGAACTTTGAATGTGTTTTATTCATTAAGAAATTATAAATTGTCAATGAAGAGTTTTATACCAAATTTAAAATATTAAGTTCAAAGCCATCGAATGGAGACAATATTCTTAATTAGTTGGAGCCTATAGGATGTTTATTTCCTATTAAACACACAAAAAAATGTTTTTGTCAAGAATACTCACTATAAAAAGGGCTTGGAACTTGATCACTAAACATTGTCTTTCAATACATTTGTTCTCTCTTCTCCATTAAAGAAAATAGTGGGAGAAAGAGATGGAGATTTCGAAGCCCCCAGAGCATTGGCTCCCAATGTTTTGGGTTGTTCTGTTATGTCTTTTCGCCACCACAGTAGTTGCGGGTAAGAGCCCTTATGTCTATGCCTCGCCACCACCACCACCATCTCCTTACTATTATAGCTCACCACCTCCGCCATTGAAGTCTCCACCACCTCCATCACCATATTATTACAAATCTCCACCACCTCCCTCACCGTCACCACCTCCACCATATATCTACAAGTCGCCTCCTCCACCTTCTCCATCACCACCACCTCCCTACATTTACAAATCACCACCACCACCATCGCCATCTCCACCACCACCATACTATTATAAATCACCACCTCCACCGTCACCTTCTCCTCCACCTCCCTATTACTACAAATCTCCACCTCCACCGTCTCCATCACCACCTCCACCATATGTTTATAAATCACCACCACCACCACCTACACCTTCACCTCCACCACCATACATTAATAACTCTCCACCTCCACCATCCCTTTTCCCACCTAAACCATATGAATATAGATCACCACCTCCTCCAATTGAGAGACCACAACCACCATATCACTATAAATCTCCACCTCCACCATCTCCATCACCGCCTCCTCCATATGTCTACAAATCCCCACCACCCCCATCTCCTTCACCTCCTCCACCATACTACTATAAGTCTCCCCCTCCACCATCTCCATCCCCACCACCTCCATATGTTTACAAATCTCCTCCGCCACCATCACCATCCCCACCACCTCCATACATCTACAAATCTCCTCCTCCACCATCTCCATCGCCGCCTCCTCCATATATCTACAAATCTCCACCACCCCCATCACCTTCACCTCCTCCACCATACTACTATAAGTCTCCCCCTCCACCATCTCCATCCCCACCACCTCCATATGTTTACAAATCTCCTCCGCCACCATCACCATCCCCACTACCTCCATACATCTACAAATCTCCTCCTCCACCATCTCCATCGCCGCCTCCTCCATATGTCTACAAATCTCCACCACCCCCATCTCCTTCACCACCTCCACCATACTACTATAAGTCTCCTCCTCCACCGTCTCCCTCTCCACCACCTCCATACATTTACAAATCTCCACCACCACCCTCACCATCCCCACCACCACCTTATGTTTATAAATCGCCCCCTCCACCATCTCCATCACCACCGCCTCCATATGTTTACAAATCTCCTCCACCCCCATCTCCCTCACCTCCTCCTCCGTACTACTATAAGTCACCACCACCACCATCTTCATCACCACCTCCTCCATATATCTACAAATCTCCCCCACCTCCATCTCCTTCACCCCCTCCGCCGTACTACTATAAGTCACCACCTCCGCCATCTCCATCTCCCCCTCCACCATATATTTACAAATCTCCTCCACCCCCATCTCCTTCACCTCCTCCACCATACTATTATAAGTCTCCTCCTCCGCCATCTCCATCACCGCCTCCTCCATATGTCTACAAATCTCCACCACCCCCATCTTCTTCACCTCCTCCACCATACTACTACAAGTCTCCTCCTCCACCGTCTCCCTCTCCACCACCTCCATATGTTTACAAATCTCCTCCGCCACCATCACCATCTCCACCACCTCCTTACGTCTATAAATCTCCCCCTCCGCCATCTCCATCACCGCCTCCTCCATATGTCTACAAATCTCCACCACCCCCATCTCCTTCACCACCTCCACCATACTACTATAAGTCTCCTCCTCCGCCGTCTCCCTCTCCACCACCTCCATATGTTTACAAATCTCCTCCGCCACCATCACCATCCCCACCACCTCCCTACGTCTATAAATCTCCCCCTCCGCCATCTCCCTCTCCACCGCCTCCATATGTTTACAAATCACCTCCACCACCCTCACCGTCCCCACCACCTCCATACATCTATAAATCTCCCCCTCCACCATCTCCATCACCGCCTCCTCCATATGTCTACAAATCTCCCCCGCCTCCATCTCCTTCCCCACCTCCACCATACTATTATAAGTCACCACCTCCACCATCTCCTTCACCTCCTCCTCCATATATTTACAAATCTCCACCACCACCATCACCATCTTCACCGCCTCCTTACATCTATAAATCTCCGCCTCCACCATCTCCATCCCCACCTCCACCATATATTTACAAATCTCCCCCGCCTCCATCTCCTTCACCACCTCCACCGTACTACTATAAATCACCACCTCCGCCTTCTCCATCACCACCTCCTCCATATGTCTACAAATCTCCACCACCTCCATCTCCTTCACCTCCACCACCATACTACTATAAGTCACCGCCTCCACCATCTCCATCTCCCCCTCCTTCATACCTTTACAAATCTCCACCACCACCCTCACCATCTCCACCACCTCCTTACGTCTATAAATCACCACCTCCACCATCTCCATCACCACCTCCTCCATATGTTTACAAATCTCCTCCCCCTCCATCTCCTTCACCACCTCCATCGTACTACTATAAATCACCACCTCCACCGTCTCCATCACCACCTCCTCCTTATGTCTACAAATCTCCTCCACCACCCTCACCATCCCCACCACCTCCATACGTTTATAAATCTCCACCTCCACCATCCCCATCGCCACCACCTTCATACATTTACAAATCTCCTCCACCTCCATCTCCTTCACCTCCTCCACCGTATTACTATAAGTCACCACCTCCGCCGTCTCCATCACCTCCTCCACCATACTATTATAAGTCGCCACCTCCACCATCTCCATCACCTCCTCCTCCATATGTTTACAAATCTCCACCACCACCTTCACCATCTCCACCACCTCCTTACATATATAAATCTCCACCTCCCCCGTCTCCATCACCACCTCCCCCGTATTACTATGTATCACCCCCTCCACCAGCAAAGTCTCAACCTTCTCCATACTATTACGTCTCACCACCTCCACCACTCAAATATTAAAAGTTATATTTTAAATATTTATAACGATGCAAGTCACCAGCTTATTCGATGGAATTATTGAGGATATAATCAGCGGGTTGGGTTAATTATATTGTACAAGTTCTTATGGTTTGAGTGTGTGTTATCAAGTATCTTGTATTTCTTTCGATTTCTGTTCTATGTTTATTAATGTAATATTGAGACTATTTCTTACTCTCTTCATCCTATTCTATCTTAATATATTTCATATTGTTGTGACTCAAAAATAAACTAAAATGTTGGATTAAACAAACCTAATTTCTATTGTGATGAAAACGTACCGTTCAAATATGAAATAAGTATGAAAGTTTTTATTGCTTCCGAAACTGCATGTATCCTTTAAAGAATGGGAACAATTCCAAAATAGACTTTTAAATTGGTGTATGTATTTATATATATTAACACAATTTGAAAATGTAATAATAACTGAAAGTGAGCACATCTTATCGGTAATTTGCATTTATTCCTTCCCTTTCCTAACAAAACCATTAAACTCAAACTGAAAATTTGACTGGATAGCTGATAGTGGCAACGACATTTCATTCCCTTCCCCTTAGGGTGATTTCATCGGTCCTCATGAACAATGTAGTAACACTTCAACTGTGAAGGCAAAACAAAACAAAACAAACGAATTTTATAAATTAATACAATAAAAATTAATACTAGTATTTGATTGATTCCAATTCCATATTTATGTTATAGATAACAAAAAAACCAATGAACTTCATTCATCACAACGAAGAAGATGAATTCTTTCAATTTTTCACCCAAAAAAGAGAGGGAAAAAAAACTTAGTCTTTCTTTACCCTATTACAAGAAAATTGAATTTCATCCAAATAATTGCACTTTAGCTCAGGCCTCTAAGGAGATTGTTATAGGCCTCTGGATCCCTAATGGAAATTACTTAGCTGGGCTTCTTGTTGTATCTTTAATGACAAGATTGGAACTTTTTTAAAACTTACTAGACTGGCAATACAATGTGACCCACATTGTTCTATTTTCGAATTTTCAAATTTTTTTGGAGAATTGTGACAAATGGCTAAGAAAAAGAACCCACTATGATTTTTGACAAAATTAGTTTTGAAATTGGAGAATGGCTATCGCAAATTCAGGAACAACCAACCGGTATTTTTGTTGGGTTTTATGCCCTAAAACTCGTAGATAGTGAATGTAACCGTTGACCGAATATTAATGAAATAATATTGATGTATTTTTCCATTAAGTGTTATTAGTTATTTTATGTTTGTCTTTGCCTAAAATAACCATAATCCAATAAACTAGACATCCTAGGCTGTAATATGAGTCTTGAACTATATGTAGCGACATATGGGGATCACTGTTCAAGAAACAGCCTAAAGGGTCTATAGTATAGGGATAAGACTGGGTGCCTTATCCTGGTGACACTATGGATACGACCCACTTTGTATTTGATACAAACGCTATGATCCAACGCGTTCGTGTAGGAGACATGCGAGTGGGGTATCCTGTGCAATGAGTTTGCATAAGATCGGACCGCGAAATAGTAACCACTAGTTATAACACCGTTAACTAGTTAGGTTTCTATTTCACTAGGACGACCTAGACAACTTAGTCTTAATCTTGAGTTAGTTATGGACTCCTGCTCATGAGGGATTGTCCTTTGATTTGTATGGGTGAGAGTGGCCAATACACCAACTCAATAAGCCTACCATTTTGGGGACATGACCGAGTGAGGAGCTGTGAACATAATCGTACAAGATGGAAGTCACTTCTTCCCGACTTTAGGGAAGCAGATGAGTGTTCCCTTAAGTGGTGACTCCGAGTCTTGAACAAAGGGTCCTACCCTCTCAATGGCACGAGAGAGTTTTCTGTTTGATGGTTGGACCACAAACAGGTTGTTCATTAGAAGAGAACTGGTACTTAAGGAAATAGAAGTAACCCAGGGGTAAACCGATAATTTGACCCAACTGGTGTTACGGACACTCGTGAAGGACTAACTAGTCGTTATTGGTCTATATCCATGGACACAGAAAATATGTCTGCAGTGAGAAGAATGCAACTGTGAGTCTATAGTGGAATGTACACATAGTTAACGAATATTGATTAATTTGGTTAATGAGTTTGACCTATTAATCTCACATCGTTGGAGCTTCTGATCTGCAGGTCCATTAGGTCCCACTGGTAGCTCATAAAGTAATTTGAGGCAACTAAGTGTTCAATTTACTAAGGGAAACAATATAATATATATTGATATATTATTATGAGAGAAATAAATATTTGAAGAAATTTCAAATATAAATGTGAATTTGATTCATATTAAATTTATAGGAATTTGAAAGAGTTCAAATATGAATTAATTAATTTAAGGCCTAAAATTAATTTGGGCAATTAATTAATTCAAGGCCGAAAATTAAATATGTGATATTTAATTGGTGACTAATTAATTAAAGAGTTAATTAATTGAAAATTAATCAATTATGGAAATAATTAATCACTTATGGAAGTGATTAATTATTTATGGAAATGATCTAATCACTTATGGAAGTAATTAGTCATTTTTGGAAAAGATTAATTAATTATGGAATTGATTGATCATGGATTGATTAAATAAGGAATATATTAAATCTTTTATGAAAATAATTGATTTAATGTGAATATTTTATTCATGGCTTTTCTCCTATAAATAGAACACTAGACCTAATGGTTTGGTAGCCCTATTGCTCTTAGACTCACAAGACAAGACCCTAGAATTCTCTCTAGCCTCCCTCTTAGAGAAAGACTCCCACAAGTCTTTTGCCTCCTAGACTTAGAGACATACCGATGTAACCTCTGTGGTTATTGTGTCTTTGAAAAAGAAATTTCCAGCGAAGAAACTATGAGAGGGCTGCTGCGTTTTTGTTCGTTGAAGCGTCGTTGGCGAAGAACGATCAAGTCTACAACGAAGGTTTGTAACGGTTATTTCCCGTTTCTTTAGAAAAACATGAAAATAAAAGTAGTTTTATTTTCTAGTTGTTTTCAGCATGATTTTAGCGTTTTACAGCGGCTTTAAAGCATGTTTAAACTTTTGTTTTGCCTTTTTGTAACAGTATTTTGATATTAATTAATATACGGCGGAAGGTTTTTTCGATGCGCTTCCGCTGCGTCGAGGCTTTCATCCCCTTCAATTTTGTATTCCCATTTTAACCCTAGTGTTATAGGTAATTTCGAACCACTTCAATGTACGAGGAGCTGACGAGGACAACCCGACACGAGCCCGAAAATAGGACCAGAAAACGGACTCTGGAGGCGAAACAGGCCAGAGGGTCAGACCAAGGCTGGAGGGATCAGGCCTTGGCCCGACCCATATGGTCAACCTCGACCCAAGGCCGAGGCCGAGGCCGAACTCTTTCGCCTCCGTTCGGTCCCTGGTGCCCCTGGTCGCCCCGGTTCCACTTGGTTCAGCCCGAATCGCCTCCGAACGCATGAAACCCTAGAGCAGGAACAGGTATTTAAACTCTTCTTCATCATTGAAGAAAGGATCCCTGAACTCTATTCTCGAGACTCTCCACTTGCTCTCTTGCTCTGCACCTTCAGCTTTCTGACTTAAGCATCGGAGGCGGTGTGGCAAGCATCACACCGGTGTGCAGGTTTTTCTGTCTTGCAGGCCATGTCTTCCCCCCTATCATACAAATTTACCGTTGGTGGGACGTGAAGGTCAGGTGAGTTCTCCCTGTCCAAATTTGACCATCAACAGTTGGCGCCGTCTGTGGGGAAGAAAGCTTGCCAGTGAAGTTTGCACATCGATAACCTAGCGGCTAAGAGGATGGAAAAGGAAAACCAGAACACGGGCGCTGAACGTTCAAAAAGCAACCACCAACAGCAGAGGTTGCATGATCGAAGCCACGCTCGACCTCGGTCTCCTCGGCCACTTTCCCGAGAAAAGCAGGCTGACACCAAGATTGTCGCCCTAGAAGACAAGGTGAGCAGAATGGATCAGAATTTGTCTAGAATACTGCGTATCTTATACAAGCCTGGCCCAAGCACCAAAGTTTTGGGGGAAAATCCTGTTAGGGATCCGAGGAAGGGGAAAGAACCAATGGAGTCAGAATCAAGATCGAATGAAGATAATACTGATAGAACGACCAGCAGAGTTAAGGGGCTGAAATCCAGAGGTTATACGGTGTTAGGGGGCTCGGAATCAACCCAAGACGGTAGTCATGCGATGAAGACAGACTTACGAAACCTGATCACAGAGAAACGCAAAAAGGCTGAGGTCGAGGCAAAGATTAAGGCCGAGACCGAGGCTGAGGCCAAGATCAAGGCCGAGACCGAAGCCAAATTGCAGTTGAAAGAAACAGATGATGAAGACCTAGAAGAGTTGATTGGACAGGCGGACCCGCCGTTCACTGATGAAATCATGAAGGCTGAAATACCACACAAGTTCAAGATCCCGACCTTCTAGCAGTATGATGGTAAGGAAGACCCTGGGCACCAGTTAGAGACGTACAGTCATGGATGGATTTTCATGGAGCTTCTGAGGCCATCAAATGTCGAGCCTTTTCTTTCACTCTAACAGGAGCGACGAGGCGATGGTTTGGAAAGTTGCCAATGAGATCTATAAATTCATTCAAAGAGTTGTCCCGAGCTTTTGTCACGCAATTTTTAGGGGCAAGAGACCAGCGTAAGCCTCAATTCAATTTGCTAACTATTAAACAAGGACCAAAAGAGAGTTTGCGTGATTACATATCAGGTTTCAACAATGAAACCCTTAGGTTGAGGGAAACAATGACGGAGTAGCCCTAATCGGCGTCATAGCTGGGCTACAGGATGAGAAGCTCTTGAGTTCCATCGGTGAGAGCCAGCCTCGCACTTATGCTGAGTTTTTCTCTAGGGCACAAAAGTTCATAAATGCAGAAGAGCTGCTCAAGTTAAAGAAGGAAACAACAAAACAAGATTCCGTAAAGCCTTCGTCATATGACCAGGACAGAGACAGAGACCACAACCACAAAAGACGGAGATCACATGACAACGATCGAGGTCGACGGCGAACAGACCCCGTGGGTAAATTCAAGGAATATACCTCCACCTCTCTTCCACAGGAGCAAATATTAATAGAGATTACAAATATAGATCTCCTAAGACATCTTGGAAAAACGAAGACAGGTCCGGAGGGGAGAGATAAAAGCCAGTTCTGTCTTTTTCACCGAGACCATGGGCACTCTACCCGAAATTGCATCCAGCTTAAAGATGAGATCAAAACACTGATCCGCCGTGGATTCCTGAAAGAGTTTGTTGCAGACGAAAACCAGAAGAGGCCGAGGCTGACCAAGGATGGCCGAGGCCGAGGAGATGATGAACCCCTTTTAGAGATCAAAACTATCTTTTGAAGCGCAGTGGAAGAGATTGTTGGGTTTTATGCCCTAAAACTCGTAGATAGTAAATGAAACAAATTAATCGATCTCAATAAAGCGTTATTTGAGTAATTCAATAATTTGGTTATTGAATAATCGAGTTTGCATTAATAAACCCTAAATCCAATAAACTAAGATCCAAAGTTGTTTAAATGAAACTTGGACTAGTATGTGGGGACATACGGGAATCGGTGTCCAAGTAACAACCTAAAAGGTCTATAGTATAGGGATAAGGTTGGGTACCTTATCCTGGTGACTCTATGTGATACGACCCACCTTGTATTCGATACAGATGCAATGATCCAAAGCATCCATGTAGGAGACATGCGGGTGGGGGTAACCTATGCAATGAGTTTGCATAAGACCGGACCGCGAAATAGTAACCACTAAATGTAACGCCGTTAACTAGTTTAGGTTTCTATTTCAATAGGATGACCTAGGTAACTCAATCTCAATCCTAAGTCTGTTATGAACCCCTTTCAGGAGAGATTGTCCTTAGATTTGTATGGGTGAGAGTGACCAGTTCGCCGACTCAATAATCCTACCATTTCAGGGGCAAGACCGAATGGGGGCTGGGAACATAACAGTACAAGATGGAATTCACTCCTTCCCCTATTGGGGTAAGTAGATGTGTGTTCCCTTAAGGGCTAATTCCGGGGCTTGAACAAAGGCGCGTCGTCCTCTCCTGGTCCAAGAGGAACTCCTGTTTAGTGGTTGGACTCTAAACAACTTATTCATTAGAGGGATCAGTGGTACTTAAGGAACCAGAAGTAACCCAAGGGTAAAACGGTAATTTGACCCAGCTGGTGTTACAAACACACGTGAAGGATTGACTTACTGCATTGGTCGATATCCGTAGACACAAAAATATTCTACAGTGAGAAGAGTGCAGCTGTGGGTCTTTAGTGGAGTGACCCACAGTTAACGAATGTTGACTAACTTGGTTAATGAGTTTAGCCAACTAGTCTCGTATCGTTGGAGCTTCTGATCTGTAGGTCCATTAGGTCCCACTAGTAGCTCGTAAAGAGACTTGAGGCAATTAAGTATAAATTGTAAATTGAAAGTGTTCAATTTATTTGGGGAATCGTATAATGTATATTGATGCATTATAATATAAAGTTTATGAAACTTTATAATATAATTTTTGAATTAATTTCAAAAATTAATTCTTGAGAGAAAATATTTGAAAGAGTTCAAATAAATTTAATATGAATTGGATTCATATTAATTTTAATTTTAATAAAATCCCTAAGATTAAATATATGATATTTAATTGGGTAATTAATTAATTGTGGAATTAATTAATTATTTATTAAAATTAGAGACCTTTTCCTATTAGGAAAAATGTCTTGGCCTTTACTATATATAGGACCCCTGGGGTGGGGTGAAAGGCATCCCATTCATTCTCTACTCTCAGAGAATTACTCTCAAGACTCCCTTTAGACTCCCACCAGTCTCCTGCCTCTAGAAGTCTTAGAGTCATACCGGTGTAGCCATAGTGGTGGTGTTCTCACTAGTTCGTGATTATTTCACAAGCAATTGGTGAATTTAATCTAAGTCGTCAATGAGAGTAAGTAATTTGTTACTATATATATTAGATTTAGATCTAATATTTTTGTATGCTTAGCCTTAATATATATTTAGAATAGTTCTAATATTATTGCCAATGTATTGGTATTTTAGATTAAACAAAATTAATTACGAATCGGTCTCAATCACGCTTCCGCTTTACGGAATTACGGAATTCCAATCCTTCAATTCAAGGCAGAAGTCGAACCTTGCCCAAGCCGAGGCCGACCCTACCTTGGAATTATAGCACTTATTTAGATGCATTCAGTGGTCCATTTTTTGTTAGCTTCTTTGTTGATTGTTTTTTTTTTTACGTTCTTGCATTCAATAGGGTAAGTAGAATTAGATTTCTATTCAAGGTCAAATGTAATGTTTCCCTTCTAAATGGAAAGATTCCTTTTTACTTTTGCTTACACAATTGGGAAGCTCGAGTTCAAACGTATGCCTCTGCCTCAAGAAATTTTAGAACATTTTCAAAGAGGCTACAGAGGGGATATGCTTCCCTATCAAACAAAAAGCAAGAGGGGATATGCTTCCCTATTAAACAAAAAGCAAGAGGGGATATGCTTCCCTATCAAACAAAAAGCAAGAGGGGATATGCCTCCCTGTTAAGCAAAAAACAAGAAGGGATATGCACTCCGTGTTAAACAAAAAGCAAGAGGGGATATGCATCCCTATCAAACAAAAAGCAAGAGGGGATATGCACTCCCTGTCAAACAAAAAGAAGTCTGGAGGTAAAAACCCAACAATTCGGAGGAGAGGACCAAAGAGGTCAGCAAATGGGACCAAGGCCGACCCTCAGAAGGCCGAGGCCGAGCACAAATTGCCGAGGCTGACCCCAAATCTCAATGATTAAATCATAAATTTGGTCCCTATTGTTTGGAAAAAAAAAGTCAAAATTTAGTCCTTATGATTTTAAAAATTAAAATATTATCTTCACAAGTTGATCGAACCTCATAAATAGTCCTTACTGGCCCGTTAGAAGCTATTAATGGAATCCAACCATATGGCTTCTAACGGGTAAGAACTATTTATGAGGTTTTATCGAATCATAGAGACGGAATTCTAAATTTTAAAAGCATAAAGACTAAATTCTAACTTTCTTCAAATCATAAGAACCAAATTTATAATTTAATCAATCTCAATTGTACTTGGTCTTAATGTTAATGATGTGTAGTTTTGCTATTAATTTTAAAATTGTTAAAATTTATCTATCTACACCATTACTATGGACTTCAGTTGCTGGTAAAAGAAAGAAATCAAAACTTTAGAAGCATTTTTCCAAATTTTCCAATGAAAAGATTATCCAAACACACTAGAAGACAATGATAAACAAAAAGACATAAAGAAAAATCCAATAATAATATACCATAAAGTAACATCATTTGATCTCCCTTCAATTCTCATTTCATATTCATGTACTCTTCCACATTCAATTGCTTCAAGGATTGGCCAAATAACAAGTGTGTTTGTGGGATTGGAAATGCCTTTTTTTTTTTTTTTTTTTTAGCTTTTGAGCAAAGAAAGCCATATGCCAATAATCATTTCATCACATGGATGGTTGTGAAATTAGGGGAAATTGAACCACTTTCCAAATCTTGCAACCAATTAAGAGTGGAAGAGAAGGGAGTCTTCAAAAACAAAATATCCATTTTTGGTGAAATAAATGAGCACTCAAAAGGTTTTTTTTTTTTTTTTTTTTTTTTTAATTATTATTACGCATCAAAAATAGAAACTTCTTGGGTTTTTTTTTTCTTTCCTTTTTTGGTTTCCCCATTTAGAAAGAGAATCTATTAGCTTTTTTTTCTAAACCAATGACATGATAGTGAGAGTTCTAAATAAATGGACAAATCATAATTGGGTGTTTGTCTATGGTTTTTTAGGGCCCGTTTGGTAACGTTCTCGTTTCTTGTTTCCGTTTGTTCATTTTTAATAAAGAAAAAAAATAGAATTTCATGACCCTAACACCTATACATTCAATAATAATAAACCTATATTCTTATTTATGTTTGGAAAAAATTGGAAACAAGAACAAAAAATGAGAAACTAGTTTTAGTTGTTCCTAAAAGTTCTATACAAATTTTGGGAGTGTTTCTAAAAAATGAGAAACAAAAAACATACATAGTTATTAAATTCTTAGATTTCTTAATAAAATTAGAAACAAGAAACAAGAAACGAGAACGTTACCAAATGGGCCTTTAATTTCCACATACTTTGGTTCCTTACAATTTTAGGAAGTCCTTATTGCACATATTTTCCAAATGCCATGACCCACATATTCCTTAACAATTTTTGGTACATTTTTTATAAATGGTAATAAATTTACGGTGTAGAATGTTTTGGGAGATGAAACAATATATAGAATTGTCTCATTTTAACTTTTCTACATTTAATACCTACTTTTTTTTTCATTCACAAAGAGACAAGAGAGAGGAAATGGATTTGAAATCCACAAATAGATAAAAAACTTTGGACAAACTAGCTTTATTAAGTGAATGTCATTATTGAGCTATATGGTGTTTGTTAATGCTAATAATAATATTTCTTTTCTTCTTCTTTTTTTTTTTTTTTTTTTGGTATGAGTTGATATACCTGAGAGATATATCTATGCTTAGTTTAAGCTATAAATGAGACAATCACTTAAATCTTCATAATTTTAGAGGATTCTATTTTTTTTTTTAAGTCCAACAATTGCTATTTAGGGGCATGAAATTTCAACATTTGAGTTAGATAATAAATGTATTGTCAACTAAGTTATATATATAGAGTCAATTTTATAACTAAACATAGTAATACATGGATGAAAATACAAAAAGAAAGAAATAAGTGTAAGAAAAAAGAATTTCTAATGTCATCCACACAATAATTATCTCGAGTTGTTCTTATCTTCTTCGCATCTCTCCCTTATTAAATTGGGATTTTTTTTTCGCTTTCTCATGTTGGTGCTAGGGGCAAAATCTCTAACCACGATCTAGATTTGTATTTAATCACAACATGCTTTTACACATATCAACATTGGGCTACTTTATACTCTTTTTTTTCCACATTATTCCAAGATCACTTGCATATGGAGAAATAAAGGGCCCGTTTGGTAACGTTCTCGTTTCTTGTTTCGGTTTCTTCATTTTTAATAAAGAAAAATAGAATTTCATGACCCTAACACCTATACATTCAATGATAATAAACCTATATTCTTATTTATGTTTGGAAAAATTGGAAACAAGAACAAGAAAGGAGAAACTAGTTTTAGTTGTTCCCAAAAGTTCTATACAAATTTTGGGAGAATTTCTAAAAAATGAGAAACAAGAAACATACATAGTTATTAAATACTTAGATTTCTTAATAAAATTGGAAACAAGAAACAAGAAACGAGAACGTTACCAAACGGGCCCAAAATTGCTCTCAAAACATTCCTTATAAATAGAATTCTAGTAAAATAAAGGACCAAACAAAGTGGCATCATATATATGGAAATCAAAGCATACCAAAAATAGAAACTCAGAAAATTTTGGGTTTGCCCATTTAAGAAAGAATTCATTCCATTTGTTCTACACCAACCATATGAAAGGGAGCAAATTATGGGTGATGTATATTATTTTGATTTTTTTTTTTTGAAAAGCTATTATTTTTCATTTTAACATCATTTGGTTCCTCTAAATAATTTGATGAATTTTTTTTCCTCATATACTCCAATGTCATGACCCACATATTTCCCCTACAAGCTTTTGGTACGTTTTTGTTCAATTATAAACATATATGTGGTAATAAGATCAGTGGTGGAGTGCTTAGAAAATGAAAGGTGTGAGATTGTCCTATTGAAACTTGTTTACTTAATTCTCGAAAAGATAATTTTTTTTTTTTTGTGTTATTTGATTTAAAAAAGGAATAAAAATGGGAAGATTTGATCTCTCAAAGTGGATGAGGAATTTATTTTGTTTAGTAACATTCTTATTTCAGGCATGTTTTTCATTTTTCTGTTTTCAATTTGTAAGAAAGGAAAACATTAATGTGCCTAGTAATTATTTTTTTTATTTTTATATTAGAAATTAAAATTTTACTTTAAAAAATCTAATAAATTAAATATTCTATGATATATGTAATTATTGTAAAATATGTATGATGAAAAAAAAAAAAAAGATAAAACAATACTTTTATTTAGTTTTTTGAGAAACATTAGAATAGGATGGAAAAAATTCTAATATGAAAATGAGAAACTAAGAATGATGAACTATTAAACGCTGCCAACAAAAGCTTAGCTCAACTGGCATAATTGAAAACATAGCAAAATTGAAGTTGATTAGTGATAGAGGTCTGTCAATTATAGATTTCAATCACAAGTGTAATTGCCAAAGTGAGCTTAGCTCAACGGTAATTGAAAAAATCACAAGTGTATTTATTGTTGATAGATTATTCTATCAGTGATAGTAGTCTATCATTAATAGACTATGTGTATTGTGATTGAAGTCTCTGTGATAGATGTCTATCATTGATAGATTTTTCAAAACTATTTGCAAATATAACAAAAGTAAAGTCTATTAGAAAGACTACATGCATTATGATTGGAGTCTATCAATGATATGTTATATATGCAATTTTTTTTAAAAAAATTGCTATTTTGTGCAAATAATAAACCTTAAATTGCTACTCATTACGATAATCCTAGACTTATATCGACAACTCTCAAATAATTGGACCTCTCACTAATAAAGTACTTGTAATTATGGATTGATATATATATCTAAAACAAATGGGAGAAAATTGACTAAATGAAAAAATGGCCATAGAAAATGATGGCATTTATTTCTTTTCAACTTTTATCATGACCTTTTGGCATGTGAGCTACAAATATAATTGGCTTACAATAATTAGTAGCTTTGAAATAACAATATACTTTTAATTATAAAGGTCAAATGTGTAACTTTATCCATATATATAATATTTGTGTTATTCTTAGGGCGTGTTTGGATCGCCGTTTTCGGAAACCCATTTTTCCAACTCCTCTAAAACCGCGTTTGGGCCTCTATCATCCAAAACCTGAGTTCTCAAATCGGACTTCAATAGTGCCCGCACTGTTGAAGTCAGCCTAAAATCGTGTTTTTCTCTCTCCATTCTCTCAGTTCGGGCTTGCACGCGAGAAGAAATCGAGGAAGAGTGAGGGAAGAGAAAGAAAGCAATCGAGAGAGAGGGGAAGAGAAAGAAAGAAGTCGAGAGACAGAAGAGAAAGAAATAAATCCAAAGAGAGGAGGAAGAGAAAGAAGAAATCGAAAGAGAAGGGGAAGAGAGAGAGAAATCGAGAGAGAGGGGAAGAGAGAGAGAGAAATTGAGAGAGAAAGAGAAAGAAATCGAGACAAAGAGAGGGGAAGAGAGAGAAAGAAATCGAGAGAGGGGGAAGACAAGGGATGAGTTTTTCAGACTTTTACTTTTTTTTTTTTTTTTTTTAATTTAAGAAAACATAAATAAAAAGAAGGGAAAGAAAGGGAGTATTTTTTTTTTTTTAGAATAAAGAAATGGAGTAAATGGTGAAAGAAGGAAAATGAAACCTTTGTGATTTTATATGCCAATTTTTAAACATTAGACTTAAGCACTTTTGAGAACATATAATTAATTAAAAGAAAAAAATAAATTCAATCAATTTGGAAGAAATCTAGTTCTTTAAGTAAAAAATAGTTAAAAACTAAAATGAGTGTCATTAATTTTTAAAGAGATGGTTCATTTGGAAAGAACACTTTTTTTAAAAAAAAAATAATAATGTAACCAATTTTAATTTAATTCGAAAAAATTGTATAATTTTTTTTTTATAAAAAAAACAGTTATAAAAAACTCAGACTTCACAACTCATCTACCCAAACACAGACTTCATAACTCCAACCTAACAACTCTGCACTCCAAACGCAGACCTCTTAACTCCAGACTTAACAACTCTGCACTCCAAACATAGACTTCACAATTCCACAGACTTCATAACTTACCAGACTTCACAACTCCACCTCGTTGCCCCAAACACCCCCTTAAAGTTTATCCATAATTTTTTAAAACTTTTAATTTTATCTTTTATGCCTTGAGTTTTTTTCCCTCCCAATTTAAGTTTCTTTTATTGATAAAATGATATTAAAAAAAATCAACATCAACAAAGGAAGAAATACATCATTTGCTTTCAATCAAAAAGAAATAGGCATGCTCACTCATATGTAATTTAAAAAAAAATGATTAAAAAAAACTTTGTATGACTTAACTTAAAATAATTTACCTAATCTAAAATGGTTTGTTGCGATAGAAGATGGATCGTTAAATATGCTAGCTACCATATACCAACAACTGATAGTAAAACATGTTATTTTTTTTCTTTCAAAATTACTCATCGTCATTCTTTTAACATTATTGATTGATAGTAATAACTTGATTATTGAAGTTAATCTATTATATTATGAAATTCGAAGTCTTAGAACAAAGGAAAGATGAAATTGACCAAAGACACATAAACATTTAGAAAAAGTCAAATCTTGATCCTTTTTCCATATTCCTTTACAAAAGCTTACCAAGATCTTTCAAGAAAATATGGAAATGAAGGTAGAAAGGTGTTGAACAGCTTCTCCGTTTTGCTTGACCAAAAAAGTTATTCATTTTGCAACAACTCGTTGACCGAAAATCTCGAAATGGAATAGATCGGATAGATAAATGTGTGTTTAAGCTCGTGAATTAGGTTTAAAAACCCACGATTATACATCGAATTTTACATATTCTATATCATCAAGTTACAAAACATGTTGATTGTCTACCTAGAACATAGATATTTTACAAGTTTTTTGACAACTAAATATTTTATTCGGTAAGATCAGTTGGTGTAGAGCCGTGTAATTAAGTTAGCTCTAACACTCACAAATATTTTTTTTTTTTTACTAAAAAGAACGTCTGTGTGGGAAAATTATGACATTTATGTCAACCTATTTACTTTTTTTTATAGAATGTTTATTATATATATATATATAGTCAACATCAAATTTTCAAACTATATGTCACTTTAATTATTTGAATTTGAATATTTTTTTTAGTCTAACATGAGAGCTTAGCTCAACTGGTTAAGACATATATATTTTCGACCAAAGGATTAGAAGCTTGAATCTCTACCAATCGCCACATATTGTTAAACTAAAAAAAAGAATATTTTTTTTTTATAATATTTGAGTTAAATTAAATATTTCATTAATAGGCTTTTCCTAAACTTCAAAATATTTCATTTATATCCCTAGACTTTGGTTATGTTTATCCTAATTTATCCTTGATTATCAATAACACCAATCAACGAAAGAACAAAAATTCACACTTCACTACTTAAAGTTCAAATAAGATAGCATGACTCGACAATCAGTTAGAATGGATTAAAAACGACCAGGTAAATAAAAATATTAACTCGTCTGATACAGTCAATCTCTCAAATTCGTCCCAACAAACTACTACACATCATCCTACTTCATCCATAATTTTCAAACATAGATATCATGTCGGTATAATCGATATAATTAATAGTAAAAACAAAAGATAAGCACACCTAAGAGTCTAAAAACATAGTTAAAGCTTTTTAAAAGTTTAGGATTTAAATTGATACGATGCTCAAAGTACATAACCGTGATACACGTCACGTTTAACCTAATATATTTTTCCACCTAATATTAGGGAGATGAAATTGACCAAATTGGATTTAGGGTGTATATATATATATATATATATATATAATTTGTAAAGTGAAAGGGCTCGTGTGTTGGGCACCCACATTTAACCTTGGATGAATAAATCAAGTTCCAAAAGAGCAGGTACACGAATAGATTTCTGCAATCTCAATCATAAATTTCGGTGGTTGGTCTTTCTCTCTACAAAAAGAAAAATATTGTACTTAACTCAACAACTCTTTGAATTCAAAGATTTCCTTTTTAATACGACGGATTTGGAAATATCGAGTTTGAATCTTCGACTTCAGGAAAGGTAATAGATACTTTTATCCACTAAGTTTTCTTTTTTTTTTTTTTTTTTTTTTTTACAACATGTGGAGTGGGGGATTTGAACCACAGACCTCTTGATCATTGGTAAGTTTTATGTCAGTTGAGCTCTGCTCATATTAGGCACTGAGTTATGTTTAAATGGATGTTTGCAAGGGAAGATTACATATAAAACTTGGAAATTTTACAATACCTTTACCCGTTGAACCTTATTGTCAAGTTGGTTAAAGATTTTCACTTTTATTTACCCTCTATATGGAAGTAGGAAAGTCTAAAAAATTATTTTAAATTCTTTGTCTCGTTTGGAACAAAAAAGATTTAAGATGAATGTATTTAAAATTCTGTGTTTGGATGGTAATTGGAAAAGAAAAGAAAGTAAAAGAATTTACTAATATAGACTTTTAATTTGAGTTATTAATAGAAATTAAGTTATGATAAGGATAAATAAGTAATTTAACTCTCACCTCCATGAAATCCTGCAAAATCTGATAGTTTTAGTTGGGAAAAGTTTTTACCATATGAAATCATTTTAGATTTCAAATCATTCTTTCTTGAGATAACAAACAACTCATGAATTCGCCAACATGAGCTTAGCTCACTTGCATAAGGCGATCAAGAGGTCTGTGGTTTGAATCCTCCACCCTCACATATTGTCAAAAAAAAAAAAAAAAAAAAAAAAACTTTATCAATTAAAATAATTATTTGGGGTATATGTTTGCTTATAATTTAATTGTTTTTGTTTGTTGATATTAAATACATACCATTGTGCATGTGGAAAAAAATCAATTTATACTCCTATGGCAGGTTGAATCAATTAAGATCCTAAGCTAATAATTTTATCAATTAAAATAACTATGAACTTTTAGGAGTAAATCAATTTTAACATTCGGTTAGGATTTCATTCTGAAATAGTTAATGAATAATTCTTTCACATGTGTAATACTTCTTTAATTTAAGGATTAACACAAAATTAGATAAAAATGTTGGAATCATGTAGGTAGAGCAATTTTTATGATCTAAAACTACATCTACTTATTTAAAAACAATTATGTGATAATTTTTCTTTGCAACTTTTGATGGATTTTAGGAGAAGAAATAATGTGTTATTTAGTAAATTTTGAGTTTGAATTTAAATAGAATCAATTGAAATTCACTAACAAATGGTCTCGATTGATTTTCTTAGGAAAAAATTAAGGTTTTAATCATTACAATTATTAATTTAAGATTTTAATTGAATGCAACCTTAAAAGTTTAAGGTATATATTGGTTTTTTCTCCAACACATATTTTTGTAAAAAAAAAAAAATCATTTTATATTCTTAAAATTTGTAAGTTGCATCAATAAAAATACTAAACTAATAATTGTATTAATTAAAACTCTAATCTTTGCCAACAAGAGCATAGCTCAATCGGCATAAAGTTGTACTAGTGACCACGAGGTCTGTGGTTCGATCCCCCACCCCACATATTGTCAAAAGAAAAAAAAAACTCTGATCTTTCATCAATGAATCAATTTAATTATAAACTATCTAAGTGGTTTATCTGTGATTCCATTTAAAAATCAACTCAAAATATTATTATTATTTTTTAATAAAGAAGGAAGAGAGAGAAGAAGGAAGAGAGAGAAGAAATTAAAAATAATAATAATAATAATATTTTTGTTATTTTAATATATTTTTAATTAAAAAGATTAAAAAATAATTTTTTTAAATAAAAAAATAGTGTTAAGTCATCCAACCGTTAATTTTTAACAGAAAAATGGATGGAGGGACCAAAATGAAACTAAAACCAAACCTCAGGGACTAAATTGTTGAGTTTGAAAACTCAGGGACCAAAATGAAACCTAATCCAAACCGCAGGGACCAAAAGTGTATTTTTCCCTAAAACTTTTTAATCTAGTTCGAAGGATGACACTTTTTAAATAAAATATCACTATTATATAGTTGTATGTTGCATTTTCTAGTTTTATATATTTTTATTTTGTTTTCTTTTTTTGTAAAAAACAATCGTATAATACAATGAATTCTGATATTTTAAAATTTTGTCTTTGCTATAAAATATTTTAGGACCTCATTTTGAAAAGTATCACAGGGCCCCATCTCATTTGGGACGGGTCTGTCCAAAAACCAACCTTTTACTTACTACATGCTACACATTGTTGGGGTTTATGTCCTAGAACTCAAGTTTTGTTATCCTGTATATAATAAATGTTGGCTTTTTGGCCCTTAATCTCAAATTAATTAATTAATTAATTAATTTTAAAGTATTCATAGTGTAGAGCTCAAAACAACGATTCCAACGCCTTTTGAATCACTCAAATCGGAGCTCAAACGAAGAAGTTATGGCCAAAACAAAATTGATGGAGAAAATCCTATGTGTCAATGACACGTGGCGCTGTGCCGACGTGGCATTCGACGTGGCGGCTGACGTGGACGGTCAACAGTCAAAATGATGACATGCCAGATGACGTGGCATATCCAACGGTCAAATTTGCTGACGTGACGAATGACGTGGACGATGACGTGGCACCTCAAACGGTCGAAATGTTGACATGGCAAATGACGTGGCGAAACGTGGTCCAATTAGATTGCGACACGTGGCAGTTGGATTTTAAAATGATATATTTATTGGTCAATTGGTCAAAATTTTAAATGATAATATTATTTTATTATTAATTTTTATATTTTTTATTGCAGCCAATCAGAGACTAACACGTGGCAGCCAACGGCTAGTTTGACACTTTTTGGTCTATTTAAGGCACGAAAAAAATTCAAAAAAATGGGGAAAAAGTTCTGAAAAACACTACTCATCTTCAAGAGCATTCCTACCATTTTTGAGAAATTTTTTAGCTTCAATTTTTCATTTTTTTCATAGCCATTTGAGGGTTTTAGTTGTAAGAAATCCTTTCTTTCAAGATTGTGAGCTTTGATTTTTGTATCCACTCTTTGAGAGAGTTTCTTCTTCTTTTTTCACATCTTCTAAATCTATTGTAAGGGTTTCGGTTGATCCCGAAAAAGAGAGGTTGTAACGGTTTGATCCTGAACCGTGAAAAGGATCGAGTTTGTTCATGCTCCTGAAAAAGGAACGTCGTAGCGGTTGGACTCTGACCGTGGAAAGAGTCAGTTTTTCTAGTGGAATACCCAAGAGGAGCTTGGGGAGTGGAATAGGTCGGGATGTGCCGAACCACTATAAAATTCTCGGTGTCTATTTCTCTATTCCTATCTTATTTTAATTTTTGCAATTAATTTGTTATTATATTTTATTTTCTAAAATTAATTGCAATAATTTATTCATGTTGTTAATTGTGCCTATTTGATAAATTATGTTGATAGAATTCTATTTTCCATATTTCTTATCAAGTTTCATATTTAAATTAAATAGGATACTTGAATTTGTTAACTTTAATTTTCTTGATTAAATTGAGTTGAAATTATTTGCATGAAATTTGTATGAATTTCTTGTTTAAATTACTTGCATGAAAAAGTTTGTAACTTTGTTTAATTGGGCTCACTTTAGCAAAAAGTTTTATTAAATTCGAAGAAACCCTATTCACCCCCCTCTAGGGTTGTCATACCGATCCTACAATAAAGATGTTATTCAGTGAAATTTTTTATTTATATCTTAAAATCCAATAGAAACATCCATGGTTATAATATGAGATACTCAAACTATATCATGAATATAGACAAGGATCAAGTTTGAGTATACAACCTAAATTGTCTATAGTAAATGGATAAGGTTAGGTACCTTATTCTAGTAACACTATGGATGCGGCCTACTTTGCTAAAAGGCAAACGACGTGATCCTGGATCGTTCATGTAGAGACATGCGAGTAGGGGCATCCTGTGTGAAAGATGTTTATAACTTCGTTTACTATTAAGACTGACTATTTTATAATGCAGTTTATAACGCCGTTTACTGTTAAGACAGGACCGAGAAATAAGTCACTCTTACTTTATAACGTCGTTTACTGTTAAGACTGACTATTTTCATACGATGACTTACGTAACTCGATCTTAATCCTGAGCTTGCTATGAACTTCTTTTCGTTTAGGGTTCTCTTTTGATCTGCATGGGTGAGAGTGGTATAAATGTATTGTTCAATAATCCTACCATTTTGGGGATAACACTCGATGGATGGCTGGGGACATAATAAAGCAAGACGGAATTCACTCATGTCCTATTCAGGGATAGTAGAGAGGTTGTTCCCTTAAGTGCTGAATTCAAGGCTTGAACAAGGAGCCCCACCCTCTCATTGGCCCGAGAGGGATCTTGTTTATTGGTTGGACCATAAACAAATTGTTCATTAGAGGACCAGTGGACTTAAGGAACTAAGATGTGCTATAGGGGTAAAACGGACATTTGACCTGTCTATAGTAACGAACAACCTGTGAAGGATTGACTTACTAATCATGGTTATATCGAGTGGACGGAAATATGTCTACAGTGAGGGGAGTTCAACTACTAGGCTATAGTGGAGTGTCCCGGTAGTTAATGGATGTTGGTTAGCTAGGTTAAAAGAGTTTGACCAGTTTAACCTCGTACTGTTGGAGCCCATGATCTGTAGGTCCATTAGGTCTCATTGCTAGCTTGAGATTAACCTTTGGAACAATATGATGGATCAAATATGAATTACTTTAAGTTCATATTAAGAGAAGTGAATAGAGGTGATAGGCGTTGTCGGTACGTCGAGTTTTGTGAAAACCAAGTATGTATGATATTTAATATTTAAATATAATTTAAATATCGAGAACATGAATAGGGATTCAAGATTGAAAAATAACATTTCGGAAATGTTCGGGATTGGTGGCAAAATATTAATATAATATTAGATATTATATTAATTGATTTTTAATTATTTTAAATTTGGATTAATTTAAAATTCAATTAAGAAATCAAAATTGAACTTTTATTTTTCAGATTATTAATATTTAAAATCTGAATTCATTAAATTTATGAAATTGAAAATTCATTTTTGAATTTTAGAAATTCAATTAAATGGGCAATTTTAGGAGGTGGAGTGGTTTATGACTAAACTCACTAATTGCCCTTTGATTGCCACCTTAATTCACTTCCTTGTGAAGTGTCCAACTCTGACGAAGAGTTTACATGATGATCCCTCCATAAATGATGGTGTTTAAGTTGAAATTATAAGCTCTCTTGACCGTTATACTGCTGGTTTTTTTTCTTCAAAAACACCATAGTTGCAAAACTCTCTCACACTCTCTTTTTCCTTTCAATTTCATCACTTGAGGATCCCACACTCCGTTCTAAAGGCTTGAGGATAGCAAGAAAGATCCAGTGGTAGTTCGTGAGTGATTGGTGAAGAAAAACAAGAAGCAAATCCAACCAATTTCTCCATTTAAACAAGGTTGGTAAACTGTCTCTGTTTTTCTTCTTATGAATAGCATGCAAAGATTGATCAAATTGAGCTTGTTATGTGCCGAAGATCCAAAATTGCTTCCGTATTTTAGATATTAACACTTTCACACGTGAGAGTAAATAAACTCATCATTAGACATTTTTTGCTAAATGATTTACAAAAAGTTATTATCAAGGACTAAAATTATATTTTTAATATAAAATATTCAAAAATTAAAATAGAATTTTTGAAAGGTAGATACAAAACAAAATAAACATAATAGTTTAGCCATCTATATAGAATTTAAGCATAATAAAAAATAATAATAATAACCCACTTAGTTTCTTTCTCCTAACAACTCGTTGACATAACATCTTAAAATAACATGTCACTCTCATCTTTGGAAAACATGCCCTTATTTTTTTGAAAAGTGGAAAACATGCCCTTATAACTGGTTTAATATTATTGTAAATGCTTATCTTATAGTTTTTTTTTTTTTAATCATGTTAGGAATAAGGTTTATATTTTGTAAATAACCAAATCATATGCATAAAAATAAGGGAAAAAATCAATTTTTACCCCTGAACTTAGCAGGTTCTATCAATTTTAACCCTAAACTTTCAATTTCATCAAATTGAACCCTAAACTTAACAAATTGTATCAATTTGAACCTCAAACTTGCATAAATGTTGCAATGTAGACCTTTGGTCAACTTTTCATTTGAATTGCTATTAAAACATGTAATTGTCAATTTCCTTTTCTTTTGTTAGTTCACATTGCACCTAAGTTAGTGTTTTGTAAGATTTTTTTTGGAAAAACCAGAAGAAATCAGATATCCTAGACTATTCTTCTCATTATTATCCAAAAAAGAATCACAAATTTATTTGCAACAAGAAAAATCTAACAAATATGAGAAATAAAAAATCAAAATTTCTTTATTTTCGTTTCCTACATTTGTACATTCTTCTGATTAGCAAGAAAAAAAACCGTAAAAGAAGACAAAAATCTCACAAAATTCTTAGCAACAATAAAAAAACCAGCAAATATTTGAAGATAAAAAACCTCAAAAGTTTCTTTGCTTTCGTAATCTTAAATAGCAGCGAAAAAACCCTCACAATTAAAGTTCTCAACAATAAGAAAAAATCATATAAAATAAAGTTTCTCCGATATTTTATTTATAAGAAGCCAATTCAGGTGCAATGTGAATTAAGAAGAAAAAAAGAAGAAGAAATAATCAATTACGTATGGCGGTTCAAATGGAAAGTTAACTAAAGGTATATATTGTAACACTTACGCAAGTTTGAGGTTAAAATCGATACAATCTAATAAGTTTGAGGTTCAATTTGATGAAATTTAAAGTTTAGGGTTAAAATTGATAGAACTGGTTAAGTTTAGGGTCCAATTTGATGAAATTGAAAGTTCAGGGTTAAAATTGATACAACCCCCAAAGTTTAAGGGTTAAAAATGCTTTTTTCCCTAAAAATAACCATTTGGAAAAAAATCAATTTTGACCCCTGAACTTTGTAGGTTGTATCAATTTTAACCCTAGACTTTCAATTTCATCAAATTGAACCCTAAACTTAACAAATTGTATCAATTTGAACCTCAAAATTGCATAAATGTTGCAATGTAGACCATTGGTCAACTTTTCATTTGAATTGCTATTAAAACATGTAATTGACAATTTCTTTTTCCTTTTTTTAATTCACATTGCACCTGAGTTAGTGTTTTGAAAAAAAAAATTTGGAAAAAATACAAGAAATCAAATATTCCAGACTACTCTTTTCATTATTATCCAAAAAAGAATCACGAAGTTGTTAGCAACAAGAAAAATCCAACAAATATGAGAAATAAAAAACTTGAAATTTCTTTATTTTTGTTTCCTACATTTGTACATTCTTCTAATTAGCAAGGAAAAAAAAAACGTAAAAGAAGAAAAAAATCCCACAAAGTTCTTAGCAACAATAAAAAACCAGCAGATATTTGAAGATATATAACAAACCTCTAAAGTATCTTTGCTTTCCTAATCTTAAATAGTAGCGAAAAAGCCCTAGCAATTAAAGTTCTCAACAATAAGAAAAAGTCATCTAAAATAAAGTTTCTCCAATATTTTATTGATAAGAAACCAATTCAGGTGCAATGTGAATTAAGAAAAAAAAAAATAATCATTTACATATGGTGGTTCAAATGGAAAATTAACCAAAGGTATATATTATAACACTTACGTAAGTTTGAGGTTAAAATCGAAACGATCTGATAAGTTTGAGGTTCAATTTGATGAAATTGAAAGTTTAAGGTTAAAATTGATACAACTTGTTAAGTTTAGGGTTCAATTTGATGAAATTGAAAGTTCAGGGTTAAAAATGATTTTTTCCCTAACCATTTTTAGACTAGGAGGGGCAAATATGCAATTGCGTCAAACTACAAGAGTTTGAATTGGTGACTTAAAACTAAAATATATTTTTCATCCTTAACCAAACAATTAGTTTTCAATAATGTCTTCAAACTAAATAATTATTTTCAAAATGTCTTTAGTTATAATTTCACTTGACCTGTTAAATAAGAGCACCAAGATATGATCTAAAAGTATAATTTTAATTCCACCATCTAAGTTAAAAATTCATAAATTGTTTTACAAATTTTGTATTTCTAAATATCACATGAACATTTTGTGTCAGAAGTTAAATTTCTTCTCAACATTGAAGCAGTTACCCATATTCTTAGGAGAAGTAACAACATGGTTCACTTTTTGGCTAGAAGGGCTTGTGAAACCGACTCTTCTTCTTGTTGGTTTAATTTCTTTCCTTTATGGCTGATTTCTTTAAATAACTCTGATATTGGTGTGGAAAATCACACTAGTGGAGGTTCTTGTCCCACAATGGATTAACCAGCGAGAGCATTTGCTTAGTCTTAAATAAAAGCAATTTCTTCTAAAAAAAAAAAAAAAGAATCATGTGAACATGATGGGAGAACCAGTTAGCATTGGGTTCGAGTGACATTTTACGCTAACCACAACTCATCTGTTGATTCTTTAACATGAGTTAGTTTGGATCTCCCTTAGTTTCACCTAAGCTTCATCTTAGTCATGGATAGATCATCAAGTTCGAATCTGTATGCAGTAACAATTGTCCTATGAAAATTCGCTTTCACTAGTTAAATGTGAATAACTCCACTATTTTTGTTGCAAGAACTACGACAAATTAGAAATCATTCATAACTTGCGGTAAACATCAATAATGAGAAATGAAGAAAAATGATCCTCGCTCTCATTAAGACAAATTTTGAAACGTGATCTTTTAAATAAAAATGTACAATAAGTATATTTGAAGAACATATAAGCAAAAAAAAAAAAAACAATAGTTAGAATGGTACGCCAAGTAAATTCAATTTGCAATGTGTGTGGTTCAACTCTTTTTTTAAGTCCTAACAAAGTGTTATGCATGTCCTATCACAGACAAAATGAAGAAGCTACATTATTTTATATTATATATATATATATATATTTAAAATTCTTTTTCATAATTGAGTTTATTATATTTGTTTGACTTTGAATCCTTAGCTAGCATATTTTTTGTTTAAAAAAAAATGATTTTGGCACATCTTGTTCTTGCCATTTTGTTGCCTAGAGTTATGTATGTTCTTGCATTTTTGGGACATTTAAATCTTCCTTGTTTATTTTGTCGACAATGAATTCTCTAAACACGTCTTTGTTTTTGTTAGTCATTTGGATCAACCAATATTTTCTTATTATGGTGGCTCTCTCATATATCTTGAGTTGAACTTTGAATGTGTTTTATTCATTAAGAAATTATAAATTGTCAATGAAGAGTTTTATACCAAATTTAAAATATTAAATTCAAAGCCATCGAATGGAGACAATATTCTTTTTTTTAATAAATGTTATAATTAGTTGGAGCCTATAGGATGTTTATTTCCTATTAAACAAAAAAAAAATTGTCAAGAATACTCACTATAAAAAGGGCTTCGAACTTGATCACTAAACATAGTCTTTCAACACATTTGTTCTCTCCTCTCCATTAAAGAAAATAGTGGGAGAAAGAGATGGAAATTTCGAAGCCCCCAGGGCATTGGCTCCCAATGTTTTGGGCTGTTGTGTTATGTCTTTTTGCCACCAAAGTAGCTGCGGGTAAGAGTCCTTATGTCTATGCCTCGCCACCGCCACCACCATCTCCTTACTATTATAGCTCACCACCTCCGCCATTAAAGTCTCCACCACCTCCATCACCATATTATTACAAATCTCCACCACCTCCCTCACTGTCACCACCTCCACCATATGTCTACAAGTCGCCTCCTCCACCTTCTCCATCACCACCACCTCCCTACATTTACAAATCACCACCACCACCATCGCCATCTCCACCACCACCATACTATTATAAATCACCACCTCCACCGTCACCTTCTCCTCCACCTCCCTATTACTACAAATCTCCATCTCCACCGTCACCTTCTCCTCCACCTCCCTATTACTACAAGTCTCCACCTCCACCGTCTCCATCACCACCTCCACCATATGTTTATAAATCACCACCACCACCACCACCTACACCTTCACCTCCACCACCTTACATTTATAACTCTCCACCTCCACCATCCCTTTTCCCACCTAAACCATATGAATATAGATCACCACCTCCTCCAATTGAGAGGCCACAACCACCATATCACTATAAATCTCCACCTCCACCATCTTCATCACCGCCTCCTCCATATGTCTACAAATCCCCACCACCACCATCTCCTTCACCTCCTCCACCATACTACTACAAGTCTCCTCCTCCACCGTCCCCCTCTCCACCACCTCCATATGTTTACAAATCTCCTCCGCCACCATCACCATCCCCACCACCCCCTTACGTCTATAAATCTCCCCCTCCACCATCTCCATCACCGCCTCCTCCATATGTCTACAAATCTCCACCACCCCCATCACCTTCACCTCCTCCGCCATACTACTATAAGTCTCCCCCTCCACAATCTCCATCCCCACCACCTCCATACATCTACAAATCTCCTCCTCCACCATCTCCATCGCAGCCTCCTCCATATGTCTACAAATCTCCACCACCCCCATCACCTTCACCTCCTCCGCCATACTACTATAAGTCTCCCCCTCCACCATCACCATCCCCACCACCTCCATACATCTACAAATCTCCACCACCCCCATCTCCTTCACCTCCTCCACCATACTACTACAAGTCTCCTCCTCCACCGTCTCCTTCTCCACCACCTCCATATGTTTACAAATCTCCTCCGCCACCATCACCATCCCCACCACCTCCACCATACTACTACAAGTCTCCTCCTCCACCGTCTCCTTCTCCACCACCTCCATATGTTTACAAATCTCCTCCGCCACCATCACCATCCCCACCACCTCCTTACGTGTATAAATCTCCCCCTCCACCATCTCCATTACCGCCTCCTCCATATGTCTACAAATCTCCACCACCCCCATCTCCTTCACCTCCTCCACCATACTACTACAAGTCTCCTCCTCCACCGTCTCCCTCTCCACCACCTCCATATGTTTACAAATCTCCTCCGCCACCATCACCATCCCCACCACCTCCCTACGTCTATAAATCTCCCCCTCCACCATCTCCCTCTCCACCGCCTCCATATGTTTACAAATCACCTCCACCACCATCACCGTCTCCACCACCTCCATACATCTATAAATCTCCCCCGCCTCCATCTCCTTCCCCATCTCCACCATACTATTATAAGTCACCACCTCCACCATCTCCTTCACCTCCTCCTCCATATATTTACAAATCTCCACCACCAACATCTCCTCCGCCTCCTTACATCTATAAATCCCCGCGTCCACCATCTCCATCCCCACCTCCACCATATATTTACAAATCTCCCCCGCCTCCATCTCCTTCACCACCTCCACCGTACTACTATAAATCACCACCTCCACCGTCTCCATCACCACCTCCTCCATATGTCTACAAATCTCCACCACCTCCATCTCCTTCACCTCCTCCACCATACTACTATCAGTCACCGCCTCCACCATCTCCATCTTCCCCTCCTCCATACCTTTACAAATCTCCACCACCTCCTTACGTCTATAAATCACCACCTCCACCATCTCCATCACCATCTCCTCCATATGTTTACAAATCTCCTCCCCCTCCATCTCCTTCACCACCTCCACTGTACTACTATAAATCACCACCTCCACCGTCTCCATCACCACCTCCTCCTTATGTCTACAAATCTCCTCCACCACCCTCACCATCCCCACCACCTCCATACGTTTATAAATCTCCACCTCCACCATCCCCATCGCCACCACCTCCATACATTTACAAATCTCCACCTCCACCATCCCCATCGCCACCACCTCCATACATTTACAAATCTCCACCTCCACCATCCCCATCGCCACCACCTCCATACATTTACAAATCTCCTCCACCTCCATCTCCTTCACCTCCTCCACCGTATTACTATAAGTCACCACCTCCGCCGTCTCCATCACCTCCTCCACCATACTATTATAAGTCGCCACCTCCACCATCTCCATCATCTCCTCCTCCATATGTTTACAAATCTCCACCACCACCTTCACCATCTCCACCGCCTCCTTACATCTATAAATCTCCACCTCCCCCGTCTCCATCACCACCTCCCCCGTATTACTATGTATCACCCCCTCCACCAGCAAAGTCTCAACCTTCTCCATACTATTACGTCTCACCACCTCCACCACTCAAATATTAAAAGTTATATTTTAAATATTTATAACGATGCAAGTCACCAGCTTATTCGATGGAATTATTGAGGCTATAATCAGCGGGTTGGGTTAATTATATTGTACAAGTTCTTATGGTTTGAGTGTGTGTTATCAAGTATCTTGTATTTCTTTGGATTTTTGTTCTATGTTTATTAATGTAATATTGAGACTATTTCTTACTCTCTTCATCCTATTCTATCTTAATATATTTCATATTGTTGTGACTCAAAAATAAACTAAAATGTTGGATTAAACAAACCTAATTTCTTTTGTGATGAAAACGTACCGTTCAAATATGAAATAAGTATGAAAGTTTTTATTGCTTCCAAAAGTGCATGTATCCTTTAAAGAATGGGAACAATTCCAAAATAGACTTTCAAATTGGTGTATGTATTTATATATATTAACACATTTTGAAAATGTAATAAATAACTGAAAGTGAGCACATTTTATCGGTAATTTGCAACGACATTTCATTCCCTTCCCCTTAGGGTGATTTCATCGGTCCTCACGAACAATGTAGTAACACTTCAACCGTGAAGGCAAAACAAAACAAAACAAACGAATTTTATAAATTAATACAATAAAAATTAATATTAATATTTGATTGATTCCAATTCCATATACATGTTATAGATAACAAAAAAACCAAAGAACTTAATTCATCACAACGAAGAAGGTGAATTTTTTCCATTTTTCACCCAAAAAAGAGAGGAAAAAAAAAACTTAGTCTTTCTTTACCCTATTACAAGAAAATTGAATTTCATCCAAATAATTGCACTTTAGCTCAGGCCTCTAAGGGGATTGTTATAGGCCTCTGGACCCCTGATGGAAATTACTTAGATGGGCTTCTTGTTGTATCCTTAATGACAAGATTGGAACTTTTTTAAAACTCACTGGACTGGCAATATACAATGTGACCCACATTGTTCTATTTTCAAATTTTCAAATTTTTTTGGAGAATTGTGACAAATGGATAAGAAAAAGAACCCACTATGATTTTTGACTAAATTAGTTTTGAAATTGGAGAATGGCTATCGCAAATTCAAGAACAACCAACCGGTATTTTGTATTCCCATTTTAACCCTAGTGTTATAGGTAATTTCGGACCACTTCAATGTACAAGGAGCTGACGAGGACAACCCGACACGAGCCCGAAAAAAGGACCAGAAAACAGACTCCAGAGGCGAAACAGGCCAAGCTCTTTCGCCTCCGTTCAGTCCCTGGTGCCCCCGGCCGCCCCGGTTCCACTTGGTTCAGCCCGAATCGCTTTCGAACGCATGAAACCCTAGAGCAGGAACAAATATTTAAACTCTTCTTCATCACTGAAGAAAGGATCCCCTAACTCTATTCTCGAGTTTCTCCACTTGCTCTCTTGCTCTCCACCTTCAGCTTTCTGACTTAAGCATCGGAGGCGGTGTGGCAAGCATCACACCGGTGTGCAAGTTTTTCTGTCTTGCAGGCCACGTCTTCCCCCCTATCATACAAATTTACCGTTGGTGGCACGTGAAGGTCAAGTGAATTCTCCCTGTCCAAATTTGACCATCAACAGTTGGCGCCGTCTGTGGGGAAGAAAGCTTGCCAGTGAAGTTTGCACATCGATAACCTAGCGGCTAAGAGGATGGAAAAGGAAAACCAGAAGACGGGCGCAGAGCGTTCAAAAAGCAACCACCAGAAGCAGAGGTCGCATGATCGAAGCCACGCTCGACCTCGGTCTCCTCGGCCTCTTTCCCGAGAAAGGCAGGCTGACACCAAGATTGCCGCCCTAGAAGATAAGGTGAGCAGAATGGATCAGAATTTGTCTAGAATACTGCGTATCTTAGACAAGCCTGGCCCTAGCACCAAAGTTTTGGGGGAAAATCCTGTTAGGGATCCGAGGAAGGAGAAAGAACCAATGAAGTCAGAATCAAGATCGAATGAAGATAATACTGATAGCGCGACCAGCAGAGTTAAGGGGTTGAAATCTAGAGGTTATACGATGTTAGGGGGCTCGGAATCAAACCAAGACGGTAGTCATGCGATGAAGACAGACTTACGAAACCTGGTCGCAGAGAAACGCAAAAAGGTCGAGGCCGAGGCAAAGATCAAGGCCGAGACCGAGGCTGAGGCCAAGATCAAGGCCGAGACCGAAGCCAAATTGCAGTTGAAAGAAACAGATGATGAAGACCTAGAAGAGTTGATTGGACAGGCGGACCCGTCGTTCACTGATGAAATCATGAAGGCTGAAATACCACACAAGTTCAAGATCCCGACCTTCCAGCAGTATGACGGTAAGAAAGACCCTGGGCACCACTTAGAGACGTACAGTCATGGATGGATTTTCATGGACCTTCTGAGGCCATCAAATGTCGAGCCTTTTCTTTCACTCTAACAGGAGCGACGAGGCGATGGTTTGGAAAGTTGCCAAGGAGATCTATAAATTCATTCAAAGAGTTGTCCCGAGCTTTTGTCACACAATTTTTAGGGGCAAGAGACCAGCGTAAGCCTCAATTCAACTTGCTAACTATTAAACAGGGACCAGAAGAGAGTTTATGCGATTACATATCAGGTTTCAACAATGAAACCCTTCAGGTTGAGGGAAACAATGACGGAGTAGCCCTAATCGTCGTCATAGCTGGACTACAGGATGAGAAGCTCTTGAGTTCCATCGGTGAGAGCCAGCCTCGCACTTATGCTGAGTTTGTCTCTAGGGCACAAAAGTTCATAAATGCAGAAGAGCTACTCAAGGTAAAGAAGGAAACAACAAAACAGGAATTCGTAAAGCCTTCGTCATATGACCAGGACAGAGACAGAGACCACAACCACAAAAGATGGAGATCACATGACAACGATCGAGGTCGACGGCGAACAGACCCCGTGGGTAAATTCATGGAATATACCTCCACCTCTCTTCCACAGGAGCAAATATTAATGGAGATTACAAATATAGATCTCCTAAGACATCCTGGAAAAATGAAGACAGGTCCGGCGGGGAGAGATAAAAGCCAGTTCTGTCTTTTTCACCGAGACCACGGGCACTCTACCCGAAATTGCATCCAGCTGAAAGATGAGATCAAAACACTGATCCGCCGTGGATTCCTGAAAGAGTTTGTTGCAGACGAAAACCAGAAGAGGCCGAGGCCGACCAAGGATGGTCGAGGCCAAGGAGATGATGAACCCCTTTTAGAGATCAAAACTATCTTTATTGAAGCGCAGCGGAAGAGATTCAAGGCAGAAGTCGACTCTTGCCCAAGCCGAGGCCGACCCTACCTTGGAATTATAGTACTTATTTAGATGCATTCAGTGGTTCATTTTTTGTTAGCTTCTTTGTTGATTGTTTTTTTTTTACGTTATTGCATTCAATAGGGTAAGTAGAATTTTAGATTTCTATTCAAGGTCAAATGTAATGTTTCCCTTCTAAATGGAAAGATTCATTTTTACTTTTGCTTACACAATTGGGAAGCTCGAGTTCAAACGTATGTCTCTGCCTCAAGAAATTTTAGAACATTTTCAAAGAGGCTACAGAGGGGATATGCTTCCCTATCAAACAAAAAGCAAGAGGGGATATGCTTCCCTGTTAAACAAAAAGCAAGAAGGGATATGCCTCCCTGTTAAGCAAAAAGCAAGAGGGGATATGCTGCCCTATCAAACAAAAAGCAATAGGGGATATGCACTCCCTGTCAAACAAAAAGCAAGTCTGGAGGTAAAAACCCAACAATTCGGAGGAGAGGAGCAAAGAGGTCAGCAAATGGGACCAAGGCCGACCCTCAGAAGGTCGAGGCCGAGCACAAATTGTCGAGGCCGACCCCAAATTTTAAAGCATGAAGCAATCCGGATGACCAAGTACGAGGCTAAATCAGAAAAATGTCATGCTCTGGCCTCATCCCGGGGACGAGGCCCTCCAACCGTTTCTGTAATCTCTCACCTTTCACATTCTCATTTCACCTAACCCCTATTCAGGGAGCTTCTACTTTGTCTATTTCTATCCAATCTTGCAGGATGACAATAAATCTGCACATAGGTCAGCACAAGGCAAAGATCATTACTCTTAAATCGGACTTAAGGAGCTCGACCTATAGCAGCAAGTCACACCTGAATCCCAATTCAAGAGTGGGGGTTTAATGTTATAGGTAATTTCGGACCACTTCAATGTACAAGGAGCTGACGAGGACAACCCGACACGAGCCCGAAAATAGGACCAGAAAACGGACTCCGGAGGCGAAACAGGCCAGAGGGTCGGACCAAGGCCGAGGCCGAGGCCGAGCTCGTTCGCCTCCATTCGGTCCCTGGTGCCCCCGGCCGCCCCAGTTCCACTTGGTTCAGCCTGAATCGCCTCCGAACGCATGAAACCCTAGAGCAGGAACATGTATTTAAACCCTCTTCATCACTGAAGAAAGGATCCCCGAACTCTATTCTCGAGACTCTCCACTTGCTCTCTTGCTCTCCACCTTCAGCTTTCTGACTTAAGCATCGGAGGCGGCATGGCAAGCACCACACTGGTGTGCAAGTTTTTCTGTCTTGTAGGCCACGTCTTCCTCCCTATCATACAAATTTACCGTTGGTGGCACATGAAGGTCATGTGAGTTCTCCCTGTCCAAATTTGACCATCAACACCTAGTATATACGTCCATACACAGTCGCTAAAGCCATCATTTACAAACTGCCGTTACTCATCCAAGATTCTATTTACCAAAAATTCAGGAACAACAGACCGGTATTTTGTATTCCCATTTTACCCCTAGTATATACACACATCTACAATCAGTTACCATTTGCAAATTGTTGTTATTCACATAGATTCTTTTTTCAAATTTGATTTTAAATTTTAAAAAGAGTAACTGATATCCTCTCCAACCAAAAATTAAGTCATTCCTAGATCTACGTGGATTTATCATTAATGTTTTTTGTTATTCATTTAAATGGTTATTATAACTTAATTTAAATATTCCCAAATCCCAGAAAATTGTCATATAACATATTATGATTGTATTCGACGGTGTCTGGAACGCGGAGAACTTCTACAACGATTTTAAGTCTGGAACGATGTCTGGTTGGTGTGATTCCAACCTCGATCAGCTCAAGGAATTAATGTGTGGTAAACCACTTGAAACTCTCAGAATGCAGATATTGATATACACCACGGTGGTTCAGGAGCAAGTTCAACCCCAGGGGAGAAAGATTTTGGGGTTTAAGTTCAATTCCAATATTAAGAATTTAGAATTTTTGTTTAAATGATGTTAATTACGATTATAGATTTAATTCAAGGTTGTTAAGATGTCAAATTCGGTTTCAATCTTCCTACTTCTTTTTTGTTTTGATTTAGTTGGTTAGTTTGTTTTTAAAATTATATTTTCTTTCTTCCTTATTATACTCCACTATTATAGATTGTATTTCTCTTTCCAAAAAAGTCTAAACGGTACGTTAGGGACATTTTTTTCCATTCTAATTATTAATATCATAATAAAAAATATGTTTAGCCATTACTTAATTTCTAAACATAGTTAGCCATTTTTCAAGTCTAGTATTAAATCCTAGCCATTTTTGTTGTTGCCCCAAATTTTTGTTAGTTTAATTTGAAGACATCTATTAAGGCCCATTTGGAATACATTTTAGTTTAATTATTTTTCAAGAATGCATTTTTTTTTAAATATTTTGTATAAAAATTGGTTAGAATTTAAACACTCCTATGTTTGGTTATATTTCATCATAAGTGTTTTTATACACAAGTTATATATACTTAAAAATTCTTTTTAAAAAATTTGCTTTCAAGTGTTTCTCTCAAAATAGTTTTTTTTTTTTCTCCATCTCACTTTTTAATAAATCATTTTTAATGGTTGCCAAACACTATAATTTTTTTAAAATTAAACACTTGAAAAGTTAAGACCAGACACACCCTAAATCTCAATGATTAAATCATAAATTTGGTCCCTATTATTTGGAAAAAAAAGTCAAAATTTAGTCCTTATGATTTTAAAAATTAAAATATTATCTTCACAAGTTGATCAAACCTCATAAATAGTCCTTACTGGCCCGTTAAAAGCTATTAATGGAATCCAACCATATGGCTTCTAACGGGTAAGAACTATTTATGAGGTTTTATCGAATCATAGAGACGGAATTCTAAATTTTAAAAGCATAAAGACTAAATTCTAACTTTCTTCAAATCATAAGAACCAAATTTATAATTTAATCAATCTCAATTGTACTTGGTCTTAATGTTGTTAATGATGTGCAGTTTTGCTATTAATTTTTAGATTGTTAAAATTTATCTATCTACACCATTACTATGGACTTCATTTGCTGGTAAAGAAAGAAATCAAAACTTTAGAAGCATTTTTTCCAAATTTTCCAATGAACAGATTATCCAAACACACTAGAAGACAATGATAAACCACTACAAAAAAAATTGCATTACTTGACGCTTTTGGAATGTCAAATGTTAATACTCTTGACGCTTTTAAAAACGTCGAGAGAACCACTGTCAAGAATAAGGTATCGAAAATGTGACAAACTTAAGGCATTAAAAATAACATGCTTATTTTGATTCAAATATCCAACTTAAGGCTTGAATCCAAATCACCCTAACATACTGAACATGGGCTCAACACCGTCCTGAATTGAGAGAGCGCATGATAACGTGCCTGTAACTGGGCTCTAACAGTCAACTGATAGAACGCATGATAACGTGCCTGAAAACTAGGTTCTATCAGCCCTGAGATGGGGAAGGAAACACTCTAGTTAACATAAGACTTAAGGATCTTTTAAGTCCATCTGAGGTCCTAATCGAGACTAAGGTCACTACACTAGGTTCAGTCCTTATCAGTCACATGGTACTCTAGTACACTAATACCCAAAGGTATTTAAACTTAGTTTTATGTAGGGGTGTAAAAATTTCGGGTCGGGTCGGTTGTACGGACGACCCGACCCGACCCGATGTCGGTTGTACGGACAACTTGACCCGACCCGACCCGACCCGGTTCATGAGTGACCCGAACTGGGTCGGGTCGGGTCGGGTCTTCTGCGTTTTTTTTTTTTTTTTTTTTTCACTGCACTTTAAGAGATAAAAATAATTTAAAAAAAAACACCATTCTTCAATCTCACACTCACATTCAGTAAAAAGTTAAAAGGACTTTTTTTTTTGTTGTTGAGTTTTGTGAAAGACCAGGCCTTTGAATGATCTTCCGTACAAATTGTAAATGCCTGCAGTTCTAAAGCATTTTTAACCAGTTCAATCTCTCAATTTCTTTACTTTCTTCATTACAAATTGTGACAGAAGTGGTAGGAATGCTCTTTAGTACAAATTGTAGATGCCTGCAGTTCTAAAGCCTTACAAAATTGTAAATGCACTTTCCTATTATTTTGTTCAACCGTGTATACTGGTTTTTGGAAGTGTAGCAGTAAAATCAATCCACTGTATATAACAATATAGAATATATATTAGCTAATACTCAAAATTAAGAAGAAAACATTCAGAATATACTACCAAAAAGAATGGGAAGAAACCCCAAAATCATTTAGGACAACTAAATGAAAGGAACTGATACCTAAGATACAAAATTATGGAAATGCCTACAAACAAGAATGCACAAAAGAACTGAATATCTGATCTTCAAGTAACATTTCTAAAAAAGACCATTAAAAGAATAGAGCAAAAGAATCCAAAGACATGCTATAATCCATCCTCAAGAATGCCAGATCTGGGAAATGCCGAAAAACTCAAACAACAAAACACATCAAAACCCTAGATCTCACCTGAATGTGTGTGGAACAGATAGAGCCTCACAAAAACCCAAGTAAAAAATTAAGCAACCCCAGAAAGAACAAACACCAAAAGAAGACCAGATTGCAAAAGAAGAGAACAGAGACTTAAACTTACCCGTCGATGATGACGACTTAAACTCAACAGCAAGCACAAGTAGGGACAGGGAGAGTGAACGCTTAAACGACACTGGTGGCGAGCACGAGTAGAGAACGAGATGGACTGAACAGCATCGACGACAAGCACGAGCAGGGAAAGGAGAGATTGAACAGCCTCGACGGCGGCGGCATGCATGACTCATTTGAAACAGGGGAAAGGCGAACAAAAACGAAGACGGAGGAGACAGGCGAACAAAAACGAAGAAGAAGAAGACATGCGAACAAAAAAGAAGAGAAAGAGTCGAAGACGAAGACTCGAAGAGGCGACGGGAGAACAGCCAAACACGAGCGTGAGAGGAGAGGTGAGGAAGACGAGTCGAAGTCTGGAGGCGAGGAAGATGTTATTTGAAACCCTAAGTCTGAACCAAAATAGAAAACCTTGTGTATATCGGTTTGAGCAATGAAAAGGCGAGGACCGAACCGAACCCTGTCGGTTCGGTTCGGTTCGGTCAGGATCAAAGTTGAAAACCGAACCAACCCGAACCGAACCGGTTCGGTTTGGTTCGGTTCGGGTTTTTTCACCCCTAGTTTTATGACCATCGCGATTCTACCGAAAATTCGGCAGCATAACAGTGCACGTATAGGAAACCCAAATTTTTCCTATCACATGAAAAGTAGGTAAAGCACTTCTAAAATCAACACCAACCAACCACAAACTTCATAGTACTCCGAAACCATAACCAAAGCGAGACAGACCTCGCATCCACAACTAACCAGATATTCAGAGCAACCAAACCATACAATCAAGCATGCTTTCAATTAATTTAAAAGATGTTAATTCATCAAAGAGCAATCTCAGACATGCTATAATTAATTAATCAACCTCCCATGCCAACAACATGTTTTGCAATAAACTATCATACCCATTGGAATCCAAAGGCAAGATCAAGGCTCACAACTAAACTCATGCTAGCATGCCAATTTCTCAAAAGAAACTAGTTCAAGGTTCGGGCTAAGTGTTTATCAAATCCAACAACATGCAATGGGGACTAAGCTTGAAAGTAAGGTCCAATAGCTACTTACACCAAAGACAAAACTTAAGCTTAAACTTAAACCACGCTAGTCTTGCAACATTTCAATCACATGATACAATGCATAGAGTTAAATCCAACGACTACTTCCAATTAGCCAAACGATTGCTTGAAAAAACTATAACTAACTCCCTTAGCTCCCAACCTTCAATCCAACCAAACAGAAACTTGAGCTTGCTGTCCGAGTTTTCGATTAACTCTGAAACGACAACCGAACCTCGAAAGCCAAGAGAACCACAGTCAACAATGCTCCTCGACGCTGAAATTTGAAGACCCACTGCGTGAATCGTCGAAACAAGAGGAACGCTTGCCGAACGGAAGGAATAATGAATGGGTAATCAACTAAACTCAAAAACTAACCACGAAACAACTTCTAGGCACTTACCCACTGAGCGAAACGCCGGAAAAACGCCCCTAAAGGTTGTTGGTCGCGCCTCACAGACTGCAATGTCGGCCGAAACGCGTGTCGCTCGCTGGAGGAACGCCGGAAAATGACGTGAATAGGGGAAAGAGTGAGCGTGAGAGACGAGACCTCGAGGTGGAAGGAAAAAAAACGAAACGTATCGTACCTGCTGCAGCCGAAAACTAACCACCACGCCGCACCTGTTGTCCACGCCGCCGGAGAAGACGAACGGAGATGACCGGCCGGAGAAAGGTCGTCATCGGCGCTGGAGACGAGAAGTTGCTGCTGGCGGCCGAAGAAGAAGAAGAAATGAACACAGAGGGGAGGCTCACGGCTGAATTCACGAGAGATGAGGGAGACAGGGGGCTGATGCGTGCGGCTCAAAAAATAGAAGGGAACTGGGGCAACTCCAACTTCAAGTTTATTACCAAAATGCCCTTCAGCTCAATTTGCCAACGTTACAAAAACGAACTGTCGCCGCCGTGGATCTCGCGTGTCACCGGAGGAGGTCGTCGTCGGCGCCGGCGTTGAGGAGCGTTGCTGAAACGGAAACGACTGGACTGATGCTCACGGCTGGAAGAAGAACAACGGAGAAGAAGGTACTTGGTAAAGGGAGAGGGCTATTAGAGTTTTCGATTTTTTCTAAATAAACGATTTTATCACCTACGTAAGTAATACTTGACATTTAAAATGTAGCAAGTAAATCGGGATAAAACTTGATATTTTTTTAAATGTCAAGTAAATTATTATAGTTCTTGACATTTTAAAAGTGTCAAGTATTTTGTGGCGTGCAACAAAATCCGAAAAACTTCGTCAAACTCCGTGTTTTTACATTTTTCTTGACGTTTTTTTGGTTAAAAATGCAAATTCTTGACATTCTTTTTAGAAAATGTCAACTAATATAAAATCTCAAGTGTCAAGTAATGCAGTTTTTCTTGTAGTGAACAAAAAGACATAAAGAAAAATCCAATAATAATATACCATAAAGTAACATCATTTGATCTCCCTTCAATTCTCATTTCACATTCATGTACTCTTCCATATTCAATTGCTTCAAGGATTGGCCAAATAACAAGTGTGTTTGTGGGATTGGAAATGCCTTTTCTCTTTTTTCTTTTATTTATTTATTTATTTATTTATTTACTTATTTATTTATTTATTTATTTTGTAGCTTTTGAGCAAAGAAAGTCATATGCCAATAATCATTTCATCACATGGATGGTTGGGAAATTAGGGGAAATTGCCAACAAGAACTTAACTCAACTGGCATAAAGTTGTACTGATAACCACAAGGTCTGTGGTTCGAATCCCCCTACCCACATATTGTTAAAAAAAATTAGGGGAAATTGAACCACTTTCCAAATCTTGCAACCAAAGAGTGGAAGAGAAAGGAGTCTTCAAAAACAAAATATCCATTTTTGGTGAAATAAATGAGCACTCAAAAGGGTTTTTTTTTAAAAAAAAATTATTATTACACATCAAAAATAGAAACTTCTTGGGTTTTTTTTTTCTTTCCTTTTTTGGTTTCCCCATTTAGAAAGAGAATCTATTAGATTTTTTTTTTCTAATAGATTCTCTTTCTAAAACCCAAGAAGTTTCTAATAGATTCTCTTTCTAAATGAGGAAACCAATGGCATGATAGCGAGAGTTCTAAATAAATGGACAAATCATAATTGGGTGTTTGTCTATGGTTTTTTAATTTCCACATCCTTTGGTTCCTTACAATTTTAGGAAGTCCTTACTCCACATATTTTCCAAATGCCATGACCCACATATTCCTTAACAATTTTTGGTATACATTTTTTGCTCAATTATAAATATGGTAATAAATTTACGGTGTGGAATGTTTTGAGAGATGAAACAATATATAGAATTGTCTCATTTTAACTTTTCTACATTTAATACCTACTTTTTTTTTTTTTCATTCACAAAGAGACAAGAGAGCGGAGAAGGATTTGAACTCCACAAATAGATAAAAACTTTGAACAAACTAGCTTTATTGAGTGAATGTCATTATTGAGCTATATGGTGCTTGTTAATGCTAATAAAAATATTTCTTTTCTTCTTGTTTTTTTTTTTTTTTTTTGGTATGAGTTGATATACCTGACAGATATATCTATGCTTAGTTTAAGCTATAAATGAGACAATCACTTCAATCTTCATAATTTTAGAGGATTCTAATTTTTTTTTTTTTAAGTCCAACAATTGCTAGGTAGGGGAATGAAATTTCAACATTTGAGTTGATAATAAATGCATTATCCACTAAGTTATATATATATAGTCAATTTTATAACTAAACCTAGAATACATGGATGAAAATACAAAAAGAAAGAAATAAGTGTAAGAAAAAAGAATTTCTAATGTCATCCACAATTATCTCGAGTTGTTCTTATCTTCTTCGCATCTCTCCCTTATTAAATTGGATATTTTTTTTTCGCTTTCTCGTGTTGGTGCTAGGGGAAAGATCTCTAACCACGATCTAGATTTGTATTTAATCACAACATGCTTTACACATACCAACATTGGGCTACTTTATACCTTTTTTTCCACATTATTCCAAGATCACTTGCATATAGAGAAATAAAATTGCTCTCAAAACATTCCTTATAAATAGAATTCTAGTAAAATAAAGGACCAAACAAAGTGGTATCATATATATGCAAATCAAACATACCAAAAATAGAAACTTAGAAATTTTGGGTTTGCCCATTTAAGAAAGAATTTATTCCATTTGTTCTACACCAACTATATGAAAGGGAGCAATTTCTGGGTGATGCCTATTATTTTGATTTTTTTTTTTTTTTTTTTTTTTTTGAAAAGCTATTAATTTTCATTTTAACATCATTTGGTTCCTCTAAATAATTTGATGAATTTTTTTTCCTCATATACTCCAATGTCATGACCCACATATTTCCCTTACAAGCTTTTGGTACGTTTTTGCTCAATTATAAACATATATGTGGTAATAAAATCAGTGGTGGAGTGCTTAGAAAATGAAAGGTGTGAGATTGTCTTATTGAAACTTGCTATTACTTAATTCTCGAAAAGATAATTTTTTGTGTTATTTGATTTAAAAAACGAATAAAAATGGGAAGATTTGATCTCTGAAAGTGGATGAGGCATTTATTTGTTTAGTAAAGTTCTTGTTTCATGCATGTTTTTCATTTTTTTTGTTTTCAATTTGTAAGAAAGAAAAACATTAATGTGCCTAGTAATTATTTTTTATTTTTGTATTAGAAATTAAAATTTTACTTTAAAAAATCTAATAAATTAAATATCCTACGATATATGTAATTATTTTAAAATATGTATGATGCAAAAGAAAAAAAAAAAGATAAAACAATACTTTTATTTAGTTTTTTGAGAAACATTAGAATAGGATGGAAAAAATTCTAATAAGAAAATGAGAAAGTAAGAATGATGAACTATTAAACGCTTTTTTTCAAAAATTGGAAAATAAAAACATTACCAAATAACTCTAAAACATCTTTTAGAATATTTCATAGAGGTAGAGAATTCAAATCTACAACTCGGTAGATATGCTTGAGCCTGAACCACTTAATGATGGACTTATGGGTTATTTGCACAAATAATAAAATAGACAAAAAAATAATTGAAAACATAGCAAAATTGAAGTTGATTAGTGATAGAAGTCTGTCAATTATAGATTTCAACCACAAGTGTAATTATTGCTAATAGATTATGCTATCATGATAGTAGTCTATCATTAATAGACTACGTGTATTGTGATTGAAGTCTGTCTGTGATATATGTCTATCATTGATAGATTTGTCAAAACTATTTACAAATATATAACAAAATTTAAAGTCTATTAGTGATAGAAAGTTTATCAACGATAGACTTTAATCATAATTGAAATTATTGCTGATAGACTATTACATCTGTGATAGAAAGACTACATACATTATGATTGAAGTCTATTAGTGATAGATTTGTTAGATTTGTTATATATTTGCAATTTAAAAAAAAATGCTATTTTTGCAAATAATAAACCTTAAATTGCTACCCATTACATTAATCCTAGACTTATATCGACAACTCTCAAATAATTCGACCTCTCACTAATAAAATACTTGTAATTATGGATTGATACATATATCTAAAACAAATGGGAGAAAATTGACTAAATGAAAAAATAGCCATAGAAAATGATGCCATTTATTTCTTTTCAACTTTTATCATGACCTTTTGGCATGTGAGCTACAAATATAATTGGCTTACAATAATTAGTAGCTTTGAAATAACAATATACTTTTAATTATAAAGGTCAAATGTGTAACTTTATCCATATATAATATTTGTGTTATTTTTTAAAGTTTATCCATAATTTTTTAAAACTTTTAATTTTATCTTTTATGCCTTGAGTTTTTTTCCCTCCCAATTTAAGTTTCTTTTATTGATAAAATGATATTAAAAAAAATCAACATCAACAAAGGAAGAAATACATCATTTGCTTCAATTCAAAAGAAATAGGCATGCTCACTCATATGTAATTAATTTTTTTATAAAAAAAAAAAAAAAAAAAAAAAAAAAAAAAAAAAAAAAAAAAAAAAACTTTATATGACTTAACTTCAAATAATTTACCTGATCTAAAATGACTTGTTGCGATAGAAGATGGATTGTTAAATATGCTAGCTACTATATACCAACAACTGATACTAAAACACGTTATTTTATTTTTTTTTCAAAATTATTCATCACGACTCTTTTAACATTATTGATCAATAGTAATAACTTGATTATTGAAGTTAATCTATTGTATTATGAAATTCGAAGTTTTAGAACAATGGAAAGATGAAATTGACCAACGACACATAAACATTTAGAAAAAGTCAAATATTTTTCTTTACAAAAGCTTACAAGAAAATAAGGAAATGAAGGTAGAAAGGTGTTGAACAGCTTTTCCGTTTTGCTTGACCAAAAAAGTCATTCATTTTGCAACAACTCGTTGACCGAAAATCTCGAAATGGAATAGAGATAAATGTGTGTTTAGCTCGTGAATTAGGTTTAAAAACCCACGATTATACATCGAATTCTACATATTCTGTATCACCGAGTTACAAAACATGTTGACTGTCTACCTAAAACATAAATATTTTACAAGTTTTTTGACAACTAAATATTTTATTCGATAAGATCAGTTGGTGTAGAGCCGTGTAAGTTAGCACCAACACTCACAAATATTTTTTTTTTACTAAAAAGAACGTTTGTGGAAAAATTATAAGACATTTGTGTCAACCTATTTACCTTTTTTTTTTTATAGAATGTTTATTATATATATATATATATATATATATATATAGTTTTCTTATTAAACTTCCCTAATTCATTACACATCAAATTTTCAAACTATATGTCACTTTTAATTATTTGAATTTGAATATTTTTTTTAGTCAACATGAGAGTTATTTAGTTCAAAACACATATATATCTTCAACCAAAGGATTAGAAGCTTGAATCTCTACCAATCGTGACATATTGTTGAACTAAAAAAAGGAATATTTTTTTTATAATATTTGAGTTAAATTAAATATTTCATTAATAGACTTTTCCTAAACTTCAAAATATTTCATTTTTATCCCTAGACTTTGGTTATGTTTATTCTTTATCCTTGATTATCAATAACACCAATCAACGAAAGAACAAAAATTCACACTTCACTGCTTAAAGTTCAAGATAGCATGACTCGACAATCAGTTAGAATAGATTAAAAACGACCCGGTAGATAAAAAATTAATCTAGTCATTAGATTTGATAACTTTGGTTAGGGAAAATTACATATTCTTTTTCCTTCAAAATATTCACTCGTCTAATACAGTCAATCTCTCAAATTCGTCCAACAAGCTACTACACATCATTCTACTTCACCCAAAATTTTCAAACATAGATATCATATCGGTATAATCGATATAATTAACAGTATAAAAAGTAAAGATAAGCACACTTAAAAGTTTAAAAACGTAGTTAAAACTTTTTAAGAGTTTAGGATTTAAATGGATACAATGCTCAAAGTACATAACCGTGATACAGGTCACGTTTAACCTGATATTAGGGAGATGAAATTGACCAAATTGGATTTAGGGGCATATATATTGTTGATGGTCGATTTTGGCCAGAGGATCTCACCTGACCTTCACGTGCCACCAACGGTAAATTTGTAGATGAGGGGGGAAGACGTGGCCTGCAAGACAGTAAACCTGCACACCGGTGTGGTGCTCGCCACACCGGCTCCGATGCTTAAGTCAGCAAACAGAACGGTAGGGCGTGGAAAAGTAAGAGCAAGAGGAGAAAGCAGAGAATAGAGAGTAGAGTTTAGAGATAGAATTCCGGATCCCCTCTTCAGTGGCAAAGAGGGATATAAATACCTGTTCATCCTCTTCACCTTTTTAGGGTTTCAGAGGCGTTTTAGGTCAAACCGAGCGAAACCGGGGCATCCAGAGGCGGTGGGGACCAGACGAGACCGAACGGGCTCGGCCCGCGCGAGCGGGCCGAGGGTCGGCCTCGGCCCATGGCCGAGGTCGACCATGTGCTCGGCCTCGGCCATGGGCCGAGGCCGAGCAGGGGGTCGGGCCTAAAACCCGACCCCTTCGGTCTTGGCCCGTCTCACTTGCCGGTTTTGCCCCCTTGGTCCATCTTTCAGCCCGATTCCTCCCCGGTTGCCCTCGTCAGCTCCTTGTATATCGGGGTGGTCCAAAATTGCCTATAACATTAAGCCCCCACTCTTGAATTGGGATTCGGGGTGACTTATTGCTATAAGTTGAGCTCCTTAAGCCCGATTTAAGAGTAATGACCCTTGTCTTGGGCTGGCTTATGTGTAGCTTTGTTGTCATCCTGCAAAGTAGGATAGAAGTAGACACTCCCTGAATAGGGGTTAGATGTAATGGAAATGAAAAAGGGTGAGAGATTACAAAAGTGGTGCTGGTCGGCCTCGGCCTCGGGAAGAGGCCGAGCACAGCTATCTCCCTTTCTGCTTGCCTGGTCGGCCTCGGCCTCGGGAAGACCCCCGTACCGGGTCATTCGGAGTGCTTAATATCCAGGGCTTGTCCATGAAAATATGCAAGCACAAAAGGTTTCGAGCTCCTGCATAGAAAAGTTGTTTTCTACAAAAGAAAAGTGAGGGAAGTGGCTAGGGTCGGCCTCGGCCTCAAGCCCCCGCTAGCCTAAAATTTGGCTCCCTGCATCCATATGTTAGTCCTTGTAGGGAAATAACAAGAGAATAGGTTCGAACATGTAAATTTTTGTAGAACATGCTAAACTTGGGTGCTTTTTGTTTAATAGGGAGTGCATATCCCCTGTTACTTGCTTTTTGTTTAATAGGGAGTGTATATCCCCTTTACAGCCCCCAATCTCAAGAAAAACTTTATTAAAACACAAAGTATAGTTGAGTAAATAGGAGAATACCTTTAGAGTTTGTGCTCGGCCTCGGCAAGAGGTGCTCGGCCTTGGCAAGAGGTGCTTGGTCCTGGCTTCTGCAGGGTGAGCTTGACTTAGATGAAGTGTATTGACTCATGTCAGGTGAGGTGAGGTAGACTCGTTGGTCCAGGCTCACATGGTCTCACTTTGGATGAGGCGAGGTAGACTTCGACAGTCCAGGCTCGCATGGTCTCACTCTGGATGAGGCGAGGTAGACATCGGCAGTCCAGGCTCGCCCGGTGTAAGGATGCTCAGGCCAGAGGAGGTGAGGTAGACTCGTTGGTCCAGGCTCACGTGGTCTCACTCTGGATGAGGCGAGGTAGACTTCGACAGTCCAGGCTCGCCCGGTGTAAAGATGCTCAAGCCAGAGGATGTGAGGTAGACTCGTCGGTCCAGGCTCACATGGTCTCACTCTGGATGAGGCGAGGTAGACTTCGGCAGTCCAGGCTCGCCCGGTGTAAAGATGCTCAAGCCGGAGGATGTGAGGTAGACTCGTCGGTCCAGGCTCACATGGTCTCACTCTGGATGAGGCGAGGTAGACTTCGGCAGTCCAGGCTCGCCCGGTGTAAAGATGCTCAAGCCAGAGGATGTGAGGTAGACTCGTCGGTCCAGGCTCACATGGTCTCACTCTGGATGAGGCGAGGTAGACTTCGACAGTCCAGGCTCGCCCGGTGTAAAGATGCTCAAGCCAGAGGATGTGAGGTAGACTCGTCGGTCCAGGCTCACATGGTCTCACTCTGGATGAGGCGAGGTAGACTCGATAGTCCAGGCTCGCATGTCTTGATGCTTGAGTCGGTTGCCTTGTGCACACTCCTGAATACTGAACTTTAATGGCGAAACTGTAAGGCTATTAATTAAACTTTCACACTTTGAATGAAGAAAAAACATTGAACCTATACTAGAAGCAGCAACAAAGTAAACAATGTCTAATTACATGATAGAATGCAATAAACGAAAAACCCTAAAACTCCATAAGTTCAGATTCAGTATTGGTGGAAGTGTGTGCTGCTCGGCCTCGGCTCATTCTCTGGTCGGCCTCGGCCCTCTGTGGCTTGACAGCTTTTAGTGCAGTCCAGTAACACTCCCTTGATTCCTTCTGTTCTCCCTTGACGACTCCCACACCGTTCGGAGTTGGAAACTTCAGTAACTGATGGTAAGTTGAAGCTATGGCCTTCATCTCATGCAAGGTTGGTCTTCCTAGGATTGCATTGTAGGCTGACATACAATCCACAACTAGGAAGTTTATCATCTTTGTCACTGCCTTCTGTCCATCCCCAAAGGTCACAGGAAGTTCTATGCTACCTTCTAGGGTCACTCTCTCTCCTCCAAATCCTACAAGTGGGGTAAGGCTTGGCTTTAAGAGTTCCCTCCCTAACCGCATTGCTTTAAAGGCCGTTAGAGAAAGGACATCAGCCGAGCTTCCCCCATCAATTAGGATCCGATGGATTTTCACATTGGCTACAATTAGAGTGACCACCAGAGCATCATTATGTGGCTGATGAATGCTCGCTGCCTCAGCCTCAGTGAACTCCAAAGGGGGGTGTGCCTTTGATAGATAGACAGAGTACATACCTCGATATTCTGGTTCGGACCTTGCTTCCCTGACCATAGCTTTCCTCTTCCTGCTCGAACTTCCTCCAGCTGGTCCTCCAAAAATGGTTCTGATCTCCCGTAGGGGTTCTTCTTTGTCTCGGCCATCTTTGGTAAGGCTCGGCCTCGGCCATCCGTGATCGGCCTCGGCCTTGGGCTCACCGACGAACTCTTTCAAATACCCATTCTGGATCAGTGCTTCGATTTCATCCTTCAACTGAATACAATTCCTGGTTGAATGCCCGTGGTCCCGGTGAAAAAGACAATACTGGCTCTTGTCTCTTCTATCGGCACTCGACTTCATCCTCCCTGGGAATTTCAGGAGGCCCGTATTTCGGATCTCCATCAGTACTTGCTCCTGCGGAACAGCAGTTGGGGTGTATTTCTCAAACTTACCGAAAGGAGGTGCTCCTTGGTCTGGTCGGCCTCGGCCATGGTCTGCTCGGCCTCGGCCTCCTTCGTCGGTCCGCTGCCTTTTGTCCTTTTTACTGTCATAGCTAGATGAAGAAAACCTCTTGTATTCTCGTTCTGACCTTTTTGACTTCAGTAACTCCTCTGCGCTCATATACTTCTGTGCCCGGGAGACGAACTCCGCATAGGTTCGAGGCTGGCTCTTACCTATTGAATTGAGCAGTCTTTCGTCTTCCAGACCGGCTGTTATGGCTACCAGGGCTGCTCCCTCGCTGTACCCCTCAACCTGTAGTGCCTCATCATTGAAACGAGTTATGTAATCACGCAAGCTCTCACCTGGCTGTTGTTTGACCGTCAAGAGGTTGATGTGGGGCTTGCGCTGCTCTCTGGCTCCCATGAACTGTGCAAGGAATGCTTGGGCCAACTCTTTGAAGCAGCTGATGGATCTCCTCTTGAGCCTCTCAAACCAGTGCCTGGCTGATCCTGTCAAAGTGAAAAAGAATGCGCGGCACCTGATTGCATCTGAGACGCCGTGGAAGTCCATCCAGCTTCTGTATGCGTTTAGATGTTGCACGGGGTCTTTCTTGCCATCGTACTGCTTGAACGTGGGTACCTTAAACTTTTGAGGCACCTCGGCTTTCATGACTTCTTCTGTGAAGGGCGGATCGGCTTGGTCGGCTAGTTCCTCCAAGTTTTGATCTCCAAAGTTCTTTAACCTCTGCTGGTCTCCCTGAGGATTTCCGAGCTCCTTTAGTGCATTAAGAAGCTCGGTCTTCCACGGGAGGTCATCTTTCTTGGCCTCGGCCTCGGCCAACCTAGCCTCGGCCTCGGCTGCTCTGGCCTCGGCCTCGGCAGCCCGGGCTTCAGCTTCGGCGGCTTTGGCCTCGGACTCGGCAGTTTTGGCACTTCTGCGCTTCTCAACGATCAGATTCCTCAGGTCTGTCTTAGTATGACCGTAGCTTGGGGTAGAAACTGTGTAGTGACGCCCCTTAAGTGTGCATGACTCTGGGCTCCTCAAAATCGTGCGATCAGTGGGTTTGAGCCCCCTGACCTTGCTGGTCATGCTGTCAGTCTTCTTTCCTTTTGACCTCGTCCCTGACTCTGCAGTGTGCTCCATAGGCTCCTTCCCCTTCCTCGGGTCTCTAATCAAGCTCCCCTCATGGACTTTGGTGCTAGGGCCGGGTTTATCCAGGATTTGGAGTATTCTGGATAAACTTCGATTCATTCCCTTCACCTCATCCTCAAGGGCGGCAATCTTGGTGTCGGCATCCTCTGCTCGGCCCCGGCCTCGGCCTCGGCCTGCTTGTCTCGGCGACCCCCGGATGCTGTCATCGTCACGTGACCTCCGCTGGTGGCGGTCACCATCCGAATTCTCTATGTTTACGTCTTGGTCTTTCTTCTCCATACCCTTACTCATGGAATAACCGATGTGCAGATTAACAGGCTTTCTTCCCCACAGACGGCGCCAACTGTTGATGGTCGATTTTGGCCAGAGGATCTCACCTGACCTTCACGTGCCACCAACGGTAAATTTGTAGATGAGGGGGGAAGACGTGGCCTGCAAGACAGTAAACCTGCACACCGGTGTGGTGCTCGCCACACCGGCTCCGATGCTTAAGTCAGCAAACAGAACGGTAGGGCGTGGAAAAGTAAGAGCAAGAGGAGAAAGCAGAGAATAGAGAGTAGAGTTTAGAGATAGAATTCCGGATCCCCTCTTCAGTGGCAAAGAGGGATATAAATACCTGTTCATCCTCTTCACCTTTTTAGGGTTTCAGAGGCGTTTTAGGTCAAACCGAGCGAAACCGGGGCATCCAGAGGCGGTGGGGACCAGACGAGACCGAACGGGCTCGGCCCGCGCGAGCGGGCCGAGGGTCGGCCTCGGCCCATGGCCGAGGTCGACCATGTGCTCGGCCTCGGCCATGGGCCGAGGCCGAGCAGGGGGTCGGGCCTAAAACCCGACCCCTTCGGTCTTGGCCCGTCTCACTTGCCGGTTTTGCCCCCTTGGTCCATCTTTCAGCCCGATTCCTCCCCGGTTGCCCTCGTCAGCTCCTTGTATATCGGGGTGGTCCAAAATTGCCTATAACATATATAATAATTTGTAAAGTGAAAGGGCTCGTGTGTTGGGCACCCACATTTGACCTTGGATGAATAAATCAAGTTCCAAAAGAGTAGGTACACCAATAGATTTCTGCAATCTCAATCATAAATTATTTCGGTGGTTGGTCTCTCTCTAGAAAAAGAAAAATATTGTACTTAACTCAACAACTCTTTGAATTCAAAGATTTCCATTTTAATACGACAGATTTGGAAATAGCGAGTTTGAATCTTCGACTTCAACAAAGGTAATAGATACTTTTATTCACTGAGTTATGTTTGAATTGGATGTTTGCGATCGAAGTTACAATACAAAACTTGGAAATTTTATAATGCTTTTATCCGTTGAACCATTGTTGAGTTGGTTTTTAGACTTTCACTTTTTATTTATTGCTTATAATTGTTATGGGTAGTTAATGTGCATGTGGAAAAAAATCAATTTATACTCCTATGTTTGGTAGGGTTGAATCAATTAAGATCGTAAGCTAATTAATTTTGTCAATTAAAATAACTCTGAACTTTTAGAAGTGGATCAATTTAAACATTCTGTTAGGATTCCATTCTAAAATCGTTAATGCATAATTTTTTCACGTGGGTAACACTTCTTTAATGTAGGGATCAGATTAAACAATATTAGATAAAAATGTTGGAATCATGTAGGTATAGAGTAGTTTTTATGATCTAAAACTAGATCTACTTATTTAGAAACAATTATGTGATAATTTTTCTTTGCAATTTTTGAAGGATTTTGGGAGAAGAAATAATGTGTTATTTAGGTGATTTTGAGTTTGATTTTAAGTAGAATCAAATTGAAAATCACTAGCATCAACTGACATAAAAGCTTGTATAGTGATAAAGAGGTTCATGATTCGAATCTCCCACCCCACATGTTATCAAAAAATTGAAAATCACTAACAAATTAAATGGTCTCAATTGATTTGCTTATGAAAAGGTTTTAATCATTAAAATTATTAATAAGGTTTTAATTGATACAACCAACCAAGTTTAAGAATATAAATTGAATTTTTTTTCCAAAATATATGTGGTTCAATTTTATTAAAACTCTAATTATATTTCAACAGTGAAGATTCCATTTAAAAATCAACTCAAAATTACCAAAATAATATTTTATTCTTCCCCCAAATCCTACTAAAAATACCCGGAAAAGTTATAATATTATTCTTCCTAAATAAGTATAGAAAAATAGAGAAAGAAGTGAGGATGAAAAATCACTTATATTAATGAAAATTGCTACTATTTATTTGATTCCAAGACTTCTCTCTAATATTGTGTTATAATTTGCATTTAAAAGAAGTCTTACATGTATGAGAATTATGCATTCATAAGCTTTATAATTATTAGTTTAGGGTTTTAATTGACTTAACCTAAAAAGTTTCTGACCTAAAAATTTATTTTATTTTCCTATATTCTCTCTAAGCCATATCCCCATTCTTGCTCAAAATTAGTCCACCTAACATGCTTCCATTGTCATGTTACACCACATAATTCCTAATTAATATAGTCTGTATATGTAACGCCCCAAGCCCAGGATTCGGAATCCGGATTCGGCACCTAAGGCCCCGATATTCCCCTACGACCTGGCCACGTTACCAACTCGTCTTAAACTGCTTCCAAGAGTGAAGACTATCCCCACAAACCAACACGGGGTCCTTTTAGCATGCTTTGTCCTCACTCACATGCTCCCTAGGAAAATTCCTAGGAGGTCACCCAACATAGAACTTCTCCAAGCCAAGCACGCTTAACTTCAAAGTTCCTATGATTGAGCCACCGAAAAGGAAGGTGCACCTTGTTGGTATAGGTAGTATCTATCAATTCTTTTAAGCTTATCTTGACTATACTTTCATGTCCTCAGGATCCCTCTCATTCGGATGTGATCTCGGTTCATTCATGTACCCCTCCTAACTTCGGGCGTCACAGTATATGTCATTAAGCCATTAAATTTGATAGAATGAACTGCAAGAATCTATTGTACACTACACGAGCATAGCTCAAGTAAACATAAACATGTACTCTCAATCAAGAGGTCGGAGAATGAATCTCTCACTCCACATATATACATATAATATATATATTTTAATTAAATATATATAATTACACAAAATTTAAAGTTTAAAGATACTTTGAATGTTTGAATGTTTTCTTTAAAAAAAAAAAAAAAAAAAAGATACTTTGAATGTTTGTAATTTAACCACTATAAAGTTTTAAAAAAATACTCTTCCAATTTAGACATTTAAAAATGATTTCCTTTGCGTGTATTATGATTTTTGCAATTAAAGTTTTTTTTTAGTATAACAAGAAAACAAACAAAAAGTTATTCATAGACCAATAAGAGCATGATTCAATTGACATAAAGCTTGTACTCTTGACCAAAAGGTCAGAGGTTCAAATCCTCCACCCCACATGTTGTCAATATATATATATATATATATTCATGGAATAGCTTGTATTTAACCATCCTTCCTCTAAGTAGGAAGGAATCTCTCTACGTCTATGTGTGTTCTTCCGCATTTCTTTGATGATACGCTGTCAATGCTCCATTAAATTTCATTTTCAAGTTCTTCTCCCTTTAACAACATATTCCAAGCCACAAATGAGTCGATCTCACATTGGTTCTTTAGCGAGACGAATCTACCATCTGAAATAATTATGTTCGAGTCTAAAAAGTCCATCAACTCAATTCAATCCAACTCACGAACACCATTAGTGGAGCTTTTCCTTTTAATATACTTTTCTTTTTCAAATAGTTTGTATGTGATTATGATAAAATCTTCAATTAAAATAATCAACACATTATTTATAATATTGGAAAAGGAAAAAAGAGCATGAGGAAACGACACATCTTAGTGCTTAGGCATTGGAGGATTGGTTTTTGGTTTTCACAAAATAAGGTGAAAAAAAAAAAGATGCGAATTTAACGAGTCACAAAATGATTGGTTTTTGAATTAATTTAATATTCTTTTGCCTAAAAAGATTGTGTTTGCTTTGGATATACAACATTATCTAATATTTTAATGTGGTAGTGCTTCGTTATATTTAATTCATTATTTTATGTTAATTAAGTCTTCAATTATGTCCCCCCATTAGATTAAATTAGGGTTTACTCCTAATGAATAGGCCCAACTGGCATTGTCACATTCCCCAAGGTCATATCAAAATAATTATTATTTTATTTAGGTGATCTTTTTAAGCGGATTCGCACGAGCGCTCGTCTTTGTTATTCTATAATTAAACGATTTGTTGTATAAAATAACTTCGGTTAAAAAACATATTTGGTTCCTACAATTTTCTGAATTTCAGTATGTAACTATAGTCTTGGTATTTTCAAATTTTTAATAATGTAGTGTTTATAGTTTAATATTTGTAATGATTTTGTGATAACTAAAAAGCACTCCTACTCAAGACCATCATATATTTTTGGGTGATATAATAGTGTGATTGGTCAAGTGCTTGATTAGAATACACTCAAAAGCACTTTTAAGAGTATATACAATTAAATCCCTTTTTTTAAAAAAAGAAAAGTATACAATTAAATACGAAAGTGGTTTTTTTATACCAATACCAAAGTGATTTGTTAAATAAATTTATCTTGTTGAAGTATATAAACTAAAATAATTTAGCATCCTAAAGGCACTTATTTAAAAAAAAAATCTTAATTAAGTATTTTTATATCACACTTCAAAAAAAAAAAATGGTTTGTTGTCGAGAATAACCTCTAAAAGAATATTAAAAGGACTCTTGGAATACATTTCATTAGTGATTTGAAAACATAAATTTGGGAACAAAGAATTCTTGAAAAATAGGGTTGTATTTCATATTTTCAATGTTTTAGGATTTGTGTTTGATATCATATTTTGAAATTGGATTCTAGAATTGTTCAAAATGTGTCAGATAATGTATTTATAAACTATAAAAACAATTCTAGTTACCGATTAAATATTAGGTTGAATCTTAATTATTATTAATTAACTTAATGTTTTATGCTAGAAATTTTATATAATTATTATTTCACAATATCATATAATTTAGGGCAAAATGCACTTTTGGTCCCCAAAGTTTGAAGTTGATGTCTATTTGGTCCCTGAAGTTTCAAAACTTACACTTTAGTCCCTCAGGTTTGTAAAATGATTCTAAATGGTCCCTGACTTAACTTTAACCTAACAGAATATTGACTGGACCGTTATGTGCTGATGTGGATAGGATGACATGTCTATTTTAGTTAATTACATAGCAAATAAAATGAAAAGTTAATTAAAAGAAAAAAATGATTTAAAGTATATTAAAATATTAAAAAATCTATTCCCTCTCCTAGAGCCCGAAATGTATCGATTTCTCCTCCACATACGATCAATGTCGATCGACTTCTTCAACCCACTGTCGGCCGTCGGTTGCATCCCACTGATTGGTTTCTGTCTTGAAAAAAAAAGTCTTTTTCTCCCCATCAGTTTTGAATTTTCTCTGCTCGGTGATTATAGGAACCAAGCCCCTCTTTTACCCTTCTTTTCAATTTCACTTTGTTTTTATTTTTCATATTACCTAGTGATTTCTTAGCCCTCCCCTTTCTGCTTGAGTTATTATTTTAGTCATGAAGGAAGGAAGGAAAAAAAAAAAAAGAAAAGAAAAGGAAAGCGTTCATGGATTTACTAAAAAGTTCTATGTACAGTTGCCTCAGAATGCCCATGGCTGCCTAAGATTTGGGTAAAAACATTTGGACATTATCTCCATTGAATAATCCTTCACATCATTATTCATCTTCTTTCCTTTCACAATCATCCATTTGATGTGGGTAAACCGCCAAGCTGCGACAATTTGCAGAATGCAAGGCAACTAGCGAACTGCCATGGCCGGTGAACTTTGACGAGACGCAATCAGCATAATACAACAGCGACAGACGACGGGATGCGACAACGATGAACCACGATGGATGGCGAACAACAATGGCTGGTAGAAGAAGTTGATTGGCATTAATCGTATGGGCAGAAGAAATCGACACAATTAAGGCAATAGGAGAAGAATAGATTTTGGAATATTTAAATAGTTTTTTCTTTTAATTAACTTTTCATTTTATTTGCTATGTAATTAACTAAAATAGACATGTCATCCTATCCACATCAGCACATAACGGTCCAGTCAATATTCCGTTAGGTTAAAGTTAAGTCAGGGACCATTTAGAATCATTTTACAAACCTGAGGGACTAAAGTGTAAGTTTTGAAACTTCAGGGACCAAATAGACATCAACTTCAAACCTTAGGGACCAAAAGTGCATTTTGCCCTATAATTTATGATATATTATATTATACATATTTTGATTTAACAAAAATGAAATTAGTTTATAACATCAAATCCTATAATTATTCAAGTTTTCTTTTAATGTAATTCTACATTTTAATATTTCACCTTTAAAATCCGAATACATTCAAAACATTATTTTCAAAATTTTCATTATTTGGATTACATAATTTAAAAATAAAAAATAAAAAAAAAAAAAAAAAAAAAACTATTATGTGGATAATCATTAAATCCATTTGATTTACTGAAACTGAAAACATAAAATATAATTTAGATTGTATCAAACTGATCTTAAGTATTTGGAAATTTTCAAAACTAACTTAAACTATATAATTTTTTATTGGCTAAATTATAAAAAATGTCCCTAAACTATGGGGTTTGTTTCAAAAATGCCCCTAAATTTTAAAAAGTTTTAAAAATACCCCTGAACTTTAAAAAAATGTTTCAAAAATACCCTTGTCGTTAATTTTTTGATGGAAACCATTAAAAATTTTAGTTTCATTAATACTCTTTAACTTTCAAAAGATTTTAAAAAATAACCTTATTAGAAAATTCTTTTTTTTTCCTTGTCCCACCATAAATTCTTCTTCCATGAAAATTAATGAGAAGCTTTACCTATTTTTCATGTATTCATACACTAGGAGATTTTCTTCTTTTTCAACACATCATCCCAAGAGTTTGACTAGATTTTCGGCAATGGTATTTTCGAAACATTTTTAACGGTTTTAATGGTTCCCATCCAAAAATCAACTGCAAGGGTATTTTTTAAACGTTTTGTAAAGTTCAGGGGTATTTTTGAAACTTTTTAAAGTTCAGGGAAATTTTCGAAACAAACCTCATAGTTCGGGGGTATTTTTTATAATTTAGCCTTTTTTATTTAAAAAAAACTATATAATTTTTTTAAATTACCTATTTTATCATTTCAAAAAGTGATATCATATACTCACACTTTTAAAGGTGCTCCCGGTACGATGAGGCTCGTAGTTTTGCACCGTTGGATGTAAGAAAGAGAAATAGAAAAAGTACCTCAATTTTGTATCCAACGGTTATTAGAGACGGATAAATTTGAAGATCTACATCCGACCATTTTAAAAAAGGGGTTTCATTATACCGGGAACACCTAATAATTCTCTCTTTTAAAGACTAAATTTAAGCTATTCACACACCTCCAAAGATAAAATCAACTCAAAGTATTCTTAGAAAAATCAATAATTTTTAAAACGAACTAAAAAGGACAAAGACAAAAAAAAAAATCAATAATTTTTAAAACGAGCTAAAAAGGACAAAGACAAAAAAAAAAAAAAAAAAAAAAAAAAAAAAAAAAAAAAAATCAATAATTTTTAAAACAAACTAAAAAAAGAAAAGAAGAGAGAACAATTTCCAAACAACTCTCAATTGCATCCGGTAACCTATATTTATTATTCTATTGACCTTGTGTTTTTTAAATTTGGAAGAATATTTATTTTCTTATTTCTTTAAAATCTATATTGCGTAAATCAAGAAGGAAGACAAAAACATATAAGTACTTTTTTCAATATTAAAAATAAAAATTTATAAAGAGTTAGTAGAAGAGAACTAAACACAATTTATTGTTTTTTTTTTCCAAAAAATGAGAATATTTTTTTTAATATAGAGCAAATTACTATTTTTTAATATAAAAAAATATTATAAAATAAGATTCAAATTTAGCTTTGTTTGGATAAAATTTTCATCCTTATGCACCTTCACACATCTTCTTTGACTACTATACATATATTGAATAAACGTTTTCATCATTTTTTCAATATTTTTGAAGTATTTCTTACAATTTTGTTGACTTCTATTCAACTAAAAACATCTTAGGAGAGAAATTGGATTATTGTGAGGGGTTTTTTTTTTTTAACGTTAAAATTCTGTAGATAAAGTAGAAATTTGAGTCTTAACTATTACACTATGTTTAGAAGTAATATAAAAATGATCTTGAAAAAAATTTTAAAAAAAAATCTGAAGTATTTTGTGAGAAAATACTTATAAAATACTTCGAGCTCACCAGCACTTCAGAAATACTTTTAAAGGTGTAGAATCAAAGAATGAAATGAGTTGTAATTAAGTATTATTTTGTTACTTTTACTATAAAAAAAAAAGAGCATTTATATATGTAGAAGGACACTAATGTTAGAATATTTTAGATTAATTTAACCTCTTTTTATGGAAGGAGAAGAAAACAAAAGGTTGAAGACTTGGAGTCACATGCCTTGTTCAAGTGTGAAAGAAATGTCTTCCCATATATGTCCAAAACCCATTGAAATTTGGCCAAGATTTAGACATGACAGCCATTTTTCTTTAATATATCTCTCTCTCCCTCAAATATTCAACATGTATTCCAAACCAAAATCATCTCTTTGTATATGAATATAAACTAATCATCTTGACAACTTTGATTAAGACATTCCCTCTCTCTCAAATGTTCAACATAGATTCCAAATTGAAATCATCTCTCTATACAAGAATATGAAGAAATCCGTCTTGAGACACTTCGATTTGGACACTATATCCTTACCTCACAATAAAGTAGTTCACACCTAAACCTGTATAGTAGCTAGGGTTATCATTTGCCCTATTATTTGGCTTCATTTGGTTGGATTAGAGGTCCTTTTAGGATGCTTTGTCCTCACTCACATGTTTCCTAGAAAAATTCCTAAGAGATCACCCAACATAGAACTTCTCCAAACCAAGCACGCTTAACTTCAAAGTTTCTATGATTGAACTACCAAAAAGGAAGGTGCACCTTGTTGGTATAGGTAGTATCTATCAATTCTTTTAAGCTTATCATGACCATACTTTCATGTTCTCAGGATCCCTCTCATTCGGATATGAGATCTCGATTCATTCATGTACCCCTTCTAATTTCGGGTGTCACATCTATTATATATATATATATATATATATATATATATGAAAACTTCATGTCTCCTGTTATCATTCAAAGCAATAATTTGATAAGAAATTACATGCATTACTATTTTCAAGAAAGATATATTCAATGATAAACAATCAAACATCTTATCACTTTCATAAAATGGAGGCCTTTACACAGTCGTTTAAAAAGTTCACGTGATTACATCGAATCTCCATTATTTTTTTCTCTATTCATTTATCATCAACCCACTTGACACAAGTGTCGTTATGAGGTCATCTCGACAAGTACCTTACCAGTATTAGTTGAACTATCTGAGCATTTTAATTGTTTTGTAGCTTGTTAGATAAGGATGGATGAGAATGTTAGGTGCATGGCTTTTGTGTTTTAATTGAATGGTCATGACTAAAAAAGTTACAATCCATGATGATGGGGTTGATTTCTTTATTAAAAGAAAAAAAATATATAGTCACTTTTAAAAATTGTGTGGGTGATAAAAGGCCAAATGTGGGTTAATGGTCCCTCTAAAAACTTAAAAAGTACCATTTAAAAGACTTTGGTGGAATAGGATTGTGCACCACCACTATATATTATTATAACTCACTTGTCAATTTTGCAACCAAACACATTTTCCCTCTTAAACAAGTCAAAATAATAATTTTCCTTTCCTACTACTACCTTTCAATAAACCAAATAATTAAAATGTTGAACATATTTTCAAAAAAAAAAAAAAAATGTTGAACATAAAAGCATATACTTGAAGAAGCCAAGATCTTTGCCACATGTATGGGTTGTTTTGCATAGTAGAATTTTAAATTATTGTTCAAAAGTTTATGAGTTTTTGAAGGAATAAGTTCCATTTTTAACAACCTATTCATGAGAATAAAAGATTATATGTTATAAATGTTTAGTTTCTATTTTTTGTCTTTTTGAACTTTTGAGGATTATTCTATTTTCGTGGGTAAACTCATAAGCATTTTGTTTTAGTTCTAATGGTTAATATTTTAATAAAATTATTATTTAATGGAAATATGATATATGGAGAGAATGTTTTTTTATTTACTTATTTACAGATGTCTACATGAACAAATATATTTGAAGGTTAGGTGTCAGGATTTTGATTTCAGATGATGGTTAATGAAAAAAACAACAATCAAATGAGTAAATTAGTTCTTCGCACAGAAGTTAAGGACCAAAACAGAACACATTTGAAAGTTGATGAATCAAATTAGAATATTTTAAAGTTTAGACATCAAAGTTAAATAAATATCAACATTTAACTATCCAATTTGGATTTAGGCATATATATATATTATTTTTTAAAAAATAGTTACTCAAATGTGTTTTTTCTTTTTTTTTTTTCTTTTTTTACCTTTTCTTTTATAAGGAAATCTAGGTGTGGTCACCTCCCTTGTACCCCAAAATTATTGACCCTTTGTCTTTATTCCTTGCTAAAAAAAATATTGAGATATGTATCAATAATTAGTAATGAAAGTTCACTCTCTCCACCAAAAAAATTAAATAAAATAAATAAACTAAACTAAATTTTCACAAATCAATTAATAAATATTTGTGCAGTACACTGTCTATTTTCACATGCCTATCAATACTTTTCCCTTTTTTTTTTTTTGCCTTTCTTCCAAAAACTTTGGATGTGTATTCTTTAAAAAGTTTGAATCTCAAAGGGCTTTTTGAAAGTCTTGTTCAAAAAAAAAAAAAAAAGGGGGCTTTTTGAAAGTCGTGTAATTTAAAAATATTTTTCCACCTTTGAAGATAAAGGTTAAATTATCAAAAGTATTTCGGATAGTTGGTTTCAATTATATCTTTGGACTTTCAAAAGTTTTATTTTAACCTTCGAAGTTTGAATTATGTTCCAAAACAACTCTTGAAGATATTTCAAAGACTAAAATGAAACTTTTGAAAGTTTAGAGGTATAATTGAAACCAACTTCATAGTTCAAAGGTATTTTTGATAATTTAATAGAAGATAAATATATATATATATATATATATATATATATATATATTTATTTATTTATTTATTTATTGTTTATTTTTAGGTAAAAAATAATTTTATGCAACAATTTTAGCTAGAATAAAAAATAGTTCAAGAACAAATATAGAATTTTGCTATTATCATTATGCTTTTCCTTTACGTTTTGTTAAATTTATTGTAGAAGTATAATTGTTTTGTTTTTTAAAAAAGGTATTGCTTGATTTTAATGTGTTATATTTATAAATGAATGTTGTAACTTGTAAATAATTTTTAAAAAAGAAAACCATAATAGTTGCTAACCTTAGGATACTCAAATGTACATATATATATACCATCAAGAGTTTAAGGGTGAGATTAAATATATTTGAAATTAATTATAAAAATGCAGATTCTTGTATTTTCTTTTTTAGTACATCAACATTTGGGGTGGGAAAATTCGAACCTCCGACCTCTTGATCGAGGATACATGTCAATTACCGCTGAGTTATGCTCACTTTGGCAAATGCAGATGCTTGTAGTAACCATCTTGAAAGTTGCCCAAACAAGTTATATTATGGAAGTCTATGAGTAGTGTAGGTAACAATCATATATCTTCTCTCTATTATAGTATGGGGATGAAGAGGAGATAAATGCTACACTCATTGGATAGATTGAAAGTCTTAAAACCCTATCAAATCCTCGACATTTAATATTCAAAATCACTCTGAAAACACACCATTGAAAGTCTTATATTTATCATTTGATATTATTGATAAATTTATTTGTTTCATCATCTACCCTCTTTCCAGGTTTTCAAAAACCAATCAAGTTTTAAAAACTAAAAAAAGTAGTTTACAAAAAATTTGTTTTCGTTTTTGGAATTTGACTAAGAATTCAAATATATATGCTTAACAAAAATGAAAACTATGGTAAGAAAATTCGAAAAAAAAAATAAGCATAATTTTTAAAAACAAAATAAAAACGGAGCCTTAGATATCGTACGATATGGATTACCATAACAATAGAATCATTTTGGGAAAAAAAAACCCTAGCAAGACCCAAAGTAGGGTAAAAAGGGATTCAAAAAGCTGAAAAATCATATCTTTCACATAGATATCCAAAAGCCTTTCTCCCTCTCTTCACATAAGAAAAGCTCTCTCTCTCTACAATTTCTTTTAACACATCATTTTTTTTCTCTCTTTTTTAATATCATCTCTCTTCCACCACTTTTCTTTTTAAGTTCATCTCTTCCACTACCTCTTCTTTTTTTCAACTTTTTTTCCCTCATATATAATGTTATTGATCCCAAATAACATATTTTTTTATTCCATGATATTAAAATACTATATGATGTGTGAACCTATATTTATTTATTAGTGGTTATAAACTTAATCATCTATTAACCTAATATTTTATGTCTTATCAACTCAAAATTAATAATTAATTAGTGAATCATATTTTTCAACGTTATTAGATAACATTTAGAATTTTTCTTTATTATATAAGAATTTAATAAGTTTCGTAGATAAGTTATTTATTTGATACGCTAATAATTTGTTACATGTCAATAATAATTGAGTCCTAGTGAATGAGTTTACTTAGGTTTGAGTATAATTTTGATTCTAATAGAAATTCAATTTGATCTCTAAACTTTTGAGAGTTTGATTTATGTTCTCCTTTTAACTTCTAAAATTTCAAATTTAATCTTTCGAACTTTTATTAAATTTATATTTAGCCCTTAATATAAAAATGTTATGTCTAATTAATCATTCAAAATTGTGATGTGACCTCACTTACTATTTAAATGTTATATCCACATTTATCACTTTTATGACACCTTTTTTTTTTTTTTTTTTGACATATATCACTTTTATGACACTAACTAAATGTGAAACTCAATAAAAGTTTAATGCTAAGATAGTATATAAAAGTTGACCAAATTAAAAAAAAAAATCTAAAAGTTCGGAAAAAATATTATTAAAAAAAATAATAACAATGACCATAAAGCATATTTGAACTTTATATTAAAAGTAAATTATTGATACTATTCAAGATTTATTAAAATAAGAATGTATAAAAATTTTAATTTAAATAATCTAATTTTAGTTCAACTTTCAAAACTATTCTATTTCCGTCTCTTTAACTTCCAAAATTTTCATTTTAACCCATAAATTTTTAAAATATCTATTTTAAATTTTTTTTAAAGAAGCATACTAAACTATCGATTATTTAACATATAAACACAAAAGTGTCTCTTAATAAATGTATATCAACATAAAAATGTATCTTAGTAAATGTATATCAACATACTAATGTGAATATATATTAGACCTATTAAGTTAACTAAGATGAAATATTGAGTACACATTTATTAGAAGACAAAACAATAACAAAAACCAAGAAATTAAACTTATTGATTAAAATATACCTTTTTAGAATACAAAAACCAAAACAATTATTTTTTAAAGGTTTAGAGACTAAAATAGAATAACCCTAAATAAAACAAGACCAAGTGAGATTTAAATCAAATTTGTCACTTCTATATAATAAAAGCACGTCTCTATTTGTTAACAATTTTGTTTTTAGTTTTCTATTTTTAAAATTGTGTTTGTTTCCTCATAACTGATCTTACCGTCCCATTTAATAACCTTTTGATTTTTGAAAATTAAGCTTAAAAGCACTACTTTCTACCATTAAATTTCTTAGTTTTGTTATGTACCTTCTTTTCATGTTTCTAAAAACCAAGTCAGTTTTGAAAACTAAAAAAAATAGGTTTCAAGAACTTGTTTTTGTTTCTGGAATTTGGCTAGAATTTCAAATGTGTGCCCATAACAAACATGAAAACCATGGTAAGAAAATTGAAGGAAAACAAACTTAATTTTCAAAAACCAAAAACCAAATGATCATCAAATGGGGTCGTAGTTTTCAAGATTTATTTGACTTTGATTTTGAAAATAGTTTTAGGAAGTAAATAATAAAACAAACAAACTCATAAGTGAAATTAGTATTTATAAGTTTAATTTTAAAAAATTAAAAACTAAGACCCCGTTTGATTGGTTTTTGAAAATTATGCTTGTTTTCTCCTAAATTCCCTACCATGGCTTTCATCCTTGTTAAGGATCCATTTGAATTCCTAGCCAAATTCTAAAAACAAAAACAAGTTTTTTGAAAACTTTTTTTTTTCAAAATTGGACATGGTTTTTGAAAACAAGGAATAAGATTGATACTAAAACAAAGAAACTTATAAGTAGAAATAGGTGTGTATAAGCTTAATTTTCAAAAACCAAAAACCAAATGGTTATCAAACTGAACCTAAATAATTATGAAACCGGGCTAGAATTAACATCATTGGTCTATATTATTTATTATTTATAAGATAAAAGGAAAAAAAAAAAAGAAAAAGAAATTCCACATATATAAATCCAAATTCCAAACACACATATAAATGGATTTTTGTTTGAAATAAAATTCTTAATATAGTTCCAGAAAAAGGGGGGTTGAGTTTATTTAATATTATGACCTTTATATCCCAAAGCCAGCTTTGCTTCCGAAAACGGAATCGATCTTGTGGTCCACTCACAGAGTCCCACGTGGCCCACTCTCACGTACTAGCTGACGTGGAACCAATCCAGTCATTCCTTTTCAGTTATCACCCAATAAATCCCATTCCCGAAAATACCCCCAAACGAGAAGGGCATTTCCGTAATTTCATCACTCCACAAACATACACAATCTGAGGGCCTAGATTCTTGGACAATGGACGCTCTGTTCACTTCCCATTGGTTTAATTTCAGTGAACAGGAAACAGAGCAAAAACGCCATTTCATTTCATTTTCACATTGGTTTTTTTTTTTTTTTTCCTCTCTCTCTCTTGAATTCCGCCGCCGTGCCGGAGAATTTGGTGATTGTTTTTCCGGCAGCCGCTGTAGCTGTGGAGAGGCGAAGTGAAGAAGAAGAAGGAGAAGTGGAGAGGTTTGTTTGTTTTTTTTTTTTTTAATTGATAGACAGACAAATGATGAGATTTTGGTATGTTTCTGTTTGTTTCGGTTGCTTTTTTTTTTTTTTTTTTCATTCTGAATTGTGATTCTTTTTTGTTTTTGCTTTTTTGTTCTTTGTTTGATTTGATGTTATCTTTTTTTGATTCGTGTTCGACCGTGGAAAATTTTGGTGTTGCAGTTTGATTTGATAGTTGGTGTTTTGCTTACCGTTGACGATGGAGTGAGTGAGCTTCTTTTTTCTTTTTCTTTTTCTTTTTTTGGTTGGAGTCTGAGAATGAGGCTTGGAATTTTCTGCTGTGTTCCGTGGTCTTGTGTTCTTGATTGGATTTGAGTTTAATCTAGGTCTGTTTGTTTGGTTGTTTTTGGATCAGGTGGTCCAGTTGAAGTTGAGTTTCTGTACGCTTTGTTAGTGAGGGAATTCGATGGTTTGTGAAGCTATTTTGTGTTGGATGAAACAGAGTTCTCTGTGGATTTGATTGCATTGGTGCTTTCTTGGCGTTTTGTTTCGCTGGTTATAACTGCGAATTCGGCGTAATTGAAGAAGTGAAGAAGAAGAAGAAGAAGTTGTTTTCGAGAGGTTCGTGTTGTTTTAAGGACTGTTACTGTTAGTCTAGTTGAAGCAGAGCTGGAGAAAGGAGGAGGACCAATGGAGGCGGATTTTCAGCAGCAGCATCATCATATTCTCCATGAGCATCACCAGCAGCAACCGCAGATGAATTCTGGCTTGACACGGTACCGTTCTGCGCCAAGTTCGTATTTCAGAAGACTGACCGATAGAGAATTCTGTGATCAGTTCTTCAATCGGCCCTCCAGTCCCGAAACAGAACGGATTTTCGCACGGTTTATGACCAGCGGCAGCGCTGGTGGTGGAGGTGGTGGCGTAGAAGGTTCATCTCAGAAGCTGGACGAATCTCAGAAGAGCGCTCAGTCTAGAGAAGTGTTTGTGACCACTGAAGCAAATCAACAAACACCTTATGTGAGTAATGAAACAAGAGCTATCCACCAGCAACCGAGCAATGTCAACAACAATTTCCCCCCTGCTTCATCCACACCGAGTTTCTACCAGAGTTCGATGAAACCCCCACTTCCAAATCAGGGTATGATTCCAGGAACGGATGGATCTGGTTCAATGGTAGTTGATCTAAAGCCACGGATCAGAACAGATGTTGGACGAACTTCGAATCTCATTCGGCAAAGTAGCTCACCTGCTGGACTATTCGACCACATAAAAATTAATGATAGTGGTATGTAATCTTTCACCTGAATGAATGGAAAATTTCTGGTAAAATTCAAGTTCGCTTCTCTGTTCTCATAGATTCTGATTATCGGGGTTGAGAGAAACTTGATTTATGCAACTTAGACTTTGTAACTATAACAACCATATTGATTTGCTATGATCTATGGTCTGTTTCTCATACTAGAATTTAGCTTCCAATATTCCCTCATGGTGCTGAAAATTCTTAGCAACTGGCAGGCTATGCTGCATTGAGAGGCATGGGGAATTTTGGCACTGGTAGTAGCTTTAATGAAGAAGCATCTCTTTCTTCTCCAAGCAGGTTGAAGAATTTCTCACCAAGGACCTTACCACCCCACTCATCAGGGTTGATGAGTCCCATGGCTGGAATTGAGAAAAAAAGTATCAGAGAAAGCAATCAAGATACTAAAAGCTTTTCCGAAAGCCAAACCAGCGATTTCGGTAGCACAAGCTTCCCAGTTGGTTCTTGGGATGAATCTGCTGTCATGTCTGATAACATTGTTGGTCGAAAAGTTCTCGAAGATAATGATGATGACGAGAAGTCATACTCGAATTTGAACATTTCAGACACTCAGGTATTAACTATTTCAGGTCCATTGTGATTGTTCTCCTTGGTATCTGATTCTGTTCTGTCTGACCTTTACTTTCTTGTTGGAAAACTCAGAAGGTGGAGCCTGGAAATCGCCCTCCCATGCTTGCTCATCATCTTAGTTTGCCAAATACTTCAGCAGAAATGAATGCTATTGAAAAGATCTTGCAGTTTTCAGATTCTGTTCCTTGTAAACTTCGAGCCAAGCGTGGCTGTGCTACTCATCCCAGAAGCATTGCAGAGAGGGTAAGTCAGGATATTGAACAAGTAGTCATATTTTCTACAGTCTTAACCGTTGGCTGTATTTATTCTATCTCTGAAACTGCCTGCAAAAGATTAAAATTAGCAACTTGGGTTGAGATTCTCTGATCTGTCAAGCCATCTGCTGGATCTAGATTACTCTAATTTTGTCACTCAAGTTTAGTATAAAGTGGGAATCTGTTGAACCTGAATTTACGTCCGTGATTCAAGGAAATTGGAGAGAATCCTTTCTGCATTAACTAAAAACTTAACATCTTTTAGGAATGTCCATGTCCTTGAGCGTATCGATTAAGATGTGTACCGAGAATTCTAAACGAAGTCTTTCCCTTTATTGATAACTTTCAGGTCAGACGAACTAAAATCAGTGAACGAATGAGGAAGCTTCAAGAGCTAGTGCCTAACATGGACAAGGTAACTTTCTTTTCACTTTACTCTTATAAAATTTGGTAGAGGTTGAGTTAAAACATCTCTCTCTCTCTCACTACAGCAAACCAACACATCAGACATGTTAGATCTGGCAGTTGAGTACATAAAAGGCCTTCAAAAACAAGTTCAGGTAATAATAAATTCATGACAGATTCACGTGTATGATAAAAGTTACCACCACCATTTTTCCTTATCAATTGTTGATTTTTGTCCAGACACTTTCAGATAATCGTGCAAAATGTAAGTGCTCACATAGTCAGCATCAATAATGAAAAAGGCCTTGGCGTGGAAATTCTTATGTACAGAGCCATAGCAATTTGAAAATTTAGGATAGAACACAAATCTCTCTCCGGATCTAACTACTTATTTGTGTACTTAATTAAGAAGAAATAGTAAGTCAACATGATTCGCTAAGGAAAGTTTGCAGAACAAAAGGGGGGCTGCACAGGACAAGCAGCAGATAGTGAGGTACAGCGCTTGGAAATGAAGACAAAGGACTGCGGAAAGCTGGTTGTGCATGTGAGTTCAAAGACCTGCTGGTACTTGCCACCACTTTGTAAATTAAATAACTATGCATGATTAGTAGATCTTCCATTGCATGTAATCTGTCACTTTAGAAGAGAGACAGAGAGAGAGAAAGAGTGATTGACTTGCCTGTAGATCTGGTTAGAGGAATTACGAAGGGAAGTTGCCATCAATGGCTGACCCAAGAAATGGCTTAGAAAGAAGTGGGGAATAAGCTGCCTGATTTGTAATGGATAAGTTCATCGATAAATTATTTCTTTTGGTGCTAAATTCCATTATTATTATTATTTTTATTATTATGTGCATTGTTTATCTTAGTTTCTTTGTTTTCTCTAATTATGCTTCTCAATATTCGATTACTTCAGAAAAGTTGGAGGCCGAATCTAATTCATTCAAATTCTCCAGGGAAAAAAACAGAAAAGGAATCGATATTGTGGAATATATCAGTATCAAATTGCTCTCAGTTCACATCCTCTATTTCTCTTTCAGATGAGTACTCTATAAAACTAGTGGGCTTCAGTTCAGTGTTTCTTTTACAGAATATTGCCTGCATTATAAGAGCCGGAATAGACTTTTTACTTTATGAAAAATGGGTATTGTGGCAAACTTAGTGGGTGGACTGGTCAGTGATCACAACCACAACTCTTTTTTGGGGTCCCAAACGTTTTCCCATTAGACAACTGATAAATCTGTCCAATTTAAGACTTTGTTGGTAAAGTTAGGTGGATTGGCTGGCTTGCTGCTTGGACTTTTGTGCATTAATGAACCTAAGGGGCAAGTTTGAGAAGAAGAAGAATAGATGGTGAGGAGCTAGAGCAGCTCGTGGTGCCGAGAGAGCGAAGGCCTAAATATAGCTCGAGTAATTCATCATAGAAAAATAAAGACTCAAGCCTAACTCTTTTTAGTGTCAATATGAGCATAGTTCAACTGACATAAAGTACATACTCTCAATCAAGAGGTTAGATGTTCAATCCCCTCATCCATTCAAAAAGCATAGCTCTTTTTAGTTAGAGACAAAGAGATGACTAAGGTATAATTCGAACAATCAAACACATGAAGAAATAACTTGAGCCAGCCATGTAGCCAGATATAGAGATGACTCGAGCAAGTTTATTTAAGTAGTGAGAGACATAAGGAGAAAAGTAATCTGAACATAGCGTAAGTAGTCAACCATTGATGTCTCGTCTTTTAGGCGGTAGGTTCGAATCTTCCCGTGATAGTGTCAAACAAATAACTTTAATTAACTTCTTGAAAAAAAAATGCATGTTGTTACTTTCTCCCTTAGAACTGTTGAGAAATAGTCTCTTTTTGGAAGTGTGTTGAGGTTCATTCATTCTATAATTGGAGAAAGAGAGAGAGAGGGGTTGGTGTGTGTAATAAAGGAACACAACTGCTCCCATCTGCATGGAGCTTTTTCTGTCAATTGTTCATTAAATATATGTGGTGTTGTTTTCCTCTTTTGATTATCTCTGGATCCATGTTGGATGCATAATTAACTTTTTAGAGAGAGATTGATTGAAACTTTTGATGGGATTTCTGAATGGAACTTTGTTTTTCATATTTGGAATGGAAATGTGAATGTGCTGAGACTGAGAGAGACTTTTTATATTTGGAAATTTGAAGATATATTTCTAACTGTCCTTATAAATTGGTTTTGGAATGTACTTATTGGTTATGGTTGAGAAATAGATTTAAAAGTTTCTATAAATGGCACCTAAAAATCTTTATGACTGTAGAAGTAGAACATTGACATTCCATGAAATTCATAGATTCATATATTTGGGATATATTTGGGATGAGTTTGACCTACCTTTTAAGTTCAAGCACATTTCTAGAAAAAGTACTCTTTTGAAACACTTTTAGTAAAATTAGTTTCTTTTTTTTTTTTCTTTTGGTAAAACACTTGTGTGTTTGATTATTTTCTTTCTTAAAAATGAGTTTAATTTCTAAGTTTTGTTTGGATACACAACAAAGCTATTCTTCTAATGTTAAGATTTCTAGTCAATCACTTTTTTTGGAAAATCAACATTCACATATATTTCTTTAAAAATAAAAAAATAAAAAAATAAAAAAAAAATAAAAATAAAAAAAAAAAAACTCATTCACATATTTTCTTAAAGGGTATTTTTAGATCAATTTGGTATTTTTAAGTGACTTTTATGTGTTACAATACATTTAAGGGAAAAAAAAAAACTTTTAGTCATCTAAAATTAGGGTGCACATTGAAACTGAACCAAATCAAAATTCAGACTCATTAGTTTCTTTTTTGTTTCTTTTTTTTTTTTTTTTTTTTTTGACAATATATAGGGTGGGGGATTCAAACTAAGGTGTTGATATGCAAGCGTTCCGAATATGATTTTCCGTTTTGGGCCTATTATGTTAGGGTTAAGAGTGGTGCCATATATAAACCTTTTTTTTTTTTTTGAGTACATCAACATTTGGGGGTGGGGGGATTCGAACCTCTGACCTCTTGGTCGAGGGTACATGCCAATTACCGCTGAGCTAAGCTCGCTTTGGCAAACCCTATTAATCTAATTTGCCCTAATCTCTGTAATCTGCATAGGTTTTACTCCTCACTAATAAGATTGTTCTCTCCCTCATTTTCAAAAAATAAAAAATAAAATATTGTTCTCTCCCTCTGCCTGTGGACGTAGCTAACACACCGTTAGTGAACCACGTAAATTTGTGTGTTGTTTTCTTCGCCTTTCATTCTTATTCGTTGGATTACGATTTCTGTCATAACATAAGGAGATGTTGAAGACAACGGTAGTCCCCACTACCACATACCCTTTAATTGACTCTATATATCTAAGAATTCAAGCTATACCTTATTAAGATATTTGTGGATGAAAGTCAAAGTTTAATTGGTTTAGACCATTGGTTTATTGGATTGGACATAGATCATTGTTTTTTTACAAGTTTTGGATGTGTTTGGTTTAACTTTTCAAGTGTTTAATTTTGAAAAAAGGTCATTTGGAAAGGAAAAAAAAAAAATCTAATATTTGACAACCACTAAAAATGACTGATTAAAAAATGAGTTTGAGAAATAAACCATTTTGAGAGAAATACTTGAAGGCAAAATGCGCTTTTGGTCCCCGAAGTTTGAAGTTGATGTATATTTGGTCCCTAGGGTTTCAAAAGATACACTTTAGTCCTCCAAGTTTGTAAAATCATTCTAAATAGTCCCTGACTTAACTTTGACTTAACGGAATGCTGACTGGACCGTTATTTGCTGACGTGGATATGATGACAAGGCTACTTCATTTGCTTACTAGGCAAATAAATTAAAAAATAAAAATAAAAAACTAAACTATTAAAAAAAGGTTACAAATTAAAATTGTTTTAAACAAATAAGATGTAAATAAAAAATCGTTTAATCCTAGCCCTAATCTCTCGATGGCCTTCTCCCACAATCGGTTATTTGGCCTTATGCAGTAGCAGGCGACGCCCCATCCACCATGGAAAGTGACTAAAAATGGCAGAGGCAAGAGTGATGGCAGGATTGAAATGAGCACCGAAAATCGGAGCAAAGCAGAATGTCAAAACTGAAGCCGGCTGCAGCGGCGTAGTCCAATAGACCCACCTGACCGCCCATCAGCTGCTCGCTCGCCGCCACCCCACTGACGCAAATCATCAACAAAAAACTGCCCACCATCTCTCCCAAAACCTACACCAAATCAACAACACAAAAACAATATATATATTTCAAAATTTTGAAAATTCAGCAGCGAAGGCCATTGTCCTAAAAATTACCCGCCGAGCTGGATTAGGGTCCATTGGCGGTGGAAATGAGCGTACTTAAAGTAGAAGAGGCGCAGAAGGAAGAGTACGCTTGCTTGAACCATTGGAGTTGAAACCTCATGGAAATGGCCGTAGACGGTAAATTATGGATTTCCCTTTCTCGAAAAAACGAGACATCTAGCACAATTACTCCCCCAACGGCGAAATTCAAGCCATTCCCAAAATCCTCAGTGCTAATCCCTTCTCCGCTGCTCCGATATGGCTTTAGCAGTGGAAGCCGCAATGATATGGCTGCAAAGACACCAAAGTCAGACAAAACCCAGATCTCTGAAAACAGAACAAAACAGAGGAAACGAGGAATTGGTGAAGAAATGAGACCAAAGAAGTCGGGGATGACACGACCGTCGGAGAATCGACCGGTGGGACGGTGGAAGAAGGTCTCGCCGTAAGGAAAGAAGCAAACTGGGCTGGGATCAGGAGAAGAACATGTGTAATAGAGATTTCCGGTGTCGGAAAGGGAATCGCCGAAGTTGAAGATGGAAGAGGAATTTGACAGTTTTGACCCCCTCAGTTTTTGGTTTGTAAATTTAACCGCCTCAGTTTTTATTTGGTTTTTTAGGTTATTTTAATTTTTATTTAGATGTGAAATTACGAAAATGCCCCTCTAAAAATTTAAAACTTCCAAACGCTCGTCTTCTCCCTCGTTTCCCTCTCGTTCTCCCTCATTTCAACCGCTTGTCTTCTCCCTCGTTTCAGCTTCCATTTTCATCGATTTCTTGCGTGCATTTGGTGTAAGAACAACTTAGGAGAACGATTTCTAGCTGTAAGGTATGTTTTTTCGTTTTATTTTACTGTTTTCTAGGGTTTAGAAGCATTTGATGTAGTCTAGGATCGTTTGCCCAAATTTCTTGTAGTTTAGCATGAGTTTATTGAACAAAACGTGTTTTCGGCGCTTTCTGACTGTGTTGTGATGTAAAATGGGGCTGATTTTCGTATGGGTTGGTTGGGTTTTTGAGTTGCAGTCGAAGCATCCCGGCCGGGATGCATACGAGGGGGACCGGGAACATGGACCGGGAAGAGATATTTTGAAACCCAAAACCGCGTCCTCGGCCGGTCGGTTCGGCCGAAAGCCCCGAGAGTTCGGGCGGGCGACTCGAACGAGACGGACCGAACCGGACCGAGAATATATATTTTTCCAAAAAAAATTTAAATTTTTAAATTTATTTTTTTTATTTTTATTATTATTTTTTTTGTACTTTTTTTATTTACTCAGGCATTTTGTTGTTGAACTTATAATTTTGGACCGTGAAGAAGTTACTTCATAAAAAAAATTTCTTTTTATTTTTTTTGAAATTAGGTTTTGTTTGTCATTAGGATTTACCATCATGGCATTGGTACCAAAGATTGCACCCGCTGACTACTTTCCTGCTGCTTTGACATGTTGTTCACATCTCGGGAAAACCGTTAAAAATATTAAGGATAAATTAACTGATACCCAGTTAGGAATGTTTAGGCAAACATGTTTTGGACATTTCTTAGATACGTCCTTGATGTTTAATGGACAGCTTATTCATTATTTTCTTTTGAGGGAAGTGAATGAGCCTAGGATTGATGTTATTAGCTTTGAGATTCTGGGGGAGAAAGTTTCATTTGGTCGGAGGGAATTTGACCTTATCACTGGAATTAGGCATAGGACCCAACATGTTAGTGGTAATGTATCTAGTACTAGACTGAGAAGACTGTACCTTAACGATAGCATCAGCATGAAAGGGTTTGAACTAGATAGATTATTCCCTACCATTAATTTTGAGAGCGACGAGGATGCTGTGAAGATGGCCATATTTTATTTCATTGAGTTGGCTATGATGGGGAGGGAGAGAAAGCAGCAGATGGACACTAGCCTGCTCGGCATTATTGATGATTGGCAAAGGTTTTGTAATGAGGATTGGAGTAAGCTAATTTTTTATAAGACCATAAAGGGACTCAAGAAGGCAGTAGGTGGGAAGGCAGTGTCCTATAAAGAGAGGACGGATGGCAAACAGGAAACGTACAGTCTGTATGGCTTCCCATACGCGTTTCAGGTACGTTGGTTTAGAGTGATTGATAGTGTATACTTTCTCGATATATATTGTATCTCTAACAATATACTTTCTTTACTTACACAGGTATGGACATACGAGACTGTATCTTCGTTGACCGGGCGTGTGGCTAATCGCTTGAATGACAATGTCATTCCACGCATATTAAGATGGTCATGTAGCCATTCACCTACACTTGCAACGCTGAGTCGGGAGGTGTTTTCTTCAGATATGGTATGTCGAATATATTTTATATGCATTCATTCAATTTAACTTTAGTAGGTTTATTTTTATAATTTTCCTTTTTCGTGCAGGCTAGGGTCACAACTGAACTTGTGGCCTCAGAAGAGGAGATCCAATTTATGGATCGTGTGATGCAGCCACCTCGAGCCCCATCTCCACCTCCACTTCCACCTCCACCTCCACCCCCAGCAGCTTTCGAAGATATTCCAGATGAAGATACTGTTGTTGAGGATCTCGGGACTGAGAATCCAAATGAAGTGGTGGAGGGTGTTGGGACGTCTGTTACGAATGACAGAGTCTGCAAGAGGTGCAAAGTCCTCGAAGACGAGATCAAAGTGATTAAAGAAGATGTGAAGGAGATTAAGGAGGATGTGAAGGTCATTAAGTCTATTGAAAAAGACCTGAAGGCGATAAGGAAGTTCATGCGTCGACTTTCGAAGGTATGTATAGTTATTTATTACTCGCTTCTATCAGTATTATGACGTTTAGTTACTGATACATTGGTTTGACAGGGTAAATTCGTCGATGCCAGCAAGTATATAGAACCAGATGACGGTACAGACGATGGTGGTGGTGGATCTCGACCACATTCGAAAGGTCAGGATGATGGTGGTGGTCCTCCATCCGGGTCACAAGCAAAAGCAAATGACAACACCCCAATGGCTGACCATGCGGATCCGATGGATACAACAGAACAACATGGTCGAGTCGAGGAAGTAAATGACCCGATAGAGGGTGTGGGGAAAGACGTACAGATGGAAGTAACTGAAATAAGAGAACATGTAAGTGCAGTTTAATAGGAAGTTGGTTAATTTATGTTATTAGTGATTATAGTTTTTTTTTTTTTTTTTTGGTCCATTAATAGGAAGTAATTGAAATAGGCGAACATGTAGATGCCCTGATAGAGGGCGTGGGAAAGGATATGCCTGTTGTCGAAAGTCAAAATTCTCTGGTAAGCATTCATTAGGGTTTAATATATTTATGGTTAGGGTTGATAGTGGTATTTAGGGTTAGGGTTAATGACTTTATTATCACTTTCCTTATTGTACAGGGTGTCCAGTCCATTTCTGAACAGAACGAGCCGATAGAAAGACGGGGGACTCGTAAGAGGAAGACTGCATGGAAGTTGAGAAGTCCATGGAAAGACACACGGGAAGACCGTAAGAAACGCAAGGCTCTGAAGTACGATCCTCTTCCCCAGATCCCCCACGATCTGGATGCTCCATTCAAAAGATGGCTTGACACTGAGGACCCAGAAGACAATGTTCGGACAACTGCGTATGCTGTCCAAGACAAGACGTGGTTTCGTGATCTTATCACTCCATCGAAATGGATGACCGATGAGGTATGGTTTGATTACTGACAATAATGATTCTTAATTGAAATACTAACACTGTAACTACGTGTAGGTGGTCGACTCGATTTTCATGTTCGTCCAAAAGAAATGGGGAGAACGACCAGATTTATGCCGCAGGAAGTTCACCATTGGGGACCTATGTGTAACGGTACGTACCATTGGAACAATTTGTGAATATGTTTGTTTCATAGTGTTCTATAGGGTTCTTATGTTTGGTATCTTCTTTTCATCAGAATTTCTTCAGACGCGAAGATGGCCTATACAAGGAAATGAGTAGCGGCATACATCCCCGAGACTTGACGTACGATTGGAGTAGCGCAGGCAATATCTTGAAGTACCGAATGGGCGAGCTTGCAGACCATAACATACCATGGAGCACGGTCGATTTGGTGTACATGCCGTATAACATCGGTGGGCTGCATTGGGTCCTCATATGCATTGACCTCGAGGTGGGGGAGGTCGTTGTATCGGATTCCATGGTGGTGTTGAATAAGGACGAGGTGGTTGAGAAGGAGTTAAGGGTCCTTTGCCAAGTCCTGCCAGCTCTGCTTTGGAAGATCGGGGTCATGGATGTGAGGAAGAATCTCTCCGTTCAAAGATGGCCTCTGCGTCGGGAATTGTCAAGGCCGCAGCAGAAACGTAGTGGCGACTGCGGTATGTTTGTATGTAAATTTTTTGAATATGATGTAACTGGGTTGCCGTATGACACCCTAAGTCAGGATAATATGATTTATTTTCGGTGAAAATATGCTATACAGATATGGGCGAACAGACCCTTCTTCTAGTGGATTATATTGATTCAATCGTTTTTGTAATGAAATATTAAGTTTTTAGGGTTTATCATGTTTCTATGCAAACCATGCAAATTCTCATGCAAACGTTTGTAATCGCTCAACAATTGTCACAAACCAAATACTATTGTAAAAAAATTATCTAAGACGTTATTACGAAAGAATGAACGTGGAATATGTCCAAGGAGACCAACCAAAGCAAAAATTATCTAAGACGTTCTTTTTCTGTCACATTTCTCGGTTCGGAGGCTAAACCCGAGACAGACCGGGGCAAATTACAGTGAGCTTCAATGTTATGGGTTTTAAAGTGTCAGTTCCCGGGTGAGAATCTCGGCCGGGCCACACCGAGAAAACTCACAGTGAACGGAATTAGATGGAAACTCCCCCAAGAGTCTCGTTTGAGGTTCTCGGTCCGACGTTTCGGCCGAGCTTGAACCGGGAAAATACACAGTGAACGATATTCCTCGTATCGACTCTCCCAAGTGTCTCGTTTGAGGTTCTCGGTCCGACATTTCGGCCGAGATTGGGCCGGGAAAAAACACAGTGAACGATCTTCCACGTATCGACTATCCCAAGTGTCTCGTTTGAGGTTCTCGGTCCGACGTTTCGGCCGAGCTTGAACCGGGAAAATACACAGTGAACGATATTCCTCGTATCGACTCTCCCAAGTGTCTCGTTTGAGGTTCTCGGTCCGACGTTTCGGCCGAGATCGGGCCGGGAAAAAACACAGTGAACGATCTTCCACGTATCGACTCTCCCAAGTGTCTCGTTTGAGGTTCTCAGTCCACCGTTTCGGTCGAGATCGGGCCGGGAAAAAACACAGCGACTGATAACCTCGAATTTAAGTGAGGGAATTGATGCTCGTTTGGGGTTCTCGGTACGTAATTTCGGCCGGGAATTGAGCGGGAAAAAATTCAGTAAGTTATGGTTACATTGACACATTCCCACACAAACCTGCACGCAGGAAAGAACAACATGCATCTGTATATTGAACTAATATTCTAAAAAAACATTAGTTACGTTGATAGGTACATTATATAAAATTACATAAAGATAAAAAACTGAATACTATGCGGTGTTGAGTGGTTGGCGGCATGTTTTCCTGTTATGACCTCTCCCTCCACAGCGAGTACATTTGTGAACTTGTCTAACCTCTCCCGTGGATGGTATCCTCAAGGTTTGTCGTCGACCAACTCTTGGAACCCTCTTCGGCGGCAAAACTTCAAAATCCACAAAATTTTCGGATGTTTTCCACTCCGACACATGACCTACTGGATATATGGGTTCTGCGTACGCAGCAAGGACTGCTTCAACGCGGTAGCATGGAGAACAAAGATCCAAGTACGGCACATTCCGGTATATGCAGGCAGCGATTGCATGGGAGCAAGGAAGTTGGAAGACGTCAAATTCACGACAAGTACACGTCCTCGTGTGGATGTTGACACGACCACCCAAGTGTCCATCGTCGACTTGGAATTCGTACCTGTCAATTGGCGTAACCACATGCCTTCTTGCATTATTCTCCGCTGCTAGAACAATCTCTTCACCATATTTTGATATTGGTGCATCCCATTTCGCTGCATCGGTACGACGGTCGTAGTAAGTGGCTTGCAACCATCCCCTAATGTAATCAAGAAGACCCGTTATTGGTAACTCTCGCGCATCTTTCAGGAGGGAGTTAAAACTTTCCGCAATATTCGTGGTCATTTGATTGTATCTCATCCCACACTGATAAACACGTGACCAATGTTCATGTGGGTCCCATCTACAACCAAAATCGGACGAATAAAGTTCAAGAACCCTCTAATCGTGGACCCAATTGCCATGAACACATGCTTGAAGTAACCACCCTCTTCCACTTCCAAGTCGAAAAATGAACCAGGATTTTCAATTTTCAACGCTTCTCCAAACCGTGGTAACTGTCTGTAGGACTCTTCAGGCGAGCCTCTGGCAAGGACCAAGGCATGTTCTCTAGCCCTCCATGCCTTGTCATAACTCAGATTCACCCCGAACTTTTGCCGGATATCACTTATGATGTCCTTTGGTCTGTAGGAACGACCAACCTCCAAAAATGTTGTCTTCACAATATTGCCAACAACCCAACTTTTGGCCTGACTATGTTTGTGGGTCAGCATCAAGTGTTTGCACGTGTGAATGTTAGAATACTTGGTAACTGTAAGGACATTGGAGCCTTTCAGGACAGTAGCTCGGACCCTCCATTTACATTCCTCAACAACACACCGAACCTTGAATATTTTCTTGTTAGACTTCTTAACCCTAAATTCAAAGTTCTCTCTCATCCCTAAAACAGACAGTCTCATTTGCAAGTCCTTCTTAGACAAGAATATATCTCCCACTTCTATATCCTTGTAATTAGAGTACTGACCTGGCATTACTGCTGAATTAGATGTACGAGTTGTCGTAGAAGGGCCAGGTGCCATATTAACGGCCATAGCAGGAGTATCGACATTTTCTGCAGTTCCAAGTACCTCCTGATGAACCCCGATGTTCTCCTCCATCTCTTGGGCAGTTACATCAACTTCGTACAGATCTTCCTCGCCACTCTCATGTGCTCCATCTGTATATGTCCCCGGCTCCTCTTCTCCGTAATCTCCCCATTCCTGAAAATCACTGTCCGGGTTAACATCCTCTCCATAGTCTCCCTAGTCATGGAAATCATTCTGTGGGGTAACGTAGTCAACATCATCCCCAAGGTTATATGCCTTCTCGTCGTCACGTATTGGACTCAGTGACATTGGCTCATTATAAATGGGTGTAAATGGCATGTGTGTGGAGGACATTGACATTGGCTCATTATAAACGGGGGGATGTGTTGCTCTTGCTCTTCTTTGTATGGGAAGGATGTGGAGGTCGAGGGATTGTGATGATCTTCATTGTGTGGAAAGGGTGTTGCTCGAGATGGTATTTCTTGACTCATGTAATGTGGAGTATATGGTGGGACAGACGTGTAATGGTATGGTTGATGATTTGGATCCATATATGAAAAGTATTGCACTCCCATATATGGAGTATTTGGTACAGTATATGGAATGGGATATGGACGAAACCCTTGGTGACTGGATAGGGGGGATGGTCTCGGCACAGTGGATACATAAAGGGGACTTGCAGACACTAACTCCCAAGTCAAAAAACTATGCAAACCTACATCGTTCCTAATCACAAAAGCGGGAGATTTAGACCTCAGTTCAAGCAGACACCTCAAAACAATGTCGTTATCATTTGGACTTATACTACTTATTTCATACACCTGACCTAAGAACTCGTTATAAGAAATTCCCACATCCACGTCTAAGCCCCTCACCTCTCCACCATCGTACTCCTTTTCACTCTCCTTCCACACACCACCAAAACATACCCAAACACGAGGCATCTGCACAAATACAAAAGAATATATAAACAAATGTATGCAACCACGGGAAATTCATAAACATTAAAAAAATTAAAAAAACAAACAAAAAAACAAAAAAATATCTCTCATCTCGGTCCAATCTCGGTGACGGTTCGGTCAGGAAAAACGTGGTCCGGTCGGGAAAATAACGGTTCGGCCGGCCTTCAAAATGTATGAATCCCGGCCGGGAAAAATTGTGGATCGGCTGGGATTTTCAAGATGTCCGGCCGAGATTGGACCGGGTTCGACACAGATTTGACGAAAAAACCATTTCAACAACATTCTATTGGATTTTTTTGAAACAAAACGATAGAATAATCAAAAGCAACGTACCTTGTTTAAAAAATGAACACTTGCTGTGGATCAAATGCACTCTAGTGAACAACTTGTTGTGGATTCAAGAGAGAAGATGAGGGGTTGGGTGATTGTAGGATGTTTTTTTTTTTCAAAATGGGTTTAATGGAGGGTTAAGAGTAATGGATGGTAATTATGATATTGGAAGTTGGTGAAGGTGGGTGAAAAGTTGTTGAAATAATTAATTTTAGTGGATTTTAATGAATTGAGGGTATAAAAGTAAATTACTATGCATGCTTACATCATATTCATCATCAAGGGGGTCAAAAAAAACTTTTTTCTTATAGGGGGTTAAAATTTCAAACAAAAAACTTGAAGGGGTCATTTTTGTAAAAAGCCCAAGATGGAAGTGTAGAAATTGTTTAAAACAATTTTAATTTGTAACATTTTTTTAATAGTTTAGTTTTTTATTTTTATTTTTTAATTTATTTGCCTAGTAAGCAAATAAAGTAGCCTTGTCATCATATCCACGTCAGCAAATAACGGTCCAGTCAGCATTCCGTTAAGTCAAGGTTAAGTCAGGGACCATTTAGAATGATTTTACAAACCTGGAGGACTAAAGTGTATCTTTTGAAACCTCAGGGACCAAATAGACATCAACTCCAAACCTCGGGGACCAAAAGCGCATTTTGCCCAACACTTGAAAACAATTTTTTCAAAAAGAGTTTGTAAGTATATAGTAATTTGTGTATAAAAACACTTGTGAGTAAATGTAACCAAACATATGAGTCTTTAAATTCTAAACAACTTTTATACAAAATGTTTAAAAGAAAATGCATTTTTGAAAAACACCTCAACTAGAAGGTATTCCAAACGGGCCCTTAATTAGTTTAGCCCATTGGTTTATTGAGTTAAAGTCCCAAGGCCGTTTGGATTAAAGTTTGGAAAATTGTAATGGGTGGCTAAATTAAATAAGGAAATAGAAAATATAGCAACTTTTAAAAGAACTTGCCAATATGGAAAATATTTTTAATGATTTTTTAAAATTCTCATTTTACTCCTCATTTGATTTTAGCGTGCATTTTCCCTTTATTCTTCATTTTTTTCCTTTTTTATTTTTTGTTTTTCTCTGATAGACTTCTATCAACGATAGAATTCAAATATTTTGAATGATTTTTTTTTTAATTTCCATTTTACCGCACATTTGATTTTAGCGCACATTTTTCCCTCCGTTTTTTTTTTCTTTTCTTTGATAGACTTCTATTAGTGATAGAATTCTATCACTGATATGATAGAAATCTACCAATTTCATCGTCGATTTAAGGGTATTTTGGTAATTTAGACGTCTGAGGGTAATTTTTTACCATTTTTGCAATTATTTTTTCCAGGTTGCTATGTTTGCTAATATTCTGACCCATTTTGTTATCTATGCAACTAGCCCTCAAGGTTTTGCAAATGTCTGGAAATAATATGCATGAGAATAAGATACTGGAAATTAAAGATAAGTATATTTGGTTGTGCATGGGAATGTCATCAGGATTTATGGGAACCAATTATGTCTCTATTTATTTTATAGAATTAATCATGGAAACTTTATGTAATTTTAATAGATTAATCAATAAAACAATCAAAATTAGTTGAATTTTCACCTTCTCAAATGATAATTTTACCATCAACTAATAGCATGGGGGTTAAAAGCGTAATTTAACATCCTAACTATGATAAGCACTTCACACCCGCGCATTTTAGCAAAAAGCCCGAATGGCGGGAAAACGGCTCACAAAGTCCCAACCTTCTTCAGAATCAACAAACAGCCATTCACAAATTCACAATTCACAGACTACATTCGCCGGAAGAGTAAGCCCACCGACGGCCAGAGAGGAGCCATTTCTGGTCGCCGTCGTCACCGTTACCCGGCCAAAGCAAAAGTGAAGCTGTGAATTGCAAACAAGGTGGAGAAAAGGTCTGGTGCGGAAGAACAAGTACATCTTATTCCTCGAGCATCCTCGGTTTCGGAAACTCTAATTGAACCTCCGTTTCATCAGCCATGGACAAGTACTTGGTTCCTTCCGATTCAGTATCCCAAAATCCTAAACCGTTGCCGAGGTTTTGTCTCTGATTCAATTGCTTCGCCCCCTTTTTTCTGTTTTCGGGAGTTGTCTCTGTTGAATTCCGTTGTTGGTTTATGTGAGCAGGAATAGGTGGAAATTGAGCACTGTCGAATTGAATGGGAAGTTTGATCCGAAGTATCGCCAGGACTTGTCTGTGCTTCTTGTTCAATCTTATACCGAGGTACATTTTCGACGTTCTCTTTGGCATTTCGGTTTGTTAAATGTTCACTCTACTCTTGAAGATTGTGTAATGGTAGTTCGTGTTTATTTTTCATTTCCTAAAGGTTGGAGCGTTTCCTCATTTGTATCATATAGACGGCGTTTTCTGTCCAACGAGTGTACGTCGTTCACTGCTCGATTTTTCAGTTTACTCCTGATTATTGTGTGGTTAGAATTAGATTCTGTTTATGCTGAGGGTGTAGAGTCTACAGATGAACCGGATTGCTAATGGAGCTCAGGGTCATCAACTGCCATTTAAGAAGTCAGTATATCTCTATCAAATCATGTTCAAGCAATGCGATGTGAAATGATTTTTTTTTTTTTTTTGGGGGGGGGGGGGGGTTGTTTCGGTTCAGTTCAATTCAATTCTTTGCTCTTCCTGGTGTTTTGTTCTTTGGTACAAAATAGTTGGTACCTCTTCGACTACACTTTTTTCTGTTTTATTCTTTTTTGGTTCATCGTTTCTTATAATATGCAAATTTCAGGTCTTCGATTCTTTGTTTTTTAAAAATTCCGTGACAGTTGTGCATTTTGTAAGAATTAATTTGTGTGTACCTTCTTCAGTTATCCAGAACCTGTTGCTGATTCTCAAAAGGGCCATCATTTTAAGAAATTTGGAATACTAAGAAACGGCAACATAGTTTTGCTTTTATATAAAAGAATAAGGTGTTTTCTATTCAAGTATAACTTGAATATTTCTGACATTTTTGTTTCAACTGGAGAATTATTCTTCATGCAATTTAAGGCGTGATTATATCTTCCCTCTCACTGGATATGCTCCATGGATTTCATCCATTTCTATCAGCTTTTCCTCCCCTTCTCCCTTCAATAAAGAAAAAAAGAAGCTAATTTTCATTCTTTTGTCAGACATGGCATATCTGCTGTGGACTTCGACAACAAGGTGAATTATTGGATCATTACCTTCAAATGTTGTCTAGCATTGTCAATAACCTGATTTTTTATTCTTTGGTCTATCCCAAAACACCTATCCCACCCTCCATCCACATACTCATATATGGAAATCTATTCCAGGGAATATACTTGGTTTCAGCAACGAAAACAGGTTGTTTAACAGTGCACGACTTTGAGAGTCTCTATTTGCAGACTAATGAAACAGGTAACTTTTGTTCTTTGAGTTTTGTTCCTCGTTTCTGTTGTGTACGTTTCTTTTCTTTTTGTTCTAAGCTTTGTGATAAAAATAGTAAGCATATTTATACACAGTATATATCTCTCTAAATAGAGAGCATTGAAAAATTTAGATTACTCAAGTACCTTCCTTCTACTAATAGGCTTGAGTGAAGACGAGACCAAACACTTACTGCACATTTCCCTAAATGAACAGCTTGACTTTGTACGGTGGAATCCTGCCAACCAAGATGAGGTTTTTGTTCAACTCATTTCCTCGTAATTATGAGTATACATTTTTTCCTCAATACATTGCTGTAGAATAGTCCAATGAATGTTCAAAACAAAATGTTGGGTGTTATTCTGATTTCAAGATCATTGTGCAAGCTGTTTCCTTGCTTGAGGTAATTACAAAAGGATTTGTAAGGCACTCTAGTTTGATGCTGTGAACTGTACAAGAGCACAAAAAAAACTCTAAAGTATAAGACTTATCTATCTGTAAAGATCCTAGCATCTTGTATGGTTTTTTTTTTTCCTCGTTCAGGGGCTTGCTGCAGTATGGACAGTGACTAACGTGTAATGTGATGGAGTCATATGTAAAAGTTCCTATAAATAAGTGGGTATCTTTTAGTCAACTGCGATATAATGCCTCCAGCATTGATTCTACTTTGAATTTATTCCCCATGAATGCGTATGTTGTTTATGCTAACTCTGATGTTGAATTCTGTATTTATTGGTGGATTCTTCCTATATTTGTTGTCTGCTAACATTATGTTCTCTACTTAGGTGGTCTGTACATCCATGAAAAGTAAGGAACTAAAGATCTTTGACATTAGTTATATTTCTTCTAAACCAGTTGCAGTAAGTTCTTCTTTCACCTTTACATAGAAAATACTCTGTGTTTCAATGAATACTTGGATTTTCATAGCCTCGATTCCGTTGTATGATTGCTAAATCCTCAAGTTTCCCACTTTATGAAAAATGTCAATACAACCATCTAGCTTTCCAAGTTTCTATTTTACTAAAAATTTCGAGTACAACCAATACAATTTACTTCTTGTAAAATAATGTCCTGTTTAATGTTCAATATGTTTCTTTTTTGTCTATCAGAAATATCACACTTCAAAATGGAGGAACTTGCTTGTGCAATAAAAAGTTGCTTGTATAATGGTGAAAATTTGTCCATCTCAATGTTTATACCTAGTTTTTGGAAAAATGGCATATTGTTATAAGCATGTTTATGCTTTAAAGAACTTAATCGATACCATTGTTGCATCCATCATACAATTCTCTTTCTATTTCTTTTCACTGTTGAAAATGAATTGTTGTTGAAGTATATTTTCGTCAATCTGACCATGGATTGATCATTTTATTCACTAACCTTGTAGGTGTTGAGAGTAAGACAAAGAACCAATCATTTAGGGTCGGATAATCATAAAGGTTTATCTGACATAGCATTTATTTCAGATAATTCAAGGTTGGTCAAACAACTCATTACATTTCTTTTTATTTGTATAGGCAATAGGTATACTACTATTATAATTTATAATTTTGGAAATAAAGAATTAAATAAGAAGATTGATTCATATTTGTTTCTATTCTTATTGGGTTTCCTTTTCTCTTCACATTTTAGGATTGACTATCAATGTTGAACTTACCTTGAATATTTCTTCTTTTTGTAAAAGAAAATTTGAAAAATGAAGCTTTTGTTAAGAAATATGAATGAATACAAATGGACGATTGACCAAAAAAAAAAAAACAAGCTTTCTACAGTTGTAGCCTATACAGAGAAGCAAATTTGAGATTCCAAGAAGGGACTTCAATTGTTGAGAATAAGAGGCCAAAGATAGTTATAGAACTCCTTAGAAACAAACATTCATAAGAGACGTTAACCCTAGTTATAGACCATACTTCCTCTCAAGACTCTCAGCTCCTGCAAAAAAAAACACTCGCTAATTTGGATTATACCAAGTGATGCAGAGATTGGCAATAGCTAATTTGAATGATAATGGATGGAGCAGAGACAGAAAATCATGAGTAGGTTGTCAGTGGAGCAAGGAGGAGAAACAATGTCAATAGTCATTTTTTGTACCATGATGTATAATAATGAAGTCTTCATTTTTCTCTATTTGATTCAATCAGATTGGTCTCATACAAACAGCCACTGTTTTACAGGCAGTATAGAAGGAATACAAAGGAAAAAAGGGTAAAAACTAAAAAGAAAACCAGCTTTACATGTGACAGAAAACGAATGTGCTAAAGACTAAAAGGTGGGCCAAAATCATGTGTTGGAATAAATATATGGATTGAAGTTTACTTCAAGTTGCCAGAAACTTGATACTTGGGTTCTTTCAATAGACATATCTGATGGACCAAATCAAGTTGAAATTTTGAAGTGTTAAAACAGAATCATTTTAATATGGTAGAGTTTTTCCTAGTGGAATACCAAATACATGGGACATAGTGACATTGTGGTATATTATTGGTTATTCTTATTGATAATGCTAACTGTTAGAACCCAAACTTTTAATGTTTTTACACCTTAGATAAGTCATCTCTATTTTTATTCTTAGAAAATTTTGATGTTATATTGTCCTCCACGAACATTTTGGCAGGTTAGTTGCATCTGATACATGTGGTATAATCAGTATGTGGGATAGAAGAATTGGAACACTTCCATGTCTTGAGCTTACCAGTAATTCATGCAGTACCCTTAACAGAATCCAGCTGGATGTTGAAAATCAGGTTCTTGTCGTTGGACATACATGTAGACGATTTTGTTCTCCATGAATCATGTTCTTTCATTTTCTGCATTACATTTCTCACCGCTTAAAGAACTTTGGTTCCATCTTCTGAAACACTGATATCTTGGTATAGATCATCTTTGGTGCTGGTAAGCATGGAGTCATCTATATTTGGGATCTTCGTGGAGGGAGAACATCTGGTGCTTTTCAAAATCATAAAGAGGTAATAGAACTAATAGATCTTAGAAAAGGAAAAAAAAAAATAAATAAATAAATAATAATAATAGATCTAATATTGCTGATGTCATTGATGAAAGGGTTAAGCCAATGCCTTTTTTGTTTTTAATGGGATAAGAAGCAAGTACCTTGTTGTTCTCATTCATTCTAAGGTTATTCTTATGTTGATTTAGTCATAGCAATTTTCACGCTTTCTTTTTCCATGTAAAACCAATTCTCTCGATAATTTTTGTAATTTAAAATGAGTTAGTGGATTTCAGAATTCTTTTTCCATTAAAAGTGATCGTAGATTTCAAAATTGCAGTTCATATTATGTGGCGACACATTCATCCTATTTATCAATAATATTGTTGTACCATATGATAGTTTTAGATGATGTGGAATCATTGATTGTTGTCAATTAGGATCATTATTCCTTAATAAATACATCATTCAAACACCAGTTTAGATTTAATATAAGTGTATGAATTAGCATGGATTCTCTCTTGCAAAGTAGCCGACTATATTTAATATGTGAGGCTGAATGCCGTAGTTCTCCATATATATATTGCAAATCCAATGGGCAATCAGAATGCAATTTTTATACGCAGAAACGTATTTTTGTTTCTATTTTGCTTTTAGATGGCCATTCAGGACTGCTTAAGGCAATTTAAGAAACAGAATGTGTATACCTATGCAATTAGGATATGGTTCATTACCTAAACCATTTTCTCCATATATTCTTTTCCTTTTTTTCTCTCTCTTAGTACTTAAAGTTTGTGGCACCGGATGACTATCACACTTAGAGGCCAATTATGTAAGTAATCTACTCTGAGTAGGACTCATGGGGCAATAATTTAGTTGCCTGTTGACCTGTTGGTCAGATTGTAGATCAATTAAATTAATGCTGGCTAAGTTTACGTAGACATTTAACCCTCACCATGACAAGTTTCGGCGTGATGTTTTTTTCTTTTTCTTTCTTTAGTTGTTTCATTTTCAGTAGTTCTATTTTGAAGCATCTATTTATTTTTTGCATGCATATTTATTAAAGCATTTTCTCACAGGTGTGCCATCCTCCTTTAAAATCATTGAAGTTAGCCTCAATGATAGAGAAAATTGGAACTTTGAAGGTACTGAAAGTTTTACTATCATATATTCCTGTCCACTGTTGCTTCCAATAAAAAAGGGTCTCTTGCGATTAATTGTTAAAAACGAATGTCCTTGTTTTATGATCATCAACTAAGGATACAGACTATTGAGCTCCAAGTATGTTTTCTACTCTGGTTGCCCCACGAACATCAATATGTAGTATATGAAAATGGCGGGAAGATCTGTAAGTGCGTGGGAATAAAGAGACCAAACATGCTTGGCTAGTTCCCATGTTTCACACTAAAAAACAAGGATTATTTGTTAAAAGTATAAGGAAAAAATATTTTCAGCTAACATGAAGTTTGAGTGGTCCAAGTGATAATGCTATAACAAATGTGATAGAGTCAAGTGGTTGTCTTGTGAAAATAGTTGAAGTGTGTGCAACTATAAAAGCACGGACACCTCCAAAATGACGAAGTGTCGGTGTCGGACACACGCCTCCGACACGTGTCCGACACCCCATTTGGCGTGTTATTTTTTATTTTCCGACACGCTGGGGACACGCGGGGACACGTTAAAAAAAGCCCACTCGCGACCCAATTTAATTTGGGCTTTGTTATAAGTTTTTTTTTTTAAGTTTTAATTTTCAACTAGGGCATTTTTTCTTCCCCACAAAACCTAAGACCACACTTTCAAACAGAAGCACGAAGTGGCCACACACTCGGTCTCCATCAAAATTGACGGTCAATCAATTCTTCTTGAGCAGCGACTTCGACTACAAGCGGGGGTAGGCATTTCACCATCACAACTGGCGACACGACGACTTCTCATCCCCTCTCTACCCACCAACAAATTTACATTAAAAGTATTAAATATTCAGACTATGTCAAAATATGCACACTTTTATATATATATAATTTAACGTGTCCTCAACGTGTCGTGTCCTACTTTTTTGGAAATTGACGTGTCGCCGTGTCCGTGTCGCATGTCAGTGTTCGTGCTTCTTAGGTGTGCAAGTTTGCCCGAACTCCCATAAATATCCAAAAAAAAAAAGATATCATGAATACTAAAGACTAGAAAGTAGAACTCCTATCACTTAGAATGTTTAGAGAACTTAGTAGAAGTTTTAAGGATGTAGAGCCCACTCTTCAGCAATGCCAATTGTCTTCCCCTACTAAAATCCTAAAAGGACATTCCCAAGTTTAAATTTAGCAAGATTTCTTCCCTATTTAGAGAGTTGGCTGACAAGGATCAAACGGCTCCTAAGTTTTGGTACATAAAACAGCATCAAGTAAAAGGTCCTTAGATATATGTATTGGACTAATTCCAACAGCATTAGTGAAAGTTCCATCAGCAATTCGTTTGTATAAGGAGTGCAGTTAGTTTATAAAGACTAAGAGATATCACTAGTAATATGGTTTGAGGCTCCGAGTCCACTATCCGTATCCTCTGTTTTTACTTCTTTTTTTTTTTTTACTTTTTACCACATTGCTGTATGGATTGAGCAAAAAAATGTTGCATAGATATCAATTGCTCTCAAGTCTCATAGGAACAAATTCTTCTCTGATTCAGTCCCTTCTTCAGCCACAGCAGTCCCAGTTTGATAAACCTTCCCTTAATCCCTTGTTTTTCTGTGGGTCCCCAATTTTGTTTCTAATTATGGGGCTTCTCATCCCTCTAGAGTGGTCACACCAAAGTTTATTCTTGGGGGTCTGGCTCTCATTTCCATTGTATTTATAGGTCCATTTAGAGTAATTGCCTTTGTTGAGATTCTGATTCTCACACCGGATTTAGGTAATTTTGAATAATCAGAGTAGATCTTTCTGTTTCAGGAGCGCTTGAGTTGAGCACTAGTTTCTTTCGATTTTCTTTTTAGCCATGAGATATCTATATTATACAGTTTTCTAGACCTTGAATCTTTCAGATGGTTGCTCCTGGCTGTACGCCTTACCCGAGTGATAGCTCCTTTCCTTTCCTGCAGATGAACATCATTACTAAGAAAGGTAATTCTTCCCATTGGTCAATCTTTATGAGTCGGCCATCAGACAATTACAAGATTCAGAGACACCTAGGTAAGGATACAGTCTGATACCATATTTGGTGAAAAGGAAGTATAATTTGCTGTATTTTGGTTTAGTTGATAGAATATCAGACTATACAGATGGTTTTAAGTTTTAACAAGGAAAACTTCAGAATGGGAAAAAGTAAAAATGGTAAAACCCAGTCAACTATCGACGAGGCAAGGGAAAAAGAAAAAAGAATAAGAAAATGTAATCATTACGGCTACACAATCGACTGGTCATAAAAGGAAAGAAAAGATGGGGTTCAAGGTGGGTTATAAGCCAAGAAAACCAAGACAGGTTGGCCCCTTCAACCCAAACTATATGGAGATGAATTTTTGTTCAACTGTGTCTAAAGTGGGTCATCTTTAATAGAGGATTCGAGGTGCCCCAAGGATTAGCACGTGTGCATGTTGAGATGGGGAATTCTTGTTCAATTGAAAAGTGTCATGTGATGTACGTTTCTTCAACGTATTTCTTTTAGCATTTAAATTCTATGTATGGGTTCAATCCATGATAGCCAACTACTTAGGATTTAATATCCTACGTGTTCCTTGGCAACCAAATGTAGTAGGGTCAGGCGGTTGTCCCATGAGATTAGTCGAGGTACGTGCAAACCGGTTCGAACACTCAAGGATATTTAAAAAAAAAGGTTGACGTTAGGCACTGTGAGAACAATGATGTTGTTTTGACTGGATGTAAATGTTAATTTGAACTTAGACCAGCCTATTTGCAAAATGCAAATAAGCAGTTTAAATTGCAATTAAAATTATAAGTTATTCTGTTCTACTTGTATTTTAAGACTAAATTTTCAATAGGTGTGGTTTACCTTTGTCAATCTGGCAACACAATGCAGGAGCAAGCGAATATCATTCCAAAGGAAGTACACTCTATTGATCTCAACCCAGCTTGTCCTTATCAGTTGGCCTTTCATCTTGACGACGGTTGGTATGTTGGGAAAAGAAACTTTCATATTTCTTCCTCAAGTAATGAATTTATCCACCTGCAAACCATTCTGCACAACATTCCCCATGCGGTTGGAATATTGATAAGCATTTTATTTAGCATCTTTTTCGCTGTTTTCTTCTCAAGTCTCATTCTTATTTGAGCTCATGGATGCGATCGATAGTCTATGTCAATTGAAGCATGGTTAAAAGATTTTCCGATTCTGACCATGAGAAAATTTTCATAGCTTCCAGCTACCATCTTCATTTACTAGGAAGCATTATTGTCCTGCCCTCTCCACTAACACAAATGGATAATATTTTAACTCTATTAGCAATAGGAATTTGTTGATCTCGAGCCATGCTTTCTCTTCAATATTTACTTCTAATGATTGATCATCTAATCTGTGATGTAATTTTTGGTGAACACGAATGTTCAACTACTTGATCAAATGGTTGCATGGAAATGCCTAGGATTTACAAAGACTATTTTTTAATGTTGGCAACAAATTTCTTTAATTTATTTTTTAGCCATCTTTCAACCTTCGACTAGTCTTTGGTCATGCAATAGTGACCACTATTCACAGACATTCTTTTTTTTTAATGAATAACCAAGCTTTCATTGAGAAAAAATGAAAGAATACAAGGGCGAACAAAAACAACCAGCCCACAAAAAAGAGAGAGACCCCATTAGATAGAGGGGCTCCAATCTAAAATAATAAGACCTATGGAATAATTACAAAATAAACGCGTCACTGACACCCAAAGAGAAACGTTATATCTAACAAGGGACCAAACCTCAGCTGAATCTCTCTCAAACCCTCTAAACGTCCTATTGTTTCTCTCACCCCAAAGTCCCCAAATAATAGTGCAGATCCCCGCTTGCCTCAAGAATTTCCCTTGATCCCAAAAAGGAGGATGGGGAAGGAACTCCTCGATCATCTCTCTAAGGCCCTTGTGTCTGGCAAACTGCAAACCAAACAAGGCAAAAAACTCGTCCCACACTGCCCTAGCAAAACTGCAGCTCCACAAAATATGGTCGAGGTCTTCCTCCGCCATCCGACAGAGAAGGCCCGATCAAGTAAGGGATCTTTCTGGAGAGTCGATCAAGAGTGTTAACTCTTCCATGGATTACCTGCCAAATGAAACTGCACCTTTTTTGGGACTTTCACCTTCCATAACATGAAAAAATGGACGAATCAGTAGGAGATGGGTCTAGCAAGCAAAGGAAAAAGGACCGACAAGAGAAGCCAATGGAAGGGCTGGGACTCCACAAGGACAAGAGAGACAGGAGGTCTATAGTATCTCTATTAGACAATGAACGCACGAAGCCAAAAGAATAGGATAGAAAGCTCCCTGAAGGATGCAAAACCTCAGCCACATGAGTGATTTTTCATAGAAGATAAATGATAAAGCCGAGGAAAAGTAGCACAAAGGGGTCTATCCCCCACCCACCTGTCTTCCCAAAAATATGTATCCTCCCCATTCCCCACAGAACACCGAATAAAAGAGGTCAAAGAAGGGAGCTCATGAGAATTTTCTTTCCAAGGATTTCTAGAAGTGTCTTTAATCCCCCCGGCACCCATTCAGAAGGATGAGGGTCGTATTTGCTAACAAGTGCCATAGTCATTTAGCCGGCAGAGCTTTGTTACGGATTCTCAAATTACCCACCTCAAGCCCCCCCCCCCCCCCCCCGGTCTTAAAGGCCTCCCCACTAAGTCCCAGCTCACCAAATGCATAGACTTTCCTTCATCCACTCCTTCCCACAGAAAGTCCCTCATCAGCTTCTCAAGAGCCTTACACACCGAACAGAAAGCTCTGAAGAGGGAGAAATAATAGATAGGAATCCCACTTAACACCGAGTGGATGAGGGTCAATCTACCTCCTTTGGAGAAAAAACTCTTCTTCCAACTTGCAAGTCTTTTCCTCACCTTGTCCACCACAGGGTCCCAGAACGGCGTTGATCTCGGATTATGCCCCAATGGCAAGCCTAAGTGAGAAGAAGGGAGCGAACTCATATCACAGCCAACAAACTCTGCCCATCTCCTCGCCCTACTAACCTCACTATTCACAGACATTGAGAACAAAAAGAATAACTGAACCGTACAGGAATAATCTTCAATTGATAAAAATTTATTAAGCCTAGTGTTGAACATCAAAAGAAAGGAAAACAAAAGGGAGGAGATAAATTTGATAGTTTTGGTTGGAGTTGTCTCTTATCTCTCACAAAACTGAATAAAACATATTGTGTGATGAGGGCTTACAATTGATCTGGTACCTAAGCACTAAGTGATATAGCGCGTAGGCACAGCATTAAAAGAATAATTAAAATCTTTGCTCTCTAATGCCACGACAACCAATGTTTCAATCTATCAGGAGCCATACTAACATTTTAGGAACTGAGGACTCTAGGCTCAAGTTTAATGGCTTAGAATTTTGCTTTCGAGCTTGATATTTCTCTATTTTAGTCTTCAAACTACTTAAAGTCACCATTTAACTATTTTCGTACGAAGTTCAATATAAACTCAATTTAAACTTGAAAGCTAACTAAATATAGAGTAGAATGTATCTATTCGAGGATTATAAAACAAATTTACAGCCCCACTAACTAAAGTTAAACTAGCACACCTATCCCAACCCCCAACATTTCAGTCTACTGGAGCAAAAATCTGTCTATCTCATATGTCTGGTATGTTTGTATTTTGGGACTCTGTGCTACCTAGATTAGAAAATGGATTTAGCTGAAATTACATCGAGGACTTTACCCTTTCCAACGAGGAATCATTTGATGTTTCTTCGACACTTTCTCCTACATGAAGACTCAATAATTTGTGACTCTCATCTAACATGTGGACTATTATTATGAGTTAAAAGAGGAATGACTTTACAAATATTTGCACTCTAGACCTATCATTGCTTTGATACTATGTGAAAGGTCTACACCCATAAGTTTAAACTCCTAGATTAGGATATATTTTAGCCATTTTCTATGTTCTCAAGAAAAGTGAGACAGCCATTTTATATGTTCTCAAAAGATTATCCAAGATTATAATTTTCCTATGATTCATCAGGTCAGGCATTTTGGATGTTTATAAATTTCAGGTCACACATATTCATTGCCCTCCCCCAGCTTGGTTGTAAGTAAACTTAACTTAAGTGGAATTGAAGATATTCATTATGTAAAGAATCAGATACTTCTCTAACTCTATTTATTTTTTGTTTGGAAAGAGTAGAAATGATTCCAACGTGCCCACAGATCAATTATTTTTGAGGAAACCATCATGGCTGCCTACAGATTCTGTAAGTTTCCTTAACCTGTGCCTTCCATTTTGGTTCATCATTTTTTTTTTTTTGACACAAGTAGAAACACGGTATTATATATGAATATTTGCACGACCAGAATAGTTCTGCCAAACTCTTCAATCATACAGCCCAACAACAATATGTGGTGGTCAGTTTTTATTATAATAGAGGCTCAGTTAGAAATATTAATAATAAGAAGAAGACGACGACTTAATAGAGAGCTATGCACTAAGCAAATCTCCTTGACAGGTGCTATACAAACAAGAACGTCTGTCTAAGCAACCAAAAGCTATTAGCCTACCATAATCTGTTACTGGTTCATGGAAGATGACGAGATGCTTTCAGTCTAGTAAATGTTAGCATGGAAGTTATATAGTATAGTAACGTACTGTGATGATATGCGTATCGGTAGCATGCGCAGCTGTTCATAGCAAGTTACTGGCAAACACATTCCTGGAATTTTATTTAGTTTCAGTTTCTTACAAATTTTTTCTTTTGCAATGATGAATTATTACGTAGATCTATGCGGTTGGATCTTCGTCTGATGAAGGCATTCATCTTTTGGATTTTCATCCTGACTCCCGCTCTCCCAGTCACGTGGACTACAAGTAAGAAACTTAATGGGCAAAATTGTAGGCAACCGGAGGTTTTGTAACAATAAATGCAAAATGTGCAAAGACACTAATAATTGGTTAAAATAATATGATTTTGAATTTGTTAAATAGCAACATTTGTTTATAGAGAAGAGAATGATACTCTTACCTGCTGTTTATTGTGTCCTTTCATGTTGCAGTGGTGAGTTATTTGGTGCTGGAGGAGAAAACAAGAAACGACAGAACAGGTTTATTAAATTGTCTGAAGGAGTCACTTCTTGTGCTGCTCACCCCCTCAATGGCACCATCATAGCTGGAACAAAGGTTTGTTTTGTGTAAGGATTTCAATGTGGTATTTGTTTATAAATACGAGCAAATTACTTCTTGCCTCATTTAGTGGCTCAATTCATACATATGTAGCCTTAAAAGATAAAACAATGAATACTAATATCATTATTATTAATTAGTTGGTTGCTCCCCTTTTCTCTAATGAAGTCCTAACTTTTGGGAGGATTGGTTTCAGAATTCATCATTGATCATGATTTCTCAGAAGAACCAATCATGTTAGAAGCCAAGTTTGATTATATCATACAAATTCCCAGCTCCAATCTGAAGCCAAAATTTGAGCTATTAAGATCGATGGAGGATGTGAAAGTGTATGAAATATTTGGAACTCAAAGAAGCCGAGGATGTCGAGTAATCAGAAAATGTCCTCGGAGCTTGCTTCCAAAATTCCTGTATATAGATCTATTGACACCTGATCTTAACAAATTTTCTGGTGAATTTTCTTGTTTTTTTTAACCGTGTTGATCGTAATATGTTATTTAGACTATCAGCATACACTGTGTTGAAAAATGAAAGTGATATGAAGTGAAGCTAATTCGCCATTGTTAAATTTTGAATTAGGAATCTACATCTTGTAGGGATGTCCACGAGACGAGGTGGGGACTTCGTCCCCATCACCATCTTGGCTAAGTTTTTCGTTAAACTTCACAGGGATCAAGGTGGGGATTTCCTTTTTTAGTTTTTCTTTTTATCTTTTTAATCTCAGTTGAGTCAAGTAATTCTTTTGATATATATTACAGGGGCGAGGAACGGGGATAAAGAATATATTTCTTGTCTCCCTTTAGTTCACCAGTAATCTTTTTCCTCCACTCCCTCTGTCATTTCCCCACCCCATTGGGGGCAGAAAGCGATTCCCATGAGAAAAGCGGAGATCTCTAGTATCTTGATTCTTGATGCTTATTCTTCATAATTGTCAATGTTAACTTTTGAATTAGTTAGGAATGTGTATCCTCAAGATCTATGAGGTTGTTGAACATCATGTATACAAAGTTTCTTAGATCAAATTGAAGGGACTTTCAATCACCCTATATTTGAAAATTTGAATGGTAGTTCCCAAGAAAGAAAAAATCTCTTAAAAAAAATTGAGTGAATCCCCTATTATTCAAAAGAATTGCTTTGCAGTTTGCACTACATTGATTAACTCGATCAGCTCATTACCTTTTTGGGAAAAGTTATAAATCAAATGCTTATATTCAAGACCAACCATATCATAAAATTGTAGAATTATATGAACAACATTTGTTTCAATTAATAAATTACAACTTTATAGGTTGGGGTTGGAATGATGAGTTCTTACAAATTGAATTCAACGAACCTATAAAGTTGAATCAACTTAGTTTAAGCAAATTCCACAATAAACAATCATCATATGGAAATGGAATATTTAAATTTAAGCTTAGATTCAGATTTCACAATTACAGATCAGAAACGCAAAGCTAAACGCAAATCTACTTTCCATGAACTCAACTCGATCGATTAACAGTTACAGAGATTCAATCAGAGAATTCACCAACCCTAAAATTAAGCCCTCTCGCCTCTGATCCTCCTAGCGAGCTGGATATCCTTAGGCATAATAGTAACTCTCTTAGCATGAATAGCGCACAGATTCGTGTCCTCAAAGAGCCCTACCAGGTACGCCTCGGCGGCCTCCTGAAGAGCCGCGACGGCGCTGCTCTGAAACCGAAGATCGGTCTTGAAATCCTGAGCGATCTCCCTCACCAGCCGCTGAAACGGAAGCTTCCTGATCAGAAGCTCAGTGCTCTTCTGGTACTTCCTGATCTCCCTCAGCGCCACCGTTCCCGGCCTGAATCTGTGCGGCTTCTTCACTCCTCCGGTTGCCGGAGCCGACTTTCTCGCCGCCTTCGTGGCCAGCTGCTTCCTCGGGGCCTTCCCTCCCGTCGATTTTCTTGCTGTTTGCTTCGTTCTTGCCATCTTCTTCAAAGAGATTCGAACTCACAGATGATTTTTGAGATTTGCGAATGAAGTTCAAAAGGGATATTGAGAGATTGCGATTTTGATGAAGTTTGAATGATTGTGGAAATGGGGCTGATGGGTTCGGTATTTATAGGAGAGATTTTGAAGAGGCGGGAAAAATTTTGAGGAGAGTTTTGGTTTGGAGTCAATCTGAGCCGTTTATTTTTGAAGCTTATCGACGGTTGATTTTCTGTATCACGCGGATCGCGATCCCTGTGATATTTATAACCAACCAATGGAGTTCGACGGGATTTCCGACGTCGCATCGTGCTTGATAATTCGTAATTTTTTATTTTAATTTTTTTTTTTTGTCGTTCTAAATTATAGGTTATTTTTTTTTTTTTTTACAATAATTATAGGTTAAACATTTAAATTATAATTTCAACTTCAAATATGATATCTATTTAGTCTTTGAACTTTAGAAAGTTTCTAATGAGTTCATTAATTTTAAAATTGTTTAAAAGGTTTTTGAACTTTCAATTTTATGTCTGATACATCATTCACGTATCAATTATTTTTAAAAAATTAATAGATTATTTGTTATAAATTCAACTTTTATGTCTAATAAAACTATAAACTTTCAACTTTGTACCTACTAAGTCCGTGAATTTTAAAAAACTCAAAGACTTATAGACACAAAAATTAAAAGATTTATTCGACACAAAATTGAAAGTTTAAAAACTCATTAAACGATTTTTAAAGTTAAAAAACCAAACAGATACAAACATAAAAGTTCAAGAACCTATTAAACACTTTTTAAAATTTAGGAACTTTCATTTTTTTTCATTTGTTAAGTTATTTTTAGACTACTTTTTTTAGTTCAACAACATTTAGGATGAGAGATTCGAACCTCTCATCTCTTGGTTGAAGGTACATGTAACTATCGTTGAACTATATTCACTTTGACACTTTTTTGTAACAATAGCTTTTTATATTATGGATAATTGTGATTGTACAACTTCATATATTTGTGGGAGCGGTTATATCATGATTGATTACCTATTATAAGTATATTATAAATTGTTAATAATTATCATGGGAGACTTCGTGGATAGTCAACATTCATGCATATGTTATGCATGACCTTGAAACGTTGACCATTTTCGAGCTATGAATTGACAAGCATCCACCCTTTAATGAAATCATGATTATTATGTTGAGTTTGAGTATGGTTTTGTGTTTTGTTGTTGGCTAGCATCCACACCTTGCAACGATTGAGATCATCTAAAAGGCTAAGATTAGTTGGAACAAAACTTCTCCATGTTGTTGTGTGGTATCTTGATTGCGAGTCTAGACTTCCTTAACATGTTATAAGGTTGTTACCATTCATTTTAACTATTTAAGTCTTCCTTTGCAAAACGACCTAAATTAATTGTCTATTAGTATTAGGAACCTAACGATGAAAACAATCTAGAAACATTATTTATCGTCATGAAATTAGATCTTCTTTTCTAATACTAATATTAGTTGGAAAAGTTTGTTTTACATAGGAGGAATTAGAAACTTTTGTGATCACACTCTCCTAGTTACACCATGTTCTCTATTAGTGATAGCTTAATGATAAGAGATAATCCACTTGGCTTCAAATCCCTTGTCTTAGCTATTTAATTATCATCTTCGAAGTTAGCATCTTAGTTTTTTCCTCATTCCTTCTAGAACTTTCTTGTGTACAATCAATATCTAATAAATAATCTTTCTAATATCTCTTTATGCTTTCTTTGCTTCTCAATAGTTCACGAGGTTGTCAATCACGGTTTTTGTTCGGAACAGGGACTTTCTTCCTTGCTCGAAGAAGAAGGGACGTTTTAGACCTTTGATTATCCTTCTTGGATATCCTCTTTAATTAGTGAGGATTTAGTTGTACCTAACTCCTTCTGGTTAATGAAGGTTTTACTGTTTCAATCTATATATATATACACATATAAATGCCTTCGCTCAAAGTTAAGAATAAATATTTGTTTGTGGATCCTTTTTAATTCCTCTAAGGAGAGGAATTAAACCCGTAGCTCTTTCGAGCCCCCTCTTTTCCCACTCAACTTTAACCTCTTCATTGACATCGTTGATCTTATCTTATTTAGAGACTCGCACCTTCTTTTGGTACAACATTTGGAAGTGGTCCAAAGAAATTGGATGTATTTTGATGAGAAATTAAATAACATGTATAATTTTAAATAGTTTTTCTTCAAGGATTTTGGAATGCAAATAGCTCATAACATGTATAAGGGCAACTCTTTGGCATGCTATTTTCCTTGCAATCTTATTAAACTTTTGACTTTGAGAGAAATATGAAAGTTTTTAAAGGTTTGAAGAATATTTGGATGGAATTCTTTGACTACCTTCAAAAACCTTCCTTCACAAGTTTAGCAACCCTTTATCTTTAGCTCATGTCAACTAGAGTTTTTTTTTTTTTTTTTTTTCCTTCTTCTTTCTTTCTTTTTTTCTTTTTTCTCTCTCTATCTCTATCTTTTTTCTTTTTTCCTTTTTTAAATACTTTATGTAGTTAGTCAATATTTTATATACGTTTTGTAGTCGATCTTTTATATTCCAACTTCTTTTGCCTTGATTTTTCCATGGTAGATATCACCCTTGTATTCTTTCATTTTTACAATAAAATCCATCAATAATAATAATAAAAAAATCAAGTAATTATATTTGAATGTTCACTATAATTGAACTAGATTTAGGATCTTTAACTTATTTGCCAGACATCAAGTAACTATATTTGAATGTTCACAATGTACATATTCGATTGGCTTGTCAAATTAGTATTATCGTGAGTGAAGTTTTGTAAATTTGTAATTTAAAAGGTAGAATAGCTCCGTCTATTTTATAATGGGACATTTGCATAGATAGAAAAAAACATTAAACATATTGCAAAATTAGCAAAAAGTAAAACTATTTGTAGAAATAGCAAAAAGTGACGTTTAAGTTACAAAACTACCATTTGTATCAGCAACTATCTGATAAAAGGATTATCAGTGTCTATCACTAATAGCCATTAATAAACTTTGATTATCAAAGTTTATCAGTGATAGACATTGATAGACTTTAATTATCGAAGTCTATCAACGATAGACATTTATAGAAAGGATTATACAAAGTCTATCAATATGACAGTCTATTAGTAATAGTCACTGATAGACATCGATTAATCGGAATCTATCAATGATAAATACTGATACACTCTGATTATTAGAGTATATCAATGATAGACACTGATAGAAGAGATTATACAGAGTCTATTAGCAGTTGTCTTATTATTTCTAATAGTCTATCAAATAGACTTCGATCAATCGGAGTCTATCAATGATGGATACTGATAGACTCCGATTAATCAAACCCCAATCAAAGTCTATTAGTGTCTATCATTGATAAATTATGATAATCAAAAGACATCAGAAGAAATAATCAAAGTCTACCGGTCTCTATGATAGACTCTAATAATCAAATTCTATCAGCATCTATCACTGATAGACTTTGATAATCAGAAGAAATCATCCAAATTTCATAAGCCTCCTATTGAAATTTCACAGTCTGTTACAAAATTCAAAATAGGAGTAAAAGGAAAATTATGAAATTTTATTCTAATAAATTGTCATATTTGTCATTATTTTAACATTGTGCTATACTTGCAAATAGAAAAACTATAATTGCAACCCACTCCAAATTCTCTTTTATAAACCAAATAACCCAGGAATGAAAGAACGCTTGAAAATTTTCTAAAAAATAATTATCCAAACAGATTTTCATTGAGCTTTTATTTAGAAAGTAAGAACTATTACAAAAACAATGTTCAAACAAACCCCTCATGGGTTGTTTTGTAATTGTTGTTATCCTTAAATTCTTTCATATTATCATCAACAAGAAGCTCTAGAATTCCTATTAAAGAAACAACAAAAGATTAAGGAAAAAAGAATTCCCATTTGTATCCCAATCAATTTTCCTAAATCCCAAGAAAGCAACTGTCACTGAGATGGCAAATCCCGAATCAAAGTTACAAACAGACAAACAAATACCAACAAAAGTCAACCATCATCAACAGTGACATTATGGTACATAATAAATGAGGGCAAAACAATATCCATTGTATCAAGAGCAAAAAAGGCTTTCAGAAGTGCATTAATTAGTACATCCTCTGCATTGACCTTATGACAAATCTGTCATAGTAATCAATGACATGGCACCATGTTGTGTGGGTAGATCATATGATTCATATCATCACATCAGGCTAACAATATAGTTTTCTCAATGTTCTATATCAAAACAAAGAATGAGAGAAGAAAACAAGATGATAAACAAAATGGCATTAATATCAGGAACTGGTTGAATTTTCATCACAATTATTCCACCAAAAGCTAACAGAAAAGCTAGTTGTTAAGGATCGAACATAGTGCCACCATTTTGGTGGGATATAAAGCATCTCACCTTCCTCTAGAATGCAGTCCACAAATTCCAAGTCCACCACTTTTGGAAATTCTTTCTCATCTATGTTGTCCAGATCGACCTTCAAAGTAAGATTTATACACAAAAAAAAAAAAAGAAATATGTAAGCTTGTAAAGAGTAAAATAAAAAACAGTGGGAATAACTCTCAGCAGATTATTGTCAAAACAAATTTAAGAATCAATGATATGATGATAACTAATGAAGAAACATAATCTCCTTGTAATGTTCCAGAATTTTAAAACATAATTATGTCAGTTTTTCATCGAATTGATGATCAATTTCTTATATTGGCCATTGTACTGTACATAGAAAGAATTATCAGTGGTTACCTGGCTAGAATTGCAAAGCATGGTTTCAGTGTATGGGTAAAGTTCCTCAGACAATGAAGCATCATATAGCCTAATGTACTTTTTGCCTACAACCTGCACATGAGAAAACAGAGTATAGCTAAGTATCAAAAGAATTTTAGAACTTAGGACACAGTAGTACAACCTGTATAACAAATCCTGTTCAAGTAACGTCGTCTGAGTATCAAAAGTGTTAAGTATTAAACTAACAGCAGTTTCATGTTGTAAAAACTTGCAGCATCTCTCTCTGTTTTTCTTTTTTCTTTCAAACAAGCAGGCAAAGCATCAATATTTACACCCTCTTTCAGATAAACGTGATTATGTACATATATGCCATGCCAGTAGAGAAAAAATACAGGACAGTCTGAAAAAGGTGCATAGGGTATCCTGCATGAATGCAAAGCAAGAGTTTGAGACTTTTTCAGCTGACATTAACATTGGTTTTCCTCCTAAACCCCTTACCTATTCCCAGGCAGCAACAGACTTCCTCTCATCAAACTATCACTTTCACTCGACCCCCCGACTCATTTTTCCTCACAACAGAGGATGCTTTTACTTTCTGTCTTCAGATTCTATCCAGTCTGTCAATGGTTCCCAAGTCAACAGATTCATTTAAGAAAAAATTACAGTTTTATTACTCAGTGAATTAATATTCTTAGAACCTGAATGCTAAATGTCATGATCCATTTTTACATTCAGCCTTAAGTGGCTTGTTAATCCTTGAAAATCACAAAAATGACTCCTCCATTATTTCAAAATGTAGGGTCGAAAGTACCAACATAAAAGATATGCAAAAAAATATATTGGAAAATCAAAACGAGAAATAAACTAAAAAAGTTACAATGCTATCCAGTTTAACCATATCAAGAAATCATCCGTTAGTACAAACCTGAGCTAATATATTGTGATGAGGATCATGGTGTAAAGGAGTTACTGTCCCAGGTGGGCCAAACCAAGCATTAAGAGATCTTAACTCTCCGCCACCAACAAAACAGTAATCAGGAATACAAATGTCCTTCCGGAGCTCATCTATCTGTCTTTGAAGAAAGAAAGAAAAGTATTGAACAATATTTGCAGTACGAAATGGCAAAGATTAGCACTAGGTTCTTCCAAGCATCTACCAGATAGGATGCACAAATATGCATGCATACATATGCCTATACATGCACATAAAATGCTAAGCAGATAAAGTTCTGTATCAATACATGCCTGGTCAAATAATGGATGTTGAGCAAGATATGTAATATTATCAGAACAGTCATTGGACTGAATCCTGCCAAGAAATTCGGAAAACGTGATAAGCTGTTGTTTCCATTCTGGGCGTAAATAGTTCTTCCCAACCTGAAAAGCATAAAAGCTTTACAAGTCTTCAGTTCACGGGTGGAAAATCTATCAGTTCCAATATCAAGTCAGCAGGAGAGACAGCAGGACTTAAGCTACAATAGGAAGAAAAATGATGAAAATAAATGAACAAGAAAGAAAATAAACATCTCAAAAAGGCAACTTTCATTTTCGTTATTCCAGTAACAAACTACTGACTAATAGTAAAAAAAATTTAATATGCAATTTGGGACACACACATCCTCAAGATCCAAGATTGTCCATCGTATTGATAATAAACAAATGAATAGATAAATAAATCACCTCAACTGGGATAGTACGATCACCAGCAACCTTTTGTAAGTAATCCATGCTCTTCCACTTTGTCCTAGCTGGCCAATGAGCCATACCATCACTAATAATAACTGGGAAACCTGGTTGGAAATATTCACGCAAGAATCCCTCTAGAGATAAAGCTGACATCTTTACGACCATCTTATTACTGAGAGCTTTTACAGGCAAATTCCAAGGAACCTATACGTTAAAGGCATCACATGTTGTTAGAACAGATTTTGGAATTCACTTGGAAACATGGATTATATGGAAAACAAAAATTAGCACAATCATACAAAGAAATGATGGAAGAGAAAAATTTTAAAAACTAGGTAGGGCCTTAAAATCAAATACTTAATAAATCACAGATTTAATATGATTTGAATTTCGGGGCAGTTCTCATGCAAGTCCCGTTCTCAAAATCTCTCAGTTGTAGCTGATGCTATTCTTTCAAATTGAGTAAGGTGATTTCGAAAGAAAGAAACCTTTTTTGTTTGGACTCTATTCCTCGGTGGCATCGATACTCATGATAGAATTGAAGCAAGGAATCCTACATATTTTTCTTCACATTGATACCATGATAGGTTTTTTTTTTTTTTTTGGACTCTATTCCTCGGTGTTCATTCTCCATTAGTTTGTGGCAGAAGCTTCTTAACTGTTTTGGGTTTCGAGTCATTCTCTCTAGAAGTGTTAAGGAGTTCTTACTTCAGATACTCTGTAGCCATCAGTTCAAAGGCAACACAAGAATCTTGTCACATTGTCACTAAATTTTAATAAGACTACTACTCTATACTTTGGCTAAAATGGAATGGGAGAGTCTTAGAAGGACTTGATAGGAAATTTTGGGCTTTGGGAACTAATTGGTTATAAGAATTATCATGTGCAAGGACTGTTATGAATATTATCCTAAGTTCCTCAGATAGAACACTATCATTATTTTTATAGAAGTTAGAATGGGGGATAGAGAAGTTCTCTACCTTGAGAAAATCATATTCAAGTGATCTCCAAGTCGCTAAAAGATCTTTAAATCATGTTCACCTTCTAACATATATTTTATTTATCCAAAAGAAATAAGATTTAAAATTATATAATTCTCAATAACCGTAATCAAATCCATCATTGAGCCTGCCAGTGAAAATGCATGAAATAGAAAATGGGTGTTCAGTTTACGTCAACAGTTCTCCCTATCATCAAATCCAACTTGAACAAGAACTCCGTTAAGCATTAACTTAGCAAGCAGTTTGAATCCAAGGTAACTCCTGGGCTCCCTCGTGGTAACTCACAGTCAACATTTCTATGGGTCTGGAGGTAGAAATGATAAAGCCATTCCAGAAAGAAAAGAATGCAACTGAAATATTTCATTTGCTAAATGCAAAAAAAAGATCCACCACGATTTGAAAAACAAATCCATTTAGTTCTCGTTTCTGCAGTGTAAGGCTAGTCTATATTCTTGCAGACTTCCATCTTCGTTTTCTTAAAAATGGACTTTCTATCAAAATTATATTGAATCCGGTTCCTCTTTAAATGAAACCACTCATGCTGAACACATCCCAAGTCCCAAGTTCCCACAAATAATTACAGAAAAGAAACTTAAAGCTTAAAACAGAGCACGGAAAACAGCAAATGTTTCACAAATGAATGAATGAAAAAAAAAAAAAAAAAAAAAAAACAAACAAACAAACAGATTTCCCATTATAAGAATGATTTAAAACAATTAGTTCCACAGAAATCAGCATCATATAAAACGAACTAAGAAAGTATCCATAGCCAAAAAACAGCAAGAAATTCCTCCAAAACATTAGAATCAGCAACAGCAAGAAGTTTTAAGAACACACAGACACACACACACAAAAAGAAAAAAAAGAACCTCACCTCCTTATTACGCTCCTCACAACCCAACGGAGGCTCCAACTGGGCATCCTTCTGGTTAACATCCAAAACCCTAACAATCCTCGCCTCAGCAGAGACCTTCGCAATGGCAGAATCCAAATCACTCCTCAAAAGCGGGCCGCCCATGATCAGCCCCATATCCAAAACCCTAAGAGCCTCCTTAAACTCGCCGCTAGCAAAATGGAACCTCGCCATGTAGAGGCAAGCCATGGAGTAGGCATCGCGCCAGATTGGGAGAACAGAGTGCCAGGGGCCAGAGTGAAGCTGCTCCCAGGCCATCTCGCCGGCGGCCTCGGCAGCGCGTGAGTCCCCGGCAGCCGCGAGAGCCGCCATGCTGACGTAGGCGTAGCCACCGTGCTCGGAGATGGAGTGGAGCAGCGACGGCGACTCGGCGTCGAGAAGAGGGGTTTCGAAATGGTATGAAGAAGGGTTTTGGTTGGGTTCCGATGAAGACATGGCTGGTGAAGAAAATGGGTTCGGAGTTGCAGAATCCAAGGAAGAAGAAGAAGAAGAAGAACAACAACAACAACAACTGAATTGCAAATTGATTGAAGGATTTGGGCAGTGGTTAATATTTAGCAGTTGAAATTGAAGAGAGAGAGAGAGAGAGAGAGAGAGAGAAGATATTTTGGTTGGTGGGGCAAAGCAAAGGTCACTTTTTCAAAATCATTTTTCCCTTTTTTGTCAGTGAGTGACTTAAATATCTTCGGCCCAATAATAGTCATATTTTTATTTTCCTTTTTTTAGGTTGAAATCTGAAATAAATGATTGCTTTGTTTCTATTTTTTTTAAATATATATATTTTTTTGGTATATGTGAAAATTCTCAACTACTCAAAGGATGGTCACTTTCTTCGAGGCTTAAAGGGATGGCAATGGAGAAGGACAAGATTTTTTTTTTTTTTTTGTTGGTTAAAAAACCGAACTTTTATGAAAATAACACTTTAGTCCTTAAACTTTGATTTGTAACGATTTAGTCATTGTATTGTCAATTTTGTAATAATTTAGTCATTGAACTTTATTGAACTTTAATAAGTAACAATTTAGTCTCTATAATTTCAAATTTGTAACAATTTAATCTTTGTCGCAAAAAAAATCATCAAAAGTGAATGTCGATTTTTATTACTTAATGATTAGAATTTGTAGCCTATAAACATATTGGGTCCCAAATTAGTTTATTAATCTATTTATGTAAGAGATTTCATTAAATCTTTACATTAATTTTCACGATAAAGATTAAATCGTTACAAATTTTAAAGTACATGTAATAGCCACTAAAAAAGGGGGAAAAAGTAGTTTTTTTTTTTTAAAAAAAAAAACCCTCTCTTCTCTTTTCCCTCTCAGTAAAACAAGTAGCAACCACTGCCTCCCTCTCTTGACGATCTCTCTCTCACCGCCATCCACCTACTGCAGATATATGAACCAACACCGCTGCCATCCCTTTTCGACGAGTCTAGTAGCCCTAGATGCGACCCACTACAGCAAGTTCCGACGTCGCTCGCTGCAGATTCGTGTGGGTCTTTTTCCCCTCTCTTCCTCGTGATCTTCTCCTCTATGTCGGTTGTTGTCGTCGACCAGCCAACACCAGAGAAGCATCGCCACAGCTGCAAAGCACAATCCAACAAACCCTCTTTGAATTTTCTAAAGGTTTGAATGTATTTCAGCGAGTAGATCGACGTAGACAACAACGTTTTCTTCACTTTTTTTGTGGCTTTGGTTTCTTTTTTATTGTGTAGCAGGTGGGTCTTCACTTTCCAGTGATTTTAAGCGAATTCGGTTGTGGGTAAGTGAGATCTAAAGCATTTTTTAGTCAATTGTGTGTTTAATCGAATGTCCATTGACATTGGTTTCCAATTTTAAGGTACCCATTGAGATTGGAGCTTGAGTCGTCGAATTTGGACCGAAGTAGAACCCGGGTAGCAAGTCGGCTTCGTTTGGGTGAGTTTCTATCTATTTAAATCAAGTTGGCTTTTAGCGAAATTATGGAAATTAGATTCTCCTAATTGTTGGAACCTTGTGTGTGAATTTAGATTGACTTGTTTGTGGTCGTGAGCGGCGCCACATCGAGCTAATTGGATTTGCATAAATCAAGAATCAGTTACACACAAGGTAAGTAACCTTACTGCTTGGATAGCCTTGACTAGACTGGGAGTACTTATAATGAATTGTTGTTTATGTATGGTTTAAGTTATGAGATGTTGGATTATGTGTGTTCTGGTGCTGCTGAACATCCTGATTATGTGTACAACATACTTTAAATAGTGTTGGTTTAAAAGTATTAAATGCTTAGATTATGAGGAATGTTCCAGTTCTGCTAAATGTTTTGTCTGCTTTATGTTTAAAGCGCTCTGGCTGGATAAGTCTTATATGCTCTAAATGCTCTAAATGCTAAGGATGATTTACGTTGAGGAATACAAGATGTTTTGTATTGGTTGAGTCTCGAATGCTTTGGTCCCCTTGGACACTAGTTTTCAGGGATATAACAGGTTCTCTTTTAAATGATCAAATACTCTGAAATTTGGGAGTCAATTGAAGGGTTGTTTGGTTCGAGCAAAATATAGGCTCGAGTGGCCCATTCATGTTGAACTAAGCGTTGTGTAGTAGTTCCCCAGTTAACTAGAAACGTGTGTGTGGTATGTAGATGAGATACCTTATTGCTTGAATTGCATTAAGATAGGTTATGTTGGCATGAGAGACCTAATACGAAATGAGGATATGTTACTTATCCTAGTAGGGACTGTGACAATTAAACACCTAGAATTGAGATGTTTATAGATTGAGATGAGGAGCTAAATGGACGGAACTCGACTTCGCAGACTAGGTGTCATCTACTATTTGTGGAAGTAAAGTTCCGACTAAAAACCCGTGGACGCCCCACCAGTGAGCTGGTATTTAGTACTATGCACACATGGGTGCATTGATGGGTGAGATTTGGCTCCACTGACTGGGTGCCTTCTACCATCAGTAGGAGTAGAGATCTCTCAGGATTCCTACTTTTGCACCTCCAATGAGTTACCCATACGACATGATAAATGAAATGAAATGACCATTAGGCCCTTTAGCAGCAACTAACCTCAAGTTACCCCTGTAATGCATGTAAATCCCCTCCCAGTAGTAGCGTTACTTATTGAGTATTTTTAATACTCATTCTTTTCAAAATGTTTCCTTTCAGGTACAAGTAATGACATACAAAGCGTGGGACGGATTGCTGTTGATGAGCCATGGAAACATGTGATAATGACTTCTGTGTAGTCTAGTTTTCTCATTTTTCTTTTAGCTAGTTTTGTAAAAGATGGTTCTTATTAAGGTTTTAAATGTGTCTATGTTGTCCTTAAGAAACCTTTGTTTTAATGAAGTTTTTGCAAGTTTTCTTGTTTTATTTGGGATTCCAGGTCGAAATAAAAGGCTTCCTGTCTTTAAAATGTCAAATGTTTTTGTGTTAATGTTTTATTTCAAAACAAGTTTTTCCATAAAAGTAATTAGGCATGCATGTGGTAACGACCCTAGAAATTAGTCATGAGAAGTGGGGTCGTTACAGTACAGAAGCTAAATTGTCACATATGAAAATTGAGGGACTAAATTGTTACAAAATTGAAAGTATAGAGACTGAATCGTTACAAATCAAAGTTCAGAGACTGAAGTGTTACTTTCATGAAAGTTCAGGGACCAAAAGTGATTTTACTTTTAACTAAATGATGATATGACATGTTTATGAGATAAATTTTGATTAATTCAACTAACGTGAGTTTCAAAACCATATATAATCCTAAGTCTTATGAAACTACTTTATTTCATGTACTAACCTTTTCAATTTTTATTGTTTTTTTGAAACTGTAACCTTTTCACATTAATTTACCTTCCAAACTTATTCTTAAAATAAATAAAAAAAAGAAAAAAAAAAAAGAAAAAATACAAAACATCTAAACCTTATACTTTATAAATTTAGACCTATACTAACTCACATATCATAACTAATATAATTTAATGTTCTGTCTAATAACCATTTGATTTTTGTTTTTTTTTTTTTTATTTTTGAAAAATTGTGTCAGTTTGCTAACATTTTCTTTAGAATGTTTTTCATCTTTCTTAAGAAAACATTTGAATTCTTAGTCAACTTTAAAAAACAAAAACAAGTTTTAATTTCATAAATTATTATTCTTTTTAGTTTTCAAATCTTGGTTTTCATTCTAAAATATTTTAAAAAGTAGACAACAAAACAAATAAACTCATAGGTGGAAGTAGTATCTATAGACTTACTTTTAAGAAAATAAAAATAAAGAATCAGATCGATATCAAACGGGGCCTAAATGTTCATAAACTCAAATTTCCTAATTTCAAACTGTTATAGGTAATTTTGGACCACCCGATGCACAAGGAGCTGACGAGGACATCCGGGCGAAAATAGGACTAGGAGACTGACCCAGAGGAAGAACCGACCAAAGGGCCGGGCCAACTTGGCCCGACCCATATGGTCGGCCTCGGCCTTGGGCCGAGCCCGACCATGCGGGCCGAGCTCGGTTACCTCCTCTCAGTCCCTAATGCCTCTAGCTGCCCCGGTTTCGCCTGGTTCGCCTCGAAACGCCTCCGAAATCCTAAAAATCCTAGGAGCATGAGCAGGTATTTATACCCATCTTCGCCACTGAAGAAGGGGACCCGAACTCAATTCTCGACTCTCTCCTTTTTCTCTCTAGCTCTCCTTCCGTTTTCTGACTTAAGCATCGGAGGCGGTGTGGCTAGCACCGCACCGGTGTGCAGGTTTACCGTTTTGCAGGCCACGTCTTCCCCCTCATCTACAAATTTACCGTTGGTGGCACGTGAAGGTCAGGTGAGTTTTCTCTGACCAAATTTGACCTTCAACACAAACTTTATACAAAGTCATTGAAATTGTGAAGTAACATATCATGTAAAAGTTTAGATAACTAAAATGAACAAAGTAATAGTGTATTTTTTTTTTAAACTTGTAATAGTGTATTCCTCTATGTCAAAGTGAGCATAACTCAGCGGTAATTGACATGTACCTTCAACTAAGAGGTCAGAAGTTTAAATCTTCCATCCCAAATGTTGTTAAACTAAAAAAAAAAAGGAAAATACACTTTTGGTCCTTGAGGTTTGGGTTAGGTTTCATTTTGGTTTCTGAGTTTTCAAACTCAACATTTTTACTCCTGAGGTTTGGATTTCGATACACGTTTGGTCCCTCAGTCAGTTTTTCCGTTAAACACTAACAGATTGCTGACGTGACAATAGTTTTTTATTTAAAAAATCTATTTTTTATTTTTTAAAAAAATAAAATAATATATTAAATATTTTTTTTTCTTCTTCCATGTTCTCCCTTGATCTTCTTCCCCACCACTCTCAAACCCCTAATCTCTACTCATTTGCAGTCACCACCACCTCCAATCGTCGGCCACCGCCGGTCGTCATCGCCGCTGCCAGAGTTTTTTTTTTAATCTTTTTCTTCCTCTTCCATTATTCTTCTCTTTTCCCTTGTTTTCTTTTTCCTCCTCTTCCTATCTCTCTCTTTCCCTTCCTCTCTCTCCCCGCGTGCGTACACAGTCGTCAACCTCTCTATCTGTTCCACCCAGTCAACCTCTCTCTCCATCGCGCCTAGTCGCCATTCTGCCCGTTCCGTCAACTCCCTTCACCGTTTCAAGCTCAGTCGTCATGTGTCGCTGCGCCCAGTCGCCGTTTCAAGCTGGAATCGGTCTGAAATGAAGGAAAAATCTCCTTCGTTTCAGATTTGGAACGAAACCCAAACAGATCTGAAACGAATGGGATTTTCCCTTTGTTTCAGACCGAATCGAACGTTTCCGACGGGTTTGTGTCGAATTCGAAGGGGGTTTCCCCTAATTTGTTTTAAGAACACAACAATGAAAGAAGAAAGGGGAGGGAGGAAGAAAAAGGGGAGGAGAAGGAAGAAGAAGAAAAAAGGAGAAAGAGAAAAAATTGGAGGATGATTGTTTCTGGCGGCAGCTGGTGGTAGTAGTGGTAAAGTAATTTATCACATGTTTGATACCAAAAAAAACTTCTAGAGAGCTATTTAAAAAAAAAAAAAACAGAAACAAAAAAAGAACTTCTGGAGACAAAGGAAAACCAGGAAACTTGTTTCTAGAGACTTCTTCTACCTTTCATTGATCTCGGAAGAATCCTCTACTCTTCTTTTTACAATAATAATAATAATAATTATTATTATTATTTTTGAAAAGAAGCCTATGCCTAAAATTTGAAGAAGAGCACAAAATATCAAGCAAACACAAAAATATTTTGAGGTTGCGACGTGGCAATTTAACGTGACAGAAAAATGACACGTAGGCAATTATTGGGTGAGTAAGAGAGCTCCACGTCTAGAAGAAATTAAAGAGAGAGGAGAAAAAGACAAAAATAAATATCATTTTGAGAAGTGAAAATCCAGAAGTCTTTTTCACGACCAAATCATTCTTTCACCAAATAAAATCAAAATCACTTTCATTCGAGGAGAGAAAAAGAAATATGAACAAACAACAGAGCCATGGTTTCTTGTTAATAATTTCTATAAGCAATTGATATGTTGATTAAATTGACGCTTTAATTAGTGTTGATTGTTTTACTGCTATATGCATGATTTTGTGATCCATGATTGTCATGAATATGATTGAAATTAATAGCAAGGAGTTGGCTTATAATATGTGTGTAATTACGACTTTTTCATGTTACCTAGCCAACAAACTTCATTAAGTTGGAGCTATCTTGCTTTGGTTGATTTTGGTTAAATCATTTCCATACATTTTAGTGTTTTCATTGAATTAATATGGAAATCTATATCCTACGGGTGCCCAATTAACTAATTAAATGGTAAGGTTTTACTTTGATTCATGGTTAGAATCAACTAAACTAGGGAAATTTACACACTTGTGTTGTAGCTTTTTCGAATAACTACACTAAGTTCTTGGATCGAGAAGTTTTTTTTTTTTTTTTTTTTTTTTTTTTTTTTTTTTTTTTTTTTTGTAAGGGTGTGTTTGGTTTAACTTTTCAAGTGTTTAATTTTGAAAATAAATCATTTTGAAAAAATTTATAGTGTTTGGCAACCACTAAAAATGACTTATTAGAAAATGAGATTGATAAATAAACTATTTTGAGAGAAACACTTGAAACCAACTTTTTAAAAAAGAGTTTTAAGTATACAATAACTTGTGTATAAAAACACATATGAGGAAATGTAACCAAACATATGTGTGTTTAAATTCTAAACAGTTTTTATACAAAATGTTTTTTAAAAAATGCATTCTTGAAAAACATTTAAATTAAAATGTATTCCAAACGGACCCAAGTCTATGATAAAAAATTACAATTGGAAGAGAGTTACACCTTTGAATTGGAATTTAGGTAAGACTGATTTTCATACTTGTTTTCATTTATTTACCATTTAATTTTAGTTTTAATCAACAAACCAACACCCCTGTTTGTTTAGGTCCCGTTTGATAACCATTTGGTTTTTGAAAAATAAGCTTATACACACATATTTTCCTCTATAAGTTTCTTTGTCTTAGTATCTACCTTCTTCCTCGTTTTCAAAAACCAAATCAAATTTTGAAAACAAAAAAAAAGTAGTTTCCAAAAACTTGTTTTTGTTTTTAGAATTTGGCTAGGAATTCAAATAGATCCTTAACAAAGATGAAAACCATCGTAGAGAATTTGGGAGAAAACAAGTATAAATTTCAAAAACCAAAAACCAAAAACGAAATGGTTATCAAACGGGACCTTATTTATTTATTTATTTGCATTTTCATTTAACTTTGTGAAATTAATTGATTTGGCTCCCTTAGGATTCGACATGGTTCCATTATTTCTACAAGTTAGAGTAGAAGAATCAGTAATTATTTTAGTAAGCTTCAACAATTTGACCACAAATTTTGAGATGAATCGAACTGTCAAATGCTTCATCACCTAATGGCAGATGGTTGATTAGGACTCGTTTGATAATGCTTTTGTTTCCTTTTTCAAGTTCCTATTTCTCTTTTTTTTTTAAGGAACAAATATGTTTGATAACTCAAGCCTATTTCTTATTTCTAATTCTTCTAGAAATGTTTCTAGAAATGAGGAAAAATTTGAGAAACTATAGAAAGTAGTTTCTCAAAACGTTGTTTCTGTCTTTTATTATTACTAGTGTATTACCACGTGCAATGCACGTGTATATGTTTTTTTTTTTATTTTTTTTTTATTTTGAAATAACTTTTTTTTATATAAAATAAAATTTGAAATAACTTAACTCCTAAATAATTTAAGAAAAACATTATCTATTATCCTTATATTAAAATTAATCTTAGTATTTTTTATTGAGAAAATTAATTTTAGTATGTAATTATGTCATTTATTTTATTTTATTGGTCAAATATTTTTATGCTTTTATTAATTCAATTAAAATTAATTTGATTACTTAATCAAAGACTTTGATTTGATTTTGAAAAATAAAAACTACATTTTATATTTTTACCAACAAATTTTTATTATGGTTTAAAATTTTTTTGAAACCACCCCACCCCAGAATGTAACTTTGGTCAAATAAGTTTTGAAATTCTTAAAATTTTTACTTTTAATTTATATTTATGTCATTGTTGGATGGTTCTTAAATTCAAGTTAAGTAAATAGATCCTATCAACTTTGTCTAAACCTAAACAACTATTTCTAAAAAAAAAATGAAGTTATAACAGATTGTACCAACAAAATATATATACATATATATATATATATTCTAAACACTAAAAGTAATTGGTTTAAAAAAGCAATTAGAGCACTTTCTCCATGTTTGATCAACATGTTGAAAATACCTCAACAAAGGGGATTAATGTTATTTCATATTGAAAATATTTGATTTGAGAAATTATGGTACAATTCCTAATCCAACATCATAGAAGAATCTTTGGAGAAGAATTAAAAATATATATTTATATAAACAAAGAGATTGTGAGAAAATGAGAAAATTCAAAGAAATAGTAGAACCATTGATCGATGTCTAATTGTACACTTGAAATCGGCATAAGTGTCATTGCCCCAATAGCTAGTGACATAGATTATAATTTTTTTCTAGTACATTGGAAATAGAAAAAATGAGAAAGCTAGGTAAAAGAATGAGAATTATTCGATTCTCTTAAAAAAAAATAATTAAAAAATCCCTTACAATAGGTTTATTCACCCATAATGGGTGTTCTCTATCCAGATTCCAATGGTGTTTGTTATACGACGGTGTTCTTCATTCACCCATCTTCTTTTGCTAGTGCAGAAGCCCATGGTGTAAATTGATAACCCACATTTTCTTCGTCTCCCTCTTAGCAACTTCATTAGCCAACTCATGTGCAGCTTATTCTCTAGTATTTTGACATGTTGCATCTCACCAAATCTCAAATGTAGAGATTGCCTCATGTACAAAGAATTATATCACTGCTACATTTATATAATTGATTGGTTGGAATTTGAATAGGATTCGTGTTTATTTCATTAATGATTGATTTTAAAAATTAAATTTGTAACCATTTGATAATAATTATCAATGTTGAAACTTAAAAAAGATAATGCATTTTAAAAACTAAATTTGTAACCATTTACTAATAATTACCCACGTTGAAACTTACAAAAGGTAATAAATGAGTTTTGTTGCAATTAAGTTTATTTTTTATATTTGTTTTAAATAATTCGATAGAATAAAATGTGTACAATTCTTTCTTTTAAAAAAAAAATGTACAATTTTAATTAAATTGTATAATCATTTTAAACGTAAAATTAAATTTAAAGGTAATAGGATTGTTAAAGTAAGTTTGTAATTTGAAATATTTTATACTAAGATTATATATATATATATATATATATATATATATATATATATATATATATATATATATATATATTTATTTTTATTTTTTTTAGGAATGATTCTTTATATATATAAGATTAAATTTTATTTGATTTTTTAAAGATACATAAAGTTTTTTTTTAGTTCACGTGAATCTAACTTATTTATTAAATAATATTTACATATATTTATTTAAATACATTTGTAATTAATTAGAGTGATTGTATTTTTAATATTTAAATAATACATTAATTATTAATATTTAATGATAATGACATGGTTGTAAATTTAGAAATTGAAGTAGGAGTATAATAGTCCAAAAAAGTTTTTTCAAGATCCTCCCTTTTTAATATATTATAGATTATTATTATTTTTTCTCCCATGTTTCATGCATGTACCTCGGTCTCTCTCCCAACCCTTTCTACACCCATCTTCCTCTCTTATTTCTCTCTCTTATCATAATTTTTTTTTACTACTTATCATTTTTTTCTTTTCATTTTTTAATAATTTTTTTTATTTTCATTAGCAAAGCCTTTAGTCATTATTTTCTATTTAAATGTCTTTTTTTTTCTTTTGTCAATTTTGGTAGAGTCTTAATTTCTTTTTATTAAATAAGTTAATTAATAAGAAATTTCATATTTTCCATTAATTGTAAAAGAAAAAAAAATCCTTTCTCATTTTCTAATTTTACTTGTTTGTACAAAATTGGCTAATGAGAAACACGTGCATTTTTAAACAAAACAAAAATAAATTTTATTATTGAATTCAATAAATGTGGGTTTGCTCGATTGTCTAACCTTAAATAAATTTCTCATTACCAACACATAAAAATATATATCAATAGCATGTTGTGCAATAAATTAATGGTTGTTGAAAACTTACAAAGCTTATCGGATAATTTACAAATTAATCTAATTGAACTAACTCGTGTAAGCCAACATCATCGTTTAAGGTAAATTGGTTAGAGTTGTGAGAGATGACATTGCATATCAAATTTGAACAACGTTGAACAATGCTATAAACTCTTTATAATAACTTTCTATTTGTTTTAATGCATGTTATATCTATATTTACTAAATTTTATTTGAACTGGAAAACAAGAAACAAGAAATTGTTATCAAACATATTTATGTTTCTGTTTTTCTTAATAAAAAAAATAAGAAATAAAAATAGTTATCAAATATGTTGCTGTTTTTAGTTTTTAAAAAACAAGAAACAAAACAGAGGAAATAGGAAACGAAAAATGAGAACGTTATTAAACAGACCCTTACTTATCCAAAATGTGCAATATCAATATAGGCCCATGTTGTTGGGTGTTTAACATAGTTGAAATTTAAATCTCTTCCTATAGTCTGATCGTTTGTGTTGGCAAATGTACTCTTTGCTTCGATCCCATTTGGGGCTCACTAACAAATTGAGGGTGCTACATACAATAGTTGGATGGTTAAAAAAACAATATTCGTCCTACTTTCATTGAAATAATTTAGTTCACGTACTTTTAAATAGGAAACAATTTAGTCCCTGAACTTATGTAACAATTTAGTCTCTAAAAAATGTTTTAAGATTCAATGAAGTTTCTTATATACACACACACAAACATCTATAAACATATTAGGGACCATATTTAAATTGACATAAAATAAAAATCCAGTTAAACTGAAAGTTTAGTCCTCCAGCTTTAAGGTTTGCGACTATTTGGTCCCTAAACCTAAAAAAATATCCAATAAGTATGTGAACTTTCAATTTTGTGTCTAATAAGTCGCTGACATATTCGAAATGTTTTAATAAAAAGATCTATTTGATATAAAATTGGATTTTATGCCTAATTGGACATTAAATTTTCAATTTTGTATCAAGTAGGTTTTTGAATTTTAACAAATCTCAAATAGGTCAATAACCTAATAGATACAAAATTGAAAATTTAGAGTTTTAATTTATTGGACACAACATTGAAAGATTTAAGAGCCTATTCATAAAATTTTGATAGCAAATAGACACAAAAACTTAAAAGTTTAGGCCCATTTGATAACCATTTCGTTTTTGGTTTTTGGTTTTTGAAAATTAAGCTTATAAAAACTACTTCTACCCATAAGTTTCTTTGTTTTCTTACCTACAATTTTTCAAGATTTTCAAAAACCAACTCAAGATTTGAAAACTAAAAAAAAAATTAATTTTGAAAAACTTGTTTTTGTTTCTGGAATTTGATTAAGAATTCAAATGTGTCCTTAATAAAAATGAAGACCATGGTAAAGAAATTAGAAGAAAACAAACATAATTTTCAAAAACCAAAAATAAAAAAGTAAACGGTTATCAAACGGACCTTAGAGACTAAATTTATAATTTAACCTAGATGAAAATTTTGCAAGTGCTAAAAAAAAGTTTTGGAAAAACAAAGGAGTAAAAGAAGACATTTTTGTTGGTGGGACAAAGCAAATGTCACTCTTTTTTCTTCTTTTCTCATTTTTGTCATCAACATCAACTCCCAATAACAATATTCTCTCTCTTTTTTTTTTTCCTGTTAAAATAATGATTGGTTACAACTAACAACTTATTTATTTATTTATTTATTTTTTAATTTCTTAAATTTTCGTAAATATATAAAAATTCTCAACTGCGGAAAGGAAGGTCACTATCTTCAAGGATGTGGCCAATGCGGTAGGGCGGAATTAGAGACAGTGACTTTGATTCTTGTACCCATCTCATTATGGTTTGTGAAATTTGAAGATTGTTTCATTTTCATTTTAGACTTCTAACATGGCTTATTTTCTTCTAATTCAATAATTAGACCATAGAAAATTGAAGAGTAAAATTCATTTTTGGTTTATGAGGTTTGAACTTAGATGGTCTATTTGATTTCTATGAAATTTCGAAATAGGTATTTTAGTTCCTGAAGTTTGAAACATAGTTCTTAAATGATCTCTAAACTAATTTGACCATTAGAAAAAATTGATGTGGTATTGAACGAATAATTGGACTTGGCCAATGTGTCATGTTTTAATGAGTTGGCTTTAGATGCGACTTTTTTCTTTTAATGAGGTGGCTACATTAAATATTTAACATTTGATTTGTTTATTTTTGTTGAGGTGGACCTTCTCTTTTCTCCCTCTCCTCTCGATCTCCTCTTTCTTCTTCTTCCTCTTTCTCATTCCATCTTCTAACAAACATGCCACCACAACCATCGTCCACTTAGCTTGTCATCGTCATCTTGGAATAACGATATGAGGAACTTTCCTCCTTGCTTCAATCTGCGAGAAGGTTTTATAAAATTGGGACGACAACTCGAGGAGGAACTTGTTCCTTTTCAGATTTGGACAAGAACATTCTTCGTTCAAATTTGAACTTTCTTCTTTCATTTTGCAGATTTAAAACGAAGAAGCTCTAGATCTGAAAGTTTCTTTTTTTTTTTTTATTCAGATTTGGGTGGCAGGGATGAGCTACACTGGTAGTAGCTATGGTGGTGGTGAAGATCCCACGATAAAATTAAAGGTAAGGAGACCTCACAATCTTTATAAAATATACATGAGTTACTCTACTCATTTTACCAATTAGTTTTGAGATGAAATTTCATGTTTATCTAATATGGTATTAGAAGACGGATTATTCTTCTTTTTGTCAATTGTTCTTGAGATGGAACCTCATATTTATCTAATATGCAGAAATATGATAATGAGAAAGAGGAAGGAGAGGGAAGAGGGGTAAAAGAAAAAATTTAACTCAACAAAAATAAATAAATAAAATATCATTATTTTTAACCACTTCATGCTAACAAAAATAAATAAATAAAATATCCTAAGAATCTAAAGAGGAGATTTCTCTCGATCTCGAATTGAGACTCTCCCCCTAGAGGAGGCTTAGAGGAACCTGTCCCTCCCTCTCTTTCGGAAAACAAGGAGGCTCATCCCACTTAATTGCTTATCGCTCAAGAGTGCGAGAGTACTCCTTGCTTGAATTCTCAGGCTAGGGCGTTCGCTGCGATATTAAGCCAACTACCACTTCTGGTTCCGGATTTGGCTTTACAAAGAGCAAGCATCAAAAGATGCAAACAACATTCTTCAAATAGTGGAGAAAACCATTAATTTCTCTACAAATCAAATTCTCAATTTTGAGAATCTAAAATTTGTTCATTTCAATTTTTCGTTAGTTAAGAGAGAGGGATGAATTTTCAAAATTTTGGACAAAACCAGTATTATTTATCTTCTTACTAAACTATTCACTACTATAAATTTGGGTTTTTATGACATTGAAAAATTGTCACAATCACATTTCATGACATTTTTTTTACGTCCTAGAAGCTTCCATCAAGGAAAGTACATGACGCTATTAAAAAAACTTTCATAATTATTTTTTTCACGACACTTACCTGCTGTTAAAAAAAAATATTAATGACATTAAGTAACTGTCACAGTAAATTTTTTTATGACAATTGAACATTGTTAATAAATAACTCATGTTCTAATTTATACGTGAATACAAAATGAATGGGCCTAAAATTTGGTATACGAATTTGCTAGCTACTACAGTACAATACAAATTTGTTAATCGTACGAGAACTACCACAAATCCATATATATAAACATAGACTTGATTTTTCAAAAAAAAAAAAAAAAAAAAAAAACATAGACTTGATAAAATCACTATTATTTTCTTTTTTAGTACAACAAATAAAATCACTATAAAAAAGAGCGAATCAAAAATGAAAGGTAAAATGTCGCAAAATTGAAAAAAAAAAAAGTTTTTTGTCACAAATTTGTGACGGAAAAACTATTTCATTGCAATTTTGCGAAGTTTTACCTTTCCTGACAATTATTTTGCGACAAAAAAAAGGGAAAAATACACTTTTGGTCCCTGAGGTTTGGGTTAAGTGATACTTTGGTTCCTGAGTTTTCAAACTCAACAAAAATACCCCTGAGGTTTGAGATAAGGAGCACTTTGGTCCCTGCCGTCAACTTTTCTGTTAAATTTTAACGGTTGCTGATGTGGCACTATTATTTTAATAAAAAAAATATATATTTTTAATTTTTAAAAATAAAAAATATTAAAATAATAATATTATTATTATTTATTATTTCTCCCTCTCACTCTTCTTCTTCTCCATCTTCTTCCTCTTCATCCTCTTCCTCCTTCTTCTTCTTCCTATCTCCGGCAGTCGGCGGCCACCGCTCGCCGCCGACTACCGGCGACTATTTTTTTTTTCTTTCTTTCTTTTTCTTCTTCCTCCCCTCTTTCCACTGTTTTTTTTTAAAAAAAAAAAGAAAAAGAAGAATGGAGGAGGGGCCTCCTATTAGGGATATAAATGCCCTTGATCCAGCCAAGATTTATGCCATAATCATTGTCATTTATTGTAAATATTTTAGCAATAATTTTGGCTTTAATTAAGTGATTTGTATTGTATATATTCTACAACAAAGTGAATGAATACACAACAAGATACATTTTCTATAATCTTTGTTTAGTCTCTATATGGTATCAGAGGTTTTTTAAAAATTTTCCTTCTCCTATATTGTCTTCTCCAATCTTCTCATGGCCGATTCCTCCTCCATGGCTAATGCTTCTGTAACAACCTCTCCTTTATTTCTCCTCTCAAATATTTGCAACCTTGTACCTCTCCGTTTGGAATCAAGCAACTATGTGCTGTGGAAATTTCAAGTTTCTTCCATATTGAAGGCCCACTCTCTGTTTGGGCATATCGATGAATCTCTTCCTAAACCAACAAATGAGGTTAGTCCTGAATATCTTCAATGGATATCTCGTGATCAAGCCCTCATCACCTTAATTAACGCTACATTATCACCCTCTGCCCTTGCCCATGTTGTCGGCTGTACTTATTCTCGTGATCTCTGGCTTTCTTTAGAAAAACGTTACTCCTCCAAGACAAGATCCAACATTCTGGATTTTCGGTCTGCTTTATACACCATCAAGAAGATCTCATCTGAATCAATTGAGAAGTATATTGGCAGAATTAAAGAAATCGTTGACAAGCTTTCAGCAGCCTCTGTTTCTATTGAAGATGAGGAAATATTAGTCCATACCTTAAATGGATTACCGACCGAATTCAATGCCTTTCGAACTTTAATCCGTACACGCAGCGGGACTTTATCACTGGAGGAACTTCACGCCTTGCTCACCGCTGAAGAGAAAACCATCTCCATGAATACCATCTCAGAACCTTCACCCACGGCCATGGTTGCTTTTAATCGAGGGTCTTCATCGCAGAATTTTTCGCGTGGACATGGACGGCGCGACTTCAATCGTGGGAGAGGCGGTTTCAATTTCAATTTTAATCGTAACCCTAATCACGATTCAATGTCAGCTGTTCCGCACCTTCAGAATACCGCCAGTTTTGGATCACAAATTGGATCAGGCCGTGGACTTTTGGGCCCTGGTTCTGCAAATGGGCCTTCTTTTTCTGATTTGGGCCGTGGACATCAATTTAATTCTGCAGGTTATTCTCACGGGTCTGGTGCGTTTCACGGGTCTGGAGGCTCCAATTTCGGATCTGGAAATTCTGCTCAACGAATATTTTGTCAAATTTGTTCCAAGCCCGGACATGGTGCACTTGATTGTTATAATAGAATGAATTTCTCCTACCAGGGTCATCATCCTCCAGCACAACTGGCTGCAATGGCGGTAAATACTATGCATTCAAATACATCTACTGATAATTCTAATAATATTTGGTTATCTGACAGTGGATGTAATGTCCATATGACGAACGATTTGGCCAATCTCAATCTCTCCAACAATTACAATGGCGAAGAGTCTGTCACAGTGGGTAATGGGCAACTTTTAAACATACAACACACAGGCAGTGGTACTATTTCTACCTCCTCTCATACCTTTAATCTTTCCAAAGTACTTCATGCTCCTGCCCTGGCTGCTAATCTTTTATCTGTCCATAAGTTTTGCCTAGATAATAATTGTATTTTTTGTATTTGACACTGACTGGTTCCTTATTCAGGATAAAGTCTCTGGAAAAACATTATATACAGGCAAAAGCATCAATGGACTATATCCCATTCCCAGCTCCAATGTTTTCTCTCCTTCCCGCATGCACACCAACAATTACATTTTTCTTGCAAAACAGGATTGTTCCCTCTGGCATCATCGGTTTGGTCATCCTGCACCTAAAATTTTACGTTCTAGTTTGTCACGTCTTGGTCTTTCTTTATCCTCTTCAATTTCTACCTCCGAATGCATTAGTTGTTTAAAAGCTAAAATGAGTAAACTTTCTTTTCCTATGTCTCTTTCAACATCTTTAGATCCTCTTAAACTTATTCATAGTGATGTATGAGGACCTTCTCCTCTTATTTCAATTAATGGATATCTCTACTATGTTAGTTTTATTGATGATTTCAGCAAATTTACTTGGCTTTTTCCTCTTACTTCTAAATCAGATGTGTATCCATTATTCGTAAATTTGTACCGTTTGTAGAAAATCTTCTCTCAAAATGGTTAAAAGTTTTTCGCTCTGATGCTGGTGGAGAGTTTTGTAATACTTCTGTACGCTCATTTTTTGACTCTAAAGGCATTCTACATCAAAAAACTTGTCCCTATACCCCAGAACAAAATGGGGTTGCTGAACGAAAACACCGTCATATTGTAAAAACTGCATTATCTCTGCTCTTTCATTCTTCTATTCCTCTAGAGTTTTGGCCTTATGTTTTTTCCACTGCAGTTTTTCTTATTAATCGAATGCCTTCTCCTTCTCTATCTATGTCCTCTCCGTTTGAAAATCTTTTTGGTTACACTCCTGATTTGCATCATTTAAAAATTTTTGGGTGTGCATGTTGTCCTCTCCTCAAACCTTACACCAAACACAAGCTTGAACCAAAAACCTCCCAACATATTTTCCTTGGTTATACTCTTGATTTTAAAGGATACATATGTTACAATCCCTCAACCAAAAAGTCCATTGTTTCCCGTCATGTCATTTTTCATGAAACTACCTTTCCATTTTCAAAACCCCCAGTCTCCTAATACTTCTTCTTCCTTCCTTCCTGTAGACCCAACCCCATTACTTACGCTTTTAGGTTTGTCTTCACCCACAACCCATATAACCCCATCCATGCCCTCCCATTTATCCACCGCTGATGTTGACTCTACCCCATGTATTGATCCATCTCAGATCCACAGTAATAATGAATGCTCTAACTCTCATTATGAAAATTTGCATACTTCTACTTCTGTTGCCGCAAAGTTGCCTTTGGATAGAGAGTCAACATCTCATAATGTATCCACTGGTATTATTCGAAACACTATCAATGGTCATCCGATGCAAACTCGTTCTAAGTCTGGAATTTTCAGGCCAAAAGCCTTCATCTCCACTATAATGACTTCTGCTCCGACAGACCCTTCTTCATATACTGAGGCTTCAAAATTACCTGAATGGAGAACTGCAATGTGTGAAGAATTTAATGCACTTCAAGAACAAGGTACGTGGACTCTTGTACCTCGTATCCCTTCAATGAATGTTGTGGGATGTAAGTGGGGTTTTCGCACCAAATATCACAGCGATGGTTCCATTGCTCGATACAAAGCCAAACTTGTTGCCAAGGGTTATCATCAAGTCGAAGGTTTTGATTTTGATGAAACCTTCAGTCCAGTGGTCAAAAAGCCAACAATTCGTGCAATACTTGCTCTTGCTGCTCAGTATCAATGGTCTTTAACTCAGTTGGATGTCAAAAATGCCTTTCTTCATGGACATTTAAAGGAGGAAGTCTATATGTCTCAACCTCCTGGATTTCTGGATAAATCTTATCCCACTCATGTATGCTTGCTTCGTAAGAGTCTTTATGGACTCAAACAAGCTCCTCGCGCCTGGTTTGATCGCTTTACATCTTACTTATTAACTTTGGGATTTGTTGCTTCTGCTGCTGACTCATCACTATTCATTCGTTCTGCTGGATCTTCATTGACCTATTTGTTGCTTTATGTGGATGATATTATTGTCACAGGACCTGACTCCGCTTATATTTCTGTCTTAAAGCAACAATTAGCTTCTGAATTTCAAATTTCTGATCTTGGAGCATTGAAATACTTCCTTGGCTTGGAGGTTCACTCTTCTTCTGATGGAATTTTTGTCAATTAGGTTAAGTATCTTAATGATTTGCTTCAAACATCAGGAATGTCATCTACGAAATCTTGCCTTACACCCATGTCTACCTCCATTGATCTATATCTTCTGCACCTTCATTCAACGATGCAACACTTTATCGACAACTAGTGGGATCGCTGCAATTCCTCACGTTTACTCGCCCTGATATTGCCTTTGCAGTAAATCGTGTACGTCAATTCATGCATCATCCTACAGTTGTGCACTTTTTTGCTGTCAAACGTATCTTACACTATCTCAGTGGCTCCAAACATCTCGGAATTATGTTTCGTCGAGGAGATTTATCACTTACTGCCTTTTGTGACTTTGATTGGGTCGGAGATACATTTGATCGATGATCTACCTCTGGCTTCATTGCTTTTCTCGACTCAAATTCGATATCCTGGTCTGCCAAAAAGCAACCAACCGTCTCTCGTTCCTCAACCGAAGCTGAATATCGATCTCTTGCTACTACTGCTGATCTTTATTGGTTACGACAGCTACTACGTGATCTACACATTTCATTGCCGAGTCCTCCCACATTATTGTGTGATAACATTTCTACTATATCACTTGCAAACAACCCTGTGTTCCATGCTCGCACGAAACACATTGAGATTGATTATCATTTTGTTCGTGAGAAGGTTGTTCGCAAAGACATATCTGTTCGTTTTATATCCTCCAAAGACAAGCTTGCCGATTTACTAACCAAGGCGTTGTCTTCTCAAATTTTTCAATCATTCAGAGACAAACTTCTGACTTCCATCCAGTCTTCAGTTTGAGGGGGCATATTAGGGATATAAATGGCCTTGATCCAGCCAAGATTCATGCCATAATCATTGTCATTTATTGTAAATATTTTAGCAATAATTTTGGCTTTAATTCAGTGATTTGTATTGTATATATTCTACAGCAAAGTGAATGAATACACAACAAGATACATTTTCTATAATCTCTGTTTAGTCTCTATACCTCCCTCCCCCTCCGTTTCGCGCCGAAAACAGAGCCAAACCCAGCGCCAAACACACTCTTTAAAAATGCCCCTCTCAATCCCACGATCTCCGCCATTACTACCGCCATTTCCCATTTCCCATTTCCCATTTCCATTTCTCTCTCAACCCTAAAACCCTTTATTTATCTTCCTCCATTTCTTCCCCTTTCCTCTGCCGCACAACCATGGCTGACTAAGAAGTTGTTATCACCGATGTTCCCCTTGCTCAGAAGGACCCACTCAAGCCCGCAACTGCGCCAGAAGGAGAGCCTGCTGCTGCGACAGAGGCTGAGCTTTTGAATCCCACCGACGATGAGAAAGTGGTGCCGATGCTGGTTCCTTCAAGGAGGAGAGCACTAAACTCTCCGATCTTTCTGATTTCGAGAAGAAAGCTTTGGAGGAGTTTAAGCAGCTTATTCAGGAAGCGCTCAACAAGACGAATTCACTGCCCCACCTCCACCTCCGCCATCATTGTCGGCCAAAGCTGAAGAAACTCCGTCAGAGGCCGTGGTGGAAATGACGGACGAACCGATTGATGATGCACAGAAGTGTTCCGATCGACGGAGAGGGAGGAGGGGCCTCCCTCCTCCTCCGTTTCGCGCCGGTAACGGTGGAGGAGGGAGGCCCCTCCTCCCTCCATGTTTTTTTTTTTAAAAAAAGAAGAAAAGAAGAAAAATGGGGGTAAGAGAGAAGAAGAAAAGAGAAAGAAAAAAAAAAAAAAACAGTTGCCGGCGACCGCCGACGGCGGTGGCGGCGGGCGGTGGTCGCCGGTCGCTGGAGATAGGAAGATGAAGAAGATGAAGAAGATGGGGAAAAGAAGTAGAAGAAAGAGAAAGGGAGAAAGAATAAAAAAATAAAAAAATATTAATATTTTATTATTTTAATATTTTTATTTTAAAAATAAAAAAATATTTTTTTTATTAAAATAATAGTGCTACTTCAGCAACCGTTAAGAGTTAACAGAAAAATTGACGACAGGGACCAAAGTGCTCATTATCTCAAACCTCAGGGGTATTTTTGTTGAGTTTGAAAACTCATGGACCAAAGTGTCACTTAACCCAAACCTCAGGGACCAAAAGTGTATTTTTCCAAAAAAAAAAAACTTGTGTGACAAAAACAGTGAAGAGAAAAAGAATCGTCCCTAATTTTGTTGTAGAATGTGCATAAAGTGCACGACAATCATTTAATAATGCCTCCATATATCATTAAAAAATATATATATCATTTAATGAGCTGATATGACGACCTGTTTTAAAAACCTGCCCTCCTCTTAACCTAAATTATCAGGAGGGGTCGATTCTTAGCCTAAATTACTTAGAGATCGTCAATTTTCACCATTTTCTCCTTTTTAAACTTGTAATTACTATTTTCAACATATAATAAAGATATTATTTTTAATTTAAATTTCATTTCTTAGTCTAAAAAGCTACTATCTTTTGTAGTGATAATACATCTTTTCTATTTGGTTATTTTACATTTTACAAATCTCAAAACCTATAAATAACTAAACTCAAATTACAAAAATATAATACTTAATTTATCACTAGTTTATTTATTATTATTATTTTTTTAAATTTTACAATAAACACTCATTTTGTAACGAAGAAAATAGCTATTGCCTTTGATTCCAAAGAAGGTAGAAAATATCAAGCAAATCACCAAATATTTTGAAGTTTCCACGTGGCAATTTAACATGACACGTAGTTGGGTGACTCAGAGAGCTCCACGTCAGAGAAGACAAAAATATCAAGCAAATTATCAAATGTATTTGAAGTTGCCACGTGGCAATTTAACATGACACAAATACATGACACGTATGCAATTGTTGGGTGATTGAGAGAATTCCACGTCAGACAAGACAAAAATAAAAAATATCATTTTTGAGAAGTCAAAATCCATTTGTCTATTTTACAAACAACTAAACTGATCTTTCAAACTTTGAACCACATAAAATCAAAATCACTTTCATATGAAGAGAGAAAAAGAAATATACAAGAAAAAGAGAAACAATGATTGTCACATAACATTCAAATTTTAAGATTTGACCTGTCTATAATTTAAATGGGTTTTGTTGATGGTCAAATCTGGACAGGGGAACTCACCTAACCTTCACGTGCCACCAATGGTAAATTTGTTTAAAAGGAAAGGAAGACGTGACCTGCAAGACAGTAAAACCTGCACACCGGTGTGGTGCTTGCCACACCGCCTCCGATGCTTAAGTCAGCAAGCAGAATGATGAGAAGCAAGAAAGCAAGAGTAAGAGGAGAATCAGAGAATAGAGTTCGGGATCCCCTTCTTCAGTGACGAAGAAAAGTTTAAATAACTGTTCCTCCTCTAGGATTTTAGGCATTCGGAGGCGATTCGGGCTGAACCAGGTGGAACCGGGGCGGCCAGAGGCACCAGGGACAGAACGGAGGGGAGGGAACTCGGCCCACACGAGTCAAACTTTCGTGTTGGTGGTGCATTGTCCTGCTTAGTCTTTGAATTCCGGAGTGGTCCAGAATCATCCACAACATGTTTATTTATGAATTTGTCTCTATAATTTTAGTTGTCTGGTTAAAACCTTTTCCTTTATTTTAGTTTCTTGTAATTTGGTCAAATAATAACAATCTATCCTTAAAATTTTATTTAACTTACTTTAAAAATCAATTCATTTTTTTAAAAATATTTTAACTTGACACTGACACAATTGACCAAATTAAATAGAAAGTACCAGGTCGTTGTCATGTAAATAAAAAAATATGTCACGTGTTCAGCATGATAACGAAAAATATATTTCATAAGGTTTAACCTGATAATAGAGATGAAATTGAGCTGAAGTGAAAGAGACCATATATAAAATTTTAAAATAATTGAAACCAAATTTAAATTGGATTTAAATCATAAGAATCAAATTGCTAATTTTTCTTCAAAAAAAAAAAAAAAAAAATTGCTAATTTAAATAATTAATTTTTATTTTCTTGCTAATATGATATCACATAATTCTTTATTAAAAATATTTTTGTCTCATAGGTAAACTTGGGACAAATTATTATTATTAGTCATTTTTGTTTAACTTTTTTTTCATAAATCATTTAATATATAAACTTAATGTGACAGGTCTTGGATTAGTTCGATAGCTTGTTGATTTCATGAATCAACTTGTTGGTTTGTTGATCTTCTTCGATCGAATTGTTGGTTTGTTGATCTTTTTAGATTAACTTGCTAGCTTGTTGATTTATTGGATCGACCTGTAAGGTTATTGATCTTTTTAGATCGGTTCTTAGCTTGTTGATCTTATTGAAAAATTGATCGGAGTCATGGAGTCTTATATGCTTCACATGTCTTCAACTTGTCTAAAAAAGTCTTCAGATCAGGAGAATTCAGCCTTCAAAGCCCTCAAATCTTTAAAGATCTTCTGAAAGTCTTGGTTTTAAATTCACGAGTGAATATCCAGAATGAAGGGTGGCATCCTCAATATATAGAGTTTAATGAACATTGTATGAACTTGGATTTTTTTAGGATTTTATTTGGGCTTAACCCAATCCTTTTCAATTGGGTCTTAATCATTTAAGTTTGACCCAATCCTTTTTAGTGACCTTGGACGAAATTAACTTCGGATCCAAGTGCCACTTGATGTAATTTGATTAGACTGGCTTCTGCCATCCGTTGAACCAATAATAGAAAAATGACGTTATTTGATTTTCCAAATTTTCACATCTATTAATTTAATTTAAGGACATACTGAGGTTGTCTCTTTGAGACCGTCTCTTTAACATCTTTAAATTTGTAATTGGTCTCAAATTTATTTTATCATTAATTTAAATAAATGATATGACAATTTATAATTGGTCAAAATTTATTATTCAACACCTATTTTTTTTCTAAAATTTTAATGTTTTATTTCAACGTTTGTGCTTTCAAATATTCTATTCTATTTTTTTTTAGGGAAAAATATCGTTTTGGTCCCTGAGTTTTGAGGCATAGGTGCGTTTGGTTCTTGAGTTTTCAAAATAGACTTTTTTAATCCCTGAGTTTTGAGGAATAGGTTTAAACGATCCTTAAATTTTCAAAATGAACCTTTATAGTTCCTGAGTTTTGAGAAATAGGTTTAAAGAGTCTCTCATATTATTTGTTATTTACAAAACTTTGTAAATTTTCAATAATCTTTAATTTATTGCACAACATGCTATTGGTATATATTTTTTGTTTGTTTGTAGTAGTGAGACATTTATTTAAGGTTAGACGATCGAACTTATATACCTACTGTTAGGAATGCAACCAAAGTCCCACATTGGCAAGATAAGGGGGAGATCATGGGTATATAAGAGAGGACAAGTGTCTCCATTGGTATGAGGCCTTTTGGAGTGAACCAAAAGCAAAACCATGAGGGCTTATGCCCAAAGTGGACAATATCATACCATTGTTTGTAGAGATCTGTGTTGTGTCCGTCGTCCCTTACACCTACATTTCTTGAATTGAATAATGAATAATAAAATTTATTTTTTTTAAAAAAAAATGGATAAGGAAGTGGTAAAAAAATAGAGAGAGGACGAGGAGAGATGAGTGTGGGAAGGGGGAGAGAGAGATTGGTACATGATGAAAGATGTAAAACAACAAAGATAGAATTTGAAGTAGTTTCTCAAATTTTGCCTCTTTTCTAAAAACGTTTCTAGAAATTTAGAAACAAGAGACATGATGAGTTATCAAACATGTCCGTTTCTTAAAAAAAATATAAATGGAAACAAGAAACAAGAAACAAAAACGTTATCAAACGAGCTCTGAAAGTTTTTAGTCCAGCCTTGATCACTAAAGTTGTTCAAACTAAGCAATGAAATGATGTTTTGAATTCTAAAATATCTATATCTAACTTAAATAAGAAGCCACTCAACCTAATTGTTAAAACTAAAAGAAAAGAAATTGGAAGATGCAAATTCATTTTGAGAGTTGCAAATTTTTAGAACATTAGAAATGAAGATAGAGTTGGTATATTAACATCAACTGGCCAAAGCCAAAGCTACCTAGCCAAGGAGAGTTGCATATAGTACAAATATCTAACCACAAAGGGAAAGAGAAGGTTCAACAACCTTTGGACTACATACTATAAGCTAAAGCAGAAAAAAAAAAAGGTTAAAAATTACTTTTGGTCCCTAACTTTCATGGAAATAACAATTTAATCCCTATACTTTGATTTGTAACGATTTAGTCCCTGTAGTTTCAATTTTGTAACAATTAGTTCTTGAACTTTAATAAGTAACAATTTAGTCCCCGTACTTTCGAATTTGTAACAATTTAATCTTTGTTTGCAAAAAATTTCATCAAAACAAAATGTGGATTTTTATTATTTAATGATTAGACTCTGTAGCTTATAAACATAAATAGGTCCCATATTAGTTTATTAATCTATCTATTCATGTAAGAAATTTCATTAAATCTTTACACTAATTTTGACAATGGGACTAAATTGTTACAAATTTTAAAGTACATAGACTAAATTGTTACAAAATTGAAAGTATAGAGATTAAATTATTACAAATCAAAGTTTAAGAACTAAATTGTTACTTTTCAAGACCATAAGTGATTTTTTTTTAAAAAAAAAGGAAAAAAAAAAGAAAAAAGAAGAAAAGGTAATCTCTATTTCCATCTTCATCCTAGAAGCTAAACAATTATATGCTTTTTCCTTGTTTCAATCTCTACTCTCTTGATCACACTTTTGAGCTCTCATGACTTAATTACCCCTTGAAAATTATGAAACTTTGCACCATAGGTACTCAGCATCTTATAACAAGAAGATACACTTTTGCATATTAATTTTTAAATTAACATACACATAAAGTAGGTATTCTGTGTATTCTTCGATATTTCATGAGGAATAAGACTTTGCAACTTGAGGAAGCTGAAATCTCTGGTTTCAATATTTCCCACAAAGTAAATCAACTGGGAAAATAAAATCCTCTTAGATTTCTTCCCTATTTTTCTAAGAGGGCAGGAGAGAGGCGCCAAGAAACGCGCTTATGCTACAAAACATATGATCCACCGGTAACACCCAAGCGCGATTGAAACTGCCCAGCTGATACTACTTCATAGCATGGCCTCACTATGAACCTGACTATATTTGACAGTTTAGAAAAGTATGGGAGATGATGGAAGTTAACCGGTGTGAATGATATGAAACCTCGACCATTGGTTTGGTTCGGGTGCCTTAGAGAACTGCAAACACATTTCACAATCATTATTCTCATCAAATATAACGACGGAGTTAGATAAATCACTTAATGTCTATAGAAAGTTAGAACCATACTGTTGGATGCACACCTGCAAATTCGTCTGCCTCATCAAGAAAAACCGAAAGGTTCCCTTGCACTCTCTCGAAGTGAATAGAGAAGGAAAAGTAGTTAGGTGAGTAAGGAGACCTCTAACTACGATTGAGAACACTAGACATTTTTCTAACCCCTTAGGGAAGGAAACGCGTACGGGTCAAACTCGGAAGAGAGTTCAAGAACAGGATAGGGTAGGCTTAATTCATAAGTAGGCAGCAGAGATTGGAGAAAGATTGATGAATGGATCATACAAGAAGGGAACCTTTACAGAATTGAACAACCAGAGATTCTATCAGTATAAGACAATGATGCTGTTACTAACATCTGATCTACCAGAACATGAGAATTATAATGTAATGAATTCTCTTACAAATGTAGCCTGCAAACCAACCAATTAACCTAAAAAACGAACATTATCCTCACTATAGAGGGAAAGCAAGGGGGATCCATACATGAAAAGTAATCATTTTGCTTGCAAAAGGACTCTTTTCAACTATGAAAAAGTCATATTACCTACAGTCTTGATAATATTAGATAAGATCAAAGAGGAAGGTTCCCAGCTAACCGGGGAAAAGAACCACGTCAAGCGTGGAGGTCGGTGAGCTGCATTCTTGCAGTCAATCCCTGGACATAGGATTATATTAGTATAGAAGCATCAATTTTAACAGAATTTCTTTGGACAAAAAAAATTACAACAGGAAGAAATGGCAGATTACAAGGAGGCATTTAGTACAATCTAAGGCTCAGAATATACAGAATTAGCAAACCTAAGCACCGAAGTATTGGATCAAATCGTCATCAACCAAAAAGTCGTCGAACGAGCTTGCACTGTCGATTCCAAGATGGAACGGACTATTAAATGCTCCATAATCCAATGATAGACTGTTGATTGGTGATCCAAACTGCGTATCAACAGGCCGATCTTGTTCGGTGTTGAACGTTTCTTTTACATAGTTGAAATCTCCTATAGTCTCATTGTTTCTATGTTGTGTTGGCACATGTACTTCTTCCTCCAATCTCATTTCATGCTCATTAACAAATTGAGGATGCTGTACATCATAATTGGATCTATATTCCATCGATGGATTATAAATATTGTAAGCACTTTCATGTTGTACCTCAGCATTCTGCATTACAGGATACAACAAAGGTCTTCCATCAACATACATGCTCTGGGTGGAAATTATGTTGATATTATCAGAGGGCGTTGCAGAGAACATGTTGAACCGGGCAGCTGGTACTTCTGATTGGACATCCAAATCCTTCTCTAGTGGCCTCAAAGCTGTGACAGTATCCTTTTCTAGTTGGTTTCCTGGAATTTCAAATCTATCTAATGGTACATCCGAATGGTTTATATCTAGATGAGTATTTCTTGGTTCCATGCTTGGTTCTTCTTCGTTCTGAGATGGAGCCAGTGTTTGATCGACAGGTTTTGTCCTGCCACCACGATGCCTTTTTCTCCTATGCTTTTCACCTTGCTCCTTTACTTGAGCAGGTTGAGGAGTATTACTGTGTAGATTACTGGATGGCTCCGCATCTACTGATCGGTTTCTCCTGTCCTCTTTAGAAGAAACTGACCCGACACCATCATCAGCAAGATCAACATCATAGTCACTGTCACTGCTTACTGCAGCTTGCTTTTCACGGCGACCTACTGGTGTCTCTGTTATTCCAGATGCCCCATTATCACTGCTCGGTTGTCGAATTAGAGATTCCTCTCGGCTTAAAACTCCCAACCAAATTGCACTCTCCTTTGCTGTCATCTTATCTTGTAAGCATTTCGACTGGCGTACGTGCCTCCTTATCTTAGCAATATCAGGCGACATATGTTTAATCACAGCTGTTAAAACCCCAACTTTCCACATCTTCTTCAAATCATGTGGCTTCTTATAAGGAGGACTATTGCCATGGGATAGACCAAGTTTTGCCCACCAATCTTCATTTCCAGAGGGCCACCAGGGTGGAGGAACCCCCTTTTCTAAAGGGTACTTCCGCTGAGGGGGATCGCAATGTTGCATCAAAGAAGACAAAAGAGACCCGAGGGTCGCATCCTGCAGGTCTTGAAGAACGCTCTGGGAATTACCGCTTCCATTTCCATCAGCCTCTCCCTTGGCAAGACATTCTGCTTCATACTTAGCTATGGCAGCCGGTCCATTCTTATCGAATTTAACCTTTTCTTTCCACCAAGCTCGAATGTTATCGGAAGCACCACTAACTGGCTTCCCCTTTTCAGGTATAATGCCATACACAAATCCCCGAGCTTTGCATACTTCCATCAGTTTCAGCATATACTTGAGAATCCCATCTTGAGCTCTAGACATCTTCTTCCTCCGAGCTTGGTCAGATGTCTGCTTTGGTTTCTGCTTCTCCGCAGCCTGTTGTGCAGCAATCTTCTGTCTTTCCTTAATTCTCTTAAGCTTGATCCTATCCTTCCACATACGCTTCTCCAGATCCTCTGCTTCGATTTCCTCATCACTAACATCTTTCTCTGCAATATTGTCACACCTTATATCATCAACTTCCATATCCGAACAATCTCCCAAGGCATCATCAACCATCATAAGATTCTCCATTTAAGATGATATATCTGTTTGGCTGCTAGTAAAAGATCATGAAAAGAGAACACAATGAATTCAGAATTTTATCAGTTATATTGATTCAATCAGCACTCTCCCCAACAAAGCTAAACCGATTGTATTAAACTCCATCCAGTTTCCTTTCAATTTGAAATAACAAAATTCCAATCTAAATACTCTTCTCAATTTTCTCACCTCTTCTCAGCAGCCAAACAAGAAGAAGCAATAGGTAGAATCAAATATCCATCAATCAGAACGACCCTCTAACCTCACCATGATTTGCAACACACCAGAAGCCGATATCTCCAACAGATTCAAAAAGACCAAAACGAACAAAAAAATTACAACCAACCGCTAAAACTATAACAAAGAGAAAATAATCCCCCAAACAAAAACTTCCCAAATCCCAACAATCAGCAGATTAAAATTCCCACCAAACTACAGCCAAATCAACGAGACCCAGATAAAAAGATTCAACAAATTCTCCAAGTACTCAGGAAAGAAACACAAAAACAAACCAAATTGAATCACAGGGCAGGTGGGAAAGCTCAAAATCTTACCAAGTACCGACTCCAATCGCGAAACCTATGGACGAACAGACATGGAAATCGCAACCCCAGAAAGCGAAAATGGATTGACCAAAACAATGGGGGCTTTTAAGCCCTCAAATGCTCGAAAGAAGGCGACAGAATCCAGATTGGAGCAAAACGATTGAGAAGAAACGGAATATGAGGTGAAAAAGAGGGATTAAAGACGAAAAAGGTATAGAATTTCTGGAAATCGGATGCAAATGAGAAAGAAGGGAGTGGGGAAGAACAAAATCCAAAGGGGTTTTACAGCAAAAAGAAATAAACAGATCAAATGAACGAGAAAGAGAGGAGAAAGAGAGAAAAAAAAAAGAAGAGATGCTAAGCTCCGCAGCCAGATATGTGACGAACGGTCAAGGACCTGAGATCGATTAAGTTGCCAATGCCAACTCGTTTTTTTCATCCTTTTAATTCTCTAAAAACCTTATTTCAAAAAAAAAAAAAAAAAAAAACTCTAAAAACCCAAATTCTCAACTTTCATGTCAAATCATGGTCAAAACTCAAAAGGGGAAGGAAAAAAAAAACTTAAAAGAAAGTTTTTTTTTTTTTTTTTTTGAGTTCATCAACATTCGAGGAGAAGAGATTACGGGAGTATATGTCAATTACTGCTGAGTTCACTTTGACAAAAAAAAGAAAAGAAAAATACACTGTTGGTCCATAAGGTTTGGGTTAGGTTTCATTTTGATCCATGAGTTTTCAAACTCAACAATTTAGTCCCTTAGATTTTGTTTTAGTTTCATTTTGGCCCCTTCATCCATTTTTCCATTAAACTTAACGAAATGCTGATGTGTCACATATTTTTTTATTAAAAAAAATAATTTTTAATTTTTTAAAATAAAATAATATTTGATTATTTTTTTTTCTTATTCATCTTCATCACCTTCATCACCTTCTTCACCTTCACATCACCACAACCCTAGTTGCAACCCCGCCGCCGTCGACTGCCGCTCGCCGCCGGCCGGCCATCGCCGCCAACGACCACTTTTTTCCTTCCTTCCTTCCTTCCTTCTTCTTCTTCTTCTTCTTCTTCTTCTTTTCTTCCTCACTTTTCTTCCATCTCCTTGTTAACGAAGACCTCTTTCATCTGCTTCTCCTTCAAGCCGTCGGCCCGCTCCGTCTCTAGCGTCCTCTCCGATGAGCATAACAAGCCTCCGACAAATAGCAAGAAATTACGGACAGCAGCTTTCCTCCTCGAATCCTCCCTCTTTTCCTCTTGATTTCCTCTCTCTCGAATCCTCCCTCTTTTCCTCTCTATTTTTTTATTTTTCTTTTATTTTCCGTCCCTCTCTTCTTCCGACGAGTAGCAGCAAACGCACCGTAGATCTGAAACGAAGAGGTCCTCTCGGCACAGCACCGACGAAGAGCTGTCTTCTTCGGTTGAGCGTCCTTCCAGCGAGCAACCATCGAATCGACGTGGGTGTGGGTTTTATTTTTCGTGATTTCGCACAGCGGCGTTCGCGATTTGGACACAGCAACGTGTGGGTTTCTTCGTGATTTCGCACAACCCAATCGACGTGGGTGTGGGTTTTTTGTGATTTCGCACAACCCATCGAATCACCGGAACGAAGCCATTGAATAGAGATGCGACGCGTGTGGTTTTTTTCAGATCTGTTCAAATCGAGTCGTCGGCCGACCTGTTTCCAGATCTTTTTTTTTTTTTTTTTTTTTTTTTTTTTTTTTTTTTTCCAGATATTGTCTTATCCCAAAAAAGAAAATGAAGAGAGAAGGAGAAGAAGAAGAAGAAAAGAAGAAGAAAGAGGGAAAAAGGGAAGAAAAAAAAAAGGCCGGCCGGCGGTGGACAACGGTCACCGGCGGTGAAGGCTGGAATGAGGTTGAAGAAGATGTGAAGGATGGTAAGGAAGAATATGGAGTTGAATGATGGTGGGGAAGAAGATGAAGAAAAAAGAAAAAAGAAAAAAAGAAAAAAAATATTTATTATATTATTTTATTTTAAAATTTAAAAAAAAAATTAATAAAAAATGTTTGCCGCGACCGCAGTCCGTTAGTTATAAACGGAAAATTGGATAGAGGGACCAAAATGCTACTAAATGCAAAACTCAGGGACTAAAATGTCGAGTTTGAAAATTCAAGGATCAAAACGAAACCTAAACCAAACCTCAGGGACCAAAAGTGTATTTTTTCCCCCAAAAAAAAAAAGAAAAAAAAGAAAAAAAAAAGATTTTACCATAAATTTGGTAAGTTTGTATTTTATTAATGAGATTCCTGACTTAGATAACTATGGTAATTTTTATCTAATTTTTGCTACACACTAATTTTAATAAAAAGTGATGTAAATTCATCCACTTTTAAACCATTAGGTTTTCATTATAAATTTTGAGTTTTATTTATTCAAATTACAAAATTTAGGTGTATAAATTGACTTCAATACTTACTCGGAGTTAGATAAAATTATGGGCAATTTTTTTTTTAATTTTAAAAAAAATTATGGGCAATTTTTTTAAAAATAAAAATATATATATATTCAAATGGTCAGAAGATTTTGAAGGAAACAAAAAAAAAAAAAAAAAAAGGAAAAAGAGTACAATACGTCACACTCATTTGGTAAATCTATGTCATCCTATGAATGAATTCCACGTGTCATGCATAACACAATCTAATCATATTGTTATAATAATAATATATCATGAAAATTAGAACAAAATTTTTTATCAGTTAAATTACAATTTTAGTCCTTGAATTTGTGTTTATTGATCCTTGAACTTTAAAAAGTGTTAATAAGTTCTTAAACTTTTAGTTTTGTGTCTAATAGTTTCTAGAATTTTTAATTTTGTGTCAAATATATGCCTAAACTTTAAAAAATGTCTAATAAATTCTTAATCTTTCAATTTTTTGTCTAATAAATCTTTGAAAATTTCAATTTTGTGCCTAATAGGTCTTTAACCTATTCAACATTTTTTAAAAAAAATTTATAAACCTACTGGACATAAAAATTGAAAGTTTAGGATTCTATTGTGAGACATAAAATTCTAGTTTATGTCTTATAGATCAATTAATTTTTAAAAATTTTAAAAGTTTAAAAATTCTATTAAACATAAAATTGAAAGTTCAAGGATCTATTAATAAACATTTTTAAAGTTGATCCTAAATACAAAATTGAAAATTCAGACACCTATTCGGGACTTTTAAAGTGTAGGAACTCTTTGGATAAAAAAAACTTATAATTTAACCTTATTTAGTTTAATCAAATTACAATTATTTATTTTAATCATATTGTGTGTGTGTGTTTTTGGGTGAATAGATATTAAAATTATGTGTTTTGAAATGAATTATTTGTCTGGATGCTTGTTTTTTTTTTTTTTTTTGGAGTACATCAACATTTGGGGGTAGGGGGATTCAAACCTCTGACCTTTTGGTCGAGAGTACATGCTAATTGCCGCTGAGCTAAGCTCGCTTTGACTTGTCTGGATGCTTGTTGGAAATGAAAACAAGACAGAAGTTTTAATATTTTATAACCTATCCTAGAATATTTTTTCATTGGAAAATGTGAAAAACAGTATTTAGAATCATCCCATCTCAAATAATCATATACTATTTTAATACAACAAATGTGAAGCTGAGAATCTGAATTTCCAAGCTAAAAAATAAAGTAGATATCTTAACCATTGAATTATGTGGATTTCAAATGATCATTTTCTTTCCAAGAACAACAAGGAATTTATTTCCAAACCTAGAATGATTTAAAATCTAAAAAAAACCTGAATTAGTTAATGAAAATACACGATTATAAGAGAAATTTCACTAACTATTGTAAAATATGACCTAATAACAAATGGATGCCATGATAATCAAGAATGATCCATCACTTAAAAAGAAGTTTACATATTGACAAAGTCCATTGATTTGTAAACTTATGGGTGTTGATTGTTGATGGATGCCATCACAATTAATTAAGTTGGATTTAATTTAGGACTTTAATTTGTCTCAATTTGTAAATTATCTTAAGTGACATTACATTGTTTTTTTTACCTATTTCTCTCACATAGTGCTCTCCCAGGAAAAAAATCTCATTTTTGTTAATGTTATTATTTATGGTTGAAAAACATGTTTGTGCCACCAAGAGCATAGTTCAACTGACATAAAGATGTACTGATAACCACGAGGTCTGTGGTTCGAATCCCCCACCCTCTATATTGTAAAAAAAAATAGAAAAAAGAAAGAAAGAAAAATATGTTAGTTGACTTTAGCATATTTTATAAATAGTCCGACATTAATATCAGTTTGAATTCGTCCCCTTGACATTATTTATAATATGATTATTTATTTTCAAATCAAGTTCAAAATTTAAAGATTTTAGGGTTCTTTCCATATTAATATTGTTGTTGTTCAATCTAATGGTTTGACTATATATATATATATATATATATATATATATAAAGAATGCTATCCCTTTCTCATTCTTCTGTAAAAATCTGTCTTAAAATTAAGGTCCCCGTTTGATAATCATTTGGTTTTTGAAAATTAAGCTTATACACACATACTTCTACCTATAAAATTTCTTGGTTTTAGTACCAATCTTCTACCTTGTTTTCAAAAACCAAGTCCAATTTTGGAAACAAAAAAAAGTAGGCCCCGTTTGATAACCATTTGGTTTTTTAAATTAAGCTTACATACACATACTTCCACCTATAAGTTTCTTGGTTTTGGTATCAATTTTCTACCTTGTTTTCAAAAACCAAGTCCAATTTTGGAAACAAAAAAAGTAGTTTTCAAAAACTTGTTTTTGTTTTTAAAATTTGGCTAGAAATTCAAATGCAACCTTAACTAGGATGAAAGTCATGGTAGGGAATTTAGGAGAAAACAAGCATAATTTTCAAAAACCAAAAACCAAAAACCAAATGGTTATCAAATGGGGCCGTAGTTTTCAAAAACTTGTTTTTGTTTTTAAAATTTGGCTAGGAATTCAAATGCAACCTTAACTAAGATGAAAGTCATGGTAGGGAATTTATGAGAAAACAAGCATAATTTTCAAAAACCAAAAACAAAAAACCAAATGGTTATCAAACGGGGCCTAAAATTTAGAATTGAAAAAATTGGAGCCTCAAAGAACATGAAAGAAATTTTAGGATTCTGGAATCCCAAAATTGTATGGGGATCCCTAATGGACGAAGCTCAATTCTTCCTTTTGCTAGCTTTTGAATAGAGAGGCTGAGAAAATTTTGGATTTGACAGAGGAACTTTCCTCTTGTTATAGATCTAGGATTTTTTGATTTTCTCCCACGTACGAATTGGCTTCCACAATTTTCTTCATTTACTTTGAATCGATGAAGTAAGGTTTTATATAGGCTTAAGTGCATGTTTGGGAGTGATTTTGAAATGACTAAAATCACTTTTGTCACGTTCGAAATCATCTTGAAACATACCTTAAATTATTCAAAATCAATTTCATATTAAATTTTACATTTTTAAAGGTAATTTTCATATCATCAAAATTGATTTTGAATTATTAAAAGCATGTTTCGCAGTGATTTTGAATTTGACAAAAGTGATTTTAATCATTTCAAAATCACTCCCAAACATGCACTAAGAGTGATTGTTTATTGCTAATTTGTAGGTAGGGAGGAGCTTGATCGAAACCACTCGGAGATCAAAAGGAAATGGCTAAAAAGCTCAAACTCCACTCTCACTTATACCTATATAAATATAGGGGTGTAAAAAGTTCGGGTCAGGTCGGTTGTACGGACAAACCGACCAGATATATGTCGGTCGTACGGACAAACCGACCCGAACCGATCGGGTCGGGTCACTTTCATTTGATCGAATCAGAATCCCAAACTCACGCTGCAACACTGGAAATCGTGAATGGGTCCGCGCGTTTGTAAGAGGTACTGCAGCTTTACAGAGGGAGGGACTCAAGAGATGTATTTGTCATTTGAGTTTATCAGAGGGACTCAAGAGATGTATTTGAGTTTATCTCTTGAAATAATGTCTAATCGCGAATGGAGTCGTCGACGGCTTCACGGATCTGGAAGTGAGACTGTGAGAGAGGGGCTTGCTTCACAGATCTGGAAGTGAGAGAGGGAGAGAAATAAAGAGAGCATCGGGAGGGAGAACGAGAAACTGAGAGGAACAAACCCAAACCCGCTCACTGCCGCTGCTTGTCGTCGCCGATCACTTCACTTGTCGGAGGAGACGGCGACTGAGTAAACATGGGAAAGAGTCTTCAAGCGCGACTGAGAAAACGTGAAGAACGGTGACTGACGGACAGAGAAGAAGAAGATGGAGGAGGGAAAGACGAAAGAGGCGCGATCGATTGGAGGATGGACTACCCTAAACCCTAAATTTTCTATTTATACTGAAAGTTGAGAACCGAAACGAACCAAGTCGGTTCGGTTCGGTTTGATCTGGTTATATGTAAAAACTGAACCGAACCGAACACGGTTCGGTTCCCTGGGCCGGTTCGGTTTTTCTTCACCCCTATATAAAGAGATATAGGTTAACAAGAGCATAACTCAACTAGTATATAACTTGTATCCTCGACCATAAGGTTAGAGGTTCAAATCCACCTCACATGTTGTAAAAAAAAAAGATATGTTCTTTTTTTCCATGAAGAATTCTCGTTATATATATATAGTTTAATGACTTAGATAATTTGATATATTTGATCCATATGATTTAACATTTGAACTAATGAGATGATTTGATTAGGAATATTATTTTGTTAATATTAGGAAGTTTAAGATTTTTCTCTTTAAATGAGAATTCTTTGTTGGGAACTAACCATTTAAATGGAGATTTTTTTGTGGGATAATTAATTATTTAATTTAAATTTTCTGAAATAACTCCTTGTGGGTAAAATAGTAGGAGATTGTCAGGAGATGAACATTTAAACACCAATTCAGAGATAAAATCTACCATGCGAACACACTGTTATATACATATTTATTATTGACTACTAAAATATTTGATGATCCATTTTCTTTTAATATAATATTTTCATATAGTTTAATTTACTATTCTTTTTAATAGTATAATTATGTATTTTGTGAATATATACTATAATATCTATACGATTCTCAACTTGTTTATTTATTTATTTTTTTTAGTATAAAAATAATTAGAGATAAAAGAGATTCGAACCTCTGACCTCTTGATCGAAGGTACATGCCAATTACGATTTTGTCATACTTTGACTTCAACTTGTTTATTCTGTTCAAGCAAACATATTTAATGATATTTTCACCAAACACTAATAATTATTGTGAATTGAACATGTACATTAAACATTGGCATCAAAAGAGTCAACATGGAGACAAACCCTATTTACTAATGTGAAAAGTATATGCCTTTCAACCAAAAAAAGAAAAAAAAGAAAAAAAAAAAAAAACAGAAGATATTTTTGTACACTTTATTTGATTTTTCTTTTTGGCAAACCAGGGTGTGATCTCAACACCATTCCTTTTTTAGCATCTCCTTTTTAGCTTGATTTGCCATAATTGTATGTTTTGATTATTGTCTCTCTTGTCCATCAATCTATATTACTTTATAAATCATTACAAATAACAAAATTATATTGAGTTTATTGCAATATATATTCATATTCAATTCTATTATTTTAAGTTGACATCAACATAGCTTTCAATTTCAATTATATTGGTTAAGACTCTCTAAATTTTTTTTTTATTTTTATTTTATTTTTAAAGAGACTCTTTAAAGATAGGAGGTTTGAATAATCCACTACCTGTTGAACTAATTTTTTTATGCCAGTTGAGTTATGTTCTTATAGACGATTACATTTAATTAATATTTAGGTTAATAAACGATTCTTATGATTGGTTGATTGATATCTAGGGTTAGTGATTGATTACGTAAATAAATGATTATCTATACTATATTAAAAGGCAGGATCCGTGAAAAACATTTTTAGACCATAATACCCCTTTAAATTTTAGATAATTACATTAGTAAAAATTTAATTAATTCTTCAATTATTCAAAATCAAATTTGAATCAAATTAAAACGATTGAAGGATGTTGAATTGCAGATAGAGGGATAGATTGGAATTTTATTTACTAATTATTCATCTATACTATATTAAAAGGCAGGATCCGTGAAAAACATTTTTAGACCATAATACCCCTTTAAATTTTAGATAATTACATTAGTAAAAATTTAATTAATTCTTCAATTATTCAAAATTTAAAATCTAATTAAATATTCAATTATTCAAAATCTAATCTAATCTAATACATTAAAAAATGTTGAATTGTCGTTTCTGAGATAGGGTGGGAGATTGAAATTTTATTTTTACTTAATTATTCAATTATTCAAAATCAAATTTGAATCAAATTAAAACGATTGAAGGATGTTGAATTGCAGATAGAGGGATAGATTGGAATTTTATTTACTAATTATTCAAAATCTAAATTAGTTTTCAATTTTTGAAATCAAATTTTGAATCGAATTTTGTAATTTAATAAAATTCAAAAGAATATGTGATTTGATCAAAAAATATAATCAAATTAGAATTTGAATATAAATTCCCTCTATAAATTTTCCATTTTCTCTCATTCGTTTTCACATAAAAAAACTATTCATCTCCTCCATGGTTCATTTCAGGTACCTCTCTTCGATTATAATTATAATGTTTTTGTTTAATTTTATCAATTCAATTAGAAAAATATCATTCTCAAATATTATTATATGTTATGATCGACTTTAATTTTTTTTCCCTTAAAATTTATTTTCTTGGTCTAAAATTAGTTATATCCTCCAATTGTTGGTCTTTATTTTAGATTTTTTTTTTAATTTTTAGTTTTTTGTTAAATGTGTAACCACCATTGTTTAGATGTCATGTTTAAGAACTATGTAAATATAAATTATTAAAGTAGATGAAAAAAAATATATATATTGTTTTAGTTTAAATATAATTTCCTTTGATGGTTATAAAACGAACACCGATCAACAAATAAATAAAAAAAATATAATGTAAATACAACAAAAGAGTTAGTGTTGAACTGAACAAGATGGATAATTACTCAACTTTTTCAAGGTTGGAGTTAAATAGAGTAAAATGGGAGAGGAGCGCGAGAGATAGTGAATGAGGAGAGAAAGAAAAAGTAGAGAAAGAGTGGGTGATTAAAAAGAGGGAAATGGCCCAGGGAGAAATGTAGGAAGTGGTCGGAGTGGACAAAAGATAAAGAGAGAACAGAGAGAGAAAGAGAAATGGACTAAAATAGATCAAATTTTTATATTTTGATAGTTTGAGTGTTTAATTTTAAATTTATAGTATAGTTTGAGGGTTTAATTTTTACAAATAAGTTTTGACTTTATAAACCAATTTCTTTATCATGTATTTTTTTATTATTATTTAGCATAATTATTGTTAATTACTTCATTTGCTATGATAAACTTATATATTATATTATATTGAAATTAGTCATATTATAAAACAAAAAAAAATCATCATAGAAGTCGAAAAAACAAAACTAATATAAGAATGTATATACAATCTTAATTAATTTTACTTTATAATAACTTAGTCAAATTATTACACGTGCATCGCACGTGGTAAAAATCTAGTCACATAAAATGATTGAAATCCATCCATTAAAACAATAGTTTTATTTTTTTTACGTGGTAAAAAGTTTATCATATTTATGTTTTTTTTTTAATATGAAAGTAAATATTTACCAATATTTTAGAAAAGGTAACTAACTAATCAAAATTATATTCCCCTAAAAAAAAAAAACCTTTCTGAACAAATAAGCCTAGATTAGAGAGGCATGGTGGTTAACAATTTTATGGTTTAAGTTTTAGTATGGTTTTAATTTAGTTTCAATTTATTCTATATAATTTGCATAGAATGTAAAATGTAAAATGTATTAGTTCAAAATGTATGTAATTATTTGTTGGTGAAATGTTTAAAATGTAAAATGTATTATTTTTTTTTTTGAGGAAAAAAATGTATTATTTCTATCTAGATAATTTTAAAAATTCAATTACCAACTTATGTTAGGTAAAATGTATCCAAATTCTCTGTCACTATACAGAAATAATAGAAAACCAATATTTCAAGCTATTTGTGAATGTGACAAATGAGCTCCATGATGTAATTATTTGTTCTAAAATGTTATTAAACAAATCACATTGGAAGAAGAATATACATTCGAGTAAAAATTTAAAGATTAAAATACCATTTTGGTTCCTGCACTTTAGAACTTATTCCATTAATCATTGTACTCTCAAATGTATGTACTTTCTATAAATTTTAAAATTAATCCTCATTGCTAGAGTGAAGTTAATTTTTATCTAAAACTGAAAATAGTAATAATAATAATTTTCATACTAGAAAAGACACCATGGAAATATGTTTAATTTCCAAAACTTAAAGAGGAAAGGTTAATATAGACTAATTTGTTTTTTATAAAGTTAACATAAACTAACAGTAGTGACTAAATTTAAGATATATTTAAAATACGAGAACTAGATTTGGATATTTAAAAGTTCGGTTCGGTTTGGTTAAAACCAACCTTCCTTTTTTTTGGGCGGCGGCGGCGTAGAGACTTGAGAGATGAGGATAACTCCGACAGTGGCGATGCGAACTTGTTTTCGAGAAGATGATAACTCCGACGGGTGACGACGGCATGAGAGATGGAGAAGAAAAAGCGGTGGGGTGGCGACGTAAGAGATGGAGACTCGCCGGAATTCAAGGGAAAACAGAGAGGGAGAGGTCGAAAGTGAGAGAGAGAAGAAAGAGAGAGGGTTCGGGCTTGAAGAAAAAAAAAAAAAACCCCATGCACGACGCTGCCGAACCCACGATCTGTACGCTGCTGCTGCTGTCGTGGACGCCGCTGGAGATGTTGCACCTGTCGGAGAAGACAATGGGAGGGAGGAAATGGGGGTTGGGGACTGAGAGAAGATGAAGGCGTGAAGTGAAGGTGAAGTGAATCTAGGGTTTTTTTTAAAATTAAAATAACACAGAAATGAAAATGGGCTGGGAAATGGATTGGGCTGGAATGTAAACATATGAACTATGAAGATGTGTGCTGGGTAGTGGGTTATATTATATGAATATATGAAGGTCAGTTCGATCGGTTTTTTTTGGTTTTCCAAGTCTGAGAACCGAGAACCGAGAACCGAACCGAATATCTCGGTTTTCTGCATGCCTGAACCGAGGAAATCGATTTTTTTTTTTTAAAAAACCAGACCGAACCAGTCGGTTTGGTTCGGTGGTTCGGCTCGGGTTTTGCTCACTCCTAGTAAAGACTATAAACAAAATTAAGTCAAGGACATGAAGGATTCAAGAACGAAGCGAACGTCATCTTGAAGCTTCAACACGAGAATCTAGTCAAGCTCTTGGGATGATGCGTTGAGAGAGAAGAAACACTCCTGATCTATGAATACATGACAAATAAGTAAAGTTTCTCACTATAATTTTCATAGAGAAAGAATTTGTAGATTTAGGGAGGAAAAAAAAGAAGAAATGTTTTTTCGATAGTGGTACTTTTGAATTTTTTTGAAAGTTCAAGGGTATTAATGAAACTAAAATTTTAACATTTTCTATCCAAAACTTAACAGGAAGGGTATACTCCATAATCTAGCGATATCTATTTAAAATTTTATTTGAACCCATGAAGATTAAAATCCAACCCTTTGCAAAGGTTGGAGCGTGCATGCCATGCTGGCAGACCATTATTGTTGGTAAAACATATGAAACATTCAATACTAATATAAAAATTCTAAAAGTTGAGAGGGTTTTAGCCTTAGACTTATGGTAAACATTCAATACTAGTATAAAATTTTATGAAGTAACTCTATTATGTTAACAGGAAAAAAAAAAAAAAACGAAGTAAATGCTGAATATAGTTCAGTAGTAATTAACATAAATCGTCATCGATCAACAGGTTAGAGGCTGAATGTCCAACTCCTAAATGTTATTGAACTATCTTTTATTTGATAACACCATTTTAGAGAGTAATGGCTTTTGCAAGCACCATCGATCCAGACAAGTTTTGCACTTGTTGCACTACTAGCATGATTTCTTTGTATTTCTTATGATCATCTCCAAACCCCACACGATACCTTGTTTGAATGAGCTAAACATCTGAATGGAGTTTACAATATTCACAATTGCTCACATCGATCTTTGGAATGATAATAAATATATTGTCTTATCCACTAAATTATATTTGGATTGAAAAGTATTAGATTTATTACTATTCACGAAAAATTTATTAAATCAAATTACATTGTTTACCATATTCTAGAGGATTTCTTTTCTGATTGCTTTAAACACATAGCACAACAAGATTTGTTTTGTTCTTCATATTTATTTGATCAAAGAAGCCCTTAAAAATTCAAAGAAAATCAGCCACAAAATCTTAACCTTCAACCTAAATCATCGAACAAACACCAACATTAATTGTACATGTTCAAAGCAAAGCATATAGTCTAAGCTTTTGGAGTGATTATTCTAAGAGACTATATTTTAAAGTCATTTTATTTTATTTTTTAATTTTTTTAATTTTAATTTTTAATTTTTAATTTTTAATTTATTATTATTATTTTTTTTTTGTAGAGAATCTTGAAGCATTGACTCATTATTTAGTGGAAGATGCATGTTTTGAATAGTTTTTTTTTTTTTTTTGATGATATTCATTGCATTTGTATTCAATAATTTTAGTGCTCTCCATAACCTATCGGAAAATTAGGTTAATTAGTGTGAGAGTGAGATGATGATGTCATACCATAAATCATTATATCAAATGATAATTAATGAGATTATTATAACTTCTCTTTCTTCATTTTTGGGTGGCTAACTGTTTTTCCAACTTAGATAGAATTTAATTGGCGAAAACATTAATCAGTTAAAAGGTAGATTCTAATAGTTGTTAAAAAAAAAGGTAGATTCTAATATATAAGAAAAAAAAATGTTTGTTTTATTAGGTAAAGCTTTTCTTAATAGGAAACAACAAATCTTTATGGAAAGGAAATAAAATATGTTTTCATTGAAAAGGTTAGAGGATTTATGGCAAGAATAAATGATAAGATGTTGAAATTCAAACATTTTTAACTTTCATTTTGGTCCTTGAATTTTTAAACTCAACAATTTAGGGCCCGTTTGATAACCATTTCAGTTTTTCGTTTTTGGTTTTTCTGTTTTTGGTTTTTGGTTTTTGGTTTCCTGTTTTTTAAAAACAAAAACCACGTATGTTTGATAACTGTTTTTTGTTTTCTGTTTTTTAAAAACAGAAAACCAACCTTGTTTGATAACTGTTTTTGGTTTTCAGTTTTTTAAAAATTAGAAAGATGAAAAGATATTTTAGAGAGAGAAAAATGTGTAAATACGTTGAAACAAAAATTTAGAGACACAAATATAAATGTTTTCAAGAGAATTTTTTTTTTTGAAAAGACGAGAGAAAAGTTAAACATAGAAAATTTAGAGAGATGAAAGAAAATGTTTAGAGAAAGAATATTAGTTAGACTCGAGAAAAGATATTAGTTAGAGAAAAAATAGAAAACAAGTTAGAGTAAAAGCGATAAATTTTAGATTAAAAAAATTAAATAAAAAAAGAAAATTTAGAGAGATAGTAAAGTTAGGAGTAAAAGATATGCTAAAGAACTAACGATAAATTAGAAAAATAAAGAAAAGTTGTAGCGATAAAAAATTTTGGTGACTTTCTTTTTCCAAAAGAAAAATTAGAACATGTTTATCGAGGAGAGAAAAGGTATTGACAAGTTTTTAGAAATAGTCAAGTTATAGAGAAAAAAAAAAGTTTTGAGAGAGAAAATTTTAGAGAGAGAAAAAAATAGAGAAAGAAATTTGTTGGAGAGAGAGGTAAAAGAGGAGAAAAGTAAGCATTAGAACAAAAATGAGTTTTTGAAAAACAGAAATCTGTTTTTAAAAACTATTTTTTTTGGTTTTTGAAATTTACTTATAATTTCAAAAACGTTTTTAAAAAACAGAAAACAGAAAACAGAAATGGTTATCAAACACCCCTGTTTTTAAAAAATGAAAAACAAAAACAGAAAACAGAAAACGGAATGGTTATCAAACGGACCCTTAGTTCCTGAGGTTTGATTTTAGTTTTATTTTGGTCCCTCCATTCAATTTCTTGTTAATACTTAACAACGTGACACTAATTTTTTATTCAAAAAATTATTTTTGAATTTTTTAAAATATAAATATATTAAAATATAATATTTTATAATATTTTTATTTATTTCTCCCTCTCTCTCCTCTTCTTCTTCCTCTACCTCCTCCTCCCAATCACTGGTGATCGCCTCCCGCCAGCCACCACCGCACCGCCGGCGGTCGACAGCTGCCGTCGCTGGAATTTTTTTTCCCTATTCCTTTCTTCTTCTTTCTTTCATCTCCTTTCCCTTCTTTCTTTCTTCTTCTTCTCCTCTTTTCACTGGTTAAAAAAAAAAAAACAAACCCTAGACCAGACTCAGCTTCCTTTTCAGTATTCCCTCAGACCTAGAAGAGATCATCCTTCTTTGAACCTAGATCCGACGTCGACGTCGGCTACACCACCAGTCGCTGCCACTAAGCCGTTGTCTCCAGTTCGGTATCGTGAATGTTTGAAGAACCACACCGCCGCTCCTCAGATCCGGAACAAAACCAGGCTTCTTTCTCTCTCCCGCGCATTCTCTCGGTCGCCGCTCCTCAGATCTGGAACGAAACCAGATCAGAGGCGACGATACGACAGTTTTTCAGCGAGGTGCAGCGACAGGCGTTCGATCGGAGGCGACAATACGACATCGACGACGAGTGAAGTTGGTGTTCGGCGACGAGGAGAGATTGCACACAGAGAGAGTGACGGGTGTGAGAGAGAGATGAGGGATGAGGGGTGAGCAACGGAGTCCTGCGACGACTCTTCGGTGATGAGAGTGTGAAGAAGAAGAGAAAAGAGAGAAAGAAGAAAAAGAAGAGAGAGAAAGAAGAAAAAAATATATATTAATACTATTTTTAATATTTTTATTTTAAAACATTAAAAAAGATTTTTTTAATAAAAAAATAATGTCTTGTCAGCGCTCCGTTAGTTTTTAATGAAAAAATGGATGGAGGGACCAAAAATGTATTTTTCTCTTTAGTCTTTGATATGCTTAAAAACATATACTACTCTTTTTCAAAAAGAAAATAAAGGAAGTACTACTAGTTTAAATTGCACATGAACTATATTAAGGAAAATTACATATGTTTTTATTGTTTTTTCCACGTATGTGTTCAAATCTATTCACATAAGCAATAATACATATGCAAACACGTCATTTTTTGCCAATGAATTTAACAAAAAAAAAGTCTTCAAGAGTCATTTTGAAACAAACTTCAAACTTCAAGGGTTAAAATAAAAATTTTGAAAGTTCCGGAGCATAATTGAAACCAACCACATGGTGCGGAGTTATTTTTGATAATTTAACCTAACTTTAATTACTCTCAACTTAATTGTTGAAAATTCTATTAATTTTTCAATTTACCTTTTTCGATATTGATTGACTGTTTGAATCTTTATCACATTTGTATTAGTACATACAAAAAATCCATTAATTAATTCTTTTTTTTTTTTTCTTTTAAGTTCTCAAAAGAGACAAGGGTTGAATATTCAAGAACATTTGTCTCGTCCATTGGATTTAGACTTGCTTTTCGTTAAATGTAGTCCCTACATAGGCTCGTACAAGAAACCTCAAATCATTAAAAACAAACAAACAAACACCATATTTGAATATTAGTTTAATTTTAAACAAGTACATAAAATAAAATATTATAGTTGGATTAATCCATGTTTTTTATAATCAGAAATAATTACAAAGTATATACAAGCTAGATTACAAAACCATAAAACATGACCTCAAAGCACTTTCGGTTATGAGATGAAAGACCCGTTTGGAATACCTTTCGATTTAAATGTTTTTAAGAATACATTCTCTTTCAAACATTTTATACGCAAGTTATTATATTGATTTTGCTTCACTTTTTGCAACGCCACTCGGAATCTAGATCAAATGAAGATGCATATTTTTGCACTTGTATTGGTGGAAATTTGGAAAACCAGCGAAATACCAAGCTTTTCGCCGATCATTCTTATAGATGCTTTAGTGTTTCTCTAAAAAGAAATGGTTCATTTCTCAATTTCATTTTTTTAATAAGTTATTTTTAAAGGTTGTCAAAACATTATATTTTTTTTTCAAAATTAAACACTTGAAAAGTTAAACCAAACACACCCCAATTCGTTAGTCATTTGAAAACTTATCGAAGGGAGGGACCATTTTAACAATGAAGTATAATCAAGAGGATCGTGAAGGATTTTCTTTTTACTCCTAGAAATTGCAATGAAGTCTCTATTGGTGTTTGTGTAGACGCACACTCTCTGTGGGTGTTTGAAAGGGATCTTTTTCTCATCTATTTTTTTTTTTCCTTGTATATTAAAAAAAAACCAATAACTTATATATTAGAAATCAAATATGTCTTCTTAGTTTATGGGTTTAAGTTAGGGAAAAAAATCATTTTTAACCCTAAACTTTGGGGGTTGTATCAATTTTAACCCTGAACTTTCAATTTCATCAAATTGAACCCTCAACTTAACAAGTTGTATCAATTTTAACCTTGAACTTTCAATTTCATCAAATTGAACCTCAAACTTATCGGATCGTATTAATTTTAACCTTAAACTTGCGTAAGTGTTACATTGCATACCTTTGGTTAACTTTCCGTTTGAATCACCGTACGTAATTGATTATTTCTTCCTTTTTTTTTTTAATTCACATTGTACCTGAATTGGTTTCTTATAAATAAAATATTGGAGAAACTTTATTTTAGATGACTTTTTTTCTTGTTGTTGATAACTTTAATAGTGAGGGTCTTTTCGTTGCTATTTAAGAGTACGAAAGCAAAGAAACTTTGAAGATCTTTTTATTGTTGCTAAGAACTTCGTGAGATTTTTTTTCTTCTTTTACGATTTTTTTTCTTGCAAATTAGAAGAATGTACAAATGTAGGAAACGAAAATAAAGAAATTCCGAGTTTTTTATTTCTCTTATTTGTTGGAATTTTCTTGTTGCCAATAACTTTGTGATTCTTTTTTGAATAATAATGAGAAAAATAGTATGAGATATTTGATTTCTTCTGGTTTTTCCAAATTTTTTTTTACAAAACACTAACTCAGGTGCTATGTGAATTTAAAAAAGGAAAAGAAAATTGTCAATTACATGGTTTTAATAGAAATTCAAATGAAAAGTTGACCAAAGGTCTACATTGCAACATTTATGCAAGTTGGAGGTTCAAATTGATACAATTTGTTAAGTTTAGGGTTCAATTTGATGAAATTGAAAGTTTAGGGTTAAAATTGATACAACATGCTAAGTTTAGGGGTCAAAATTGTTTTTTTCCCTTTAAGTTATTAGATCGTGTTTGATAATGATTTTATTTTTCATATTTCTTAAAGAAATACTAGGGTTCATAGTCAATTCCAAAAGCGAAAACAAAATTTTAAAAACTAGTTTTTTTTTTTTAGTTTTCAAAATTTGATATGGATCTTGAAAACATATTTAAAAATGTAAAGTATAAAATAAAGAAGCTCACACGTGAACTAGTGTTTAAAAGCTTAATTTTCAAAAATAAAAAATCAATTGAAAGTTAGATAACCATTTTATTTTTTGTTTTCTATCTTCTATTTTTCATTTAAAAAAACAAAGTTGTTCGATAATCAATTCTATTTTTTGTTTTTTGCTTTTTTATAAATGTTTTTGAAACTATAAGAAAATTTAAAAAACCAAAAACAGGTTTATGTTTTTCAAAAACTCATTTTTCTTCCGATACTCATTTTCCCCTCTTTGTCATGCCTCTCATCAAATTTCTTTTTCTAAATTTCTCTCTCTAGAATTTTCATCTCTATATAATTTTTAGGGAAAAAAACAATTTTGACCCCTAAACTTAGTAGGTTGTATCAATTTTAACCCTAAACTTTCAATTTCATCAATTTGAACCCTAAACTTAACAAATTGTATCAATTTGAACCTCAAACTTGCATAAATGTTGCAATGTAGACCTTTAGTCAAATTTTCATTTGAATTGCTATTAAAACATGTAATTGACAATCTTCTTTTCTTTTTTTTTTTATTCGCATTGCACCTGAGTTAGTGTTTTGTAAAAAAATTATTGGAAAAACTCTTTAACAAAAGAAATCAAATATCTCATACCATTCTTCTCATTATTATCCAAAAAAAAAAAATCACTAAGTTATTGGCAACAAGAAAAATCCAGCAAATATGATAAATAAAAAACTCGAAATTTCTTTATTTTTGTTTCCTACATTTGTACATTATTCAAATGAGCAAGAAAAAAAATAGTACAAGAATAAAAATAATCACACAAAGTTCTTAGCAACAAGAAAAAACTAGCAAACATTTAAAGATAAAAAAACCTCCAAACTTTATTTGCAAATAATCTTAGATAGCAGCAAAAAAGCTCTCACATAGTTCTCAACAACAAGAAAAAGTCATTTAAAATCAAGTTTCGCCAGTATTTTATTTACAAGAAACTAATTCAGGTGCAATGTGAATTAAGAAAAAAAAATGAAGAAATAATCAATTACGTACGGTGGTTCAAATGGAAAATTAATTAAAGGTATACATTGTAACACTTATGCAAGTTTGGGGTTAAAATCGATATGATCTAATAAGTTCAAGGTTCAATTTGATGAAATTAAAAGTTCAGGGTTAAAATTGATACAACTGGGTAAGTTTAGGGTTCAATTTGATGAAATTAAAAGTTTAGGGTTAAAATTGATACAACCCCCAAAGTTTAGGGTTAAAAATGATTTTTTCCCTAATTTTTATTTATTTTTCTAAAAAAAATCTCTTTCTCTCTAAGATTTTCATCCCTACCTATTTTTCTTCTAAAATATTTATATTTATTTAACTTTCATTTCTATTTCTCTTCTAACCTTTCTCTCCAATTTCTCTCTTTAAAAATCAAATATTTTACTTTTCCCTAAAATTCTCTTTCTCTAAACTTTCCTCCCCCTCTCTCTCTCTTTTACTTATCTATTTCTAAAATTTCTCCATAACATTTTTTTTTCTCTCTAATAAAAAAACGTTCTCCCCAAAATTTCTCTCGCTACAACGTTTCTTTGTTTTTCTAATTTATCGTTATTTCTCTAACATATCTTTTACTCTTCACCTTACTAATCTTTTAAAAAGCGTTAGGAGTGGGGATTGGGGCGGGTTTGTTTGAAAGCGTTAGGAGTGGTTTAAGAGGTAAGAGTGAATTCATTTTGGAATGCATTTAGGAGTTTGTTGTTGGTTCATTTAAGCAGGCAGTGCTGGTTTTACTAAAGCCTTAGAATGCTTTTAAAGGTATATAGGTGACTTGTAAGTCTAAACCATTTAGACATATCATGTTCATGCAAATTTCTATACAAAGCTAAATCTTTTAGGCCCGTTTGATAACCATTTGGTTTTTGGTTTTTTGTTTTTGAAAATTAAGCCTATAAATACTACTCCCACCTACAAATTTCTTTGTTTTCCTAATACATTCTTGCCATGTTTTCAAAAACCAAACCAATTTTTTAAAACTAAAAAAAGTAGTTTTCAACAACTTGTTTTTGTTTTTGGAATTTGGCTAGAAATTCAAATGTGCCCTTGACAAAGATGAAAACCATGGTAGGACAATGGAGAGAAAACAAACATAATTTTCAAAAACCAAAAACCAAAAACCAAATGGTTATCAAACGGGGTCTTAGATGCTAAATTAGTTTTCATGACAATGAAGTGGCTAGTAAATGTACCTGAATGATGAAGGCTGAGAGTTTGAAGGTGTAGTTATGTAGACTGGCAGATAAACAGCATAGAGGATAGAGATGCAGATCAGCTTCTATTGAAAATGAAGCAATTTTTAATGTACACAACAAACGCTACCAGTAATCGTTACATGAACAAGTTCCATCTTTAAAATGGTGATATCTAATCCGGTCCCTAACAACGATCTCCCTATCGTATACCTTTGAAATGAACTTTATCGCTTGATGACAGTCTCCACATACTCTCAAGTTCTTCACAATGCGGATTGGAGTTCTAGGTGCTGTATTCATCAATCCGAAGGCAATAGCTAACTTCTCACTGTGCTTTAACAGAGCTGTTTCTCTGTCCTCGTTGTCATCGATGTCGAGCAAAACTTCTCCAGATTCAGGCACGTAACCAGCAATCTTCAACTTGGTGGCCATCTCATCCAAGAACAAATAGAGCTGTTTTGTTTGAGGATGGGACCGATCACCGACGAGAAATTGATGGAATGTCCCATTCAACTCAATGGAGCTGCAACCTGGAGTTTTCTTTTTCCCGCTCACTGCAATCTTCTCCCTCAATGTCCTGGCTTCATTCCAATTCCCAGTCAAAGAATATATATTTGCTAATAGAACATGGCAACCCAGATGGTCAGAATCCAACTCCCTAACAATTTTCCCAATTCTCTCTCCCATTTCAATATCCTTATGAATTTTGCAGGCACTAAGCAATGCACCCCAAATAGCAACATCTGGCGTTAAAGGCATATTTGATATGATCTCTTCAGCTTCCTTCAAGCGCCCGGCACGCCCTAGTAGATCCACCATACATCCATAATGCTCTAACTCAGGTTTGACTCCATAATGACCCGCCATTGATTCAAAATAGCCTCTTCCTTCCTCAACTCTGTTCCCATGACTACAAGCATTTAACAATGCAACAAATGTAACTTTGTTGGGAGAAACTTTTTCTACCTTCATTTGTTCAAAAACCTCAATTGCTTCCTTAGATTTCCCATGCATTGCAAACCCACCAATCATGGCATTCCAAGGCCAAACCTTTCGCTTCAACTGCCGTTCGCTGTTGAAAAGCTTTGATGCAAACTCTAACTCTCCACATTTTGCATACATATCAATGAGTCCAGCCAGCAACCGTTCATTCATCTGAATACCTTTCTTTCTAATATAAACGTGCATCCATCTTCCTTGATCCAATGCCACGAGATTAGCACAGGCTGCAAGGGCACTGGCCAATGTGTACTCATTCGGGCTTGCCCCTCTTTGCAGCATCTTGTGAAAGACATCCAAAGCCTCCATGAAATGACCAACCTATGGATGAAGATCATATTTCAGCCTTTTTGAAGCATAATAATCTGCTAGAACTAAACCCAATTCATGTTATACTCAGTAATTGCTTACCATTTGATTTCCCCAAGGATGCAGGGGCATGTTCGAGGAAACGAGACAGAAAAGTACTTCTGTCTCGCAAAGAAAGTAAATATGGCTTCTCACTATGGCACAGCGTATACCAGCATATATTACTGTGTCAAGAAGTAATTAAAACCATAGAACGTTAACATTTTGGTGTTTAACTACAAGATCTACAAAGGTCGTTAAATTTGTTGTGTCCATCTAATCTTCTTTACTTTAAAAAGTTTCTAATAGATGCTTTAACTTTCAGTTTTGTGTCTAATAACTCTCTATTACTGACACAAGATTGAAAGTTAAAAAACTTATTAGAATCTTTTTAAGAGTAAGACTAAATAAACACAACTAGTACACAGTTACAAACGACACAACCTGGGAAGTTTAAAGGTCGAACTTATAACTGAACCTAAATTCTCAAACAAAAAAGTGAATGAACTTCGTTTTTCATCTATTTACCTGAACACAACCAGCAATCATTGTTGTCCACGACACAACATCTCTTTCAGGCATTTCATCAAACAGTTCCCGAGCTTCATCCATTCTCCCCAATCTCGCATACCCACTAAGCATGATATTCCACGAGTACATATCTCTATTTGGGCTCCAATCAAACACCTTCCTAGCATCCCCAACAAGACCCAAATTCACATACATCCCAATCAACGCATTCGTCACAAACAAATTGTTCTCCAGACCAAGTTTAACAGCATGAACACGAACTTGCTCCCCTTCCAGGACCCCAACACCATTGCCACACCCCTTGAAGGCGAATGCAAACGAATACTGATTGGGCACTAACCTTTCGTCGCGGACCAGAGAACGAAACCTGGTGAAGGAATCTGCAGGGGAAGTGGCTGAAAGTGCGTGGGCCTTGATTATTGTGTTGTAGAGGAAGAGATCTGGTTGGGGAAAATGGTCGAACACCATGTGGGCATAAGAAATGGAAGCGAATCTTGAGAAAGAAAGAAGTTTGATGAGTTTATTGGTGGGGATTGGGTGTAGAATAAGGCCGGTGGTGATCAATTGAGCATGGGTTTGTTTGATTTGGTGGATTGATTTGCAGGAATCGAGTAAGAAGAAGAGCTTAGAGGTGAAGTCGCATCGTATCATTTTTCTGAAAACGTACAGGGACTTACTGAAGAAGCTTGAGGAACAGCTCCATGAGGGCGGCAATGGCGGCCCTGCATTTCGCCATGTTGGTTCAATATTCTTTTGATGTTCTAAAATAAATGTGACTTTAGTTAGGTTAAATTATAGAAAATGTTTTTTAAGCTCATAATTGACATGCCAAAGCGAGGTTTGCTAAGTAGTAATTGGCATGTACCCTCGACCATGAGGTCGTTCGAATCCCTCCACCCTGAATGTTGATGTACTCAAAAAAAAAAAAAAAAAAAAGCTCATAATTGACATCTACTTTTAATAAATCAAAAAAAAAAAGTTCGAGGTTCAAATCTTTCTATCCCAATGTTATTGAACTCAAAAAGAAAATAAAAACATACAATAAATTTTCCAAAGTTTCATTTTTATCTTTCAAATTTTAACTTGTTTAAAAAAAATATCGTTCTATCAATTTTCTTTCTAGGTTAAAATGAAGGAGGAAAATAAAGTAGGGGTACACGTGATAATTTTTTTTTTTTTTGAGTACATCAACATTTGGAGTGGAGAGATTTGAGAGATTTGAACGTTTGACATTTTGGTCGAGGATACGTGTCAATTATCGCTAAACTAAGCTCGCTTTGGCACACGTGACAAAATTAGTATGTTTTAATTATGCTCCTAAATTTAGGATATGTTTCAATTGTATTTTATCATTTCAAAAGTTTCATTTTAACCTTTAATCATTGAAATTGTTAAAAAAAAAATCATTGAAATTGTTTCAAAAGTATTTCATTAGATTCCCCATTAAAAGGAAAATGGAAATATGATTGGATGGTGAACTATAAAAAAAAGTATCAATAGAATCTTAAGTTGGTTTGAAATTAAATACCTTTTAGTTTAAGTGTTTTTCAATAATGCATTTTTTTTAAAAAAAAAACACATTTTACATAAAAATTGTTTAGAATTTAAACACTTATATGTTTGGTTACATTTCTTCATAAGTGCTTTTATACACAAGTTATTATATACTTAATTAAAAACTCTTTTTAAAAAAATTCGTTTTCAAGTGTTTTTCTTACAATTGTTTATTTCTCAATCAACTCATTTTTTAATAAGTCATTTTTAGTGGTTGCAAAATACTAGAATTTTTTTTTTCAAAATTAAACATTTGAAAAGTTAAACCAAACATACCCTTAGTTGCATTAAGAATGATGTTATATTATTTGGAACGAGGGAACAAATTTGGGGATTAATGTAAATAATTGTGTTTCTTTCTCTCATGATCAAAATATTTTGGGGCAAACAAAATTGTTTAGGGGTAAGTAGACCCTAAAGGACGGATGAAATTAGGACTACTATCTCACAATTAATTGACAAAAATTAATGTTAAGTCATAAATGGAGAAGGGGAACATAGACACCAAGACAATGGAAACGAGAGACCACTATTTCTTGATTGATTTCTTACACTTGAGATGAAATTTATCTTTCTTTGTTGGTCAATCTTTATTTTTACAATTTTTTTGGTTAGTAATAAATCCCGTGATTTTCATATTTAATTTTGGTAAATAACCATTATTTATTTTTTGAAAGTAAATAATTTAGTTTGGAGAGTGGCCTGGTGTGTAGTTATTTACCATCTATGAAAAGAGTATAACCTTCGAGCTCATGATTCCCCTTCTCGATCTTCTCAAACTTTGATTCCGGTGGTGAGGTCGATTATCTTCTTTCGTTGTTCATCTTGGCCAAGTATGCTAAATGCTAGTGTGAAATTGGTGTTCCCTCCCTCATGGGACCTTTTCTATTGAGCCATTATGTTGCTTTGGCTACTATTTGTTGTCTATTTTGGCCCTAGTTTGTGCCTTACTTCGGGTTGAGTCTTCTCCTTGTTATTTTGTAATATATTACCTTTGAAAAAAAGAAATAAATAATCTATAATGGTTATGATAAACATTTTTAAAGTTTTGGTAAATTGTTTTTAGAAAATTAATTTCACATAAAGAAATTTAACTCATTTTTAGAAAACCTTTAACTACCTATTTCAAGTTCCATTTGTTTTTGGTATATTTATTTAGATAATTCAATTACACTTTCTTTTTAGAAAAATAATATAAAATTATGTGTATATAAAGTTGTATTTTTGTAGTCTCTCCATTAAACAAAACGATATCATGTATGCGCATTTTTTTTTTTGGAAAAGCACAATGGTTTTTATAGTTTAGTCATAGATAGGTTAAATTACAAGTTTAGTTCCCGAATTTTAATTTCACGTTTGTGTCTATTTAGGCTTAGTTTGGGGTTGCTGTAGCTTCTAAAATAATTACTGTTAGCTGTGCTTTTAAGAAAATCAGCTGTATTACAAAGTAAATTAGTGTTTGGTAAATTTTAGCTTTATAGACGAAAAAGCAAGTTGAGGTGTTTGGTAAACTAATATTCTAAATTATTGCAGCTTAACTATATCTTTTCAATAAAAAAATTTAATGTTGATATTTAATTTCAAAATTTTAAAAGATAATTTCAAAATTATTTTAAGATAATTATTTTTTTTAAACATATAAGATAATTGTTTTAAATTTGATATGATTTAAAATATAATCTTATGTTTAACGGAGGTTTTTATATTTTGATAAGAAATATAATTTGCTACTTGTATTGGAAAAAATATTATTTCAATTTAAATAAAAATAAAAACAAATAATTTCAAATGAGTATAAAATAATAAAATAAAAATATGTTAAATTAAAAAAAAATGATTCACATGAATCAAGTGTAAACAAGAAATAAATAGTTAGTTACAGATTAGATTTTTAGGGAAGCTAAACGCAAAAGCTACAATTATTGGATTTTGCAAATGAACGTGGTAGAAAAAGTACTTTTATAAAAATTAATCTATAATCTGTTTTACCAAACGCTAAAAACGGTTAAGATTTTTTTTTAATCACTTCAATCGCCTCCAAAATCAACGCCAAACGCACCCTTAGTCACCAAACTTTAAAAATTATTTGCTAGGTTCCTAAATTTTCAATTTTGTATGTTATAGGTCATTGGATTTTAAAAATGTCTAATAGGTCCTTGACTTATTCTAGTTTCTTAAAAATTAACTAATCTATTATATATAAAATTGAATTTTATGTCAAATTGAACTCCAAACTTTCAATTTTGTGCCTAGTTAAGTCAATGAATTTTGAAAAATGTCAAATAGCGCAAAGACCGATTAGACACAAAATTGAAAATTCTAGGACCTTTTGGATACAAAATTGGAAATTTAAGATTCCATTAGACACATTTTTAAGTTTAGGGATCAAGTAAACATAAAACAAAAATTTAGAAACTAGACTTATAATTTAACCTAATCCATATTACTTAATTTGAATATTACATTAGTGCATCTAAAATTATATTTATATGAAGTTGTGCTCCTCTGACATATATAAAATCCTAGATGTGTCATTATTGATGTCATCCAGAACAAAAAGCTCTAGAGAAGAAGAACCTTTGTTTCAGATTAGGAGTTCGTTTGAAATACATTTTAATTTAAATGTTTTTCAAGAATGTATTTTCTAAAAAACATTTTGTATAAAAATTGTTTAGAATTTAAACACTTTTTTTTTAAAAAAGTTGGTTTCAAGTGTTTCTCTCAAAATGGTTTATTTATCAATCTCATTTTTTAATAAGTCATTTTTAGTGGTTGTCAAACACTAGAAATTTTTTTCAAAATGATCTTTTTTTTTTTTTTTCAAAATTAAACACTTGAAAAGTTAAACCAAACACACCTTAGATTTGGAACGTTTCGAAGAGCCTTAATAAAGATATAGAATCATTCGAAATCTAAAAGAAGAATGAAGGCAACCCCTTCATTTTCAATCTCACACTTTAGAAACATACCAAAGAAAACCTAAAAAAAAAAAAAGAGGAAGAAGAGAGAAATAGGAAGAGAAAGGGAAGAGGATGTCACGATCAATTAATATATATTAAGGGTGTATTCGAAGAATTTAAAGTGTCGACTCTTTTCAAATTCAACAACATTTGAGGTGGCACATTTTCTTTTTTAACTTTTTTTTTTTTTTTTGAGTACATCAACATTTGGAGATGAGGGGATTCGAACCTCTGACCTCATGATCGAGGGTACATGCCAATTACCGCTGAGCTGAGCTCGCTATAGCGAATCACAAATCTTTTGGTCATTAGTACAAGCTTTATGTTAGTTGAGCTGAGCTCATGTTTTATAAATAAATATAATACAGATGCACATTAGTAAAATTAACTTTCTAAATGTGGAATTTTTGAGAATATATGTCATTTTTAAATTAATAACTTAGTCCTTGTTGAAGGAGAAATTTTGACCAATCACAAATTGCCACGTCATTATTTAAAATTAATGACGAAATTACAAATAATTAAATTTGGGACCAATTATAAATTGACATGTGTCCCAAATTTAATTTGAAGACAAAGTTTTGGTCAATTATAAGTTTATCGAGCCAAATTTCTATTTGATCAATTATAAGTTTATCGAGCCAAATTTCTATTTGATCAATTAATTAAAATTAAATTATTTTAATCAAATTAATTAATTTGACCAATTAATTAAAAAATAATAATTATTTGGATCAAATTTGAGTCTTTTAAATATTTGGGTCATATGGTTTTGGGTCAAATATGAACCAGACCCAAGACTAAATAGTTGAGCCCAAGACCAATAAAGCCCAAACCCAAGCTAAGTTGTTGGCCCAAAAGTCATCAGGACCCATCTAGCGAGAACTCTATAAATAGAGGGGTTCTCTTCCATTTTAAGGAGGAGAATTTGGAAGCTCTCAGTCGGAGTCAGAGAATTCAGAGAAACTCCACCAAGACTTCTTGAAGATCGAAGACCCTTCAAGACTAGAAGACTTCAACAATCCTTGAGGACCAAAGACTCTTCAAGACTTTAAGACCCCGAGACTTCTTGAAGATCGAAGACCCTTCAAGACTAGAAGACTTCAACAATCCTTGAAGACCAAAGACTCTTTAAGACTTTAAGACTTCAAGACCCCAAGACTTCTCGAAGATTGAAGACCCTTTAAGACTAGAAGACTTCAATAATCCTTGAAGACCAAAGACTCTTCAAGACTTCAAGACCCCAAGACTTCTTGAAGACTGAAGACATTTCAAGACTAGAAGACTTCAACAATCCTTGAAGACTAAAGACTCTTAAAGATTTCAAGACTCCAAGGCTTCAAGACTTTAAGACCCCAAAACTTCTTGAAGACAAAAGACTCTTCAAGACTCCAAGACTTCAAAAGCTCCAAGAATCAATTGAAGCTTCAGACTCGAGAACAAGCGCTACAACCCTCGAGTGAAACACATTCATACACAAGAGAGAGAATCAGAGGATTAAAGTTAGAGATTGTACACCCACACGCATATTATATCAATACAAATATATTGTTTATTCCACGTGTCTCCATCTTCGAAGTTACGTGCGAACAGTCCTAATAAAACTTAGTTTTAAGAATTATTTGATATTTTTTTATTAAACATATGGTAATTGTTGAAAATTCACTTTCAATGATTGAAAAGTTAAAGCCTCGTTTGATAACCATTTCGTTTTTGGTTTTTTGTTTTTGAAAATTAAGCCTATAAATACTATTTTTACCTACAAGCTTCTTTGTTTTTTATCTACATCCTTTTCCATGTGTTTCAAAAACCAAGCCAAATTTTGAAAAAAAAAAAAAAAAAAAAATAGTTTTCAAAAACTTGTTTTTGTTTTTGGAATTTGGCTAGGAACTCAAATGTCCCCTTAACAAAAATGAAAACCATTGTAGGAAGATTGAGAGAAAACAAGCACAATTTTCAAAAACCAAAAACCAAAACCCAAAAACGAAATGGTTATCAAACGGGGCCTTAAATGCACTGTCATGTTGATAAACAGTATGGAATTTAAAAAGATAAAATATGAGATTTAAGTTGTCTCTTCAATTTTTTTTTTAAATTTAAATGTAAAAAGCTAAGACTTCGTTTTGTTCGTGTGATCGGTTTTCGTTTTTATGTTTGGAAAAATAAAAAAAGAAATACAAAGGAAACAATGAAAATGTGTTTGGTATACCTACTTTTAAAAATAATTTTTGAAAACAACTAAAAAAAATGACCTGTTTTAAAAATTGATAAAATGTTGTTTTCATTGTTTTTTAAATTTCAAAACAATGAAACACGATATACAACTTTAAAAACACATAATAGATCCTTTTTTATGTGAAACAGTGTTGCAATATTTTCACAAATAACATTTTCTATTTTTGATATCAAAATTCTCTCCAACTCTAAATAAGAAAAAACAAAAAACAAAAATTACTATTGTATAAATAGTATGTATGGTTTTTTTTTTTTTTTTGAGGAGTAAATAGTATGTATGGTTGATAGTGGTGTTTTGGTGTTAAATTCATATTTTGAATTAATATACTCAACATGTTATAATTTTCCCGCTTTTGATGAAGATGTATATATATATATATATTTAATCAAGACAATATTAAATAGGCAAATGTGTCAACGCTTCTTAGTTTTTCTTCTTTGTTATTAATTTTGTCGTCTTTTTTTTTTCTTTTTTTTTTTGGTTATAAGATCAACATAAATAAATTAAGAGATAATTGTGTGGATGTCCCATTTTGAAAGACCAAAATGAAAAATGTCTTACCTTTTCAGAATAAGGATATTTGCCATTTTGCTTACATCATCCTAGCAAAATTATCATTTTACTCTCTATATGAAAACGCGCATTTAAGGCATTTAAGAGCGAGAGGTTGGAGTGAGAGCGAGATTTAAGAGCAATATTGGAGATGGAGCAAGAGATTGGAGAGAGAAATGAGAGAGAGCAAGAGATTGGAGGGAGAAATTGGAGAGAGAGCGAGAGTGAGAAGCGAGAGCGAGATTGGAGAGAGAAATTGGAGAGAGAGCGAGAGTAGCGAGAGAGAGAGCGAGGTTAGAGTAGATAGTAAAATGACAATTTTACTAGGTTGCTTATGCAAGCAAAATGACATATATCATTGTTTTGAAAATGTGGGACATTTATCATTTCCGCTTATTTTAGAGGGTCATCCGTACAAAAATCCCATAAATTAATGTTAGGTAGATTGCACGTGAAATTAGACCTAATATGTATATATATTCTTTTTTAATAACAAATATTGGGTATAGGTTTGTAGAAATATATATATATATATATATATATGATATAGAGACTTGAACCTCTCACCTTCTTTTTTAGTACAACAAAATGACAAATATTAGATATAGAAATTTGAACCTCCAACCTCAAAGAAAGAAATACAGGTCGATAACAGCTGAGCCATGTTCATATTAATTCATAGTGGTATAAGTATATATATTTTCAACACATAGAGTGCGAGGCAAATTTATTTATTTGTTTATTTTTATCACCAGCAGAAAACACTTGGAAAGAATTAAATTAATTACTTGTACTTTGTAGTTCTCTAAGGTTGCATAACAAAACATCATGATAATATAATAGATGAGAAGTTTAATTTACTTTATTCCATCAAAAGGAAACATTACAATAAAAGATAAAGGGGTTTTGTTATTGCAAATTTATTTAGTATAAAGTCTGCTAGAAGGTTGCAATAACAAAACATAACATAATAATAATAGACAAAAGAGTTTATCATTTTTATGTCTTGAGGAAATTGTTGAACCATCTTGCTGAGTCTTTCGGCATTCTAATCAAGCGATGCTTGAAATCAACATAGGTGACACCAAAACATACGGTGAATCCACTCGCCCATTCAAAGTTGTCCAACAATGACCATGCAAAATATCCTTTTACCCTTACACCAGCTCTACAAATAATTTCCAAAATATCGTTAAGAAAAAAGATTAGCATCAAATATAACACAACTACAATCAAATAATAGTTGAAATAAATTGGAAAACATTTCTCAAAACGTCATTAAGAAAAATGTGATAGGAAAAGAGAGAACTTTCACTTTTAACACCGTTGTTTTAATAGTTTATTCTTTTGCCTTAGTTACTTACTTCATTGCTTCATGAAGATAATAGAGATGGTCGTGAAAATATTTGACTCTGCCTTTGTCTCTTATTAAATGTTGAACATTGGGACTATCATAATCGAGGTATCCTGCCATTGTAAAGTTTAAGTCATCAATAAAGTAATTAAATAGAATAATATTTTTTTTTCTTGATACAAACAAAATCACAAAATTATTTTCAATACCATTTTCTGTGATGAAAATGATTGGATTCCTATAATGGTCCTTTATATATATCAACAATTCTTTTAATCCTTTTGGATAAACTGCTTGCCAAGATGATGGGTCCACCTACAAGATTATTAACACATAAATATCAAATTGTTAGATTAAAAGTGACAATGGCATAAAATTAATTGAAATTTTTTTTTTAAAAACATAACAAAAGAACAAGAGAAATGCACACTATTGTTATAATTCATCATTGAAGGAAGTTTGAACATTCATTACCTTTGGACCAATCGAGACTCCGTCACGATCCGCTACAATACAAAGTCAAATTATACCCGTCAAAAAAAAAAATTCATTTGAATTAGAAAGAAATGCTAATTAAGTAGTATATTTGAGATAGCTTTTGAGAATGGCTCTTCAAAGTTAACACTTTTCTACTAAAATTACACAAAAGAAAAAGAAAAAAAGACCACACTAAGTAGTTTTGTAGAAAGATCTTTTCAACTGTCTTTTGAAAGCATCATTGTTACATTTTACATGTAATCAAACAACATTGAAAATGTGGAAAGTTTTTAAAGTTAAAATCAAAAGTTGTTTTGGTCCACTACAAGAAAAAACACTTTGGTGCGCAAAATACGTCGCTGAAACGCAAAAAATAAACGTCGGTAAAACTTTCACCGACGCGCATTACTTCGTCGCTGCAATATCTGTCGTTGTTTCCGCATAGTCGTAAGTATTTGCAACATCTACTGTAGACGTTGCTGGAAGTGATCTTCAATGACGTTTGCGCGCCGGTGTAAGCGATAGATGGCGACGTGGGGACACGTCACTGAAGACATGTTTCAGTGACGTCTGTCTAGTTGTCGCTGAAGAAAGTTTTCAGTGACACGGTCGTCACGTCACTGAAAATTGATGTTCAGTGACACGCAGAACACATGTCACAAAAAACAAGGTTTAGTGATGTGGACAACGTTGCTAAAGCACTCAAACTTGTAAAAAATATATAAGATATTTTGCGATAGCTGTGTACGTATGTTGGTAAAAGTAATAACAAGTGTGCTTACTTGTAAGAGTTGCATGAACATCATTGACATAGCTTGGTTGTGGGTGGACGTCACAGGGATTGTTTTTTGCATAATTAGCTGTGTAATAGTTTATCCCAAGAAAATCAAACGAGTTTATGATCAAAGTTTTGTCTTCATTTGTGAATTCGGGCAATCTCTTCTTCACAATACTTCTCATGCTGAGTGGATAATCTCCATAAACGAGTGGATTTAAGAACCTACAATAATAATTTATTTTGGTCATATATTTTAAATAAAATAAAAATGTTGAGTAATAATTTTGACATGTAGTAATTAATTAATTTACTTACCAACCAAGTGAAAAATCAAAAGCTCGGCTTCTAGCTTGCCTATCTGCCTCACACTCTGAATATGGTACATACCACTTCGAAACCAATGTGATGCCAATCACTCCCTTTTGGTCTCCCTAAAATTCCATTTAAAAAGGGTTGAAATGTATAAAATAATTAAATTGGCCTAATTAAAGAGCTAGAATTTTGGGATTAGTGGTGATAACAGGGTATGAAAGGAAAAAAGAAAAGATTCTCGACATCATAGGTTCAAATCTCTCCTTCCATATGTTGTAAAAAACGACACAGATATATATAAATATCATTTCCACCGCAATTTATATTTATAGTATTGTTGTTTGGGTCTCATAAATCAAATTTGATATTCCGAACTCAAATGTTTTGGAAGGTTGAAAAAAATTATACCAAAGGAAACTTTTGATGGGTGACTTTTTAGCTTTTTAAAACATAAACCATTGCAAATAAATCCTTCGTAAAAAAATATTGCAAATACAACCATATTTAGAACCAGTAAATTATGAATAAACGTATATATTTTTTTTTGAAAAAAATGAATATACGTATATGACGGTAGATATTGTGTTTTTTTTAATGGGATGGACTCAGATTATCATAATTCAATAACTAGGGTGAACATTGGTCGGTTGATGTCGATTTTGGACTCAAACCAATGTTGACCACCAACTTGTCAGTTTTCAATGGTTGATTTTACTCGATTTTAGAGTGATGGGACGTTACATCGACTGACGACCAACCAACTGATTAGATTAATGGTCAGTCTATTTTGGTCGATTATCTTGCCTCTGATTGACTGAATAGAGAAAAATGGAAAAGGGAAAGAGAGAAGAGAATAAATTAAAAAAAATAAGAAGAAAAAAAAGAAAATGAGAGAAAAAGAAAGAAGAAAAGAGGGAGAAGCAAAGAAAGAAGAAAAGGAGAACAAAAGAAAGAGGAAAATGAGAAGAAGAAATAAAGTTTTTTTTTTCCAAATACATACTCTTTTTTTTTGTACTTGAGTTTTGGGAAATAGGTGCGATTGGTCATGAGTTTTCAAAATAGTCCCTTTTAGTCCCTGAGTTTTAAGAAATTGGTTTAAAAAGTCCCTAGGTTTTCAAAATAGACCTTTTTAGTCCCTGAATTTTGAGAAATAGACTTAAAAAGGTCCCTCATATTATTTTTTTCAAAATTTTTAAATTAATACTTTAATTTTTTAGAATTTAAGAGACCATTCAATATTAAAAATAATAAAAAAAATATTAATTTAAAAAAGTTGAAAAAATTAACATGAGGGACCTTTTAAACATGTTTCTCAAAACTCAAGAACTAAAAAGATTTATTTTGAAAACTCAGGGACCTTTTAAACCCATTTCTTAGAACTTAGGGACTAAAAGGGTCTATTTTGAAAACTTAGCGACCAAAGCACCTATTCTTCAAAACTTAGGGGCCGTTTGGTTTAAAGTTTTATAGATGCCTGAGAATAAAGGATGTCTGGAAATACTATGCCTGGGAATAAGATTGTTGGGAATCAAAGATAACTGTGTTTGGTTGTGCATGAGAATGGCATCTGGATTTTATGAGAACGAATTATGTTTGTATTTATTTTTTAGAATTAATCAGGTAAACGTTATGTAATTTTAATAAATTAATCAATAAAATAATCAAAATTAATTCAAACTATTAATAAAAATTGAGGAATTAATAATCATGAAATAATTTTAATGGGATAAACTATGTTAATTTATCTAATTAAAATTATTTAATTAATTTTTTAATAAATATCTTTAACTACAATAATTTAATATATTTGTATCCATAAAAATAAATCAGATAAATATTTTAATAATAATATGATTATTTATTTATTATAAGGAAATCTAGAAAAATAATTAATTGATTATAAATAATCAATAAGTAATTAATTATAATTATTGAAAAATGAATTTTTATACTAAATTCTGAATTAAAATATATTTTCGATAATGTTAACTAATTAATTATAATTTTAGTAAATATGTAATTACATCCCTCTAATAAACTTGGACTAAGTATTTGTTTAAAAAAATTCGAAATTCTTGACAAATTATTATTTAATCTAATTAAATAATTTATTATATTATTTTTAATTTAGAATCCACTAGTTAATTAATTAACTATATTCAAAATAAAATTGTATATAAAAATAAAAAAGAAGGGATGAGCAAAAAGAAAACTCATGCTTTTGCAAGGGTATAGAAAGCCCTTGCTCATGGGCATAAATGATGCCTGGGAATGCGTTATTTCCTGGGCTCACCAAAGGAACCTTGAAACAAACAAGGACATCAGAAACTCTTGCCCATTCCCATCTTCAAAACCCTTGCAACAAACGGCCCCTTAGGGATCAAAAAGATATTTTCCCCTACTTTTTAAATAAGTATATTCAACCTTGGGAAGACAAATAGTCATGGTCTTTCCAAGGAGATGCTGCATATGACAATGTGTTTTTTTTTCTTTTCTTTCTTTCCATTTGTCCGTTTGAGCCTTTTTTGGACTCAATAATGGTCGATTTTGCTACGTACATTTAAAACGATTGATCATGCCACAAAACCACATCCAATCGATACATATTTTTTAAATTAACAAAAATGAAATGATTTTATAACATAAAAACTATAGTTATTAAAGATTTTACCTTTTTAAATGTAACACTGCATTTTAAAATTTAAAATTCAAAATCTAGATATACTAAAAGAATAAAAATGTTGTTTTCAAAATTTCCACTACTTTAAATCAAAAAATAAAAAGAAAAAAAAACATTTTTCAAAAACAAATCTGCCAAACATATATATCAGACCAAAAAGTGCATATCAAACATGCCCCAACGGTTGCTACTCCTTATACTAAATGATCGAAATTAATTAAATCTAAAATCATACAGATATATGATCAAATGCAACTTGAGAAGAGATTCTAACATGTTAGAGGTTCGAATCTCCATCCTCTATCACTCGTTAAACATATTTAAAAGAAAAAACAGAGAAAAGAGAACCTGATAATTGTTCCTGTAAGTTTTGACAGCAGCAGCATGTGCAAGAATTAGGTTGTGACCAACAATGTATGGTTCAGTGCCAGAATTTCCACCAAGATAATGACATGGGTCCCATTCCAAACCTCTTCCAGGTGCATATTCTCCATATACATAACTTTTGGTGGTGAAAATGTATTGTTCATTTAACGTAATCCAATGCTTCACTCTATTTCCAAACCTCTCGAAGCAAAGCTCAGCAAAGTCCCGAAAATCATTGCTACAAAAAAAAAAAAAAAAAAATGACTTGCTATTGTACTACTAACTCATAATTCTTCAACATTTGTACTTTATATTTTAATATTGTGCAGGGAATAAGATAAACCCTTACACAAATTGGCGACTCAAGCAACCACGATATTCATCTTCTAAAGCTTGGGGAACGTCCCAATGGAAAAGTGTGACATAAGGTTTGATGCCTATGAATAATTAAAACAAACCCCACATGATTTTATGTTGACCAATTGACTTGAAAATCGAAAAATCGTCTTCAAGTAATCGATGAGGTAATAAAAGGAAAAAAAAAAAAAAAATACAAGAAAACCCACCATTTGCAATCAATTCATCGATGAGATTGTTGTAGTACTCAATTCCTTGTTCGTTCACACCTCCACAACGCTTTCCCTCTAAGAAATATATTTTAAACATAGGAAGAAATCGAATTAGTATATTAAAATGTTGAAAAAATTAAGTTTTGAAAATATATTTTCGTCCAAAGAAAGAAAGACATAATGATGCTACAATGAAATCATGATTAAGCTTTTCAAAAGGTGAAGATTATTAAAGAGAAATTGAGATTAAACCAGAAGAAGTAAAGAGGTTTTTTTTTTTTTTTAAAAGTAAAAGAAAAATGTTCTACAAGTGTTATAAAGTTTGTTTTTTTTATTAGTTTGTGGGTGTGAATCCTTAAGTTTTAGTGGACAGGTCTAAGAATAAGCATGGCTTCTTAAAAAAAAAAAAAAAAAAAAAAAAGTCAATACGACCCTACCCAAAAAAATCCATGGTTAAATTACAAGTCTAGTATTTGAACATTGAGATTTGTGTCTATTATTTGATATATGAACTTTACAAAAATATTTAATAGGTCTATGAAATTTCAATTTTGTGTTCAATAGATCCATGAACTTTAAAAAAGTATCTAATAGATCCTTAAATCTTCAATGTTGTATCCAATATGTCCCTCAATTTTTAATATAATCTTGTGTCTAATATAGGTCCTCGACGTATCTGATATTTTTTAAAATTCATAGGCTTACTAAACACAAAATTGAAAATTTAGAGTCTCATTAGACATAAAACTTAATTTTATATCTAATAAATCAATTAATTTTTAAAAATCTTGAATATGTCAGGGAACTATTAGACACAAAATTAAAAGTCTATGGATCAATTTGACTTTTTTAAAATCCAGGAACTAAACTTGTAATTTTAATCTATTTTAATTTACAAATGTCTTTGAAAAAATATTGTTTGTTTCCCTTTTTTTTATTATCTTGTATTAAGTTATAAAAAAAAAAGATATATTTCTTAAAGTAGAATCTATAGATTAGTTTAATTCATCTTTAGTTCCTTACTTGGCAAAATTCTGGACCAAGCGATTGAGAGTCTATAAACATCAAAACCTATACCCCTCAAAATTGCAACGTCCTCCTGCATTTTAAAGAATTATTAACCAATTGTACATGGCATTTTATCAGAAAAAAAAAGATTATTTAAAATAATATTTAATTTATTGCATTGATGGTTTAGAGGAATTTCTAGAATAAAATTATATTTTCTAGAAAATGAAGTACATCTGAAAAAATTATTTGCGCGAAAATGGAATAAGATTTTTCTGTCCTCGTAAAAATTAGGACTACAAATGGTCGTCTAAAGCTAAAATAAAGCAAATTGTGGTCTTTTCGTTTTTTGTTTTTGAAAATCATGTTTGTTTCTTTAAAATTCCTTAGAACGAATTTCATCTTTATTGAGGACACATTTGAATTCCTAGACAAATTTCAAAACAAAAGAACAAGTTTTTGAAAACTACGGCCCCGTTTGATGATAACCATTTCGCTTTTGGTTTTTGGTTTTTAAAAATTATGTTTTTTTTTTTCTCTCAATCTTCTTACATTAATTTTTTATTTTCGTTAAGGAGACATTTGAGTTCCTAGTCAAATTCCAAAAACAAAAACAAGTTTTTGAATTTTTTTTCTCAAAATTTTTTGGCTTGGTTTTTTAAAACATAGAAAAGGACGTTGTGGATAACAAACATAGAAATTTGTGGGTAAAAACAATGTTTAACGCTTAATTTTCAAAAACCAAAAACAAAAAACGAAATAGTTATCAAACGGGACCTACTTTTTTAGTTTTCAAAACTTGACTCGATTTTTTAATACATGGAAGGAAAGTAATAACAAAACAAAAAGAAACTTTTACGCAGAAATAGTGTTTACCAGCTTAATTTTCAAAAACCTTAAATTAAAAACCAAATAGTTATCAAACGGTACCTAAAGTTTTAGATCTATGTCAAGAGACATATCGAAAAAAAAAAAAAGTTTCCCTAATCCACTCTTGAGACTATTAATTCATTGGCATCTTACCCACCTTATACCGATGATATGAATCCACAGTTACATCTCCATTGCTGCGATCAGCAATTCTCTCTACAAAGTTTAACAAATAAACAACACTAAAAGAGAGTAGTTTCACAAACAAATTAGACAAATGCATAAAGAGTGAGAGAGACCTGGATGTTTGTGAGTATAGGTATCCCATATACTCGGCCCTTTACCATCCCTAAAAGCAGCACCTTCATACTAAACAAAAAAAAACGTAACAAAATCAAACGAACTCATACACTTCAAAAACAATATGTTCAACTCTTTTTTTCACCTGGTAAGCTGAAGATGCTGCACCAAATACGAAATCTTTAGGAAAGTTGCTTCGCCTGATCGCATCGATCGGTTGACAGTTGTTGTTGACGACTGCAAAAACAAGAAGCCACAAAAAAATAGAGAATTTGCAGTGGGTGACAAATAAGAATTATATAATTGCAAATATAGCACAATGTAAAAAAAATTGCAAATATAGCAAAATCTATCAAAGTATATTACTGATAGACACTGATAAACTCTGGTTAATTAGAATCTATCTGATAGACTTCGATTATCAGAGTTTATCAGCGATAGACTCTGATTAATCAGAATCTATCAGTCTACTAATAAACTTCGACTATTCAGAGTCTATGTGTCTATCGTTGATAGACTCCGGTTAATCGAAATCTATCAGTGACTATCATTGGTAGACTTTGATTAATCAAATTCTATTCAGTGATAGTCACTGATAGATTTTGATCAATCGAAGTCTATCAGCGATAGACACTGATAGACTTTGAATAATCAGAGTCTATCAGTGATAGACACGGATAGAATCTGACGACAGCTTTTTGGTCTTGTACAATTAATTTTGCTATATATGCAATTAGTTTGCAACTGTGCTATATTTGCTATTAATTTGGTCCAATTTACCATCTATGCAACTGCCCAAAAAATACTCAGATAAGAAAAGAGATGGATAATCAAAATGAAAAGAAAAAAGGAGAAGGTGTCATGGGTTATTGATGGAATTAGCAAGAATTTTCTTCTAAAACATTAGGATATGGAGATGAATCTTAAAAAAATTAAAAAGCTTCATGGAAAAGTAAACAAAAATAATAAATATGATTTTTAATATATATCTTGGATGGATTGAAGCAGAGTGAAGATTTTTTTGAGCAAAAGATTATTGAGAAATGGTAGTTTCATTTACCTTGAGCCATTGAGCTTCAACAAAAGTACTAGTTATGTTTTTTGCTCCTTTGGTCTTTGGGGAAATGAAAGGTTTATGTGGTTTTTCTTTGAGCAGCTAGCCCCTCCTTTTTATAAGAGGTTTGAGTAAATAGAATAAGCTTTTATTTTGGATTGTTGCAGCATGCAGCTTTCAACTTTGAACCTAAGGTTACACTCTCATAATAACAAATAAATTAAAATAAAGTATTAGAAGAATTAGGAATCTACTTATGAACCTAAGGTTAACCCTCTCATACATTGTAGTTGAGTTCCACCAACAAATATAATCATCATCTGTATTCTGACCCTTTCAAAAGACAAGTCATAGTTATAACCGGGTGAATTGTCACATTTCGGCTTCGTTTGATAACTATTTGGTTTTTCAAAATTATGCTTGTTTTCTCTCAATTTCCTTACCTTGGTTTTCGTTTTGGTTAAGAAGACATTAGAGTTCTTAGCCAAATTGCAAAAACAATATTAACAAGTTTTTGAAAACTACTTTTTTTTTTTTTTTTTTGTTTTCAAAATTTGACTAGGTTTTTGAAAACATGGGAAGGATGTAAGTTCAAACCAAAGAAATCAATAGGTAGAAGGAGTGGTTATAAGCTTAATTTTCAAAAACCAAAAACAAAAAACGAAATGGTTATTGAACGGGACCTTCTTTTTCTGTTTTCTATTTTTGTTTTTCATTTTTAGAAAACAAAGTTCTTTGTTAACCATTTCTGTTTTTTGTTTTCCGTAAAAAAAAAAAAAGTAGTTTTTGAAAACATATTTTGGTTTTTCAAAACTCATTTTTCTTCAACATTTTTTTCTTCTTTTACATATCTCTCCAACAAATTCTTTTTTTCCATTTTTTCTCTCCAAAGTTCTCATTACAAAATTTCTCTTTCTCTCTCTAAAATTTTGATCTCAATATAATTTTTTTATTTATCTTTCTCTTTCTAAAAAATTCATCTCTACCAGATTTTTTTTCTTGCTAAAATGTTTATCTTTATTTAATTTTCATTTCTATTCCTTTTGGAACTCATCACTCTAATTTCTCTCTCTAAACATCAAATATTTTTCTTTCCCCTAAAATTTTTCTCTCAAAACTTTTTTTTGATCTCTATAACTTATCTATTTCTAAAAATTTCTCCATATTTTTTCTCTCCCTAATAAACATACCTCTAACTTTTCTTTAAAAAAAAAAAATCTCCCTAAATTCTCTTTGTAGCAATTTTTTATTTATTTGCCTAATTTATCGTATTTCTCTAACATATCTTCTACTCTTAATCTTATTATCTCTAACTTTTCTCTTTTTTTTATTTAATTTTTCTCTCTAAAATATATCTCCTCCGCCCTAACCTTTTTTTTTTCTCTTTTCTCTAACTAATATTATTTCTGAGGTCTAACTAATATTCTCTCTTCAAAAATTTTCTTTGATGTCTTTAAATTTATTGTGTTTAACTTTTCCCTTGAAAACATTTATATTCATGTGTCTAAATTTTTGTTTCAATGTCTCTACACGTATTTCTTTCTCTAAAGCATCCTTTCATTGCTTGAACTTTTTAAAAATGAAAACAAAAAACAGTTATCAAACAAGTTTGGTTTTTTGTTTTTTAAAAATAAAAAAAAATAACTATCAAATATATATGATTTTTTTTTCAAAAAAAACAAAAAGAAAACATAAAATGGAAAACAAAAAAACTAAAAATTGAAAAATGAAATGGATATCAAACGGGGGTTTGGTTTTTGGTTTTTGAAAATTATACTTGTTTTATCTTGGTTTCCTTACAATATTTATCATTTTTGTTAAGGACACTTTTGAATTCTTAGCCAAATTTCAAAAAAAAAAAAAAAAAAAAAAACAAGTTTTTAAAAAATACAGCCTCAATTGATAACCATTTGGATTTTGGTTTTTGAAAATGATGTTTTTTTTTTATTTATTTTTTATTTTTTAATTCCTTACAATGCTTTTCATATTTGTTAAGGTCTCATTTGAATTCTTACCCAAATTCCAAACACAAAAACAAATTTTTGAAAACTGTTTTTTTTTAGTTTACAAAACTTGACTTGGTTTTTGAAAACATGGATAGTAGGTAGATAACAAAACAAAGAAATCATTTTTTTAGTTTACAAAACTTGACTTGGTTTTTGAAAACATGGGTAGTAGGTAGATAACAAAACAAAGAAATCAATAGGTGAAAGTAGTGTTTATTAGCTTAATTTTCAAAAACCAAAAACCAAAAACCAAATGGTTATCAAACGAGGCCTACATTTTTTAGTTTTTAAAACTTAGCTTGATTTTTTTAAAACATAGAAAGAATGTAGATCGAATAACAAAGGGAACTTATAGGTAGAAGTTGTATTTATAATCTTAATTTTCAAAAACTAAAAACCAAAAACAAAGTGGTTATTAAACGGGGTCTTAAAACAATCTCTTACAATCATATATTTAATTATAGTGACATTACTTATTAGTTAATGCATTATTTTAATTGACTAGAAATATGAATGGAGTATTGTAGCCAACATGAGCATAGCTCAACTGGCTTAGGACTTGTTCCAAGCCTTTTTTTTTGGATTCGAACCTGTGACCTCTTTGTCGATAGTACATGTCACTTATCGCCGGGCTATGCTCGCTTTGGCATTCTAAGCCATCTTAATAAACAACATTGAAGAAATAACATTCATATTTCAATCAATTTAATTTTGATATATATTTTCATTCCTTTTCTATATTCTAATCTTTGGTAAGTGAATGACAGATTTTTTTTAACTTCTTTTAACTTGTAAAATAGTAGAGAGGTGAATGTCATGAAATATAATTTTAAATTCTCAATCTTAAATATAATATAATTTTCTCCAAAGAAAGAAAGCTCTCTTTTTATCTCTTCTTTCACGGAAAAATTATTGCAGGAGGCTAGTTCAATATCACTCGTAATTTTACATTGTTGGATGTGAAATAGACATTGAAAATTACGATTTCACCATCATCTAAGAGTTCAGAGGGACACGGTATGACAATGTGACGACCACATCAAATAATTTTTTCCTTCCATCTCCCCTCTCTCTTTCTTCATACATGTACAAAGCCCTGATCTTCATCTCTTATTCAATACCTCTATCTCCATCTAAATATTGTTCATATATGGCAAGAATCCTAAATAAATCTAATATTGTTCATATATGGCATGGCAAGAATCCACACTTTATTTATTTACTTTTTGAGTACGCAAGAATTCACACCTGATTCTCTATCATTTTACCTTTTTCTAAAGCACAGAAGAATGTTGATTTACTTTATTTATCTTTGATATTTACTTTTAATGAAAGGAGTTGTTGTAATGGGTAATTCACTAGTGTTAAAGATGCATATAGTCTTGCTTCGATTAGAATTGAAGTTGGAAAAAATTTTAGGTGTATAAATGAAAAACAAGAAAAAGAAAAAGTATACCTATACTTCGCTACTAAAAACAACACGTCAAAGAATATCATTAATAATAAAACATGAATTGAGCTTTTTACAAGATCTTCACTACATGTTTGAGAGTGATTTTAGAATTATCAAAATCACTTTTGTCACGTTCCAAGTGAATAGGACTGTTGCATCTGATCCCTCCTTTCTTCTCTGCTAAAATCTAGCTTGCTATTCGCATCTTCAATAATTTCTTGTTTGGTTCGGTCGTGTACAACATATATTAGATTTTTTTTTTTGTTTGTTTAAATCTTGGATATGAAAAATATTCTATCCTTTATTTCTTTGTTTTATTATCAAAGTTGTATTTTCCCCTACAACTTTTCTTTCATAATTCATTTTTCTATCGATCTATTTCTACATAACTGTAAAAATATGATAAATAAATCTACACAATTCCCCTGAAAAATATAATTAAAAAAATAATTGCAAATATACCACAATGTAAAAAAATTACAAATTAAATATAACAAAATCTATCAGAGTATATTACTGATAGACACTAATAGACTCTGGTTAATTAGAATCTATCTGATAGACTTCGATTATCAGAGTTTATCAGCGATAGACTCTGATTAATCAGAATATATTAGTCTACTGATAGACTCCGATTATTCAAAGTCTATCAGTGTCTATAGCTGATAGACTTCGATTAATCGAAGTCTATTAGTGCGATAGTCACTGATAGATTTTGATTAATCGGAGTCTATCAGTGATAGACACGGATAGAATCTGACGACAGCTTTTTGGTCTTGTACAATTAATTTTGCTACATATGTCATTAGTTTGCAACTGTGCTATATTTGCTATTAATTTGGTCCAATTTACAAAATTTACCCTCGTCATTCAATAAAAAGATAGATAAGGATTATATTAAAAATAATTAGATTTTCTTTTTTTTTTCTTTGAGTTTAAGCATGAATCAAATATTCTATAACAAACCTCAATTCATTAAAAAGATATATAATGATTATAATAAAATTCAAGCCTGAATCAAGCTTTATACATGGTCACATTCTTTTTATACATGGTCACATTCTTTTCTGAAGATCTTATTCAGAGAATATATGACTTTTGCATCTCCTTTTCTTTTTTTTTTTTTAGGGCTAAAATCCTTTGTTTATTTTTTATTGTTTGGTTTTTAATAATTTCCTTTTATTCCTTTTGTGTGACATATATAAGAGAAGTATTTAAGAAAAAATAAATAAAAAAACATGTGGTTGTTTTCCTTTCCATTTTTATATTCATGGATATATGAGAATTCTATTCTCTATTTCTTTATCATCTTGATCAGATTGTCCTTTTTTCCCTCAACTTTTCTCACACGATTCATTCTCTATGTAGCGTCCCATGTCAAAAATTCGGAATCTGGATTTGACACTTGATAAACCTAACACGGGTCCTTTTAACATTCTTTGTCCTTACTCACATGACTTCCTAGGAAAATTCTCAGGAGGTCACCCAACATAGAACTTCCTCAAGCCAAACACGCTTAACTTCAAAGTTCCTAGGATTAATGAGCCACTGAAAAAGAAGGTACACCTCGTTGGTAGTTACTATAAATTCTTTTAAGCTTATCTTGACCATACTTTCATATCCTTAGGATCACTCTTATTTGGATGTGGTCTCATTTCATATTCATATAGCTGTCCTATACTCGGGCGTCATGTCCACCAGTTTTCGCCTTGGTTTGTTCTCAAACCACATCCTATTAGAAGAAGTTATGCTTTGATACTATCATGCCCGAGACCCAAGATTTGATCAGGATTTCGAATCCTGATCCAAATCTTGGGTATGAGGTGTTACATGAGATGTTGACGAATAATGAGGGATGGCATTTTTGTTCTTTGATTCACAATTTGAAATTATTTTAGTTTGAGTAGTTTGAAATTTCAAGATCTAACATTAACTATTAAACGTTTAATATATACTAGGATTTTTAGCACGTGACTTGCACGTGGTATATATTTCAATTTTATTTTATCATATATTAAATTTTGATTTTTTTAGAAAAAATGTCGAATACATATTAAATAATATTATTGTTTAAATTTACGAGAAAATAAACTATTTATAAAAAAAAGTAACAATTTCATATATTTAATTATGTTTGGTGTTGAAATAGAGATTTCCAACAATTGTAATACCTCTCTCAGTTGTATCGCTATGGTTAATATAGAATTTGGTCTAGTTTTACCATGGATGAGAATGCAAGAGTTATTGTCAAAAAAAAAAAAAAAAAAAAGATGCAAGAGTTAGAAGAGATGTGTGATAATAAAATGTAATTCATTTTATGAAGAAATACCATTTATGCTATCCATTTTGATTTTTTTTTTAAAAAAAAAGAAGAAAAAAAAATGTGTTTATAATATAATACACATAGAAAAAGATCAATTGTCTTGTAAAGATGTCAAGAATGAGCACAGAGTTTGTCTATTTATATACAAAGCTAGGAAGAAGATGAAACATGTTATTCCATTTTCAAACAATTAAAGGAGGTGATGAAAGTTTTACTTCAATTTTGATTTAAAGACTATTTATGGCATTTTGTATATAGTATAGATATAGATATTGTTGATGGTCGATTTTGGTCAGAGGAAACTCACCTGACCTTCACGTGCCACCAACGGTAAATTTGTAGATGGGGGGGAAGACGTGGCCTGCAAAACTGAAAACCTACACACCGGTGTGGTGCTAGCCACACCGCCTCCGGTGCTTAAGTCAGAAAACGGAAGAGGAGAGCAAGAGAGTAAGAGGAGAGAGTTGAGAGTTCGGGTCCCCTTCTTCAGTGGCGAAGAGGGGTATAAATCCCTGCTCGTGCTCCTAGGGTTTTTAGGAATTCGGAGGCGTTTCGGGACAAACCAGGCGGAACCGGGGCGGCCAGAGGCAGAAGGGACCAAACGGAGTCGGACGGGCTCGGCCAGGGCCGAGGCCGAGCAGGGGGTCGGGCCAAAAACCTGGCCCCTTCGGTCTTGGCCCGTCCCACTTGCCGGTTTCGCCTCCTGGGTCCATCTCTCAGCCCAATTTTTCCCCGGTTGTCCTCGTCAGCTCCTTGTACATCGGGGTGGTCCAAAATTGCCTATAACAGATATAGATATAGATGTACTTCAAGTGATGATAACCATTGAATCCTACCCCTCATGTCATGTTATCTGTTGTGAATTTAAGAAACATGGGTGATCTACTTTGCCAAATGCCCCGAGAAGGGGCAATCTTGTTGCGCATCATCTTGCGCACGCGGCCGGGGGATTTCCGCCCGCCTCCTCTCTCTTTCGGCCAATGTCGTCGGTAGCTCTTGTAATTCTTTATTTTTTGGTTCGTCTTTAAATAAATATGTAAATGTTGTTTTTATATATGCATGGTTGATCTTAAATTTTCGCTTCCAAAAATAATTGTACTGAATTTTTTTTTTATAAAAAAAAGACGTTTTATTCCAAAGTACATGTTTCACTAATTTGGAGTTGATTTATTACCTTTGATTTGTGACCTCCTCCTCCTCCTCCTCCTCCTCCTCTAGGGAAAATTTGGTTATGTTACATAATTATCTAGAATATTAGGGTAGTTCAACAATTAAGACATCTACTTCTTGCCAACATAAATACAACTTAATTAGTTGCCAAAGCGAGAGCATAGCTGATGTACTAAAAGAAAAAAAAAAACAACTTAATTAGTTAAGACATGTTGTTGAACTAAAAAAAAAAAAAAAGTTGACATCATAACCTCAACCAAAAATAAAGTCATATTTTAGAATTCTCACCTCTCATGTATGGTTGAATTAGAGAATATATATACACACACACCAAAGTGAGCATAGTTTAGTGGTAATTGACATATATCATTGAGTTGAAGATTAGAGGTTCGAATCCTCCCATCTCCTACATATTTTTTTTTTTTAAAAAAAGGTGATCTAGAACTAGCGGTGTTCCCTGGTTTTCCTCGATTTATAGAAAATGAAAAAAAACGTGGGAATGTAGAGGAAAGAGGAGAAAGATGAAAAAAGGTGATCTAGAACTAGCAGCAGTGTTCATCGATCGGTTTTCCTCGGTTTTTAGAAAATGAAAAAAATGTGGGAATGGAGAGGAAAGAGGAGAGAGATGAAAAAAGGTGAGTTTTTAGAAAATGAAAAAAACGTGGGAATGGAGAGGAAAGAGGAGAGAGATGAAAAAAGGTGATCTAGAACTAGCGGTGTTCATCGGTCGGTTTTCCTCGGTTTTAAGAAAATGAAAAAAACGTGGGAATGGAGAGGAAAGAGGAGAGATATGAGGGAAAATATTATATTATATTGAAAAACCATAAATGGTTTCAGCCCATGGTTTTCTCAAAACCATTTACCATTTAAAGACTCACGATTAATGACCTACGGTTTCTTCTTTAATATTTCGGTCCGTCGGTCGATTTTTCCATTTTTTTACTCACCGACCGACTCAGCCTCCAAACTGACAGACCGACGTCGGTTCGGTCGGTTTTGGGTGGTTAGGTCGGTTTTTCGAGAACCTTTGAACACCCCTATCTAGAACCTTTCTTAATCTTTACTAAATAATTGGAGTTTTAAAGCAAATGTTATTAAAAAAAAATTGTTAAAAAAACATAAAAAGGTAATCTAACACTTTTTATTTTTTTTTTAATGTTTCACAATGCAAATTTTTTCTTTAAATAAATATTAATATAAATAACAGTGTATGTGTGTGTCTATATATATATATATATATACCATTCAATTTAATATTTATTATTAAGAACTTATTAATTTTAATTTATATATGTTGAAAATAATTTTAGAACATAGTGGGAGAAAACAAAAACAAAAACAATTTTTTTTTTAGTGTAGATTGTTCACACGTAACTTCGAAGATGGAAACACGTGGAATAAATATATATTTGTACTGATGTAATATGCGTGTGGGTGTACAATCTCTAACTTTAATCCTCTGATTCTCTCTCTTGTGTGTGTGGGTTTCACTTGAGAGCTGTAGCGCTTGTTCTCGAGTTTGAAGTTTCAATTGATTCATTGAGCTTTTGAAGTCTTGGAGTCTTGAAGAGTCTTTGGTCTTCAAGGATTGTTGAAGTCTTCTAAGGGTCTTCAGTCTTCGAGAACTCTTGAGGTCTTGAAGTCTTGAAGAGTTTTTGAAACAACCCGACTTCTTAATAAGCCTTTAAGGGACCGTTACGACAATGCATGCTTTGGAGGCCTTTTTAAATAAAAATATTTCGAAATATAAACTCTAATTTAAGTAAAAACTTTAAAACAAAACTTTTATTCGGGATCCCTAATTTCAAAGGTTTTAAATATGCTAAAATAATTTTTAAAATATAAATGTACATGGCCTCTGGAAAATATCTCAAAACAAATTTACAACTCAATAAAGTAAAACAGAGTTCTTAAAGCGGAAGAAAAATAAAATATGAAACTCAAGTCCTCTCATGGCTGTCTATCGGATTCTCATCAATTGCCTTCCATCTGCCCTTGCCTCTACCTGAAAAAAGTATTTTTGAAAAGAATGAGTATTTTAAATACTCAGTAAGTGACCCTACTATTGAGGTTGGGTCACGCTTTAAAAACATTTTAAAAATCAACAACAAATATAATTTTGGTGGCTCTAACTTTATTTTAAACTTTAATTGGAGGGAAGATATACATCAATTTCATGCATATCCTAGATACATCAATTTCATATGTCTCCTACGGAGGCCATCAATTTCACGAAACCTCGAGGTCGTCAATTTCACAAACCACGACTTAGGTACATCAATTTCATGTCCCTAAGCCCTGTGTAGGCATCTCCCAATGTACATCAATTTCATGTACACTAATTTAAACTCATTCCTTTAATGGAATTTAAACTCAATCCCTTTAATGAAATTTTAAAAGACCACCAACTCAATTATTTCAATATTAATGATTAAAAGCAATAATAATAAATCTCATGCTTCCAATAATTTTCATAAACAAAAATATAATCAAACAAATCATAAGCACGAGAATTTCGAAAACACGCGCACCCAATTAAAAGGTTTAATAGTAAATTCACTTGTCTTGGCTTAATTAACCCCAAACTAATCCTTTTCAAAACCTCTTGATTCAAAGACTTTGGCAAGCCAAATAAACCTTTAGCTTGCGAGTCGAGAGTTCCAATTTCACTCTAATGCCAAAATCCAACCTCCCATCGCTATGGGTACCTTGAAAACAATAACCAAAATTAATGGGTATTTCAATTAAACCTTAAAATCCAACCTAATAAACTAGAATCTCAATTACCCACTCAAGGTTTGTCGGAATTTAAGCGGAGAACTAGTCGAACGAACTAATCAATTGATGAGTATTAAACTAAAAACTAAAATCAAAATCTTGTTTAGACGACTCCTACAGTTGCTGGAAATTGACCCACGCTCAAGTCGTCGCCAAGCTCCAATCTCGCCGTAAAAATCGTCGGAAAAACAACCAAAAGTCGAGACCCACGCCGCCAAACTCCCAAAATGCTGCTGCACGCCGGAACCCACGTGCGGATCGCTGAACGAAGCCAGAAATAGCCACCTGCCGCCTCTGCTCGCTGCTCGCTGTTGCCGGAGGAGCGTCGCCGGAGTTGGGTATTTGGAGGCTGTCGGCTGGTGGGTAAAGAAGAAGAAAAAGAAAAGGGAGAGAGGGCTTTTGGGTGGTTGAAATCGTGAATATGAGGAGATGGTGGCTGAAAAATAATTCCCTCGGGCTGCGTGCAGCTTATATAAAAAAAGTTTAGGGTTTGCTTGGCTTCAAAGACCAATTATTTACGAAATTGCCATTCCAGCTTTGATTTTAAAATTTCACCAATTACCAAATCTTTTAAATTTCCCTCCAACTCCAATTTGCACAACTTAAACAAATTAACTCCAAAACTAGTGAAATTTGAATTTTTCCTTAAATTACGGGTGTTACAGTTTTTTTTGTCTTCAAGGATTGTTGAAGTCTTCTAGGATTGTTGAAGTCTTCTAGTCTTGAAGAGTCTTCAGTCTTCAAGAAGTCTTGGGGTCTTGAAGTCTTGAAGCCTTGGAGTCTTGAAATCTTGAAGAGTCTTTGGTCTTCAAAGATTGTTGAAGCCTTCTAGTCTTGAAGGGTCTTTAGTCTTCAAGAAGTTTTGGGGTCTTGAAGTCTTGAAGCCATGGAGTCTTGAAATCTTGAAGAGTCTTTGGTCTTCAAGGATTGTTGAAGCCTTCTAGTCTTGAAGGGTCTTCAGTCTTCAAGAAGTTTTGGGGTCTTGAAGTCTTGAAGAGTCTTTGGTCTTCAAGGATTGTTGAAGTCTTCTAGTCTTGAAGAGTCTTCAGTCTTCAAGAAGTCTTGGTGGAGTTTCTCTGAATTCTCTGACTCTGGCTGAGAGCTTCAAAATTCTCCCCTTCCTTTCCTTCTACTCCCCTAAAATGGAAGAGAGCCCCTCTATTTATAGAGTTCTCGCTGGATGGGCCCTGATGACTTTTGGGCCAACAACTTGGGCTTGGGCTCAACTATTTAGTCTTGGGTCTGGTTCATATTTGACCCAAAACCATATGACCCAAATATTTAAAAGACCCAAATTTGATCCAAATAATTATTATTTTTAATTAATTGGTCAAATTAATTAATTTGATCAAAATGATTTAATTTTAATTAATTGATCAAATAGAAATTTGGCTCTATAAATTTATATTTGGCCAATTTTGTCTTCAAATTAAATTTGGGACACATGTCAATTTATAATTTGTAAGGCCTCAGGATTCTAGTAACTATCCTAGCGACATTACTAACTCCTAAACCAAAACTAACCGTGTGCACCGAAAATTTCGGCAGCATAACGACGTACATAGGACGATCCCAAAATTTTTTCTTTAACCTGCTATGCATAAAACACTTCTATAAAGCAGTATTAAACGACTCCCCACTCCACAACTCAACAGAACATCCACAGAACCAACAGACAGACAAATCTCGCATAATCAACTATTAGCTAAACCCAAACACATCTTTAACAAAATCTTGAAACAACATTTCATACGAAACAAACTTACTTAATAAAACTAAATGAATAGATTGAGATCCTTGGAACAAAGTCAACTAGCCATAGAGTTAAACGAGAACAATAAGATCTAAGCTTATCAGGACAACAACTGTCCAACCAACTAAGCAACAACTATCCAACATAAATAACATGAAAATAAAAGGGGAAAACATCACAACTAGCTAAGGTCCTTCCTCATACGTCTCCTCCGCATCACCATGGTCCACGCAGTCCTCATAACCTGCAAAATCTGGTAGTTGGGGGGAGAGAGAAGGGAGGGGGTCAGTACACTAAGGTACTGGTAAGCAGCCCCTACCTAAGAAGCCACCAAACAACAAATGAGCAAAACACATACTATTCATGCGCAAACATCATGCTTATAAAAGCGGTAAACACAACATCATGCTCAAAAGCTAGAAAACAAGTGACTCTCCTAAGCCATAACTCATGCATCTTTCTATATGCAACTTGCTAACCACTCAAGCTCCACGAGCTCACTCAATGCTCATATTTAGCCCTCACATGGCTCTCCAAGACTGATCCTTCGAGTCGCAATGTCCCCTGACCATTTGTACCCAGGGCCACAATGCTCTCTACGGAGCTCGGCGTTCGACCCTTGACCATTTGTACCCAAGGCCTCGAACTGTGCATCGCCCCTTGACCATTTGTACCCAAGGCGCACCGATGACTTAGCAAAGTATTGGCCCTTCCCCAGGCGCCCAACACTTGCTTTCTAGACTCATCACACCGACCCTTGACCATTTGTACCCAAGGCCTCGATGCTCCTTTTAAACCAATGGTGACGTGCCACCCCTCGACCATTTGTACCCGAGGTGCACTGACACTCACCCAATTTCCCTTTCTTTCACACTTTAGGTCCCTGACCTCTATCTCACATCTATCTAGAATGCATTTGCCCTGCAACATGCTTCTAGACTCATGCATCATGCCCACTAAGCATTAAACGTGCAACCACATGCTCTCAACTCATGCTTAACTCACAAATGCAAAACAAAACCAACATGCTTTACATTCAATCAACACGCAACAACAGTCATGCTTCCCAACGATATCATATATATATACATATATTCAGAGAAATAGTAATCACGAGAATAGTTTTAGAGCGAGAAAACACTCAGCATGCATCACACAGTCAAACAGACAACATCAAGTAAGAACTACTTACGGGAAGCTCTAACGCTCCTAAACGAGAAGAAAAGCTCCTAAGATAGCCCAAGAGCTCCTAAACCAACCTAGGCAAGCTCCCAACAGGCTCAAAGCAAGCTTGAAAGGTTAGCTCAACGACTTGAAGCGGTCTAATTCCTAAGACAAAACATTCGGGCATTAGGAACTCATCCAGGATTCTTGAAACAAGATTGAAGGAGTTTGAGAGCAGCAACACTTACTAGACTCCACCAAATAAAGCCAATACCTTGCTGGAACTTATCCAAATGAGCTCTAAACAGACCGAGTAGAATTGAATGCTTGCTGGAAATTACTTACCAACACCAAGCTCCTTTGAATATGCGCTACCTGGGGTTCGTATTGAGTTAAAACTGACACTAACGAAACACCCACAGATTATAGGCTATTCAAAAGCACACGTAAACGAATTTCAAAGGTTCAAGGGTGAGGAAACTTACAAAACGACACCTAAACGGCCTTGAAGCTTGCTGTCCAGTGGTCAAAAAGCTCCAAAAACAGCAATCTAAAGCTATCGAACCATGGGTAATCTAGTTCAAGGTCGATCGACTTGTGGGTAATCCTCCAAAGCCCTCACTAGGCCCAATTGGTCGATGGACAGCCGATAAACGAGGCTTAATCCTGCAATTTCGAAGCCGATAACGAATGGGTAAACCATAACCAACTCCAACAAGCATGGGTCATGATCCAGGACAATTTTGAAGTTCAAAACTATATGGGCACAAGCAAAAAGATCGAGTGGGTCTTACGCCAAACTTACCGGAATGCCAAAGAGGAGAAGATTCGTGCTGAAACTCACGGATTGAAGCCAAGCAAAAAGGGAAAAACGCGTCTAAACGCCACTGCTCGTCTCTGAACGCTTTCGATTTGCTGTTAATTTCATGCCTCGAGTTCGCCGCCGAAGAAGACCGAGAATGGAGAAACGGAGATGGGACGGCAGCGCGCGAGGAAGAACTTGAAGGGACCCACGGCTGGCGACTGACAACGCGAGGGAGGAAGAGGACGAGATCTGCGGCTGAAGCAAACGGAGAAGGGGGGTTTCGGCTGCAACAATGTGAAGATGAAGGGACTGCTGCTCGAGGACGGCACACGGAAGAGAGAGACGCCGGAGAACGAAGCTGCACGCGCCGGAGAAGGAGAAGACGAACGGGAAGAAGAAGAAGAAGAACTCCGGTGGGGCTGGCTGGAAAACACACAAACGCAAGGGGGGGGGGTCTGGCGGCTGATATGAAAAAGAGAGGGGAAGATGATAAGCTTTTAGGGTTTTCTTTCTTTTATTTTCTCTTTTCCTTAAATAAAACCCTAAGAATTGAAGACCCATTTTAATTTAGGAATTAAGGATTATCTAAGATACGATTTTAAAACGTCAATTTGAATTTTAAACCCGATCTTAGCTCCTCAAGAATTTGGGCTTAAAACTGATTAAGAGAAGTTTGGGTCTTTTGATATTTAAAATAAATATCAAATATTAAACCTCCAAACTTTAGGAAATTAAAGATTTAATTAAAAATATCTTTTCCCTAAATTATAGAATTTTAATTTATCGACCCAAGGCTAAACTTAAATTCTAATAATGATTAAAATTAGAACAAGAAAGCTCAACAGATCTCAAAATGGCTCGATTTCGAAATGTGGGGCATTACATAATTGGTCCCAATTTTAATTAATTATAATTTCGTCATTAATTTCATGTAATGACGACGTGTCAATTTGTGATTGGTCAAAATTTCTCATTCAACATAGATCTTTTATAGTAATTATTATGAAATATTCTTATGTTTAAAAATAGTTTTGCATATTTTTTTTTTAAAATTAAGTTTACATCATTTTCTGTTTTTTGTTTTTGTGTTTTGTTTTTTGTTTTTTGTTTTTGTTTTTTTGTTACAAGGAGAAGTTTACATCAATTTCATTGTTTGCAAATCTAGAAATATTATATTTTTATATTTTAAAAATACTTTTGGACAAATACAAAATATAGAAATGGTTGTGTTTCAAAAAAATTTGCCATCAATTCCTTTTTGGGAATGAGTATTCAAATTACTCAACTCATTAATGTTAATTTATACATTTAATATTAGTATAAACCTAAGAATAAACAAGAGACATTTTATCAAATACAAATAAAAGATAGTCAACATAAACACATTTCAACTGACACAAAACTTATATTAATGACCAAGAGGTGTGTGGTTTGAATCTTCCCACCCTTAACATGTCAAAGAAATAAATAAAGAAGCACAAATAAAAATTATGATAAATTACTCTTTTGGTCATTGGAATTTTAACTTAGTTTCTATTTAGTTCCTGGATTTTTAGAAAACACAATTTTTGTTTGTGAGATTTAAATTTTGTTTCTATTTGGTTCTTGAGGTTTCAAAAATAAAAGGAAAATCCTTAAAAATGACTAGATTTACACTGTATTTTTGAAAAATGGCCAAACAGATTTTTTCAATGAAAAATGGCTAAACCATTTTTTTTAACCTATTTCTTCATGAATTATTCTTCCAATTATACCCCTCCCACCCCTGATTTCTCCCCTCATTTCATGGTAGAATTAAACTATTTTTTTTTATATAAAAAAAATCATTCTCTTCCTTGATTTACGAAATCTTGTTGGTTTGTCATGTATATCTATATTTTTTTCAAATTTCAATTTCAAATTATGAATTTATCTTTTAAATCTCTACAGATAAACCTGTATTAAGATTTGCATTTTTAGTCTTCAAATCAAGCATCTTCATTATCCAAATCGGCCAATTCGATCAATTCAACATCTTCATCTTTAACCCAGAAATCATAGTCTTCTTCAACCCAGAAATCATTGTTCTAACAATCCATTGTTAAAAGGGTTATCAATCGTGAAACATAGGTATGTTAAATACGTTATTTTGTATTTATCTATCATTATTTTACTCATCGTATATCCTATTTTTCAACACAAAGTATTTTTCATTTTTTTTCATTTGTTTTTCAAGCTCTTCAATGGTCCCTAAAGTTTGAATTTGATTTTTAATTAGTCCTTGAAGCTTTAAATTGGTTCTAAATAGTCTCTCGTAATAAAGTTGACATTAATTGACTTAATGGAATGATGATGTGGAAGTTAATATATGCTAACTAGACTTTGATAATATGTATTATTTTTAAATGAGTTGAAAATTTTTAACATATTTTTTTCATACTTAGGGACCAATTAGAAATTAATTTCGAACTTCAGGAACTAATTAGAAATCAATTTCAAACTTTAAATACCAATTGAAAATCAAATTCAATCCTTGAGGACCAAACATTTCACTTTTGAAATCTAAGGACCAAATGGAAACTAAATTCAAATCTCAAGAATCAAAAGTGTTAGTTTTGAAAACTTAGGGACCAAATAGAAACTAAGTTCAATTCCAAAGACCAAAAATGTATTTTACCCTTAATTTTAGGTTTGTTTATAAAAAAAAATATTGTATATAAAGAAGTCATTATTTAAACTAACATTTTATTTAACCATTCCATTTTATTGTCTTTGCAATAGTTGTATATTACTTTAATTTTATATTGTTTATTATTATTTTAACAAATACATTTAAAATTACAATATATGGTTCACACGTACAATAACACAAAATAAAATGTTTACTTTAGTAGTAATAAGTTTGTAGCATAACTCAATTGACATAAGACTTTTACTAATAATCGAAATTGAAGGTCTGGTTTGAATTCTCCACCCCACATGTTGTCAAAAAAAAAAAAAAAAAAAAGGTTTGCCTTCGACTTTTTATTCAGTAATTATTTTGATTTATATAATTGATCATAAATTAAATATTACTTGAAATGGAAGTGGATTTTCATTATATATTACATCGAATTGCTTTTGTAACTGTCAAAGTGAACATAACTTAGCAGTAGTTAGCATATATCCTTGACCAATAAGTTAGATGTTCGAATTTTCCTCCCTAAAAATTGTTGAATTAAAAAAAAAAATTGTAGCTACTATCTTACAAATAGTATTCTCTAATTGTGTTTTAGCTACCAACAACCTCTCTATGATATTTTGAAAAATATTGTAGGACTAGTGTTAAAATCAATTTTGAAATCACCTCGAAACATGTCTTTAAAAATTTAAAATCAATTTTAATAATATGAAAATCGCGTTTAAAAGTGGAAAATCAAAAATCAAATTGATTTTAAATGAGAAAGGACATGTTTCGAGGTGATTTCGAACATGACAAAAGTGATTTTAACCATTTAAAAATCACTCCCAAACATGCACTAAAGACTAGCCGAGACTATTAATTTGGTATCATTTATGACTATAAAAATAACTGTTGTTGACCTCTAGAAAAACTTTGTTATAATACAAAGTAAATTAATTAGTATTTGGTAAATTTGATTTTTAAAGATGAAAAAAGCAAGTAACAGAAGATAATAAATCAAAACCAAATCGTTCTAATTTAACTAAAATTACCAAAATAGACATAAAATTAACCACGCATAATGTTACAATGATATTTGATTTCACAATTTTTATATAAGTAAAAATTTATGTAATTTTAGCTACATGCCCACTCTAAATTATTGACAAAATATTTTGTTCACTCGAATAGAATATTATAAAGTAAAAAAAAAAAAACATATTGAATTAAATAAGAAGGTAGAAGGCAACAAACTCAATTAAACAAAATGAGATGTTTGAAGATGAATCAAGTTGTTCGAGAACCTCTGTCAAATATACAGAAAGGATAAAATAAGAAATTAATGCAAGCTAAAAAGTTATATTTTGATTAATTAATATAGAACCAATTTTACTAAACACTAAAAACGATTAAAATGCGTCCGATCTTAGGGATAGTTTACATGATAATATAATTTTTAGACAACTTTAAACAGATATAATAGGATCTTATAGCCCAAGATCAAAAGTAGACAAAAATAAGAGAAGATATTCACTCATCATCCATGTTAATTAACAAGATAAGCCTAAATTTTCTATTCTCATTAATCCAACAGAATAATAGAAAAGCAAAAGGAAAGAGTTTTGTTGTATCGATTGTAGCTTTTCCAAAACAAGAGGCCGCAGAGGAGAATGAAAGATATTTATGTGAAGTGTTGGGGAAATTACAAATAACAGAGGAAATTGAGAAAATATTGAGAAAATAGACACGTAAACAATTAGGTTGAGGTGCGGGTATCTCGCTCTCTTTAAAGAGATTCAAGCCCTCTGCGGTGTATAATTATTTATCAATCACCGGTGCAGCAGGTATTCTCAAGCCTGTCCCCTCTAGGATACAACAACCCAACTGAAACGTTGTGTAGCTCAAACCACTCTGCACTAAGAGGTTGAGCTCAAAGCTCCACAACAAAGAACACCCCTCTTTTGGCCAATTGCTCTTAAAAGAGCAAATGAGAGAAATATGAGAAAGTAGAAAGAAAAGAAGATAGGAATCTTTGTGTTTCTTGTTGTGTATTGAAAGTGTGGTAGGAGAGCTATTTATATAAGAATTTTAGATCTAGGAATTTAATACAAAAAAGAGTAACCAAAAAGTTCAAATAAAAACATCTCTCACCAAATACGTTTTTCTCTTTTAAATGAGAAAAAACTCTCCACAAATTTAATATCTCATATTTAAAATACAATTAAATATTAAAATGTTACAACATTCCCCCACTCATTTTAATATTTAAAATAATCAGAATCAATTGGCCATAAGAAAGATAATTATGCATCATAAAGGTGTGACTCTGCATTGAACCTCTACTAGTGAAATAATAATCTCTACTCCAGCGTTAGTAGTGGTCTCTGACTTGAACTCTAACACTTAAGGGGAAATAGAGGATTATTATCCACACATAATTATCCAGGTGTTGACATGAGCTTTATTAGTTAGCACGTTACGACCTTGTGCTGATCCCAGTATTTCATGAGTGTATTTGAGAATAAGCCCCATATCCTCATAGAGAGCGGCCCCACTCTCACACTCATATAGGTAAAATCTGTCAAGGGTGCTCCTATAACTATGACACCCCACTCATAAGAGCTACAGATCTTATTAAGAGTTTATTGAAAAACTCAACCCTCCACAACGTTATAGGATAAATGCACTCACACCATAGGGATGGATTAAATATAAAGATAGTGCATTTTTACGGCCACCTTATAATTCGTTTTTCCCTTTGAACCTAGTTCTCAGGATCTCTGATCACTAGGTGGGTATCCTTATATATGGCTCATGATAATTATAAGGGCTTCAACCCCATCCCCCTCGATGTGTTCCAGACCCTTTCTCTAGTCAAGGCCTTTGTTAATGGATCTGCAAGATTATCACAAGATTTAATGTAATTCACATTAATAATCCCATTACTCAAATAAGATCTCACAGTACTGTGTTTTCTTCTAATAGGTCTGGACTTTCCGTTATAAAAACGGTTTTTTACTCTACCAATTGTGGCAGTGCTATCACAATTTATTAAAATAGGAGGTATTGGTTTCTCCCACATTGGAATCTCATATAATAAATCTCTTAGCCAACTAGCTTCTTCACTAGTTGAAGCTAAAGCAATAAGTTCTGCTTCCATAGTAGAGTTGGCAATAATTGTTTGTTTTTTAGATTTCCAACAAATAGCACCACCTCCCAAGGTAAAAATATACCCTGTAGTAGATAGAGAATCATCTGACAATGTATTCCAGTCAGCATCAGAAAATCCTTCAACAACAGCAGGATATTTTTTATAAAGTAAGCCATAGTCTTTCGTTCCCAATAAATATTTCATAACACGATCAATGGCATGTCAGTGTTCTTTACCTAGCTTACTTGTAAACCTGCTAAGAACTCCTACTGCATATGCAATGTCAGGTTTAGTACAGTCAGTTGCATATCGTAGGCTACCAATCACGCTAGCATACTCCTTTTGATTAATTATATCACATTCATTTTCAACAGGAAACAAGTGAACACTTGAATCAAATGGAGTAGATACATGTTTACAATCAAAATAATTGTATTTTCTGAGTATTTTCTCAATATAATGTGATTGGTCAAGAAAAAACCCATATGAGGTTTTAGTTATTTTCATACCCAGAATATAATTAGCCTCACCAAGATCTTTCATGTCAAAATGGCTCCTCAATAAATTTTTTGTTTCATTTATAACAAAAATATTTGAGCCAAAGATCAATAAATTATCAACATATAGGCTAATAATAACATGCAAATCATCCCATGATTTATAATAGATGCATTTATCACATTCATTTGGTTTATAACCATTATTTAGCATGAAAGAATCAAATTTCTCATGCCACTGCTTTGGGGCTTGTTTTAAGCCATATAGGGATTTAGTAAGCTTACACACTTTGTTCTCTTGCCCAGGTTCTATAAAACCTTCAGGTTGGTCCATATATATTTCTTCTTCTAAATCACCATTTAGAAAAGCTGTTTTCACATCCATTTGATGAATGCTCATATAAAAAATTGCAGCAATTGCAATTAACAATCTAATGGATGTGATTCACGTTACCGGAGAAAAAGTATCAAATAAGTCTAAATCTTCCTTTTGTTTAAAACCTTTTGCAACAAATCTAGCTTTATACTTGTCTATACTACCATCCGGTTTCAGCTTTTTTCTCAGGACCCATTTACACCCTATAGTTTTACACCCTGGTGGTAGATCAACTAATTTCCAAGTTTTGTTAGAGATTAGTGATTCCATTTCATCATTTACAGCCCCTTTCCAGAAAATTGCATCTGGAGATGATAAAGCTTCTTGCAAAGAAATTGGTGTTTCCTGAATATTATAAATATAAAAATCAGGACCAAAATCTTTCACAGTTCTAGCTCTTTTACTCCTCCTTAATTCTATTTGAGAATTATTTTCATTATTATCACTAGGAGTAGAAGAACCAAACTTAGTAGAAGTTTGTTCAGAATTTTGTCCCCCACTATTTCTTGACTTGAAAGGAAATTTTTCTTCATGAAAAATTGCATCACTTGATTCAAAAATCACGTTATGTTCAATATCAAGAAATCGATAGGTTGTACTATTAATTGCATATCCAAGAAAAACACAAGTGGTAGCTTTAGACCCTAACTTAGGCCTTTTTGGGTTTGTTAGCCTTACAAAAGCTAAACATCCCCAAACCCTTAAATATCCCAAATTTGGCTTATATCCTTTCCACAATTGAAAATGTGTGATCTTTGTCTTTTTATGTGGCACTCTATTTAACACATGACAAGCAGTTAAAACAGCTTCACCCCAAAGATTAAAAGATGCACCTGATTCTAATAGCATAACATTAGTTAGACCAATTAAGGTTCTATTTTTCCTCTCAGCTACTCTATTAGAAGCGGGTGAATATGGAGGAGTAGTCTCATGAATTATTCCCAATGATTCAACATATGAATTGAATTCAAATGATTCATATTCTCGACCTCTATTACTTCTAATTCTTTTAATTTTTCTACCGAATTGATTTTCAACTTCAAGGATGAATTTTTTAAAATTCTCAAAAGCATCACTTTTATTTTTCAATAAATAAACATGAGTATATTTAGAAAAATCATCGATGAAAGTGATGAAATATCTATTTCCTCCTCTGCTTAAAATTCCTTCAAATTCACACAAGTCTGTATGAATTAACTCTAATAATTCAGTATTTCTTTCCACACTTTTATGAGGCCCTTTTGTAATTTTTGCTTTACTGCAAATTTCACATTTCTCAAAATAATTTTTTAGACTAGGAATTAATCCAAGACTACTCATAACTCCCACATATTTACTATTTATATGACACAAACGAGCATGCCAAAAATTTAAAGAAGAAAGCATGTAAATTGAACTGGTAGATGCTTTATTAATATTTTCAATGTTCAATTTGAACATTCCATCACAAGCATAACCTTTTCCAACAAAAATTTCCTTTTTAGTTATCACATATTGATCAGATTCCATAGTTTGCTTAAAACCAGCTTTATTCAGAAGATAACTCGACATTAAATTCTTCCTCATGGAGGGTGTATGAAACACATCTTTCAACATTAAAACCCTTCCAGAGGTGAATTTTAATTCAACCTCACCAGTTCCCATAATTTGGATAGTATGGGAATCACCAAGCATTATTGTTTTAGGCTCCTTAAAAGGGGTATAAACTTTAAACCAATTTTTGTCATAACAGACATGTCTATTGGCTCCAGAATCAGCCCACCATCCTTCAACACTTTGAACCATATAAATATCAGTAATCATAGCCACAAATGGCTCTTCGGTAACATTGGCCTGAGGTACAGGTTCTTGTTTCCGGAATCTGCAAATTCGATCAATATGCCCACTTTTGCCACAAACAAAGCATACTGATCTTGATTGTTGAGGATGTACTTGGTTCTTATTCACTTGGCTTTGATTTTTCTTATTAGAAAAGTGAGGTTTATTATTCTTTTTCATATAATTCTTCTTTGGCTTTAAGTGACTATTTTCTTGGAATTTGACCATTAGGTAAATTATCATTCGAAGTGATTAGATTTACCTTTGTGGGAATTTCATTGCCTTCTTGAATCAATGCATCTTGCCCTCTTGCCACTTTACCATCAAGCTTACTCTGTAAGACTTTCAATATTTTCTTGGCAGTTGTAAGAATAGTATGATAATAATCATAAAAATACTTAGCAAGAAAACTTAAAAGAGAGTATAGGTAATTGTACTCATTTTTCTCATGTTTATCAATTTTCTCTTGGTGTTCCATGAACTCTTCAACGCTCATGCTTTCAATATCGATCTTCTTTGGGTTCTTTTATGGGGGGACATAGGCCACCTTGAGAAGATTAAGGTAGAACAACACTTTTCCTTTCCATCTCTTAAAGTGTGCTCCCTTAAATCGAAAGGGCTTGTTGAGATCTCGAACATTCTCATTTGGCTTCTCAATGGTAGACTCCATGTTTGAACTCTCCTTAAAATTGTTGGGGGAAATTACAAATAAAAGAGGAAATGGAGAAAATATTGAGAAAATAGACACGTAAACAATTAGGTTGAGGCGCAGGTATCTCGCTCTCTTTAAGGAGATTCAAGCCCTCTGCGGTGTATAATTATTTATCAATCACCGGTGCAGCAGGTATTCTCAAGCCTGTCCCCTCCAGGATACAACAACCCAACTGAAATGTTGTGTAGCTCAAACCACTCTGCACTAAGAGGTTGAGCTCAAAGCTCCACAACAAAAAGCACCCCTCTTTTGGCCAATTGCTCTTAAAAGAGCAAATGAGAGAAATATGAGAAAGTAGAAAGAAAAGAAGATAGGAATTGTTGTGTTTCTTGTTGTGTATTGAAAGTGTGGTAAGAGAGCTATTTATATAAGAATTTTAGATCTAGGAATTTAATACAAAAAAGAGTAACCAAAAAGTTCAAATAAAAACATCTCTCACCAAATACGTTTTTCTCTTTTAAATGAGAAAAAACTCTCCACAAATTTAATATCTCATATTTAAAATACAATTAAATATTAAAATGTTACAACATGAAGAACCAAAAAGAAAAAAAAAAAAACCTGGCAACTAAGAATTTAGCTGGTAAAAAGAATAAAATAAAGTTTTAATAAAGAAAAGCAATGCACATTCAAGAAGATCAGCCACAAGAAGTAAAAAAAAAAAAAAAAAAACTATGCAAGTAAAGAATCAAATGACTGTCCAAATCAGCTGAAAAGAACTATATACTTAGATTCTGGATGGGAAATTTGAATGAGACACAGCTTCTTTTTGGGGTTTTTCGTATGGGTGACTCTCACTTCTAAGCCCAGAAAAGTATCTTTTTATTCATTTATCATCGATTGATTTATAGGTGTAGAATGCAGAAGCCACCACATGTCCTATTTATACATAGATGGCTGAAGCCAAAAGATATATAGCTCTTTCTAACCAACTAACAAAAAAGAAAAAAATAAAATTGAAAGGATTATAAGAGAGGGAGAAAAAAATCAAGAGGTACGTGAGATGCATTATGAGGTGTCCCTAATACCTCCCTCAAGTGTTTTGGCTACTCACAAACACGCAACTTGGGTCAAATCTTAGAAAATGAAGTAGAAGATAAGGGCTTTGTACAAATATGAGCAAGTCGTCGTTCAAATTCTGGAAGATGGTGAACCACAATTTTCTGTTGAAGAACAAGATCGCGAACAAAGTAGATATTGAGCTCGACGTGCTTGGTTCTTGAATGAAGCACGAGATTAGCACTAAGATGAACAACCCCCATATTATCACACCACAAGATAGGTAATGAAGAAGAAGTACAAAGCTCATGTAGTAGAGATTGAATCCAAAGGATTTCTATTGCGGCATTTGCTATACAATGAAACTCGACCTCGGTGCTTGAACGAGAAATGATGTTTTGCTTCTTTGAACCCCAAGTAATGAGATCCCCTCCAAAGAAAATGCAGTGTCCAGATGTTGACTTGCAATCATTGGGATCTGAGGCCCAGTCGACATCAGCGAACCCCTGCACAACGAAATCATTAGGACAAGACAACACAAAATAGTGGTTAAGAGTACCTTTTAAGTAGCGAAGTATTCGCTTGACTGCTTGCCAATGATCAATGGTGGTAGTTAGAATGCATAAATTGACAAACTTTGTTCACAGAATAAGTAATTACTGGGCGAGTCATAATGATATATTGCGAACTAGCAACAACACTTCGATAATAATGAGGGTCAACAAATAATTCACCTCCCCTGGCTGAGACCATAGGGGTGGAGATAGAATTTGCCCCTAAAAGTTGTGTTTTGGCAAGTAACTCACGAATATATTTTGATTGAGATAAATATAAAGAACCATCAATATTGTAATTTACTTCAACACCAAGAAAATAATGTAAAGGGTCTAAGTCTTTAAGAGAAAATGATTGATGAAGTTTATTAATAATCTGAGTAATAGCAGAAGAGGAATTTCCCAAAACAAGCATATCATCGACATACATTAAAAGATAAATGAGGACACCATAGTTAGAATTTAAGAATAAAGATTTGTCAGCCTTTGAATTAACAAAACCAGGAGAAAAAAGAAATGATTTTAAGCGGTCATACCACTCACGAGGAGCTTGTTGTAAGCCATATAGAGCTTTTCTTAATTTGCATACCAAAGAAATAGATGAAGAGGAAGAAGAAAGAGAAAAACCAGGAGGTTGCATCATGTAAACATCTTCATTAAGGTAGTCATGTAAAGATGTTGCTTATATCCAATTGCCTAATTTTACAATTATGAGCTAAAGCTAAAGAAAGTAAGATACGAATAGTAGTGAGTTTAATAATTGGACTAAAGGTTTCGTAGTAATCAATATCAACACTTTGATGAAACCCCTTAGCAACTAAATGTGCTTTGTATCTAGCTATAGACCCATCAGAGTTACGTTTAATTTTCAATACCCACTTACATCCTATTACCTTTTTGTCCTTGGGTAGAGAGACGAAGTCCCAAGTGTGATTGATTTGAAGAGCTTTGAATTCCTCATTCATAGCCTCTAATTAGTGAGGACGTTGTAATGCAATCTTTAAAGATGGTGGTTCATGATTAATATATTCAATAAGAAAAATCTTGGGTTTATAGACACCAGCCTTAGCTCCAGTAGTCATGGCATGTGTATTTGTATTAGAGGATGAAGGAATGGGATCAGAAGTGGAGGCATGAGTATTTATATTTTGGGAGGTAGAAGAGATAGATAAAGAATTCATAGGAGAATTTGTAGGAGATGAAGAAGATATTGGATGAGATTGATTAGAGGAGTCAATAGAAATATTAGAATCAATAGGTGAAGAAGAATAAGAAGTTGGCGAATGATGTTCAACCTTAGGTGAAAAATGAGGAAGAAACTGGGATTGAGAAGTGCAAGAAGAAAGTTGCTGAGAAATCGAAGATTGATTTGCAAATGGGTAAACTCGTTCATAAAAAAGAACATGTCGTGAAACATATATATGACCACTACTTTGATCAAGACACATGTACTCGTTATGAGTATTACTATATCCTAAGAAAATGCATGATTTGGATCGTAGTTGAAGTTTGGTACTATTGTAAGAAATATGGAAAACAAAGACAGCCAAAAGACCAAAGATGCTTATAATTGGGTTTCTCATCAAGTAATTTTTCTAAAGGACTTGATCCTTGAAGAACAATTGTTAGGAGTCGATTAATAAGATAGATGACAGTAGAAAATGCATCATCCCAGTGAATAAGAGGAATTTTAGAATGGACAAGTAGAGTAAGGCCTAAATCAACTATATCTCAATGCTTACGTTCTATAATACCATTTTGCTCAGAGGTGTGTGGACAAGTGAGATGACGACCAATCTATTTGTAAAGCCTTAATAGAAAGATTAAGAAGTTTCTCAACATAGGTCTTAAAATATTGAATAAAGGCCGACAAAGCTTCTGATTTATTATTAAGAAAGTAAAACGAGAGTACGTATCTACAAAACTAATATAGTATCTAAAGTCATTTAAGGAAACAGTGGAAGCAGGGCCTCATAAGTTCTATAAGTTGTAAAGGAGAATGATAAACCGTAGAAGACATAAAGAATGACAGTCAGAACAAGAATGACAAACTTGTTTATTATTTAACAAAGAAATATTAAATTTAGTAAGAATTTGAGATACAATCTTAGAACTTGGATGCCCTAATCTAAGATTCCATAAAGCAAAAGGATCTTACTTGGATGGAGTAATAGAAACAGGGGGCTGCATAGAAGAAAGTTTAGAACAAAGAGCCTCAAAAGTTGAATTTAAAGAAGAATTTGAGGGAGTAGGATCAACAAAAGTTGTAAGATTGAATTTATATAATCCATCATAAAGTTGTCCTTGAAGAAGAGGTTGTTCAGTGACTCGATCCTTCACATAGCAAATACGCGGGTGAAATTCAAAAAGTACATCATTGTCATTAGAAAATTGGCTAACACTTATCAAGTTTCTTTTAATATGGGGCACATACAATATAGATTTCTTAAGTGAAATGAACGATTAGAAATTGAATTGAAATTTGATGGAATTAAAGTAGAGGAACCAATATTAGTAATAGACAAACTTGCACCATCTCCCATACGAATTTGTTGTCCTCCGAAATAGTTGGAAGTAGTAGAAAGATTATTCAGATCATTTGTAACATAATGTATAGATCCAGAGTCAAGGTACCAATTGCTAACTGTGTTGTATAGGTTCTGATATTGGACACATTCTAAGGGATTATTTCCTAAGGTTGCTAAATTTACAGAGCCTTTAGGAGAAGAATATGATGGTAATATGTGAGTAGAAAATTCTTGAGGAATTCTGATTATTGACAAGGACATTATAGGCTTTGTCAAAACAGAAATAACAACGAGGGACAGTGTAGCCAAATTTACTACACAACTGACATTGGGGTTTATTTGAATTATTCCACCCTCTTTTCCCTCTAGAAATTTGATTACTTCTTTCTCTATCATGGTTAGAATTTTGGCTATTGGGCTGAAATTGGTTGCTTCTTTCTTGTTTGAAACTAGCTTGTAAAGTAACAAGATTAGCAGAATGGAGAGTAGAATCATTTGAAACAAGAGGCATGCTTTTCTAATCTAATTTCATTAGATAACAAAAGTGAATAGATGTCCTGAAGTGGCTTTGGTTTAGACTGTAGTAATTACAGACACAATTGATTCATATTCATTTCCTGAACTAGAAAGAATGTAGACGACATGATCTTGTTCAGAAATTGTATGACCCACAACAGACAAACAACTCACAAGATGTTTTTACCTTGGCAAGATAATCTTTCATATTCATACCTCCTTTCTTGAGAGTTTGAAGTTGAGTCTTGTATTGCATTACCTTGACCGTATTTCTTGAAGAATAAGTTCTGGCTAAAGCATCCCATAGTTCTTTCGTCGTTTGACAATCAAACATTTGATTGACTATTTCTTCAGTCATCAATCCCAGAAGCCACAAGAAAATTTGTCCTGTTGATCCCATTTCAAAAACTCTGGATTTAAGATTTGATCAGCTGCCTTTTTCTTATCTACTGCATCGCTTGGTGTATCACTTGGGCAAATATTGAACTAGAATTTTCTGGTCTTCTTTAATGTGTTCTTCAAGTCCATGACCTCGAATCAAATAGAGAATCTAGAATTTACAAGGGAGGTAGTTGTTACTATTCAGCTAAATGATCAAAGATTGATTTCCAGGATTTGACATAAGAGAATTTCAGAGGGAATTTTCCAGAAACGATGAGGAGCTGGAAGACGCCATGGAGAAGAGATTTTTGTTGGTTTGAACCGTAAGGCTCTGATACCATCTCAATTGTAAGCCCATAAAAGTATTTTTTTAGGGACAGTTGCATAGATGGCAAATTGGACCAAATTAATAGTAAATATAGCATAGTTGCAAACTAATTGCAAATATAGCAAAATTAATTGTAGAAGACCAAAAAGATGTTGTCAGATTCTATTCGTGTCTATCACTGATAGACTCTAATTATTCAAAGTATATCAATGTCTATCGCTGATAGATTTGATTAATCAAAATCTATCAGTGACTATCACTGATAAACTTTGATTAACCAGAGTTTATCAACGATAGACACTGATAGAATCAGAGTCTATTAGTAGACTGATAGATTCTGATTAATCAGAGTCTATCGTTGATAAACTCTGATAATCGAAATCCTATCAGATAGATTCTAATTAATCAGAGTCTATCAGTGTCTATCAGTAACATACTTTGATAGATTTTGCTATATTTGCAAATTTTTTTACATTGTGCTATATTTGCTATTAATTTGGTCCAATTTGCCACCCACTGCAAATTCTCTTTTTTTTTTTTTATTCATTTATCATCAATTGATGTATAGGTGTAGAATCCTGAAGCCACCACATGTCCAATTTATACATAGATGGTTGAAGCCAAAAGATAGCTCTCTCTAACCAACTAATAGAAAAGAAAAAAACTAGAATTGAAAAGATTATTGATAACTCTTAGAAATAAGAGTTATTGGCCATTCTTTTAGGGCTTTTAGGCTTGATTTTACCTTAAGTTGATGCTATTTGAGTTGGGTATTGATGAATTTTTTGGTGTTTAATGAAAGTGCTTATTGATGGCTTTAAGTGTTTAATTTCCCGTTAATTTCGGATTTAAACTGACTTGGAGTTCCAGTTTTCTTTGCAGATTATGTTGTAGCATGAGCTGGAAGAGGCAGAATAGCAGCTGGAGCTGATTTACATGTGGAAGGCTTCATTAATTGATGTGGCATTCCCAGCTGGAGGCTGAAGCTATTTTCAGCCATTAGAATGATTTCCAAGTGGGCAAGGCTTGTCTAATCAGCCCTGAATCCCACAAATATGGCTGGGTATATAAAAGAAAAGAGGCCCTAATTTGGAAAGGAGCTAAAAAAGAGGGGAGACTGACCATTGGGAGCTGATTTTGGAGCAAAAACAGAGGAAAAGAAGAGGAGGGCTGCTGTGGAGCTATTATTCAGCTTGGGAAAGCTGGATTTTATCTTGGGCACTTCTTCTTTAGTCTTTTCTTCTCATCTTTTATCTCCCTATTGACATTAGTTGTGGTAGAGGCTGAAAACAGGTTGTGTATGAGCATTTTCTACTATATTGAACTTGTTTCTTCTTTGATCATGAACTCATCCTCTTTAGGTGAGGATTAGGGAGCTTATATTGTAACGAAGGGTTGTTGTAGTTGAACCATGCTAATTTCATCTTAAAGTAGAGTGTGTTTCATTGTTAAAGCTGGAATTTCGTTTGGCCAACCATTTTCTAGCATTGTTATTGATTGTTTGGGAAAACATTTAGTAACCGATTACTTTACTTTACCTTAGTCTTTTGATGATCATGAAAATGAGTGGTTATTTAGGGATAAATCACCACCTAGGGCACTAATCAGATTGAGCTAAAAATAAGGGGTTAAATGGGAGTTTAATCGCCTTAATCTTTGGAGAATTGGAAAATTCTCGTTGAAAAATCTGGGTGAGATGAATTAGCACAGTTTTTGCTATAGCAATCCCTGGAAACAATACAGAGTATCCCTAATCCGAGCCTTACTTCTCCTCTGCATTCAGCCGTTTTTCTTGCGTTATTTGCTCTCAATTCTTCTTAATTTCACTCAATTTTATTTACAATAGTGCATCTTAGTTATTAATTAATATTTGGACTTTGGTTACTCGAATTTCATTGAGAATAGGCTTAAGAATAGTGTTTTTCGTTGCATCAATCCCTGTGGAGAACGATATAAAAATACTTATCACTTGGTGCTGATCGTGTGCACTTGCACGTGTTTTGGTGAAGATTTCTTGCATATTGTAAATCACTTTGCACAAGGCAACAAGTTTTTGGCGCTGTTGCCGGGGATTGAGTAGATTTTCGCTATTTTTAAGTTGAAATTCGGCGAAATTGGTGCTAAAACAGAATCTAAACTTTGTTGTTTAATTTTGCAGGTGTTGGTAGCTGTTTATGAACGAATTCCCTGATTTGGAATTTAATTTTGATCCCGAAATTGAAAGGACTTTTCACAGGAGAAGAAGAGAGCAAAGAGAAAGGAACTAGGATGGATCCGCCGCCTCTTTTACCTCCGGGAGTTCAAGGAAATCAGCCACTAAATCCTGAGATAAATCAGCAACAGGGGATGGATATTCAAGCTGAGAATCCTGTTCTTATAGCTAATGACAGGAGAAGAGCTATCAGAGCTTACGCTGTCCTTACCTTCAATGAGTTATATCCGGGGATAGCAAGGCCAGAGATTCAGGCACAAAATTTTGAGATGAAGCCTGTTATGTTTCAGATGCTGCAAACAGTGGGTCAGTTTCATGGGTTACCTTCAGAAGACCCGCATTTGCACCTTAAATCTTTCTTGAGAGTAAGCGACTCATTCACAATTCAAGGAGTTTCCCAAGACGCGTTGAGGCTAACTTTATTCCCTTATTCTTTGAGGGATGGAGCTAAGGCTTGGTTGAACAACTTTGCCCCCGGTTCCATCACTACTTGGAATGAGCTAGCCGAAAAATTTCTTATCAAGTACTTCCCTCCCACGAGGAACGCCAAGCTCAGAGCAGACATAGTATCCTTCAGGTAGTTTGATGATGAATCCTTTAGTGAAGCTTGGGAAAGATTCAAGGAATTGTTGAGAAAATGTCCTCACCATGGTCTCCCCCATTGCATTCAGATGGAGACTTTTTATAATGGGTTGAATATGGCCACTCAGAACATGGTAGACGCTTCAGCCAATGGAGCTTTGTTGTCCAAGACCTATGATGAAGCATATGCTATTTTAGACAGAATTGCTACAAATAGTTGTCAATGGTCAGATTCAAGAAGCATGACTGGAAAGAAAAATAAGGGTATGCTTGAGGTGGATACAGTGACATCCTTCAATGCGAGATTTGATTCAATGGAGAGCATGATGAAGAAATTGAATTCGGGATTTGAAAGTTTGCAATTGGCAAATTCTGGTGCAGTCCAGAATGCTGCAGCAATTAACATAAGTCAGGATGCAGCAGATTCTTGTGTGTATTGTGGGGAGAACCATACTTTCGATTTTTGTCTAGGGAATCCAGCCTCGGTATGCTATGTGGGGAATCAGAATGCCCCAAGGAATAACCCCTATTCTAACACCTACAATCCCGGGTGGAGGAATCACCCCAATTTTGCTTGGGGAGGTCAAGGGAGTAACACCAACAATCAGCAAGTTCAGCAGAAAATGGCAAGTGGATTTGGGAATCAAAATCAGCAAGGGCAATTTCAGAAAGTCAACATGAATCAGCAAGCTTCAGGGTCTTCTTTAGAGAATATGTTCAAGGAATATATGGCAAAAACTGATGCCGTCATTCAAACTCAGCAAGCTTCTTTGAGGAATTTAGAGGTTCAAGTGGGTCAAATAGCTAGCGAATTGAAAGCAAGACCGATGGGTAAGCTTCCTTCTGACACTGAGAGTTCAAAGAGAGAGGGTAAAGAACAGGTTCAAGCCGTAGAGCTGAGAAGTGGGAAGCCTTTAGGGGAGAAAAATGTGCCAAAACCGCAACCACCAGTTGTTTATTTGGGTGCTGACTCGTCAAAGACAGCAGGGGAATCTGAGAAAAATGATGCTGGAACTGAAGGTGTACATATTACACATGCAGAAGCAATTGAAGATCGAAAGCACTTAAGACATTCAATTTTACTCCTAAAGCATGCATGTTCTAGAAAAGGCAGAAAAGGGAGTTAGAGAACACCAACCTTTGTAGCTATCTTATATGGAACTCCTTATGGTGTTATCCTCTCCAATGCTCCTTGGACAACCTCTAGAGTCTTCTCTACTATTCTCCTTGCTTAGAATGACTTGTGGGAGTCTTATACAGATAAGGAATGGGAAGGGAATGCTTGAAGGATCAAGCTATTGAAAGAACTAAGGAAGAGTGTGTCTTTGAGAGGAAAAACCAGCAGCATAACAGTAGGTAAAAGCTCTCTCTTCTTTGAATCTGATTCAAGCTCCTTATAAAGACCTCCTCCATGCAAAGACAAGCTTCATGACACTAGACACATGGTGAAAATGCAACTCAAAGTGGATTCTAGGTGTTTAATTCACAACACATGCAACTAGTGCATGGTTGTGTTGTTTTCCACTATGCATCAACATGCAAGAGTGGGAATGCCACTAAATCCACTAAATTGAACCTTCATACTTGAATTTTCAGCTTGCAATTTTCCTTAATTCAATTTGAAATTCAATTTGATTTCTAGGTTATAAATTGGGACATTTCCAAGTTAATATATCATGATTAATCTAATTAATCATTCTTACCTAGTGCCATTAATAGTATATGATTCCTAATACATATACATGGTATTTAAAACACTTTTAAATACCTTATCTCTCAATTTCTTATTTAATTCATAATTAAAAATTGTGTCAAACACATTTTTACGATAAAGCCCTATTTCCCGTTTTTGAACGATTCAAAAAAAAAAAAAATCCTATCATTATGATCTAAGCATTAATCCAATATGAGCTAGTAGAGGGACCTAATGGACCTATAGATCATGGGCTCCAACGATTCGAGGCTAACCGACTAATCTCATAATCTAAGTTAGCCAACATTCGTTAACTACCGGGACACTCCACTATAGCCCGATAGTTGCACTCCCCTCACTATAGATATATTTCCGTCCACTTGATTTAACCATGATTAGTAAGTCGTTCCTTCACAGGTTGTTCGTAGCTATAGCTAGGTCAAATAACCGTTTCACCCCTATAGTACTTCTTGTTCCTTAAGTTCCACTAATCCTCTAATGAACAATCGGTTTGCGGTCCAACCATCAAACCTAAGTTCCTCTCGATCCAACGAGAGGGTGGGGCCCCTTGTTCAAGTCCCGGAGTTAGTACTTAAGAGAACAACCTCTCTGCTATCCCTGAAAAAGGTAGGAGTGAATTCCGTCTTGCGAAACTATGTCCCCAGCTATCTATTCGATCTTATCCCCAAAATGGTAGGCTTGTTGAGTCGGCGATGCTGGCCACTCTCACCAATGCAGATCAAAGGATAATCTCGTATAAACAGGAGTTCATAGTTAGCTCAGGATTAAGAACGAGTTACCTAGGTCATCTATGAGAAATAGTCAGTTTCTTCAGTAAACGGCGTTATAAAGAGAAAGTGACTTATTTCGTGGTCCAGTCTTATGCAAACTCATTGCATAGGACGCCCCCACTCTCATGTCACCACATGAACGATTTAGGATCTCATCGTTTGTACTTAATACAAAGTGGGCCGCGTCCATAGTGTCTCCAGGATAAGGCACCCAACCGTATCCTTATACTATAGACTATTTTGACTATAAACTTGAACTTGATCCTACGATATGTCCCTACATATAGTTCGAGTATTCATTTTATAGTCAAGGATCTTAGTTTATTGGATTTAGGTTAATCATTCGCAATTTACATATTCAATAACATCTTTTACTGAATAACCTCAATAACGTCTTTATTGAAAATAGAATATGTTTAATGATTTACAAACTACGAGTTTATAGGACATTAAACCCAACAGGAACTCAATGTGAAAAGAGCTCCGAGGCTGAGGAATTTGATGAAATACCTAGAAAAACCTCTCAAGCTTCTCCTAAGCTAGTTCCTACACCTTCCCCTACATTTAAACCGCCCCCACCACCCTTCCCTCAACGGTTGAAGCAAAAGAATCAAGATGCCAACTTCAAGAAATTCTTTGAGGTATTTAAGCAACTCCACATTAATATCCCCTTAGTTGAGGCATTAGAGCAAATGCCCAATTATGTTAAATTCCTCAAAGATATTTTATCAAAGAAGAGGAGGCTAGGTGAATATGAGACAGTGGCTTTGACTGAGGAATGTAGTGCAGTCTTGAAGAGCAAACTTCCGCCCAAAGTAAAAGACCCCGGAACATTTACAATTCCCGTTTCAATTGGTGGCAAAGAGTTGGGCCGAGCCTTGTGTGACCTTGGGGCTAGTATCAATCTTATGCCACTGTCGATATTCAAGAAGCTAGGCGTGGGAGAGGCAAGACCAACCACAGTGACTTTACAGCTAGCCGATCGATCCATTACCCACCCCGAGGGCAAGATTGAGGACATTTTAGTCAAAGTGGATAAGTTAATATTTCCAGCGGACTTCATTATCTTAGATTACGAGGCCGATAAGGATGTTCCAATTATTTTGGGTAGACCATTTCTAGCAACGGGGAGAGCTTTAATTGACGTGCAAAAGGGTGAATTAACCATGAGGGTGTTTGATCAAGAAGTGAAATTCAGTGTGTTCAATGCTATGAAATACCCAGCTGAATCAGAAGAGTGTTCGATGATTCGGGTCATGGAAGAGGTAGTAACGCATAACTGGGAGCAGGAATTGCTACAACATCACATTGAGCAGTTTGGGGGAAATCAGCATGGAAGATCTGGAATATTTATGTGTTCAGCCGAAAACAGGGGATTTACAGGAAATTTTAGAGTTTAACCGAGCTTTTGAATCACTGGAATTGGCGAACAGAATAGTTAAACCAATGCAACCATCAGTTGTGGAACCTCCCAGATTTGAACTCAAGCCGCTGCCTTCACATTTGAAATATGCCTATTTAGGGGAGCAAGAGACATTACCCATTATTATCTCTTCAAAATTACTTCCTGAAGATGAAAAGGCATTACTGAATTTGTTGGGAAAATTCAAAAAAGCTATTGGGTGGACTCTAGCCGATATCCAAGGTATAAGCCCTTCCTTTTGCATGCACAAGATTAATTTAGAGGAGGGAAATTTTAAATCCATTGAGCATCAGTGAAGATTGAATCCGGCCATGAAAGAGGTGGTAAAGAAAGAAATAATCAAGTGGTTAGACGCCGGGATCATTTATCCCATATCCGATAGCAATTGGGTGAGTCCAGTTCAGTGTGTACCGAAAAAAGGAGGCATGACAGTGGTAATGAATGAAGCCAATGAGTTAGTCCCTACAAGAACAGTGACGGGGTGGAGAGTGTGCATGGACTATAGGCGCTTGAATAAGGCCACAAAGAAAGATCATTTTCCGTTACCTTTCATTGATCAAATGTTAGACAAGTTGGTGGGTCAAGATTATTATTGCTTCTTAGATGGCTATTCGGGTTATAATCAAATCACAATAGCACCTCAAGATCAAGAGAAGACTACGTTCACTTGTCCTTACGGCACGTTTGCATTTAGAAGGATGCCGTTTGGTCTTTGCAAACTTAGTCGAGACTATTATGGAGGTATTTATGGATGACTTCTCGGTTTTTGGAGAGTCATTCCAAGTTTGCCTCACAAATTTGGGAAAAGTTCTACAAAGGTGCGAAGAAACCAACTTGGTACTCAATTGGGAAAAGTGCCACTTTATGGTGAGGAAAGGAATTGTTCTTGGACATAAAGTTTCTAGGCAAGGCATTGAAGTGGACAGAACAAAAGTTGAATTAATTGAGAAGCTTGAGCCACCTACAACAGTGAAGGGAGTGAGGAGTTTTCTTGGCCACGCGGGGTTTTATAGGAGATTCATCAAAGACTTCTCTAAAATTTCAAAGCCCCTTTGCTTATTGTTAGAGGCCAACCGACCCTTTGAGTTTGGGGAAGATTGCTTGGCGGCGTTCAACACCTTAAAGAAGGCATTAGTCACTGCACCTATTATATTAAGCCCGAATTGGAAGCTCCCATTCGAATTAATGTGCGATGCAAGCGATTATGCAGTGGGTGCGGTACTCGGACAAAGGTACGAAAAAATCATTCATCCTATTTACTATGCTAGTAGAACACTTAATGGCGCACAATTAAATTACACCACTACGGAAAAGGAATTGTTGGCCATAGTTTTTGCATTTGAAAAATTTAGGCCATACTTAGTGGGTTCCAAAGTAATTGTGTTTACTGATCATGCTGCTATTAAGTATCTATTAGCTAAAAAGGATGCGAAGCCAAGATTGATAAGGTGGGTGCTGCTTCTTCAAGAATTTGATTTAGAGATCAAAGATAAAAAGGGATCCGAAAATTTGGTGGCTGACCATCTTTCAAGGCTGGAAAATACAGAGAAATTGCTGCAGCAAAGTGGACTTAGAGATGCATTCCCAGACGAGCAGTTGCTTACAGTGGCTCATGTGAAGGCAATGGGTACTCCTTGGTTTGCAGACTTTGCTAATTATTTGGCATGTGGAATTCTACCCCCAGATCTGAGCAAGCAGCAATTAAAGAAATTCTACTTTGAGGTGAAATTTTACTTTTGGGATGACCCATTTCTTTATAGGCAGTGTGCTGACGGTATCTTTAGAAGGTGTGTGGCCGAAAATGAGATCCAGTCCATCCTCACCCACTGCCATTCATCCCCTTACGGTGGGCATTTTGGAGGCCAGCGGACAGCAGCGAAGGTATTTCAGTCGGGATATTTTTGGCCTTCAGTGTTCAAGGATGCGCATTTGTTCAGTAAAGTTTGCGATCGGTGTCAGCAAAAAGGAAATTTGGGAAGAAAAGATGAAATGCCACTCACATTTATCCTAGAGGTTGAGCTCTTTGATGTATGGGGTTTAGACTTCATGGGTCCTTTTCCACCATCCTCTGGGAATTTATATGTTCTTGTCGCTGTGGACTACGTTTCAAAATGGGTAGAAGCCATAGCATGTCCGTTGAATGACGCCAAGACAGTTCTGAAATTTTTACATAAGCACATCTTTACTCGCTTTGGCACCCCTAGAGCGTTGATAAGTGATGAGGGGACTCATTTTGTAAACAAATTAATGAAAAATATGTTGAATAAATACAATGTTAAACACAAAGTGTCCACCCCTTACCATCCACAAGCCAACGGACAAGCGGAGATCTCAAATAGAGAAATCAAAAATATTTTGGAAAAAATGGTTGGGCCAAGCAGAAAAGATTGGTCCATTCGGCTAGAGGATGCATTGTGGGCTTATAGAACTGCATACAAAACTCCATTGGGCATGTCCCCATTTCGGTTGGTTTTTGGAAAATCTTGTCACTTACCAATGGAGTTGGAGCATAAGGCTTTCTGGGCCATCAAGAAGCTCAACTTTAATGAAGAGGCAGCTGGTGATTTGAGAAAGCTACAACTTCTGGAATTGGAAGAGTTTAGACATTTTTCTTATGACAATGCTAAGATGTACAAGGAGAGAACTAAAGCATGGCATGACAGAAAAATAACATCAAAGAGATTTGAAAAAGGTCAGAGAGTGTTGTTTTTTAATTCCCAGCTCAAGCTATTTCCGGGGAAGCTTAAGTCACGGTGGTCCGGGCCATTTACAGTGTTAGAAATGAAGGGATAAAAGCCCCACGCAGCGGAAAGTATTACCGAACCTACTCAGAGTCTTAGATTCTAATTGAAATACCAATACAATTTGCAAAATGTTACAGCAATAAATCTATATTTAATGGGCTGTACATAGGCTATAAACATGCTAAAAAAGATCAACTAGATTGATCCTAGTGATCAAGGATTTCATAAAAAACTTACTTTTGTAGAAAGCCTTAATCAATTCGCCTTTTCTTGCCAATAAGAATGAAAACGCAGCAACCCTCTTGTGCGAACACCACCAATCGGCTACACAGGTATATCTCTAAGACTTCTTGAAGCAGGAGACTTGTGGGAGTCTTTTGGGAGAGATCTCTAAGATAATGAGAGACAATGGGATACCTTTCACCCCACCCCAGGGGTCCTATATATAGGTAAAGGCCAAGACCTTTTCCTAATAGGAAAAGGTCTAGGAATAAGTTCAAATCTATTATCTGAACAATATCTAATTTTAATAATTAATTAATTCCATAATTAATTAATTACCCAATTAAATATCACATATTTAATCTTAGGGATTTTATTAAAATTAAAATTAATATGAATCCAATTCATATTAAATTTATTTGAACTCTTTCAAATATTTTCTTTCCTAATAGGAAAAGGTCTCTAATTTTAATAAATAATTAATTAATTCCATGATTAATTAATTACCCAATTAAATATCATATATTTAATCTTAGGGATTTTATTAAAATTAATATGAATCCAATTCATATTAAATTTATTTGAACTCTTTCAAACATTTTCTCTCAAGAATTAATTTTTGAAATTAATTCAAAAATTATATTATAAAGTTTCATAAACTTTATATTATAATGCATCAATATACATTATACGATTTCCCAAATAAATTGAACACTTTCAATTTACAATTTATATTTGTTTGCTTCAAGTCTTTTTACGAGCTACCAGTGAGACCTAATGGACCTACAGATCAGAAGCTCCAACGATACGAGACTAATCGGCTTAAACTCATTAACCAAGTTAGTCTCCATTCGTTAACTGTGGGTCATTCCACTAAAGACCCTCAGCTGCACTCTTCTCACTGCAGAATATTTCTGTGTCCACGGATATCGACCAATACTACAAGTCAGTCCTTCACGTGTGTTCGTATCCCAGCTGGGTCAAATTACCATTTTACCCCTGGTTTACATCTTTGTCCTTAAGTCCCCAGTGCTCCTCTAATGAACAATCTGTTTGAGGTCCAACCAACAAACAGAAGTCCCTCTCGTGCCATAGAGAGGGTTGGGCCCATTGTTCAAGTCCCGGAGACACCACTTAAGGGAACACACCTCTACTTACCCTAGAATCGGGAAGGAGTGAATTCCATCTTGTGTGATTATGTTCCCAGCTCCCCACTCGGTATTGTCCCCAAAATGGTAGGCTTATTGAGTCGGCGTGCTGGCCACTCTCACCCATACAAATCAAAGGACAACTCCTCGTGAACAGGAGTCCATAATCCACTCAGGATTGAGACTGAGTTGTCTAGGTCATCCTAGTGAAATAGAAACCAAGCCAACTAACGGTGTTACAGTTAGTGGTTAACTATTTCGCGGTCCGGTCTTATGCAAACTCATTGCATAGGATACCCCCACTCGCATGTCAACTACATGAACGCGTTGGATCATAGCGTTTGTATCATAATACAAAGCGGGCCGTATCCATAGTGTCACCAGGATAAGGTACCCAGCCTTATCCCTATACTATAGACCTTTTAGGTTGTTACTTGAACATCGATCCCCGTATGTCCCCACATACTAGTTCAAGTTACATAAACAACCTTGGATCTTAGTTTATTGGATTTGGGTCAAATAGTGCAATATTTAACAATAACATTTTATTGCAGAAACTAAATAACACTTTATTAAATACAAGTATAAAATTTGTTTACATTCATTATCTACGAGTTTTAGGGCATAAAACCCAACAAACTCCCACTTGAACTAAAACTCTAGTTTAGTGGGATGTACAACAATCTATTCAGCAGTGGGTGTATAAATACATGTACAAAACATATACAATGTACAAATACAATAAACTAGGGCATCACAATACCCATTACATAATGGTATCACTATACCCATTACATTTCTCCCACTTGCCCTAGATTTCACATTTGCACATAACTCGTAGACCTAGACCTTCTAGATGACCCTCATACCCTTTAGCCGAGAGAGCCTTCGTGAATATTTCAATTTAATTCAATGTGCTTGCTTGTCTTGGGCTGCAAAGTTCTTATGAATTTGCCACAACACCACTGTATCACTATAAAGTCTGATGGGCAAGTTCACATTTGGAATACATTCCAAATCAGTCAAGAACTTTCTAAGTCTTACAGTCTCTATCGCTGCTTCACAAGTAGCTATATTTTTGGCCTATATGGTCAAGACTGTAACTATGCCACACTATAGCTCCATTGTAAAGTTTGACCATGGATACTGATTGATATGTGCTGACTATCCCTACAGCATAACAGATGTCAGGCCTCGTGCAAAGCATTACATACATTAAGCTGCCCACAGCGGAGGCGTAGGGAATCTGTCTCATATCCTCAATCTCTTGAGGTGTCTTAGGACACTATTCCTTAGACAAGTGAACCCCATGCCTGAAAGGCAATAAGCCCTTCTTGGAGTTCTGCATCGAATATCGAGACAACATTTTGTCAATATACGTTGCTTGAGACAGGGCTAGCGTTTCGTTCTTCCGATCCCGGATTATTTGGATTCCAAGAACATATTAGGCCTATCCTAAATCTTTCATTTGGAATTGGGCCACTAGCCATTCTCTTACGTCAGACAGATATCCTTATCAGTCTTAAAATCCATGTCAGTGTATCCCGTAAGGATCAAATCCTTAGTCCCATACACGAGCATATAGTTCCTCTTTCTCCTCAGATACTTAAGGATATTCTTAACGGTTTTCCAATGATCAAATCTTGGATTAGATTGGTACTTACTGACAATCCCTATTGCATAGGGCATTCGTCTCATGTCTTCAACTTTTTGAGGTGTCTCAGGAAACAGTTTCTTAGACAAAATGAATTCCACGCCTGAAAGGTAGTGAACCCTTCTTGGAATTCTGCATCTTATATCTAACTAACATCTCGTAGATATAAGACACTTGAGACAAGGCTAGATTTTTGTTCTTACGGTTCCTAACGATTTGGATCCGAAGAACAAACTTAGCTTCTCCCAAATTTTCATTTGGAAATGAGCTGCTAGCTTATTTTACTAGTCAGTAAGATAACCTACATCATTCCCAATGACTAGGATATCAATCACATAGAACATTAATAAAGCTACTGAACTATTGACGATCTTCTTGTAAAGACAAGATTCATCAATGTTCTTGATCAAAGCCAAAGATTTGATCAGAGTATCAAATCTTATATTCCAAGATTGAATTGCTTAGGTCAATCCATGAATGGATCACTTAAGCTTGCAAACCCCTTTTGCTTCTGATCTTGCTAAATGAACCATTCTGCTTGAGACATGTAGATACTTTTCTCAAGATTACCATTCAAAAGGGTAGTCTTGACATCCATTCTAAATGGACAAGAGTTCTAACAGACTTCAACATGACGACAGGAAATAAGAATTTCTTACAGTCCCCTGTCTCTGGGTATAACCCTTTTGCCATAAGTCTAACCATAAGATTATGTCTCATTTCTTCTTGTAGATTCATTTGATAGATCTACAAGATTCTAGATGGAATTGAAATCACATATTTCAATTCCGGGTCCATCAGTTTAATCCAATTGGTTCTTATTAACATCATTCATCGCCTTGCTCTAAGACAATGAATCCTCTAAATCATCATCAGGTATGACGATCTGGGCTTCCATTAAGCCCATGTAACGGTTCAGATTGTAGAACAATCCTCCCACTATATTGAGGCACTCTCAACTTTTGAGATAGATGTAACTAACCAGTTGTGTTGACCCCGTCAACAACTCTTGTTAATGGTCCATTGCTTTAATCCAATTGGTTCTTGTTAACATCAAACATTGTCCTGCTCTAAGACAATGAATCCTTAAAGCCATCATCAAGTATGATGATCTGGGCTTCAATTAAGCCCATGGAACGGTCAGATTGTAGAACAACCCTCCCACTTCATTGAGGCACTCTCAACTCTTGAGATAGATGTAACTAACCAGTTGTATTGGCCTTATCAACAACTCTTGTTAAAGGTCTAGCATCATCAACAACTCTTGTTGATATTTCTGTAGCTTCATCAGTTAATTTACTTAAAACGACCTTACTTTGTGGCTTATTTTTTCTTATGCGGTATTCTTCTGAGAATGTAGAATTTGTTGGTACAAATTCTTTATTTTCTTGCCGATTGAAGAAGTATCCACATCTTTCGTTTTCATGGGGTAGCCTACGAATAGGTATACTGTTGAACAGTGTTCCAATTTCTTTTTGGATTAGTCACAAGCACGTGTGTTGAACTCCCCAAAATAACGTAAACTACTTTTACGTCTTATCCACAATCCAAAAGATGTTTCAGAAACACTTTTGATGGAACGTTGTTCGAAATATGTGCTGCAGTCAACACTGCATGACCCCAAAACGAGTCAGGCAAATGAGCAAAGCTGATAATGAATCGAACCGTATCCAATAGGGTTCTATTTCTCCTATCTGATACACCGTTTCCTTAAGGTGCTTCAGGGGTAGTTGAGATGTAATTCCATGTTCTATCAAATAGTCTTGGAATCTCAAGTCTCATCTACTCTACACCTCGATCAGATCGAAGTGTTTTTATCATCTCACCTAACAAGTTTCCAACTTCAGTCTCAAACCACTTTGAATTTCTCATGAGCTTTAGACTTAAGTTGCATTAGGTTGAGATACACATACCTTGAATAATTATCTATAATATAGATGAATTATTCATACCCTCCCACTGCTTTAACATATTAGACCACAAGGATCCAAATGTACAAGCTCTAAGGGCTCTTTGGCTTTTTTTGCTCTTTTCCAGTAAAAGATCTATCAGTCATATTGCCCATAAGGCATGACTTAATTGGTATTAGAGAGTGTTCTTCTAACTAACTTAGAAGTATACTCTAGACTAAGCTCCCAATCATATTGAGATCAAAACTAGCCTAACACCTTAAGAACCAAAGGAAGGTATTTCCTTTAGGAGAAATCTTTTGCCTTTCATTTCTTTGAATAGTAGCAGCCTCAGACAACGTAGTGTTTATGACTGCCTTACTCTTGATTAGTCTTAAAAACATTTATGTTATTTTTCAATTCAGCTGAACAAAAGTTAACTCCCTTTCTTGAAATGAACTGCGTTAGCAGGGAAAAGTAAAGAGTAACATTGTTCCAGCCAATAAGATACAGAAATCAAATTTCTTTTGATCTTAGGAATTATATACACATTATCTAATAATATGTATTTGCTCTCACTGGGAAAAATAACTTAAACGTTCCCATTGCTACAGCCAAGATAACCTCTGTAGTTCAAAACTTTGAGAGTTATCTAAATAGCATCAAGCTGTTGCCAGGGATTCATTCCTTTCAATAAGAAGAACAAACGTGATTTGTGACTATGAATCAAGTATTCGGGTAGAATCACCATTCTTCACAAATTACGCTTCCAAGACTAGTAAATTGAATTTACTGTCTTTGGACAAGTCTTCTTTGGCTGAGCAAGGCTCAATGTCGCATTCATTAATAACACTTCTTAATGAATTAAACATTTGGGGCATGAGAACATTTCTCTGTTAAGACTAATATTAAAATATTCGCCACAAATTAATCGTTTAAGTTTGTTGTATAATCACCGTTATAGGCGTAAGACTATGCACATATTTAATCATTGAATTGAAATAACAAATTACTTGATTATTAATCGCACTAACCCATTACAAGAGCAATACAAACAATTGCATGCAATCCAATCGGTTTAGCAAAAACAAACAATCATAGAACCCTAAGACTATTGATTTAGTTTTGCAACGATGTTTCAGAGGTTTAGAGCAACAGCCACCGAAGGGTGATCAGCTACTCCTCCTTTGAAATGAGACACTTCTCAGCTAATTCTAATTCCGGAATAACTCATATTCCTATAGGCATTAGCCACCGTTATTTGGTCAAGGATTTGTTAACAACACTTAACTCATCCTCGTAAGTGTAACCCTCCCACTTTCAGATCCCAGAGGCACACACCAACAGGCTACCGAAGGGAAAGACAACTGTTGGTAATTAGCCTAAGTGACCCTATCCTTTCCAGGAGTTCACGGTGTTACGAATCTTATGATCAGACCCTCCGAAGGGATGGTTGCTCCAAGACAACACGCAGGCGGATCATAAGACTCTCACGGTGTGACCTATGGGTGGAGACCGAGGGATACATTGACACGTGTCCCGCTCCCACTTACTATGGGCACTTTCCCCATTCACCTTGTTATTGACTCATGCAAACACTTTCCGAAGGGAGGTCGCGCTAAAATGACACGAAGCCGAGCATGGATCTCACGTTGCGAATATAGGGACGTAGGAGCAAAAACTCGATTTAAATCAAGTTTTGATTTTACCTCCCACTAAAGTGACCTACCGTATATTTTAGGGTTTATTAACCTAGATAAATCCGGCTAATTCAATTTATCTAAGTCTAATCCTATTATAATTATTATAATGAGAATTGTAATGTTCTAGGTGAATTAAACTCTTTTAACAAACCTAGCAACACCGTATGCTAACATGACTATGGTCATTTCAACTCAGGTTCCGGGTTTGTTCCCAGGTAGCAGGTGTTCCGTAAACCGTCAGCTTAAATACCTCCAGCCTTAGACAGAACGTAACCGGGAGAGTTCCCTTTTAACCATAGTAATGTAAAGTCTTTACTCTAAAGATCTAGGTGTATTAAACTCTTTTAATAAACCTAGTGACATTGCATGCTAACATTTAACCATGATTAATTCAACTCCGGTATTCCGGGTCAGTTCCCAGGTAGGAGGTGTTCCGTAAACCGTCAACTTAAGTACCCCCAACCTTAGACAGAACTTTACCGGTAGAGTTCCCTTATAATCATAGTAATGTTTGTCCTACTTAGTAGGTTAAAACTATTTTTTAAAAACTAAGCAAGACTTAATTCTAATCCTATTAGAATTAACGAGATCTTAGGTCTAATTAATTTTAAACATTTTAAAATTAATACATTTACCTATGATCCTATGTTTGCATGCAATCTTTATTATAGGTTGACGGTTTCTAATCATCAATTTTTAAACTATTCAAAATTTTAATGATTAGCCCTATAATCATGCATACTATAGTTTTAAAATAATTAACAATCATATTCAAGTTATATAATAAAACTATATATATATTGTCTTGCATTGCATGAAATTAATATAACAATTATATTAAACTATGGATGTTTCATGCCCAATGCAACTTTGATTTCCATTATTAATAAATTAACAATTAAAATATTGCCAAAAATGGTTAAATCAAAGTAGCATGCTGCAAACAATTTTATTAAATATAACTATTTATATTTAACTAGGTAATTGTATGCATCATGCTTATCCTTTTTCATGATATTAATATAACTCAACTATATATTAAAAACTCATGAAAATAAACCATGCATTTCAATCCATACATTATAACTAATTATAATATAAAATGCATGAGCATGCTTTATAACCTAAGGTGGGATTTTAAATCTAAATGACATCCATAAAGCATTTAAATATCGTATAAACCGATTAATTGGCCACTAGGATAAAATAAAGCACATAAATCACAATAATTTAAGCTATTTTATCCAAAAAACATCCTTCTGCAGCTTCAGAACCGGATTAGACCGCACGAACCGACCCGAACTGCTTCGAACCGGACCCCAAAATGCCAAAACATGCTTGAACTGTGCAAATAATGCATAAACCGGGTCAAATCTCCTCGAACCAGTCAAGAACCGGTCAAACATATCACGAACCGGTCAAAAACTGAAGAACCACGGAAAAATAAAATAATTCAGCCAAATTGCACAAGGCTAGGCTCGAACCCCAAATCTCTGGTTTCATACAAGGCCACTGAAACCAACACAGCAGCTGCATGCTTTTCTGCCATTAATTGGTTTTATATATATATATATATATATTCCAGCAACTGTTCCAGCAACTTCCAGCAACTGTTCTTCGTGTTTGGCTTCGATTTTGGACGTGATTTTCAACGATCTTCATCATGAAACACCCTAGTCTAGACCCGGACTTACAGAGGATAATAGATTTACAAAATATGCCCAAAAATGCAAGGGCCTTTACATTGAACCATTCAAGAAAGCGTAAATCTATGGCCAAATAAATCGAAACCATTTATACGCAAACCATAACATTCATAATGCATGAATCCCACCAAAACAAATTGCAAATTTCAATTTAAAATCAAGAACAACTGAGTTGGCTCTGATACCAATTGAAGGGATAAAAGCCCCACGCAGCGGAAAGTATTACCGAACCTACTCAGAGTCTTAGATTCTAATTGAAATACCAATACAATTTGCAAAATATTACAGCAATAAATCTATATTTAATGGGCTGTACATAGGCTATAAACATGCTAAAAAAAATCAACTAGATTGATCCTAGTGATCAAGGATTTCATAAAAAACTTACTTTTGTAGAAAGCCTTAATCAATTCGCCTTTTCTTGCCAATAAGAATGAAAACGCAGCAACCCTCTTGTGCGAACACCACCAATCGGCTACACAGGTATATCTCTAAGACTTCTTGAAGCAGGAGACTTGTGGGAGTCTTTTGGGAGAGATCTCTGAGATAATGAGAGACAATGGGATACCTTTCACCCCACCCCAGGGGTCCTATATATAGGTAAAGGCCAAGACCTTTTCCTAATAGGAAAAGGTCTAGGAATAAGTTCAAATCTATTATCTGAACAATATCTAATTTTAATAATTAATTAATTCCATAATTAATTAATTACCCAATTAAATATCACATATTTAATCTTAGGGATTTTATTAAAATTAAAATTAATATGAATCCAATTCATATTAAATTTATTTGAACTCTTTCAAATATTTTCTTTCCTAATAGGAAAAGGTCTCTAATTTTAATAAATAATTAATTAATTCCATGATTAATTAATTACCCAATTAAATATCATATATTTAATCTTAGGGATTTTATTAAAATTAATATGAATCCAATTCATATTAAATTTATTTGAACTCTTTCAAACATTTTCTCTCAAGAATTAATTTTTGAAATTAATTCAAAAATTATATTATAAAGTTTCATAAACTTTATATTATAATGCATCAATATACATTATACGATTTCCCAAATAAATTGAACACTTTCAATTTACAATTTATATTTGTTTGCTTCAAGTCTTTTTACGAGCTACCAGTGGGACCTAATGGACCTACAGATCAGAAGCTCCAACGATACGAGACTAATCGGCTTAAACTCATTAACCAAGTTAGTCTCCATTCGTTAACTGTGGGTCATTCCACTAAAGACCCTCAGCTGCACTCTTCTCACTGCAGAATATTTCTGTGTCCACGGATATCGACCAATACTACAAGTCAGTCCTTCACGTGTGTTCGTATCCCAGCTGGGTCAAATTACCGTTTTACCCCTGGTTTACATCTTTGTCCTTAAGTCCCTAGTGCTCCTCTAATGAACAACTTGTTTGAGGTCCAACCAACAAACAGAAGTCCCTCTCGTGCCATAGAGAGGGTTGGGCCCATTGTTCAAGTCCCGGAGACACCACTTAAGGGAACACACCTCTACTTACCCTAGAATCGGGAAGGAGTGAATTCCATCTTGTGTGATTATGTTCCCAGCTCCCCACTCGGTATTGTCCCCAAAATGGTAGGCTTATTGAGTCGGCGTGCTGGCCACTCTCACCCATACAAATCAAAGGACAACTCCTCGTGAACAGGAGTCCATAATCCACTCAGGATTGAGACTGAGTTGTCTAGGTCATCCTAGTGAAATAGAAACCAAGCCAACTAACGGTGTTACAGTTAGTGGTTAACTATTTCGCGGTTCGGTCTTATGCAAACTCATTGCATAGGATACCCCCACTCGCATGTCAACTACATGAACGCGTTGGATCATAGCGTTTGTATCATAATACAAAGCGGGTCGTATCCATAGTGTCACCAGGATAAGGTACCCAGCCTTATCCCTATACTATAGACCTTTTAGGTTGTTACTTGAACATCGATCCCCGTATGTCCCCACATACTAGTTCAAGTTACATAAACAACCTTGGATCTTAGTTTATTGGATTTGGGTCAAATAGTGCAATATTTAACAATAACATTTTATTGCAGAAACTAAATAACACTTTATTAAATACAAGTATAAAATTTGTTTACATTCATTATCTACGAGTTTTAGGGCATAAAACCCAACAAGAAACATTTGACCACGGGGCCGTGTTGCTGAAGGATGATGAAGATGGAAGAGAATTTAAGGTAAACGGACAGAGGCTCAAGCATTATTGGGGTGAAGAATTCCAAAGATGCTACGCCTCTTGCAAATTATTGGAAGTCTAAAAGCATGAAGGGATGACAGGGACAATGCATGTTCTTGAATAATTAATCATTTATGAGTCCCTGAAGTGGTATGGTAGTTTTAATTTGCACTTTTTAATTTGAATGCTAAGTAATTAATCCTTGCGTTTTCATTTTAGTGAGTGGGTTATTTTTATGGCTTTTATTAGTGTAGTGTTAATTAAATTGCATGGTGCTATTTTCGACCCCCCCCCCCCATATTTTTTTTTTTTTTGGTCTATAATGGCAGCCCTTTAACCTTCTTGTGAGCTCTTTCATGCAAATAGGAATTAATGAACAGGTTGACATGACCAAAGGATGACAAAAATCTGCACAAAGGATCTTGGGCAGAGGACTTCTCGGTTTTGGAGGGGTTTCTACACCATTTGATGGGATGTTGGATGATTCTTGAAAAGAAAGCCTCTTGGGAAGAAGAAAAAAAATGGAGAATCAGCTTTTACGTGGCTCAAAGGAGAGTGAGTGGGATTTGCTTGTGGGAAGTTGAAAAGAAAGTTGAGAAAATAAGGGAAATGGACAGGTGGTTCGCATGCTGCAGCTGGCAGCATTGAAGGCTCTTGAATTCTCCTTGTATGAAAAAAAAAAAAAAAAACCAGCAGCCCCATGAAGGAGAAGAGCAAACTCTCGGTTTTGGCCATCTTCCCAGCTGCTGCCGTTTGATTTTAGCTTCCTTTCATCCCATTTCCATTCCAAGTTCAGTTGCTTAAAAGAAAAATGGGTCCTCGATCAATTGCAAGGAAGATATTCAAGCCGAGGGCAGTAGATGAAGAAGGCTCAGCTGCCCAAAACAGGGGCAAACAGCATATGATTGAAGACCACAGCGTGTTGCAGCCTATTCCTCAGGCGCCAAAAAGAAGACAAAAAGGGAAAGGAAAGGCCCCAATGGAGGCCATGAGGGAAGAGCCAAGGAAATTTGTAGGTGAGGCTGCAGCTGCGCGTTATGAAGAACTGAAGAGCAGAGAGATAATGCTAGAAAAAGGCTTTGATGAAAATCTTGACAGCTTACCGCATATGCTGGCGGTTACAATTAGAAATCAGAATTGGCAAAACTTATGCTATCACCCCGAGCCAGCTGTCCCTAGTATTGTCAAGGAATTTTATGCAAATTTTCAGGATAACGGCGTTTGGAAAACAATGGTGCGAGGACAAATCGTGGAATGGAGTCCGTCTTCTATTAATCAATTCTATGGTATACCCGATTTCCCCTTTGCCACCTGCAATGCCATGATGATAGCGCCCTCAGACGAGCAGCTCAAGGCGACCGTGCAATATTGTGCTATAGAGGGCGCGAGTTGGAAACAAAGTAAAAATGGCAGCCGTTCTTTGCTGTCAGCCTATGTGACTCCCGAAGCTAATGTGTGGCTTTGGTTTGTGAGGAATCGTCTTCTACCCACCACGCACGACACAACGGTCTCAAAAGAGAGAATGCTCTTGGTTTTCTCTATCATGAGCCTAATCAGCATAGATGTGGGAAGAATAATTGCAAGAGAAATCACCTCGTGTGCCCGGAAGAAAGCGGGAAAGCTATTCTTCCCTAACCTCATTACGGCTTTATGCTTAAGGGCAGGAGTGCAATTGGAAGAAGAAGATGATCTCGCAGTCGACAAGGGAATTATAGATGCGGCGGCTATCAAGCGATTAATGGGCGATGGTAAATCAAGGAAAACGTCAACCGTAGCCAGCGGAATAGAAGAAATCCTTAGACAGCAAAGAGAATTGCTGCAGCAGGTGCAGCACCAAGGTGAGCAACAGAGAGTTTATTGGGAATACGCATGGAAAAGAGATGAAATGGTTGAGAAGGCTTTTAACTCTGATCCAGAAGAGGCTCTACCACCTTTTCCTCCATTCCCTCATGGCGTTTTAAGCCCTTGGTGTCCTCCCTCCGAAGAAGATGTAGAAGAAGATGAAGATTGAAAAGGGAGTTTGCTGTCTTTAGTTCCATTCGTGGCTGTTGGTGTTCTTTTTGCTTAGTGATGTGATTGTTTTAACTTGCTGCTTGATTTAGATGTCGGTTTGTTCATTTCCTGTGTTGTTTGGTTGAATGAATGTGGTCAAAGGAAGAAATGTGAAAGAAAGAGAAGAAAGAAAAAAAAAAATCTGTTGCATGTTTGTATGTTTAAGAAAAGTTGTGCAATGAAAATTCTATCTCTTTTTATCTTTCATGTGTAGTAGATTCTTGCTGTAATGTTTGGGCTTTTATGGTGAAAATTTAGATGCTGAAATTTAAACTTGATCAATAGAGAGATGAGTTGAACGTGCCCATAGATAAAATCTTGTTGGAATATTGCATGGTGGATTTAGGTTATGACTCTGTTTTTGAAGATAGTAGCTAGCCTCTTCTTGCAAATTATTTGGGCCTTCGGCGTATTATAGTTTATAGGATTGCAAGATTCATTGTTGTCACAAAGGCCCAAATTGGTGTTGGTTAGAGAGTTTTTTTTTTTTGGTACATACAGCTGTGCTTTTGCCTGGCTTCCCCCTGATAAATGCTGTAGCAGTTGCCTGCTTGGGTTAGCTTAAAAATTCTGTTTTTATTTGAAATAGCATGATGTCTTTTGATCTTAAGCTTCTTAGTCTCTTGCTTAGTTTGATTATCTTATTGGGCAGTAAATCCTTAGGTTGATAACAAGCTTCCTAATTTTCTTCTTTAGCTTAGCTCAAAAATTTAGGAAAGCTTGTGCCTAGTTCGGTGCCCAAAGTTATAATCTCCCTAAGCATTAGGCCTTCGCTTCTCTCTCAAAGAAATAAGTTTGGGGGGTTCTTACCTTACTTTCTTATTCATTGGGGACAATGAATAGTTTAAGTTTGGGGGTGAGGTGCCCTTTCGAAAAAAAAATAATTAGAAAAAGCATCTTAGAAAGCATTCCTCTTTGTCCTAGTTATGCCTAAGATGTACTCCTCTCCCTTTGTGGAATTTATTCTTTTCCTGAGCTTGCCTAGTAACCAGGGGGATTTATGATACCCATAGTTTCCCCTTGCGTCAAAAAGTAGCTCTTGAAGGGTATGAGTTCCTATAAAAAAAAAAAAAAAAAATCAAAAGGAATGATTAAGGGATGAGTGCTAGCTTGAAAGTGCAAGTTTCCCCAAAGCTTAGGTGAGCTTCACCAAAAAGTGTCGCCACTCTGAGAAGCATGGAAAAGTTGCTAGATAGCTATCTTAGACAAATTTAGGGGATATGAATGCAATGCTCGCTAGGTGATGAGCTTGGAGGCTTGGGTGAGCTTCACCAAAAAGTGTTGCCATTCTAGGACCAAAAAGGCTATGACCTAAGAGATTTTCTAAGATGGCAAAAGTCAAAAAGATAAAAAGAGTCGAGAGAAGTTTTGGGTTGAGCTTAGAGTTTTTATAATTTGGGCATTAGGATTGTAGGCTTGCTTAGCAAGCTTAATGACTAAATTTTGAGCTAAGGAAGAAAGAAAGTTAGTGGCTTGTTTGATGCCTATAGGTTGGCTCAATTGGATTTGATAGCTAATCAAGATGGGCTAAGAGCGTGGATCAAAAGCACAATGTTGATTTGGAGATGCCAAGTGTTGCTGCCTAAGTTGTTTTTAAATGTTGAATTCTTTTTGAGCTATGAGCATTTGTTAAGGGAAGTTTTGAGCAAGAAGTAGCTGTGTGGCTTATGAGAGGCTCTAGTGAAAGGCTAGCTGATCTTTTCCTATTTAGTTAAGCTTTTGGCCTAGCATTGCTCGGGGACGAGCAATGAGCTAAGTTTGGGGGTGTGATAACTCTTAGAAATAAGAGTTATTGGCCATTCTTTTAGGGCTTTTAGGCTTGATTTTACCTTAAGTTGATGCTATTTGAGTTGGGTATTGATGAATTTTTTGGTGTTTAATGAAAGTGCTTATTGATGGCTTTAAGTGTTTAATTTCCCGTTAATTTAGGATTTAAACTGACTTGGAGTTCCAATTTTCTTTGCAGATTATGCTGTAGCATCAGCTGGAAGAGGCAGAATAGCAGCTGGAGCTGATTTACACGTGGAAGGCTTCATTAATTGATGTGGCATTCCCAGCTAGAGGCTGAAGCTATTTTCAGCCATTAGAATGATTTCCAAGTGGGCAAGGCTTGTCTAATCAGCCCTGAATCCCACAAATATGGCTGGGTATAAAAGAAAAGAGGCCCTAATTTGGAAAGGAGCTGAAAAAGAGGGGAGACTGACCATTGGGAGCTGATTTTGGAGCAAAAACAGAGGAAAAGAAGAGGAGGGCTGCTGTGGAGCTATTATTCAGCTTGGGAAAGCTGGATTTTATCTTGGACACTTCTTCTTTAGTCTTTTCTTCTCATCTTTTATCTCCCTATTGACATTAGTTGTGGTAGAGGCTGAAAACATGTTGTGTATGAGCATTTTCTGCTATATTGAACTTGTTTCTTCTTTGATCATGAACTAATCCTCTTTAGGTGAGGATTAGGGAGCTTATATTGTAACGAAGGGTTGTTGTAGTTGAACCATGCTAATTTCATCTTAAAGTAGAGTGTGTTTCATTGTTAAAGCTGAAATTTCGTTTGGCCAACCATTTTCTAGCATTGTTATTGATTGTTTGGGAAAACATTTAGTAACCGATTACTTTACTTTACCTTAGTCTTTGATGATCATGAAAATGAGTGGGTATTTAGGGATAAATCACCACCTAGGGCACTAATCAGATTGAGCTAAAAATAAGGGGTTAAATGGGAGTTTAATTGCCTTAATCTTTGGAGAATTGGAAAATTCCCGTTGAAAAATCTGGGTGAGATGAATTAGCACAGTTTTTGCTATAGCAATCCCTGGAAACAATACAGAGTATCCCTAATCCGAGCCTTACTTCTCCTCTGCATTCAGCCGTTTTTCTTGCGTTATTTGCTCTCAATTCTTCTTAATTTCACTCAATTTTATTTACAATAGTGCATCTTAGTTATTAATTAATATTTGGACTTTGGTTACTCGAATTTCATTGAGAATAGGCTTAAGAATAGTGTTTTTCGTTGCATCAATCCCTGTGGAGAACGATATAAAAATACTTATCACTTGCTGCTGATCGTGTGCACTTGCACGTGTTTTGGTGAAGATTTCTTGCATATTGTAAATCACTTTGCACAAGGCAACAATTACATAGAGGAGAAAAAATCAAGAGGCACGTGAGATACACATCCTGAGTTGTCCCTAATAGTGACCTATTGAATGAGGCGAAAATGAGAAATGTTCTACCTTCTCAATTTAAGGTTATGTCCTCTTGGCTTGTGTCAGCATCCCATTAGAATTATCATTTTACTCTCTACTCTAATCTTGCTCTCTCTCTCTCTCACTAATCTCGCTCTTGCTCTAGCTTCTTGTTTTCTTTCCAAGTTGTCTCTCCAATCTCTCGCTTTCCCAGTCTCGCTCTCTCTATGATCTCTCATTTCTCTCTCTAATTTCTTGATCTTCAAATCTCGCTCTCTCTCCAATCTCTCGCTCTCCAATTTGGCTCTCTCTCTCTCATTTCTCTCTTGAATCTCTCACTCTCTCTAATTTCTCTCTCTTCAATCTCACTCTCTCTCCAATCTCTCTCTCTCTCATTTTTCTCTCCAATCTCACTCTCTCTCCAATTTCTCTTTCCAATCTCTCGCTCCAATCCCTCTTTCTACTCTCACTCTTGCTCCTAGCGTCTTGCTCTCATCGTGTACTCTTTGGAAAGAGAAAAGAACAAGAGAGAAAAAGGAAGAAGAAAAAAAATTGAGTGAGACACAAGAGAGAGTAGACATTAGCAAGAAAGAGAAACGAGATGAGAGAAAAAAAATGTGTGTTTTCATATAGAGTAAAATGGTAATTTTACTAAGATGGTGACATAAGCAAAAGGGCATACAACCTTGAATTGAAAAGGTATGTCATTTTTCATTTGAGCCTCTTTAATGGGTCATGTGTAGTACTCATATTGCAAAAAATATTGAGGCGCCTGAGTACAAAGGTCAGGGATTGATATATGTTGCAAGTATGTGAGAAATATTGGGGTCTCAGGGTACAAAGGTCAGGGGCCTATATTTTCCATATACAAGTATCATGGTATACTTAGGTACATAGGCTGAGAGTCAATACATTAGCAAGTGAGGGTTTTGCCAGTCTAAAATTTGTGTTGAATGCTACGCTAGAGTCGGGTCTTGAGTACAAAGGTCAGGAACCAAATAGTTAAGCTATGTGATTGTTGGATTTGTGAATAAGTTGAGGATGATTCGATAGAATTGTATTGATGGTGTTATGATTGACCTTGAGATGTTATTTGTGATGTTATGCGTGGTTTTGATGTTTGAGGTGAGTTTAGTACCTATGATACTTGTTCTTCGTGTTTAAAGAGTATCATTTTGCTTTTTGTGTCGTGTGTTGTTTGATGGTTCCTCAGGTGTGAGCCAGTTACTAGTACCATGATTGTACTGATTCACCATCAAATTTTGTAGGTAATGTGATAAAGCTTATTTTGGACTTGGTGATGAAGATGAGGTTTGAAGGGAAGAGACCATTAGATAGCTAGCTATTTTTATTTAATTTTTGTGTTTAAGTTTTGATTAGATTTGTTTAAGCCGAAGTAGTTGTCAGTTAATTTGTTTCGACAGTTGTAATAGACTTCATCTTTTAGTTTCTCCTACCTGGGATTTGTTATTTTTATTAATTAGTACTTGTTACGAGATCTGACTCATATTATTTCTACTTGAGCTTTGAAGTTAGTTTTTATTGTATTGAGTATGTTGGGTTGTTGTCAAGTGAAAAATGAACATCCCCGACCTTTGTACCCGGGTGCCTCGATGTTCGTACTTCACTATATAGTTATCTATGCGTATCGACTCCTAATCTTTGTACTCTTCAATGACATTTTTACCTTTCATTTTTCTTTATTTTACAATTTCTTATTTTTTTTTTTTTGATACATTCCAATCAATAAAAGAGAAGGACCAACACACTAAGCAGACAACCAGATGGCCTAAACTGTTACACCGCTAACAAACACATTACACAATAACCCTCATACACCCAGACTAACAACCAGCTCTGCTCCCTCCTACACTATTTCACCTCAAGTCAGCCTCCATCATTGCTCGCTAGGCTTGAGAGGTCACAACCAAATACAGCACATTAGCACAGGAAATAAAACACACAATAACTCCCTCCACACACCAGAGAAAACCTGCCTGGACACCCCAACCTGCACCCTGATAAAACCAATCAAGCCTAGAGCAATATTTAATAAAATGGCAAGGATTCAGAAGCTGAAATTTATCACATCAAGTCTGCAAGCTCCGAGTGCAAAACCTTATGCCTAAGAGAAGAGCTAAAGCATGCTAACAAGTTCAGGAACAAAACAAGATTACTCCACGAAACCTCACGCGCATGCAAGTGCAAAGCCTCACCTAAAGCAGCCCCTACAAGCCCAAGAAAGGCTTATAACCTCCTCCACCCATCTTCCCCCTACACTGGCACTAAGGCCTCGCAAAGAAGCTAAAAGGTGCAAAAAAGGGGTGATCTCAAAACCTAGGGCCTGCAAGAGAAAACAACTCATTTACTACTTTTACCACTCTAAAGGCGGGGTACTAGCTTTCGCGCTACAATGTAGGGACCCATAACCCGGGGTTTACCCTTGGTTGGCCTAACTGAACACACTGCAGGCAGCTATTTTTACCCCTCTTTGCCTAACGCTTTCAACTTGCTTTTATTGCGGAACAGGAACATGTTTAAGAGTCCCAATGCATGCCCACGCCTCGTTTTACCACTCATGCTCTAGCAGGTCTTACAACTCATTCTCTTCTCATTTTCTTTTCTTTCTTTTCTCTTTTCAATTCATTCTTTTCTTTTCAGATCTACTCTTTTCTTTTGATTTCATTTCTTTTCCTTTTTACCTAGGTCAAGCACACACGCTAGATTGCAACAATTAGACATCCCGCCCAGCCTTACACCTATCGGGGTGACAACAGATCTATAGAGCTCATAAAACAGACCAGAGCCTTCAAAGCTACCAAAGGAAGAGGCCTTAAACACTCAAACAGGCCGGAGATCTCAAGAGAAACTCAAGAGGCTCACCAAACAAGATATCATACTTCACTATCAACAAAAGCATAAGAGAAAGCAGAGAGCACACCAGACATCAAACATGATAACTTCAACAAAGACCCTAACCACTTATGCTCAACAAGACCATAGATAATCAAAAGGAGAGACAGCAGGTCCCATGCGCAGGTGCATGGCCTCAACCCAATCCAGCAGAGCAAAACAGATGCAGCGTAACAAGAGTAAAACAATAAATTAGCCTGATGCTCAGGTGCAACCAGACTTAAACCAATGCCCACTAGCCTACACCACCTCCCACCCCCAACCTAAACCATATCATCCCTCCAGAAAATCTAAACATGCGAAAACATAAGGATAGAGAAAGGGAAACAGGAAACCTTCCCTGAGATTAGGCATACTGGTTGGGGCGGCAGCTGGATCTGCTTAGACTGATCACCCTCCCCTCCTCACTTGGGGAAACTCATGCACTCCCTTTTCAGCCAACAAGCCCAAAACACATGAAGGGCCTTCTTCCATCCACACTCGGTCACATCTGTCCTCCATCGCCAACCTTGCCAAAAGATGGGCTACGCAGTTGCATTCCCTGAACGTAAAGTTGCTGCCGATAAACCACCCCGCTAGAATACCTCTCATCGCATCCTCCACCAACATCCCCAACTCCGACACCTCCTCCCTATCCCGTTGCAGCAGCTTGAACACCCTCATAGAATCAGTCTCTAGTACAAAAGGTCGAGTAGCCGTCTCCACAGCAAGTCTCAGGCCGACAGCAGCTGCCAAACCTTCTGCAAAGTCAGTATCTCTGATATTCTCGTAGAAGGCCGTAGCTGTGAAACCCACCTGCCCCCAAGAATCTCGACATACCACGCTTACATTTGCTGCTCCGCTCTCCAGACAGAAGGCCGCATCAACATTCACCTTGAACCCATCAACCCCTGGCGGCTCCCACCTGCAGACAGCCCGACTAGGACTTCCCCCCAACAGATCCATCTCCCTCGTCCCCGAATCACGGAACGCGTTCAGATACCCGACCACCCAATCTGCCAGATTTGCCATCGAGACCTTCTTCTTCTGCCTCATTTCATTCCGCTTGTACCCGATCGCCCATAATAACACCACCCATTCCTCAAACCGATCCCATTTCAACTCATCCTTTACATCTCGGAGGAGGAACTTAATGTCGCCTGCCTTGCATTTGGACAAAATAGCCCCAAAACCTGCAGACCACATAATCTCCTTCATTTGCTTACAATGCCAGAACAGGTGAAGACTCGACTCCCCAATCCTACCACAGCACACACATACGTTCGGTGAGTCAACCCCCCATCTGCACAAATTATCCATCGTGGGCAGCCGACCTAAATACAGTCTCCAAAAAAATACTTTAATCTTGCTTGGCATCCTCATATTCCAGCAATAATTCCACCATTTATGTATTAACTCTAGAGACGAAGATGAGGGGCTTTGGGCCAATAGAGGGCCTTGGCCAACCCGATACCCACTCTTTACTGAATATAGCCCCGACTTCTCAAAGTGCCAAATGACGACATCCTCACAAGCAACCTGGCGTAGGGGAATAGAGAGAATGTAACCTTGCCTCTCGAGGGCTAAAGTGTTGCCGAACAAGGATCTCATTCCAATGCCCTGACGCCGTACACAAGTCCCTCACTCTAGAATCAGGCTGTAATGTCATCGGTGAAGCGACCCTCAGGTTCGTATCACATGGAACCCAGCTGGATCCATACACCCTTACCCTTTCTCCATTCCCAATCCTCCAACGAACCCCCTTTTCCAGCAGCTTCTTCCCCCACATAAGGCTCCTCCAGATAAAGGAAGGTCGACTCCCTACCACCGCATCCAAGAACTCCGAGGACGGAAAGTACCGCCCTTTCAGGACACGGGCCAAGTAAGAAGTTGGCTGATTGACTATCCTCTAGTCCTGTTTGGCCAGTAGGGCCTGGTTAAAAGTTTCCATGTCCCTAAAGCCCATCCCCCCCACACACTTCGACCTGCACAGACTTTTCCAGCTCACCCAGTGGATCTTCCTATCCTCCTCCACCTCGCAACACCAAAACCTCGCCATCATCCGGTTTATTTCCGCGATCAGTTTCTTCGGCAGCCGGCAGCAGTTCATAGCATAACAGGGATGGCCTGAACCACAGATTTCAGCAGGACCTCCCTCCCTCCAACAGAGAACAACTTCCCCTTCCACCCCTGAATATGCTGCCAAACTCGATCCTTAATGAATTTCAGTGTGCTCGTCCTACTACGAGGCATAAAGGACGGGAGCCCCAGATACTGAGCGTGACAGGGTGCCCTCTGCACACGGAGAAACTGGCTCACCTCCTCCTGCGCGCTCTCCTCCGTGTTAGGACTAAAGGAGATAATAGATTTATCATAGTTCACCGTCTGACCTGAGGCCCGCTCATAGCAACGGAGTATGTCCTAGATAATACGAGCTTCCTCCACCTCCGCCCTAAAAAACAGCAGGCTGTCATCTGCAAAAAACAGATGTGAAATAGGCGGAGCCTGCCGGGATATTCGTAGACCTGAAATAGCACCCGTGCCTTCCGCCCCATGAAGCAAACTCGATAATCCTTCTGCGCATAACAAAAACAGGTAGGGGGAAAGAGGGTCCCCTTGCCTGAGGCCCCGAGATGGAGTCACTGCCCCACATCTGACTCCATTCACATTGAAGGAAAAGCTCACTGAGGAGATGCACCGGTGGACCAACTCCACCCATGCTGGCGCAAAGCCCATTCTCAACACGATCTGCTCCAAGAAAACCCATTCCACCCGGTCATAGGTCTTGCTCATATCCAGCTTCAGAGATGTCCAGCCAACTCTGCCCCTAGACTTGCCCTTCAGTGCATGGATACACTCGTAGCCCAGAATAGCGTTGTCCACCACACATCGCCCCGGGATAAACGCACTCTTGTTCTCAGAAATCAGCCCATTCAGGATCCCTTTCATCCGGTTCACCATGGCTTTCGACACCAGTTTGTAAATTACATTACACAGGGAGATAGGGCGGTAATCAGTCACACGACGTGGATTCCTTACCTTCGGTATCAACACAATCATTGTCTCGTTGATCGGTCTCGGTGAAACCTTCTCATTTAGAATACTCAAGCAGCATCTTACCACATCTGCCTCCACAACATCCCACGACTGCCTGAAGAACGCACCTGACAAACCATCCGGACCAGGAGCTTTATTAGGGTGGATCTGCTTCAAAGCTAGAAATACCTCCTCCTTGAGGAAAGGGCGGAGCAATTGCAAATTCATCTCCTCACTAACGGACACCCCCACACCGGCAATCGCACTGCTGATCTCACTTAGGGACGGACACCTCGAGGCAAAAATGTGGTCAAAATAATCAGTAATCTGCCTAATGATCCCCTCTGGTTCCTGGATCCATGTCCCAGAATCATCCTCTAGCCCCCGAATAGTGTTATGCTTCTTCCTCATTGAGGTCTGTCTGTGGAACCATCGGGTGTTTCTGTCTCCCCATTTCAGTCAGTTTTCACGCGACCTCTGCTTCCAGTAAACCTCCTCCTCCACGAGGAGGGACTCAAGCTGGGCTTCTGCTCTCTGAACCCTCGAGCTCGAGCCTGCACTAATCAACTCCCTAACGGCCAGCTGAACTCGGGTCACAGCATCCCTGATACGCTGACTATACCTTCCTGATCTGCCCCTACCTCATCGACCCAAGGCGGCCAAACAATCCTCGGCAACTGCCACCAAATCTCCTGGCGAATTAGTCCCCACCCTACTCCTCCAGCTATCCTGCACTACTTCCCTGAAATCCGGTGCTAGTAGCCATGCTTCCTCAAACCGAAGTATCCGTTTTCCTGGAACCACCCCTTTCAGACTCGACGGGCATAAAGACAGGAGCAGCGGCCGATGATCCGACCGACTGAAATCCAGGTGCTTCACCTCCTACCGAGGGAACATGTCTTGCCAGGCTATATTGCCCAAGCATCTATCAATTCTCTCCCAAACTGTCTCATTACCCGGTCGGTCATTGCACTAGGTAAACTGATCACCACTAAAGCCCAAATCCCCCAATCCACAAACATCCACCGCCTCCCTAAATCCTCTCAACTCAGCCTCAGGCTTCTCCCTACCTCCCTCCTTTTCATACTGAAACATAATTGCGTTGAAATCACCACCCACCAGCCAAGGCGTCGACACATCGCTACGGATAGACTTCAGCAAAGACCAGGTCCTGGATTTAAGCTCTGCCTGAGGATGCCCATACATGCCTGTGAATCTCCACTGCCTAGAATCCCAGTCAATCCAGCCGTCGATGTGATTTGGCGAATAAGACAGTAGACTGAAACCCACTTCCGTGTTCCACAACAAAGCAAGGCCTCCACTCCTGCCACTACTTTCAACACAGAAGCAATTGGCAAAACCCAATCTCACCTTCAAACCATCAAATCGCGAGGAGTGCACCTTCGTTTCCGAGAGGAACACCATATGGGGACGCTCCTGTTGTACCAGCTTGTACAACCTACGGAATGCACGGTCCGACCCCATACCCCGTGCATTCCAGAAGAGTATACTCATGACCCGTGGCGGGGCTGGTCCTCAGCCACCGCCAAGTCTTCCTGCTCACCACCCTCCATCAGTACAATACCACCTCCCACCTTCGCCTTCTTAGCCCCCAACGTCACCCCCATCTCCCCCCCAATTTTCCTCTTACCCTCCAGCCTATCCCCATGTCCCTCATCATTGGTCAAGTCAGCCAGAGCGGCGCGCGCCCGCCTCTTCCAACTCTTCCCTTTTTGCCCACTCACCCTCTCCTCCCTTCCTCTCAGCCCAACGCTCCCCTCCAAATCCACCTCCATACCCACTAACCTCTCCTCGCCCCCCTGTTCCCCCACTCCCACCCCGACTTTCTGCTTCCCCTTCACATCCACCACCTGGCGCACCTCACTCTCCACCTCTCCCCCCTTCCCCTCACTCATATTTTCAGATACCACCAACCCAGTCCCACCCGAGCCTACAACCTCCCTCGCCTCTGCCAAACCACCCGTTCCCTCAGACGTATTCCCCTCCTCCTGGCCACCCTGCTCCCCCTCCTTCCCCGATCGACTTTCCCCCCCCAGACCACGACGATTGGCTTCACCCAACACCACCCCAGCCCTCATCCAATCCCCATACTGCTCATCCCCGCCCTCCGTGCCCCCACCCATAACCTTCACACACTCCCTTTTAGGGTGCCCCAAACACCCACAACTGTAGCAAAAATCCAGCAGCCGCTCATATAAAACCGGGCACCAGTTATCTCTATCGCCCTCATCCTTCAATATGAAACCCCTACGTAACGGACGATCAATACGCAAACGCACCCGTATCCGAAAAACTGGTCCTGCCCACTCGTCGCCCTCGGGCCCGCTAATCTCTTCAACCGTCCCAATCTTACTCCCAAGCAACTGGGCCATTTGCCTTATCTGCTTTTCCATCGGAATGTTGTGAACCTACACCCAGAAAGAGCACTCTTTAAACTCCAACTCCGTATACGCCACTGCCTTGCTCGGTTCTCTCAACACAAATAATGCCCTGTCAAAAGCCCAAGGACCCGTCGACAGTACCCTTGCTTTCTCCTCATACGACCGGAACTGTATCACAAAAACATTCTAGCCTACAGACTCGATTCTCGTAGCATTATGGACCCTCCAAACCTCCTTGATCACTGTTCTAAACGCATCCGCATTCACCTTCTTCGAAGACAACACCTTGCCCACAGCACACAACTCAATGACTACCGCAGACAAAGGTGCCGACACTGCTTCCGGCCTCACCGCATCAACCTCCTCCTCCGTGAGCGCCAAACTCTTCCACCACCTCACTAGATCATCCATCAGGGTACCCTCAGGTTGCGCACAACTACTCAAAACTGCCTATTGCGCCCTTACTGTCCCACTTGCTTATTCCAGAAAATCACCACTCTTTGCCTGCTGCACGAACAAACTACCGAAACAAACCAAAACCCTTGCCGTTGTCCATTTATCCACAGATGTCGCCTGCACCAGAGACAAACAAAACCAAGAAAACAAGAAACACCACACACCAGACCCAGCGCAATGCCCAGCCTCAAGAGGACAAGAAACCCAGTCGCAAACCCTCTACCTTCGCCGACAGAAAAACAAGCCCCACATTCCACCGCCGGGACCTCTACCAATGTTGCTCGCCGAGACCCACCCTAAGGGAAACTCACCGACGCCCAAAATTCAATCGATCCCCCCCTCCCTACTGCATTCGGTCGGAAAATCCTCCCCGCCGGCCCAAGGGATCACCGCCCCAAATTCCCGCTGCACTCGGTCGATAACACCTCACCGCCGGAGCACTGCGCCTGATCGCCGACCGCCCGACGCTGCTCCTCCACTCAGCCGATGATCCTGCTCGAGAAGACACTCGCCCCGCCGTCTCACTCTCACAGACCGTGTAGACCCACCCCCTCGGCACAGCAACCGCCTACCACCTCCACTCCCTCGACGCCCCAAGACCTGCTCGCCACTGACGCTCGCTCGCCGGAGAACCACCACCCACCGGAACCCTAACCTTCAGAATGAAGGAGAACCCTCATACGAAGGAAGCCCACACGCGGCGGGAAAACCCTAACCTGTAGGGAAAAAAAACCATAGGTAATTAACCATTTTTACAATTAAATTGAATAATATTTTGATTTATTTTCAAATGAAATTTAAAACGTATTTTACTTTTTAAATAGTTTTTTTTTTCTCTTTTGTATCTTCTGAGATGGTTTCTTTTAATTAAAAAAAAAAATCCATTAACAAAAAAACCCTTAAAATAATACAAATTAATTCCTTCTACAAAATAACAAATTAAATTGATAAAAAAAGTAAAACATTAAGGGGCCGTTTGGGGCACTGAATTGGTTATAATAAACGGGGCTATTATAACCTATTCAGTATTTGGAGCATCAACAAAAATAAGTGGTGAAATGGGTTATTTTTACCCCTGATTATTCTATCCATTCTCTACAGTAACTCTCTCCTCTCTTCTTCCATGCGACTCCTTGACTTTTCCGACGACCGCCAGTCGACGAAGTTTTCGATGACTTTTCCGATGGTCACCGACCACTTTTCCGGTGACCAATTTTTTTTTAATATTTTTTCTCATTTTCATTTCGAAAAATATAAAAAAACGAAAAAATAATAAAAAAAAAAGAAGAAAAGAAAGAAAACGAGGGAACAAAATTTCGGTTGTCGGAAAATTTTTTGGCGGCTGTCGGAAAAGCCGCTGAAAATGTCGTCGGCGTTATGGTTAGAGGAAGAAGAAAATGATGAGGATGAAGGTTGAGGTTGAGGAAGAAGATGAAGATGATGAAGATTTAATGGAAATGGAGGAAGAAGATCATGAAGATGAAGATGGAAATGGAGGAATAAGATGAAGATGATGGAGATGGAGGAAGAAGATAAAAAAGAAGAAAAAAGAAATAATAATAAAATATTAGTTAAAACGTTTTTTATTTAAAAAATTCAAAAAAATATTTTTTAAATAAAAAAATGTGTCACATCAGCAATCTGTTAATGTTTAACGAAAAATAGGACGGAGGGACCAAAATGAAACGAAATCCAAACCTCAGAGGCTAAATTGTCGAGTTTGAAGACTCAGAGACCAAAATGAAACCTAACCCAAACCTCAGGCACTCACAATTTTTTTAGGTCAAGTTTCTTCCCTACTTTTGATAACATCGAAGGTTAACCAACTTTTTTTTTTTTTAAAAAAAAAAAAGAACATTCAAACGACACTCTATTTACCTCACTCAAGTTTATTTCAAATGATTTTACTGATAAAAAAAAAAAAAAAAAAAAAAAAACCTAATATGATTTTTGAACTAAACACTTACAATTTTTATTTTGGCAATACTAAAAGTTATCTAATATGATTATTCTATACCAAATCCTAAACTTTTTTGTTTTGTAAAAAAAAAAACATAACCCTAAATCAAAGTGAATCGTATATCCTAAAGAAAACTAGAAAAAAACAGTGAGCTTGAACCTTTGATTCAGAACCCCATGTTAAAAAAGATCAGTACCCCAAACACATACTAGACTAAAATAATATGCATCCCAAACACAGATTATTTTATCCTAGACTAATATAATTTGCACCCCAAACACAGACTATTTAACTCCACAGATTATTATAACCCCCAGATTATAATAACCACCGATTATTATAACCAATTCAGCGTCCCAAACAACCCCTAAATTAATAAAAACTCAAATGTTATATAGATATAAATTATATTAAACTAATAGGTAAACTAGCAAAGATTAACAAGGGAATTATTGGTGTAATACGTATCTAAAAATATCCTCATACAAAAATCATGTAAAACAAACGTAGTTATCTGAATATTGACATTCTTGTCAAATTGAAAATAGCTCAACCACATAATTGACATGTACCTTTGACTGAGAGGTTAGAGGTTCGAATCCTCTCAATCCATGTATTGTTGAATTAAAAAAAAGAATATTTTGAGACATTATTATAAATGGTTCCTTCACCCTAAGATTTACAAATTGAAATGTGATTTTATTGAAAATTTGATTAATATGCAGGGCAATGAATGGTATTGTTTTGAATGAAAGGGATACGTCATTTTTATAGGTGATAAAATTATGGTACGACCCTATATGTTTGTTTTGTTCATTTTCATTTAAGATTCAACAAGGTTTGGCATTGTAGGTCAAAAGATTCCGACATTGTATTGGAAATGTCCCGAAAAAGTTTGATAAGTTTTTTTTTTTTTTTTTTTTTTTTTTTTTTTTTTTTTTTTTTTTTTTTTTTTTAACTACTACTACTACTACTTAAGAAATTGACTAAATATGCAATTTATTCTCTAATAATTGAGTTCTTTTCTCCAATTTTTCAATTTAATCTTCTACCTATATATTATTTGAGCAATTTGCAAAAATATAAATACAGTGGTTATAACAATTGCATCCCTAAGTTTTAGTGTAAAGGAAAAAATACACTTTTGGTCCCTAAGGTTTGAGTTAGGTTTCATTTTGGTCCATGAGTTTTCAAACTCAACAATTTAGTCTCTAAGGTTTGGTTTTAGTTTCAATTTAGTCCCTCCATCCATTTTTCGTTAAAAGCTAACGGTTTCTGACGTGGCATCTATTTTTATTTAAAAAATATATATTTTCTTAATTTTTAAAATAAAAAATATTAAAACAAAACAATATTATTTATATATATATTTATTTATTTCTTTTCTTCTCTCTCTTCCCCTGTTCCATCTTCTTCTTCTTTTCGACAAAACCACCCCCACCACCAGTGCTGGCCGCTGACAGCACCGCCCGCCGGCGAGCCGCCGTTCGCCGGCGACAACAACTTTTTTTTTTCCCATTTTCTTCTCCTTTCTGTTTCTTTTTTTCTCCTTTCTATTCATTTTCTTCTTTTTTTTTTTAATAGAAAGGAGGGAGAGGGAGGATGAGCTCCCCCTACTGGCGCCGACGACACCGAAAGAAGAAGACGAAGATGCCAAGCAGCGTGGGACTGGGTGGCCGAACGAAGAAGAAGAAGTCGAACGATTGGGTGGCTTAGATCTGTCGAGGCTGCTGCGTGGGACTGGGTAGCTTAGATCTGTTTCGGCAATGGCTGCTGCGTGCGATTGGGTAGCCTAACGAAGAAGATGCAGGCTTCCTCGATCTGAAACAGATCTGGAACGAAACCTGGGTTTCGTTCCAGATCTGAAACGAAACTCTAAACTCTCATGGGTTTCGTCCCCTTCATTTTATTTATTTTTCTTTTTTTTTTCAAAAACCCTTTGTTTTGTTGAAAAAACAGTGAATAAAGGGAAGGGAGGAGGAGGGGGAAGAAGAAGAGAAAGGAAGGAGAGAGAGGAAGAAGAAAATAGGAGAAAAAAGAGAAAGAAAATTTTGGAAAATGGTGGTTTCTGACGGCGACGGTTCGGTGGCCGGCGACGGAGCTTGAACTAAAGTTGAGGAAGAAGATGAGAAGGAAGAAGATGAGGAAAAAAGAAAAAGAAAAGAAAATTAATAAAAAAAAATATTTAATATATTATTAAATTTTAAAAATTTTTAAAATACATTTTTTAAATAAAAATAGATGTCACAGCAGAAAACCGTTAGCTTTTAACGGAAAAATGGATGGAGGGACTAAATTGAAACTAAAACCAAACCTCAGGGACTAAATTGTTGAATTTGAAAACTCAGGAACCAAATTGAAACCTTACTCAAACCTCAGGGACCAAAAGTGTATTTTTCCCTAGTGTAAAATTTAAACCCTCAAACTTTGAGAAATGAAAAAATTGGACCCTTAATTAAGGAGAAAAAAAAATTGATTCGTTATTTTACTCTATTTTCTCTTATATTTCTTCTCTCTCTCCCTCGTTTCAGTCTCCCTACTTTCTCCCTCTCATAAGTTTCACTCCCTTCAATCGCCTATGATTACTATTATATCCTTCCTGAGTTAACTTGTTTGTAACGCCTCTAAAATTCAACCTAATTTAGTAGACATTACTAAACTTTACTTTTGTAACCAACTAATGCTCCGAAAATTTCAACACCATAACAACGTAACTATAACTAACGAAAAATTTTAGACACCCTAAAAAGCAGAAATACACGCTTCTCAAACCAACAATCATCTAGATTACCAAAAAACAAACAACTTTTAACTCGAAAATCTCTTCTCTCAATGCAAATATGACCTATCTAACGATCTTTGGGAAGAAATATTTAGGCATGAGCTGAGGCTCCGATGGAAAAAGTCAGGTTGTCTCCCATCCTTCATTCCTCAACTATCGAGTATTGAAGGCCCCTCATTATCAATTTAATCCACCAATTTCTAAATATTATCAACTTTGAATTCGTTTCAATTATGCAACTCTGTCATCCAATCATTTTCATTTTAACTCTCACCTTTCTATGTTGGTTTAATTTCAAAAACATCTTTTGATGTGAGGTTGCTGATATTAGGAGCACCTAATAATTTCTCGATAAGTAGATAGCGAACTCCCGGTTTTAAGAACCGCAGATTTTCTACTTTCCTACTCCACATTTCTAGCTCATGAGCTAAATTTTTTAGCTTGAGAGAAACCTCAACTCAGCATAAAAATGGCTTGGATTTGGATCATTATTATTCATCTGCTTGCTCTTGCACTTGTCTTTGGGCCATGGCTGTTGAGAAACAAAAACAAGAAACTTCCTCCTGGTCCAAAAGGGTTTCCAATTTTCGGTAGCCTTCATCTGTTGGGAAAGCTTCCTCACAGAGATCTTCATCGCTTGTCTCAGAAATATGGAGCCATCATGCACATGCAGCTCGGCCTTGTGAACACCATCGTTGTCTCTTCCCCTGAAGCTGCAGAGCTCTTTCTCAAAACCCACGACCTTGTTTTTGCCAGCCGCCCACGTAGTGAGGCTTTCAAGCACATGTCATACGGTCAAAAGAGCATGGTGTTTGCAAAATATGGCCCTTATTGGCGCCACATGCGCAAGATGTTCACGCTCGAGTTGCTCAGCAGCCACAAAGTCAATTCCTTCAAATCAATGAGAAGGGAAGAGCTTAGCTCGTTGGTTGACGATCTTCGTGAGGCTGCAAAGAGTGGCGCGGTTGTGGATCTTACTTCCAAAGTCTCTTCTCTCAGTGCAAACATCACGTGTCTGATGATCTTTGGGAGAAAATTTGAAGATGAAGAACTCGATGAGAGAGGCTTCAAGTGGATGACACAAGAGGCCATGAGATTCGGAGGAGCTTTTAACTTGGGAGATTTCGTTCCTTTTATTGCACTTCTTGACGTTGGAGGATTGAACCGCCGTGCAAAATCTGTTGCTAAAGTGTTTGATAGGTTTTTTGAAAGGATTATAGATGAACATCTTCAATCATCTAAGAATGATGCTACCAAAGATTTCGTACATGTCATGTTGGACATTATGGGTTCTAAAGAAACTGAGTATCAAATTGATCGATCTAACATCAAGGCCCTAATGCTAGTGAGTAAACTTTTCTTTCATTCATACCCTTTTTTTTTTTTTTTTTTTGGAAAAAATACAATTTTGGTCCTGAGGTTTGGATTATGTTTCATTTTGGTCCCTGAGTTTTCAAACTCGATATTTTAGCCCCGAGGTTTGGATTTTGTTTCATTTTGGTCCCTCCATCCAATTTTCCGTTAATTACTAATGGATTGCTGATGTGACACTATTTTTTTTAATTTTAAAATAAAATAATATTAAATTAATAAAATATTATTTTTATTTTTATTTTTTCATTTATCTCTCCTTTCTTCTTCCTCATCTTCTTCCTCATCTTCTTCCTTTTCTTCTTCTTCTTCAAACCACCATCACGGAGCCGCTACCTGTCGCCGTTCGCCGTCGATTGCCGTTCAACGCCGACGAAAAACGGCGGCGAATGGCGGCGGACAGCGGCTCCGGTGGCGGTGATGGTGGTTTGAAGAAGAAGAAGAAGAAAGGTGTGAGAAATGAAAAAATAAAAAATAATAATATTTTTTTATTAATTTAATATTATTTTATTTTAAAAATTAAAAAAATAGTGCCACGTCAACAATCGATTAGTAATTAACGGAAAATTGGATGGAGGGATTAAAATGAAACAAAATCCAAACCAGAGGGACTAAAATGTCGAGTTTGAAAACTCAAGGACCAAAATGAAACCTAACCCAAACCTCGGGGACCAAAAGTTTATTTATTTATTTATTTATTTTCTTTTTGAGTGTGTTGAGGATCCCACATTGAAAAGATTAGTGGAGACCTCACAATATATAAGCTACAAGGGTCACTCCACTCATTGCCAATTGGTTTTGAGATGGGACCCATGTTATTTGATATGGTATCAGAGCCCATGAAACCCAAATGGGTATTCGGTCCAATTAAAAGAAATTGGGATCCGATCCAAGAATGGTGAACCCAAAGAGGCACCATCTTGAGGGGAGGAGTCCAACCTTTAACTTTTTAGTCTATTACATGTTGGGAATGACAAATAGTTTTGTCCCACATCGGAAGTGTAGCTCTTGGAAAGCTAATTTAAAAGCATTTGTTGTGTATTAGGCTTATAAAATTGATGTGAGGTAAGCCAAGACCAAGTCCCATACGTGTGCTGCTGTCGTCGAGCTCGGGCTTGGGCTTATTTTTGAGACTTTCTTCTTCTTATTGCTTAGTCAAATCCACGTGGCAGCCTCAGAGGAAGTGAAGGATTCATGTTTGGCTAAGTCTTTGCAGAAAAAGTCTAAGGACACGTGGCATCGACAGAGAAAAAGGGGTTGGTCAAAGGACACGTGTGTGGCCACCATTTTTTTGGATTTTTTTAATTTCCTCTCTGTTTTCATTTTCCTTTCCTGAGCACGAGATTGATTCCACTCCGTCCCGACGAGTGCACGTCTGTTTCGGAGGTTGTGTTAACCTTGGGGAGCATACCGGCAGTTAAACGATTTAGCACCGAGGTCGTGCCGAGTTTTGCTTTCAAGGCAGTGGTTCTTTCCACGGTACAACGATTTTGCCTTTCAATTCCTATTTTTCCCCCCTTTCCAACTAACATTACATATGTGTTAACCAGTTAAACTATACTTACGTCGACCAGTTAGCATGTAGGAGCTTTTACAATATTAATACGATTATCTTTTTATAATTCTATAATAAGTTATGAATATTTTCTCCTTTAGGATTTGCTTCTTGGGGCAATGGACACTTCAACCACCAGCATCGGATGGGTAGTAGCTGAGCTCATTAGACATCCACGAGTAATGAAGAAAGTGCAAGAAGAATTAGAAAAAGTTGTGGGTTTGAATAGAATGGTGCAAGAAACAGACTTGGATCACTTGGAATACTTGAAAATGGTAGTTAAAGAGGTTTTCAGACTGCATCCTCCAGGTCCACTACTCGTTCCGCATGAGTCGCTTGAAGATTGTATAGTCAATGATTTCTATATTCCTAAAAGATCACGTATAGTAGTGAATGCATGGGTAATTGGACGAAATCCAAGTGTTTGGACTGATGCAGAAAAGTTCTTTCCTGAGAGATTTATCGGTAATCAGGTGGACCTAAAAGGAAGAGATTTTCGACTAATTCCATTTGGATCGGGTCGAAGAGGTTGTCCAGGAATGCAAATGGCTCTTGTCATGGTTCATTTAGTAATAGCTCAACTTGTGCATTGTTTTGATTGGAAGATTCCAAATGGTATGTCGTCGCCAGCTGAATTGGATATGACCGAAGAATTTGGTTTAACATGTTCCATCGCTCAAGATATTATGGTTACTCCTATTTACCGTCTTCGAGACGTGATAAGTTCTTGAGAACTTGCTCAAAAGCTAAAGGGATTAAGACTGTTAAGAGCTAAAGGGGTTAAGAATGTTATGGGCTTTGTCCTTTGTGGAACCTAGTGAGATTTATGAGGAAATATAATATGGTAGGGCTCCATATGTTTTTATGTAATCATGGAAAATATGAGATAAATACTATTAGATATTTTTAATTTGATGAGACACCATATATTTAGATATATAGAAACTTAAATTATAATCAAACAGCTTAATAGTTTTTAATTTCTTGGAGTTTCTTAGATTCAAGAATTTCTCGTGTTTTATAATTAGAAAATGATAATAATTTGGTAGTATCTATCCATAAATAATGTAAACCATATACAAAATAAGATAGAAGTTAAATCTTATAGTCAAGGTTTAAACTTTTATCCAACCTTCAAATTTTATTTTCTTTTTTTAGAAAGTAGGAGTACATATAAATTTTGAGTCAAATGCGTATAAAAGTCTCCATCAAGTATGTATATCATCAATAAGTATTTCTTTTAACAAATTTGATATTTATTTAATTGAAGGAAAAAAAAAAATCTAACTTAGATATAAAATGTAATTTTTAGAAAATAATTAAAGAAAGTAAATGAAAAAGAGGGACAAATTGTATAGAGAAAGTGTTGGGAGTGCAACCCAAAGTCCTACATTGGGCTAGACGAGGGATGATCATGTGTATATAGGGGAGGACAAGTATCTCCATTGGTATGAGGTTTTTTGGAGTGGACCAAAAGCAAAGTCACGAGGGTTTATGTCCAAAGTGGACAACATCATACTATTGTAGAGATATGTTGGTGTCTGGTTGTCCCTAACAAAGTGATATTAAAGCCTAAATTCTAATCAATAAACCAATTACAATCACGGAAGAAGAAAAAGAAACTGTGGAAATAGTTGCAAAAGGCACAATTATCTTGAATCTAACAGACAGTGGAAAATGAGGCATTTTGGGGTGAATCAAAAAGCAAAGTCATGAGAGTTTATGTCCAAAAAGTTGACAATATCATACTATTGTGGAGATCTGTGGAGTGTCATTGGGCTAAAAAGTGGTATCAGAGCCATGCCCCAGGACGTAGCCATGTTGGGTGGAATCCTTCGGTGTCGAACAAAGAAGTTGTATGGTGGAGGTCCGTGGTTGAGCTCTAAGCAGGTGGGTATACTCTAGAGTTGAGTTGTCCCGGATAAGAGCAAACTCTCGATAAAGTGGTAAGGCCTAGAGAGTTGGACGGATAGATGACTATTTGAGGGGAGGTTCGCGGTGGTACTTTGTGCAAGGGGAGAAGTGCGACCAAGTTTCACATTGGCTAGACAAAGGATGATCATGAGTATATAAGGGAGGACAAGTATCTCCATTGGTATGAGGTCTTTTGGGGTGGACCAAAAGCAAAGCCATAAAGGTTTATGCCTAAAGTAGACAATATGATACCAGGAGCCCTACCATATCAGAAAAATCTTACTAATCATATTTCTTGACTTCTAAAATAATTTAAATTATCTTTAAAAAAATCTTCTATATCTTTTTTTTTTTCTTTTTTTTTTCTATAAGTCATGTTTCTTTCTTTTTTTTTTTTTTTTGAGAACCAATAAGTCATGTTTCTTGACTTCTTATAACTAATTTAAATATATTTATCATTTTTTTAGTTCATATTTATAAAATATTTACAAATATGAAATAATAAAAAAAAAATATTTAATATCATAGATTTTTTTAATTTATTCTCAATTTCTTTTCTTGATATCAAATATAAATTAAAATGAATACAAATATTTTTAAATTTTTAGAAAATTATTTTTTAAAAAAAAATTAATTACCTAAAAAGAAACTACAATTCTACTAATGCTTATAATGATAAGCATTTCAATTTTTACTTTTTGGTTTTTATGTTTTTGGTTTTTGGGTTTTGGTTTTTGGTTTTTTGTTTTTTAAAAATCAAAACCATATATGTTTGATAATTGTTTTTTGTTTTTCGTTTTTAAAAACAGAAAACCAAACTTGTTTGCTAACTGTTTTTTGTTTTCTGTTTTAAAAAAATTGGAGAGAAGGAAAGATGTTCTTAAAGAGAGAAAAATATGTGGAGACGTTGAAACAAAAATTTAGAGACATGAATATAAATGTTTTCGAGAGAAAAGTTAAACATGATAAATTTAGGGTCAGTTAAAGAGAAAAGAAAAAAAAATTAGAGCAGAAGAGATATATTTTAGAAAGAAAAATTAAATAAAAAGATAAAATATATCAAGATAGTACGGTTAAGAGTAAAAGATATGTTAGAGAAATACGGAAAATTAAAAAAAGGGAAAATTGCAAAAACCACCCCTCAAGTATGGTAGTTGTAACAATTGCACCCCTAAACTTTCAAGTGTAAAAATTGAACCTTCAAACTTTCAAAAGTGTAAAAATTGAATCCTTAAACTTTAAATGTTAAAATTAAACCCTCAAACTATGGGTAAATGTAATAATTGAGTTCATCTCATATTTCTACTTTTTCTCTCCCTTCGATTTCAGGGAGAAAGAATAGAGTGGTTGCAAGAGGATAAAGATTTGAAACTCTACAAATACTTGGTAATCTATATCGTGGTTAATCGTCTTAGAATTGAGTTTCAATAAGGACATAGAAAATTTGTCCTTGAGTTCTAAAAGAAACAGACATGAGGAGGGAGAGTCGTCAAACTTGGAGCTAAATAAAGAAAAAATAGGATAGAGAGAGAAATGAGGAGAAAGAGGGGTGATTGAAGGGAGGGAGAGGTAGAAAGTAGAGAGAGGAAATAGAGAGAAATAGAGGAAATATGAGATGGATGATAGATCCAATTTTTACATTTACAATAGTTTGAGAATTTAATTTTAACATTTAAAGTTTAAGGATTTAATTTTTACACTTTTGAAAGTTTGGGGGTTCAATTTTTACACTTGAAAGTTTACGGGTGCAATTGTTACAACTACCATACTTGAGGGGTAGTTTTTGCGATTTGTCCTTAAAAGAATAAAGAAAAGTTGTAGCGGGAGAAAATTAAAGAGGTTTTTTTTTGTTTAAAAAAAAAAAAAGAAAAGTTAATATGTTTATTAGGGAGAGAAAAATTATTGAAAAATTTAATGAAATAGATAAGTCAGAGAGAAAACAAAGTTTTGAGAGAAATGATTTTAGGGAAAAGTAAAATATTCGATGTCTAGAGAGAGAAATTGGAGAGATAAGTTCAAAAAGAAATAGAAATGAAAGTTAAATAAAGATAAACATTTTATAGAGAAAAAAAGCTAGGTAGAGATGAATTTTTTAGAAAGAGAAGCTAGGTAGAGATGAATTTTTTAGAAAGAGAGATAAATAAAAAAAATTAGATTGAGATCAAAATTTGAGAGAGAGAAATTTTGTAGAGAGAAATTAATAGAAAAAAAGTTTTAGAGAGAAGAAAAATAGAAAAAAGAATTTGTTGGAGAGATACGTAAAAGAAGAAAAAGAAAAATGAGTTTTTGAAAAACAAAAATTTGTTTTTAAAAACTACTTTTTGTGGTTTCTGAAATTTGCTTATAATTTCAAAAATGTTTTCCAAAAAAAGAATACAAAAAACAGAAATAGTTATTAAACAACCCTCACTTTTAAAAATGGAAAACAAAAACAAAAAACAAAATGCTTATCAAATGACCCTTAATTTTCAAGTTTGTTTTTCTTATATACTTATATAAAAAATTTAGTCATACATTTAGTATCGAAATATATAAATTAATAGATTAAAATATCATTTTGGCTCATGTACTCTGAGACCTGTTATATTTTAGTCTTTATATTTTTCAATGTTCAAAATTTTTTTTTATATAGATAACGTCCAAATTAATTTAGTCTCTATGTTCTCAATAAATCATAAAATTAATTCACACTATTAGTTTATTGTTAACTTTTCTAAGCAAAAAAATTAATCTCCATTAGTTTCTGTCTATAAATTTTGAAAACATATCCATATTGTATCTTTTTTTTTTAAATGAAATTATTATCATCGTTTTATCAAATTCGATAAAAATAGACTCCAAAACCAAACAATAATGACTGATCTTAAGATTTTTAAAAAATATAGAGACTAAATTTGGACATTTGAAAGTGTGGGAACTAAAATGGAATGAAACTCAAATACATGGACAAAAATGGTATTTTAACCAAGCTAATATCAATGTGTTTAACATAATCTTTATATCGAATTCAAACCTTCCTCACATAAAGTTCTAGATTCGCCGTTGTTAGAAACTAAAATTACATACGAAATGATTATTTCGTCATTTTTATATGAATTATTAGGAGCATAAATATCAAGACCCAATATTTTATCCATGCAAATTCAATTAAATATCACAACATCATAAAAGAAATCGGAAAATATTTTTCATTTTGATTGTATCGATTCATTCATCAATTATTGATAGCATTGAAGACCTTTCATGTCATCAATCGAATTGTCCATTCCAAAACAAATTGTACATCAACCATCAAAATTTCAAGTACTATCTTCTCATTTATTTCATTTTCAGCACGTTTAATTAGTGGGATGAGAAGATTTTTTAGCTTTTTCCTTTTTTTTTGGTACATCAACATTTGAGGGCGGGGAAATTCGAACTTCTGATCCTCTTGGTCGAGGGTACATGCCAATTACCGCTGAGCTAAGCTCGCTTTGACGATTTTTTAGCCTCTTGGTAAAGGATATATATATTAACCAATTTAGTTAATTATGTTCAAGTTAACAAAGTTAATATTATTAGCTTGCTATTATATATAAGTAAACATTATCAAAAAAAAAAAAAATTATATATAAGTAAACAGATAATATGGTTTCAAATGTATATATACTTATATATTGATATGAACTAACATAGATGACACATTTGACAGTAACAAGTGAGTGTTAGGTGGAGGGGTGGCCCTCCAAAGGAGTTATACTAAAAAATTTCCATTTTTTTCCAAAAAAAAAAAAAACTCTTTGGCCTTCTGGTTTCCTCATCTCCCTTGGCCTAGGTTCAAATCCTATATATCTAATGCAAACAATTATAATTTATATATATTTTTATTTTATACATATTTCAACTTTAAAACTCTATTTTGCGTAAAAAAAAAAAACACAAGTCTATTGGTAACAGAAAGATGTTGTTGGCTCCTAAAACTTCATCAAAATCCTCCCGGAAACTATATTTTCTGGATCCACCTAAAGTTAGGTGAATAGGTATGGAATGGAAGATAGTAGCAAAAGTTTTTTTTTTTTTTTTTTTAATTTATTTCTTAGGAACATACTAAAAAATGATAGACCAAAATATAAAAGTCCTATAGTGGTGATTTAAAACCAAAGTTTATTTACCATATCCATATTTAATTTTAATAAAAGAGAAAAAAATAAAAAAGAAGGAGATAATGATAAGATAAGATTTTTTTTTGTTTTTGAAAAGGATAAGATAAGATCTTAAGAATCGCCTTTCATGACCCATCAATTTTTTCTTTGTCACGTGAAGGGAAAAATATTTGAGGAATCCATGGTAATAATGTATCTGGTAGGGGGTGTTTAAAATTAGATTGAAAACTGACTAGATCGATCGAAACCAACGTCCATTTTTTGCTAGATTCGATCGAAGTCGGTTTTGTCAATTGAAAAAATCGACTGTCGGTCGGTCGGTTTAACAAAAAATTGAAAAAACCGATCGATCAACCGATAATAATATATTTTTTTAAAAAAAGTTGTTTTGCCCAAGCCCGCTGACATCAGGCATGCGTGCAGTCTTTTCAGCTCTCTTTCCAGCTCTTTTCAAAACTTCTTTTTCAAAAAGTGATGATTACTTTTTTAATTTTTATTATTTTTCTATTATTCTCTCTTTCCCGGTTGTCTTTTCTCCATTCCTCTTTTCTTTCATTTCACGAAATCCCTCCCTCTTTCTCCCATTAGGTGATAAAATAGTTCAATCTAAATTCGTTCAACCAAATTCAGACAGTATATATTTATCACAATTCCCAGATCAGGTTATGGTTCCAAATATAATGCGGAATAAATAATTTGAAACCAAAAGCTTAGAAGAATAATAGATAAACCAACCTAAATTTTAAGCAACAAGAACAATAATGAATAAAAGAGAAGAGAAGAAAAATTGACACCAAGTTTTATACTGGTTCACCCAATGTAGTCTACGTCTAGTTCTCTACTATCGATGCAGGTTCCACTAAAACTCCAGGGAGATTACAAGAAGCCTTTAAAAACAACACCTCAACTTATCCCTCAATAGCCCAACAAAGTATCACAATCCGATAGCTTGGGATAAACAACAAGAAAAGACCCCTCAACCCGAGAAGAGAAACACTCTTTTCTCTTTCTCCCACACTACAAAGGAAGAAAAGATCACTCTCTTTTTCTTGCTCAAGTTCAAGAGACAAACACACACATGTATATGCAATGAGCCTTAATGCCCAAGGCTTTATCTTCTTTCTTCCTTGTACACCAAGGTGGTGAGTTTCCTTCTTGCACACCAAGTTTGGTGAGTTTTTTCTTGCACACCAAGTCCTTCTTCCTTGTGCTCCAAGTGGTTAGGGTGAAGTATTCAAATTTTGTCTCCACACAAGACACATTTCTTAACATCTCCTTCCCTCTTTTCTTTCTCTTTCCTTCCTAGTTCCTCAAGTGAACTCTCTCTTTTCTTCTTTCTTTTTTATCTTCTTTTTCTTTCTTCTTCATCTAATTTCCTCCAAACTAAATTTTATAAAGAAAACCCACAACCCTCTCTTTTGAGATGGAACCCCATGTTATTTGATAGCATAATCGTCACAACTACTTAAGATGTTGTGGGTTTTCTTTATAAAATTTAGTTTGGTGAAAAAGTAATAAGTTTGTGAATGAGAATGATTAGTAGTTGTTTGGGGTAGTAGTTACAATTGAGGATGTGACTTTCTAATTTTTAAGTTGTGGTACTAGGTTTTTTATTATTCCGATTGCAAGTTTACTTACACATATATATTTTATTTGTTTATGTGTAGGATTAATTGTTGACAGTTTGTTGAAAGATTGTCCTTTTTTTTTTGTTCAGGATTAATTGTTGACAGTTTACTTATCAACTTATATTGTGTAATCACGTAACTTGATGCAAGAGTCCATATTTTGTAACTTGCACTACAAGAAATCTTTTTTTTCTCGACGCACTTTCTCCCGACGCTGTTAAACATGTCGAGAGAAGGACCCTTTGCCGACGCCGTTAAGATGGCGTCGGTAGAGGTCTCCTCTCTCTTGACGCCATTTCTAGAGGCGTCGAGAGAAGTAACACTTCTGCCGACGCGCTTCGAAAGGCGTTGGCAGAAGTTAATTTAAAAATTCACTCGCGAAAATTTTTTTCCCTCCAAATTTAGACTTCTCCCGACGTTGTTTTCAACCCGGGTCGGCAGAAGTGACTTTTGCCGACGTGCTCCAAACGACGTCGGCAAAAGTTCATTTAAAAATACGCTGGCGAAAATTTTTCCCTCCAAACTGGGACTTTTCCCGACACGGTTAAAATGGCGTCGGCAGAAGTGGTCTTTCTCGACGCCATTTTAACTGCGTCTGCAAAAACTCATTAAAAGTCCTAATCACTTTTTCTTCTTCTTCATTTCGTGTTTTTCTCCTCAACCCTCATCTCTGCGATTTCTTCTTCTTCACTCTGCCATCGCTGTCTCCATCGCCGCTTGCCTTCGCCAACACTATTTCCTTCGTCGTCGTTTGCCCTCAGCCCCTCTCCTCTACGTTTCCTTCACCGTTGTAAGTAATTTCCTTGTTTTTTTTTTCATTTCTTTTGGTGACTGTTTTTGTTCTTCTTTGTTCTTTGCATCTATATGTCATTGTTTTGCTTGCTCTAAATTGTGTTATTTATAGTTGTGTGTCCATTGTGTATGAGGGATTTTGTGTCAACAAAAACTTGGGGGGAGGGAGTTCGACCAAATTATGTGCAAGAGTCCGAATAAACTAATTTTAAGCCCATTTGTGTGATAAAAGGGTGATTTGGAACTTATATCTGTGATTAATGTTTGATTTGGACACTATTTGTGTGATTAAAATTTGATTTGAAGCTATTATTGTGTGATTAAAGTGTGTTTTTTAGTCTATTGCATGATTAATTAAAGCTTATTGTGTGGTGTGTTTGGTTTGTTGTTTGTTCATTTCGTGAAAATGATGATGTTGTATAAAGGTACATCAACTGAAAATTTTGAGGCTTATGTTTGTTTGAATTTGATTGTGAAAGTATTGTGAAGTTTGTTGTTGTGAGAAAATTAACAAAAATGAACTTACTTGATGTTTGCAAATTTCCTTCTTTTGTAGGTTATCTTCCATCTAATAAAAGGTCATATCAATGCACTTTCTCTCTATAGAACAATTGTAAGTTGTTTCTTCTCTTTACTTTAGTGTTCACTTGTAAACTTAGCTTATCTCTCTTAAGAAAAAAAATTAGCATTATGTTTATAAATGTTGCTATCTTGCAGTTATGGTAGCAAATAAAATTGTTAGTTGTTTTTTAAATTCGAGATTGTTTGTTGGGAGTTTGGAGTTTGAAGGTTTGACATTGAGTTTGTGCTTGTATAATATTGAGATTGTTTTCTTAGAGGGTGAGATTGTTTGATATTTTTGTTCTTAGGGTATTGTGTAGTTTGTTATTATGAGAAAGTTGAGAAAAATGAACTTACTTGATGTTTGAAAAATTCCCTCTTGGTATAGGTTTTCTTCCATCCAATAAAAGGTCACACATCAGTAAGTTCCAAATGCCCTTGTAAGTTGTTTCTTCTCTTTATTGTAGTGTTCACTTATAAATTTAGTTTATAAAGGTTGAGATTATAAAGGTTCATATGATATTGAGATTCTTTGTTGGAGTTGGAGTTGGAGTTGGAGTTTTATTTCTATGATTGAAGTTAGTTTAGACATTTTATTCATTCTAGTTTTGATTATTTTGAGTGTATGGTAGGTGATAGATTGTTTGAGTACAGGGGTGAATGAGGAATTTTTGTTATATTCTTAAGTCTTGAAAAGTTTTAGTTAATCTTGTTATGTTCATTAGTTTTGAAAACTTAGTTAAATTTGATATTATGTTCCTAGTTTTGAAAAATTGATAACTTGGTTATGTTTAGATATTGTGTTCATTATGTTGAAAATTTATTGGCTTAGTATATATTAAACCTAATTCATATATTTTTTTCTTAGATTCTTCGAGGTTGGTGTAGGAGGAAGATTATGTTGATGAGAATAAAGATGTATATACGAGAAGTGTAGGTGTTAAGTTTTAAGTTTAGGTGTTTTGTAGTTTAGAACTTTTAAATGTAAATTCCTTGTAATTTTATTTTAATCTCAAACTTGTATGAACTTTTAACTTATTTAAATGAAATTTGGAAAATATTTGAGATTGTTTATATTTATTTTAGGTACAAAAAGATTTTGGGTAACATTAATATTAAAAAAAAAAAAATCACACTTCTGCCGATGCCACCCCATATGGGGACGGTAGAAGGTACTTCTGCCGACGCCGAATCGACTGCGTCGGCAAAAGTCCTTTCTGTTTCTTTTGTCGAATCGACCTCGTAGTCATAAACACACACTATATGTCAAATTGAGCTAAGCTCTTGTTGGCAACTAAATCTATTATTATTATTTTTTTTAGTTCACTAAATCTCTTAAGTTAAACGTTTAGCGAATGCTATTAATTTAAGCATAAATCTATCTTCCTCTTCTCTACTGTAGGATCTCCCTTCCCCATCCTTGTTCCCCTTCTCTTTCCAATCAGTCAGAGAAAAAAGAAGGGTCAAGTGGAAGGAATAAATGTTATTAATTTAAAAATTGATAGAGGCCTTTTTTTTAGGGGGAAATACACTTTTGGTTCTTGGGTTGGGACCGCAGAACCCTAATGGGGTACCCGAGAACGCAGATTAATCCCAGTTCATTAGGGACTTCAAGCGCTATGGGCCTCCCTCCTTTGATGGGCAATCCGAGAATCCGTTGGCAGCAGAACGGTGGATCGCTGATCTAGAGGCACGGTTTGACCTCATGAACTGTAATGATCCCCTGAAGATCAGTGGAGTAGTCTTCATGCTCAAGGACGACGCTCGCATGTGGTGGAAGTTCGTGGCAGCTGCCGAAGATCATGCTAATCAACCGATTTCATGGAAAAGGTTCAAAGACCTGTTGTACGATTATTACTTTCCAGAGACAGTCAAGGATGACAAAGAAGCGGAATTCCTTCATTTGGCCCAGGGAAATATGTCTGTAGTGCAGTATGAGAGGAAGTTTACTGCACTATCACGCTTTGCTCCTGACTTGGTCAGCACGCCAGAGAGGAAGATTGGGAGGTTCATTAAAGGCCTCCATGAGGAAATTCGTGGCTCCGTAGCCCTGAGCAGGCTCGCGACCTTCGCTGAAGCGCTCACGGGAGCATTGATCATGGATAAGAATGTTTCCAAGAAGGGCACGATCTCATCTTCAGAAGGGATCAACCTCTGGAATTAAAAGAAAGTTGTCTCCCCTGAGGAACCCACCTATTGAGTCTACTCAGCAGCAGGTGAAAGAGTACGTTCCATATCCTCCTTGCCTTCTGGTCCGTCGTCAGCTGAATGGATGGATGTGAGATAAGATGATAAATAATAATAAATATAAATTCAGCCAACCCTAGTGCAAGTATACACTGTCGCACGTAGTAATAAAAAACCTTAGAAGTATTCCAAGGGTATCGATCCCACGAGGACTAAATGGAAATTCAGATTTGAAGAAGAAACTGCTCAACTTGATTGCTTAAAGATAGGTAACCAAAGAAATAAGATTGATGGTTGGTTTTTAGAAAAATAGATAAAACAAGCAAATGAATAAAAGAATAACAATAAAATAAAACGAGGTATTCAACATGGATTCATCCCAAAGGCAATAACATTAATCATGGATTACTTAATCTTAAGCCTATTCAATGCATTGGGTCAGATTTAACTTCTATTTGGCCTTGCTCCCAAGAACCGTTAAAAGGCTAAGCGAGTACCGTTATGCACATTTCTGTGACTCGACTCCGACATAGATAATTCACGAATGCAATCTATAACCCTATAGTCGATATAGGGTGCCTTAGGCAGCTTGCCCTATACCGCCGAACAATCTCTTTCGAGCTTTTTCTCCTATATCACCTTTATGAGAACCGATATCGTCTGTCCTTTTCGAGATCAAACTCACATAGCATGCAAAGTCTAAGTGATCAAGTTAAACTTAGCAAGATCAGAGTGATAATCAATAAAGAATGACATGCATTGAACAAAACTTAAGCAAATAAAACACTTTCAAGCTATTAAACCATAAGGGAATTCACCATATTGAACCCCTCAACGGAATTTAGCTACTCATGGTGAGATAAAGTGCAAATGAGTACATTTTCATTGAAAATAAGAAGTAAAGAATACAGATAAGTGAAAAGTATCAAAAGTTGGAAATAATGGAAGTAGCCAAATATTATGGGTTTTCTATTTATCCAATCCTTCTAGAGTTCGCTTAGACACTCCACTCTCTCGCTTTTACAAGTGAGAATGAGTGAAAATCTCTACAAACCCTAAGGTTTGATGTCTAACTAAGGTTAGAATTTAGTCATCTAAGAAGGACCTCGGGCATCCCTACTCATAGGCGTCAACGAGGGTTTTCTGTCACCACCCTCTTCTTCCAAATGAGTTCTGCTTGAATTTGACTTTGAATCTCGAGCTTATATAGTGTTGGAAATGGTTGAGGAGCTGCAAAATAGGTGCTGGTAGGTAGCCTAGTTGGTTTCGGGGTCAAAACAGCCGATTAGGTGCGAAGAAGACTCGTCAACAACGACCCGCGGACGACTCGAAACTGTCTCAGTTTTTCCAGAAATGCGGTCGCATTTCATTTTGCCTTCCCAGAAATGCGGTCGCATTTCTGGGTAGAATCAAGCTTTTCCCCTGTTTTCCTACACAACAATAAACTTAGTCAAATTCTCTTAAAATTAAGTTTTTTTAAGCACAATTGAGCATAATTTGAAAAAAGTGAATCTCAACACCCTAACTTATCAACTTTAACATATTTTGAGCTCGGGAACAGTAAAATTGATCTAAACATGCAATATTTGACAAATAAATGAGCTAAATAGAAGGCTAAAATAGGTATATTTTTTACCATTATCACCTTCTTGTCACAAGTTTCACAAAGGAGAGTGTTGGTTAGAGCGAAAAGTTTTTCAAGTGCAATAAGAGAGGTCATTATGCTAGGGATTGTTCATCATGAGCGACCCGAATGCCAAGTGCCTAGGAAGGTTAGCTATGCAAATATTGATGAAGTCTCTTAAGGTGGGAGTTGGTTTCACCTCTAGTTTCCAGGTTAGTGCTTCTTCCTCGAGTCTATCTATCGCTCTAGAATTTCCTTTCTTCTTGCAATGCCTTGGCATCTGAATCTATTTGTGTTGCGAGCTCCTAGACTTGCTTTAATTGTTATGTTTGATCAGATAGATCTTTCATCTCCTTTGAAGTTGGTGGAAGCTAGTAAGTTGGTTTTCAGGCCCTTCCAAGCGTCACCTAGATCCTAAGGAATCAAGAGATTTTCTTGTAATAGGTGAAGTTGGGCAAACCTCTTCGTTCATGCCAGTTTCAAGGAAAAAGATCTTCCTAGGATTAGTTTTGTGATCGAGCTTCTTAAAGTTAAGGGTCATGGAATTATCGTTCCAAGGATGCTTCCAAAATCAAGTCTGAGTGTTGCTAGCTTGTCGTGATCTCTTCAGGTTGAATAGCTTTGCAACTGTTATGGATTATGTGAACCAAGTCTCAAGGTCTTTTTGGACTTGCTCGTGATAATGCTCTTGGCGGTGTGTTGGTTTATTCTTAGACCAATAGTCAAAGCACTTCCCTCACGTAGTAAGACCTAAATCCGAGTCAAGAAGATGTTAAGAATCGGTAATGAATCTTGTCTACATTGTTAGTTGTTGTCACGACAAGGTTACCTTGGTATGCTGTTAGTAAGATAGCACCAAGGGTATCGTTATTGGCATTCCATAGTCATTCTAGGAAGGATGGGTGGTTCAAAAAGGAGAGTTGGCAGCCGAAGTTGTTTCAACGTTCCTTTGGCGACGCCTAAGGGAAGTTGGTGGTTGCAACTGACCAACAAGGTGGGCTTGAAGTTGGTGAAGTTGCTGATGAAGCTTCCTGCTTGATCAAGATGTGAATATGAGATGTCGTTGATGGTGGGTTGTGAAGGTGTCAAGCTTGAAGGTTTAAGCTGACATTGGCAACCTATGTTCCTGTGTTCCTTCAAGTAGCATCGTTGAAATAAGCCTCATGTGTATCGTGCAAAAGCGGATAGCTTAGTTCCAACTTTGCTAGTGAAGTTGCCTTTTTGATACACATGGCCAAGTTTCCTGTAGATCGTGCAAGATCAGAGTTTGGATTTGATTTTGTTAGACCTTTCGAGTTCTTAATGCACTTGGTCAAGTTGCTTGTAAGCGATCCTTGCTGCAAGTGTTGTATGTTCAACATAACTTGTTTCAAGAGTTGTTGTGGATATACATCAACTATTCTCCTTGTGCCTTAGTTTTAACTTTGGGATCCTAGAGTTAGAGTTGGAATCAAGGCCAAACATCCAAAGTGGTTAGGCAAGCAACTTTAAAGGACGAAAGTTCTTAAGGTGGGGAGATTGTAACGCCTCGCAATTTTCAGGTACGAATAACTCCGTTAAATTTAATTTGGAATTTGGAGTTTTAGTTCCTGTTTGGCTGCTTTTAATTGAATTATTCTTGGCGGTTGATTGGAGTGGGTTAGTTATATTTAAGTCAAGAATTTCTTTTTCTTTGAAATTTAAATTTAAAATTTGGCTTAAATCCTTATAGATTTTTAGAGATTTAATTTGGCTGGAGGAACCTTAATTAAGTCTTTAAAATGTGGGGTTTAGGTTAATATTTTAGTTTAAGAAAAGAAAAAAAAAAACCCTAAAAGTAATTCTTTCACCTCTCCCTCTCTTTTTCATAGTCAGCCGTTGCCCCCCCTTCAAAAATCTCATTTTCTCAACTTCACGCATGTAAGGTGTCGCCGTCGTGGGTTCATCAAGCTTCTCCTCCGGCGTCTCCCTCTCTCCCTCCCCGTGTGACTCAGCCGCTTCCCGACCCACGTGCCACCTCCGCTAGCCATTAGGAGTCTTCTTCTTCTCACGCTCGCACAGTAGACCCACGAAGGTCGTTGGTCTCTCTCCCTCCCTTTCATTTTTGTTCTTCGGCCAGCTCTCCGTCTCCCACGTCGTCGTCTCTCTCAGTCTCTTCCTCGCGTTCGCCGGCAACCATCCAATCCAGTTTAGCGTCATTCTTCCTCCCTCATTCGCGAGTTGTTAGGGTAGACCTGAGCGATCTCTTCTCCGACGTCGTCTTTCCCATTCTCTCCCTCGTGTTGTTCGGTCTGAGTAGCAATTCGTGGGTGTTTCTCCTCCATCGAGTAAGTTCACGCCAGTGATTTGTGCGTAAGTATCTCTCTCTCTCGATTTCCTTTCAGTTTCGGCAAGTAGCTAGTTTAATCTCTCTTCTTTGTGTTTTTTCGGTCAGACCCGTGAGTAGAAGGCTGATATTTTCTCTCCCTCACGTTTTGGGCGTGATAAGGCTGGTTTAAGGTTCGTTCCGACGTGTTCGGGCTCTTTTGGTAAGCTTTCAATGTTACCCATGATTTATTAACGTCAAAGTCAGATTACCCATTCTTGTTCAGCTTTAGAATTGAGTTTTAGGATTGATTTCTTGAATTTCCAACGCTGCGCAGAGCCGTCTTGGACTCGAAATCATCCTTGCCTCGTGACCCATCATCCGTTTGGCCTTAAACTCGAACACCCACTATCTAGGGACTCTAAATAGGTGGTTTTAAGTCTCTTTGGTTGTTGGACAACACGTGCTCGAGGTTATTCGCTCGCTGATCGGTAAATTCCAACACCTTTCGTTTCCTTTATTAAGTCTTTAGGTGCTTTAAATTAATTCCTAACCTTTAGAAGTTATTGTTTGTCGTTCAGGCTCCTTAGGCTCTTTCGGTTTGTCTTGTTGGTCTCTTAGGATCTCTTGGGAGCGCTATTTAAGTAAGTAGTTTCTATCTGTTGAGTCTGTTTGATCGCATGATGCACGCTATATGTTTACTTACTTTATAACTGTTTCCATGATTTCGCTTCTATGCTTATATATACATGTAAAGTGCTTCTCGCTTCTATGTTATTTATAAATGAAGTCTCTGAATAGCGTGGACTGTTGTTGTGATGTTTGGTTGTATAGCATGCTAGTTCTGTTGTGAGCTCATGAGTTATGCATGAGGTGAGAGCATGTTGCTGTATGTATATGCTTGGTGGGCATAGTACTTGAGTCTAGAAGCATGTTGCAGGGCATATGCATTCTAGATAGGTGTGAGAAAAGAGGTCAGGGACCTAAAATGTGAAAAAGGGAAAAATGGGTGAATGTCAGTGCACCTTGGGTACAAATGGCCGAGGGGTGGCATGTCGCCATTGGTTTAAAGAGGACTAGCTTTGTGGTTGAGATATCAGGGCCTCAGGTATAAATGGTCGAGGACTGATATTGTTTCGAGGAAAGTAAAGTGATTATCAGGGCCTCAGGGGCAAATGGGCGAGGGCTGATATATCACTATTGGATGTCGAGGTCTCGGGTATAGATGGTCGAGGGTTGATATGCCAATGTTAGATAAAGAGGGCATCGAGGCCTTGGGTATAAATGGTCAAGGGTCGGTGTGATGAGTCTTGAAGCAAGTATTGAGGCCTTGGGTATAAATGGTCAAGGGTCGAATGCCGAGCTCCGTAGAGAAGTGTCGAGGCCCTGGGTATAAATGGTCAGGGGTCGGTGCGACTCGAAGGGTCAGTCTTGGAGAGTTTTGCGGAGCGTGACGCGGAAATCACGTGTGAGTGTGCGGGCATGGTGCGGAAACCATGTGGGGGTGCGTAACATGATGTGTGGATTCATGTTGTCATTCTGTTGTTGCATGCAATATGTGTTGTGTGGTTTGATTTCACGTTATAAAAGCATGTTTGGTTTATCGTTATAAAAGCATTGTTGTTTGCGCGTGAAAAGCATGTTGTTTGCTTGGTTGTCGTTTGATGGCTTTTCAGGTAGGGGCTGCTTACCAGTATTGTGGTTGTACTGACCCCCTCCCCTTTGTTCCCCAACATTTTAGATTATGCAGGTTATGAGGACGGTCGTGACCATGGTGATGTAGAGGAGGCGCATGAGGAAGGACCATAGCTACCTAGTGTTCTTCCTTTTATTTTCATTTTGGTTAGGATAGTTGTTGCTTATTATTGTTGGACAGCTGTTTGTCCCATTTGATTTAGTTTTGAAACTTTTCTTGTTGAATTCTAAGCTTAGTTGTGTTGGTTTTAATAAACTCGATCTCTTCTTTTAGTTAATGATAATTAAGTTGTTTCGAATAAACTGAAGTTGAAGTCAGTTGTGCATAGTTGAGTTTTTAGTTGTAAATACTCTGTTTATTTGGTTAATGAAGTTGTGAGACCTGACTCGCTTTGTTGAGGAAGTTTTGTTGTGAATTTGAGGTGTTGTGGCGTGTGGTTGTGAGTAGTTGGTTATATAGAAGTGTTTTTCTTGTTCAGTAGGTTTAGAAAAAAATTTGGGTTAGTCTGTATGTCGTTATGCTGCCGAAATTTTCGGAGCCCTCGGTTAGTTTGTCATGAGGAGTTAGTAATTGTTGCAATTCTGAAGTGGTTAAAAATATGAGATAAATTAACTCCAGGATACTGTGCAAGTATACACAATCTAGCAGCAAGTGAAAAGTATTTATCGTATCCACAGGGTCTTGAAATTGTCTACCTCTATTGATTTAATTTGCCTTTTTAGTGATTTCAAATAGTTGGTTAAATTGATTGGGTTTTTAGAATGCTGAAAAAAAAAAAGAAATACGAAAGCAGTAAATGATTACGACTAGAGAAAACAGAATGGAAACAGACACAGGTTAAGACTTCTGTAATTGTTTATAAAGATGATCCAGGAATTCTTTTGATCCATCAATCTCTCGCAGTATTATCAGCGGGATCCTCCCGGAACTCTGGATTTTTTGGAATATGTTTCAACTCCAATGAAGCTCTACCGATCAAGCGTTAGGCAATTGACTATTCCTAGTTCAACTGCTAGTGTTCACCAACTCATAATGTTATAACGTGAATTATCGCCACACAACTCCTAAATCATCTCTGAAACTAGGAGAAGCTATACATACCGGCTAGCTAGGCAGGCACATAATGAAATTGAAGAACAACAATAACTCAAGATGATCATAATCAAATAGAATTTCCAGATTTTATAAATATAACAATCACATAATTCTTAACTCATGCCTACAAAGCAATTAGTTCATGATTGAAAACATAAAACACGTTACAATCTCGATAAGCACATCCATAATGCAAAATACACAAGAAATACTAATCCTTTTAGCAATTGGGGAGATGAAACGACTGCTCCAAACCACCAAGAACATAGAAAGACTTCGTCTCCTTGAGAGGAATTGCACTTGATCTTCTTAGATCTCCATTCTGCCGTCAATTCGGCCTACATCCGATTGATTCGGTCTCCCAATCGTGAATGAATTTATCTTTGACGGCTCCCTCCTTTTATAAGATGAGGTTAACCTAATTAGGTTAATTTAAACACGTGGAGGGCTCTCCAAGCTTCTTAGATCCGAAAATAATTCAGCTAACGCCACTTTGTTAAAATGGATTACGAGCTGTTACATGGCAGTTTTGCTCCCAACTTTGCTGGATCATGGAAACTGCTCCCTCAAGTCGCTCAGCAATATATTCTGCACAAAATAACTTCCAAAGCATCCATTCTTCCACATAGGTTAAAACACATTATATTCATCTAAAAGCAACCCTATTTGACACAAATGACACACAAACCACAATAGAAATAAGGCCTAAATAACTCCCTTTTAGAGAGTTATCAGTAATGCTGCTAGGTTAGTAGTTTAGTCTTATAAAAACCTGGGGTGTTACACAAGCGACCGCATCGGTGTCTTCGTTCGAACGCAAGGTATTGAGATCCAGATCCGTCGGGTGCGGCAGTCGGAGTTTCTCCGACGACTTCTTCGAAAGAATCACCGGTTTCGGCGACTGTACGCTGCGGAGAGTGGAGTCTCACAGAGAATGAAAATCCAAAATAACCACCACCGCCATCGCCGTCGTGCACGACGACGGCTATAGCAGCGAGTGCCTGAAGGAGCGAGTGAAATGCGGCGGAATATTCGGCGGATTCATGATTCAGACATCGTCATCTTCGTCTTCCTCTTCCTCATCGTACTGGGTATCGTCCTCCTCCGGCAAAGATGAAAGGTTCCCACCGGCAACGGCAGCGGCGGCGTACGTGCAGGGGTGGAGCAAGAACAAAGGGTGGGCATTTGCAAGTCTAATGAGAGGGTTGCCGAAGTCGTTGTCTTCATCGTCGGAAGGAAAAAGAGAATCATCCGAGAGAAATTCAACTCCAAATTTGGATGCCATTCCTTCATTGTTGGCTGGAAGAATCTGAACAGAGAAATTGAAATTTACAGTTTGAAATATGAAAATTAAGAAGCAGTAATTTTAAATTTACATGTTAATGATGAAATAGACAAATGATGAAATCGATTATTATTATTAATATATTTTTTTTGTTATGTTGTTTAAGAAAGATAAGGAATAAAGAAAAATAGGAAAAAAAATATTTCGTCGGTGGCGGCCGGCCGTCGGCAGTCGCTGCCGGCGGCGACCAGTGTTGAGCAGTCGCTGGAGACAGGTTGAAGAAGAAGGGGTTGGGTGGAAGAAAGAAGAAGAAGAAGGAGAGAGAGGGAGAAAGAAATAAAAAAAATTATAAAATAATAATATATCTATTATTTTATTATATTTATATTTTAAAAAACTTTAAAAAATAATTTTTTAAATAAATTTTTTTTGCCACGTCAGCAATTCGTTAACTATTAACGGAAAATTGGATGGAGGGACCAAAATGAAACTAAAACCAAACCTCAGAGGCTAAATTGTTGACTTTGAAAACTTAGGGACCAAGATGAAACCTAACCCAATCCTCAGGGACTAAAAGTGTATTGTTTTCCTTTGTTTTTTTAGGCTGTAATAATTATTTGGTTTATGATCTTATATTAGTCACAGTTTATTCATGTAATTATGAGATTTTTTTTTTCGCTAAAGTTGGACTTTTTTGTAGGTGGGAAAGGTGGAAATCTAGTTTAGTACTTTTTTAGGCTGTAATACAGGTTTAATTTATGATTTTACCCTAGTAATTTATGTGGTTGTGTTTTTCTCAAAAGTTTGGTTTCATACAGATGAGTTTTTTTTTTTTTTCCCTTTTTTGAAACTTCAAAGAGATGATTTATAGTTTGGTTTAATGTTAAAAATTACTTTCTTGAATCTTTGGATACGCACCCTCAACAAAACCAAACTAAAAAGAAAAGATAAGAGGAACCTCGAAAATGAAATGAATCTGAAATGAAGAAACCAACTATTATTTATAGCTATACAAATAGTAATTTTGAAAAAACGAAAAGACAAACAATAAATATTTTAATTACAGTGTATTTATGTGTATTAACAACAGATGCAGAATATAAAAGGTCATTCATTTACTCTGTAATTATGAGTAACAGTAGGTACAGAACATAAAAAGGCACAAACTGTCTATGTTCTCACAAGTTACAAATTTAATTTCCGAACATTAAATTCATAATTTAAGCAACCGTGTTGAAACTTTGAATAAACTAACCACCACTTTCTTTCACACATTTACTCTAACATCCAACAATAACAAAATCAATTTGAAATTGCAATGAAATTCGAATTCATCACAAGCCTAGCAACGAAACCTGAAATTTGTCCAGTATTTTATTTCATCATCTTTGTTTGTATTAATTTTATGTGTTTTTTCATAATTTAGAAATATATTGAGATATTAAAATAATGAAATTAAAAATAAATATTTTTAAACAATCAATGATTGATTCCTTCCCCTTTCTCTATTTTTTAATGAAATGAAACAAAGAAAAAATTCCTTTTGTTTGTGGAGAAATTAAATTTAAAAAAAAGACTATGCTCATCTTTCTTACATGGAAAAAAAATTAATTGATTTAACTAATTTTTGGAAGGAAATAATTAACCTAAACTACTCTTAATCAACACATGCTTAATTTTCAAAAACCAAATGGTTATCAAACGGAGCCTATTTTTTCTCTTTTGGAATTTGGATTGATTTGCATATCTTATTTAATTATTTAATTTGAATTTTGGTATATTTTCATTTAGATGCTAAATGGAGACACATAATCCTTTCGTTATTCTACAACAACATTTGTTTCTTGTTGGCGAGTTAAATGCAATATAAAACTTTTAGGAAAAAATACACTCTTGGTCCTTGAGGTTTGGGTTAGATTTCATTTTGGTCCTTAAGTTTTGAAACTCGACATTTTAGCCCTTGAGGTTTGGATTTTGTTTCATTTTGGTCACTCAATCAAATTTTCCGTTAATTACTAACAGAATGCTGAGGTGACAATATTTTTTTTAATAAAAAATTGTTTTTTAATTTTTAAAAATAAAATAATATTAAATTAATAAAAATATTCTTTTTCATTTCTCTCTCATTTCTTCTTCTTCTTCCTCTTTTTCCTCTTCTTTTTTCTCTTTTTCCTTTTCTTCTTCTTCAGACCACCATCACCGCCGTCCGCCGCCGTTTGTCGTCGCTATCGTCGAAATGAACTCTCTTTTTTTCTCTCTCTCTCTCTCTCTTTTCCGTTTCTTCCATTTCCTCCCTTTCTTCTTTCCTTTCTCCTTCTCCTTCCCCCTTTCCTTCCTTTTTTCTTCCCTTTTTCCCCTTTTCCTTTTTCCCTATTTTCAGATCTGAAGCTTGTGACGTCATCGAGCTGAAACGCTGCTGAGTTCGTTGGCTTTTTCAGATCTGAAGTCATGGACGTTCTCAAGTGAAGACGGTAGCTCACGAAGACGACCGCAGAAACAGGACTCGATACACCCATTTGCATCCAATGGAGCCATCTGGATTACGTTTGACTCGATACACCCATTTGCATCCAATGACACTTTTACCAGGAGGGAGAGGTGTAGGTTGCCAAGTCCCTTGTTGTGTGAGAGACTCAAACTCGGATCTCATTGCTTGCTGCCAAACAGGAAACTTAGACGCAGTAGTAAACGAATATGGTTCAACTTCAGAATCATGAGATAAAGAAGTGGTAGGCAAGAAACACCTTATGCTTAGAAATTCCTGATTTTCCACGAGTTTGCATTGAATGAGCATTTTGAACATGAGGCACTAATGGAACATCACGATGAACAGATTGCAAAGAAACAAGATCAGTAGCATTAACATCAGAAACAATAGGAGGCACAGAAACAGAAGCATCAGTAGCATGAGTAATAACATTAACACGAGAATCAACAAGAGAGTCTTGTACAGTAGGTTCAACTGCAATATTAAGCCTATTGTTATCAGTAACAGGTAAAGAACAAGTATCAGTAGAAGAGGAAGTTGGGGTAGGGGAAGAAGTGGTAGGTAACAGAAAAGGAACTAAAGGGTTGAAACTAGGAGAGGATAAAAATGTGGATGGAATGGAAGATGTAATTGGTAAAGAGAAATGAAATACAATTTCATAAAAAAGAAGATGTCTAGAGGTATAGAATTTCTTATTGCTCATGTTGTAACAAAGATAGCCTTTATAATCTAATGGATAACCAAGAAAAACACACTGAGTGGATTTAGGCTAGAGTTTGTTGGAGTTACAAGGGGTAAGTAAAGGGTAGCAAGCACAACCAAAAGTCTTTAAATGAGAATGGTCAGGTGGCTCTTTAAATAGGCATTCGTATGGTGATTTATTCTGTAAAGAAGGAGAAGGTAAACGATTTATGAGATAAGTGGCAGTAGCAAATGCATAAGACTAAAGTTTTGTAGGAAGAGATGCTTTAGACATAAGAGATAAAGCCACTTGAACAATATGGCGATGTTTGCGTTCAACAACACCATTTTGTTCAGGTGTGTAAGCACATGACTTTTGATGAATTATGCCATTAGAAGAAAGATATGACAAAAGATTGATTAATGTATTCACCACCACCATCTGTTCGAAGAGTTTTAATTCTAGTAGAAAATAAATTTTCAACTAGTGGCTTAAAACGTTGCAAAACAGCAGAAACATCAGATTTTCGGGCAATGGGATATAACCACGAAAATTTAGAATGATCATCAATGAAAGAAACATAATAATTAAATCCATTGACAGAAGTTTCTGAAGCTGGGCCCCAAACATCACTGTGTACAAGATTAAGAGGCAAAACAGAAGCAGAAAATGAACGAGGAAAAGGTAATTTAGTCATTTTGCCACTAGCACAGTGTTGACAAATAGAAGAAGAAATAGAGCATGAAGATAAACCTAAGAAACGAAGAATAGAATTAACAACAGAATGACCAAGGGTGTCCTAATCGATTATGCCAAAAAGAATAAGAGTTATCTGTAGCAACACGAGCAACATGACATGATGGAGCAGAGGATGTAAGAATAGATGATAAAGGATAGAGGTCATTTACGCTAGGTCCTTGGAACAAAACCTTGCCCGTACAGTTTTCCTGAACAACAAACTTGTGTGAGTCAAATATGATAATACAGTTGTTGTCTACACACAGTTGATGGACAGATAGAAGGTTGATAGCAATATGAGGAACATAGAGAAGAATATTAAGTTGGAAAGAAGAGGAAGATGTATGGAGAGAACCTGAGCCATTGTGAGAAATTGGGAGGGATTGGCCGCTGCCTACCGATACTTGATCATCACCTGCATATTCTGAAGCAATAGACAAATTATTGAGATCAGCGGTAAGATGAGCATTACAACCAGAATCGGTTAACCAAGTAGAAGAGGAACCAGAAACTCCATTATTCACACTACTTGATGTTGTGTTGCAGTAAGCAACATTTTGAGAGGCCACCATGGCTACTAGTTGCGTCGGTGGATGGCGCCCTTGGAAAGGTAGTTCGTTATGTTAAAACAATCAATTGAACTGTGTCTGGGGCATTGACAAATTTGACATGAAACCCGACCTTGTCCGTTAGAAGACTGTGTAGGAGAAGAAAATATGCCTCTGCCTTGATTAAAATTTCCAAGACCAGAAGGATTGAATCCACAACCACGACCTTGATTGCGTCCATGACCAGATGACCTTCCTCGACTAAAATTTCCAGAGGAGTTGGAATGTTGAGAGAGATTGGGCATTGTTAGAGATGCAAACATGGCAGAAGGCTGAGTTAGGGCATCATCTTGCTTTGATTGTTTCTCAATAGCACCCTCCTAAGATTTCACAAGGACGTGTAGCTCATCGAATGTAACCAACTGTGACCAAGTTCTCATAGATGTGCGAAAAGTGTTAAAAATAGAAGGTAAGCCATTTAGGGCATAGATAAGAATATCCTCTTCATCCACAATAATAGAAACAGTAGCTAATTTATCCTTGAGTTCTTTGATTTGTTTAACATAATCATCGATTGACTCACCTGACTTCTTGGTTATTGATTGAAGATCTAACTTCAAATTGACAAGTTGGTTCTTGAGCTCGAAGGGTAGTGCTTTTCAAAGACCTCCTAGGCTTGTTTGGATGATGTGCAACCCACGACATAGGCTAAGGCTGCCGGCAATAGAGTGGCATTGATCAGTGTCATTAGAGCTTGATCTTTGGCAACCCACTCCTCATAGAGTGGATTAATCTGAGAAGATACTGGAGCAGGAGGTGCTTCAGTTGCAGTCTCCGTTGATGTAGAGGATAATGTGGTGGATGATGGAATCGTCTTTGGAGGGCAATTAGTGGAGCCATCGATAAATCCAAACAACTTGTGAGCCTTTAAAATCGACTGTAGTTGAAATTTCCAAAGGACAAAATTTGTGGAATCAAGCCTCAAAGAAATTAGGTTACAGATATTTGAGAGCAAAAATATTGGTGAATAAAAGTCTTTATCGTTAGATGCCATCTCAACAAAAGGAGGGAAGCGTGAAAAAAATAGAGGGAAAAAAAGACGTGAGTCACTTAGAGCTCTGATACCATGAAACTTTTCAGAGATTATGAAAAGGTTGTTTTCATTGAATGAATGAGAATCCAATTGACCCATATTTATACACATAGAATAACATAATACAAAGTATTAAAAAAAATACATAAAATAACAAAAAGGAGAAGATTATGGAATAATAACCAAAATCCATAACAATATAACCAATATCATAACAGGCAGCTGAGCATGCAGACTTGGAACTCAGCAGCTCACGACGGCGACATGGGCGTTCTCAGGCGAAGACGACAACGTTCTCGTGCGTTGGTAGATCTGAAACGGGAGCAACTACGGGCTGAAACGGACTGCAACGCGTTGTGGGTTTCGATCTGAAACGGGCTGAAACAGGACAGATCTGAGTTCTACGAGTTCTAGTCGCAGTGGGTTTTTCAATTTTAGCAAGTTTTCCGTTGAATTCAGCTGTGGGTTTTTAGAAATGGGAGCTTCTTTCAATTTTTAGAAAAAAAAACAGAAATCAAGGAGAAAGAAAGAGGAAAGAAGAGGAAGAGAGAGAAAAAAAGAGGAAGAATGAAAGAAGAAGAAAAGAAGGAGAAAGTAAAACAAAAAACAAAAAAAAAACAAGGGGAGGAAGAAGATGAAGACGGAGGCGGCGGTGGCGGCGACGACGGAGCTTGAACTAAGGTTGAAGAAGAAGATGAGGAGGAAGAAAAAAAGAAAAGAAAAATAATTAAAAAAATATTTAATATATTATTTTATTTTAACAAAATAAAAAATACTTTTTTCAAATAAAAAATTAGTGTGACGCAACATTCCGTTAATATTTAACGGAAAAATGGATGGCGGGACTAAAATAAAACAAAATCCAAACCTCATGGACTAAATCGTCGAGTTTGAAAACTCAGAAACCACAATGAAACCTAACCCAAACCTCAGGGGCCAAAAGTGTATTTTTCTCAAACTTTTATCACTATGGGCTAAATAAGATTTTAGGAGGGAGGGATTCCAAATTTTCCAAATATATATTATGAGTAATGAGAAAGAGGACTAAAAAAAGAAAGAAAGAAAAATTTTGAGAATGGAGAGAAATTGAGGACTAAATTGAGAATTCACGGAAGATTAGGGACCATTTTATATGTTAGACGAAAAAAATTTACAACTAAGAGAGAAAAGTAGAAACTTTATCGACGGAGGGAGTGATTCAAATTAGGAAAAAGAAAAAAGAAAATTATGAGAAAAGGGAGATCGAAGAGATTAGAGGGTCCAAGATTCGAAGAGGAGAAGAGAGGGAATAATAGGTGGGAGAAGTCTAACTAATGGCATGAAAAAAAAGATGAAATTAAGCACGCTCAAAGGTTAGCACACAATTGTTTTCACGATTTCTTCAATTTTGTATTATTAGATAAACATAGGGTTCCATATCAAAACCAATTGGTAATGAGAGGAGTAACCCAGGTATATTTTATAAATTATAAGATCTTCATTCATTTTTTCAATATGGGATCATCAACATGTATATCCACGATATATCACACGATTTCTTGGAAAATGAACTTCTCTCTTTACTAGTATGAGTCTCATGATGTTTTCAATATATTGATCAATAAATCTAATATTTCTTTTTTTTTAAAAAAAAAATCTAATATTTTCATCGTTGGTTGAAATAAGAGGTTTGATTTATAATCTAGAATAATACTTTATGTTGTGTTTCTCTCCTATGTTTGGTTACATTTTCTCATAAATGTTTTTATACACAAGTTATATTGTATACTAAAGACTCTTTTTAAAAAAGTTGGTTTCAAGTGTTTCTCTCAAAATGATTTATTTACCAATCTCATTTTCTAATAAGTCATTTTGAGTGGTTGCCAAACACTAAATTTTTTTTTCAAAATTAAACACTTGAAAAGTTAATCCAAACACACCCTTAATTTTCTCTAAACTTTGCGCACGTGGAGGAAGCTCTAGTTCTTTTGCAATAAAGGTTTAATTTAAAGTTGGGTTTTTGTTTAAAAAGTTTGTTTTGTGGGGATGAGTTCTATTTCAATTTTAGAGTTGAAATATATACACTTTTTCTTTTTTAGGTTGTAATAATGGTTTTGTTTAATTATGATTTTAGAGTGGTGGTCAAAATGTATGTGATTATGAGAGATTTTATTTATTTATTTTTCTTTGGGTAGAGAGGGGGACAAAATCTAGCTTAGTACTTGTCGAAATAAAGGTTTAATTTATGATTTTACACCAATAGTTTATCTGGTATATATTCGTTTCAAAAGTTTTGTTTCATAGAATGGTTTGGACCCCATATGTTATAGAACTCAAAAAAAATATTTTTCTCATGATTCGCTAAACTATATTTATCTAATATGTATCGAGTATAATTTGTGTTTTAGATTGTAATATTAGTTTGATTTATGATTTTCGAGTAATAATAGATGTTTATTATGAGTTTTTTTTTTTTTTTAAAAAAGTTTGCTTTTTGTAGGAGGGGGATTCTATTTAGTACTTTTAATTATGACCAAACTCAGACGCATTGTCTTTCAAAATAAAGGTGGTGGCAATATTATGTAAATGAAGATGATATATTAAGTGTTGTAGAAAATATATATTAATGTGGCTATTAATTATAATTGAATAAATTCAAGAGTAACTGTGGGGTAAAAAAGGCAAAAAAAAAAAAGCATACGTTGGTTTGTATTCAAGAGTAGCTATTAATTATATATATTAATGTGGCTATTAATTGTGTGTCAAAAAAAATGTGGCTATTATTATTATTACTTTTATTTTAGGAAAATGTGGCTATTAATTATATTTGTTTTGTGATTTTAAACTATATTTTGTCTGCCAAAGTGAGCATAGCTCAGCGGTAATTGGCATGTGCCCTCGACCAAGAGATGAGAAGTTTGGATCCCCACCTCCAAATGTTGTTGAACTAAAAAATATATATATATTTATAATTTCATTCCATTTTTGACATAATTATATAAATAATTGAGGCATTTAAAAAATTAATAATAATATCAAACTAACTATTGATCATAGTTTTTTTTTTTATTCAATTGTTGGTTATAGTTTTTTTTTTTTTTTTGATAAAATCATTGGTTATAGTTTGTCTTCAAAACAAGTATATTTTGCACCAATATGTTTAAAATTATAGCCGGATATCAATATTAAGATTCCAATCCTACAAATATATTGAGAAATATTGATATCGATAAATATTCTTGTAAATAAAAAAAATTATAAAAAATTAAATTAATAATAACGTTCTTTTCACCCGTAAATAACTTATAAATCTTATTATTAGTATTTATATTGATATTGGTGATTAATTGATGATATAATTTTTTTCATTTTATGGATATTTATACGAAACACTGGTTATACTTTTATTAGATCCTAATATTGATGTTGAATCTTTCGACTTACGGATTTATCGATGTAATATATATTTTAATAATTGATTATAGTTGTCAACACGAGCATTGCTTAGTAGTAATCGGTATGTACTCTTTCCGAAAGTTCAAATTTGCATATCAACATTTAATGTTGTGTGCCCCTCCCGACGTGAAAGTCTAGATCCGCCACGTATAACCGTGTAAGCTTTTTGTCTCTATATATATAAAGAAGGTTAGTCGGGGAAGGGGAAGTCACACCACCAAAAACCTAAGAAAATTACCAAATGACAATGGGTATCAAAGCTGAATATATCATTGTCTTCTTCCTTAGCTCTGCATTTCTTCTTGCTCTAGTATTGGCAAAGGATGACGATTTGAGTCACACAATCAAACGAAGTGATTTCCCCACAAACTTCAGTTTTGGTGCATCTTCTGCAGCTTACCAGGTGAAGAAATTAAGCCCCGTTTGATAACCATTTGGTTTTTGGTTTTTGGTTTTTGGTTTTTGAAAATTAAGCTTATAAACACTACTTCTACTTCCAAATTTCTTTGTTTTGTTATCTATCTTAATCCCATGTTTTCAAAAACCAAGTCAATTTTCGAAAACTAAAAAAAGTAGCCCCCGTTATTTGATAACCATTTGGTTTTTGGTTTTTGGTTTTTGAAAATTAAGCTTATAAATCCTACTTCCACCAACAAGCTTCTTTGCTAATACCTTTCTTTCCTTGTTTTTAAAAACCAAGCAAATTTCGAAAACTAAAAAAAATAGTTTTCAAAAACTTGTTTTTATTTTTAGAATTGGCTAGAAATTCAAATGTGTCATTGACAAATATGAAAGTCATGGTAGGGAAATTGAGAGAAAACAAGCCTAATTTTCAAAAACCAAATGGTTATCAAACGGGACCGTAGTTTTCAAAAACTTGTTTTTGTTTTTGGAATTTGGTTAGGAATTCAAAGGTATCCTTGGCAAAGATGAAACCCATGGTAAAAAAATTGGAAGAAAACAAGCATAATTTTCAAAAAACAAAAACCAAAAACTTATCAAACGGGGCCTAAAGTTTTATAACTTTCATTTTTTAAGTGCCAAAATAAAAAAAATTAAAAATTATTTTGATTTTGTGTTTTTGTTTCAGTATGAAGGTGGTGTTTCAGCAAAAGGAAAAAGCATTTGGGATAACTTCACTCACCAATATCCTGGTTATTAATTTCTCTCATGGGTCTTTCTTTCTACTTTTAAAACTTATTGAAAACAGATGAAGGGTATGTTTGGTTTAACGTTTCAAATGTTTAATTTTGAAAAAAAAAAAATCGTTTTGAAAAAATTTCTAGTGTTTGACAACCACTAAAAATGACTTATTAAAAAATGAGGTTGAGAAATAAACCACTTTGAAAAAAAACACCTTGAAGCAAATTTTTTTAAAAGGGTTTTAAAGTATATAATAACTTGTGTATAAAAACACTTGAAAATGTAACAAAACATATGAGGTTTAAATTCTAAACAATTTTTATACAAAATGTTTAACAGAAAATGCAATCTTGAAAACACTTAAATTAAAATTTAATCCAAACCGACTTGAATTTGGGTTATTGTTCAATAGTAATGGAATAAAGAAAGTGATAGTATTAAAAATAAAAAAATAAAAAAAGAAAACTAGATTTTTTTTTTTTTTTTTTTTTTGACAACATATGGAGATGAGGGATTCAAACCACAAACCTTTTGGTCGTTAATATAATCTTTATGTCAGTTGAGTTATGCTCATATTGACAAAGAAAACTAAAACTTGCATGTTGATAAATTTTGTACAAGAAAACGAAATAATCACTTTTTCATTTAACATTATAATAGCAATAATTGAGGCCCCGTTTGATAACCATTTGGTTTTTGGTTTTTGGTTAAGCTTATAAACCCTACTTCCATCTACAAGTTTCTTTGTTTTTCCAATACCCATCTTTCCATGTTTTTAAAAATAAAGCCAATTTTTGAAAACTAAAAAAAGTAGTTTTCAAAAACTTGTTTTTGTTTTTGGAATTTGGATAGCAAATGTGTCCTTGACAAAGATGAAATACATAGTAGGAAAATTGGAAGAAAACAAGCATAATTTTCAAAAACCAAAAATAAAAAACCAAATGGTTATCAAACGGGGGCTTGAGAGACTAAAATTTATTTAAAACTTTAGTGACAATTTTTAAACGTGTTAGAGAAAAGTATATTTAAACTACTTAAAACATTCATCATTGGATATAAATGTTAGTTAATTTAGAAAAGTCACGAAACACACATATATAATGATTGTTGCTAAATAAGTTCATTTTTATTGTCATATTTCAACTAACTATAATTTTGTTAAAAACGAAATCAGTTTTTCCAACGGGCGATTTCTTAATATAGCTTTAATGAAATTGTTTGTTTAAAAGATAATCTTAAACTACTTATAAAATAACATTAAAAAAAAAAAAACAAAACAAAAAAGGAATAAGGTGTTAGGTCATGTTATTTCTGTTGTTAAAATAAATTTGAAAATTTAAAAATTCGTTCAAATATTATTACCATTATAAAGATTAAGGGTAGAGTGACAATATGAGGGAGTGAAGGATTTGAACAACAGACCGGACCTCTTGAATCATTAGTATAAGTTATGCTCATGTTAAAAATATATATATATATATATATATATATATATATATATATATAATAACTTGAAGGTGTGTTTATGAATTGCAGATAAAATTGCTGACCACAGTAATGGAGATGTAGCAGATGATACATACCACCGTTACAAGGTAGGTATGTGGAATGCCAACAATTATGGAGAAGGAGAATTGTTCTTATATTGAGTATGTGTTTTGATAGTTTAAAATTGGGTTGAAGAGGTGATATCAAAACCTAGCGAGTTGGAATTAAGAACTCCTTTCGGTATTTGAACCCTTAATTCACCAACGCTAAAACCCTCAAATCTATTTGATTTCAATTCCAAGAGAAGGATTAGATAGAGATTACCTTGATGATCAAAGACCAAGAAGTTAGGAGAACCTAGTTCCCTACTCAAGGTTTGAACACTCCACAAGAAAGTTGATCAAACCTACCTGAATGTCCAAGCTTGCAACTCTGGTTTCAAGAATTGCAAAGAGGATGATGAGGCTTCAGTCATCAAGAAGACAGAAACTTCATTAAAAAAACAATGTACCCCTACACAACGCCTAATTCCTCTCTTAACCAAGTATGTTTAGCTATTAAGCTAAAAGACCAATCTACCTTCGAGCCTACTTAATTAAAATAAATAATTCTAAAATAACTCAAAATAACTAATAAACCTAAAAAAAAGTCATAACGTTGATCCAAAAACATAAAAACACCCAAAAGATTCTAACAAAAAGCTCTATTTTCATCCTGTAGTGACATTTGACATAATATGTAGAGTTTTTGCTCAGTTTCCCCTCCTTGACCTTCCTTAATTGAGTTCACCACTGCTTGTATGGGAATCAAAAGTCAATTGTAGTTGCTTGGCCCTTGAGTGTGTGATTGGTCCTGGACGTAAAGCAATGATGTCTTGGTTCATATAAAGAGGTTACTCAAGGTTTGGGTTCATTTGATAATTACATTCTCGTTTTCGATTTCTCGTTTCTATTGAGGATCCCACATTGAAAAGACAAGTGGAGACCTCACAATTTATAAGATGTTTGGGTTACTCCTTGTTGATGCCAAAATACGGACAGAAGACTCACCTCACCTTCACGTGACACCAACAGTGAATTTGTAGAAGCTGGGGAAGACGTGACCTGCAAAACCAGCAAGAACCGCTGCACACCAGTGTGGTGTAGGCCACACCGCCTCCGATGCTTAAGTCAGAAAACCGAGGAGAAGCCAAAAAGTAAGGGGAGAAGTCGAGAATAAAGTTTCGGAACCCTTCTTCAGTGATGAAGAGGGGTTTAAATACCTGCTCATCCTCCTAGGGTTTTTAGGAATTCGGAGGTGTTTTGGGACGAACCAGGCGAAACCGAGGCATCAGGGACCGATGAGAGGTGATCAAGGTCGGCTTGCGCAAGCGGGCCGAGTGGTCGGTCTCGACTTCATGCCGAGGCCGACCATATGGGTCGGGCCAAATTGGCCCGACCCTTTGGTCCGGTCTTCCTCTGGGTCGGCTTTCTGGTCCTACCTCTGCCCGATTGTTCTCGTCAGCTCCTGGTGAAACCCCATGTAATCTATTAGTTTCTTGTGTTTCCGTTGTTGTTTCTAATTTTTTAAAAACTCAAAACACAAACATGGTTGATAACTAGAGGCTACTCCTCAGGCTATATTGACTAATAGTTTTTTTTTTTTTTTTTTTCTTCTTCTTCTTTAATGCAGGAAGATGTTTTGCTAATGAATCAAGCAGGTTTTAATGTTTATAGGTTCTCAATTGCCTGGACAAGAATATTACCTTGTAAGTGATTAACAAGTCGAGTTCTTTAATTTAGAGGTCGTGGTTAAAATATTATTTGTTATGTTCAGAAATAAAAAAACAATTATTTGTATTTTTAAACATATTTCAAGTTGTTTTCTTTTTTCCATTTTTCCTATGGTTCAACGTCTGTTTTAACCTATAAAATTGATGGTACTAGATTTTTACAAACTCAAACATTCACAGCTCACCTTTTATTATAGTTATAATATTATTTTATCTAAGAGAAGTTATTTTTTTAGCTCTCTATTATACTTCATATAGTTTTAGTTTCTTAATTTTCTTTTTACTTTTCCAAGATTTTAAACATACTTTGTTCATAGTTTTATTAATAATAATGCAGATGGAACCCTCGAGGGAGGTATAAACCCAGATGGCATTAAGTATTACAACGACCTCATCGACGACCTGCTTGCAAAAGGTTGGTATTATTGTAATTTTTTTATTAATTCCATTAATTGTTTGATTAAATGATTAGATTAATTAGCAATCAAAGTCGTTGTTACGACATTAGGTTAAAATCAACATAACAAGAATGAAAGGAAGAAGAAACAATACAAAATTTATGTGGATCACTAACGGTGTGTTAGCTACATCCACAAATAGAGGAAGAGAACGATCTTATTAGTGAGAAGAAAACGTATGCAGATTACAGAGATTATGGCAGATTAGGTTAAGAGGGTTTATATATGGCACCTCTCTTAATCCTAACATAATAGGTCCAAAATAAAAGTCCAAAACGAAAATAACATATCTAATCTCTATACATAATTTAGAGATCGAAGGCATATCAATAGTTCTCATGTTAGAATGGATCGCTTCATAACAGATTCACATATCAACAATTCTCATGTTGGAATTGATCCTTTTGATTTGTAGGCATCCAACCTTACGTTACACTTTTCCATTGGGATGTTCCACAAGCCTTAGAAGATGAATATCAAGGTTTCTTGAGTCCTAAAATTCTGTAAGTAAATCTTATTCATGAGAATTCTATACTTAAAAACCTGTTGGTTTTATTACAAGTTTGTTCTCCAAACTTTGAGAGTTGTATCAATTAAGTCTTAGAACTTTAAAAAAAAGTTTCTAATAGGTTCCTGAACTTTCAAGATTTTTAAAAATTAATCAATCTATTAGATATAAAATTGAATTTTATGCCTATTGAGACTTTAAACTTCTTTCAATTTTTTTTTATCCAGTAGACTTTTCAATTTTTTTTTAAAAAAAAATGTTGAATGGGCCAATGACTTATTAATTAGACACAAAATTGAAAGTTAATGACCTATGAGATGCAAAAGTGAAAGCGTTTAAGGACTTACTAGATACTTTTTAAAGTTAAGAGATCTATTGGACACAAAATTGAAAGTTCAATAACCTATTAGACATTATTTGAAGTTCATGGACCAAATTGAAGGGTGTATTAAACTTGTAATTTAACCAAACTTGTTTGTACATGAGAGGTCCTTGGAGACGATAATGAGTAAACATGATTAAATGTAAATATATCATCTATCTGAGTAGTGTTTTGGCCATTTAACTTCACTTCTTAAAATGTTATATTTGTAAATAATCCATTAAGAATGCTAGAAAGAGAAAACAATAGTTAATATATTAAATTCAATCAACCAACTTGGTAACAATTTTTGTTTGAAATTTTATATGTTTTTTTCAAAAAAATGAAATGTTGCTAAGCTTACTAATAATTTCTTTGATTGAGGATTAGCGGTTTAAAAAAATCTATACCTTAGCAAAATTTTAAGAATAATAAAAGTTCTTAAAATTTGGATCATTAGAACTTTAAGAATCTTTTTTAAAAGAGTAAATATAAAAAGACTCAAAAATTATGTTTATGAAGAGAAAATAATTGTAAGATTTAAGTGCAGGGATGATTTTAAGGAGTATGTTGACCTTTGCTTCAAAGAATTTGGAGATAGAGTGAAGCATTGGATCACTTTGAATGAGCCAAATATATTCATTATAAATGGTTACGTGATGGGAAAATCTGCACCAGGCAGATGTTCCAAATGGCTACTTAATAACTGTTCGCATGGAGATTCCGCTACCGAACCATATATTGTTGGTCACCACCTCATTCTTGCTCATGCTCATGCAGTCGATATCTATCGCACGAAGTATCAGGTTCTATATGATCTCCCTCTAACTACGACGTGCATATTTAAAAAATTCTAGTGTTTGGCAACCACTCAAAAAATAACTTATGAAAAAGTGAGATTGAGAAATGAACTATTTTGAGAAAAACACTCGAGAGCAAATTTTTCAAAAAGAGTTTTTAGTATATAATGACTTGTGTATAAAAACAGAAATGTAACCAAACATACGAGTGTTTAATTAAATTCTAAACATTTTTTTTTAATACAAAATGTTTAAATAAAATGCATTCTTGAAAAACATTTAGGGTGTGTTTGGTTTAACTTTTTTAATTTTGAAAAAAAAAATTCTAGTGTTTGGCAACCACTTGTTAAAAAAATTAGATTGAGAAATACTTAATGTAACCAAACATTTAGGGTATTTCGAACGGATCGTAATTCGTTCACATATTCTCAAACCATTGATTTAATTTACAGACGGTACAAAAGGGTGTGATTGGCATGACTGTGGTGGCACATTGGTTTGCCCCATATGATGATACCGAGGCAAATATAAAGGCTGCACGTCGAGCTACTGATTTCTTGTCTGGTTGGTAAGTGTAAATTCATATATCTCAAACTTTATGAATCAATAATGATAATGCTACATTAAAATTATTTTCAAAACCTTTCTATTCAATATATTGTTCTCTCTACTAATGTTATAGGTACTTCAATCCAATCGTTCATGGTGATTATCCAGAAAGTATGATAATTCGTGTAAAAGATAGATTGCCAAGATTCACAATGAATGAGACCATTTTGATCAAAGGCAGCTATGATTTTCTTGGACTCAACTACTATACAGCTAGATATGCCATAGATAATTCCAATGAACATGTTCCATATCCATCCTACCTTACCGATTCTGGGGCAAATACTTCGCGTATGTGTTTAAGTGTATGTTTGGAATGATTTTTTTTAAGTGTTTAAAAATATTTTTTTAAGCTTAAAAACAACTTTTTAATCACTTAGGTCCAGTTTGATAACTATTTGGTTTTTGGTTTTTTAAAATTAAGCTTGTTTTCTCTCAATTTCTTTAGAATGGTTTTCATCTTTGTTAAGGACATATTTGCAATCCTAGCCAAATTCCAAAAAAAAAAAAAGTTTTTGAAAACTACGACAATCATTTGGGGGCCATTTGATAACCATTTCGTTTTCTCTGTTTCTGTTTTTCATTTAAAAAAAACAGGGTTGTTTGATAACCATTTCTGTTTTTTAAAAACGTTTTTGAAATTATAAGCAAATTTCAAAAAAAAAAAAAAAAAAATAGTTTTTAAAAATAGTTTTCTGGTTTTCAAAAACTCCTTTTTTTTTCCAATGCTTTTTTTTTTCTCTTTTACCTATCTCTCCCCAACAAATTCATTTTTCTGTTTTTTTCTATTACAACCTTTCTTTTTCTCTCTCTCAAAAATTTTTTTTTACTCTATTACTTATCTATTTCTAAAAATTTATCTATAACTTTGCTCCTCCTAAAAAACAAATTCTAACTTTTCTTTTGAAAAAAAAATCTCCCAAATTTTTTTCTAGCTAAAACTTTTCTTTATTTTTCTAATTTATCATTATTTCTCTAGCATATTTTTTACTCTTAACCCTACCATCTCTCTCAAATTTCTCTTTCTATTTAATGTTTCTATCTAAAATTTATCTCTTCTCTACTCTAACTTTTTTTCTTTTTTCTCTAACTAATATCTTTTATGTGTCTAACTAATATTCTCTCTCTAAACATTTTCTTTCACGTCTCTAAATTTTCTATCTTTAAATTTTCTCTCAAAAACATTTATATTCGTGTCTCTAAATTTTTGTTTCAATGTTCTACACATTTTTCCCTCTCTAAAACATCTTTTCATCTCTCTAATTTTTTAAAAATTGAAAACCAAAGTAGTTATCAAACAAGTTTGGTTTTCTGTTTTTTATAAATGGAGAACAAAAAACAAATATCAAACATGTATGGTTTTTGTTTTTAAAAAACAGAAAACGAAAAATAAAAAACTGAAATGGTTATCAAACGAGGCCTTGATTTTGGTTTTTTGGTTTTTGAATTAAGCTTATACACACCTACTAACATCTATAAGTTTCTTTGTTTTAGTATCAACCTTCTTATTTGTTTTCAAAAACCAAGTCCAATTTTGGAAACAAAAAAAATAGTTTTCAAAAACTTGCTTTTGTTTCTAAAATTTGGCTAAGAATTCAAATGGAGATTCTTAATAAGGATGAAAGCCATGATAGGGAATTTAAGAGAAAACAAACATAATTTTAAAAAACAAAAAACCAAATGGTTATCAAACGAGACCTACTTTTTTAGTTTTCAAAACTTGGGTTGGTTTTGGAACCCTGGGAAGAAGATAGATAACCACGGAAACAAATTTATAGGTTGAAGTAGTGTTTGTAGGCTCAATTTTAAAAAAACCAAAAATAAAAAACTTATCAACCCTGACCTTAGAAAGTCATTCCAAACCCACCTAAGATTAATCAAAATCCTATTTTTTTTTTTCAAACTCTTTAAGTTTATATATTTGAATTATTATTTTCTCGTGCAAATGAAATATTTGAACCATCTCTAACTTGACTTTGTACAATGTGCTTGGGTTTGTCCCTGCTCGTCATGGAGTTATGATTGGCCCACAGGTAATTTTATTTAAACTTTCTTCCACCATGAAAATTTGAAATATAATATGAATTCCTCGATTATAATATTTGATTATTCTTGTTCTAATTAATAAATTAATCTAACAATTTGTTAATTATTTATTAACAACGTTGTAGGTGAGTGGATCTTGGCTTTCAGTTTATCCACAAGGATTACAATATACCTTGATGGACCTGAAATATAATTATAAGGATCCAGTTATCTGCATCACAGAAAATGGTATTAAAAAAAATCTCACTTCTTTATAATCTTTAAAAAAAAAAAAAACAAAAACATCACATGATTAATTACCTTATTAATTAAATTCTACATTATGCAGGATATTTGGATCGCGATGGTCTTAATGTTTCTAAACTAATTCATGATACCAATAGAACGGATTACCATAGAGAACACCTCTATTATGTTCACAAAGCAATCGAGTAAGTAACTAACCGAAAGATTTTTTTCTGAATTGACTATAAAGAGTTGATTTGTAATTTATAGTGTTTTTGTGTCATAAACGAGTTCAACAACGATTGGGGGTGGGGGGATTCGAAACTCTGACCTCTTGGTCGAGGTTACATTCCAATTACTGTTGAGCTATGTTCGCTTTGGCTTAAATGATGCTTTATTGAAAACGTTACAGACATGGTGTAAAGGTAGAAGGATATTTTGCATGGTCATTGCTCGACGATTTTGAATGGACCGATGGATATACCGTGCGATTTGGCCTGATCTACATCGACCACAAGAACAACTTGACCAGGATACCAAAAGACTCACTAAAATGGTTCACCAATTTCCTCAAAACCTAACCTCTCTTTGGTTTTTTCTGCAGTATTTTGTTGTATGTTATTGCAAACTTCTAAAAGACTACTCGTAGAAAGAAGTAGCTAAATAAATTGCAATAACAAACCTTGTCTTATTTTATCATCTCTGTGTTTTTCAGTTGGTTATCAATATAATAAGCTTGATTAATTTATTAAAATGAACTATATGATAATTCAAAAAAGTTCAAACTACAAGTGGAGGCATGAACTTTTAAGGGGTTTTTTTTTAATATATTCTTAAACTTCAGGAAAAAAAAAAAAATTAATAGATCTCTAAATTTTTTATTTTATGTCCACTAAATCTTTGAAGTTTAAGAGTGTCTAATATACGTTATTGAACTTTTTATTTTGTGACTAATATCCCTAGACTATTTGACATCTTTTAAAATGTTTAATATATCTTTAAATTTTCGATTTTGTTACTAATTTTAGAATTTTCTAGTGTAAATCATGTTTTTTTAAAACAATTATATAGATATTTAAAAACTTAATAATAACAAACATATATAATGTTTTAATATTGTAAATATTATTTTTCTTAAGAAAATTGTTAAGTTTCTAAATCAACAATTGTCACTTTCTGAAGCATGCCTTTCACGTGACAGTTAGTTAATCTAACTGTGATCCATTTTGTATAAATTCTAAGTCTTTGCTCTGTAGAAAGTGTGGTGAAAAATAGAGTCATCTTGTACACTTGCTTTGCTTCTGGTTTTGTAACCTTCGTTCACAGTTCCCTTTGTTTGTCAAACTCGAATAAAGCTAACCCCTGGTGTTTGAAGAGTGGATGTACACCCATTGGGTGGAACCACTATAATTGCTTGTGCTCTTCTCTTTTTCCCTTATCTTTCTTTCTTAATCTGTAACCTAGGAAACTCTTGTCATTGTTAAATTTGTTAGACGATCACAATAGGGACTAACATTTTGGTATCAGAGCTCGAAAATAGGGTTCAAGAATTGGCTGGTCTATTCCTCCAAGAAGCTTTCAAGATCTGTTCCAATCTACCCGCAAGATCCTAAAACCTTCTTCTTGAAATATTAAGAATGTAACGCCCGAGGTTAGGAGGGGTACATGAATGAACCGAGAACACATCCGAATGAGAGGGATCCTGAGGATATGAAAGCATGGTCAAGATAAGTTTAAAAGAATTGATAGATACTACCTATACCAACAAGGTGCACCTACCTTTTCGGTGGCTCAATCATAGGAACTTTGAAGTTAAGCGTGCTTGGCTTGGAGAAGTTCTATGTTGGGTGACCTCCTGGGAATTTTCCTAGGAAGCATGTGATGAGGACAAAACATGCTGAAAGAACCCTGTGTTGGTTTGTGGGGACAGTCTTCACTCTTAGAAGCAGTTTCAGAAGTATGGTAACGTGATCAGGTCGCAGGGGAATGCCGGGGCCGTTAGATGCTGAATCTGGATTCTGAATCCTGGGTCTGAGGCGTTACAGATGGTATCAGAGCGGAACCTCTCCCAGTAGGATGTGGTTCGGGGACGAACCAAGGCGGAAGCTGGTGGGCATGTAACACCCGAGGTTAGGAGGGGTACATGAATGAACTGAGAACACATCCGAATGAGAGGGATCCTGAGGATATGAAAGCATGGTCAAGATAAGTTTAAAAGAATTGATAGATACTACCTATACCAACAAGGTGCACCTACCTTTTCGGTGGCTCAATCATAGGAACTTTGAAGTTAAGCGTGCTTGGCTTGGAGAAGTTCTATGTTGGGTGACCTCCTGGGAATTTTCCTAGGAAGCATGTGAGTGAGGACAAAACATGCTGAAAGGACCCTGTGTTGGTTTATGGGGACAGTCTTCACTCTTAGAAGTAGTTTCAGAAGCGGTAACGTGGTCAGGTCGCAGGGGAATGCCGGGGCCGTTAGATGCCGAATCCAGATTCCGAATCCTGGGCCTGGGGCCTTACAAAGAAGGTTTCCTTGTACAACCTTCGCGCCATGTTTGCGATCCAACAAAAGGTAGCCAAAGCACTTCTCGATCAGCTCGATTATCTTGCATCTTTCTGATAATGTCCTTAGAAGGGTAGGTAAAATTGAAAAGGTAGAAGAACTTTGGGCAAAATTGAAAGAATTATATATGCCTAAATCGCTATCAAGTAAAATTTTTCTAAAGGAACGTTTCTTTGGCTTCAAGATGGACCCTTCAAAAAATCTTGATGAAAACTTAGATAGTTTCAATACTGTTTGTACAGAACTTGCTAACTCAGGGGAAGAAGTAAAGGGGGTGGACCAAGCCGTAATCCTATTAAATTCCTTACCTGAATGATATAATGAAATTAAAGCCACACTTAAGTATGGTAGAGATAATCTCACTGTTGATATGGTTGTTGATGCCTTAAGGACTAAAGAACTTGAATTTAAACTTGAAAAGAATGATGGTGATGTTTTGTTTGGAAAAGGGAAACAGACAAGTACTCATAACTCTCGAGGTAGAGGTTTTAGAGGTAGAGGTCGAGGATATCAGTCTAGAGGTCAGAACTCTCAAAACTCTCAATCAAATGATCACAAGCAAATAGGTAAACCTGGAACTAGTAGTAATGGGCACTCTAATGACAAAAGTAACATTTCTTGTAACTATTGTCATAAAGAGGGCCATTACAAATGGGATTGCCCTCAATTAAAGAGAAAGAATAGTAAATCTAACTTTAAAGATAATAGAAACTCTGCAAATATTCATGAGGGATATGAATCTACAAAAGTGTTGGTAGCCTCGGTTGGTGACTGTAATGAAGAATGGATTCTAGATTCGGGTTGTTCATTCCACATGACCCCTTTTAAGGAATACTTTACAGAATTGGTAGAGTTTGATGGTGGAAAGGTTGTTATGGGAAACGACCAACATTGTCTTGTAGGAGGCATTGGAACTATAAAATTAAAATTGGAAGATGAATCCATTAAAATCCTAAAATCAGTTAGATATGTGCCAAATTTAAAGAGGAATTTGATATCATTAGGCACTCTTGACAGGGACGGTTATAGATATGAATCAGATCGAGGTATGTTGAAAGTTTTTAAAGAAGATTCTTTGAAATTAATTGGTAGGTTGTGTAGTGGCCTTTATGTTTTGCAGGGGAAGGCTTTGACTGGCGAAGTAAATGTTGCTGATAAACAATTTGATTCCGAATCTCATCTTTGGTACAAGCGGCTGGGACACATCAGTGGAAAAGGTTTGGATTGTCTTTTCAAACAAGGACTAATTGGTAAGCAAAAACCCACTGATATTTCATTTTGTGAACACTGTGTATTAGGAAAATCAGCTAGACATAGTTTTAAACCAGCCACCTATATAACCAAAGATAAATTGGAATATGTGCATCCGGATTTGTGGGGGCCTGCTAGAATAGCTACACATGGTGGTGCTAGGTACTTTTTATCTATCATTGATGACTTCTCTAGAAAATTATGGGTGTTCATGTTAAAAACTAAAAATGAAGCTTTTGATCATTTTCAAGAATGGAAGAATCTAGTAGAAAACCAAACTGGAAAAAGGGTTAAATGTCTTAGAACTGATAACGGTTTAGAATTCCTAAATGAAAAATTTGCTAGTCTTTGTAAGTCAGCAGGCATTAGCAGATATTTGACCACGGCAAGAACTCCTCAGCAAAACGGGCTAGCTGAAAGATTTAACAGAACTATTCTCGAGAGGGTGCGCTGTATGCTGTCCAATGCTCAATTGCCAAGAGCATTTTGGGGGGAAGCAGTCAACACAGCCACATATATAATCAATCGCAGTCCATCCACGACCCTTAACTTCAAAACGCCTCAAGAAATCTTGACGGGTCAAGTTCCAAGCCTAAAACATATGAGGGTCTTTGGATGTGCTGCATTTGCACACACTAGGCAGGACAAGCTTCAACCGAGAGCTAAGAGGTGCTTATTTTTGGGGTATCCAGAGGGTGTTAAGGCCTACAGGCTATGGTGCTTGGAACCAGGGGAATCAAAGTGCATCATCAGCAGAGATGTGATTTTTAATGAACAGGATATGCCATGGAAAAATTCAGTTGCAAGTGATAAAAGAGATCAATCAGAAGCATCCTTTGAGATCGAGTTGCTATCCTCAAGTGACGAACACAGACCTCATAACCATGAAGAATTACAACCTGACTTACATGATGATCAAAGGACTGGTCTTGAACCTTCTGATAGTGCCAGCACTTCGCAAGGTGAAGCTTCCGAATCCAGAGAATTAGACAATTATCAATTGACAAGGGACAGGACAAGGAGAACTATAAGACCTCCTTCAAGGTATGATGGTGATTTTGTAGGATATGCCTTTAATTGTTATACTGATAGCTTTGATTTTGAGCCTAGCACATATAAGCAAGCAGTAAAATCTGAAGCTAAACAGCAGTGGTTAGATGCTATGAAGTCAGAAATAGAGTCTTTACATTACAACAATACATGGAAACTTGTTCGAAAGCTAGAAAACAAAAAGATAGTAGATTGTAAGTGGATCTATAAATTAAAACCAAGTGTAAACGTCAAGGATCCTCCACGGTATAAGGCGAGGCTGGTAGCAAAAGACTTCTCCCAAGAAGAAGGCATCGATTACAATGAGGTCTTTTCCCCGGTAGTGAGACACACATCCATACAAATTCTGCTTTCTTTGGTTGTACAGTTTGATTTGGAGCTGGAGCAGATGGACGTCACCACTGCATTCCTTTATGGACACCTTGAAGAGGATATATACATGTCACAACCGCCCGGTTTCATTGAAGAAGGAGGGGAAGATCTTGTTTGCCATCTTCAACGATCCATTTACGGTTTAAAGCAGTCTCCTAGACAATGGAATAGGAGATTTGACATGTTCATCATAGGTGAAGGTTTTGTTAAAAGTTCTTTTGATTGTTGTGTTTACAAAAAATATGTATCCTCTACTGCTTATGTGTTAGTGCTTCTGTATGTCGATGATATATTGATAGCTTCTTCTAGTAAGTCCGAAATTTTGAAACTTAAGAATGCCTTGTCCAAAGAGTTTCGAATGAAGGATTTGGGGGCTGCAAAACGTATCCTAGGAATGAAGTTATCTAGAGATAGATCTAGGAACACTTTGTTCATTTCACAGTCGGACTACTTTGGAAAAATTATTAGAAAGTTTCACTTGGAGGAAGCAAAGACAGTAAAGACACCATTTGCTCCTCATTTTAAACTCTCAGCCACTCAGTCACCTTCCACTGATCAGGAGAAAGAGGAAATGAAGTCTGTCCCATACGCAAACATGGTTGGGAGTTTAATGTATGCAATGGTTTGTTGTATGCCTGATTTAGCTCACTGCCTAAGTGTTATTAGCAGATACATGCACAATCCTGGCAGAGAACACTGGGAAGCAACGAAATGGATAGTTCGTTATTTAAAGGGGACAATAGGCAGAGGTCTTATCTACACCAAGTCTGATTCAATGACAAATGCAATCACAGGCTTTGTGGACTCGGATTATGCAGCTGACTTGGATAAACAAAGATCCTTGACAGGCTATATTTTCACTTTGTTTGGAAATGTCATCAGCTGGAGGTCCATTCTTCAATCCGTCGTAGCCTTATCTTCAACAGAAACAGAGTACATTGCATTATCCGAATCAGTAAAAGAAGCACGGTGGCTTAAGGGGAATATATCAGAAATGGTATCTCAAGACTATGAAGTTCAAATCCACTGCGACAACCAAAGTGCACTTGCTCTTTCGAAGAATCCCACCTTTCACGATAGGACCAAACATATAGACGTGAAAGTTCATTTTGTAAGAGATATTGTCCAAGAGGGTGTTGTTACATTGGTTAAGATTAACACCACTCACAACCCTACTGATATGATGACCAAATCCCTTCCAGCAAGCAGATTAAATTATCTCTGTGATCTGCTGAAACTTGACTTTGGTTGAGATGGCCACTGCTTCCAATCCAAACACCAGGGAACTTGAGTCTGTCCTTAACAAGCTTTTGATTTCAGGAGGGTGATTGTTAAGTTTCTGAAATCAACAATTGTCACTTTCTGAAGCATGCCTTGCACGTGACAGTTAGTTAATCTAACTGTGATCCATTTTGTATAAATTCTAAGTCTTTGCTCTGTAGAAAGTGTGGTGAAAAACAGAGTCATCTTGTACACTTGCTTTGCTTCTGGTTTTGTAACCTTCGTTCACAGTTCCCTTTGTTTGTCAAACTCGAATAAAGCTAATCCCTGGTGTTTGAAGAGTGGATGTACACCCATTGGGTGGAACCACTATAATTGCTTGTGCTCTTCTCTTTTTCCCTTATCTTTCTTTCTTAATCCGTAACCTAGGAAACTCTTGTCATTGTTAATTTTGTTAGACGATCACAATAGGGACTAACAAAAAACAAATATATAATGTTATAATTTCTTTTCGTAGTTTCGACAACATGTGGGAGATGAGAATTGGACCTCTGACCTCATGATCAATTATATCTTTAAATAGTTGAGCTATATATACTCAGTTTGACTTATCATGCTATAATTTTTTTCTAAATTCTTTTTTAAATTTGATTTTTTAACCTAAAATTCGTTTTTTTTATATTCAGTATAAATGAAAATTAATAACAATATTTAAACAAATTTAGCAAATTATTTTAAAAAAGGAACTATAATTCTTACTCATGGAAAAAAATACTTAATTATTTCAAGTTAGATCTAACTTTATATATACAAATGAATCATAATTATATTAGACAAATGAATATCAAAATATATAAATTAATATCAATATATATGTAAAATTATTTTCATACGAATTTAATAGCTTTGAGACCCTTCCGAATTTAATAGCTTCCGGCTCTGCTGAGGGAAAACTTGAAGTTGCTCAATGAGTGGGAAAAAAAAAGATATAGTAGTGGCAGGCAAGTCCTTCCTAACATGGTTGAAAATATTGTGAACAAGATCACAAGAATCTTCTTTCTCACAATTTCATTTCTTGTGTCAATCAGAACTTAGGAAAGTTCTCTTTTGTTTGGGTTCGTTTGATAATATTTTCGTTTCCTTCAATGCTAGCCGTGAAAAAGACAGCAACAATGAATGTCGATGGAAAGGAGGGAGACAACGGTGCTGGCATAAAGGTCGACCGCCGAGGAGAAGAAGAAAGGAAAAAAAATAAAGAAAGGACATCCTAATTCCTAACTCAAATTGTCCGCCAATCATCAAAAGTTAATATAATTTGTCAAATTATGAAGGATTAGTATGATAACCATTTTGTTTTCTGTTTTTTGTTTTTGTTTTTCATTTTTTAAAAACATAGTTGTTTGAAAATCATTTCCGTTTTGTGCTTTATGTTTTTAAAAGCAATTTTGAAATTATAAGCAAATTAAACAAAATAGTTTTTAGACCTCGTTTGATAACCATTTGATTTTTGGTTTTTGGCTTTTGAAAATTATGTTTGTTTTCTCCTAATTTTCTTACAATGATTTTAATCTTTGTTAAGGACACATTGGAATTCTTAGTCAAATTCCAAAGACAAAAACAAAATTTTTAAAACTACTTTTTTTAGTTTTCAAAACTTGAGTTGGTTTTTGAAAATATGACAAGAAGATAGTCACAAAACAAAGAAACTTATAGGTAGAAGTAGTGTTTGTACGCTTAATTTTCAAAAACCAAAAACAAAAAACAAAATGGTTATCAAAAAGTTATCAAACTAATGGTTAGTTTGAGCTTAGAGACCGTTTAGAAGCATGTTTCATACTTCAGAGATAAAGATTGTACCTTTTAAAATTTGAGAGACCAAATAGACACCAAAATCCCAAACTAGCCAGAGGAACTAAAAGTGTATTTTTGTCCCTTTTTTCCTACATAATTTTGTTAGTGGGTTGTCTCACATTTTAATTGAAATAAACATACTTATATAGTTCAGTTGCTAATTCTCATTAATGTGTGTGGTAGAATTCAAATAATATTAACTAATGTAACAAATTTAAAAATATGAACAAGTTGTCATATACCTAATATAGAGAAAAAATAAGTATGAAGCGAGAAAGACACAAGTTTATTATTTATTTTACAACCAACCCATAACAGTACATGAGATAATAAAGATAAGACAAGGTTTTGTCATTGCAATTTATTCACTACTTTGTACTAGTAGTCTTTAAGAAGGTGCAAATACCATATAACATAACAACACACAACAAGTAACAATAACTAGTTGGTGAAACATCTTCAAGTCTTGAGGAACCTAGAAAACCATTTTAGTGATTTCTTTGGAATTCTCTTCAAGTTGTTCTTGAAATCAATGTAGATAAGGCCAAAGCGCTTGGTATATCCATCTTGCCATTCAAAAGTGTCCAAAAGTGACCATGCAAAGAATCCCTCTACCCTTACACCAACCCTATAATAATGTTTTCAAAAGAATCATATTAAGAACATTTGCGACCAAAAAAAAAAAAAAAAACATATATGTTACCAAACAACTATTTTAAGTCAAAAATTTTCTAAGGGTCCGTTCGATAACCATTTGGTTTTTGATTTTTGAAAATTATGCTTGTTCTCTCCTAAGTTTCTACTACTTTTTTGGAGTGAACCAAAAGCAAAGTCATGACATGGCTACGTCTAGGGCATAGCTCTGATACCATTTGAAAGGGGACAACGGACACCCACATATCTCCACAATGATATGATATTGTCCACTTTGAGCATAAGAGCCCTCGTGGCTTTGTTTTTTGATTCACTCCAAAAGGTCTCATACCAATGGAGAAACTTGTCCTTCCTTTTATACCCATGGTCATCCCTTTGTCAAGCCAATGTGGGACTTTAGTCGCACTCCCAACAAAAACTAGACTTGGTTTTTGAAAACATGGGAAGAAGGTAGATGACAAAACAAATAAATTTATGGATGGTGGTAGTGTTTATAGGCTTAATTTTCAAAAACCAAATGGTTATCAAACGAGGAGTTACTTACTTGATTGCTTGGTGAAGATAATAGAGATGTTCTATATAGTAATGAACTCTTTCCCTATCGCAAAGTAGTTTTTGAACATTAGGATCATTATAGTCAAAATATCCTGCACAGTGTACAATTCAGACTAGTAAATAAGGGTAATTAGTTATGGTGATTACTCTTTTTCCTGATATATAAAAAAAGAGATTCTTTTTAATACCATTTTCTGTGATGTAGATAGGTGGATTCTTATAATTTTTTTTCATGTCTATTAACACATATTTCAATCCTTGTGGATAAACTGAAAGCCAAGACGATGCATTCACCTGCAACATTATTAACATATAAATACCAAATTGTTAGATTGAATAGAGAAAATGATTATCTTAAATTTAAGAAAAAAAAACCTATGAACATTATATAATTGAGAAATTCATGTTATTTCAAGAAAGTTTACATAAGTTACCTTTGGGCCAATTGAAACTTCACGACGATCAGCGGCAAATCCCAAGAACATCATACAAAGTTTTATTAGATATTTTTCAACTATTTCATAATTTGCACAATAATCTTAACAGTTTGAATTTTCGTATTTCAAGACACTTTTTAATGATCATTGTTATTTATTAAAAAATAACTTTGAAACACTTTATAAAAGTACAATTTTTTTTTTTAAGTTCTAAAAGCTAACAAGTATCTGATACGTGTCATACAAGTGTCCAAGTGTGACATGGACACACTTGTCAAACTAAAGTGTCTGTGCTTCTTAAGGTTCTAATCAAACATCATTCAAAACTTAACTCTTAAAAGGTTTTTAACATCCAAGAAAAAAAAAAACTAGAAGAAAAAAACCTATACTAAACATACTACATTCTCACGAATTGGATTTGGTTAATTTTAAGTACATACTTGAATCATTTACCCCAGAATCAGTAAGGTATGATGGATACAGAACATGTTGGTTGGAATCATCTATGGCATAACTAGCTGTGTAGTAGTTGAGTCCAAGAAAATCAAAGCTTCCATTGATCAAAATGGTTTCTTTCTTTGTGAATCTGGGCAATCGACAATCGACACGAAGTCTCATAATTTGTGGATAATCACCGTAGACGACTGGATTGAAGAACCTATATATCATGGATTTAAGTTAGTCAAATATTGCCAAAGCGAACATAGCTTAACGGTAATTGACATGTACCCTCGACCAAGAGGTCAGAGGTTCGAATCTCCCAAAAAAAAAAAAAAATTAGTCAAATATTGTATTATATATAGAAAATATATGGAGTGATGATTTAATAGAAAGGTTTGAAAATTTTAGTGTAGTTAAATTATGATTATTGATTCATAAAGTTTAAGATGTGCATTAAATTTACTTACCAACCAGAAAAGAAATCAGTAGCTCGAGTTGCAGCTTCCTTGTCTGCCGTAGTGTTCGTATATGGAGCATACCAATTTGCCAGCACAGTTATGCCAATCTTACCCTTTTGTACTGGCTGTAAATCCAATGAGACCATATATATAGTTGAAAATATAGTGAAAGAATTAAATTTAGTCTAATTTAATAGCTTGGCGGTGTTTGATAACTATTTGATTTTTGGTTTTTGGTTTTTGAAAATTAAACTTAAAAACATCCACCCATAAGTTTCTTATATAAGTCCCGTTTGATAACCAGTTGGCAATTTGGTTTTTTGGTTGTTGGTTTTTGAAAATTAAGCCTATAAACACTACTACCGCAAGTTTGTTTGTTTTGTCATCTACCTTCTTTCCATATTTTCAAAAACCAGGTCAAGTTTTCAAAACTAAAAAAAGTAATTTTCAAAAACTTGTTTTTGTTTTTGGAATGTGGTTAAGAATTCAAATGTGTGCTTAACAAAAATGAAAACCAATGGTACGAAAATTGGAAGAAAACAAGCATAAATTTCAAAAACCAAATGGTTATCAAATGGAGCCTTAGTTTTGTTGTATACCTTTCTTCCCATGTTTTGAAAAACCAAGTCAAGTTTTGAAAACTAAACAAAGTAGATCCATTTGATTTTTGGTTTTTGAAAATTATACTTGTTTTCTCCCAAATTCCCTGGTTATCATCTTCTTTATTAAGGATTCATTTGAATTCCTAGCCAAATTCCAAAAACAAAAACAAGTTTTTGAAAACTACTTTTTTTTTTTTTTCCAAAATTTGACTTGGTTTTTTAAAACAACAAGAAGGTAGATACTAAAACAAAGAAGCTGTATAGGTGGAACTAGATGTGTATAAACTTAATTTTAAAAAACCAAATGGTTATCAAACGGAGCCTAGTTTTCAAAAACTTGTTTTTGTGTTTTGGAATTTGGCTAAGAATTCAAATGTGTCATTGACAATGATGAAAACAGTGGTAAGAAATTTAGGAGAAAAGAAGCATAATTTTCATAAACCAAATGGTTATGAAACGGGACTTTAAATTTTGAAGTTAAGGGTGATAATAAGATGTTGGGGGAAGCTTATTTGTGAATGAAATGTTTGATATTATAATAAATCAATTATAAAATATGTATTAAATGATGGATAGTTGTTGATTGGGGAAAAATGAGGGAATATATATATGTTGAAGGTTGATAGAGATATGGAACGTAACCTGATATTTTGTTCGATAAAGCTTGACAGCATGAGCATGAGCAAGAAGTAAATGGTGAGCCACAGTATATGGTTCAGTTGAAGAATCTCCACCGAAGCAATTGTTAAGCACCCATTCTGAACATCTTCCTGGTGCGAATGTCCCTGTCGCGTAACCATTCATCGCAAACATATTTGGCTCGTTCAAAGTCATCCAATGCTTAACTCTATCTCCAAATTTTTCGAAGCAAACCCCCACGTACTCCGCAAAATCATTCCTGCCAAACATTTTGTATAAAAATTGTTTAAAATTTAAACATTCATATGTTTGGTTGTATTTCCTCACGAGTATTTTTAATTATACACAAGTTATGGTGTGTTTGGTTTAACTTTTCAAGTGTTTAATTTTGAAAAAAAAAATCATTTTGAAAAAATTTATAGTGTTTGGCAACCACTAAAAATGACTTTATTAGAAAATGAGATTGAGAAATAAATCATTTTGAGAGAAACACTTCAAACCAACTTTTCTAAAAAGACTTTTTAAATATACAATAACTTGGGCGTATAAAAACACTTATGAAGAAATGTAACCAAACATAAGAGTGTTTAAATTCTAAACAATTTTTATACAAAATGTTTTTTAAAAAATGCATTCTTGAAAAACATTTAAATTAAATTGTATTCCAAATGGACCCTTATTGTATACTTAAAAAGTATTTTTGAAACAAGTTGGTTTCAAGTGTTTCTCTCAAAATGATTTTTTTATCAATCTCATTTTCTAATAAGTCATTTTTAATGGTTGTCAAACACTAAATTTTTCAAAATGATTTTTATTTTCAAAATTAAACACTTGAAAAGTTAAACCAAACACACCCTAAACATTTTTCAAAATGTATTTGTTATAATATTTATAAACCATAAAACTAGTTGTAGTCACCAACCAACAAATATTAGGTTGACTATAAACTATTATTATTAATTAATTTATGAAGATAATTTTTTATTTTACAATATCATACAATTAATAGTATATTATATTATACCTATTTTAATTTTAAAAAAACATAAAACACAATCCATACTGCATACTAAACAAACTCTAAATCCTCGAAGCTTCTCAACTCAACACACCTACCTCAATTATTACTACATCAATCTTATGTCATTTAGCTCCATGTTTAAATATAAAATTTCTTTTTAACATGTTTTTTTTGTCACAACATGTATGAGGGCACAGAATTCAAACCACATATCTCTTCGTCAATAGAATAAGCTTTACGCCAGTTGAGGCTATTTCTTCTTAATATGTTGCATTACAAGTTAGCCGTTTCTAAAAATTGTTTTCTTCACTTTATTTCAGTTGGGTAGGACGTGGCCTTATAAAGTAATTATATGTTATTCTTATGGCAAAACCAAAGCTTGTGAACAGTCAAAAGATAACATCAACATTTACAACTTAATTACCCAACAAAGTTTCAAAATTGATAATTTCCTTTTCCATTATTACGACCTTACTATTTCATTTTAAGAAGAGAATCTCATAATCAAAGATTTACTTACACAATTCGACGACTCAAGAAGCCTCGATATTCATCTTCTAGAGCTTGTGGAACGTCCCAATGAAAAAGTGTAACATACGGTTGGATGCCTACGAATAAATCAGAAGAGTTAGAAGCAAAGTCGAGAAAGAAGAACAAGAGCAATGCCCCATTCAATTTGTCATAAATTTTAAAAGTACGTATAAAATATTTAAGATTTTGTTGTTTTTCTATAATTTACCCTTAAAATTTGTTCGAATCGAAAGATTATTATTATTTTTTTTGACAATATAAGGGAGGGGATCTTTGAACCACAGACCTCGTGGTTATCGGTACAACTTTATGTTAGTTGAGCTATGCTCTTATTGGCCAAATCGAAAGATTATATATATATATATATATAAGTAAGAATACATATTTTGTCACATATATATAGTTTCTTTGACCAATTAATCAATCAATGGATTAAATTAATTTTAAAAAAAACTATAATAATACCAACCTTTTGCAAGGAGTGCATTGATGAGGTTGTTGTAGTAATTTATGCCATCCTGGTTCACACCTCCCTTGAGAGTTCCTTCTGCATAAATTAAGAAACCAAAAGTGTGTTAAAGATATATTAGAAAAAAAAGTAAATTTGTAGATTAGGATCATTAAATGTAATTAGCTTCTTCTTTTTGGAAAGTTTATTACTTATTTAAAAAAGGTAAACATGACGGTGACTCCAACTTGAGTCTAGTTCAACTGGCATAAAGCTTGTACTAATGATCACCAAAAGTTCGAATATCTCACACCCACATATTGTAAAAAAAAAAATGGTGAATCTAAAAATTAAAACTTATAAATCTAACTTTTCTAAAGATCAAAGATTATTTTAAAAGAATTTAAAATATAACTATAACAAGTAATAGTGCTAAAAAAATTAACTTGGAGTTTAAAAAGTCAAGCGATGAATCTGAAGTTAATATCTTTTAAAATGTCATTTATAATTTACAAAGATGTTTGAAAATACTAAAATCAACTTGAGTTTTTCATTTTTTTTTTTTTTTACTTACAACATAGGGTGGGGGATTGAACCTCTGACATCTTGAGATCGAAGTATAGCTTTATGTCAGTTGAGTCATCCTCTCGTTGACAAATCAACTTGAATTATTTTTTATTTATTTTTTTTTTTTTGTAAATGAAAAATCAACTTGAATTATGTCTCAAAAAAACTTCCATGATATTTTTAATTTATAAACATGTCCCTTGTTCAAGTTTATGAAAGAGAAATTTTAATCTCTTACTTGGCAATATTCTGCTCCAAGCAATTGAGAATCTATAAACATTGAAACCTGTTTCTTTCATAAGGGAAATATCTTCCTGCATTTATAAACAATATATATTAGTCAATCTTGCATAATTATTAATTTATAGAAAAAAAACTAGAATAATAAATAATAAGTTCTAAATAACATTTTAGGAGCTTTTTTGTTTTTTAATAATTAATCCCTTATTACGTTGCACATAATACTTGTAATCGTGTTTGTCCTAGATTTTTTTTTTTTTTTTTTTAAAAAAATTGGTTTAAAAGTATATAGATGTGCTTCAATTAATCAATTCAATAATGAATGTACCTAATATATTTTACAAACAAACCAATATTATAAAAAATATCTAAAAGTTAGAAAAACTTAAAATTTAAAAATATTACATATAACACCATTAGAAATTTATATCTAAAAGTTTAAAAACTATAAATTAAATGTAACGTATTAATCTCGACTCTAAACAATTCAAATCCAATCTAATAATCAATTCTCCTCTATTATTGTTGGCTTCTATACGTACCTTGTATCGATGGTACGTATCAAGGGCTACATCTCCATTGCTACGATCAAGAATTCTCTCTGCAATTCATAAACATTTTGTTACTTTTTTTTCTCTCTCTCTACACTCTGAATAATCTAATAATGTTGATGATAATTGAATGAGTACTTAATTAATAAAAAAAAATTATTAAAAAGAAACTTTTAAAATATTTTCTAAATGAAAATAACAAACCAAATAATTTGATGTAACACGGTTATTTTTCTTCGTTCTTCATGTTATTTTCTAAGCAATGTTAAAATTATAAAACGTTCCCAAAAAAGAAAAAGAAAAAGTCTATTAAACAAAAAAAAATCATGTTTATTTAGTTGAAATATGACATTAAAAATGAACTTATTTAGTAACAATTATAACTTTGGTGTTATTGGGTTTTCTAAATTAAATTTAACATTCATATCTAAGGGGAAAGTTCTAAATAATTAAAATATAGTTTTTGTGCTTAAAGCCTAAAGGTTACTCTGAGCTCTAATTTGGTCCTTAAAAGTTTTATTTAGTCCCTAATTTTTTTTTAATAAATTTATACATAGTCATTGCTATTAAAATGCTCAAATGAAAAAGAGACATGATTCATTTTCTTGTTATATTATATGATATTTAATTTATGGAGGCTCATGATTTTCTAACATTTTAAAAATCATCATTTGTCCTTTATTCTTATACTATTGAACGAAATTTTAACCTTACGGCCCTGTTTGATAACCATTTCGTTTTTGGTTTTTGGTTTTTAAAAATTATTTCTATTTGACCGTGTGTAATATTTTTTTGAGTTCAACAACATTTGGGGTGGGAGGATTCGAACCTCTGACCTCTTAGTCGATGATACATGTCAATTACCGTTGAGCTATACTCGCTTTGGCATTAACTAGGCTATTAATTGCGGAGGTTAATAAACAATGAAATAGATAATGTTATAATACATCAAATTCCTAACAAAAAATTTATTAGAACTTGGGAGGCTAAGATAAAACTGCATAAATTTTGGCGACCAAATTAAAAATGGATGAACTTTAGACATCTAAACTATATTCTAACCAAAGTTTTTTTTTTTTTTAATTATAATAATCTTTCACTATCTAGTATTTTCAAATTCATAAAAAGCACAAAGTAGATAATATATACAACAATAAGAAATTCAATCACAATTTTAATACTAAAAAAGTGAAAAAAAAAAAATGTTAAGACAATTAGAAGAGCATAGGAGAGACCTGGGTGTTCATGAGTGTAGGTATCCCAAATGCTTTTTCCTTTTGATGAAACACCACCTTCAAACTGAACAAAACACAAGATCAATCAACAAAAGAGTGAAAGCCACATTCATTCTAATTTGAACTTCTTACTTCAAAAATGGAAGCTATATAAAAATTTCTTAACCTGGTAAGCCGAAGACGATGCACCGAAACCGAAGTTTTTGGAGAAATCGCTTCGTTTGATCGTGTGAATTACATTGTTGTCATTTGCTGCTGCTACTAGAAGAAGAAGAAATACAATGTTAAGAAAGAAGAGAATGATATAGCCATCTCTGATAGCCATTGTCACTGGATCTTGTTAGGTTTTTGGTGGTGAGACTTCCCTTCCTCAACTAGCCTCCTTTATATAGAGGGGAAGCTTACACACTATTGGCTAACACCTTTTCTCACACACATATGCTATGCATATGCACTCCATTTGAGTAGAGGAGTGGTACATTAATGAACCTTCAATATCGAATCAAATGAAAGAAATCTTGAGGTTATGCAAACATGGCTAAGAAAGAGACTTAAGAAGAATTGTTCTCTATACTAGCAAGGTTTATCTTTCTTTTCGATGGTCTAATCATAGAAAACTCTTAAGATATGTGTGTTTTGGGTTTGAGTAATCTTATGTTGGTGGTCGTTTATGAAATTTTTCTAAGTAAGTCACCAAAGCATGCTGAAAGGATCTATGTTGGTCTGAAAGAACAACTTTCAAATCCTAGGTCTGGAGCGTTATACATATTCACCATTATCTCTCTCAACACACTACCAAGAATTACATCTTTAAGCCAATGAAATACTTTCGTTGTCGATTATAAAGAAAAAAAAAAGAAAGAAAGAAATCAAACAACGTTGTCATCGAACTGTTGGTATATATCTACCGTGATAAAAGTTTGCTATCGACTTTAGCTAAAAAAAAAAAAACCATTATTGATATAGTGCAACAAAAGAAGGATTATGTGTCTCCATTTAAGGAAGAAATGAGAATCTCTGGTAAAATTACAACATCAACAACCATTATTGATTGGTCGAGTGGTAAATAAATGCCATGAAACAAAAGAAAAAGGAGAGGGAATTGGTTCAAACCTTGATGGCACCTACCTAGGATCTAGGTGTGAAAAATTCAAATTTCATTCTTAACTTTGTTGTCCATATTTATGTTTTTTTTTTCTTTTTTAAAATCGTTGTCCATATTTATGTTAGCAACCTCTCACATTCATCGTAAATTACATTTTTTTGACTCTAATATATTATATTGTCATGCTATTTGGAGTTATTTGTTTTTGTTTTAATTTAATTATCAACTATAAATTTCTCATTGAATCTAAAAATGAAACTTTAGTAATTTTGTTTCTCTACCCTCACCTAATATGTCATTCCAATTTCCTTTAATATATATACTCGAAAAAAAAATAAACTTATCGCTATATCTAAAACATGTTGATAAATATTATTGTCATTGAACATGAGATACGTAGTAAATAATAGAAAATTTATTTGAGAGTTAAATAAACAAGAGTATCATATACAAAGTTAAGCAAAAGTTAGTTCATTAGCAAGTCCAAGAAAATTCTAAAAAAAAAAAAAAATAGCAAATCCAAGAAAAAACATTTTCGAACTACAAAATAAAGTTACTAAGATGCTAATAGCCGAAAGGAAAGATCAAGTCTCATGATGTCATTATCGGTTATAGGGTATGCCAATCATTGAGTTAAGTATTAAGCACATGTTTGGAAGTAAAATCACTTTTGTCAGGTTCGAAATCACATCGAAACTTACCTTTTATTATTTAACATCAATTTCATGTTTGATTTTACACTTTTAAACATCATTTTTATATAATCAAAATTAGTTTTGAATTTTTAAAGAGACACATTTCGGAGTGATTTTGAATATGACAAAAATGATTTTGACCATTTTAAAATCACTTCCAAACATGTTATAAATGTATTGAAAAAAAACCAGCATAAAACAAACTACCATTTTTGGAATCTATAAAAACTATCAACTAAACCAAAACCAAAGTTACAAATTACTATCTCAAATATAACAAAACTTATAGCCTCCCCCACTCACCCACCCACCAAATAAATCTTAGATAAATAAGAATAACAAATTACTATAGTAACAACTATTAAAAGAAAATCATAAGTTATGATATATGACATAAAAAAAAATCATTGTTGCAACCTTAGAAAGTAAAAACCAAAAAACCAAAGTACCAACATTCTCAGAAGAAGACAAAAAAAAAAAAAAAAAAAAAACCAAAGTACCAACATGAACAAAAGGTCTGTGGTTCAAATCTCTTCCTCCACATGTTTTAAAAAAAAACTAGAACACCCAAGCAAACTTTTGAGAAAAACACAAACATAATTTATTATAATGTATTACATTCATAAATCAAGTCCTTATTACAAACTAAAAAGTACTAAAACTAGGGTTCGCTCCCCCTAAAGAAGCAAAATTTAAAGAAAATTAAATCTCATAATAAGATCAATTATTATTCTAAACTCATAAAACAAACCATTATTGCAATCTAAAAACACAAACTACTCAATGTATACATTACACAAAATATAGTTTAGAATCACTTTATTTCTATTTTTTTTAAAGTTCGACCACATACAGGTTTAGAGATTCAAACTTTCTACCTCTTGATTGAATAATGTATATAAACCAAATTATTACAACTCTAAAAAAAAAAAAAAAAAAAAAAAAAAAAAACTCAATCTGCCCCTTTGATCCCAAAGAAAACTTTATAAAGAAGTTGTAATGCATGACCACGTCACTATACTTGTCTTAAATTGCTTCTAAGAGTGAAAATTGTCGCCATAGACCAACACGAGGTCCACTTAACATGCTTTGTCTTCACTCACATGCTTCATATAATTAAGCCACCAAAAAGAAATGTGCACCTTGTTGGTATATGTAGTTACCTATCAATATTTTTAAGCTTATCTTGACCATACTTTCAAATCCTCAGGATTCCTCTCATTCAAATATCGGTCTTGGTTCATTCATGTACCCCTCCTCGGGCGTCACAAGTTCATAACCACATAAATTATCTATCTATATACTATATATAAAAGTGGCTATAGGGAGAAACTTTATCTCCCCATTTTGCCCTCAAAATTTTAAATATATACCTATTTTTACTTAATTCTTTTAAGTACATCTATTGAATGTATTGGAATCGAGACAAAAAAAAAAATTTGGTCTATTTTATCTTGAAATTATATTGATTATTCATTAAAGATTGAATGCTAACTAGAATATTAGTATGAGGAAGACAAAAAAAATGTGTCAATTTCAATTTCAAATTTGTAGAAAAATTCACTACAAGAAAATATATTTTCAGCGACAAGTTTTTAGTGGCGCAGCTAAAATAAGTCGCAAAATGTGACTTTCAGCGACATCGTAAAATAGATGTCGCAGTTACATATTTTTAGTGACGCGAGAAAATTAGACGTTGCTAATAGTTTCTGTGACACGTAAACTCACGCCACTGAAAGTCTTATTTTTAGCAACATATTTATGATGTCACTGAAAGACTTTTTTGCGCCACTAAAGGTTAAGACATTTTTAGTAATTTAGGGTTCACGTTTTGCCCCTTTTCCATTTCCTAAAGCATCCGCCTCTTTTCTCTTTCTTCCTCTCCACGCTGCTAACCCTCATCCCCTGTGTTTTTTGCCTACGCCGCCAACCATCTTCTCCAGCAAGCTCTCCTTCCTGCCAGCGACGAAGTTATGAAGGGCCCAGGGGGGATCAAGCCCCTCCTGAACTCCTCAAATATTTAATATTATATGTAAAATGTTAAGATGTTATTATAATGACTCCTTGGTTCAGCGGCAAGCCCCTTTGATTTTGTCTGCAAGTATTCTTTGGCTAAGGTTTAAACCATGCTTTACGCAATTTTTTGATAAGCACGTGTCACTGGCTTATATTCTCACTTTTTCAAATTCCTCTTTTCTTTTCTTTTCTTTTTTTTTTTAAAGATTTTCAAATTCTTTTTTCTTATATACTTATATAAAAAATTTAATTAGTCATACTTTTAGTATCAAATTATATAAACTAATAGGTTAAAATATCATTTTAGTTCATGTACTTATGTGTTATATTCGAATTTATACTTTTTAATGTCTAATTTTTTTTTTTATACAAACAATGTTCAAATCATTTTAGTCTCTATACTTTCAATTAATCATAAAATAGTTCACACTATTAGTTTATTGTTAACTTTTCTAAAAAAAATAATCTCCATTAGTCTTTTGTTAATAATTTTTGGAAACATATACATATATATTGTATATTTTTTCTTAAATGAAATTAATGTCTAATTGTTTTACCAACATCAATAAAAATTGACTCCAAAACTAAACAATAAATGACTAATTTGAAGATTTTTAAAAAATAAGGAGACAAATTTAGACATTTGAATGTATGTTTCCAATTGATGGGTTTGGTGAATGTATGTTTCCAATTGATGGGTTTTTTTTTAATTAGGTTAACTTGAAGGGCATTGTTGTAATTAACCTAAAATTTAATTTAGCCCTAAACTCATGTCCTCCCTCCTTCTTAGTTTAGTTTAGTTGTGATTTTGAATAGATGAGATTTCTTATGTTTTTAAGTTTCTGTTCATTATTTCTCATAAGTGTAGTTGTGTTCATGTTTGATATTTTTCATTACTTGTTTAATTATTAAGTTTCATAGCTTTTAATGAGTTGTTTATCAATTATTCAATCTCAAGCTTACATATTCTAGTTCCTTTTATTTTTCAGCTTGGATGCACGAATCGTTTCGACAAGGGTCCTCTTTTTTGTATGGAAATGTGAAGAATGTAGGTTGGTTTTTTTGTTTGTGATCTTTTGTTAGTGAATCGTTTTGTATGTAAATGTGAAGAATGTAGGTTGTGATCTTTTGTGTTGTGAATCATTTTGTTAAGCAAACTTATTCACCTAGACACTTGAGATCATTTTAGAAAATGATCAATTTGTATATTCTAGACATGTTTCTTGATTATGGTTAATATGAAGGTGCATTTTCACTATAATTGGCATATTACATTTTCTATTTGATTAATTGTAGAATTGTTAATTAGTTCGAAGATGATAATATTATTTTATTTACAGGTTTACTAATTGAATTAACTATTTATTTTTTAAATCATAAACAATTTTTAGCGACGTTTGATATAATGTCGGTAAACCATCATGGTACGGTGCGTTTCCAAAACCTCATCGAAAGCATACCCCCAAAAAAAAAACTAGCATTCAGTTTTTAGTGACGAGTAAGATTTCTTTTACCAGCGTTATCCACGTCACTAAAACTTCTTTTCTGTGACAAGTTTGACATGCTGACCACGTCACTGAATATTGTTTTCAGCGACAACAGTTTGGATGTTACTGAAAGTATACAATTTAGTGACGTGATGACCATGTCACTGAATATCTTTTTCAGCGACAACGTTTTGGATGTTACTGAAAGTATCTCTTTTAGTGACGTGCTATCTATGTCACTGAATATCATTTTCAGCGACAACGGGCCAGACGTTGCTGAAAGTGATCTTCAGTGACGTGTCCCCACGTCCCTACCTATCGCTTACACCGGCGTGTAGACGTCACTGAAGATGACTTTCAGCAACGTCTACAGTAGTATGTCGCAAATACTTACGACTACGTAAATACAGCGACAGATGCAGCGACGAAGCTACGCGCGCCGCTGAAAGTTTTACCGACGCGTTTTTCGTTTCAGCGACATATTTTATACGCCACTGAAAGTGTTTTTTTCTTGTAGTGATTAATTACCATTTTATTTTAAATTATAATTAAAATAATTTTTTTTTACAATAATTAAAATAAAAATTGAATCTCACAAAATTGCAAGCAAATGGGATATTGTGATATTTCTCAATCCATGGTTTATTTTCAACAAATTAATATATGAATATATTTTAATATATTTAAAATTAATTTCTAAAACATTTAGATACATAAATAAGATGTTGGGATGATCATCTTCTCTTTTATAAAATTAAATTATATTTTGATTTCTTACTAGTACTATCTAAATGTGGCTTAAGAGGAGAAACTTTTGATTTCCTCTTTTGCTCCTTCTTAATGGAAATATTTCCCTTTTTGTCATTATATATATATATATATATATATATATATATATATATAATTTTATATAATATTTGAATAATATTCTAAAATCTCTACGCATATTTTCAATCTTCTAATTAATAAGATCTATAAAATATTTGAATAAATATGATACTAAAATAATATTTGAATAAAGATTTTAAAATCTCTACCAATCTTTTTATATCTATGTCTAAATATATTTATTTTATAATATGGTTTAAGGGAAGATTTTTTTTTTTTTTTTTTTTTCATTTCTCCTATTGCCCCTTCTTAATTTAAAGATTTCTCTTTTTGTCCTTTTTAATTTAAGTATATATTATGATTTACTTTGATTCACTTTTAATTTTAGTAAACTGAATTATAAAGAGTTATAATTAAATAATAGGAGTTGGTTAAAATAACCATAATACTTAAGTTATCATTCACATAATATTATGCGTTAATCTAAATTTCAACTAAATTTTTTGTATAATAACATAAATTTAGTTTCTAGTTTTTCTATATAAACAATAATAAGATGTTGAAACTAACTGTTTGTATTTATTAAATTAAATAATATGGTTTGTTTTGTTTTTTACTATTTTACTAATGTTTACATTTATTTATATTTTAAAATAAACTACAAATTTCACATGCATACCACTTGTTAATTACTAGTTATTCTAAAATTATAAACCAGACCATTATTACAATCTTATAGCCAAACTCCAACTCATCCCTATAAAACAAACTTTTGAGTAAAAACACAACATAAATTACTAGTGTAAAATCATAAATGAAATTTTTAGGAAAAAAATACATTTTTAGTCCCTGAGCTTTGGGTTAGGTTTCATTTTGGTCCCTGAGTTATACTCATGGACCAAAATGAAACCTAACCCAAACCTCAGGGACCAAAAGTGTATTTTTCCCAAACTCTTATTACAACCTAAAAAAGTAATTACTAGTGTAAAATCATAAATTAAACTTTTATTACAACCTAAAAAGTAATGAACTAGATTTCCACCTAAGTAAGAAAATCAAACTTTAGGGAAAATCTCATTAATCACATAAATTATGACTACCCTAAAATAATAAATCAAATCATTATTACAACCTAATAAAAACTATACCCCAGCCCGCTAGATAAAATATAGTTTGAAATCACAAAACAAAACCATTATTACAACTCTACAAATTGAACTAGAATTCATCTAGTTTCTTACATACTCATCAACGAACTATCTTTTTCCAAAAAAAAAAAAAAAAAAAAAAAGAACTAGAATTTATCCCCACCCAAAAAAAAAAAAAAAAAAAAAAAACTTTAGAGAAAAACAAAACAACATAAATTACTAGGGTACAATTATAAATAAAACCTTTATTGCAACCTAAAACGTAACGAACTAGAACTTCCTCCACGCGTAAAGTTTAGAAAAAATCTCCTAAACTACATCAACCAAACCATTACAATCCAAAACAACAAACTAATTCCCCCAAGCAAAATTTTGACAAAATTTAGGGTATGTTTGTTTAACTTTTCAAGTGTTTAATTTTGGGAAAAAAAATCATTTTGTAAAAAATTCTAGTGTTTGACAACCATAAAAATGACTTATTAAAAAATGAGATTGAGAAATAAATCATTTTGAGAAACACTGGAAAGCAATTTTTTTTTTAAAAAAAAGTTTTTAACTATATAATAATTTGTGTATCACCCTTTTCCCTGTAGTGATCACTTTAATGTGTAAGGCTTTGTTATGGTTCATTCCTGCCTTCGGTAGATCCTTATTCGTTCAAGTGATAGTCTTTGTCATTCGGATGTGGAAAATGATTTTGACGGGAGGAGATGGTGAAGTGTCCAATGACACATGTGTTTGGCCCTGCATTCTAAGGACAGGATCACGGTGGCTCTTAGATGCCATGTGTTGGGCCTCCTTATTGTTGACAAAATCCATATCATCATTGAAAACACTTTAGGGTGTGTTTGGTTTAACTTTTCAAGTGTTTAATTTTGAAAAAAAAAATCATTTTGAAAAAAACTCTAGTGTTTGACAACCACTAAAAATGACTTATTAGAAAATGAGATTGATAAATAAACTATTTTGAGGGAAACACTTGAAACCAACTTTTTTAAAAAAGACTTTTTAAGTATACAATAACTTGAGTATAAAAACTTTTTTTTTAAAAAAAAAAAAAAACTTGTGTATAAAAACACTAATGAAGAAATGCAACTAAACATACGATGTTTAAATTCTAAACATTTTTTATACAAAATGTTTTTTAAAAAATGCATTCTTGAAAAACATTTAAATTAGAATGTATTCCAAACGGACCCTTATAATGAAATGTAACCAAACATATTAGTGTTTAAATTCTAAACTTTTATACAAAATGTTAAAAAAAAAAATGCATTCCTCAAAACCATTTAAACTAAATGATATTCCCAAACGGCTCTTAGTTTAAAATTACAAAACAAATTATTATTACATCTCTAAATCAAACTAGAACTCTTTCCCACCCAAATAAACACAACATAAATTATTATTCTACAATCATAAAACAAACCTTTTATTTCAACCAAAGATGAAAATATTGGATAGACCAACCTATAAAAAATCTCATGAGATTCATATGGGTAAGGATCCGTTTGGAACATCTTTTAGTTTAAGTGTTTTTCAAGAATGCATTTTTCTTTAAACATTTTGTATAAAAATTGTTTAGAATTTAAACACTCACATGTTTGGTTACATTGCCTCAAAAGTTTTTTTTTTTTTTTTTTTTTTTTTTTTTTTTTTTTTTTTTTAAGTTTCTATACCCAAGTTATTATATACTTCAAAACTCTTTTAAAAAAATTTCTTTCAAGTGTTTCTCTCAAAATGGTTTATTTCTCAATCTCATTTCTTCTTCAGGCACCACCAACCTTGTGAGATGGGAAATTGTTTCTTCTTCAAAAGCTGAAGGCGGTCTTGGAATTCATAAAATTAAAGAGACCAACGATGCTCTTCTCCTTAAATGGATTTGGCATTTCTTTAATGAGGATAACTCTCTCTGGAGGAAATTCATCGATAATAAATATTCCAGTCTTCAATTTGAATGTTTCCCTTCTAATAGCAAATTCTCCAGTTCCAGGTCTCCTTGGCATGCTATCTCAAAGCTTCAAGATATTTTCTTAGCAAATTTTAGATGGGATATTCGCAATGGTAGCTCTACTATGTTTTGGCATGATAATTGGTCTTCCTTTGGTCCTCTTAAATTTGCCTGCAACCGTTTATATCAGCTATCTTCCAACAAAAATCTCTCAGTTGCTGAAGCGTGGTCTTCTTCGGACAGAATGTGGAACTTTCAGCCTCGAAGACCTTTGCTTGATAGAGATTTACAAAGGTGGAATGATTTTGCATAATTATTGCCCATCCCTAATCCCCACAGGGGTGCGGATATTCGGCGTTGGATGGTATCTGGCGATGGTCTCTTCACTACTAAATCCGCTCGCGCTATTTTATCTGTTCGTCCTTCAAGACCTTTTCAAAGTCCTGGAGAAAAGATTCTCAACAATCTTTGGACTGCTGACATTCCAAAGAAGATCAAGGTTTTCATTTGGTCTCTCTTTCACCGTAGCATAAACACGTCGGATAGACTTCAAGCGATTTTTCAGAATTCTCTTCACAACCCATCAGTTTGCATTCTATGTAAGAAGAATTTTGAAGATATTGACCATCTTTTCATTCACTGTAGCTGCGCGTCCTCTTTTAGGAACAAAATCAACCTTGCTTTGGGGTTCTCCACGGTTCCTTCGGCAACTATTGAATCTTTTTGCACAGATTTGTTTGCTATCAAAGCTATTTCGCAAAGGCAAATTCTCCGCAGAAACGCTTTCATAGCTACCCTTTGGCTTTTGTGGAACGAGCGTAATCACCGTATTTTTTAAGATAAAGCTCGCAATCAGAATCAACTCTGGGAGGATATCGTCTCTCTTGCTGCTATTTGGGCTACGAAATCTAAAGTTTTCTCCTATTATAATGCTTCTCATATAGCTTTAAATTGGACATCCTTCTTGTAGCCCCTTTCGTATGTTCCTTACATACACTTTTAAGAAAGTTTCTGTTCTCTAAAAAAAATAAGTCATTTTTAGTGGTTGCCAAACACTAGAATTTTTTTCAAAATTAAAAACTTGAAAAGTTCAACCAAACATACCCTAAGTTTGTTGTTACAAGAAATCAACGATATATCTTTGATATTGGTGATATATCGCGGATATACAAATAATTGAAAGAAATCATGGAAACAACGGCGTGTTGACCGTTGAACATGAGTATATCATAATGATATGACAGATTGGCAGCCTCTTTAAAACCGTCGAATATAGATCTTACAATTTGTCTATACTCTAACAATCGTTAGATACAAAATCAAGATACTTTTACAATTTTTCTCTCATATATCTAGTGGTGCAAAACTGCCAACCTCATTGTGGTGGCCTCCTCGAATAATTTCTCTTATGATACATCTTGTTATATCATGGATAATTAGTTGATTTTCATGAAATTTTTTAATTCTTCTAAATTTCATCTTTTTTCATGCCATTAGTTACGCTCAAGGTTTAAAATATCAATATCGATCTCAATATCTAGATTTCAATTTTACAAATATATTGATAGATATATATCGATAAAATATCGATTGAGACAGAAATTTCTATAAATTAAAAAATATATAAAAATGATTGAAATTAATAATTAAGTTGTTCTTACTCCCACACTAAGTCATAGATCCTTTATTATCGGTATTTATATTTGTATTATAGTTAATAGATTAATTTTTTTTATGTTTTATAAGTATTTATAAAATGTATTAGAGGCATCGACTAATCCTCAATATCGATGTCAAACTTTCCAATTACGGGCCAACAAGAGCATAGCTCGCATTAAGTGTGTGCTTATGACCAAGATGTCATGAGTTCAAAACCACCAACCCTACATTATTGTTGGACTAAAAAAAAAACAAACTCTCCAATTTATAGTCAACATATCTACGAATATTTTAATCCTTGGTTAGACTCCCCCCTCCACACCCACCTATCGCCTCCTCCCTTCTCTCCTCGAATCATTGACAAAAAAAAAAGAGTTGGGGCAGTTGCATAGATGGAAAATTGGACCAAATTAATAGCAAATATAGCACAGTTGCAAACTAATTGCATATATAGCAAAATTAATTGTACAAGACCAAAAAGCTGTCGTCAGATTCTATCCGTGTCTATCAGTGATAGACTCTGATTATTCAAAGTCTATCAATGTCTATCGCTGATAGACTCCAGTTAATCGAAATCTATCAGTGACAGTCACTGATAGATTTTGATTAATCGGAGTCTATCAGCGATAGACACTGATAGACTCTGAATAATCGGAGTCTATCAGTAGACTGATAGATTCTGATTAATCAGAGTCTATCGCTGATAAACTCTGATAATCGAAGTCTATCAGATAGATTCTAATTAACCAGAGTCTATCAGTGTCTATCAGTGATATACTCTGATAGATTTTGCTATATTTGCAATTTTTTTACATTATGTTATATTTGCAATTATATAATTCTTATTTGCCACATATATCATTAAATTATTGTTTTATTAACACATTTAGATATGTGGACACATGTGATCCCTTTGTTGCTAGAAACAGTGTTCACGTGTGTCCTTTTTATTGATGATTTTTGTCCGTCAACTATGTGAAAAGGCGGAGTTGACAAAAATCTACGTAAATTAAGCTTTTAATCACATTTATTGACGTTTTTTTCCCGTCAACATAAATCATATCATTTATTGACACCATCTAACCATCAATATACCTATTTATTTATTAATAAATTATTTTAAAGTACAAATGATACTTTTATTGACATTGTTTTGACACAAGCGTCAATAAACCTAAAAAGCCAAGCGTCAATAAAGGACAATTTTGTAGTAGTGGCTACTTCATACATAAAACTCAACCTGTCCATTAGAGCAAAATCCAACCCATTGATTAATGAAATAAATGTCAATTATCGTTGAACTATGCTCACTTTGATGACAATTATATTTATAAAATGATCTATTTGAGAATTTCAAAATATTGAAGATCAAATTGAGAAAAAATTGAAAGATTTAATTTGGTACTTATAATGAATATTCACCCTAGACAGAACATTTCATGAATCCAATTATGACCCTAGAGCTAGAAACCCAAATGACTGTTCCAGTTAGGTCCCTATGATGTTAAGATCCAAAATCAAGTTCCATGCTATTAGATTTCATGTTATTAGATCTCATGTTATTAGTTTCAACCCATAAGTGGGCTACTTACTGAGTATATTCTTATATACTCACTCATGCTACATGACTTTCCTTTTCAGGTGGTACTTGAAGACGTCTGTCGTTTGGCGAGGGCTGTGACTTGGTTGGCTATGGGATGTAGCTGCAAACCATGGTCCCTAGAAGTCTAGGATCGAGTTTCCTAGTTTCATGTTTTTAGATGTTTTTAATGTTCAATTTTATAAAAATTGTCTATCATCATTTTTTACTGTTCATTTAATGTAAATGACTTATGCTTTCGGGCTCAGATTATTAAATAAAAGATTTTTACTTATAGTCTCTTCCGTTTTAAAGTTTCAAAAGTTTTATGTGTTCATAATGTAGTGCCGATATATGTTTTAACTTCTTTCTAGTCGGGTTGTTACATGAATAATACTTTTAAGAAGAATCTCTTTACCACCTTTGAGAATAACTTAGATTATTCTACTGGTGAGTAATTTTCCAAACTCTGTCCCGAATAAAGTTGAGGTGCTCACATTTCCTCCTAGAGAAATAAGAGGGAGCACAAAGATAATGACCAAGATCCTCCACTATACAAACCACTCTTAGAATGTTTTTAACGTTACATTTAAAATCTTTATTAACATTAGAAGATAAAAGAAGACGTGATTTGGTAAAATTAATACATGGTCCAAAAGCAGCCTCACAAGACTTAAGAATTTGAAAAATAGCATAGAATTCTTGAATATTATCATTGAAAAAAAAGCAAGCCATCGTCAGGAAAAAAAAAATAGAAAAGAAAGATGAGAGATAGGGGAAGCTGACTTTGCTATAGAGATTCTTGAAATTGAATGCCCTATTTTCAACATTTTGAAGTAAAAGAGATAAATCTTCAAAACAAAGGTAGGGAGAAAAAGTGGATCACCTTTTTTTTTTTTAGTACATCAACATTTGGGGTGGAGGGATCATGGTCGAGGATACATGCCAATTACCGCTGAGCTAAGCTCACTTTGACAAAAGCGGATCACCTTGACGATGCTCTCTACTTGGAATGAAATTGCCCTTAGCTTTATTAGAGAATATTCAGAAAATATTTTTCATTAAATATTACCTTGATTTAATTATCCTCATAATTGTAACCTTTGCTGTAATCATAGTGTACATATTCTTTCCTTTTGTATCTCCTCTATTTAGTATAAAATTCTCTTACCAGCAATGTAATAGACATGTGAATACAAATCCTATCTTTATGTAATTTCTCATGGTTTGAGTTAAAACAATTACCTCTTTTTTTTTCTCCCTCACGATTCAACTACCAGTTTTTTTTTTTTTTTTTCAGCAACAATTACCTCTGAGATCCGTTTGCAACATTCAACCAGCCTCTTCTCGTTCGATCAGTTTGCCCTCTGTTCAGCAGCAAATCCTTTGTGTCTTCTCCAAATGGCAAACACAACATCTTCTGCAACATCATCACCTTTGTTTCTCCTATCCAATATTTGCATACCGTTCCACTTGGATTCAACAAACTATGTTCTATGGAAATTCCAAGTCTCCTCCATTTTGAAGGCTCATTCTTTATTTGGACACATTGATGATTCAACTCCAAAGCCTGCTCAATATGTTCGTTCTTCCACCTGTGAAATCACAACTGAGGTTAGTACCGACTATATTCAATGGGTCTATAAGAATTGAAAAGAAAACTGTACCGAAGAAAGACATCTCATAATCAAATTAACCCATCTAGGCCAAAACGAGCATAGCGTAATTGGCACATATCCTCGACCAAGAGGTCAGAGGTTCGAATCCCCCACCTCCAAATGTTGTTGAACTGAAAAAAAAAAAAAAATCGAGGATCAATACTCAATTAATCAGGAAGACGTTGGTATTTAAGAGGATACGAACTGCCAACCGTAGGATCCTCTATAGTCACCTTAATGCCTTGACGAATTGGAACAGAGATATCAATAGCCACCTGGATTCTATAAGACTGGAACCCAAACAATCGTCTAATATATATCCATCACTTTCAATATCAATAAATTCTCCAATGGCATTCCCAATTTTAGAGGTCATAAATTTGTTCCTATAGGCAATATGAAGATCCAAAATATGGGCCCAAAACATAATCATTTTAAATTCCATAGCTGAACGCTTCTATTGTTGGGAGAAAAATGCTAACATAATATTATGACAGAAATCAATATATCTCTCATTCCACGGGTTAATCAAAACAAGCTAATAATAATAGTCACAAAAATAATAAAAGAGATAGAGAAAAGAGAACGACATTGAAAATTATGTCGGTTCTCCCTAAACTCGGGACTACGTTCCATAGGTTCTACCACAAATTTGAGTGACAACAAGAAGCCTTCAAAATAGCATCACAAATTAATTCTCAATAGTCCAACAATAGCTATTGACTTCCAAAAACCACAGCTCGGTAGCTTAGGATAAACAATGAAATAAACACGTTCAAAAGAACACGAGCGAATAACACTTATTCTCTCAAAATCACTAACTCTCCCACCCAAAATGAAGAAAAAAAAAACTCCAAACGCAAGGTCTTCTTTCGTCACAAATTCTAGCCACAAAAAGGTCACTCTCAATTTTTATTCTGCCGCGCCATACACACACATATATATAGCTGCATGAAAAAACCTAATAAGTAAGGCCCCGTTTGATAACCATTTGGTTTTTAGTTTTTGGTTTTTGAAAATTAAGCTTAGACACACCTATTTCTACTTATGAGTTTCTTTGTTTTAGTATCTACCTTCTTCCTTGTTTTCAAAAACCAAGTCAAATTTTGAAAACCAAAAAAAGTAGTTTCCAAAAACTTGTTTTTGTTTTTTAAATTTGGCAAGGATTTCAAATGGTTCCTTAACAAAGATGAAACCCATTGTAGGAAATTTGGGAGAAAACATGCATAATTTTCAAAAACCAAAAGCCAAAAAACCAAATAGTTATCAAACGGGGCCTAAATGAGTCTTGGCGGCCCATTTCTCGTTTTCCTTTCTTCAATTTCGTGTGCAACAAGCTTCTGGCTAGGGGTTTAATCATAAGACAAAGCTTAACTATAGGAGATTTGGTTGGTGGAGGATTAAAAGATTTTTATCAAAGGATCATGCACCAGATAGCAAGATTCGATTTCTTTCAGATTGCTTTGGGAAAGTGAAAAGAAAAACATTCTTGCTTAGTGTATTGACTTTAAATTTATCTAAAAGATTTCGGTAAAATCTCCCCCGGATTGATTTGTTTCATAAGAGTCTAGCAACAAGGCAAAGATTGAGATTGTTGTAGGGTTCTTTAGCAAACCAATTAGCTTCTTTGGGTTCACCCTTCTTGGATCGGATCTCAATTTTTTTTTTGACCGAATATCCATTTGGGTTTAATAGATTCTGATACCATATTAGATAACATGGGGTTCCATTTCAATACCATATCTGAAATGAGGGTCTCTATCTTGATTTCAGGTGAGAAAATGGAAGAGAAGAAAGAGGTGGGAGAAGAAGAGAAAACGAAAAAAAGAAATCAATAGATAGCGAACACCGACAAACCACGATGATGAAGAGACTTGTGGCGGAGATGAAGATGAAGATGAGGGAAGAGAAAGAAAATATTTGTTTTTATTTTAGTTTAAAAAATTAATAAAATATTTTTTTAATAAAAGGTGTCACATCCGCCTAAGAAAAATATCCAGTCATCTTTCCTTGAGCTACAATAATAGAAAACTGACGACAGAGACCAAAATGCTACCAAATCAAATTTCAAAGACTAAAATGTCGAGTTTGAAAACTCAAAGATCTAACTGCAGTCTAATTCAAACTTCATGGACCAAAAATGTATTTTTTCCAAAAATTTAAAAAGAAAATAAAGTTAAAGATAGATATTACAGAAGCTTTAGAGAGAGAAAAATCAGAGTGGTAAGAATTAGACACAAATAAAGTTAGATATGGATAAAAATTTTAGGAAGGAAAAGAAAAACCATTTTTTCAAAATTTTAGGACAAAATAAAGTTAAAATAGGAGATTTTTTTAATATGAAATAATAATCATTTTAAAAACAAAATCTCTTGCAATCACTTGACAAAAATCTCTTGGGAATTCTCCCAAGTGATTGATCAAGAACCGCTTAAAGTGATTTTGGATGCTTCCAAGATTACTTACTCTCACAACATTTTGGTCATTCTAAAATCACTTTCAAACATGTCTTAAGCGTATATTCGTGGGAATCAATAGCCAAATCGATCTTAGCCTAAAATATGAAAAATATCTCTTGAAAATGGACTATCCATGAAAATAGCCCTTTATTTTATTAATTAGAAGATAGAAATCGCCAAGATACATACGAAAATAACCTCTTGGGACACTTTTTTAGCTGCTTCACTAGCAGTCCCATAACTATTGATAGAACACAAGAAAATACAGACAATAATGAGACCGCCGACATAATTGGATGAGATGGATCATCTTCAATGTTTGAGGAAATTTTCGAACCATTTGGCTGAGAGCTTTGGAATTCTCTTCAAATTGTTTTTGTAATCGATGTAGACAAGTCCAAAGCGAATCACATATCCACTTGCCCATTCAAAGTTGTCCAATAATGACCATGCAAAATATCCTTTTACCCTCACACCAGCCCTACAATAGTTTCCAAAAACATATCATAAGAGAAATTTCCAAAAATCCTTCTATTGGTGTTGTGTATAAAAGAACGACGTATCCCTGTTTCAATACTTACTTTATTGCTTCTTGAAGACTGGAGAGATGGTCGTGATAGTATTTGACTCTACCCTTGTCCGTGATCATTTCTTTAAATGGGGGACCATCAATTTCAAGGCATCCTATCACATATGATTTTAATTAATAATAATAATAAAAAATAATAATTATGTGCATTTTTACAAATATATTTATGGGTTTTCTTTTTTGTACCATTCTCTGTGATATAGATCTTTGGATCTTTGTAATGGGTCTTTGTGTAGATCAACAGATCTCTAAATCCTTGTGGATAAACAGCGAGCCAAGATGTCGCGTTAAACTATACATAACATAATCAAGACACATTGTTAGATAGACACACTTAAAAATGTGATAATAATACATAATATAGCAACATATACACAAATCAATCATAGAAGAAATTTGCACATAAATTACCTTCGGACCAATTGAGACCCCATTACGATCAGCTGCAACCCAAAAACATTACGTGAATATCGAAAAATCCCAAGTGCTAGCCTCTAGACGATAAAGACCCACAAGATTGACTCAAGAACCAAAAAAGAAACTAATGAAAAAATCACTTAAAAAGTAATTCGACTAATTTAGGGTCAAAACACTTTTATAAACATTTAGAAAGTCATTCCAAACAGACACTTAAATACATACTTGAAAGATCAGCACGATAATCTGTCAAGTAGCTTGGTTGTGGACCAGGTGCATTTGGATTGTCTTTTGCATAGTTAGCAGTGTAGTAGTTTAATCCAAGGAAATCAAGAGAGCCTTTAACCAAAGCACTTTCTGCCTCTGTAAATTTGGGCAATCTTTCTTTTACAAGTTCTCTCATGATTGGTGGATAATCTCCATAGGTTATTGGATGCAAGAACCTACCATGTATAAATTTAAATGTAGTTGATTATGTTAAAAAAGAAATTAATAAATATATTATAGGGTTAATTTTTTTTTTTTTTTTGGTTATCTTCAACAGCAATTTTGCTTACCAGCCAAGAGTAAAATCAAGAGCTCGAGTTGCAGCCTTTTTGTCTGCCTCACTATTTGAATATGGAGTATACCAAATTGTCACTAATGTGATACCAATCGAACCCTTCTGCTTTGCCTACAAAACCCATAAAGTTGAAAACACATATCTTATAGTGATTTAACAATCATATTAAGTGTATGTTTGGGAGTGATTTTGTAAGGATTAAAATCACTTTTTTCATGTTCGAAATCACTCCGAAATATGTCATTGATCATTCAAAACTCAATTTGATATTTGATTTTACATTTTTAAATGCGATTTTTATATCATCAAAATTGATTTTTATTAAAAGTATGTTGGATAACCATTTCAAAATCACTCTCGAATATGCCCTAAAGTTTGCTAATATATGTTGGGTAGAAATAGAAAATTAAACCTGATATTTGGTTTTGTAAAGTTTGACGGCAGCAGCATGAGCAAGAATTTGATGATGAGCGACAATGTAGGGTTCAGTGCCAGAATCACCACCAAGACAATTAAATGGTTGCCAAGAAGAACATCGACCAGGAGCATTGGCTCCTTGGGCATAGCCTCCCATGCAAAAACTCCATGGCTCGTTGAAGGTGATCCAATACTTTACTCTGTCTCCAAATTCTTTGAAGCAAACTTCAACATAGTCTCGATAATCATTCCTGTAATTAATTTTTATTTAGATTTTTCTTGACTTGTTTCAGGTCTCCAAAATAACTATTTGGTTTTTTAAAATTAAACTTATAAACACTACTCCTACCTATAAGTATCTTTGTTTTTTTCTCTACCGTCTTTCCATGCTTTCCAAAACCAAGTCAATTTTTGAAGACTAAAAAAAAAAAAGTAGTTTTCAAAAATTTGTTTTTGTTTTTGGAATTTGGTTAGGAATTCAAATATGTCCTTAACAAAGATGAAACCCATAATAAGAAAAGTGAGATAAAACAAGCATATAATTTTAAAAAACCAAAAACCAAATAGTTATCAAATAGGTCCTTAATTTTTACAAATAACTTGATGAGAACTCACTCAAAGAAATCACACTTTTGGATCACTGTGGTACAGAAATCATTTGTAATTTAAATGAAATACCTAACTTTTACATAAAAAGAAATTAGAAAATTTAGAAAATTAAATTAGTAGACAGATTTTCTTAATAAACCTCTTAATTAAACAAGCCATAAGGATTTAGTTGATGTTAATTTAAGCAAAACTTAACCGTTTATAAGTAAATATTTTCTTTTTTTAAGATCGAAGGTTTAAATCCCCTCGCAATTATAATATTATATTCTAAAATGTTGCAGTTTTTTATTTTAATTATTATTGCATGGAAAATATGATAATTTCCTACTTACACAATTTGATGTCCCAAGAAACCTCCATATTCATCTTCTAAAGCTTGGGGAGTATCCCAATGAAAAAGTGTAATATAGGGTTGCATGCCTACAAAATCACAAGTGTGAGTACTAATCAATAAATTAGATTGATATAATCAATAAAATTAAACAAATCTGTTTCAAAAAACAAATAATAAAATTAAACAAATATTATAATAATACCCACCATTTGCTAGTAGTTCATTGATAAGGTTGTTGTAGTATTCAATTCCTTTTTTGTTCACACCTCCACTAAGTTTTCCCTCTGCAATAATAACAAATTAAAGTATATTTTAAAAAGTGTGACATAAATTAGTAGATTAATGATCCATAAAATAAGTTTTATTCTAATTTCTTTAAAGATACTTTTCAATTTTTAATTTTTTGTATTTAGGGGATGGGTTTGACACAGAACAAGTTTTAATGACAGTTTTATAAAACTCAGTAATCAAATAGAAAGATGCCATTTCCAACATCAAAATTATGCCAGAATGTGAGAGAAAATTATGGATTAATTATTTGGAAAACAAGCGAAAACAAGCCTAGCTTAGCGGTAATTGACATATATCTTCGACCAAGAGGTCAGAGGTTCGAATCCTCCACCCCTAAATATTCTTGTACTCAAAAAAAAAATTATTTGGAAAATGATATGGAAACGGTTTTTATTATTATTATTATTATTATATTGTTTTAGTTTAAACAACTTCGTTTTCTATTAAAAAAAAAATTAAACAACTTGGCTCAAGTGATGAGAAAATTTTTTAATATTTTTTGCATGTTAAAATCATTACTTATAAACTCTAAATTTTGGAAGGAAAAAGAAACCTCATTTATGCTAAAAAAAAAGGCATTAAGTTATCTAAATACATTTTTCATTGTATTTAAAAGCTTAAAGAACTTTAATTGAAAATACTAAAAGTATTTACAATGGTAAATTCAAACGTCTTATAATTTATAAATATATTATTTATTCTCAGTCTTTTTACTATTTTCTATTTTAAAAAATGAAATGTAAGACAAATTTCTAAGGTCTCATTAATAACCATTTGATTTTTTGTTTTTGGTTTTTAAAAATTAAGCTTATAAACACTACTTTCACTCACGAATTCCTCAGTTTTATTATTTACGTTCTGTAAGTTCTTTCAAAATTGAAGCCAGATTTGTAAAAATTCAAACAATAGCTTTTAAAAACTTGTTTTTCTTTTTAAAATTTATTTTTTTAAGAAAAGGTCAAAACTAGAGTTGAAGAAATAAACATAAATCGCAAAATAGAAAAATAAAATTGAAATCATTATCAAACGGGGCTTAAACAACTAATCAACTCTTTTAATTTCTTACTTGGCAAAACTCTAGACCAAGAGATTGAGAATCTGTAAGCATCAAAACCCATTTTCTTCATAATGGCAACATCTTCCTGCGTTACAAAGAATTATTTATCAATTTTTTAAAATATATGGTAAGAAAAATTATTTCAATAAAGAATAATAAAACCCAAACATATTTGTTCCCTTCATACCTTATAGCGATGGTACTGATCAAGGGCTACATCTCCATTGCTATGATCATAAATTTTCTCTACAATTTTGAGAAACAATTAACATGAGTTTTTCTTTCTAAAAGTGTTTGATTGATTTATTAGAAAAATTTTAGTCCTTCCACATTCACACTATAAATTTTTCTTCATAAATATTCTACACTTGACCGACATCAATAATTGATTACAATGATTGGCATGGTTTCATGTCAATTATCATTGAGCTATACTGACTTTCACATAAATAATACATGTTTGGAAACCTAACATATAAAGTAATTTGACTGTAATCTTGCAGGCCTAAATTATGAGTTCGGGGCCGATTTGAGGTGAAAACGAGCCAAACCGGAGCAAAATACTAGCTAATTTGGTTAGGATGAGCGAGGAATTGGAAGCTAGCTGAATATCAGATAAATTATCTGGTTGTCTGCTTAGTATTTGGATCACTCTTTTCGATTGGGTTATATCAATTTCTTTGTATAAAAAAAATTAAAATCATCATAATCATAACGTAAATGATTTAAAAAGAAAAAAGAGACCTGGATGTTGGTGGGTATAGTTATCCCAAATATTTGGCCCTTTACCATCTTCAAAAGCAGCACCTTCAAACTGAAATTTAGAAAAGAAAAAGAAAAAGAGTGAAGTCACAAATAAAATCTCTAGAAAAAGGTTTTAAATAATTCTTTTATTGTTAAAACAACCATTTTGAATTATTAATTTTTATTTTCTATCGTCTTTATACTTGGAGAGTGTAAGAATATTCATTTTTTTTTTTTTTTGACAATATGGGGGTGGAGGATTTGAACCACAGACCTCATGGTTACCGGTACAACTTTATGCCAATTGAGTTATGTTCTTGTTGGCAAAAATATTCAAATTCCTAATCATAAAGATTTTGAAAAACATATACAATAAGTCAAGAATAAAAAATAATAATAAAATATACCTATGGAATCCAAAGCCCTTAATTGAGGTTATTATTTAATATTCAAAGGTAACCAATTTACAAATAGAATATTATGAGTGAGTTTCTTAGGTGGAAGAATAAGACCTTAGGAACAATTATCAAACATGCATTTTTCAGAAGTTCAAAACAAAAAGAATATGAAATGAGAAATAAAATCATTAACAAACATTTGGTAAAAGACATGTTTTAGAGTTTCTTTAGAATGAAATGCATCTCTCTCTCACCTGATAAGCCGCAGATGCAGACCCAAAAACGAAACCTTTAGGAAAGCTGCTTCGTTTCACTACATCAATGGGACGACGAGAGGGTTCATCGGCTTTTGCAACTACAAGAAAAAGAAGAAGAAGAAACACAGAGCTAAGGAAGGCATGTCCATGTTTGAAAGCCATCCTTAGTTTTTGGTTTGAGGATGAGAGTTGTTCTCCCCTAACAACCCTATTTATACAGGGAGACTGTGGGAAACCATAGAAAAAAAAAAAAAAAAAAAGAGCTTGTCATTATTATGATACTTTTATTTTTATATTTCTAAGAAGTAATTGGTTGATCTTTATTTTTTAATATGTTGATATCTTTTGGATTTTGTTTTATCTAATCATTTATAAACATTTTCACATGGTTGGGCAGGTAGTTCCTTATGGCCCCATTTGGTTTATTTATTGTGAGTGGGAATGAGAATGTGATGAATTATTATCTTGTTTGGTATAAATTTTTGGGACAGTTGCATAGATGGTAAATTGGACCAAATTAATAGCAAATATAACACAGTTGCAAACTAATTGTAAATATAGCAAAATTAATTGTACAAGACCAAAAAGTTGTTGTCAGATTCTATCCGTGTCTATCACTGATAGACTCTGATTATTCAAAGTATATCAGTGTCTATCGCTAATAGACTTCGATTAATCAAAATCTATCAGTGACGACTATCATTGATAGACTTTTAGTCACTGATAGATTTTGATTAACCAGAGTTTATCAGCGATAGACACCAATAGACTCTGAATAATCGGAGTCTATTAGTAGACTGATAGATTCTGATTAATCAGAGTCTATCGCTGATAAACTGTGATAATCGAAGTCTATCAAATAGATTCTAATTAACCAGAGTCTATCAGTAATATACTCTGATGAATTTTGCTATATTTACAATTTTTTTTACATTGTGCTATATTTACTATTAATTTGGTCCAATTTGCCACCCACCACAAATTCCCTAAATTTTTTCAAGATCTGGAGAAGGGAAATAACTAATTTCCAAGCATATCATTTATCCATTAAAATAAGGGTTTTGCACACCCTCACAAAATGGGTGGTTTTCTCCATTTCCAATGACAGCTCTCTTTAAAGAAAAAAAAAAATCTAATTTTATCTTTTATCCCATTTTTTATATCATTTAAATAATCTAAATCCATAAATACATTTAAATTAAAATTATCATTGGTAAAAGTACATTAAAATTAATATAATTTTTTTTTACAACATGTTGGAGAGGAATTTGAACCTATGACCTTTTGGTCGATGATACAAATTTTATGCCAGTTGAACTATGCTCTTATTGGCTTAAGATTAATATAATTAAACATTGATATATTTACTTAATTCATTTTTATTGATAACATTTATTAAAATCATAAATTATTTATTATAACTATTAATTAATTTTTATTTTTCTTTTGTTACACAACATATGAGATTGAGGCATATTCGAACATCTTACCTCTTGATCAAAGATATATGCCTTACCCAATTAAAGAAATGTTTAGATTGGCATAATATTGATTAATAAAGTAATAATAGATCAATAAGCTAAATTTATTCAATTAAATAAAATAGTTGAATTATTTAGTTTTTTGATAATTATCATTATTATTATTATTATTATTATTGATAACATCAACCTTTCATGCAAACAAGGCAAATCGCTCTAAAGCAAACATTACAGCAGACAGGAACAAGGGGACCAAAATCTATACACCCTAAGGGACGTCCTCCCTCCTAGTCAAACACGCTAGCCAGATAGAAATACTATCCCTTCCCAGAAGAGTGTGTACTGAGAGCTAAGCAGACAACAAGTGGGTTTCATCTGAATTTTAGCTAGTTATCCAAGCCTCCGTCATCTTGACTCCAATTTAGTTGCTAGTTTGTTCCATGCAAGCTTGTAGACTTAGGCCTGCTACCTGCATCAAAATATCACCCAAAATAAAAGCAGTTTAAGACATCAACAAGATAAGCAATTGAGTAGGGGATGGACTGCTCAATCACCTCCAAACTAGACCCATCAATCCTCATGTAGACCCATAACTAATAAATGAGATGTCAATAGCATAGATTTAGAGAGGACAATTAATCATGCTTACGATCCCGCACTACATCAACTCATCCTTTAGTCTAAGAGAAATTATCACAAGCTAGCAAAATATGAAACAAATCAAATCATTCCAAGAAATTCTCGCGTGTGTGTGTGTTTAGCCTTCCTAAAGAAGTCTCTAATGGACCAGGTGCAGATTTATGTGATCCTCCACCTATCTTCCCCTTACATTGGAAACTAAGGCTTCGTTTGAGAGACCAACTGGAGCAAAATTAGAATGTTTTCTTATAACCTAGGAGCCAGAAAAGAATTCACTTTCCTTTTCCTTTTCCTTATGCACACTAATGCTAATATTATGAGGCACTAGCTTTCACACTACAGTGTAGGGACCCCTAACCCGGGTTTAACCCTTGGTTGGCCAAACTGAGCACACTGCAGGTAGCTTTTTTTACCCCATATCGTTCAACACTCTTGGAATTAGCAGGTGAGCTTTTATAATATCACAAGGTATGCATTAACTTTCCCCATTTAGACTCCTTTGCTCAAATGCCATTCATACTTTTCTTTTTCTTCTCTACTTTCTTTCTTTTCTTTTTCTTTTTTTTTTTTGGACAAAAACTCTCAACTTTCCAAAGGTAATACTCACATACTAACTTGCAGTAAATCAGACTCCCTAGCTAAACCTTGTCCCTATTGGAGTGACAACAGGTATATGAACCCCATAAAGCAGAACTAGACTTTCAAGCCTATCTAAAGGAAAGGCCATGTGCTCAAATATGCAAGAAATTCAAGAAAGATTTAAATAGGTCTCAAATTTATGCTAACAGGCAAAACTTCACCAAAAACCAAAGATAGAGCTTGAGAGCACTAGATGGCATTATCATGACTAAAAAGAACCCAAGCACCTAAAGCTTAGCTATTAGAACATAAAAACAAATTTTCTTTGTTTTCAAAAGGAAAATAGGTCCACTGCTCAAATGCATGACCTCAAACCAAACATGATAGAAAAAGCAAATAACACAAACAAGAGTAAAGAGTGATCTGGTGCTCAGTTGCAACCAGCTACAACCTATGATCCACTAGCATGCAAAACTACCGTCCCCAACTTAAATCATACAATCTCCTCAAAGTAATCTAAAACATGCACACATAAATATCAAAGTAAAGGGAAACAGAAAACCTTCCCTGATTGCAGATCCGTCGGTTGGAGAGGAAATTGAAGACTGCTTAGCCTGGTCCCCCAACTCAAGTGTAACGCCCCAGGCCCACCGAAAAGGAAGGTGCACCTTGTTGGTATAGGTAGTATCTATCAATTCTTTTAAGCTTATCTTGACTATACTTTCATGTCCTCAGGATCCCTCTCATTCAGATGTGATCTCGGTTCATTCATGTACCCCTCCTAACTTCGGGCGTCACATCAAGCCTCCATGTAAACTGATTCGTTCAAGATTACATCCTCCAGACACAAAGGATAAGTCTCCATCCATACCTAATCACTCGTTTGGGCTATGGCTAATCTCGCCAGTCGGTGTGCCGCTTGGTTTCCTTCACGGTGGGTAAAACCGAACAGTACCTACAGACCAGCCGGAATTGCCATCAACGCATCTGTAATAACCATGCCCAGATCAGAGACATCTTCACGTTTTCCCGATTAAGAAGCTGGAAAACTCTTCTGGAGTCCGTCTCAAAAATTGCTGGACCCAAACCCGTATCTGCCACCAACTCCAAACTCTTCACGGCTGCAAATCCTTCTGCCATGTCCACATTTCTCACATTATCCTGAATGAAGGTTGCCGACAGCATCACTTGGCCCATAAGGTCTCGAACAATTATCCCGAGGCCTGCCCTTGATGAGTCAGGCAGGAGCGAGGCATCAAAATTCACCTTAAACCAGCCGTTCCTTGGAGCCCTCCACACTACTCTCTCACGACAGACAATCTCTTGATCCCCTTCTCTACTCCTCCTCCCAGCCTCACGGAAAGCCAACACATACTCATTCGCCCATTCCACCAGCCCACACGGCTTATCAGCTCCTTGGAGTCGAATTTTGTTTCGAGCCGACCATATTGACCACCATAACACCACCAGTTCCTCAAACCTCTCATCCCCTATCGCTTCCTTAATGTCACTACACAGCAATAAAACAACACCCCGCACGGACTCTCTCCAAAATCTCTCCAAACCCTGCTTCCCGCAAGATCGAGCTGGCCCACTTGCATTCTCAGAAAATGTGTAGGCTAGATTCCCCCCGCTTTTCACAGAAAATGCATACATCCAGTAAGTCCACACCCCTTCTGCTCAGATTGTCAATAGTCGGCAGCCTATTCAGACACATTCTCCTAAAGAATACCTTAATCTTGCTTGGAATCATCATCTTCCAACATCCCTTCCACCGATAGGTTCGGGAGAGGAAGACGAAGCCCCCCGCGCCAAAATATTCGACTGAGCTAACATATATCCACTTTTAACTAAAAAGAACCCAGACTTTTCATAGTGCCAGATGACTGAGTCCACTGGGGCGTGCTGACTAATGGGAATAGATAAGATGAGATTTACCTCTGAGGCATTAAAGTGTTGTTCCAAAAGGGCTTCATCCCACCTTCTCGAGGCCATCATTAGCTCTGCCACCATGGCATCAGGTGGCAAGGATATCGGCGAGCTAACTCTCAGATTAGTATCCCTCAGGATCCAATTAGAACCATAAACTTTGATCTGTTCCCCATTTCCAACTCTCCAACGAATGCCCATCTCCAACAGTTTCTTGCCCCACATTAGGCTCCTCCATATGAATGATGGACGGGTCCCTACTACTGCCTCCAAAAAACTAGAAGAAGGGAAATATCGTCCCTTCATTACCCGAGCCAAAAAATAAGTGGGCTCATGCAATATTCTCCAGCGCTGTTTCGCTAGGAGTGTCTGGTTAAAGATCTCCAAGTCCCTGAAGTCCAAGCCCCCATAGCACTTCAGCTTACACAAACCTTTCCAGCTCACCCAGTGTATTCTCCGGTCTTCTTCCACTCCACTCCACCAGAACCGTGCCATCATGCTACTAATATTCTGAATGAGCTTTTTGGGGAAGCGGAAGTAGTTCATGGAGTAGCATGGGATAGCCTGCACAATAGACTTAAGCAGAACCTCTCGACCTCCGACCGAGAAAAGTTTCCCCTTCCACCCCTGAATCTGTTTCCATACCCTTTCTTTGACAAACTTCAAGGTGCCTGATCTGTTTTTGGGCATAAATGAAGGAAGCCCCAGGTATTGGTTCTGGGATGTTGAAATTTGTACCTGGAATATCTGGCCTATGTTCTCCTGCACACTAGGCTTTGTATATGAGCTAAAAGATATGATAGACTTGTCAAAATTGACGGTCTGTCCAGACGCCCTTTCATAACTTCTGAGGATCTCCTGGACTCTCTGGGCCTCTCCCTCTTTGGCCCTGAAAAATAACAAACTATCATCTGCAAAAAACAAGTGGGATACTGGCTAGCTTTAATCCTGAAATCCCGTTAGCAGCCTCAGCACCCAGAAGCATACTAGACAGACCCTCAGCACATAGCGAAAAGAGATAGGGGATAGGGGGTCCCCTTGTCGTAGGCCCATACTAGGCTTCACATCACCACATCTAAACCCATTAATGTTAAAAGAATATCGCATCGTGGATACGCATCGACCAATCAGATCAACCCATCCTGGATCAAAGCCCATTTTCAACATAATCTGCTCCAAAAACCCCCATTCCACCCGATCGTAGGCCTTACTCATATTCCAGGCATGGATGCACTCATATCCTAGTATGGCATTATCTACCACACATTGACCCGGGATAAAGGCACTCTGATTCTGGGAGATTAGCATGTTCAGTATTCCTTTCATTCTGTTAACCAGTGCTTTGGACACTATCTTGTACACAACACTGCACAGCGATATGGGTCTGAACTCTGAGACTCTACGGGGGTTTCTAACTTTCTGGATCAAAACTATCATGGTCTCGTTGACTGGTCCTAGAGAAGCTCCCTCATTCAAAATACTCAGACAGCACCTGACTACATCTGGTCCCACCACCTCCCATAACTTCCTGAAGAAGGCCCCTGAAAGCCCATCCGACCCCGGAGCCTTATTAGGATGAATTTGTTTCAGAGCAAGGAGAATCTTCTCCTGATGGAAAGGTCTCATCAATCGTCTATTCATCTCATCTGAAACTGCCCTCCTCACCCCTGCTGTGACAACATCAATATCCCCCGTCGTTGGACAACTAGTAGTGAAGATATTATCGAAGTACTTTGATACCAGTCCCACAATCTCTCCAGGCTCCTGTCTCCATACACCACTACTGTCTTCCAAGCCCCGAATCAGGTTTCTCTTCCTCCTAAATGATGCCTGTGTATGGAACCAACGGGTGTTTCGGTCACCCCATTTCAGCCAATGCTCTCTGGAACGCTGTTTCCAGTATACCTCTTCCTCTAGGAAGATCGCCTCCAATCTGGCTTCTGCTGCCTGTAGGTCTATGTTAGACTCAGAATTACCCAAGCGACCCATGGCCCTCTGGACTCAGAATTAACTTTTTAATTAATATGATTGATCATTTAGATTTTTTTTTGAGTTAGTCAACACCGTTTGGGGTGGAGGGATTTGATCATTTGATTCTTGATCGAGGGTGCATACCAATTACCATTGAGATATGCTCAATTTTTACGATCATTTAGAATTAGCTAATTTATATCACCTACGTACTTATTATAATTCTTTATTTTAAATAATCCTTTATAATTAATATCAATTAGCTCATTAATTAGCTCATTGGTTAACGATTCACAAATGTAGAGCAAATAGAGCAATATTTGATTCTTAGACGTCTTATTTTCATATATCTTATTCCAAGACAATTCTCATCTATAAGCATCTTACCAAACCTGAAACTAAATGGCCTCCTTATATCATTATGATAAAAAAGAAGGGACTGATCATGAAAAGAGATTAGTTTAAATATTTATATATACATAATTTCACTCGTGAATCTAAACATAGCTCATTCGATAAATTACCAATTATCATCTCAAAGGTTGATGGTTCAATTCTCCACTCCTACTATAGGGATGCATAATTTTTTACAATATATTTAGCATAAATGATCTAAGCAACATGTAGTTAATATATATATTGTTGTTTGCGGAATCACCAAGTTCACGGAACAAGCAATTACGAAAAATCAGGAAGCAAGTAAAGTAGAGAAGAAGAAGAGGAAGAAGATGACACAAGTGATTTAGAGTGGTTCGACAACAATGGTCTACATCCACTATGAGATCAGAGAGAGAGTTTTATTAAGAGAATCTTTGTGTACAAGAGAAGCTTTTACTTCGAGAGATAATAAAATACTTAAGTAGAGTGTTCAATTTATAACCAGCTTTTTAACTAACACTCATACTCCAAGCACGTGACTTTCTTTATTCTTCAGTCAACAAGCAAAAGCCCAAGTAGAGTTATTACTCCAGCTGCGTGTCTTGGATGGCTCGAATATAAGTATCAAAATATAACAATCACCCTCTTTGATACTTGTATGAATCACAAAGACAATGATGCACCCTCTCAACTGATATTTAATATGTAGCAGCAGACTAACCGTTTTCCAATTTCATCAATTTGCAAAGATATTCAAGTCTGTTCCCTGGAAGTGACTTTGTTAACATATCAGCCGGATTGTTTCTGTACTTATCTTCTCAAGTTGAATTTTTCCTTCTTGAACAGCCTCTCTAACAAAATGGAAACGAACGTCAATGTGTTTTGTCCGGTCATGATAAGTGGGATTTTTAGAAAGGGATAGAGCGCTTTGACTGTCACAAAGAATTTTTACTTCAAAACTCTTGGAATAGATTTCTTCTATGCTTCCTTTAAGCCAGATGGCTTCCTTCACTGATTCGGCTAGAGCAATGTATTCGGCTTCAGTGGATGAAAGGGCTACAACCGACTGCAAGAAGGACTTCCAACTAATTACGTTGCCAAAGAGTGTGAAGATATAGCCAGTTAGGGAGCGTCGTTTGTCTAAGTCTGCTGCATAGTCTGAGTCAACATAGCCTACAATGCAGTCTTTAAACACATCAGTTTTGGTATATAACAAACCTTTAGTTTGAGTCCCTTTTAGGTATCTTAGGATCCATTTAGCAGCATCCCAGTGAGGTCTTCCTGGATTACCCATATATCTGCTCACCATACTTAATGAATGTGCTAAATCCGGTCGATTACAAATCATTGTGTACATAAGGCTGCCGACTAAGTTTGCATAAGGAACTGAGTTCATGTCGTTTATTTCATCTTGAGTGATAGGAGACTGAGCAGAGGAAAGCTTAATGTGTTGAGCAAGAGGTGTCTTCACTGGTTTGGAGTCTTCCATGTGAAATTTCCTTAACACTTTGAGACAATAATCTGGTTGTGAAATCAGAAGGTTGTTTCTGCATCTGTCTCTCAAAAGATCCATGCCAAGGATCCTTTTTGCTGCGCCCAAATCTTTCATATCGAATTCCTTACTCAGTGCAGCCTTTAAGATTGTGATTTGAGCTTTATCACTAGAAGCAATTAGGATGTCATCTACATAAAGCAATACTAAGACAAACACTTTGTTAGAGACATCTTTTCTGTAAACACAACAATCATAAGATCCCTTTTTAAACCCTTGAGTGAGAATGAAGGCATCAAACCTCTTGTTCCACTGTCTTGGAGACTGTTTGAGACCGTATATAGATCTTTGAAGGTGGCAAACCAAGTTCTCTTTTCCGGTTTCTACAAAGCCGGGGGGTTGTTTCATGAATATACTTTCTTCAAGGTTTCCATAAAGGAAGGCGGTTGTAACGTCCATTTGTTCTAGTTCTAGGTTGTATTGAACAACTATTGATAGTAATATTCGAATGGACGTGTGTCTAACAACTGGTGAGAAAACTTCGGTGTAGTCTACCCCTTCGATTTGACTAAAGCCCTTTGCCACCAATCTTGCCTTATACCTAGGCTTGTCATTCTGTTTTATACCCGGTTTAAGCTTGAAAACCCACTTGCAATCTATAATTTTCTTATTCTCAGGCTTGTGGACTAATTTCCAGGTATTGTTTGAGTATAGGGACTGAAGCTCTTGTTTCATAGCTATTTGCCAAAAATTACTCTCTTTTGACCTTATGGCTTCATTGTAGGTGGAAGGTTCTGAGCTGAAGTTCTCGGTGTAACAATTAAAAGCATACCCTACAAAGTCAGAATCTTCAAATCTAGCAGGCCTTCTTATTGTTCTTCTAGATCTGTCTCTTGTTAATTGATAGTCAGGGGGCTCAATTTGAATATCAGGAACCATGTCAGCTGCTGTAGTGTTATCTTCAGGCTGTTCTAATGTATTTTCAGACTCTTCCAAAACAGAAACATCAGTAATGTTTGGTACAAAATCAGTATAAACAGGTTGTAATTCGATTTCAAAGGTTTCTGTTTCTTGCTGTTTATTTTCAGAGTGTTTCCAAGGCATTTCATTTTCGTTAAAAATCACATCACGGCTAATAATGCACTTGTTATCTCCCTTTTCTAGTGACCATAAGCGATAAGCCTTAACCCCTCTTGGATAACCTAAGAAAATACACTTTATAGCCCTTGGTTCTAGTTTATCTTGCCTAATGTGTGCATATGAAGCACAACCAAAAATTTTAAGGTGTTTTAGGTTTGGAGGATGGCCAGTCCACAATTCTTGGGGTGTTTTGAAGCTTAAGGCTGATGAAGGGCTTCTATTAATAAGATATACAGCAGTATTTACAGCCTCACCCCAGAATATTCTAGGTAAATTTGCATTAGACAACATACATCTTACTCTATCTAGTATGGTTCTATTAAAACGTTCAGCTAGGCCATTTTGTTGGGGTGTTCTAGGGGTAGTAAGATGTCTAGTAATTCCTGAATTTTTACAGAGTTCTATGAATTTTTCATTCAAATACTCAAGGCCATTATCGGTTCTAAGATATTTTATCTTATTTCCAGTTTGATTTTCAATCAAGGTTTTCCATTCTACAAAGGAATTATAGACTTCATCTTTAGTTTTTAACAAAAACATCCAAATTTTCCTTGAGTAGTCATCAATTATTGACAGAAAATACCTAGCACCCCCATGAGTTTTAATTCTAGCCGGTCCCCACAAGTCAGAATGTATATAGTCTAGCCTATTTTTAGTACTATGGACAGCTTTATTGAAACTATGTCTAGATGCTTTTCCTAAGGCACAGTGTTCACAAAAAACTAGTTCAGAGAGACCTTTATCACCTAACAAGCCCTGTTTATACAGGTGTTTCAAACCATTTTCACTTATGTGTGCTAGGCGTTTATGCCAAAGTTGAGTAATTTTAGAGGTTTTATCTACAGCAGCATTATTTTCACCAATAACAGTATCACCTTGCAAAATATATAACCCATTTAAAAGCTTGCCTGTGAGCTTTAAGTTCCCGTCTTTATAGACCTTTAAAAAACCTTTTTCAGAGTTATATGTGAAACCAGATTTATCTAATGTTCCTAAGGATATTAGATTTCTTTTTAAACCAGGAACATACCTAACGGAAGACAGAATTTTACAAGACCCATCAGCAAGTTTAAGCATAATTGATCCTATCCCTTTTACTATACGTTGATGGTTATCACCCATGACTACTTTACCTCCTTCAAATTCATCAAGTTCATAAAAAAAGTGTTTACAAGGAGTCATATGAAAAGTGCAGCCAGAATCTAAAATCCATTCATTTAGGCATTCTTTATCAGTCACCATTAAGACTTCAGCAGATTCATATCCCTCATGTAGATTTACTGATGTCTTATTTTCAGATTTGGCTTGTCTATTTGCCTTTCTTTTAAGTTGGGGACAATCCCATTTTGTATGCCCTTCTTTATGGCAATAAGCACATCTATCTTGAGTCTTTTCTCCTGATGTATTAGTTTGATTCGAAGGCTGATGATTTTTATGATTATTTCTATTATTCTTTTGATAAGAATTCTGGTTTCTATTGTGGTTATTTTGATTATTTTGCCTCAGATTATAATGCCCATTACTGTTTTGGTTATGCTGACCATTATTTCCTCTATTATTAGAATTCTTCCCTTTGTATTGTTTCTGTTTGTCTTTGACAAATAAGGCCTCAGTTTCTTTCTTTTCAAACTTAATTTCAAGATCTCTAAGTCTTAGGGCATCTAGAATTTGATCTAAAGTCATCTTTTCCCTTCCATATTTAATGGCAGTTTTAACTTCCCTAAAGGATTCAGGTAGTGAGTTGAGGAGAATCACAGCTTGATCTTTAACATCGACATTTTCACCAGAATTAGCTAATTCCGTACAGATTAGGTTAAAAACATCAAGATTATCTTCTAAATTTTTAGAAGGATCCATTTTATATGTGAAAAATCTTTCTTTCAAGAAGATTTGATTTGTTAATGTTTTAGGCATATAAAGTTCTTTAAGTTTAGCCCAGAGTTCTTTAACATTATCTATCTTACTAACTCTTCGCAAGACATTATCAGATAGGTGAAGTATTATCGAACTATAGGCTATTTCATACATCTCTTCTTTATCTTCTTTAGACAGGGTTGAAGGCAACTTACCTGGGTCGAGGAGTGCCTTTGCAACCTTTTGTTGAACGAGAAGAGCTTTCATTTTCGTCCTCCAGAGATTGAAGTCGCCCTTTCCATCGAATCTCTCCAGTTCGATCTTTGCCGCCATCTCCCCAGCAAGAACAGAGCGAAGTCTCTTTGAGACTTCAAGTGGAGATATTTAGTTGTACCCAGCGGCTACAATCGGCAATCTTTCAATTCTTTAATCAATCGAGAAAGATCAACTGGTTTCTTCAAAGAAAGATCAAGTCCGACCAATTTCAAGAATTCTCCTCTTCGAATCTCTGATACCAATTGTTGTTTGCGGAATCACCAAGTTCACGGAACAAGCAATTACGAAAAATCAGGAAGCAAGTAAAGTAGAGAAGAAGAAGAGGAAGAAGATGACACAAGTGATTTAGAGTGGTTCGACAACAATGGTCTACATCCACTATGAGATCAGAGAGAGAGTTTTATTAAGAGAATCTTTGTGTACAAGAGAAGCTTTTACTTCGAGAGATAATAAAATACTTAAGCAGAGTGTTCAATTTATAACCAGCTTTTTAACTAACACTCATACTCCAAGCACGTGACTTTCTTTATTCTTCAGTCAACAAGCAAAAGCCCAAGTAGAGTTATTACTCCAGCTGCGTGTCTTGGATGGCTCGAATATAAGTATCAAAATATAACATATATATATATATATATTCAGTTCAGTTAAAAAATATTCACATAGAAGTTTATATAAAAATAAAATAGGGAATGAGTGGGAGTGATTTTACAAAAACCAATGTTAGCCTAAGTAGTTTATTCTTAATTATTACTTTTGTAAAAGTATTTAATTATAAATGTTTGGTTTAACACTTTTAAAAGTGATTTTTATTTAATTAAAATTTCTTTTGAATGATTGTGTTTGTTTTCAAAAATTATTTTAGAATCATCCAATTATTGAAAAGAGCATTGCACTTAGGTAAAAAGGGAATGTCAATAGTTATAAGAGAGAAAAAGAAGTTAGAGAGATAAAATTTTAAGTGAGAGGGACAAAAATTGTAGGGTGAGAAAAAATTTGGATAAAAACTCAAAATTTAGAGAGAAAATTTGACCGAGAGGATGAAAATTGAAGAATATAGAAATAAAGTTCGTGAGAAATTTAAAAAAAAAAAAATTAAGGAGGGAGACCAAAATTTTAGGAAGAAAAAAGGTAGAGAGGGGGAAAATTTTGCGGAGGGAAAAAGTTGGAAAAAGATACATTCAAATTTGAAAGAGAAAAAGTTAGAAAGAGAGTGATAAAAATAGAAAAATAATGTTAGGGAGATGACAAAAAAAAAAAATATATAGAAAGCAAAAAAGAAAGTTTTTTTTTTTTAAATAAAGAAAGTTTTTTTTTTTTTTTTGAACAATAAATAAAGAAAGTTAGAGATAGGAAAAACAAGTTTAGAGATTAAAAACGTTAGTGGGTCAGAGAGAAATTATAACAAATTTAAAAAGAGGGAAAAACTTTAGAGAGTGGAAAAATTATAAATAAATAAATTTAGATAGAGAGGGGGAAAATTAGAATGAAAAAATATACCCTTCCCAAACTTCTATGACAAATGGACTGTGTTTCAAAAATATATATATATATATGAGAAATGGATTGTAGTAGAGAATATTGTTTTAAGTTTAAAATAATAGTCGTTTAAAAAAAATTAAAATAATAGTTATTTTAAAAACAAATTTCCTATCATTTGGAATGATCTCCCAAGCGATTAACTAGTAACCACTCAAAGTGATTTAAAATTTTCTAAAATATTTATCCACCACTATCCAATATCATCTTTTTTTTTTTTAATGGAAGAGGTTTGATTTAAGCCCGACAAAAATGATTTTGGCTATTTTAGAATGAGTCCCAAGACATATGAAGAAATTGATATAAATAATTGGAAAGATTCAAGGAAACTTGGGCCAATATTTAGACTTGTACCCCTCAAGTATTATCTAACTCTAAAATTAAAATCATATATCTATTTAAAGTTACACCATCAAATTTCTTTCATTTTTTCAAACTACCAATTCAAACAAACAAATAGAAATTTGACCATATGACTAATTCAATTATTGTATTATGCCAACATAAGCATAGTTCCGAGTAATTAGCATATATATATTCCTTTTCTAGAGATTCAAATCTTTATATCTCACATTTTGTTGTACTAAACAAAATCCAAAAATAGTCATTTCAAGCCACTCGATTCTTTTGGCAGGATTCCCTTCATCTTTGTAGGATATCATTTCTTTTTTTTTTTAGGTAACTTTCTATTTTTATTTTGCCTTCGATTGGCCGCATACAAAAAACAAAAAAGACAAAAAAAAAAAAAAAAAACAATAAATTAAAATAAATTAATAAAAAAAAAAAACTTGGTTAATCTTCTAAGCGTAAATAAGTTAAAACCAATTAATTAAATATGGACAACTTTTTGGTCGGTAGAAAGTTAGAAACCATGCCTCATTATTGAGTTTGATTTTCTGAACTATAAATTTAGTCGGTCGGGATTTTGGTCCTTTTTGTTGGTTTGATTCAATTCCAATTTTTTTTCTCTTAAAAAGCGGGTTCAATGTTAGTTTTAAAGATTTCTTAAACTGATATGTTTGCTTTCAGCAAAATCAAACCCAACTTATAAACTATTTACACTCCTTATAAACTTACTGTTTTAGAAAAATTATAATAATAAATTTACATGAAAGAATTTCTATATATTTTGGCTGTTATAGGTAATTTTGGACCACCCTGATGCACAAGGAGAGACAAGGACAACCGGGTCGAGATGGGACCAGGAAACCGACTTAGAGGAAGACCAGACCAAAGGGTCGGCCCGTTTGCGCGGGTCGAAACCGTTCGCCTCCGCTCGGTCTCTGTTTCCTCTAGTCGCTCCGATTCCGCCTGGTTCGTCCCAAAACGTCTTCGAATTCCTAAAACCCTAGCGAAGAACACAGGTATAAATGGGGTCATCCACACCCAGAAAAAGGGTTCGAAATCTATCTCTAAAAACTCTCTTGACTGTTTATCTGACTTAAGCATCAGAGTGCAGGTGCAATACACCACACTGGTGTGCAGGGATTCTTACTAGTTTTGCAGGTCACGTCTTCCCCGTCTTCAACAAATTCACTGCTGGTGTCACGTGAAGGTCAGGTGAGTTGCTTGGCCGGATTTTGGCATCAACATTGACAATACTTGGAAAAATATTAAAAAACTAATTAAAAGTTTTTAAAAGGAAAAAGGTCGAGTAAGTGATAAAAGTTTATAATACCCCTTCCGAAGTTCTAGAAAATTGGGAGAAATTAAATTAAAATTTGAGTTTTCAACTATTGGATGAACTTTTTTTTTCTTTTCTAAATTTCCACTAATTCATGGAATATTATATCATATATATAAAATTTATCATCAACCGATATTATCCTCACCAACGATAAAAACTAAATTGAAACCTTTTAAATACCACGGGCTAAAACATATATTTAACTGTGAAAATAATTATGACTTGATTTTTTTAATACAAGAAATGTGAATGTGAAGAATTCAACCGTCGACATCAAAAGAATAAATAATGGTTGAGATATATATCCTCCATTTAAATGATTGATTTTATATAGCAAGGTCGTGTTTCACGCCATTTTACTAAAAGACATTGAAATTTGGAAGTATTATATATCTTGATAACGATTGAAAATAACCACGTTTTGCTTTTATCATGAAATGACAAAAAAACCATATCCATGTTGAGGCCCTACAACACCCTGTAGTATTAAAATGGAGAAATTATTAGAGGAGGTCGTCACTCTGTGGGCTCTCCCTACAAATCTTCGCACGAGTTTTCTTTTCTTGGGACAACTAGATAAATAACCATTTTTAATTAGTCATTTTGAAGAATGGTCATCTAAAATTTTCATTTGAAAATTGGCAAATTGCAATTTTTTGTATGATTTTTTAACCATGAATCGGATGAAAATACCCTAATCGAAATATAAATCCAATGAACAATTAAATCAAATACAATGGAGAGAGAGTCTAGGATTTATAGTTTGATGGAAATTTAAATTCAAATAAGGTATAAATCAGGGAGAAGATCTGGCGTTTATCTTAATGACAAATTTTATCAATAAATTTTAAATTTAGAAAGATATTATGAAAATAATCAATACAAATTTGTATGATTTTATAACAATGAAACTACTAAAATACTCAAATCTAGATACAATGAAAACTTAAATTCAAAAACATAAACTAGGGATAAAATCTAGAAAATACAATATATCTTAACAACAAAATTTAATAAAATTATAAATTTGCAAAGATACTACGAAAGCAATTAATACAATCTTAACAGCAAAGTTTAATAAAGAATCAATTTACAAACAATCAATACAATAAACTTAATTTTTTTTTTCTTTCTGGAAGTTGGACAACAGTATTATATTCTTGAATAATACACATTGTATTTGAATCATTTACAGTGTCAAAGTGATCATAATCTACCGTAATGCATGAAAACGAAAAAGAATAACCATGAAACATGTCTATCCTCGAAAAGCCTAAATATTGTGGGTTTTCCAGAACTATTGCTATACATAGAGAGCCAATTAATTATTTCATTATTCTCAACCCTAAGATTACTCCTTATGCAACCAATGAGGTTTGAAAAAATTAAATCAGATGGGGTTCCTCAAAAGAGTGAAGACTGCCCCCACAGACCAATACGAGGTCCTTTTAGGATGCTTTGTCCTCACTCACATGTTTTTTAAGAAAATTCTCATGAGGTCACCCACACATAGAACTTAACCAATCCAAGTACGTTTAATTTTGGAGTTCCTATGAATTGAGCCCCCGAAAAGAAAGGTGTACCATGTTGGTATAGGTAATATCTATGTAACGCCCTAGGCCTAGGATTCGAAATCCAGATTCGGCACCTCACGGCCCCGACAATCCCCTACATCCTCTGCGGCTTGGCGACGTCACCATACTTTTCTGAAACCGCTTCTAAGAGTGAAGACTGTCCCCACAAACCAACACGAGGACCTTTTAGCATGCTTTGTCCTCACTCACATGCTTCCTAGGAAAATTCCCAGGAGGTCACCTAACATAGAATTTCTCCAAGCCAAGCACGCTTAACTTTGGAGTTCCTATGAATTGAGTCACCGAAAAGAAAGGTGCACCTTGTTGGTATAGGTAGTATCTATCAATTCTTTTAAGCTTATCTTGAAATTACTAGGAGCTGTGGATTACTAGGAAAACTCGTGGGTCAAGTTGTTTCGTTCTGTATTGAGCTTTAAAGGTAAGTTAACTTGTTGAAAATTAAACTGTAATTATGCGTTGATGTGGTGGTTGTGTTTCTGGCATGTGAAATGGCGTTATGTATGAGTGGAGACTGAGATGATGTGTACACTGTTGATTTCATGAATATGGATGTCGTGTACTTGTGCTATGAGATGATAGGAATGCCTTTGTTTTCAAGAGTTTAGCTGTTGTGTATTTGTGCTATGAGATAGGTGGGAGTGCGTGAATGTGTTGTATTAAAATTGGCTGGCAATGTATGTAGAGAGCGGGAAGAGGTGGTTTCTTAGTTCTGAAGTGTTGAATGTCTGGTAGGTTATTTGCAATTGACTGAGTTGGAATGGTACTTGTCGGTTTAGCCTGTCAATAACCTGGGAGGGACTGATCTCATTGGTTAAGTTGTGGTTAAATTAGAATGAATTCTAAGATGCCTTAAAAAGGGAGAATAATGGACTAGCTACTCTAGTAGAGGGTCGTGTCAAATAGTCACCTAGGATTGAGATGTATTAGACTGAAATGAGGAGCTAAATGGGCGGAACTCGGCTTCGCAGACTATGTGCCATTTACTAACTGTGGAAGTTAAATTCCGACCTAAAACCCATGGACGCTCCACCAGTGAAATGGCAGTTTAAGCGCTACGTGCACTTTAGTGTCTTGATGGGTGAGACTTGGCTCCACCGACTAGGTGCCTTCTACTATCGGAAGGAGTAGAGATCTCCCAAATGCCCACATGAACACCTTTAGTGAGTTGGCAAATTATGTAGGTGATTTTAATTGGTCACGAGCCCCATGCTATGGAATGAATGAAATGAAATGAACTAGAACGAGATGACATTATCTTTGGGCCCTTAGCTCGTTTAACCTTTGAAACTTTGGTCGTTGCATGTTTAGCAGTATTGTTACTTACTGAGTATTTTCTTAAATACTCATTCTTTTCCCTAACATGTAACTGCAGGTAAAGGCAAGGGTGTACAGAACGCGTGATGGAGTGCTGCTGAACGAGCCATGGATTTCCTTAGGATAGTCTTCCGCATTTTATGTTTTCGAATTTCTTCTTTTGAATTTGTTATGCGATGTTTTAAGATTTATTCCGCTTAAAACTTTTACTTGAATGACAGAAATTTCTTCTTGTTTGTTTTAACTGGGATCCCAGGCTGAAAAGTTTCATGTATTTTCCAAGCATGCTTTTACTCTAAATGTTGTTCCTTCGTCTTTCTTTATAAGTGAAATGAAATGCTCGTGGTAATGGCCCTAGGATCTAGGCATGAAATGTAGGGTCATTACAATCTATCAATCTTTTAAGCTTATCTTGACCATACTTTCATGTCCTCAGGATCCCTCTCATCGATTCATTCATGTATCCCTCCTATCCTCGAGCGTCACAAAACATAATCTCATTCCAATGTAAAACCTCTCGTCAATCTCATTTTCATTCCTTTCTAGCTCACAACATTTTCATTAATTACTTCACCACCTTATCATTTCTCTCTCATCTATACATGAGATCTGCAACTTTTTAATTGATTATCTTATAACCTTTTCCTCTATTTTACGCTACTAATAAATTTTCTTCTAATAAAAAGAGAATTTGCAGTGGGTGACAAATAAGAATTATATAATTGCAAATATAGCACAATGTAAAAAAAATTGCAAATATAGCAAAATCTATCAGAGTATATTATTGATAGACACTGATAGACTCTGGTTAATTAGAATCTATCTGATAGACTTTGATTATCCGAGTTTATCAGCGATAGACTCTGATTAATTAGAATCTATCAGTCTACTGATAGACTCTGATTATTTAAAGCCTATTAGTGTCTATCGCTGATAGATTTCGATCAATCGAAATCTATCGGTGACTATCATTGATAGACTTTGATTAATCAATTTCTATCAGTGATTGTCACTGATTGATTTTGATTAATCGGAGTCTATCAGCGATAAACACTGATAGACTTTGAATAATCAGAGTCTATCAGTGATAGACACGGATAAAATCTGGCGACAACTTTTTGGTCTTGTACAATTAATTTTGCTATATATGCAATTAGTTTGCAACTGTGCTATATTTGCTATTAATTTGGTCCAATTTGCCATCTGTGCAACTGCCTCAATAAAAAAGGCATACGAATCTATTATCTTTTATTACATGTAACCTTTTTATAAAAATTAATATTTGTATTTTATTTGTTAAATATTTAATTATTAATTACTAATGTGTTAAGATAGAATATTTTTACAAGATAATATATACAAATAAAATTAACCAATATTTTTCTTATAAAAAATTATTTTAATTATTTTTGGTTCATGTAACTATATTTCAGTTAGTAATTATTTTTTAGTATTAAATAAATTATTCAAATTTAAATATCATAATATATATATATATATATATATATATATATATATATTTATTTATAAAGGCTATAATATTAAAAAAAATCAAAGAAAAGAAATAGATTTGATTTTGTTAGATACGGTTTAGGAGATTACACGGATTGTGTTGGGGTAAAGTCGACAATTTGGGGTAAAAAAATTCAGCATGTGAGTAGCATGAATGGTCATTTTTCTCGTGATTTTTTTTTTTTGTCTATCTTTCTAAAGTGACTTTTTATTTTTGTCATTTACAAGGATTTCCCTGATTGGGTGTTAGACTATAAAACTCAGGTATTTTTAGTTTTTTTTTATTAAGGGGTTTTAGTTATTTTTAGAATATTAAGGGCCCGTTTGATAACCATTTCGTTTTCTGTTTTCTCTTTTTGTTTTTCATTTTTAAAAAACAGGGGTGTTTGATAACCATTTCTGTTTTTTGTTTTCTGTTTTCTGTTTTTTAAAAACGTTTTTTAAATTATAAGTAAATTTCAAAAACCAAAAAAAGTAGTTTTTAAAAACAGATTTCTGTTTTTCAAAAACTCATTTTTCTTCTAATGCTTACTTTTCTCCTCTTTTACCTCTCTCTCCAACAAACTTTTTTCTCTCTCTAGAATTTATTTTTCTCTCTCAAAACCTTTTTTTTTTCTCTATAACTTGTCAATACCTTTTCTCTCCTCAATAAACATGTTCTAATTGTTCTTTTGGAAAAAAAAAAGTCACCAAAATTTTCTATCGCTACAACTTTTCTTTATTTTTCTAATTTATCGTTAGTTCTTTAGCATATCTTTTACTCTTAACTTTACTATCTCTCTAAATTTTCTTTTTTTATTTAATTTTTTTAATCTAAAATTTATCGCTTTTACTCTAACTTGTTTTCTATTTTTTCTCTAACTAATATCTTTTCTCGAGTCTAACTAATATTCTTTCTCTAAACATTTTCTTTCATCTCTCTAAATTTTCTATGTTTAACTTTTCTCTCGTCTTTTAAAAAAAAAAAAAAACTCTTGAAAACATTTATATTTGTATCTCTAAATTTTTGTTTCAACGTCTTTACACATTTCTCTCTCTCTAAAATATCTTTTTCATCTTTCTAATTTTTAAAAAACTGAAAACCAAAAACAGTTATCAAATAAGGTTGGTTTTCTGTTTTTTAAAAACAGAAAACAAAAAACAGTTATCAAACATATGTGGTTTTTGTTTTTAAAAAACAGGAAACCAAAAACCAAAAACTGAAATGGTTATCAAATGGGCCCTAAGGGTTTTGTTTTGTTTTTTTATTTTATTTTTTTTATTTTAACGATATCATCCAAGATTTTAGGTGGTAATGATTTTTGGAGGTATGCTAGAATTGTTTTCTCCT